>OY821742.1:7095074-8459149 GCA_963682055.1 Primula veris | reverse complement strand
TTTATGGCCTACAACCCCAAAGTCCGGAATCGCCCCTGCATTGTAATACATTAATATGTAGGGGACTACTAGCCGATTGTGATTATGATCAAGAACCGATATGGGTATGAAATTATGATTACGCTATTATTGTACGTGTAAGGACAAAAAGAAAGGAATTGAACCACGGATTTTCTTTCTAATTTGTACACAGCAAAACACAAATTCTTAAGGTTACACCCATTGGGCATGATATGAATTTGTTAGTACATGGTGCAATTTCACTTTTTGATTAATAAGGGAAGTACCTTAGCTAGCCATCAAACCAATAATCTTTGAGTTAAGTTGTATGGTAATTTTTTTTTTGACTATATTTGGTTACACATAATTGAAACATTGATAGAGATACACTTCTTTGGTTACCTTTTGGTTTTGAAAGAGGGGAAAAATTGCAGATAGCTATTATTATTATATATATATATATATTTTTTTTTTTTTTTGATAAGCAAACAGATAGCTATTATTATTATTATTTATATATTTTTTTCCATTCTTTGGAGATTCAACACAAAGATGTATGGCAGAGGGTAAGAACTGTCACAGGAATCTTTACCATATTGAAAATTGTGGCCTAAAATTAAACTGTATTCAATAAATTTTTTTAAAGAAACAATCAAGCCCTTTCTTTCTTTTCCTGTAAACAAACATATTCCTGTAAAATTGTACACAGTCCAAATGCAGATTACAGGATGCCTGAAATACTTTTTATGACTGAAATTCAAAATCACTGGGATATTTACAGCTAGCAACCGGTACTTAATGGTTCAAATTTGTTATAATCTTTGGTTTTCTGACAAAAATCCGTAGTTTCTTTTTCTTGTAAACAGACAACAAGTTTTAAGGGATGATTTACTTTAGGGGGTTTTTATTGTAAGGTAGAAATACTAGTTTAATGGCAGGTTCACCTGATAGGAAAATTGCACATTTTTATGCTCTTTAGCGCTTTATCAAATTGACAATTACCTTATGATGACTGAAAGTTGTTTCTGATTATAACAAATTAATTGGCGGTTAAAATCCAGAATTGATGGTATATGGTATGGAACAAAAACACTGCTGTTAGTAGTTTAAGTAAAACCTTTCTTTTAATCAGATTCAGTCCTTCAACGAACATGAATTTTCCCTTAGCTAAGGTTTGATTAAATAATTTTTTTCCTCATTTATTTATTTGTGATTCTTTTTTAGCAGGCTATTATAAGCCGAACGACTATTATCCTGGATATATACAAAACCCTCGCAATATACATAAACAGATTCTTCGTGATCTTGAACTCGAGAAAAAGAAGATCAGTGAACAGCTTTTGGTGGCTTCTAATGCTCATAAACTGGTGATGGAAGCGGGTGCAAGGATAGAGTTGTTGTTAGAGAGACAAATGACCATTCTTAAAGATGATCACTTTCCTTTTATCTCTCCTGGTTCACAATTGACAAGATATGATAATCAATTTTTGAATATGCTTCCCTATGGAGTTGGATCTGTCAAGGATAGATTTGTACCTCCTCAAGGGTTTAGTGAATATGGGAATCTTCCCCTAACACGATATTCAGAATCTAAACTTGTGGAAAAGATTCCAAATTTGGAGATTAGCAATGACATTATTCCGGTCAGTACTCATTAGTAAATTTCATTAATTTCTATATGTGGTATCTGGTCGTGTTTATATTATTGATTATTGGACCTTTTCTAGATACCTTTGAACATCGGGTATCGCCACGAATGGCTTACGTGTTACAAATCTGTAATGAGTATCTTTGTTAAGATTCACTTAAGTTTAGGGGTTTGGAAGTCATGCTGATCTGGGTTAGATCTGAAGGAAATTTAGAACTTTAAGTAGGGAACTATAACTTGATGAATTATGGTTTTAAGATTATGGAGTTTAGTTATGCTTGTGAAGTGAGGAGTGTAAGTACATAATGAAATTGTCAGCATCTGAATCTCTAATGTCTTTGTTGCAATGCAAATGTCAAGTCTTGGTACTCATGGACTTCCAAACACTCAATATACTCAAATTTTCTTATCCGTGTTTTTATTTTAAATCTATAAGTTCCTATTTCCTAAGTGCACTACTAGAGAATCTGATGTGATATATATTTTCCCCTTTTTTGTCTTCTATTTTTTTCCTGGTGGCCTGCTTTACACTGGATTATAAATTGTATTCTAAGGAATCTCTGGAACTTTTGAAGGCCTATTAGCAACTCTGGTTGCCTCATGCATTTGTTTCTCTCGCTATATAGACTACAGTGTTCTTGCAGAATATTCTCTTTCCTTTCTTTTGCACATCTGTAGTTATTCATTTGTTCCCATGTTGACACCTGATAGATGTATGCTTAATTTATTTACAGTAATATATGTAGGAGTTTTTTTGTGTGTGCCTTCTCTAGTTTATGTCAGAGTTATTTCTACAGTCTACACTAACATTTCTATTTGCGTAGAGTTTGGTCATTAACTCCCATTAATCTTGATTCGGAGCTGTTTACCTTTAAATATTTACAGAACAAATAAATAAATGCAGAGTTATAATTAGTTACAGATTCGAGCTTCTGTCATCTTCTAGCTTCTTATACTGTAGAGTATAAACTAGCAGCTGCTAATGACTTTTCCAGCTTGTATTAAAAACAGAGTTACATAAGTATAGATGGGTAGTTTTTTTAGAGTGCCGTATTAGTAGGTCTGATGTAGGTTTTGGAATGGCATGTCTTGTCGGCTGTCGCATTTCGAATTGGAAGCTATAATATTTATTCTTGATAGGGGATACATGAGCAGAATGCATTTATTTATTTAGGTATGACTTATGAGTGGTATCTCTCATAACACACGTGCATTCGTAGCTGCTTTTGAGAAATTATTGCATTTTATTCCATAATCTTGAAAGATATCGAGATTTGTTCTGGTGAAAATACTTTTGCAAATTTTTAAACCTTCATCAACAGCCAAAGTAAACCATTGAGTGATAAAACGCATCATTACCTCTTCTTTATGTGAAACAGTGAAACATTGTCTAACACATGTTTTGTAGGCCAAGTCCCCAGGCTTATTTGGTGCACGGAAGTGTGAAGCTGAGACACCACCACCTAAGGAATGGAATTGTGCGATTTGTAAACTCACTTTCTCAAATGCACAAAATCTCAACAATCACATCCATGGAGGGGAACATAATGCAGTATTTAGACGATTCTTTAAGATTGAAATGTCAAATGGTGATCACGAGTTGGAGCAGGTGAATAAACTTTGGGCAAAGTATTTGTGTTATGAAATAAATACTTCAGTTTCAGAAGCTCTAAACAAGCTCATATGGCAGTGTCCCTGCCAACTGTTATTAACAATGAATACCCATGGATTTGGATGTGAAAAAACAATCACTACAAAGTTAGAAATAATCTCTTTCGATATTACGTACAGATCCTCAATGATGCTGCCTCTTTTTACTGTGTATAACTTTGATGCTCACCGATGCTGCATTGATGTGTACAAATTTTTATAAAGGAATCATAAATTAACTAAGTCTATGTACTAGACATTCACTTTCCCCTTTTCTATAGTCTACAGTTATTCGAGTAGACAATTTTGTACAGCTTTACTGGATTTATATCATTTCTTGTTTGATTATAAGTCAAAGTCAGTTGATAACTACATAATACTTGGTTTTTCAGAATGCTAATCCGTCAAAGATGGATATTGATGAATCTGAGAAAGAAAATGGGAACTCGGAAGTTCAATTCCCGAGTCTCACAAATAGTAATGAGAAGCTTCTGACTCTGTTTGAAGGGGCTGATTACGAGAATGTGATGAATGATAGCAGAAGTAGGGAGAAAAATTCAGGGGAGCATGGTGAAGTTGCTCAAAACAATGGAATTTGTGCGGAAAAGATTTTGACAGACAAAAAAGGAACAAATAGAACCTCAGCACAAATTGGAGGGGATAATGATATAAGCAATTTGGAGCAGGTAAACTAATCCCGAGGGATGATAATATACCCTTATTTCTTTGTGTTGCCTTTGGTGTCTTTTTTTGTCCTCATGGTCTTAAATTTTTCAAACTTTTTTGTGACAATAGGCATGCTAGGTTATTGAGCGCTGATCTTTTCCGTACCAATTTATCCACCTATTTACCCCATCAATGTAAATGCCGTGTAGTTTATTGAGAACCAATAATAGGCATACAAGCCCTACGGTGGGGTGGTGGTGTTGTTATAACTTATAAATAGGTGGGGCAGCAATCATTTTTCTAAATATTATTTCTACAATAGAAGTCAGTAACATATGCACAAGATTAGTGACAATACAAAGACTTTGCTTAGTATATACATGTTGTACTGAATTAGAGAAATCGGATTTGCCTTAATCCAGAATACTTGTGAGTCGGGAAAGGAAAGTGGGAATCTTTCAGCGAACTTGGTAAAGACTGGAGATAGGAATGCTTGCGATTCAAATGCGCATCATAATGATTCTTCATCGCAGTTGACGGCAAGTGATGTAAGATTATCGTTACTGTTATATAACAAATGTTGTTAGTTAGCAATCTTGGGAAATAATAAGCACCAGAAAAAGAAAGTAGACATTCATTATTTTCTATGTTTAGCTAGTTATTGAAATAAAACGAATCTTCAGTTTTTGAGCTGTGAGGAAGAAATGCTTGAACATTTGTGCCTCTGTATGGCCATATGGGGTACCTGTACTGTAATGACTGCAATTATTTATCAGGTCTTATATAATAGTTGCTGCACCGTAATGGTCTCCAGTGAAAGTATTTTGGAGTATAATGGATTTAATTATAACGGAAATCAAGGCTGCAAATTTTTTATTACTTAATACTATTGAAAACGGCATTATGTAACTTATTGGTTGCGTTTATCGGTATTTCCAAATCCATGTCGTGCATCCAAGGCTGCTGTAAGAGAAAAAAATATTCTTGGTCTATCTAAAATTCTAAATATGTATTCTTTTAGGTAGGTAGGATGCATTTGAGATGGTTTTACTAATTATAAATGGCATAGAGTGACTTATTTTGGTCATTGCTTACTTCTTTCCTGAGATATTCGTGTATGTAAATGTATTGGAAAAGATGGGAAGTGTTAATGGGGATAATTCATTTCAGTAAACTATAAAAATATATCTTCTTCTTTTCTCTGATCTTGCTGAAATTGTTTAATGGGCTAAGCCTCGTAAAATTATCTCTGGAGCCAAGCGGAAAGCTGAGAAGCAACCTCTTGAAGCTGTTGGTGCAAGTAAGATTTCTTCAGCTAAATCAACCAAGATAATTTTCGAAGAGAAAGCTCAAGGAGGAAGAAAAAAGGCAGCTGAAATACGAAAAACATTGGTGGAGGAGATGAGACACAAAGCAGAAGAAAGGCGGGAAAGATTTGGAACTGAGTTAGTCCCTAAGGACAGTAACAAACGCAAAAAAATTGCGGAAAATCACAATTTTAATCAGGTGAATAAATTTGAGGCTGCAATCTTCCTGAGAAAAAATTCTTATATACACACTATCTGTACAATATGTTGTGGTAATATGAGGGCATAACATATAATTTATGGACAAACAACTTAAAACCTTGCCTCTTATGACATCACCTTTTTTTTTTATACAAAAATTTCTTTTGTGGAATCTATTTGTAAATATTATTTTTCCTAATGATTGAATTACAGACTTTCATGACTATGCTGTAGGTAATTCAAAATTCTAACGAGCTAAAGAAGATAAGTATTGAGAAAAACGAATCAGCTGCGGCAGCGACTTTAATTATTAAGGATTCAAAGAGAGAAAATTGTAACCCGGAGGTGCAGGCTCTAAAAATTGTGAATAGTAAAGAGAAGTTGTTGGCTCCGTCTATATCTCAAAATGGTGGATCCCAAGTAGGAAAGGCTGAAAAAGTGGAACAAGAAGTAACTCAGATATCTCCCTCTAAGGATAAGGAAATTCACAAACTGGAGGAGGTAAACGCATTTGAGACTCTGAATGACCTAGCAAGAGCTTTCTAGTATTGATAATGCTTTCTGTTTTTGCATCACCTATATAATAAATTCACAAACTGTTTCCATTTATTACCAAAAATGATAATGATAAGACATTGCCCAATAAATGCACGTTCTGTTGACAAGGGAAAAAACTTTAGCATTCCCCGTATCGTACCATTTCATTGAATAACATACATCGGAATAGCATTACAAGTAGGTCTACACCCAAAAAAACACTCATGCAAAATTGATCTGTGTACACTGTAGAATATTGTTTCATTGTCGTCTTTTTCTTCGAAAGCTTCTTAAATTATCGTTTTTTAGGCCAAGCCTGTGGGATATGTTTCTGGACTGAAGCATAAAGCTGTGACGCAACCTCTTGAAAAAATTGGTCCAACTAATGTTTATTTGGCTGGTGCAACGAAGAAACCTAAGAAAGAATTCAGGTGTGAGCTTTGTCAAGTGTTCGACTCGGTTGAGAGAAATTTTAACCAACACCTTCAAGGAAAGAGACATAAAGCAGCAGAAAGACGAGCAAATTTGGTTAACCGTTCACTGACGAAGGATAACAACAACAACAATAACAAACGAAGCCTTGTCTACAAGAGAACTACGTTGGGGAGCAACAGTCTTTCCAACAACAACAACAACAACAAACTAAGTGTTGATCCCAAGAATTTGCAGTCCGCTAACAACAGTCTTGGGAAAATTGCAGAAAAACACAACAATAGCAAGTTGGTGAGGTTGAAGGAATTTAGGGAAGTGATTCCACCAAAAATAAGCCAAACATGTCCCGAATCTATACAAATTGACAAGGTATCATGATAGCATACCATTTATGACACTACAACTTATGATTTTGTGTCTCTTAATTGGGTTAGTTATCAATTCATTCTTTTGTAAAAAAATACAATGCAGACTTTCCTAAAACAAATGTTGTTTCCCTTTCTCTAATGTCTGAAATGGAGACGATTATGACTTGATTCTCTAGGTGATTCAAAATTCTGAAGCGTTTACGAAGGAAATTAAGGTGAAGAATGAAGTGTCAGAGGAGGCGACGAATGTTGATTCTTCGGAAAAAGAAAATGGGAGCTCAGCAGTGCAAATGGTAAAACTCGTGACTAGTAATGAGAAGTTTATGGCTTTTCCAAAGGTACTTACGGTGGAGTCAGAACAAGAGAAAACAGTAGACAGTCACAAGAAGAAACAGAACCAGTTAGAGCAGGTAAACATATTTTGGTATCCAAATTGCAAACATGAGCTTGTTGGTATTATGAACTTTTGTTCTTGGTTAACTGTTTATGATATGTAGTTGGAATTTTTTTTAAACCTTGCTTCGCTAATGCCAGAAAATTATTCAATAAACATAAGTGCAAAAATCAGAGTGATGTTAACGTACCCTTTAGCTGATTGTATATTTAATTATTTGGCTTTGCAGGTAACTCCATGTGTTGATAAATTGAAGAAGGAAACTATAGATAAGAATGAGTTGGCTTTACTGGTGGCGCAGAGTAATATTTGCACACAGGTAGAAACGGAAACTTGGTAGAAATGTTTACAGACTTAGGAGATGGCTATAATAATTTAGAAAATGTATATTATGATTAACTTGGGTGCTCACACTTAAGGTAATGCTTATGCATCTGCGTTTGTATATTTCTGAATATTGGTAAAACTGCTTTGCTGTTTCCTGCCAAGCATGTTGTATTTTTGGTACAACAAAATGTTTTTCGTTTTTCATTTTGGTACAACAAAAAATTAAAGTAGAATATCTTAAGTCTAAACTGAACACTGAATCAATCCATACTTCATATTCAAAGTTTACAAATACCCGCCTCTTTATGGATATAAAACTAATGATTTTCACTAAAGAAGACTATGGTGACCTTTTTAATTGGATTTGCAGGTAACTCTTGCCACAGCAAAAGGAAATGGGATTTTGACAGACACAGTGTTGAATGCTGATAATGGAAATAGTTATGAATCGATCGCATGTAAAAACAAGTTTGCATTGTTAGTGACTCCGGATACTTCTGATTCAGATAAGGATAATAGGAAACTGACAGATACGATGCAGAAAACTGGGGATGGAAATAGCATGGTTGGTGCTTATACCAAGGAAGTGAAGAATGATCATAGAAATGGAAAAAGACAATGGGATAAGCTTCTTGAAGTTGCTAAAAATGATGAATCTCAAGCAGAAGATGCTTCTAATGAGGAAAAGGAAACTACGGGATTTTCCTTGAATATTTCTGGTGCCCAAGAGAATTGCAATTTGGAGCAGGTAATTGACCCGCTTGCTTATATTTCCCACATTGTTCTTACGCTTATCATTTCAGAAATGTGGTTGAATCTTATCTCTTCATGAAATAAAAAACATAATCTGTTTATGACACTTGGGAATAATAAGCTCATGGAAATACCCAATACAAGTGAGAGTAATGTTGTTTCTTTTTTGATTCAGAACGGTGATGAGCCAGAACAGGAAACTAAGATGGAAAGTAAATCACAACTTATTGGAAATACTACCAATAAATCAGAAAAGGAAACGGACAACTTGACAGCGAAAACTTTGAAGATTGGAAATAAGAACAAGAGGTTTAAGTTTGTGTGTACAGTGTGTAAGGTCGGACATAACACCGAGAGAGTAATGATTGCTCATAACCGTAGACGGAGTCATCTGGAGAAGCTTCGTCAACTCGCTGAAAATCGCGTGCCTGTTTGTGTGGAAAAGGGTGCAACTGTTAATCCAGAAAATGAAAGGGAAAAAAACCAGAAATAAACCATCTAAACCGAGGAATGTCACTTCTGGCAACTGATATGTTCACTGTGAATGAACCAGTATTGATTTTATTATTAATATGAGGAGGGGTGAGGTACTATACTTTAACTTCAAATTTCAATCAGATGTTTTTTATCAATTCGGCCGATATTAGTACAACTGTACAAAATCTTGAAATCTATAAAAATACACTTTTTCTTATACTTTTTCACTAGAATTTGAATATCTTACTAAGCTGCGTACTGAAGAAGATGAGACCATGGAAATGTTTCTAGGATGCTCATTTTGAAACAGTACCACAGTTCTAAAAGTTAGACGCCATTTACATTTATTTATGTTGAATTAGTTGAAGTTGCTAACTGGAAGTCGATTCAACTCAATTCAGTCTGTTGATAATTCTTGGTTACGATTACTACGTAATTCCTGTTTTAGTCACACCAATGAACTGGCAACTTGTTTAACCAAGGTTTCGGGTTCAAGTCTTAGAAATGCATTTGTGATTAAATACCCGTTATAGAGAGTCTTGTTGTTTTTGTGGTTCTACCTGGCTCGAATCCGGATGTAGCCAATCTGGTCTAGGGATACCGGATGGTTAAACGAAAAGAATACTAAGTGGTCGCAAAAACTGTCTATTTCATCAAATGTAAAAGTTAACTTCAGATTTAAAATGATTAGAAATGGAAGGGATTCAACTTAAAGTCTTAAACAGTTCAGGTCTATACATTGTTTAGTATTTAAGTCTACATGTGATGAATTTCTGGTAGTACATTTTATTTGCATCGATTGAACAAGTTATTCTGCTACTGGTTTTTACCTACTCGCTCTTTATTTCTTGATAAGAATGTGAACAGAACAACCCTCTTGCTCTTTCTTATATAATAGTAGTAATAATCAAAGCCATATCATACTATTACTATTAATACTATTAATATAAATCAACCAAAAGATATCAATCAGTCAAATTTTGCCAATTTTTTTCAAAAATGTTTCTATTCTAATTTACTAATTACTCATATAATATAATGCAATTTAAATAAATAAATAACTAAATAAATATGTTTCTTTCCGCACATCAATTCATCTCTCAAATACTCTGTTTCAACTCTGTTTCACCGTACTCTAATACTCGTAATTGAGCTAATTAATAGGTTTAAATTTTCGTCTATATCGATGTCCTTAAAAGTATGAACACGATTAAATCATATTTATATTTTTTTAAGTGGATTAAATTTATCAAATTTAGGCGATTCCAAAATTATAATTAATAATATATGACTGTTATTAAATACCACTTCACAAGTTTTATAAGAAACGGAGAAGTTAGAATTTGTTGGTGGAGAACACTTCCAAAACTTAAAAAATATATTAACAAAACCGAAAAAAATCTGTTTAGTAACACGTAGTATTGAATTTTACCATTCTAAGTATCCTACGTTTAACTTTTAACATTTGTGATTCAACCTATCAATTTTCATCCAATTATTGGATTGATATTTAACAAAATGATAAAATTGTAGTCACGTTCTATCACATATCACATATCACATGTATCCATTTTTGGTGTCCTAATTTTTTTAGGATAGTCTATCATATTTTTTTAGGATAGTCTATCATATTTTTTTATGGGTCATTGTATCAAAAACAATTCAATCTAATGATCAACAAAAACTATGAAAAAAGATAAGTAAAAAAAGGTTGACATGATTACATATTCGATACTTTTTCGGTACGGTTGATAAAATTTGATTTTTATCTTTTACGTAACGTATTTGAAATGCATCCGATACTTTTTCGGTACAATTGATATATTTTATTTTTATTTTTTTCTTCATACGGTGCACAATAATTTAGAGTGTCAATCAATAAAATATTTTAGTTTTCATTTTAAATTAATTTTAGCCTAGTAGTTATTTTGGATTCATTAATAGGTGTTGAGTTTTTAGTGGGTGACACACATTTACCGGGTTTACAATAGTGTTACTCTAAAATAACATACCGCAATCGCATTGAGTTTTTTTTTAACTAGTCGTGTTACCGAAGAGTGTATATGCAGGCAATTCTATATAGTAATATTTCCATAATTTTTGTTCAATCCTAAATGTGATTGATTTTGATCCGATGACCCCAAAAAACTATGGTAGTCTACCCTAAAAAAAAATAAGGCATAAAAAACGGATCCCGTGTCACATAATGAGTGCAAATTCGTAACCATCCATCAAAAAATAAATTTTCAAATGTAAGATATAGAAAGTGTAATTTCGTCGATTTATACTATCGAACTCTTAATTGAACCAAATTTAATAAGATGTGAACCAAATTGATAACTTAATGGTTAGATAGTTAATTGGTGAATGGCCTATTATATTGTACTAAAACAGTTTTTTTCCCAGGAATGACTGCAACTCCGATAACTATATTTTATACCAGCTAAGAGCATGTTTATCGGTGTGTTGGTTTAGCATGTTATTTTAACTTAAGTTGAAGGTGTTGGTTCGTAGGGAGCGACGGGTCAAGTTTATCGGTGTGTTGGTTTACGGTGTTGGTTTAACTTAAGTTTTTCTAAAAATATAATATTAAGTTTCAAATGTTATTATAATTACTAAATAAGTCCTAACAGTTTTGAATGTTATTGCAAATAGGTACTAACAGTTATAATTGTAAACAACAACTAAAAACTTTAGTAAAATTTAAATAACATAAAAAGAAACATTCATTTCATTAATTAATAAAAGAGTACATCAATAAAAAAAATTACATTAATTAAAAATAAAAACCACATCAATTAAAAATAAAAACTCCATCAATTGAAAATAAAAATTACATGAAATAAGAAATTAAAACTACATCAATTAAACTGAAAGATTTCGTATGATTTTAGCTTGTTTTGTTATGATCCAGTTTCTTCTACCTGTCGTGATATTCGGGTCATCGGAATCTAATCCCATAATACATTCTTCCATCTTTCGAAGTTGTGCACGCGATTTCTCTCTAGCTGCAGGCGCTTTTCTTTATCTGCAGCCGCTTTCTCTGTAGCTGCAATCGTCATTGCCGACATGTTGCTCACTGATATTTGATATATCGCATTTTGTTCCTCTCTATAAGAAGTCATAAAATCCATCATACTAGATGACGAACTAGAATTTCTAGAGACCTCTGTATTTGCGGCTTTTCTACCTGTTGGCCTCTCTATCTTATTCGAAACCGATATTTCTTCAATGACGTCATCATCGATATCAAAACCGGTTGATTTTAATCCACTCGCTACATTAGTTTTTTGTTTTTTTGTTTTATCTTCTTGAATATGGGTGTGCCATTTTGGTTGATCTTTCAAAACGATAAAACAACGATGATTTTTAAAGGATTTACCCGTATCTTCAAAAAAATCGAGTTCCGCGGCTTTATACTAAAAATTTATTAAAAAATTATTGTAATTAGTTTAAATAAACAAGTTGATAGTTAAAAAAGTAATGTATATTACTATTTAAAAAATTATGCAAAAGTTTATAATATCAAACTACATCGTGGTCGACTCTCGCGCTTTTTTGCCTCCTTTCCTCGTGGTTAAAACATGCTTGAAATTTTTTCACCATTTTACTCATATCGCCAAAGTGGTGGCGTAACATATCCGATGAACGCTCAGAATGCCATTCATCGGGTAACTTGTAGTGGCAATCGGCATGAATTTTCAACCAGTATTATCGTTTTGCTTGTTCATTGCCGATAATCCTATCGATTGATATATTACACCAACTTTTACAAAGTCGCTCATCTTCGTATTCGGTCCACGCTTTTCGATAAACCGTATTTGTATTGGTTTGAGTTTGGATTTTTTTTTTCTTGGTTTGCATTTTGAAGGTTGAGAAAATTGGGGTTCGAAAGGTTGCGCTGAATATTGAGGTGAATTGCCGTATATATATTGGGAGGAAGACGCGTAATACGTTTCATCATCGGAATTTATTAGGTAATTGAAATTATCACCATCATAATTGGTCATTTGTAGAGAATAAATATGTTTAGTGATATATGAAAGGTAATAAGAGTGAGAAAATTGTGTGTTGAATGAAAATGTGTGTGGGTTTATATAGGGGGAGGAATGAGTCAAATTTAATTTTTTAAAACATTTTGGACTGAAAAAAATACAACTAGCCATTATTTAGGACCAATTTGTATAATTTAAAAGTTTAGGAACCTTAAAAAATACTAATATTATCGTTTATTACCGTTATAGGGACTAAATCATAATAATCTGAAACTACAGGACCAACGGAGTAATTATAACGGTATGATTTTTAAATTTTTTTAATACAATACAAAATACAGGGATTGGTTTGTAATTATATATGGACCAATCCCTGTAATTATTAACACGGAGCCAACAAGAATACAGTGTAGGCTGGAAGAGGAGAGAAGGAAGAAGAGAGAGAGGGAAGCTATAGACCCTCCGCAGCGAACATCATTTGCTCCTTCCGATAAAGACGACGACGTGTTGGCTGCGGCTCCACCCACCGTAACCATAGCCCGGATAAACATGCTCTAACAGTAATGGTTAGATACTTAATTGGTAATGCATATATTATATTGTATCAAAACAGTTTTCCCCCCAAACCAAGGAATAACTGCAACTACGAGAATTATATTCTATTCCACCTAGCACGAGACGCTAGGTGATTTGTAATCATGAATATTATTGAAAAACAAAAAACATTGAAAACCTAATAGAGGTGAAGAGATATGAAAGGACTAAGAAGTTAAGTTGTTAAAAATAAAAGGACTATAACAATTTAGCTCAATGTGTGTATCTATACTAATAGTTTATGTGTAGATCTCTTATGAATCTTTTAAACAAATAATAACTAAAAACCACTATAATTATACAAATTATAAAAATACCAAAAATTAACTGCTCCGTGGTTTAAAATTTAAAATAAGAAAAAATAACTTATGTGCCTCTCATTTAATCTACATGTTTAATAATTAAAATCAAAAATTGTCATGTTTATTTCTCTCTCCTCTCTCCCTTCCTCCTGAAACGGGATTCCACTGTATTTTTATTGAAAAATTTGCTCTCTCTCCCGGAGGTACTATTTTATTAATCTTTATTTAATTATTGTGTGTAGAAAATACTAATTAATTATTGATTTTGCAATCGGGTTATCACTAATTCAGGTGTTGCGTGGGTCCGTACACTACTATATATATATATATATATATATATATATATATATATATTTCATTCTATTATAATGTCAACCAAAGACAAATGAAACTGTCCAATTTTACCTATTTTTTTCCGAAAATACACCCACTCTTTTTTACTAATTACTCATTTACATTTACTCAATTCAAAATATAAAAAACACACAAAAATCATTATATTTTCAAAACAATTATAATCATATACCAAATAAAATCGTTTTACGTGTATTTTGTATAACAAGAACATTATATTACTCATAATTTCTAATTTAATATATTCATTTATCAATATACTTTTTAAAATTTTTTTATCCGGATCATATATATATATATATATATGACGCATCACACACGTAACGTCTTACTTCCTATATATATATATATATATATATATATATATATATATATATATATATATATATATATATATATAATACACACTCCATCACTGCAATATCATGCCATTTATCTTCAAATACAAACCAACTCATCATATCAATTTTACTACTTAGTATCCATTTCTTAAACTCCTACTTACTATCCATTTCCACTTGTCTTCTTATTCCAATGAATATATTCATTTATTCAGGGCCCCACCCCCACCGATTATGATACTATATTTACTAGTAAAAGTTACATACGCGTTACGTTTGAAACGCATTATAGCATAAATATCATAATATATATTTTTGAATATAATATTCAGATTTGATATCATTTATTGCGGTTATGCAGGTTAAAACGAATTGTTAATTAATTTAGGTTACATCCGTAATTAAAAAAATATAATAAGAACAAATTATTAATTAATTAGATTAAAGGTCGGTAATTATTAAAATAGATTAAGGTTATTTTTGTCAAAATTTATACATGCTCAAATTTATTTATTTATATTTTATTTGTTAGGGTTTGGTGTATGATATGTATACTCGGAGAGCCCCTTAAACCCATCATAAACCCTAATATCTCTCCCTCTCTCTAAAATCTCTCTCTAGAATGGCCGCCATCAAAAGCCCAATCGAAGAAGAAGAACGATCCTCATCCGATGAAGAAGTCTCCGATACCCAAAACCCTAACAAATCCTATACCGAAGGAGTAGACGAATCAAGCTCCGATGATGAGGAGTTGGATGCAGAAGCTGTTGAGGGAGAGAAAAAGAAAGAGAAAGAGAAACCCATACCCCTCCTCAATCCCTCCCTCTCCGCTAATGCCACGTCTGACGATGACGAAACAGATGATGACGTGACGGAATCGGGTTCTGATACTGCCTCGACCGATACTGTACCGTCCCCAACCGTCTCGGCCTTTAAGATACAACCCATTAACCCGATTTTGTCGCCAAAATCGGGTAATAAAGAGGTTGAGAAAAAGGGAAACCCTAACCCTAACTTGGATCAATCGATTTTGGCGCCGAACTCGGGTGCTAAAGAGGCTGAGAAGAAGGGAAACCTTAACCCTAGCTTGTCGGAGCAGAAGAGGTCACCATTGATGTGGACCGAGGATTCTGAGGTGGCAGTGGTCAAGGGGCTTGTTGAGTTTCGAGCGAAAAAAGGTATCGACCCGACTAGCAATTGGGATGTTTTTTATTTATTTATTCAAAAGATGGTACCTTTTGAGTTTAGTAGGAATCAGCTTATGGAAAAGATTAAGAGGCTTAAGAAAAAGTATGAGAATAATGCTTTAAAGGGTGATAGTGTTGTGTTTTATAGGCCTTGTGAGAGTAAATTGTTTGAGTTTTCGAAGAAGTTTTGGGACGGGGTTGTTGATAACGGTGTCAAGAATGGGAAAAGAAAGGCCGAGGTTTCGGTAGAGAGGGAGGGTGATGGTGTGAAAAGTCCGAAAAAGTTGAAAAATGAGGAGAAGAGTGGTGGTGTCGAGAGTTCAGTTGAGAAAAGTGCGAAAAGGTTGAAAAATAAGGAGAACAATGGTAGTGTCGAGGGTTCGGTTGAGAAAAGTTCAAAAAAGGCAAAAAATGAGGAGTCTTTGGATGTGGTTAATGAGGTTGTGAACCAGATGGTGGTACAAAATGGCGTGTCGGATGAGGGTTTAGTGTCTTTAGATGTTTCGGGTGTTTGGGATATGTATCCTCGGCTTAAGATGGCTATAGATAAGGAAAGTTTTGGGTATTTTTCGGAAGCGGTGAATAGGTCTAGTGAGGCTGATTTAAGCCAAACCGGTCATGCTAAAGCTAAGGAATTGGAAGGTAAATGGAAGCTATACAAAGCTAAGGAGGCTGAGCTGAGGATGACGTGGTTGGACATCGTTCGAGAACAGATGAAGTTTGTGGTTGAGGAGTTGGTGAAACGTTAGGGTCTTGCTTGCAGGTATTCGTTTGGAATTGGAGCGTACTTTGGTTTAGTTTTGAACTATATGAGTGGTGTAGTAATTTATTTTGTCTATTTTATGTCCTTGGTTTTAGTCGGATTGCGCTTTTAAGGTTTTCATTGTCTAATCTTGGTGGAAATGTTTTCGTTTTCGATGACTTTGATACATGTCTATCTTTTGATATGAGTGTTTATGTTGTCAAAACTCATTCTTTTGTGTTGGTTTCCATGTTTTATATGTTTCAAATAGTATCGAAGTGGAGTTGATGAAACCTTATGATTTTGTTCCGAGGTATTCGTTTCAAAGTGGGACTTCTTTTGCTTTAGTTTTGATTGCTGCGAGTGGAGTGGTGTAATAGTTTATTGATATTTGATATAAGGACTTCGGATTGAAATTAGGGCCTTTGTTCTAATATCTCTAGGTGATAGAATCAATGCTGTTCAATTGTTACCATTCTTCAAAAACAATATTGTTCGGAATAATAGTTTATTAAAAACAATGTAGTATCAACGCTGGTCTCATAACAATTGAGGTTATATAAAATCTGTTATTTGGAAGTGGTGTTGTACTTTTTATATATTGTTTTAATGAGCATTAGTATTGTTTGAAGTCAATCCAGTTCCTCGCCTTTATAATGTTTAATGATTGCTCTGCTAAGTAAGGGAATGGCATCCTAAAGATGGAATTGAGCTGAATAGTTTGAGTGTTATAATGAATTTATGACATAACCCTTGCCATGCATCGAAACATAAGATCTTAGGTTTCTGTGTCAAGAACTTAAATAAACTTAGAACTTTGAGATGTTGTTGTTCTTGCATTCTTCTTGACAAATTTATAGCATCTCGAGATGGCTCATAAGTTTTGAACTTCATTTACTCCCATAGCATGCATATATCATTAATCGTTCACTCAATTTTATACAACTGGCTTTCATCTCAGAGTAGAAACAATAGTTATCATCTGAGTCATTAATAAACGTCGTCATGCATCAAATCATAAGGTCTTAGATTCCTGTATCAAGAGCTTAGATAAGCTCTTAAAGCTGGCTTTTATCTCAGAATAGAAACAATAGTTATCATCTGAGTTTTTAATATTGTAATGAATTTATGACATAACCCTCATCATGCATCTAACCATAAGGTCTTAGGTTCCTATATCAAGAGCTTAGATAAGCTCAAAACTTCATTTACTCCCATAGCATGCATATATCATTAATCGTTTACTCAATTTTATACAGCTGCCTTTTATCTCAGAGTAGAAACAATAATTACCATCTGAGTTTTTAATATTATAATGAATTTATGACATAATTCTCGTCATGCATCGAACCATAAGGTCTTAGGTTCAAGAGCTTAGATAAGCTCAAAACTTTGAGCTACTAGTTATTGCATTCTTCATGACAAATTTATAGCATCTCGAGATGACTCATAAATTTTGAACTTCATTTACTCCCATAGTGTATCATTAATCGTTCACTCAATTTTATACAGCTGCCTTTTATCTCAGAGTAGAAACAATAGTCACCATCTGAGTTTTTAATATTATGATGTAGTGAACTCTGTTGACTTTGTTGGTTCACGGCCTCACAGGTGTGCTTTTCGTGCTTCATTCATTTTTTTGTTCTTTAGAATGTATTTCGCTTAAGTTATCAGCACCTATATTGTTTGTTATAGAAGTATTTATAGCCTTTTTATTGGTTTCCCAAACTGTTTCCTTCTTTGTTTAATCCCTTATCAACATGTTAAATTTCATAATTTGCTTGTATTTATAATTGTTGATATATCCGTGCGTTTATGCGCACCTGTTAACTCCTTCAGTGATTGTAGGAAGGGAGCCCCTTTATAGTGCTATGCAAATTAAAACTTATAGATGTATTAAGTTTTGAATTGTTTTGGCCTTATGTTTTTGAAAGATTTGTTTGGTTTTATGTTTTTGAAATGTTTGAATTTTGATCGATTGTTCTGTAACCATTGTTGAGAATTTTCTGAGAATAACAGATTTTAGATACACCTGCAGAAACTACGTTTGTTTGTTCCAGATTTTAGCGTTGTGAACAAAACCACATTGAGAAATATAGGGTACTTGCAAACCAGTGACTTGAGATTCCCAGCTAAAAAGCTTAACTTCTCAGGGTACTTGCAAAGTCCTTTTATTGTCATGCTAGCACATTAAATTTTATGTCGATTGTGTTGTATAAATTGTCATTAGTTCAATTTGGTCAGTTTCCTTTCCTTGACATTGAGTTTCTGAACCAAAATATTACTCCACTTTTTCTTGTGCAGTATACGCATTTTATCGGAAAATGGTATCTTATAACATGTCATGCAAACTGTACGAACAAATCGTGTTACCTTGTCAGATTCATTTCAGCTGAGATTCTTACTATGATATTGTATCACATTTATGCAAAACTAATTTAAACATTGCTTGGTTGGGTTGAGATTACCAAGTTATTTCTCCTTTTGATTGGCTGCATATGTACTCTTTCCTTTTCCGTTGGGGTGTACGGATTCCCACTCTTGCATTTCGAATGTAAGTTTGATAGGTTTTTCCGTCTATGTTGCTTATTGTATTACTTGATGCTATTTTTTAAATTAAGTTTTTCAAATTTCATGATAATAATACCTCTGCCGTGATGGCGGCTTTGACATCTTCAGGAGGCTGTAGTAGTCTGCTTTGTTGTTATATGGGATCCCAGTTCTTTATGATACACTAGGGTTTTCATATATAAGGAATAAGCTTTAGATGTAATGCTTTCCGGTTATGATGATTTCGTGAGTGATAACAGTAGTGAAAGAAAGCTGAATAATTAATACAGTCGTTGAAAACTAGCTTCCAGTTTAGGGATTATATGCTTACATCTTTTACGGA
Source organism: Primula veris (assembly GCA_963682055.1). NCBI lineage: Eukaryota > Viridiplantae > Streptophyta > Magnoliopsida > Ericales > Primulaceae > Primula > Primula veris. Next base: position 8,439,981 of record OY821742.1, on the reverse strand, counting down.
ATTAATGTCCTCTCTTGAGGTTAAAAAAAGTTGGGGTCATCCGATGTTTTTGGCCAAAAAATCAGAAAAATCAGATGACAAGCTGGTCAACAATCTAACTTTGAAGAGTAAAAATAGGAATAAACGTGAACTTAAATGTTGCATCCAAACATTTAGGAATAAACGTGAGCTTACGTGAGCTTAAATGTTGCATCCAAACAAGGTCTTAGTTCAAGTAGGGGAGAATGTCAAATTATACCGCTTGGTAAAGTCTGAACTGTAGCTTTAATTTGTAAATTGAGTTGACATAAAGTTCGAAAATTTGTCAAATAATTATTTTGAAGCCCAACTTGTTCACTTGTGAAGGGTCTGCTAAATTGATCCATGTTGAAAGAAATAATTTCAATATACTAGATATGTTGATGTGTGTTCTTCTGTAACCTCTAGTTGACGGAGACGATTTAGATTCATGATGATAACCTGGAACCTCGGACATAAGTTCATGCTAGCGATGATATCAAGTACATATCAGAGTATCAAAAGTCAGAATTACTATTTCTTGCATCAAAACAGAATGCGAGAAAGATGCAGCGCAGCTAACGCCATGTAATTTGCGGGGTTTGACAAAAAAGAAATGAGTTCAAGCACGGAAAGATGAAACTACTCTCTTCTTCTCTTCTTTAGAACGTTACTTATTTTCCAAATATCATTGCAATCTCATGGTTTCTTAACCAAGAAAGAGCAAATTATAAGCTTACAAAACCAAAATGGTGAAGACTGGAGTCCGATGCCGACGATTTCAGCGTGATCTGCTCATGACCATTCAATCGTGTAGGATCCCAACTTTATTAAGTCCTCAACCACTCTCGTTGTACTATGGGTAGTGATACGTTTACAATCGCTGACACTCATGGACACACTGAGGTCGGAGCGAAATTAAATCAAATGACATTCCATCACACATGGATATGTTTAGTGTAAATTTATTCAAGAGGGGAGCCTAACTACACATTTTTATATAGTTTTTATAACTATAGCTTGTTTTCACTAATAAATGTTATTAAAATTTTAAATTTTTTTATAAAGTTAATGATTTCGTCATTTTGTTAATAGTTACTTTTAAAAAAAAATTGATTTTCATATTTTTATAACCTTTTGGCAATTAATTTGTTTATTTGGCATTACTTGACATTTTAAAGAGATATAATTCAAAAAATATATAAATCTTTACTTTTTTTCAAAAAAAAAAATGATTTTGTTGTAAGATTATTGGACTCTTATTGGGCTTTTACTTATTGGGTCCAGATGGGCTTTTAACCCTACCCCTCTATCTATATAAAGAGGGCTAGGGGTCTTGTACTTGATCACACATTCATATTCCTTCATTAATAAAGATCATACTGTTCTCCCCTCTCTCTACCTCTGTCTCCCAATATACGTAGCTAATAGTGTATTACAACACGTTATCAGCACTGCTCTCGGAGATCGAAGTACGGATTATAGATTCAATAAACCTTGAGGTTTATCCGGGTCTTATTAGAATTTTGTTATATCGACCTTCACCAACATACCGTGCGTAAGGTACCCGGATATAATATTTTTAAAAAAAACTGATATTGCATGTTTGTATAGTTCTATGCACGAATTACATGTTTGTATGGTACTGTACTTGTTTGTATGTTGTACTGTACCTATGAAATTGCATGATTACAATTTCCTGCATGTTTGTATGTTATACTGTACATAGCATGATTACAGTATGTTTGTTTGTCACGTTACTGTAACTAATTCGATGTTCTTGTTTGTATGTTTGTTTGTCACGTTACTGGACCTAATTGATATTGTGAGGTAATATGGAATTTGTCACGTTACTGCATATAAAACCTTGTTAATCGCATATAAATTGAATTGCATACCCGTATTAAGTACATAATTTACGTATTGACCTCATGTATTAATCTGTCGGATTAAATCTGCAACAAACTGAAACGTATGTACTGAATTGTAATTCTCTGAAAGCTGTAAACTATTCTGTAAATTACACAAGGACTAAACTGAAACTTGTCTGAAATTCTGGACTGTATATGTAATAATGCTGTAAATAGATATATAGTTTGCTGTAATTACACGCATGGTCCTGTAGTATAATACTTATACGAAAACAGTACATATGGTTGATAAAGATACAATATTTGGTAAATATACACACACATGCATATACATTTTTTTATTAAAAGGCAAGCGTATAAAAATTGCATGTTAATTGAATAAATTGATATGTTTCCATGTAAATTTAATCCATTTGCATGTTAAAATATTTTTTTTACCATATATAGAATTGATTGGTAAATTAAAAATATATTGTTTGCTTGTATGTTAAAACTACCATGTATAGAATTATTAATATGGCGATAAACATAGATAATTGATTTGATATGTTAGAATCTTCATGGATTAATTGATAATATTAAATAGATTTGATTTGATATGTTAGAATATTCATGAATTGATTGATAATATTAAATTGATTTGATTTGATATGTTAGAATCTTTATGAATTGATTGATAATCTTAAATAGATTTGATTTGATATGTTAGAATCTTTATAGATTGATTGATAATCTTAAATTGATAACACCAAATCTACTGCATGATTAGATAGATTCTAAAATATATTTACTGCATGTTTATATATGTGTAATTAATCTAGATAGATATTCTCTATGTTTAATATTATTGCCATATATAAAATGCGAAAATCGTATATATTCACATTTAAGTTGGAAAAATTATGAATCTTCCCCAAATAGGCTCACCTATTTGGATACGATGTCTAGGAAAGATAAAGGCGGAAGTCGTTCTCCTAATGAGGTCGGTTTTTAAGAGGCATTCGTGCCCACCCCCCTCACCGTCTTTCCTGGTCGTGTTCAAATAGAGCTACCGAAAGGGGTTGAGTAAATAATAATTTCTCCGAATGTGTCTATATAGATATGTATTCGCCGAATTGGTGTCTCAGGATCGACCTGTCGTTCGATCAAAGAGAACCTCTTCACTTAAAAAGCAAAACTTGTTTTTCGAACCTGTCGTTTCGAAATAAAGTTTGTGCTTATACAAACCATAAACATATAAACCAGTTGTTTTATATGATGACTAATCCAGTCTTTATTTTCTTTTCTCCTGTTGTAGAAAAATGTCAATCAAGCTTGACTTTCCAATTTTGGATGCTGCCGGCAAGAACTACTTGGATTGGAGTCAGGATATCCAAAACCATTTAGATGCCCAAGGCTTATTGGATGTCATATATGATGAGGAGGAGCGTGAAATGGAAGTAACGCGTGAAATGAGTGCTCGGGCGATGATTCTGTTTCGCCGCCACTTATCAAACGCCATGAAATCTGAGTTCATAGCGACCACCTCACCAAAGGCATTATGGGACTCTCTGAAAGAGCGTTTCGACCACCAAAAGACCATTTGGCTTCCTGAAGCCCGCTGTGATTGGCTGAATCTGCGATTTCAGGACTTTGAAAGCGTTGAAAAATATAACGCTGAAGTATGCAGAATTCGTGCTACTCTCCAATACTGTGGTGAAACGCTCACCGACAGTGACTTATTGGAGAAAACGTACACCACATTTCCTAGTTCTGACATCTTGCTCCAAAAGCAATATCGTCAGTCTAAATTCACCAAATTTCCCGAGCTTATCACCCAGTTGTTATTGGACGAGAAGAATAGTCTCATTTTAATGATGAACAGTAATTCTCGTCCTGCTGGTTCAAAGGCAATTCCAATGCCTGATGCTAATGCTGTTCGTGGACCTCGTCCACGATATGGGAAACGAGAAAAGGGCCAGTCGTCCCGTCAGCCAAGGAACAGGGATGAGCGTAATGCTCGTCCAGCCAAGCGAGGTTTGGACAATCGTCCGAACCGAGGACCTGTGGCTCCTCCTAGGCAGTCTCGTGGTGGTAGGAACAATCGGGCCAGTCGTCCCAAAGCAAGAGATCCGGCCGCTATGCCAACTCTGTGCTATAAATGTGGTGGAAATGGTCATATGCAAAGGACTTGTAGGGCAACTCCCCAAGAAGTCGAAAACTACCACAAGGGTAGAAAGGTCGAAACCAACATGATTGAAGCTAGTGCAAAAGAAACCCTTGAGACCCCTGACTTTGAGGCTCACATGGAAGAATAAAGCTTTTTTTCTTCGTTTCTTTTAATAATTGAGCTGTTTTGCTCCTGGATTATGTTATTTTAATTCCATTTCGGATTATGTTTTTTCCTTTGGATATTGTTCATTTCTTTTGGATTATGGTTTGTTTTATGGATAATGTTTTGAACATTTCTCGTATAATTTAAAGTTATTTCATTGAGAAATTCCTTTTATTCGTGTGACCGACTTTAAATTATTTTACTTTTAGGCATGTATTGTGGGGCAGTTGATTGTCTGGTTGATAGTGGCACTACACATACTATCTTAAAAGATAAATCGTTTTTTATCAACTTTACGCCTAAAGTAACCTCAGTGACAACAATTTCGGGCCCGTCGACCCTTGTTGAAGGCTTTGGTAAAGCTAAATTCACGTTGTCAAATGGTACTCCTGTTGAAGTATCTGAGGCCTTATATTCTCCGAGGTCCAGTCGTACCTTGTTGAGCTTTAAGGATATACGAGAAAATAAGTTTCATCTTGAAACTGCTCGTGAAAATGGTATTGAATACCTTCACATTACCTCCACTCAATACGACCAAAAGCGTATTCTGGAGAAGTTGAGATGTCTTTCAAGTGGTTTGTATGTTACTACAATCCAAAACTTTGAAAGCAATCTAATCATTCGGCGGGCGCCGATTGATGAGAGCACTTTTATGCTATGGCATGACCGGCTGGGACACCCGGGTCAAAATACGATGCTTCGAACGATGAACGCATCTCATGGGCATCCTCTTGGAGGAAAGAATTTCGTGATTAATCCGAAAAGCCTATGCCAAGCATGCTCGATTGGAAAGACTAATCTCAAACCAATTCGTGTGAAACCTACAAAATTGGTTTCCCAATTCCTTGAAAGAATTCAAGGAGATATTTGTGGACCTATCCAACCAACTTGCGGACCATTTAAATATTTCATGGTTTTGGTTGATGCATCGACAAGATGGTCACACGTAGCTTTGTTGTCCACAAGAAACGCAGCGTTTCCAAAACTCCTAGCCCAGATCATTAAATTGAGGGCTCATCATCCGGATTATCCGATAAAGTCTATTAGACTTGATAATGCCACGGAGTTTACATCGAAAACTTTCGATGACTATTGCATGACTTTGGGAATTAATCTTGAACACCCAGTTGCGTATGTTCATACCCAAAACGGCCTTGCAGAAGCTTTCATTAAGCGATTGCAAATGATTGCTAGGACTTTGCTTATGCGCACCAAACTTCCTATTTCTGCGTGGGGCTATGCCATTTTGCATGCTGCTGCGTTGGTCCGTCTGAGGCCCATGGCCACCCAACCACTATCTGCGTACCAGTTGGTAACTGGATATGAGCCCGATGTCTCACATTTACGCGTGTTTGGGTGTTTAGTCAATGTTCCAATTGAGCCGCCTAAGCGTTCCAAATTTGGACCTCAGAAACGACGGGGCATATATGTCGGTTATGAATCCCCGTCCATAATACGCTATTTAGAGCCATTGACAGGCGATCTCTTTACCGCTAGACATGCGGATTGTGACTTTGATGAGACACTCTTCCCGTCGTTAGGGGGAGAAATGCACGTTAACGTTGATAAGGAACGACGTGAATTAACGTGGCATGTACCCACTATGTCTCATCTAGATCCCCCAACTGCACATAGTGATAAGGAAGTGCAGAGAATCCTAGGTCTGCAAAATGTTGCAAATCAAATGCCAGACGCATTTAATGACCTAGTGAATGTCACGAGATCACATATACCTGCTGCAAATGTGCCTGCAAGGATAGACGTCCCAGTGAGACGTCGTGTTCCGGTTGAACACGTTGCTCCGGTTGTACCCACCGAGCAAAGAACGCTGCCGTCGGCCGTTCAGTCCGCCGCCCTTCCGAAAAAAAGAGGAAGGCCGTCCGGTTCCAAGGATGTTCTGCCTCGAAAGAGGAGAAATCCGGTCGCATCTGTTTTGCCACACGAGATCATTAAGGATCACGGTGATGTATTAGAGAAGCGTGTTCCAGATGAAACACCAGTTCCTAATCATCATGATAACCTCGAAATATCTGTCGATTATGCTAGTTTAGACGATATTTTGAAGCGAAACGAGACTGTCATCGATGATGTGTTCATATACGCAGTGGCCACTGACATTATGAACAATGATGACATGGAACCTCGTACCGTTGCTGAGTGTCAGCGAAGAACGGACTGGCCTCAATGGAAACAAGCAATCCAGGCTGAATTGGATTCCTTAACGAAACGAAGCGTGTTTGGACCTGTCGCTCCAACACCGCCCAATGTTAGACCAGTTGGTCATAAATGGGTTTTCGTAAGGAAGCGTGATGAGAATAATGAGATTGTTAGATACAAAGCTCGCCTTGTGGCGCAAGGTTTCTCTCAAAGCCCTGGAATTGATTACGATGAGACGTATTCTCCCGTAATGGACGTTATAACGTTCCGCTACTTAATCAGTTTAGTAGTTTCCGAAAAACTGAATATGCAGCTCATGGATGTGGTCACAGCGTATCTCTACGGGGATCTGGACACAGAGATTTACATGAGAGTCCCTGATGGACTTAAGTTGCCTGAATCAAGTAGTTCCCGTCCACGGAACACGTTCTCGATTAGACTGAGACGATCACTATATGGATTGAAACAATCCGGACGGATGTGGTATAACCGTCTAAGTGAATACTTGATCGGCGTGGGATATGTTAATAATGAACTATGCCCATGCGTGTTCATAAAGAAATCCACTTCAGGATATGCGATTATCGCAGTCTATGTAGATGATATGAATCTCATAGGAACCTCGAAAGAGTTGTTCGAAACTGCTGAAATCCTGAAGAAGGAGTTCGAGATGAAAGATCTTGGGAAGACACGGTATTGCCTCGGCCTGCAGATCGAGCACCGTATAGATGGAATTTTAGTCCATCAAGAAAACTACACCCAAAAGGTGTTGAGGCGCTTTAGTCATAGTGATGCTAAGCCGTCCTCTACTCCCATGGTCGTCCGCTCTCTAGACATTAATAAGGACCCTTTCCGTCCAAAGGAGGACGATGAAGAGATATTGAGCCCTGAGTGTTCATATCTGGGTGCAATAGGCGCACTATTGTACTTGGCCCAATGTACTAGACCGGACATCTCGTTTGCTGTGAATTGTCTAGCTCGACACAGCACCGCGCCAACACGCCGCCACTGGACTGGCATAAAAGACATTTTCCGTTACCTTAGAGGTACTACGGACATGGGCTTATTCTATCCCTTTGCGTCGAGTGGATCTAGCTCCATTGATCCTCGAAATAACGCAACCCTTGTCGGCTATGCCGATGCTGGTTTCTTATCAGACCCGCACAAGGGACGTTCCCAATCTGGTTATGTCTTTACCATTGGGAACACGGCGATATCCTGGAGGTCTCGTAAACAGACTCTAGTGGCCACTTCGACTAACCACTCCGAGCTACTCGCGCTCTATGAGGCGACTAGAGAGTGTGTCTGGCTTCGAGCAGTTATTGGCCATATTCGAAGCACCTGTGATCTAGCTTACGATCATGATGAACCAGTTGTTATTTATGAGGACAACACCGCTGTGATTGATCAAGCGAAAAATGGTTATATCAAAGGTGATGCCACTAAGCATATCTCGCCAAAGTTGTTCTTCACACATGAACAACAAACGCTTCAAAAGATTGAAGTGAAGCATATTGGTTCAGAGAATAACCACGCTGACTTGTTCACCAAGTCACTGCCAAAGCATTCTTTTCAGAAGCACGTACGGGACGACATTTTATGTCGGAGTCGAAATCCTCGCACCCTGTCGTGTGCAAGTGAGGGGGAGCATCCTGTTGTATGCATGTGTACTCTTTTTGTCCTTAGTACAAGGTTTTTTCCCACTGGGTTTTCCTTGACAAGGTTTTTAGCGAGACACGTTCCATGTTATACCTCACTAAGGATTGCCGAAATCAGGGGGAATATCCTGTCGTATACTCCTTACCACTGTGTACTCTTTTGTCCTTCGACCAGAGTTTTTTTTTCCCACTGGGTTTACTCTGGCAAGGTTTTGATGAGGCACCTGTTTGGTGGTTGATCCCCTATTACTACCACCGTTGCACTCTTTTTCCTTCGATCAGAGATTTTCCCATTGGGTTTGCTCTGGCAAGGTTTTGATGAGGCACACTGCTTTGTGGTTAGTTACTTACATGATATTTCGGCTTATATCATTCGGCTACACAATTTCTCCTAGGTACCGGTTTTGTCCCACACTGGGTTTTCCGGCCCTAAGGTTTTTATGTGTTTAGCACTGCGAATGAACTCGACTCAGATCGACTGCATGAAGACGAAGAATTCAAGACGTCCAAAGGGGGAGTGTTGTAAGATTATTGGACTCTTATTGGGCTTTTACTTATTGGGCCCAGATGGGCTTTTAACCCTACCCCTCTATCTATATAAAGAGGGCTAGGGGTCTTGTACTTGATCACACATTCATATTCCTTCATTAATAAAGATCATACTGTTCTCCCCTCTCTCTACCTCTGTCTCCCAATATACGTAGCTAATAGTGTATTACAACAGATTTCAAGTTATAAATATATATAACTATAGATTATTAAAAAAAAATACAATCATTTACTATGAAAACAAGGTAGTATTAGCCTAATTATACAAAAATTTATAGTTTGGCACACCATGTGCCATGTAAAAAATTATTTTGATGTATGATACATGCCACGTAATATTAATGATGCACATAATATGATCGAAAGATGTGAGTGCCATGTATTATTGCTGCTTTTTCCAGTGTTACAAGAGTATTTTGTTGGTATAACAAAAAAATAAAAATGCCAGATTGCAAATCATTGAGGCCCAGAGAGTGAATCAGTTCAAACCTTTCCATTATTGTTCAATCATCATTTTTTTTTGTATTTGCAGCACTAAAAATATGGAAATAAGCTACATAACACATGAAGTGTTAACTCTATTAAAGCTTATTGATGAAATGCATGCAACGTATAAGCTTGACTTATCACTTTGAGGAAGAGATCATTGTATTGACTTATCATTTTGGTTTCGCTCAATTTCAAAACCACTCCAACGCAAACCGAACAAATTAGATCGATTTATGGATTTTTCAACCGAACCACACCAGTAGATAGTCGGTGTGGTTCAATTTTTGTACACCCCTATATTTAACACCACACATTTGGTGTCATTATAAAACTCCAAACTCTTAAGCTCATAAAAACTTTAGAATTTATAGGTTTTCGTTAATATTAAATCAAACACCACGTACACTAGTTACTCCTTTATATTTTTAGTTCTCAAAAATATCATGTTCTTATGATGTTTCGGTATTAAATTGCTTTCCATAAGATTTTAAAAAAATTAAAATTTATAAAAACAACAAAATTTTCAAAACTAACATATGATCCTAAAAAAAAGAAAGGTAACGGGGAAAATGTTAAATTGATACATAACTTATCATATTTTAGTAATTTAGTATCCAAACTACCTACTTTATAAAATTGGTATCCAATCTTTGGTTTATCTTCAATCAATGCAATATTGCTACAGATTTACTTTCTAATTGAAAACCAGTGTTTACTATCCTATACTCATCTTTTACTAATTTGATACCCAATTTATGTTAAATGTGACCAAATTAGTATAAATACTTACAAACTATTATCAATTTGGTATTAATCTATAATGATTAATTGGATATGATTGCGTTGATTAGATGTTAAACACATTGTTTGAGTATCAATTTAGAAAATCACGTAAGTTGGATACTAAATTGATAAAATGGATAAATTGGTTAACAATTTAGCATTTTTAACTAAAGTAAACATTTTTATTTTTACAGTGGAGTCTTCTTCCCAAAATATAAGACCAAAGAAAGTTTGAAAAAAACACATACACTAAAAACCCTATCAAAAAAAGATAAAAATAAATAAAAACTTGTGAAAAACCCAATGGAGATTAATTGCCCAATAGATATTAATTTTGCAGAAGAAATCTCAACTCTCCTTAAACCCCTTCCTCATTCTCAGCTTCAGGTATTATTTCAATAATGTATTTTTCGTTTATTTGTCACATGTGTTTTTTCAGCTTCAAGTTTGATATTTTTCTGTAGGGTTTTAACTGGGGTTTTGTCTTTTTACTGTGCTAAAGATTAGTTAAATTGTTTTAACTTAAAGTTGCATAATAATATCCAAGCTAGTTTTTTTTTTTAATGTGCTAAAGATTATTCAAATTGTTTTAACTTAAAGTTGCAGCTAATTGTTTTCAAGATAGTCTAAGCCAGTGTTTTATAAAGCGAAAACTTAGCGAAAGCGGTTTTGTAAGAGCTACGCTAAAAAGCGGAAAAACAAGCTTTTAATGTTTTTTTTTTGAAGCTTTGAATCAAGTTTTTTTTTTTTTACTACGAAGCTTGTTTTTTAAAACAATGACTCTGTGCTAAGATTAAATTATTTTGCTTTTTGAAGTCAAGTTGCAAAAATCAGCTAAAAAGCTGATAATACCGAATGCATGCTGGGGAGGAACTAGAATTAGGCGAAAAAGGGTTATAGCCCCCACTTATTAAGAAAAAATCGATCTTTACTATCTATTTTGAATAAAAATAAAAATATGATCATAGCCGTTCAGCCCCCTGCGTAATAAAGAAAAAATCTTTATGAAGCTCGACCCCTCCAGTACTGCAATTCTAGTTCCGCCACTAAATGCATGCAAGTTTTTAGGCAAAACTTTGAAGAAAGATTTAAGCTTTAAAGGTCCACCCAGACTAGCAATTGATATGCACAAATGGGAAGTCGAGAGTACTCTCTAATTTTGCATTTTCATGAATTTTTTTGATAGGAATACTTCGACCAGCTCATAGAAACTCGAGGTTGCATTGGACTCAAAGTTAAACACAACAGCGAGCACGGAAAAGGTTTGTTTAGTTTCTCTCAAGCTGTATACTTATGTATATCGTTTGTTGTATTTATTTGTTCAGGTGTATGTCATCTTTGTGTTGATTTTAAATGCTTGAGGGGTCGTTTGGTTGCAGCATTTTTGAGCTTTGTTGTTTTTCTTGTTTAATTTAAGTGGTACTGCATTGGTTGGCACCTTAACAATAGAACTTATTATGGTCTTCTGCCCTGAAAAAATAGAAATTAAGCTGAACCGTCTGAACAACACATATGCCCACTTACTCTTCATTTACCATGTTTTTGATGTGTGTCCTTAGGGTACTTTATGTATTTTACTGTGAATTATGTGTAGGGGCTTTGTAATTTGGACCAAAATAGAATTAGTTCTTCATAGTTTCAATTGAAACACATCATTGAGTTAAATAAGTAATGGATTTGGCCGCCATGATTTTGGAGCGTGAAGAGTTTTGATCTCTGTTTTTCTTAATTTCAAGATTGTTAACGTGGACGTAATTGGAGACGATGGTAACATGAATGATTATAAGTTGACTAGTAATTCATGCATAGTATTCTTCATTTAAAAATTGTTATCGTAAGCAGAAATCAATGGAACAATGAACAAATAGCATTTTGATTTGAGTTTCATAGTTTTGTAATTCAGAAAACTGAGACTTAAAGTGTTATCTAAGGGGTTTTGTTTAGTACACCAAACTATCTGCTTTTAACGATTTGGGTACCCATCTTTCAAATTGTTCAATTTAGGTACCACACTATAATAAATTTCCAATTTAGGTACCACCGTCTAAATAAATCACGGAATCATGTCACGTGACATTTGACAAACATTAATTTGAGAGGCTAATTTGACAATTTTGTACAAAAATATGTCATCCTATAAAAACGTTTCCCCCAATTTCACACATAACAAAAATTTGGATTATATGCTAATTTTTTTTTGTGTGAAATTGGGGGGAAAGTTTTTCTAGGATGACATATTTTTGTGCAAAATTGTCAAATTAGCCTCTCAAATTAATGTTTGTCAAATGTCACGTGACATAATTCCGTGATTTATTTAGACGGTGGTACCTAAATTGGAAAGTTATTATTGTGTTACCTAAATTGGAAAATTTGAAAGGTGGGTACCCAAATCGTTAACAGCACTATAGTTTGGTGTAGTAAATGTATTTTTTCCCTGTTATCTAACAACCGCAATGCAAAATGTTACAAACACACACAAAAAATGGAAAAAATTATCTGCCCAGTTTACACCAAAGGCTCTATCACTGTCCGTAGTCTCATAGTCTGTAAGAGCTAAATGGAGTAAAAAAGTTCTACTCTATACGCACTTAAAGACCATCAAGACTAACATGGCGGATGGCGGCATGTTTTAAATCCTTCTTATTACTGAATTCAGCGTAGCCACTGAATAATGATACAACTTTGTTGTGTTGTATAATTGGAGGTCAAAATAGAAAATTATAATCAGAAGAAGTGACTATGAAGTTAATTCCGTTTTCTTTTAAAGAATTACTAACATTGCAGGAATAAATAAATTATGTGTTTAGTTTCCAAGTTGAGGTTCTATATTGATGTGAAAACACAGGCCATGTAATAATGTTGTAAGATTAAAAACAGGGCTGAACAAGCAGCCGATATTTTATGATCAAGGGCATAAATTTCTTTGTAGTAGTCGTCCTTATAAAATGTATTGACGATCAAAATATGGTTGAAAGTAATATTCTTAAAGTTAAAGGTCTTCTTCCTTTCCTATACCTATGATTTTCATTAGACCCATAAATGATACTACATTGGAAAGACCCGAAGGAGTCTCCCGTTGGACAAAAGGCAGAAGAGAATACAAGAACAGAGTAGTCAATGAACATTTTATAAAATGTCATCTAATTTAAGTTTAATACGCATAAAAAGTCAACTCAAAATGTGACCAAACAACAACATTGGAAGAGTTGAATATAATAAAATGATTTCACTCATGAACACTTCTGATACTCATGCTTACTCCTGTAACTCGCTTCATGGACTTTCCAGATGTTTTAATGACTGCGCTAGATATTCGCTTGCCACTTTGTTTTGTTTTGTATGCATTAGTATATTATTAGCATATCTGGCTTATAATCCTGAGAATGATGAACCATAGGTGTATATGCTGAGTTAGATTTTAAAGAAGGAGACCTTGTTTTGAAGGACTCAATTCTTGCTGGTGTTCAGCATTCGGCAAATAAGGTTCTGCAAATCAAAACTTTAAAACTCTTTCTCAATCTACATCAGTGTTTTCCTATTTCATGTTTTGAAAAAAAAAAATTCCTTGTCCTTGTGCAGATTGATTGTTTAGTTTGTAGCTTTTGTTTCCGATTTATTGGCTCCATAGAACTTCAAATTGGAAGAAGACTTTATTTGCAAGAGCTTGGTGTTTCCCTTCATGATGAATGTAATGGGGAAACATTCTTAAATATCTCCGATGAGGACAATTATGTTGAAGATAATCGCAAAAGGTTAAAACCATGCTCTTCTGGTAGTTTGAAATCTGAAACTACACTTTCAAAAGAAGTGGTGCAGTCTTTGATGAATGGAGATCTCTTATTGCCTTATTCCGAAAGGTTTCCATTGCCTTCAACTATCGCTTGTCCAGGTGGATGTAAGGAAGCTTATTACTGCAGGTATGTATGTTACTACTATGTAACTTTGTTAACCAACAAGTATCAGTTTGTTCAAGTAATTTCTATTTTATGATGTATGTACATAATATTGTTGCATGAAGATAAATTGTGCTATTTTACTCTTTTTTGACTAATAATGCTGCATCATATTTTGCATTTGAGCTTTTTCTAATGATTCCGAACTTTTATAGTGAATCTTGTGCAGAGGCTGATTGGAATCTGTTCCATTCTTTACTGTGCACGGGACCAGGGTCAAAATCAGTGGACAAGGATGCACTTCTGGAGTTTATAAAACATGCAAATGGTAAGTTAACACCATTAGGTACTTCAAAAGGAGATAGTTTTTCAACGATGAATTATTAATTTGAGATTTTTATCGTCTGTAATTTTCTTCATTTCTCGCAGAAACAAATGACATTTTCCTTCTCGCTGCCAAGGTAAACTTTTGAAGAGAATATTGGACCTCTGTAATTCTTCTGTTTTTGTTATTGATACGTAGGTATTCTAATTAACCATGCAGCATTGAGAATGTTGTAAATATTAGTCGTATTACTCTATTTTTGTCGCTGAAAGTAATCCTTAATAGCATATTTTAGTTTTTTCATGCGTCTGAGCCGAATTCCGCATGTTGAAAACTTCTTACTGTCCCATTTACTAGTAAAAGGAGTTTTATTGTACGAGAAAATGATGTGGGCATTTTTTGTTGGCTATCATAGTTACTTATTCCTCATTCGGAAAAGTTTGTTTTGGATAATTGTTCTATCTTAAGTGATAAACCACAAATAAAAAGGAAATCTTGGAAGAACCTTTCATTAACTCATTATTTTTTTCCTTATTTACTTGTTCAGGTGGTATGTTTTACCATCTTAAAGTACAGGAAGTTGAAGGCATCAAACCTACAAAATAAAGGAAAGTGCATTATGGATCAGTGTGATATGTCTCTTCTTCTGGAAGCGTGGAAGCCTATATCATTAGGGTTTAAAAAAAGGTAAACATAATCTATCCTTCTATCCTCAGCATATGACGTCGTATCTGACAAACTGTGTGATATTTTACTGGCAATTTGCATTATCTTTCTATATCTAAGTAGTTTGCTCAGTTATTGAAAATATTGTTTGCCAGAGCGTTAGTAATTCGCTGTAAACTTGGTACAGTGGTCAGGGTAGTTGGTCTTCATAAACACCTCAACAGCTAACTTTTAACTCGTTCCTGATGTTTTTTCTATCGCAGGGATGAAAAATTCTCTATTGGATGCATCTTTATTTTCTTAACGAAACTTTTTTATTGTATAATCCAGAAAAACTTAGAAAAAAACCCAGCAATCCTCAAATATTAAAAGAGTAGCTGTTTTCTTATTGCTTTTAGTGAAAAAGTGTGGATGTGCTGATTATAAATCATGTAATTTTGTCAATCTTTATATTCAGGTGGTGGGAGTGCGTAGCTTTGCCGGATGATGTTGATAGTTGTGATGAGGCTTCATTTAGAATGCAAATAAAAGGGTTGGCATTTGAGGTAACTTATTCGTGTATATTCATACCTGGACTGTTAAGAAGGGCAAATGAATTGAAATCTATAACCAGTGTGCTTTATGCCTCATACAGTCCATTATCAGGACTTCTTTTTCAGAACAAAGACAGTTTAATGCTTTTGTAGACTTTGATTCACCATTATTTAATCTCAAACAAGCTTTAGATCTTATTTTCTTTTCCATGTCGAGTGTAAAATGCCATGTTTAATGTATCGGAAGCCAAAACAGAAATATATTTCTGTTTGTCATGAGCAATTTCTTTAACATGTCTTATAATGTGGGTGTTCCATAATGTTGATTTTGTCGACAGAAAACTTACGAATATTAAATTTGCAGTCACTTCAACTCCTAAAAGCAGCTATCCTTGACAGGGAATGTGAACCATGTATCCATATATTTCAGTCTATTCATTTTTCTTAATTTTATTTTTGCTTAATATTCCATGCTTGGAAGAGAGTGAATTTCTTAACTACATTAAGTGTTTTCACTGGAGATTTATGGCCATATTATTGGAATGTTTGAGCTAAATAATCTGTAAGTCATATTTACCAACCCTTCATCTACTTTCTTGGTTTGTCTATCACTCAACCAAAAACTCAAGATGGACATATGGATTCGTTATATTACATATGCTGTTCTTAAATAAACCTTTTTTATGGGCAGTGATTTAGTGGTAGCTTCTCCCGTGGAAGACTATTTTTTGTATATTGATGATCTCCCTCAGTCTGAAAAGGTTAGCTGGCATTTCAAATTATCGTACTATATTTGGATTATGATTTAAAGGAAACTCTAATGCTAGTTTGTCCATTAATATGCCAGAAAGAAGCTGAAAAAACTACAAGACCTGTTCTTAGTGCCCTTGGTGACGACTACTTAAATTGCTGTGAAGGTATAAATTATGTAAAGTTTGTTTTGAGGAGCTGTCTTTATGTGTATATATATATATATATTTTTTTTTTAATATTTAGAGGTGTTAAACGTACATGCACAATAAGTTTAATATAGATTTGAGTGGTCATATGGCCGAAACAAGTATACCGAATACAGTGTTTAGAGTTTAGAGACAAGCTGAATAACATTTATATAGATTTGATTGTGCAGTATACCGAATAAGATTAATATAGATTTGAGTAGTCTAAGATTATTATAGGGTTTCGAGATACCCCTTCAGATTCCGCCCTTTATCGTCAACAAGGATACTGATATATGAATACAGTAGATTTAGTCTTTTGTCAATTGTTTTTCTTTAGTCTAAAAAAATTCATTAAGACCATAGTTTGCTTACTAAAGTGTGCTGTACAAATATGATAATCGTGTCGTGTGAAATAAGTAACTTTCTTTTTGCTATTGAAGGTACTGCATTTTTTCCTCTTCAGAGCTGTATGAACCATTCCTGTATTCCGAATGCGAAAGCATTCAAAAGAGAGGAGGTAATAACTGATCTAAACAAGGAACTACTATTCTTTTGCTTCAAACCCTTTTAGCATGCTTCCTACAATTTTATGTAAACACAATAAGTGCCCACATCACGAAAACGCCACTTAGATTTTTTAATTCAAGAACAGGCTACCATATTGCGGCTACTTTTTTTCGGACTTTTAGTTTTCTTACTTGATCATAAATTGGTTTCCTAAGTTCCTTCAGAAGTGGGATTTTTCTTACACGAAACACAGAAAGCCTGAATTTTGCATCGTTTCAACTCACCTAGATGAATATTCTAACTTCCTTGGGGATGATTTTTATTTGTCCTCCTTGCAATATAAAGTAGCATTTACCGAGAAATGAATCCGTATATAGTTTTAAGACTTAAATGTTTCGGAAGACCTTTGTCCATGTGAAAGCTTAAAGAAAAATATGAATCGGGCCAATTAATGCAATTAGTTCATACATGACACCTATTGCTAATTTCCATGTAATGTAATTGGTTTACTTTGTAAAAATGAAGAGATGACTTTGAGAGGCTTTATTTTAAGGATGATAATGGATAGAAATGAAACGATGCAGGAATATAGTTTGCTTCATAAGTTTATTTGAAATTGCAGGACCGAGATGGTCAAGCAATAATAATTGCTCTTCGTCCCATTGCCAAAGGAGAAGAGGTAACGATCTTTCATTTTTATTATTAGATGCTCCCCAATCTGTTATTTAAAATTACTTTTCCTGACATGATCCTCTTTAATGTTATACTCACTTTCTTTTCTTCTTCTGGATAAGCACTCTCATGGTTTTGTTAATTATTGATTAATATGTGTGACTGCTCCCAGGTAAATGTATCGTATATAGATGAGGAGCTTCCTTTTGAAGAGCGACAGGCGCTGCTTGCAGATTATGGCTTCAAATGTAGGTGCTCCAACTGCTTAGAAGAAGAAATCTAACAAACAATATACCCTGTATTTTTAATTTATCTATAAACATCTTTGTTTTATCGGATCCACTGACACAATTTTGCCAGTTTTTTTTTTTTTGTGTTGTAGTGTAACTTAAATTTGGAACCATAATATCATTCATAGAAACCTTATATTTTTACATCTCTTTCTTTTTTTGTGACGGAATAGCTCGTCGTAACTAATGGGTTCACTCTCCCTCCACACCCATAGTATTTGGTTATCTTGAATGTCAGAACTCTGTTGGGACAGCGTCTCTTTTGTTGCTTTGTTCCATAATTGTCTTATTAATTTGTTTATTGTTTTTGGCAAAATGAACTTTGTGTTTATCAATTCAGATCATTGAAACTGGTGTGTTTACTCTTTTTTTGTACATTAGATGTATTTTGTTTATTTGGGCGAGAATAATAAAACTTTAATTGAAATTGAAATAATAGAATGATTGAAGTGCATTCTCATTTTCACATCTCCGGTCGAATCATTTCTTTTGCGGTTCAAAAAAGAAAAGGCCTGTTTCCAGGCAGATTGGTTGACATCCAAAATAGCGATTTGTTAACCAGGAGGATCTTTTTGGATGTGAAGGTGCAGCATGTGTGGGAATAAATTTCGTTCAAAGTCGGCAGTTCAATCAAAATGTGGAGACTGTGTTCAATTTTCATTTCTGATCAAGTTATTTACACTCAAAAATATTACTCTAGAATTATTTACTGCTTAAAAGAGGTCGTGTGAAAACATAACATGTATGTGATGAGAAGGTCAAATGACCAAGTCAAGTCTTATACAACTAACCTAGAACTTGAAAAGCACATCAATATACTTGGTAGACCACAAGGGCCAACAAAGAATATACTAGTATACAGATCCATACCAGTTGTCTGATACACCATAACAGGCTAACAGCAATGACCGAACATGTGTAATTTTTATTAACCTAGAACACGAGGTAAAAGTCATCTTAAGTTCAAGTAGGTACAAAAAAGCAAATTGTAATCAACTTGCAAAGATTTGCATTATTTTGGGTCCTTTTGTTGTGGCTTATTACAACCCTTTTCACTTCAACAACAATACGAGTCGTTTTACAATATGATAAATGGACCGAGTTTGTATCAACTGTAGTATTTCTCGCAAGGAAAGAAGAATTTCCCTCACATTAATACCTCCACAGAAGGAAAATCACGAAATACAGTCCTATGCATAAGCTCTCTTTCGTGACCAACTGATGCTAGTAAGATAAAAGAGTATTAAGAGTAATATGTAAAGCACGAAAAGACAACGAACATTTGCTACTCAAAATTTTCATGCTTGAAAAGAGGTTTCCTTATTTCAAAGATAAACTTCCAGCTCCAAACATGAATTCTAGACGTAAGTGAACTGAAAAGAAGGAAAAAAAGATTCTTCAACTATAAATCAACACACTTTTTTATTAAATAACAAGATAATGCGCTTCCAGAAGGAGGCAAGAGTTACGCGACAAGAAAATAACATCTTATGCACAAACCAAATGTCAAACAACATCCACATCAAACACATCATCCTCTAGCACAACCGCATCAATGTTTTCGTCATCGCCTCGATACTGCAAGCAAATCAAACTACTTCATTCAGACGAATGCTAATAGATAAATAATAAGCACAAAGATGAATATTTATAGTAAATAACAAAAGCAATAGTAATCGCATACAAAGGCCACCTGAGAGTATGCATTTTGGGGAAGTGGAGGAGGCGGTGGAAGTGGAAACGGAAAACGCAATGTCCCATTTGTGGGTCTTTTGTCTAACTCTTTAAGAGTTTCTTTAGCGACCTGGATATCATCCTTTTCCTGGTCAGCTGTTTCAATACCTTCAATTGCATGAGCAGCCATGCTGGTTAGTGGCAAACTAAATCCTGACTCGCGGCCCTTTAACTGCACAGAATGCAAACATTGAATCAATACCCGCAGTTGATCACAAGTAATCAGTGAACAAACAAAGAGGAATCAATGGTCTAATATGGAAACACTATGCTGTTTGGCAAGTAGTTTAATGCTCTGTTTGGTGCAAGAATTTCATTTAAGGAAATGTAACAGGATAGAAATATGTTTTCTTCTTAGATCCATGATTTTCAAGAGGTTTTTCTATCTGTTGCCTTTTCTAGGAACTTTTTTTACATCAAATAGTGTCAGGGTTACGAACTAAGAAGCAACATGACAGGTCTCAAAAATACAGTAAAAAGAAGAAGTCCAATTCAATGTTTTAAAAATGTGAAAACCTACAGTAAAGCGGTTTATCAAGAGTTTTACTAATGCTCAAGTATTGACCCCGAAAAACGTAAACTTTGCTCAGTGCACATTATAGCTGAAAAACTAATAATATTTAAAATCTGCCTATAATAAACAAAATTTTCTGTGCTTTTAGGACCCTAAAGTGTGTTTTTTATAGCCCTTTAAGAGCCTTAACGCGAACTTTTTGCGGTTTTTAACTGCTGCAATTACAAGTGCATCTTATGCCTCAGAAGTACGTTTAACGCCCCTGAGGTGCGTACTTTTTAACATTAAGTCAAATACAGAGAAAAATGAAGTGGTTATGGCCGAGACAGATCATTATCATGAGGCTTTAGAGAAAAGATTAGTTCTATCATGCTTTGATCACTCCAGTGGTCACTCAGTATGAGATTTTTATTATTCATATGCCTCCAGTATTACACAGGGTAAGAAATTTCCCTTCTAGCATTTACTTCCTCTTTAGTTAACATTACTCACCCAGTCTAGTTCTAGTTTACGGGTTTGTTTTCCTTTCATATGGCCTGTTAAATGAAAAACACCAAAAATGATAGTAATATATTATATGGTGTAAAAGTTAGCTAATTCAGAATAGAGCACCTTCTGATCTGAAGCTGCTTTACTAAGATTTATCTTCCCTTTCTTAGATTTGATTCCATTGGAAAGGATTTTGTGACTATCGCTTCCTCTATCCCTTTGGATTTCATCATCATTATCAAACTGGGCATATTGCTCACTCCACTCAGAATGCTTCTCCAATCTGATAGTCTTTTTTGAGCCGCCTCCTTCAAATAAAGTTATGAAACAGGTAAGAGACATTAAACAAATTACATAAATCATATACACACAAGCCCACATCCATGCTTAACCCTATATCAAAAGTACAGAAATCAAGGATTCTTTTCATCAACTTGACTGTGAAGAAGTTATCAGCGGAATCTATAGACTTAAGAACTTTTTTCCTTTAACGAGCACAGAAAAAGAATAAAATGCAAATTTATGAAGAAAATTAATTTCTTTTTTTTAAAGAAGTTTTGAAAAGGAAAAAGGTGTTGGACTGGTGGCTCCCACATGGGATCTTCCCCTGAGCGTGATATTGAAAATAGGATTAACTAAATACCAAAAATCATCGAACTAATTTGCTATGGATTATCTAAAGGGCTCGTTTAAAATTACCTTTAGTTTCTCCGTCAGTTACAATGTTGATATTAGGGATGTTCTCATTTACTCCAAGTCCAGTGGCCTCTGACGTCAGCTGATCTCCCATCATTTCAAGTAGGTCATGAGACCTTCAAATTTAAACGATCAACACGTCATCAGAATTATAAAGCTCAAAGTAAACCTGATTAAAAATAACAAAAGAAAATCTAAAAGATATGAAAGTTGAAGCTTGCCTCTTAAGCTCATCTTGCAAACGAGAGTGTCGTTTATGTGCCTTTACAAACTTTTCTATCTTTGATGTGATCCTACTCTCCAGAGAGACATCCGAGCAGAAACAACAGAAGAAAGATCAAAAAACAACAACAGCAGAAAGAAGAAGAAAAAAATCGGTCAATGAACATGAATCCATCATCAGCAGAAGAACATCTGTGTCTGCGTGAGGAGACGTAATTAAATTAGAAGCTACAGACGGGCGCTTCTTTCGCTAGACTATACTGCACTAGACCGGTATAGTCCTCCATTTCAATTTTATGCTTGAAACACATACTATGGACTTATACTCTCTCCGCACTATTCACAACGCAAGTTTGAAAAATTACTTGTGGTTTTACAAAATTGTACACTTATGAATGACTTAATCCACGGACAGCCAGTGTATGTACCTCTTGTATTCGTCTATCTCTTGGAACCACCGATTTTCCAACTCTTCAATCCGACAAGTTAGTGAATCAACTTCTTGGCCCCTCTTTTTCAGATCGACCTGCCAAATATCAGACATGTATCATTAGACTGTATAATTTACAATTCGAAACAAAAAGAGTATAAATTAATAGTGATGAGAAGAAAGGGAGAAAATTGATCAGCAAAAAAACTGGGTGATAGGAGAGCTCCAATGACTGACAAAAGTGAAGAGGTGGAAAGGAAAACACTAGCCATCAAAGACTTAAAACTATAAATCAGGCTGGACGGTTGTATTGTGAAAAAGACAACAAATGATTCAAAAGATTGGTAATAAAATTTGCCTTATGTAGGAAGCTATACAAGGCTGAATGCCTGAATATAACCTTACATAAGATCCTACTTGACTTGAAACGAAATATATACAACCATTTTTCTAAAATTGATAAGTTTCATAAAATGCAAATCCTTCACCGGATTTATAACAACTATGACTTTATATGTAAAAAAATTCCCAACCCCCAAAACTCAATGTGGTATTAGTTTTTCACATGATCATAAACACCTTAATAAGTGGAGGGCAATATGATGGGAAAGTTTTACTTCAACAATTAGTATACCGAAGAACATTAAGTGCAGGATGGAACAGACCAATTCCACTCAAAAGAAAACATTAAACAATATCTAGCATATGCACATGACAAAGAAAATAAAACATCAGCTATTTTACAAAGATAAAGCCAGCAAACCTTCATATAACAACTTCACATAAAACAACACTGCATTCCTAGAAGTGGTGAGCAAAGCTCCATTGAACAGAAGCAGGATCAGACCAAAGTAAAAATTAGCACAAGGTTCCAAAGTCCTAAATAATAGGAGTAAATGCTTAAGATCCTTTCCCCACAGAAATTCAGTCAAATAAGCCGCTGCTAGACCAGCAACAAAAAAGTCAACTGACCTTTAATTGATATTTGTGGTCATTCAGAGCATCGATTTCTGCTTGAGCTTGCCTTAACTGTGCATAATTCAAAAGGGTAAATGAATTGCAATATCGGGTGATGAATGGGAACGATACTGAACTGAAAGCTTTCAATTCAAGTGAAATTTATACATAAGCAACCTGCTTGCCAACGTCACTTCTGGGTTCAGGAGACTTCAATTCTGTATTTTTAGTTACATCTTCAGAGCGATCTGAAACTTTGACACTTCCAGAGCGATCACTTTGAGCATCAAAATGTTGTTTCTTGTGGCGTTTTCTCTCACTGCTCCACAAATAGAGAAACGTGTACATAAAGACAAGACACCAAACGAGAACCGAAATTAACTTTTGACAATGCTGAGCCCATGGAGGACACACAAAAGATAAATATTTCCAAACAAAGAATGCCAGCCATTTTACGAGGTCATTATCAAACTTGTGTCAGACTAAATAAAAGACTGGGGGATATTCACGGAATATATAAACATGTCCTATCAAAGTGAATAATATTCAGTGGATTATGGAGCTTCTTCTTCCTAATTACCTTCGTTGCTCACCAGATTCGCTAGGGCTATGTCCTACAAAATACCACAAATTTCAAATTTAGGAAACGAATGGACAGGAAAGGGAAGGGAATGCGTACAGACAAAAGGCATGAAGATCTTTGAAAAGAATTAAATTCAAACGAAAACACTGAATATCTTACCACGTGATGCATGCCGGTCTCTAGCATCTCTCCTCGGAGAATATCTTCGTAAAGGAGAACGCCTTCTTTCCAACTTATCTCTCAAGTCACCACTCCGGTAATCACGTCTCCCTGCAACAGATAGAGTATAGCTAATGTACCAATGTGGTGAAATTGATTGTACTTTTTAGTGATTGTAAGTAAGTGGTTACTTTAAGTAACCATTGGAAAGAAGTAATAGTTATAAGATCGTTAATGTAGATAGGCTTACCATCGCATCATACAAGATGACTAATACAATAAAGAATAATTACAGTCTTCTTGGTGTTCAAAAGAGCCAAAGAAAATAGCTCTCATAATGATGAGATAATAGATATAAAAAGGTGTTTGAGCTGCACCAATAAGAAACTTGAATACCGTAGACATAAGAAACGATTGAGAACACACCCATATCTTCTTGAGCTATAAGACAGACATTGTGTGCAGTCCAGATGGTTCAAAGAGCCAGTTTACTATTGAATATACAAGTCATCATAAGGATAATAAATTTTCTCGGGCATAAATCTCCGCAGAAAGGAACCATTTCCTATGTCAACGGAGTAACAATGGAGAAGAATGAAATACCACATACTTAACCAATATAAACCGAGTACAGAAAAAAAAACTCGAAGTTCCACCAACCCAGCTTCATATATAATATACTTGAAGAAAATATGTTCCTGCGGCTCCTAATTCCAATCCTTCGAGTACAAATGTAGAATCTTAAATGAGCAATATAAGATGTAGATGAAGCTGTCTCATATATAATATCACAAGCAGAATTGTGACAAAAGACCCAGCGCAAACTGTTCTGCTGAAGGAAAAGAACTAAACCTGTCAACTGCTTTTACAGGTTAGCACATAGCCAAATTGCTTATATTACGCGGTCTGCAAGTGTAATTCGAAATCACAATTATCATACTATATAGAAAACTGAAATCGGCACTACCACGCACCAAGTGGCTACATATTTAGCTGACGTTGTATGGTGGACGTTAAAAATTATACTTGTTGCCACCTGTATTTTTGTAACATGCAAAGATATGAACCTCGGGGTTACTACTAGCCCCTAATGTCAGTAATATCCATCCCAAAATCTCCCTTTATAATCATTCATTTTACTCTTACTATACAGTAGTTTGAGGCTACAAAATAATGTACAATAAGAAAAAAATAGTTGGGAAGCGCTTTCCTGCGCATCTATATAGCAAAGCACTCACGAAAAGCCATAAAAGGTGTATCAACCATTATTAGACAAATGTGTACCTGCCATAATTTTGTAGGCTTAGCACTTATATTAGAGAAAACAGAAAACCACATTGACTGCACTTTGGTTTCCGCTTTGTTGTCCCATTCTACACCGAGAAACAAATAGAACCTTCCTTAACAATTTATGACTAAAAACTTCTATAAAATGTGTCCTTCTCAATTGATAAAATGCAATATTAACTTTCGCAATCGACCATTTTTGTCCAATATACAGTGGACATAACTTTTCTCTCAACGATATGTTTGAACAAAAAAAAATGCATTGCAAACAGATGAGGTAAGTACGATGCAACAAATTTCTGCGAAAATGCAGTTTTAGGCTGTAATTGAACCTTTTCTTATTACACTGTTTTATGTTCCTAACGCTACTTTACGATGCTTAGAAAATAAATTAAATGATCCATGTGAAATTAAAGACTTGTTCAAAACCCAAAAGGAAAAAATTATCATTTCAAAACTGAAAGTCAGTTTTGAAAAACAGATGGTATATAGTGGCCAATACAAAAGACTAAAAACTGCAAAATAATTATATGTACTTGACAGATTTTTGAACTTTACCCTCTAATAAAATATGCACTCATCTAAACACAAATAGAATTCACATTTCAGAAAATTTAAAAAACTGAGGAGAAGGAGCAGTCAATTTTAGGGTTGATTACAATGTGAACTTTTCCATCCAATTATGGATGGAAAACATTTGTGTTATGCTGGTTTTCCATCCAATCATATTGATTTTTCACCCTTATTGGATGTAAAATTCAAAAATAAAAAAGAATACAAGGTACAAAACAGGAAAATTGATAATACAAGGCACTGATAAACAAGAAAAATGCAAAAATACAGGATACAAAAACCCAATTAACCCGGTTCATAGTCAAGAACCTTTAAAGTGATGATATATGTCTATGCACGAAAGTTAAAAGATGCGGCAAACAACTAACAGAGTTACAATTATTGTCGTAAAGCATATTTTGATTAGTATTTTGCATCGCGTTTAACTTGTTTAACTTATTGTCCGTTTGGCAACAAATTATTTGGTCAAAATTCTGTTCTAAAAATCCAACCAAATTCCATATTTTGTATTTTTGGAATTTTTAGCTTTTTTACGGCTAAAAATCTGCTTGTCGAAAGCTAAATAATCAGACTGTCCAAACACTGACAGAATTTTTTAAATCTAATATCCAAAACCAGCTTAAAAAATCTGATGCCAAACGGACCCTTAATGTAACGAAGGAGTGTATATTTTTGCAATGTAAAATCATTTATCTATTGCCGTAAGAAGTCAAATTTCCTAAGACGGGACCCAACAAAAATACGTAACACAACAATGTAGAGTTTATTCTAATTCAGACCCAAGACAAGACTTATCTTAATTGGACTATTATTATGGAACGGAGAGAGTATATATTTTTGCAACGCAACATCATTTATTAATTATCATAACGAGTCAAATTATCTAAGACGGGACCTAACAAAAATACGTAATACGACAATACAGAGTTTATTCTTAATTCTAACTGGTCCAAGTCGGGACCTATTAATTGAAAGGTTAGTGTAAAGAAATAAAAACAGTAATTAAATTGTTTTATTTTTGATAATTTATACCATTAAAAGAGGGGTTTGAGAAACGGCGAAGCTCGGCATCACCATGGGCAAAAGAACATTGCTGACGTGGACAGTGCCCTTTTTCGTATAATCCACATAGCTTCGTCTTATATAGCTTCCCATCCATTTATATTATCTATGTATATATATAGGAGAGATAGTATTTAACTGGATAATTTTGACCTAGAGAGATAAAATAAGACCTAAATTTTATGTATAACTGACAAAGATCTTGTTGAACTTCAAACACTGGGCTTGTTTGGTACAAAAATAGTATTGTGATAATGTGATTTGTCCCTCTTGCTATTTGACTGTATAGCTACAAAATTAATTTATATTAAAATTTTCGGAATGAAAATTTTGAAAAATTGATGTGGGTTAAATTTTATAATTACATGATAATTTTGATACAATTTATAAACCGGTCAAAATTGCACGTATTTTCGTAATGAACAATTAATTAGGAACGATTAAGCATGAAATCACAATAACATCCTTAAAGTTTATGTAACTTTGGTACAGCTATGGTATTTAGTTTTTTCTATTTCAACCTATTTGCCTCTCTTTATTCCCATTTTGGTATATGGAGTGCTGAATTTGCCATTTTGGCATTTACTTTAAAGAGCTGTAGTAAGTAGCGCTTCAAAAAGCAAGTGTGTTAGGACCAGATTTCTGGTCTAAATATTGTTTATTGTCTATTGGTTTTTACTAAATAAATCCTAACTGTTACTAAGTTCTAAGACAGGATTGACAGGTTCCAAGTACCAGTTGCAACCTCAGTTACAACCTACTAAGTTAGCAGTATTAGGTTTCAAGTACTAGTTGCAACCTAAGTTACAACCTGTGTTGACAAGTTTCAAGTAAGTTGCAACCTCAGTTGCAACCACTAGTTCAAACCTGCTGTTAAGCAGAATTCTGTCTTGTTCTATAAATCTGCATAACTATTCGTTAATGATAATTATGTGTTTTAAAGTATGCAGGATATATTCTCATATAGTCTTAACATGGTTAATATGCGTATATTGAGAATATCAAAGTGTTAAGGAAAGATGTTTTACAAAAGATATAAAGAGAATAGTTTATAAGGTTATGTTTCCTTTTAATATATATATCTCTATTCTTATGCTTGTCCTTATCACTTGTTTCAATCTTTTGATCCTTATAATATTCAGTAAAGATATGTTTAAAGATTGATTGATATGTGGAGTTAAATGTTTCATATGTTTATAAAAAGATATTATCTTTAAGAGATCATATCTTTATATGTTTCCTTTCAAAGGAAAAGATTAACTCCTACTTTCAAGTGTGTTACTAAACAGATATTAATCAAAGATGATTAGAGTCAATCCATGCTGAAGAATCTCGTGATACTTGGAGAGATTGAAGCTAATCAACCAAGTCAAAAGCAATCAAAAGATATTGAAGATAAAAGATTGTTTTTACTTGTTTATATACTTAGTAACTTAAGCTTGTAAAGGTGTGTGTTCTAAATTATAAAGAACTTATTTTCTAGAGAGAATACACGTGAGCTTTAAAAAGAAAACAATGGTGGGATGCCATTGATTTATAAGTGATAGTTATAGAGTAGGAGCAATATAGTGATAGGCAGAAAAACATAGAGGGAGTCTAAGTTTTTCATTAAGACTTGAGTCATATATTGTAAGCTTTTTATGATATCATAATCTGGGTAAGTGCCCCGGAGACGTAGCCTAGTTAGGTGAACTCCGTTGTTAAATGTGCGTGTGAATTATTTCCAAGTACATTTAATTTTAAAACAGTTCTGTCCATTAATACACTTGGTTCCAACTGCAGTTCCAACCTCACTTGGAACCTTATACACTTGGTTCCAACTGCAGTTCCAACCCCACTTGGAACCTTACTGCATAACTGCATCTAGAACAACGGATAGGAATTTCAATTGGTATCAGAGCTTCACACTAGATCTTACTTAGTGTGGATCCTGTGTTCTAGTAACAATGGACTTAATGAGGGAAGGAAACGCCTTCAACAAACCTCCATTGCTTGAAGGAGGAGTAAACTATGGAGTATGGAAAATTAGAATGAGGTCCTTCATCAAACAGCAGAATGAACATGCATGGAAGACTGTTATGTATGGATGGGAGGCTCCAACTACCATGAATAATGAAGGAGAACTGATTCTCTTACCTGAAGACAGATGGTCTGCTGAAGAAGACAGAAAATCAAGTGCCAACTCAACAGCCATAAACTTGATTTTTGCTGGTGTAACACTCAGCGTATTCAGGTATATCTCTCATTGTGAAACAGCTAAAGAAGCATGAGATATTTTGCAAGTTACTTTTGAAGGAACCACTAAAGTAAAAGCTTTCAAACTTCAACAGTTAACTACCCAATTTGAGAACTTAAGAATGGAAGAAGATGAAAACATTGAACAATTTAATGGTAGAATCTGCCACATTGCTCATCAAGCTGGAACATTAGGTGAAAAATACAGTGATGCTAAACTTGTTAAGAAAACTCTTAGGTCACTCCCAGAAAGGTTTGAAATTAAGGTCACAGCTATTGAAGAATCAACTGACTTAGATAATCTTAAACTTGAAGAACTCATAGGAAATCTTAGTACACATGAACTGAAATTCTTCAAACATAAAAGACCAGAAAAGGGAATAGCATTTCAAGCTAAGAAAACTGAATCTAATACCTGTGATAAAATGAGTGATGAAGAACAACTAGCTTTCTTTGCAAAAAAGGTGTACAAGAAGTTTTATAAGAAAAAGGAGGATGACACTGGTTCATCTAAAAACTTTCAGAAAAAGGATAACCAGTTTAAGACAGAGTCTAGGTTCAATAATAACTCTACAGGAAAGTGGAATTCCAAAGAAAAGGATAACAAAGAATACAAATCTAAAGAGATTCAGTGTAGAGAATGTAGAGGTTTTGGTCATATTCAGGCTGAGTGTGCAAACACTTTAAAAAGAAACAAAAATGCTTATATAACCACTCATAGTGATAGTGATTCTGAGAGTAACAGTGATGAAGAGGATGGTTCAAATTTTGTTAATTTCATGGGAATAATCACTGAAAAAGAACCTACTTATGAAAGTGACTGTGAGCAGGTTTCAACCCCAGTTACAACTGCCTGTGAAACATATAGCAGTGATGAGGAAGAGCCTTCTGATGAAAACATTACTAAGCAATACCTTGTTCTGTATGAAAAGTATAAATGTCTGAGTAAACAATCTTTGATCATAAGCAAGCTGAATGTTGATCTAAAGGATGAGGTTAAAAATCTTACTGAGAAGCTTAAATTACAACTGGCTGAACTTACTGAAACTAAAAAGATAATAAAATTGCTGAATGTTTCTGCTTCAGATAAATTAGATGACATGCTGTCATATTCTAGAGGATCCAAAGATATCAGTGGTCTAGGTTACTATGGTGGTAAGAGTACAGGAAAAACTACTTTTATTGAAGCTGTTGCTAAAGCTAAAACTCATGATTTTGATCACAAGGTTAGAAGCTCAGTTGCAACCAGAGTTGCAACCAGGAATAAAACTCAGGTTTATGTAAAGAAGGTTGGAAGCTCAGTTACAACCAAAGTTGCAACCATGTACAAACTGAATAACTTTAGGTTGAAGTTGTGCAATTTCTGTAAAAAACCTGGTCATTCTGAAATCCAGTGTTATTTAAAAAGAAACAGAAAGTATATTTCCCAGAAAACCTGGTTGGCTTCTGTCAATAAAAATTTGAAATGGGTTTGGAAAGTTAAAGAAAAAGCAACTTTAGTTGCTAACAACAAAGCTGTTATTAACTCTTTGAATGCTGTTACTTCTAATGATTGGTATTTTGACAGTGGATGCTCTAAGCATATGACAGGTACTGCAAGCCTCCTAAAAAATGTCACCATTCTTACAGGTAACACTGTTGTGTTTGGAGGTGGAGATACAGGTAAAATTATTGGTAAAGGTACCTTAAACAAACCTGGAATGCCTGATATTGAGGATGTTTTTCTTGTAGATGGTCTAAAAGCTAATCTTATAAGTATCAGTCAACTCTGTGATAATGAAATGACTGTTAAATTTGACAAAGAAAGGTGTCTAATTACTAATCTTAACAATGATTTAATCATGACTGGAGTTAGATCAACCAACAGTTGCTATGTGTTTGAAAAAGCTGAAAAAGAATTGCCTCAAAGTAGGTGTAATCAAGCCATTACTAATAATGTAGATATTTGGCATAAAAGGCTTGGGCATGTGAATTACAAAACTTTAGATAAGCTTGTTAAAAAAGAATTGATAAGAGGAATTCCTAAACTTAGTGCTAAAACTCAAAGTGTCTGTGGTGATTGTGCTATAGGCAAACAAACCAAAAGTATTCACAAAAGTACTAGTCTAATCTACACTAAGAGAGTCTTAGAACTTCTTCACATTGACTTGATGGGTCCTATGCAAACTGCCAGTATAGGTGGTAAGAAGTACATTCTAGTAGTTGTAGATGATTTCTCTAGATACTCTTGGGTAGTGTTCTTAAAGGATAAGTCTGAAACTTTTGAACTTTTCAAAACTTTGTGCTTAAAACTGCAACTTGAAAAAGGTTCCACTAGTGGTAATATTGCTAGGATTAGAAGTGATCATGGAACTGAATTTGAAAATATCAGGTTTAAAGAATTCTGCAATTCCTTAGGAATATGTCATGAGTTCTCTGCTCCTAAGACTCCACAGCAAAATGGCATAGTTGAAAGGAAAAATAGAACCATTCAGGAAATGGCTAGAGTAATGCTTAACTCTAAGAAACTTGCCAATAGATTTTGGGCTGAAGCTGTTAATACTGCCTGTCATATAGTTAATAGAGTTTATATCACTAAAGGTACTTCCATGACAGCTTATGAAATATGGAAAGGTAGAAAACCCAATGTAAAGTATTTTCAAGTTTTTGGATGTATTTGTTACATTCTCAGAGATAGAGAGCATCTTGGTAAATTTGACTCTAAAAGTGATAAAGGGATTTTTCTTGGTTATGCTCAGAATAGTAGAGCATTTAGAGTCTTCAATCAAAGAACAAACTGTGTTATGGAATCTTATAATGTGTTATTTGATGACCTAAAAACTATTGATGAGATTACAGGTGATGATGAACAGGCTGAGACTACAGAAAAAGAGAAAGAAGAAACTCAACAAACTGGAAGTTCCAGAGTGGTTGGAAGTCCAGTTGCAACTGAGGTTACAACTGAGGTTGGAACTGAGGTTGGAACCACAGTTGAAACCCAGAATGCTGCTGAATCTGAAGAAGAAGAAGAAAGTTCTCATGCTCAGTCAACTAGCAGGCCTCGCTATGTAAGGACTCATAAAAATCATTCTCTTGACAATGTCATAGGAGAAGTTACATCAGGTATGAAAACCAGAGGTAAAAGAAATAATGTTGTTCACTTTGCTTGTTATATCTCTCAGTTAGAACCTAAGAATATAAAAGAAGCTCTAGAAGATAGTGAATGGATTTTAGCTATGCAGGATGAATTGGCCCAATTTGAGAGAAATGATGTATGGACTTTAGTACCCAGACCTTCTAATAAAAATGTTATAGGGACTAAATGGATTTTTAGAAATAAAAGTGATGAGGATGGAGTGATTATCAGGAATAAAGCTAGGTTGGTAGCTCAGGGTTATACACAAATTGAGGGAATTGACTTTGATGAAACCTTTGCTCCTGTAGCTAGAATTGAATCCATTAGAATGCTACTATCTCTTGCATGTCTGTATGATTTTAAACTGTTTCAACTTGACATAAAGAGTGCTTTTCTTAATGGTGTGATTAATGAAGAGGTTTATGTCTGTCAACCTAAGGGATTTGAAGATCCTAACTTTCCTGAACATGTTTATTTGCTGAAAAAGGCCTTGTATGGTCTTAAGCAAGCCCCTAGAGCTTGGTATGATAGATTGACCAAGTTTTTGCTTGAAAAAGGTTTTAAAAGAGGGGGAGTTGATAAAACTCTGTTTACAAAGAAAACTACAAAGGATATAATTGTTGCTCAAATATATGTTGATGACATTGTGTTTGGCTCATCTTCTAATAAGAGGATTGAAGAATTCATTTCTGATATGAAAAATGAATTTGAAATGAGTGGTGGAGGTGAATTGACTTACTTTCTAGGATTGCAAGTTAAACAGAATGAGAAAGGGATTTTTCTATGTCAAAGCAAGTATGCAGACAATCTTGTTAAGAAGTTTGGTCTAAGTGAGAGTAAAGAAAAGAGAACTCCTATGAGTACTACCCTTAAACTGTCTAAAAATGATAAAGGAAAAAGTGTTTGTCCCAGTCTTTATAGATCCATGATTGGAAGTTTGCTGTATTTAACTGCTAGTAGACCAGACCTTTGCTTAAGTGTAGGAGTTTGTGCCAGATATCAAGCAAATCCTTTAGAACCTCATCTTCTAGCTGTCAAAAGAATTCTAAGGTATGTAAAAGGAACACCTCATCTAGGCCTATGGTATTCTAAAGATACAAACCATTTTCTTAGTGGCTACTGTGATGCAGATTGGGCAGGAAACATGGATGATAGAAAGAGTACTTCTGGTGGTTGTTTTTATTTTGGAAATAATCTTGTTTCTTGGTTCAGTAAAAAGCAAAATTGCATATCTTTATCTACTGCTGAGGCAGAATATGTTGCAGCTGGAAGTGGATGCACTCAACTAATTTGGATGAAACAAATGTTAACTGATTATAATGTTAAACAAGAGATATTAACTCTGTTTTGTGATAACAAAAGTGCTATAGATTTAGCCAAAAATCCAGTTCAACATTCCAGAACCAAACATATTGATCTAAGGCATCATTTTATTAGAGAACTAGTTGAAGAAAAGAGCTTAATTTTAGAACATGTTTCAACTGAAAGACAACTAGCAGATATTTTCACAAAGCCCCTTGATACAAACAAGTTTGAATCATTAAGAAGTGACATAGGGGTATGTCATTATCAATCTAATTGAATACTTTTGCTAAATATGTCTGTATTGAGTACCTTTAATAAGTTTTATTTCTAAGGTTAAAGTCTTATTTTGAGCTATGATGTTTTTGTCTTGAAAAAGCCGCTTTTTTGGTGTCTCAAAAACAGATGTGAGGTAACTTGTCCTTAAAAAACCTCTCTGGTAATAGAGTTGCAAGCACAAAGTGCAATTTTATATGATGGTTGCAAGTTCAGTTGCAACATCAGTTGAAACCTCACACTCTCTATAGTTGGTTGGAAGTTCAGTTGCAACATCAGTTGAAACCTCGTGTTAAAAATACTGGTTGCAAGCTCAGTTGAAACATCAGTTGAAACCTCAGTCTATGTTATAGCTGTCAAGACAAAGTCTTGTAAAATTTTGACATCACTTATACTCTTTCCTTGCTGAGGTCATCAAACTAGTTTTTGTGTAGAAATAAAAACGGATTTGCTCAATTTAAGCTCCTAAAATTTAATCTTTATTAGAGTTATTCTTTGATAAACATATTTTCGTGAGTAAATTGCTAGGTTTCTTTTGTTATCCTAAAAGTTAGATATCTGTTTAAGTGTTCTTTATCTTGAATCAAGTCAAATTTCCTTAAAGCTTCAATGTTTGATTTTTCAAATTTTGGATGAATCTGTTTTGAAAAAGGAATGTTTATCTGTTTAATTGGCTGAATTTATCTTATTGCCAACTGTTTCTTGCGTAATCTTAGTATGATTTTCTTTTAAAATCTGTTGATAAAATACTTCCTATTTTTAAGCCAAAATATGCTCTTAATTGATTTGCATGTATCTATTTCCAATTTCAAAAAGATATGGTCCTTATTGCTATTTATACATACTTCTTTTACTATCCAAAATCAATTACTTTTTACAGAATAACTCTCTCTCTCTCACCTCTGTAAAACCCTAGGCCTGCTGTAGAAACCCACTGCAAGGTTCTAAGTAAGGTTCTAACCCCAGTTGCAACCATGTCATCAAACCCTTCTAAAAACCCCAACCTGAACATTGATGATGATTGCACTCTAAGAGATTTCATGAATAAATCTCCAACAAGTCCAGGATCAAAAGCTAAGGTTAGTGAGACTTCCTCATCTCAGAAAAAGCGCACTAAGAAAAGAGCTAGGAAAACTGTAGAGGATCATCCAACTCCAACTATTTTCACTTATAAGTCTAAGTTTCATGAGACTGATCCTAGGTTTTGGAGTAGGACCTCGTATAGAAGGTTTAGGTCTTTTACTGGTAGGGAGATTCACAGTGAAAGAAGACTTAATCTAGTTAGCTATCCACATATTCAAGTACATATTGAGAAACTGCTGTCAGCTGTTGGCCTAGATAGAACTATTTCTTATCCTAATTCTTATTACCCTGCTGTAATTAAAGAATTCTATGCCAATCTTAGTAATACTGTGTTTGTTAAGGGTGATCCTGCCTATGGCAGAGTGTTTTTAAGGGGTGTGACTCTGGATTTCACCCCTAAGTTGATCAATGATTATCTGTGCTGTCCTAGTCCTACTGAAGTTGATAATGTTGAACCAGACTTAGAAATACTAGCTTTAATTCTAACTGGCAAGAACAATAGGTTTGATGGTCACTCCATTAAAACCTCCTCCCTCACCTTGTGTGCATCTGTGCTGCACAAAATAGCTAGGTTCAATTGGAATCCCACTAAGCAGCCATCCAAAGTCAATAAGGAAATGGCCATATTTCTCTATAGGATCATGTCCTCTTTGCCAATTGATTTTGGTACTCATGTTTTTAATTTGATTAAAGAATTCAGTGCTGATACCTCATCCTCAATTTTGCTCCCCTTTCCTTGTCTAATCACTGGGGTGATTATGGCTCAAGTCCTACCTATGACTGGATCCAAGCCTATTAGCACAGCCACAGAACCAATCTCAGATTGTCCCTCTGCTATTTATATCTCTGCAAAACTGCTCAAAGAAGGGCATGTCAATGACATATCTGGAGAAAAGGGCAAAGAAAAAGAAGAAGAGACATCTACTGCTCCCTCAGACAAGAAGAAAGGAGTAAAGTGGTACTTACTCCAGAAGCTGGCTTATAATCAAGAAAGGAGAGCTGAATTGGATGCTGATGATTATCAAATCAATAAGCTGCTGGTGGATATTATTGAAAGTGAGGATGATGACAGTTCTGACAGCAGTGAGGATGACAATGCAGAAGATGAAGAAGTAGTCAGGCAGAATCCTCTAAGAGAAAGACCCCCACAGTGTGATATTACAAGTGACTAATTCCAATGGTTGCTGACAAATAGGGGGAGTGAAGTTTATGTTGAAGTTTATGTTTTGTTTATTTCAATTTCAAGACTCAATGCTGCTGGTTTTAATTTTTTTTAATTGCTGTACTAAGACATTGTTGTGCCATGTTTTTGGCCTTTAAATTTCTGCAATTTCCATTTTGATGTCTTTTAAATTGAATTTATGAAGTGCCTGCAATTCTAACATACAGGGGGAGCTTAAACAGATGACTCTTTAGTATTGTGAATATACTATTTAAAGACTGTGCTGATATTGAATTTGCAGGTGGTTGGGATGATTTATAAACTTTATTGATTTGTCAAAACCAATGACAAAGGGGGAGATTGTTAGGACCAGATTTCTGGTCTAAATATTGTTTATTGTCTATTGGTTTTTACTAAATAAATCCTAACTGTTACTAAGTTCTAAGACAGGATTGACAGGTTCCAAGTACCAGTTGCAACCTCAGTTACAACCTACTAAGTTAGCAGTATTAGGTTTCAAGTACTAGTTGCAACCTAAGTTACAACCTGTGTTGACAGGTTTCAAGTAAGTTGCAACCTCAGTTGCAACCACTAGTTCAAACCTGCTGTTAAGCAGAATTCTGTCTTGTTCTATAAATCTGCATAACTATTCGTTAATGATAATTATGTGTTTTAAAGTATGCAAGATATATTCTCATATAGTCTTAACATGGTTAATATGCGTATATTGAGAATATCAAAGTGTTAAGGAAAGATGTTTTACAAAAGATATAAAGAGAATAGTTTATAAGGTTATGTTTCCTTTTAATATATATATCTCTATTCTTATGCTTGTCCTTATCACTTGTTTCAATCTTTTGATCCTTATAATATTCAGTAAAGATATGTTTAAAGATTGATTGATATGTGGAGTTAAATGTTTCATATGTTTATAAAAAGATATTATCTTTAAGAGATCATATCTTTATATGTTTCCTTTCAAAGGAAAAGATTAACTCCTACTTTCAAGTGTGTTACTAAACAGGTATTAATCAAAGATGATTAGAGTCAATCCATGCTGAAGAATCTCGTGATACTTGGAGAGATTGAAGCTAATCAACCAAGTCAAAAGCAATCAAAAGATATTGAAGATAGAAGATTGTTTTTACTTGTTTATATACTTAGTAACTTAAGCTTGTAAAGGTGTGTGTTCTAAATTATAAAGAACTTATTTTCTAGAGAGAATACACGTGAGCTTTAAAAAGAAAACAATGGTGGGATGTCATTGATTTATAAGTGATAGTTATAGAGTAGGAGCAATATAGTGATAGGCAGAAAAACATAGAGGGAGTCTAAGTTTTTCATTAAGACTTGAGTCATATATTGTAAGCTTTTTATGATATCATAATCTGGGTAAGTGCCCCGGAGACGTAGCCTAGTTAGGTGAACTCCGTTGTTAAATGTGCGTGTGAATTATTTCCAAGTACATTTAATTTTAAAACAGTTCTGTCCATTAATACACTTGGTTCCAACTGCAGTTCCAACCTCACTTGGAACCTTATACACTTGGTTCCAACTGCAGTTCCAACCCCACTTGGAACCTTACTGCATAACTGCATCTAGAACAACGGATAGGAATTTCAAACTGAGAACCCACCCAATAAAGCAATCGGACTGTGTTTTTAGAGAAATTAAAAGGCAAAGAGGATGGTTTTATTACTTTGTCTATTTATTATTCTTTCTATATATTATTTCACGAGTGTTTGATGAAAGGGACAGTGGGTGGGGCGAGTTTTTTAATTTTTCGTTTAAAGCCTGCTTGGTGTAGAGCTTCATTGTCTTTTAATTTCTCCAAAAACTCAACCCGGTCGCTTTGGTAGGTCTTCACTTGGCTCTTGAAGCGCTATTTATTCTAACTCTTTAAGTAGTCCAAAATGACAAATTTAGTACCCTATAGAGAAAATGGGAATCAAGAAAGGGAGATAGGTCAAAATAAAAGGAACAAAAACTTTCGTATTTATGTGGTATATACACAAACGAAGCTTAAGATGTGCTTTTGACTCGTGAAGGGCTCGATTATGTATTGGCTCGTTTGTGTATTATTTATATGAGTCGTTTGGTTTTATAATATCGTTTTGCTTCATTACAATCAAGTTTTATGTAATTTTGATTGGTTAGATTTTTGTTTAGATACGAAATGAAAAGGCAAATAAATTTAGGATTTGTAGCTTATGGTTATAGTGGAATTTATTTCATTAGTTGATGCTTAGTATATGCATATGTAATAAGTTGAAAAACGTCATTTACAAATTACAAACCTTTCAGCTATAGTTAAAAGTCGCTTCCTTTATCAAGAATTGTGTTTTCCATTTATCGATTCTGCGACTGGTAACTATTTTCAATATTTGGAATATAAGTGATGTTTTTTGAAACATGTGGTGGTGTTTTTGTTGGAGTTGTTATAGTTATTTTAGTGTTGTAGTTGTTGTAGTGATGTCTAGAAAATACATGCCGGAATCACTGATGTAGGTAAAATTTCGAATAAAATTTATGTAAATTTTGTATATAAATTTCACAAATTTGTGAAATTACACAATAATAACTTGATCAAACATCTCATAACGTATGAGATACAATAGCTAAAATTGATTAATTAAACCTATACAAATTTGTTTAAACATTACATATTTCTGTTTACTAGTAATTTGATTTCAATATGTCCTAATTCGATAAAAACAATATAGTACAAATTCATTTAAATATATATTTTAGTTGTAAAATATTTATCAAAGTCCCTTAAAAAAGTATTTTAAGATTTTACAATATCTAACTTCAAATTTCCAAAACTTCCACCCAAGTTTTCATAATACTATGTATGATTCTGGGTTTTAGGGGGAAACGTACTTACCTTATACATTACTAGTATAAAAATAACGGATGTAGGTGTTTACACGTCAAGAATCTAGCACACACCAAGCAATTAGCATCAATAGTAAATAAAGTATTGCTATAATCACCTAAAAATATTATCCGCTTACGTGGTAAACTGGATGTAACAATTATAAATTAAATGAAAATATAATTTCAATATTGAAACAAAAATAATTGACATATATATTTAAACCGTCGTATTAGTGGATAATATCTTTTTATAAGGTTTTTTGGGTGTATATATACATTCTCAACTATCACACACACAGTGTTCCACTTAAATATTGTGCTTAAGGCTGGGTTCGGTCCGGTCAGGTCCGGTTTTTAGTAAATCCGGAATCGAAACCGAAATTAATTTCGGTCATGTTATTTTTGATTTTCGGTTTTCTGAAAATGTGAACCGAATCGGTTTGTTTCGGTCCGGTTTGGTCCGGTTTCGGTTCTGGTTCGGTTTTTCGGTACCGGTTTTGGTTCAGATTTATAGGTACACTTCAAACTTCTTTAGTTTATAACCTGTTCAAAAATGTTAAATAGCCAAAAATATACTTACACGGTCACAAACTCACAAACATTAGTTGAAATTCAACAAATAATGAAATAAGTCGATAACCATTGTGCAAAATAAGTAAATAACCTATGAAATTATGCCAAAACATATTTCGATACTTCGAGCACCAAAATACAGAAATATTGCGGGTCTAAAACTCTAAATTGTTCAAAATTAAGCAAAGAAAAAATAAACCGGTAACAAAATCCAGTTCACTACATCATTAAATATAATAAGTTCAGAATTTTTAAAACACCATAATTGTAAATTTATAATAGAAGCCGGGAGAATGCAGAAACATGCGATCAATGTCACCATCTTGAATAGTCCGGTTCACTATCACATTTTCACCCTTCATCTCAAAAACGATCCAAAGGCCTATAAATAGATTGAACAAAATAACCGGAAGAGCATAAAAGCTAAGAGAGTGTATTCGAAGCGGTGCTCAAATTTCCGCTGAAACTTTCTGCAAAAAATAAACTGCATATAATTAATATCTAATACAAAAGGTCATTAACTCATATGTCGGACTCAAAAATCAACAAGATAAATTCTAGAAAGTTGACAGCCAAGTATAAGATTTAGTCATTCAACAAGTATTAACTGAAGTAAAAAAAAAAAAACTTAAAAAACTCAATTGCTTGAAAGCAAAAACACAAAAACACAATTGAAATTATTAAATGTATGGGCATATATTACCGGACTCGCAAGTTTCATAGAACTCTTCAAGGTCTAAGGAGGGCTCATTTTCTAAGGCCTCGGCTGTTCTTGAGTAAGCGAACTCCTTTTTGCATCGATTATCCTTCCTCCAGTGCTAAAACAACTCTCCGATGCCACGGTAGAAACCTGAATTGCGAGTACGTCTTTTGCAATGACAGACAAAATGGGATACAAAGACCCGTTAAGCTTCCACCAAAGTAGAATATCAAGGTCTACACTAGGACTATATTTGTCGAACGGGTCACTTAGATACTTATCAACTTCATGCCCCTTTACCATTTCATAACCCGTCTCATCCATCCAATCATTAAGTAAAGCTAAAACAGAATTAGATGATGCACTTGAAGTACGCAAATGACCACCGGCATAATTGTTTGTGCCCCAATTATTTTGATGACTAGCTTCGAAAAAAAGTGGATAATATTTTTTTATAAGTTTTTTTTTTTTTTTTTTTTTTTAATATGTATATGTACATTCTCAAGTCTCAACTATGACACAGAGTGTTCCACTTAAATATTGTGCTAGCTAATAGCTATCGTGTTATATTCGTGTTAGTACTTTATATTATATTAAGTAAATACATATAAAATAAGCATGGATTTGGTATGCACCGACTCGTGACTCGCTTTCTCTCTCTATAAATCTCTCTCCCCCAAACACTTTCACCGTTCTCCGGCGAATCCACCGGCGATGGACCCAATCCTCGCCGTCTCCGTCACCTCCGTCGATGATTACGTCACCGTCGACTCTCCTCCCCCCGACCTCACCAACCTCGTCCAGAGCATCAACTCCGAAATCAACGACGATGACGTGGCAGATGCTACTGGTGACGTGGCAGATGCTGACGTGGCGAAATATGAGGAAGTGAGAGGATTTGATGACGTGGTAGAGGACGAGGGAGGGGGAGAGGTTGTTGATGATGTGGCATGTGATGCTGATGTGGTGGACGAGGGAGAGGGTGAGGATGATGACGTGGCGGAGGTGGCGGAGGAGGAGGAGGGAGGGAAGCTACCGGAAGAGATGAGGGGGAATGTGGTGGAGCTGAGGTGTGATACGGAGGCCGAGGGTGGGGAGTGTAGGGTTTACTTAGTCGGGACCGCTCACGTTTCTAAGGTAACTTAATTGTTTAGTATTATTCTATTTGTATATCTTTTCTTGAAAAGGTACATTATTATGTATATATTCATATATCCATGTTTGTTTGCGGTATAATAGGAGCTATAATATTAGGACCCGTCTTTTATCGTTTACATTATTTGTTATTGGTTTGATACTAATTGTAATGCATTTTAGGCTAATAAGGGGGTAATATGTGGGCATCCAAAGATGATATCCAAAAAAATTTTGGGGATCACATTTTCACAC
Source organism: Primula veris (assembly GCA_963682055.1). NCBI lineage: Eukaryota > Viridiplantae > Streptophyta > Magnoliopsida > Ericales > Primulaceae > Primula > Primula veris. Next base: position 8,398,915 of record OY821742.1, on the reverse strand, counting down.
ATCGGGTGAGTAATATGTGGTGACGGATTAAAATCAACGTTTAAACAGTCATTTCGCAAGTATGTTTTTACGATTTTTCTCATCATAGATGGCATCCAACATGTGTTGGAGTTCTGGATCATTTATCATATAAAACGACTGGTTTATATGTTTATGGTTTGCACAAGTATAAACTTTATTTTAAAACGACAGGTTCGAAAAATAGTTTTGCTTTTAATGTGAATAGGTTCTCATTGATCGAACAATAGGTCGATACAGAGACACCAATTCGGCGAAACATACATCACTATATAAACACACTCGGGGAAATTATTATTTAGTCAACCCCTTTCGGTAGCTCTACTTGAAAAACGACCAGGAAAGACGGTGAGGGTGGAAGACACGAATGCCACTTAAAACCCGACCTCAGTAGGATATCGACTTCTGCCTATATCTTTCCTAGACATCGTATCCAAATAGGTGAGCCTATTTAGGGAAGATTCATAATTTTTCCAACTTAAATGTGAAAATATATGATTTCGCAAATTACCATATTTTAAACAAGTGTACATGGCAGTAAATAAATACATAGATCGTATCTATCTAGATTAACCACATATATATATAAACAGGCAGTAAATATATTTTTAGTAGATTTGGTGTTATAAACAAATCAATTCAAGATTATCAATCAATTCATAAAGATTCTAACATATCAAATCAAATCAATTAGATCTAATCCAATAATTAACTGGCATATGTGATATTTATATATATGGTAATAACAAAAGATATGATTATGCTAACAAGATATCAATCAATTATTTACTGTTTATTGCCATATGAATAATTCTATACATGGTAATTTTAACATGCAAGCAAACAATATATTTTTAATTAACAATCAATTATATATATGGTATTTTTTTTTTTATATAACATGCAAATAGGTTAAATTTACATGGAAACATATCAATTTATTCAATTAACATGCAATTTTTATTCACTTGCCTTCTAATAAAAAAAATTATATGCATGTGTGTGTATATTGACCGAATATCATATTTTATCAATCATATGTACTGTTTTCGTATAAGTATTATACTATAGGACCATACGTGTAATTTCAGCAAACTATATATCTATTTACAGCATTATTACATATATAGTCCATAATTTAAGACAAGTATTAGTTTAGTCCTTGAGTAATTTACAGAATAGTTTACAGCTTTCAGAGAATTACAAATCAGTACATACGTTTCAGTTTGTTGCAGATTTAATCCGACAGATTAATACATGTTTTACAATTACATGATTTTCGATTTACAAATCGATTATATGTGACGTTGCATAGTCTATTAATATATCAATCACATGGTTACATATCTATGTATTCTAGGTGATCATGTTATACAGTTGTAAACGATTAAACATGCAGATAATACAATAACACTACCATATCCATATTTTATATATAAATCATGGTGGTTCAATTTTATGTAGTACCAAATCTAATTACACATGCAATTTTCTACTATCATAGTGATAAAAAAAATTATACCTTCCTTCTGTTATTTTGGTGAATGCAATTCAAAATTTCGTTGTATGTTTACAACCCAGTCTTCGAGCTGTTCTTTGAACAAATATCACAATCTTCTATTCTCTGCGAGCAAAGTGCCGATAACGTGTTGTGTGACATATTAGCTCACATATATATGTACTAGTAATCGTGCCCCACGCTTTGCTTGTGAGACGCGTAATGCGATAAAATTTAGAAAATAAGTGTAGTTATGATACAAATATTTGGAGAATAAAAAAAAGATAAAGAATATAAGATGAGAAGACTCAAAAAAATTTTAAAAGCTTAAATAGGGATAAAAAGTGTTATTAGTTATTATTTTTTTTCTATTTTTTATGAGAATATGGTATTGTGGTAATTAATAAAAAAGTGTAAGGGTATTTTTGGAAAAAAGTGGTAAAATTTGGCAGCCTCAAAAAAATCTTGGGTTGGCTTATTATAATAGTATAGATATAGATATAAAGAGAGAATATAGAGAGAGACAACAACATGGTCTTTATTAATCAGAATGTATGAATATAAGGGGACCCTAACCTTCTTTATATAGAAGAGGTTAGGGTTATACAAGATAGAAAGCCCAACTTAGGCCCACTATGAGTAAGGCCCAATAGTCCAATAATATCTTACAACACTATTAACTTTGTATTGAGGTTTTTGTAATATTTCATGAAGTTTATTTGATGCAATTGGAACTGCTCATGTTTTTCTGGCAACTTTAGTGTTTAGGTTGTGACTAGTAAGTGTTATTCTTTTTCTTTTAGTTTGAAGTTGGGGATACTTGAAGTAAATTCGATATTGGATTGTTTGGGTATTATTAACTAGGTACTGTGGTATTTGCATTATGGTAAGAAATTTGTTTGATGCAAGGGACTACTCTGCAGATTACTGTAAATTTAGCCTTGTGTACTTAGTGTAACTGTTTTTTTTTTCCTTTTGTTGGAATAAGGAAGAATGGAGGTGTTCTGTTTTTGCCTTTTGGGCATTATTTATTGTATACTGGGGGATATGTAACATATTGAAGATTTTTGTTTGATGCAATTGGACTGTTGTAGTGTGATTTGGTTTTAATTAGAGTTTTCGGGAAAATGTGTAGTTCTGGGTTTAGGGTATTTTCAGTTATGCACTAATTTAGTTGGTACTGCTCATGTTTTTCAGGTAACTACTAATGAAAGGGTAGCAAGTATAATTCGTTTGAAACTTTAAACTGGAATTGGTGATAATACAAGTAATTCTGGTCTGGACCTTTGGGAAATACTATCGATTATGTATTGAGGTATATGTGTAATACTGTATTGAAGAATTTTGTTTGATGCAATTAGATTTGTTGTAATGTGATTTGGTTTTAATATGAGATTAGGGGAAATAAAGTAATTCTGGTTTTGGGTATTCTCAGCTATGCATTTGAATAGTTTTCTCAAGTAATTTTTTGTTTTGTTTGAAGCTAGGGGTGATATAAGCAATTCTGTTTTATACTTCTGTGCTATATATATTGTGTATTGAGGTATATGTTTGGGTTTTTTTGAAGAAATATGATTGATACCCTTGGAACTATTGTAATGTGATGGGGTTTGAAATGAAATTGGGGAAGATTATACGATTTTAGAATTAGATATTTATAGCTCTACATTTAAGTGCTTTTCTTACAGATTGTTTTGTGAGGAGAAATCCTCTTTATATATTCCAAGTGTTTGTAACTTTGTTTATATGAAATTGAGATATAGGGGTAGTTTTGTATTGGGTTTTCTTGGAATTGAAGAAAGTTGTTTAAGTGGTGGAAATCATTGCTTATTGCCTTATTGGTGACTACAGACTACAACAATACAGAGGGCTTGTTTGGCTGCAGCTTTTTAGCAAATATAAGCTGACATGTATGAAAATGAGAAAAAAGATGAGCTCATTGAGATAAAAGTTTTAGCCTTTTCAGGTCAAAAAATGCAAAAAAAAAAAACCCGGCTTTTAGCTTACCAAGCAAATGTATTGCAGCTTACAAAGAAAATCTAATAAGATGAATATCCTGCTGGTTAATATGCTTCCTTTCTTTTGTAATAAATTTCAATAGTGTAGCATACAACACTGTATTGGAGGTATATGTTTGTTTTCCTTTCTTTTTTCAAGTCATCATCTATTTAAAGAAAAAAAAAAATATCGACACCACACTCCCAAGCAAATCGGACAAACCGAGCGCCCCAATCTCACGTGTCTTCTATCTGAATATAAAAGATTGAACGTGAATGAATCGAATGTGAAACTTGCCTGTGATTTAAGTGACCTTTGCATAGTTCGATGTGATGCTTTACATCCTCAATTGTAGTGCCTTGAACCTTCCATATCCAAATAAATGAAGTTGCATATTAAATTTTTCCTCGAGAATTATTTGTCTTGGGAAATTTAACCAAATGTTAGGTTGAGTTGAAATTGTTAGGCACTAAAACTAACATTCCTTGTTGCGGTTGAACAGCTTCGTCTTTTTAATCCAAATTATGTGGCTAACCCTTCCGGATATCTGTTACTTCTCTCTCTCTCTTCGAAATATTCAAATTTTTCTCTATTTGCCATCCTTTTTCCTTTACTTGATTGGTGTTGTTCCTATCTTTGTCATTCCTTGACGATGTCTCATGCTCTCCAATGTCAAAGCGAGCTGTTGCCGGTTTTCAACAACACTGCTATTGGAATTCGATAAACACTATTTGTTCTGTAACGGATGGCTCTGATGCGTTCGATTTAATGAAATTAAATTTGGGCCTATTGTGCTTCTAAAAATAGGCGAAATATAATAGTGATGGATGCTTAGTTTAAATTGAAATCAAAGGGTTATCTTCTCGACTTAAATTTTTGAAAGATGCATGAATTCACAGTTAATTATTTCTAAAATTACTAATGTACCTTTGAATATGTATGGAATCATAACTAGTTCTTTTCAAAAATACTAACGTATCTTCCAGTTATGATAAGTAATTTATATCACACGTGAATTAACACGTGCACACGACAAGACTCTACGGAAGCACTAGAGATCAAATCACACACTTGTATATATAAATGTATCAGTCTATATGTATCACTTTTTACTCGCTTTCTCCCCCTTCTCTCAACCAACATCAGATCTCACTCTGCGCGTAAATTCTCCGGCTACCTCCTCTGATGGGACCTGCCGCCGCCGATTATGTAAGCACCGACTCGTCCGTGTCCTCTCCGGGGCAAGAGCTAGGGCTGGAGCTAGAGAGCTTGGTGCAGCGCATCACTTCGAAGGCGGATGTGGAGAGAGAGGGGGACTACAGTAACCACGGGCAGGATGAGGAAGATGTGGCAGCCGATGAGGGGTACGATGATGATGTGGCGGATGATGAGGGGTATGATGATGACTTTGCCGATTATGACGTTGCGGATGATGTGAGGTGTGATGATAACGTGGCGGATGAGGAGAAGAGGGAGGAGCTTCTGGAAGAGACGAGACGGAGCATGGTCGAGATGATGTGTGATTCGGAAGGCGAGGAAGGGGTTTGCTGTGTTTATGTAATCGGAACTGATCGTGTTTCTCAGGTGATCTATATATGTAGGTAGTGAGTGTAATTGGTTGTGTCTGAAACATGGGATAACAGAAATAATCCTGTTCCGGACTATTGGATAAAATTAATTTTTTTATGGAGATGTGTGCCAAGAAATTTGTTTGATGAAAACCAGAATGCTCATGTTCCTCAGATGATTTATAATTAGGTATTAAGTGTAATTGGTTTTGTTTGAAATTGGTGATAATTCAAGTAAATTCTGTTTTGGACTTGTGTGCATTATCAATTGTGTAATTTGAAATATATCATGTTCTTTTTAAGAAGTATGTTAGATGCAATTGGAACTGTTGTATTGAGGTTGGTTTTCGTATAAGATTGGAAAACTATAGTAATTCTGGTTTTGGGTATTTTCAGGTAACTACTACTTTGTTTAGGTAATTACTGTATTTGTTTTATTTGAAATTGAGGATAATATGAGTATCTGTTTTGTAATTTTGTGCATTATTAATTGTGTATTTTAAGGTATATGTTTAGGGAGTTTTGGAGTTATATGTTAGATACCTTTGGAACTGTTGTAATGTGATGGGTTTTGAGAATAGGTTGGGGAAAATTATGTAATTCTGGTTCTGAATATTTTCAGCTCTGCATTTAAGTGATTTTCTTGAAAATTGTTACTTTTTAAATATACCCAGTGTTTGTATGAAAACGGGAAATGGGATCAAGTCTTTATTGGGGTTTGCTTGGAATTGGAGAATTTTGTTTAAACGGTGGAAATCATTGTTTATTGCTATGGTGACTACAATGATATCTAAGGCTGTTTGGCTGCAGCTTTATAGCAAATAAGCTCACCTGTATGAAAATGAGAAAAGAAGCTGCACTCATTGAGTTAAAAGCTTTAGTCTTTTAAGGTAAAAATATGCAAATTAGTTGGCTTTTTGTTTACCAACCATATGTATCGCAGCTCACAAAGAAAAGTAATAAGATGAATATCCTGTTGGTTAATTTTTCTCTTTCTCCGTAAGATATTTAAATTCAGATCTAGCATACAACAGTTTAATTGGGGGTATATGTTAGTTCCGTCTATCTTTTTGAATCATCATCTAGTCAGAGAAGAATATTACGCATCTGCCATCTCAAAACGAAAGGCAAACAGTTTGATTGAATGAATCAAGCGTGAACCTTGTCTGTGGTTAAGCGACATTTGCATAATATAATACAATATTTTTATATTCTCAACTGTAGTGCCTTAAACATTTTATATCCAAATAACTGAATTCATACCGAATATTGGCCTTCCAAATTATTTGTCTCGGAAGACTGAACCACTTGTTAGGTTCAGTGGAAATTTGTCTGTTAAGGCTAATGGAAGTATAGGAGGGATTTTTCAGGAAATAGATCTGAAATGATTCGTAATATGTTATTACGAGACAGAGTGACTGAAAATAAAGTAGGCATGGTTCCGATTTAACATTTGGTCAATGATTGGGTTTGATTTAAATATATTGCCATTACTTCTATTCGTTTCCCCTTAGTTATCTAAGTCCCAAACATTAAAGATTACTAGTTTGATTTGATACTTATGACGCTTCCTCCCTCGCTCTGGCCTTTGTTTAATACTCTCTTTTTACCGTTGTTAGTTTTGTTTTCAGTGAATTGTTTGAAGTTCAGTATGAAGTGTCCAGTTTTTTTTTTTTCACCTTTGAGTAAAATGATGAAATAGGTTCAGTAACAAAAACAATTAAGAGGTTCAGAAGGAAAACATGATGAGGCCAGCCTTTTATTCATTGATCATAAGACTCTAGAAAACATAAGACTCCAAGTCTTTATATACCACCTGACGGCTGACGGAAAGACTGAAAATAACCAACAAGCCTAATTAGAGAAGTAAATAAATAAGCAGTCGCCAAATGTCCATCCTATGGTGAAATAATGTCAGCTGGCCTATCCCATGAAATAGCTCACAACAGAATTTGTAATATGAATTAAAACGATTTGGAATCGTGTGATTTCTACAATGTAAAATGCTCCTTGTTTGATGTGATTATCTTTCCACCCTTTACTTTTTACTTTTTGTGCAGTGTTAGGCCCAACTTTTAATTTTGTAATGCCTAGTCGAGTAATATTCTATGAACTCTTTTCCTTTTTCATCACAATGTCCTTGTAACCGTCTCCCTGATGTGATATTTAACATTTCCAAGGATTTCCATTTTACTATTACCAAACTATGAAATTCTATTATGAGAATGCACTGTTTAGCTTGAACCGGAGAAAAGCAATAGTTGGAACAGGAAAATTGAAAATCTTTATATATGTCAGAACTAGCTCTTCTAAGATTTTTGGACTTTTGAATATATGAATGGTAAATAAAGTAGTTTGTCACCACTTCCCATTATCAGGGGATACCTTGTTGAGTTTTTCCAAAAGCTTTTTATTGCTGAACCTCAACAGTGAAGAATTACAAAACTGTTTTCACTACTCATTTTTGCCAAATAATAGGATTTACCTAGAACCTACGCTGATAAAAGATGAGATGAAAGTGAGAATAATTTTGGATGCCCCTATTGGGGGATTAATTTAGCATAATGCGGAGCACTCGGTGCTTTTTTGGTGGCATGAAAGACTTTAAGAATGTCTGGGTCTGTCTTTGGGAGTCTTTTCTTGATTAGCAGAAATATGATTTGGATTCCCTTTCAATTAATGCTCCCCAGTGTAGGATCAAGTTGATGTAGGTGATATGACTTTATTACTGCTTTACAGCTTTTAAACAGTTTTGAGAACATTAAGTTGAAGACATCCTAGTGCTGGTCATAAAATCATCTCTGTTTTTTTTGGTATCTGTGATTGCAGGAATCTTGTGACGAAGTTCAGGCTGTTATCAATTTTTTGAAACCAGAGGTGCTTTTTCCTTAAGACCCATTAACATTGATTAATTGCTACATAATTTTGCGTGTCGATTTTCCCTCAAATTTTCTCTCCTTTGCTAATGAAGCATTTGCCTTGTTTAACTAATTATTTCAGGCAGTTTTCTTGGAGTTGTGCTCAAGTCGAGTGAATCTACTTAAACCTCAGGATTTAAAGGTCTTATTTCTTTGTATTTTCTCTCTATTCTTGTTTGTTAATAAAACCCAAGTAGTTTCTGATGGTTCTCTTTTGTCACCTTGTCCTTCTATGAATTTTTTTATTTATGTAAGAGGTTTTGGATAGTACAAGCACGAGAAATTGTTGTCCATTTATGGAATTGTTAAGAATAGTCTGCCCAACTCCAACCTTTCTTATTCTGTTGGTTTAAATTAGTAGTGGGCCACATACCCGACACATGTTTCTGTAGCACGTGTCCATTCGTGAGGCACACTTTTTTTAGTGTTCTGGAAATGCACAAATAGAAAAAGTTACTTACTACACAAGCACTGAAACTTGTCATCTCGTATAATGTATTTTCTTCTTACCTAAACCAAGCACTACAGGGTAATTAGAAGTAGAAAACTCATAAAACTGGCTGCTCAGATTTTCTTCATCACAACTGTCTGTGGAATATGTTATGTCATTCTAGGTGTTAACTGCAGGATAAATTTTATAGGGAGACAGAACAAACAAAAAAGTCGGATTTTTATTTTCCTATTTTTTTGGTAATAGTTTACATCTTGCACCAGAAGATTAATTGGAGTATGAAAGAGTGACTCTTGGCTACTAGAATTTTTTGCTAGAGATGGAGTCGGTCATATATCTGAGTGGGAAGGAAGTTTTGAGCAATTAGCTATAGAAGCACTTAAAACAATAAAGTGATATGATTTTGCATCTTAAGAAAGAGGGAGAAAAAACTCTCCGTGTTCCGCCTAATAAATAGTTTCTCAAATTTATATTTTTGTGTTATCTTGCGATTGGGAGAAGCTATGAATTATCTTCTAATTGACAGAGCGTCTGATTTTAGTGTAACTTTGCTGGGGTTTGAGACCTTGAGAGAACAAGCATCAAATTAATTTAGTTTATTGTTTTTTGTCATTTTCTAGTTACTTTGCACATGTGCTACAAAATGTTATCTAGAGTTAAAGAATAAATAGCGTGCGTGCAGTATTTGTTTTCTAATAACTTCCTTTAGAGTTTTATTTATGCAAATGGAATTCTGTTGCCTTCCTGTTACAATCTCACTCTGTAACACTAGACACTAATAGACGAGAATGAGCCTAAAATCGTGTTTGTCTTTGCCAATTTACGTGGTTGCACACTTTTATGAAGATGTTTCTGTTAAGATGTTTTTTTTTTTGTAAATCCCTCTTGCTAAACCTTTCAGTGGAAAGAAACTCATACCTTGTTTAACTCTACAGCATGTTGCTCTTATGTCGTTTCGGAAGGTTCGATCCTGAGATGTGTTTATTTTGTTTGCCAGGTACCAACCATGAAAGAAATGGTGGGCATGTGGAAGAAGCAACATAATTTGTTTGGAATACTCTACAGTTGGTTTCTTGCCAAGGCAAGACAACTCTCTAATTCTTGTTAATTAGTTGAACAAATAGTTTCCTCATCTTTTGAATTTATTAGGAGGGACTATTTTTACTTCTACGTTTTCCTCAGTATTATTTCATTTTATTTTTCCCATGCATCGTGTTTCCCCTCTCAACTTTTAGGTTGCTAGTCATCTTGACGTTTTTCCTGGTGCTGAGTTTCGGGTGGCATATGAGGAAGCAATGAAGTATGGGGGCAAGGTGATACTTGGTGATCGTCCTGTTCAAGTAAGATCTTTTTTTTCTCAAGTTTTATTTTTGTATTAGAAGGAGCTGTGGCCTATCTTCACCCAGACATCTCAGGATGTATTCATTACTTTTTAGGTAAATTTGAGAATTGAGATGCGTTGGGCCCAGATTATAAAAACAAACCTGGTTTTCTTTCCTTTGCATTTGTGAGATCCTCTTGAAACATGACAATATCTCAGGGTTTTTTGAGAAATGTTATTAAGTTGTGGTTTTTTCTCAAAATGACAATGTTATCACTTAATCTGTTTCCCTGTATTTTCATGTATAATGTTACATTTGTAGAGCTCTATTGAATCCGGGCTGTAAATTATTGGATCTCTCTCTCTCTCTCATCCAGAGATACGGTTGCACTCATGTTCATCTTAAATGGAGACTTAAAACAGATACTTTTTGTACTTTGTCCGAGTTGTGTAATTTAACAACATAAAACTGATAAATACTAGTTTAGAAAAGCCTCGTAAAATAGCATTAATAGTCATTCTTCCCTGTCTGGCGATACCAGAGTTTATGCATCGATAGTTAGCTTCTGTCTGGTAGTATCTTTTGTTCTTTCTTTACCATCTTATTTATACATATAATTGTGGAAGATATTACAACCGTTGGCATGATGTGAATTGTTAAACTTTCTTTTTTCTTATCAGATAACCTTACGGAGGACATGGTTGAAATTGCCCCGCTGGCATAAAATAAAGTTAATTTCTTCTTTACTTTGCCAATCAGTCTTTCTACCCAGTCCTCAAGAGATGAATAGGATGGTAATATTCCTTATTTTTCAAGATTTTGCTAAGAAAATATATTTATCAAATCTGATCGATCTTCACTTGATATCACAGTTAAAGGAATTCGATGATGATGATATGCTGACCCTCGTGATAAAAGAAATGAGCAAAAAGTATCCAACCTTAATGGAGACCATCGTACATGAACGTGATCTGTAAGCCAATTTTCCTTGTCTCAGCTTTTTACTGTTTTGGGTAATTTCATCTTCTTTGTTATGACTATTATTTTTTACTGGTTATCGAGTTTAGCCTCTTCTTTTATTTGTATACAGATATATGTCATCGACATTATGGAGACTAGCTAGTGCACATAATACAGTTGTTGCAGTTGTAGGGAAAGGTCACTTGCAGGGGATCAAGAAAAACTGGATGAAGCCTGTTGAGGTATATACGCCTACTTATCTCTCCTTTTTTTCTCTTCAAGTGCAAAAGTCACCGACTCTTACATGGAAAGAAGCCTGAATATGTTTCCTTCTAATTCGAATTTGAAATTAATTTATTTAAAATACGGAGTACTAAGTATGAGCAATCGTACGCAACCTATGGGAAGTTCTATGAATACATACAGGAAGATCTAGGTTGTACCGTTGAGCAACATAGGTCACCGTAAATGCATCACTCTATTGCTAGAGCCATAGCTCTGTATTGAGGCACTTGAGGTTTCGCAGGATTGAGACTTGTGACTTATACCCGGAACCTTTAATTCCTAGTGACAATTATGCCCTTAGTTCACTAGTGTGTTTTTAAGTGTTTTATAGCAACGGGTGTGGCAGTTGATAGACATGACATTGATGTTGTTTTCTAGAAATCATTATTTGTTTGATAATATAATGAAATCCATTTTCTTGGCTGTGTTGCAGTTGGAGGGTATCCTTGATGTAGATAATCTCTCAGCAAAGAAATCTGTTTCTGTTGTGAAGATACTAACCACTATTGGAGTTGTTGGTGTTGGTGCTGCCATAATCTCCGGAATCTACATCTCGAGTAAAAAATAGTCTATTTTCCAGACTGTTAACTTGGTTTCTCTCTAGAAATTGTGAAATGAGGCTAGCTAAAAACGTGCAGTATTTTCCATTTCCATTTTTACCTTTGTTTACAACCATATTTTTTTTAAAAGGTTTACAACCAACTTATAGAGGATAAAAGCGACTTTTGATGATAAAATAGTTGAAAAAATATTTTGCTTCAAAAAAGACAGTTTTTCCCACCTTTCTACTCGTGTTCTAGGCTTCTAGTTCTCCCCGTTGGGTCATGCTATGTATGTACACCAAACACATCGTTTGGGACTCCACAAGTAAATTCGGCATCTAGATCGATTTAATCTGATGACTATCATTTAAGAATGATTATAGGATAATGTGAGAAGATAATTAGTGAAAATAAGGGGTTGAATTGGTAGGTAATACAGAAAAAACAAAAAAATTAAATATCCGAGATTCCGAATACTGCTCTTGCACTTATACAATTTTATCAAGAACTTTATCTTGGAAAGAACCAAATTGTAATTTGGCTAGTAACCTGCAAAAATTTAGCTCTCTATTTGGATCAGGCAGACCAGCATTCAAGAAACACTCGCTATGTTTTTTTTGAGAAAATTTCAAAAGTTTGTTTGGATGCTTTTCTAGCAGTATTATTCTTAGCGGACGATACCGTTGTATGTAATCCTTCTTCTTTGAAAAGCAATATGCTTAAATACTTTTTAGATTAAGAAAATATGCATATCTATACTATTATAATAAGCCAACCCAAGATTTTTTGACGCTGTCAAATTTTATCATTTTTTTTAAAAAATACCCTTACACTTTTTTATTAATTACCACAATACCATATTCTCATAAAAAAATAGAGAAAAAGTAATAACTAATAACACTTTTTATCCCTATTTAAGCTCTCAAAATTCTTTTTAGTCTTCTCATCTTATACTCTTATCTTTTTTTTTATTCTTCAAATATTTGTATCATAACTACACTTATTTTCTAAATTTTATCGCATTACGCGTCTCACACGCAAAGCGTGGGGCACGATTACTAGAATATATATATATATATATATATATATATATATATGGGTATTTTTAGCTTTTATCTGTTTCTGTTTTTTTACGCAAGACAGCCTTACTTTTCTCCAAAAATCCTTGTCTTTTAGTTTTTCCTTTTTTCTCTAGTATTTTTATCCACTGGGAATACTTGTTTCAATTTTGTGGTGAAAATTGTGAATCAATTATTACTAAACAACTACACTAAAATTAGAGTGAGCTTACTAGAGAATATGAAATAAAGCATCTGATGAGAGTTGAATTAGGAGTAAAATTAAACCAAAAAGAGCTAGATCAGAAACAGTTTTTACCGCCACAGTAAATTTGACTCTGACGAAGTGAGAGTAAGAGGTGTTGCCATCAAATCCTCATATACTAGTAGTTTTCAACTTCCCACTATTCTTTCACAGTACCTATTTTATTATTATAATTGATTTAGCAACTCATACGATCTACATCAGTAAATGATTAATAGTAATGAATCTACCCATTGTGCTCAATTATTAAGCAAGCAAGTTCTGAACAAATGAAGAATATTGTGTTTATGTTCAATTGATTTACTTTTTTTTGGTAAACATGTTTTTGTTAATATTTCATTCATTCATTTTTGGTTTGTTAAACAATAAAAACACAACCGGTGATACTAACAAGCCGGACAAGTTTAATTTCTCACCGTTTGCTCATAATTCAATCACTACAACTTTTTCAATTGAGATAGTATTATGTAAAGATTAGTATCAAATAGTTTGGCTACAATCGATTGGTTCTCAATTTCTATTGGCTATTGTAAATTAAAAGAGCAAACTTAGTCGTAATACACGTCAATTATATTATTTATTTGTCAGTAATGATTAATACTGTACTCAAAAACGATTGTTAATAGTCTTATTGTCCACTAGAATATTATCAAAACCAACATTTATCGCTATCAATTTCAAGAACATGCATATGTATGAAATGTTAGTAGCCTTTCCGGGATTTAATGGCACTAATATATAAGCCAGCAATCAGGATAAACCACTAAATAATTAATATAGCGCCCAAGCCATTATACCTAAAGGAACCAATTTTATCCTTCAGAATTGGTAAAAGGGAGCAAATTCTTCAATAAAATACAACATCAATTAAAACATTTAGAGTTTATAAATAAATAGTGCTCAGTGGAAGGAGAAGTCGTTTTTATGAAAAATGGGATCACGGAGAGGCTTTTTTTAATTTAAACCTCTTAATTCCACTGCCCTTTCACACCCTTACGTGCTTTACCTCTTCATTGCACCATATTTATTTATTGAATTGCAATATTGATAAAACTTAAACAGACAACGATTATGTTGGTTCACCTTAATAATGAAGATTTTTTATTTAAGAAAATAAATTTAAATCTAGTTCAAAACTAATACAAGTTTATATCACTATCATTAGCAAAGAATAAAAATTGATGCCCTGTTACAGCTTTAAATAAAAGTTTAAAATTTATTCAATAAATAAGAATTTCCAATCTAACTCAAAACTAATACTAACAACAAAGTACTAATATTAGCAAAGAATAAACAAAACAAAGGGAAATAATAATAAAAAAAAAAAGAGGCTTCAGTGTGTGTAACAAACAGATCATTGATTTAAAAAACCTCACTGAAATCCGCTAAGATAATTAAAATTATCATCATTAGCCTTGAAACTAATTTATTTAGTATTAGTTATAATATAATTAACAAAAAAAATAAAAAATAAAAAAAGTGCTCAGACAGCCAAGGGTTAGTCGTCAGAACTGAGAGAAGAACTCAGATCAGAAACTCTAGTCCACATCTTTATTTCTTCATCACACCAAATCATTTTACATATATTTAATTAAAACATAATGAATTATATAAGCTAATCTAAAATTTCATTTAAGAAAATAAGTAGGCAAAATAGAGATAAAGAGAATAGACAGTTAAGATTTAAGAGAGATGATCATATCATAAAAAAATAAGCAAATTGAAATATATCGATATTGAAAGGAAAAGTTATATAACGTATATATATAGAGAGAGAGAGAGAGAGATTTGAGTTTTATGGTGAGTAGGGTTTTAGCTAAAGGCGGCTGAATGGTTATGGAATGGGCCGACTTTTATTTGGACTCAAAAGTTAAAATAAAAAAACATAATGGGCTTTTTGTAAAAACTTTTGGACCTTTCTTTTAAATACTTACTAAATTACTAATCGGGTCCGGATTTTTAGCGGGTTTGAAATAACGATCGGATTAACAATCTAGATGAGATTGTACTAGTCTAATACCATGCCCATTATGGTATTGCAAATAATGCAAAAATGGACCGGTCCGTCCTGATAATCCGGTGAGAATATTATATAGAGGTCATCTTTCATAAGATTTTTCGAGTTCAATTGCTGAACCGATTTTTTTTTAAGTTTTAGTCACTCGGCCCAATAAAAAAGAGCTTCAAAGCTGTTTTTAAACTATTTTTAAGCTTAAAAAATAACTTAAATCTATACGGTAAAGATATTAAAATGTAGAAACGAGTTTAAAAGTTGTTTTTAAGCTAAAAAAAAGATATTATAATCTTTTTTTGAAAGATAATCAAGTTTTTTTAGTTTTTTTTTTAGTATTTGCTTGAATTATTAAGTAAAAAAAAAATATTAAAGTGTGAAAATCTTAAAAGTGAATTATTAAGGTGACCTATATTTAAAAAAATTATAAGAGTAGTGACTTATGAATAAGAATCTTATTAAAAGGTGATTGGTCACCAATGAGCCGTAATCCGGTTGCACTTTACGTAACCAAACACATCGTTTATCGGCTATTTAGGACTTGTAGACTAATCCTGACCTTCCAGCGTTGTAACGAAACAAGACCTTGGAGTAATTATTCTAAGGTCTCGAATACGAACGTATTTGAATTGCAATCCTTTTTCTACAGTGTGTTTAAGTTGTAGTCCCATGTCAGAAACTAGATTGGAAGGAGTACGAGACAGAGACTAGCTAGGTCCGAAAAGCGAGAGGAACGTGTCCGAAAACCTTAAGAAACAGTGTTAGGATCTCATTAACGGATGTATAATTCCGATGCCTTCGACTCGTTCACAGTTAAAAATTAACAATACCATTTTCTTGAAGGACTTTAACATTTTTTTTTCTGAAAAACAAACTAGCTAAGATATATAAAAAAAAGATCAAAACACTAAAACCATGGCGCATCTCTCACTTAAGGCAAGGTCTGATTTGTTTAAGTTCATAATTGATATATTAATATTTTGTATAACTTCGATGACAAATGACAATCATTAACTAGGCAGAGTGGTTTGACGGCAGAGTTAAGCTTGTGGAGCTCCTCTACATCGAGATGTAGACCGCGGGTAATATTGTGAAGGCCACAGTGATTGGTGGTGTTGGAGATACGAGGAAAGGAAACGAAAATAGAGGGGAAGAAAACGCATGGAGAGACATATGAGGAGAAGGAAATTAATGTAGCGGGATTGCAACTTAAATAAGTCGATTCCGGGTGAAGGCATGCCTAACAAATTAGTAATTCCGGTGGGCCAATCCATACATAAGAAGACATGTATACGACGCCTTACTCCATATCTTGATCTTCATTTTATATGTAATAGTTGCCATGCACATGTTTTTGTGCACGACTTGATCTACCATGTTATTTAAAGAACGTGTTCACTAAAAAGTGACTCGATCATATAACGTATAGTTTAAAGAACGTGTTCACTAAAAAGTGACTCGATCATATAACGTATAGTTTAAAGAACGTGTTCACTAAAAAGTGACTCGATCATATAACGTATAGTTGGCTTGAGAGACTCGTTTTGAGAGGATATGGGTCGTAAACTTAATATAAAACCTGAATCCCACCTACAATCTTCGATGTCGAGTATGGCCCAAAACTTGAAGTTGTGCTTGCCGTTATAGGTGCTCGTGATATGCCTTTTGAAGAAATGTACAAATTAGAGCTACTTTAAAATAATTGATTTTGCATGGTTTTGGTTTGGAGAAACTCAATAATCAGTAATCTCTTTAGTTTGTTTATTGCAATGAAGAAAAAAAAAAGGTGTGGTAAAATGTAATATGGATTATATGACTCTCACTAAACATTTTAGGTCACTGGAAATTGCAAAAAAAATGTGTGGTTTAAAAAATTGCTTGTGGGACCATCTTCAATTTATTGACGTTTTTTCATCCTGAGGAATATTCATCGTCACAAATTTTGTAAATTCATACATCCACAATTTCTGAAAGAAGTGAGCACAAGATTTCTTTTTGCATTATTACTGATTAGCTTATTCAGTGTTTATGTCATATCTAATTTAATTTACTAATTCGATATTTCTTTTGGCTATCATATTGTTCAAGCCGATCTCATGAATTGCTATTTCAAATACGTGAAAGTTAAATTTAACATTCATATTAGTGTATTAACTTAATAAAATTATATAATTTTAATTAAAATTAATTATTAATTGAAATCTCATTAATTAATCATTTTGTAAACCCCACTAAAATAGGAACTAAAATAGTAATAATTGAAATAGAGTTCACTTTCAAATTAATGGTATTTTGTCATATTATCAATTAACAATATTAAAAATATTGTTATATTTAACAAATTTTTTAACATTTACAAATATAACACATGATTTAACATAACTAATGCAGACAAAAAAATATACTGTTAGCTAACTATTTTAGTTAACAATGGATATAACTGTTGTAGGATATTATTGGCCATCTTGGGCCTTACTCTATTGAGTCTATCTTGGGCTTTACTAGCATATGTAACCCTACCCTCTATTATATAAAGAGGGTCAGGGGTCTTTTGATGTATTTCTGAGTACAATCATATTAATGAATAATCACTTTGTCTGTTGTTTCTCATACCTCTCTCTATATCTATACATATCTCTATATATATCTATAACGAGCTAATATGTCACAGAACACGTTATCGGCACTTTTCTCGCGGAGAATAGGATATACGCTCGCGGATATTGGAGATTTTTGGTAAACGCACGGATATTGGGTATTTATAAACCTTGAGGTTTATCCGGGTTTTTAGAGTTTTGCTATATCGACCTTCACTAACATACCGTGTATAAGGTACCGAATTCAAAACTTAATTTATTCCATATATGTGATCGCACGTATTATTTTATGGATAACTAAAACATGATAAATATCCAGTAGTATATAATCCATGTGTATTAGATTTTGTTACTTGTATGAATAACTATATATGATCGTAACAAAATAACCCAAATTGCATGTATTTGTTGAAGAAAAAAAAACTATGCGTGATAGATTTTTTTTACCGTCTAACATGATCAATCTGTCTATAAAAACCAACTTATATGTAATATGTATAGTGTACTGTAAAATTGTATTTTTATACAAACAAAATCAGTAAAAGACATATAATCGGGTTGTAAATCGGAAATAATGTAATTGTAAAACATGTATTAATCTGTGGGATTAAATCTGTAAAAAAAAAACTGAAAACAGTAGGACTGTTTTGTAATTCGCTGAAACTATTGACTGTGCATGTTAATTACTAAAGGATTAAATTGAAACTTGTCTGAAATTATGGACTGAAGCTATAATAATGCTGTAAATAGATATATAGTTTGCTGAAATTACACGGATAGTCACTGTAATATATTACATGTATAAAAACAGTATATATGTGTTATAAAAGTCAATATTCGGTCTAAATATTCACCCACAAACATATATATATATATATATATATATATATTTATTAAAAAGGCAAGTGAATAAAAAAAAATTGCATGTTAATTGAATAAATTGATATGTTTCCATGTAAATTTAACCACTTTGCATGTTAAAAAAAATTACCATATATAGAATTAATTGATAATTAAAAATATATTGCTTGCTTGCATGTTAAAATTAACATGTATGGAAATTGGGTGTATATTATAAATTGGTAAATAAAATATATTACGTACATGAATGATTTAGTTACCATGTATAGAACTTACACATATAGCAATATAATAATAAAATATTGACTAAATCTTGCTAGTGTAAATTGATAATTACTAATAAATTCTAGATTGATGATAATCTTGATTAATTTGATTTCCTTATTAGAAAATATATATTGCAATATATATGCTAATCATGCAAACATGTACAATCTAAAATATTAGTTAATCATGTACTAATTTATTTATTGCCATGTACACATATGTATAATATGTTAATTTGCGAAATCATATATTTTCACATTTAAGTTGGAAAAATTATGAATTTTCCCTAAATAGGCTCACCTATTTGGATACGATGTCTAGGAAAGATATATGCGGAAGTCGATATCCTAATGAGGTCGGGTTTTAAGTGGCATTCGTGCCCTCCACCCTCACTGTCTTTCCTGGTCGTTTTTCAAGTAGAGCTACCGAAAGGGGTTGACTAAATAATAATTTTTCCGAGTGTGTTTATATAATGATGTATGTTTCGCTGAATTGGTGTCTCTGTATCGACCTATCGTTCGATCAATGAGAATCTATTCACATTAAAAGCAAAACTATTTTTCAAACCTGTCGTTTTGAAATAAAGTTTATACTTGTGCAAACCATAAACATATAAACCAGTCGTTTTATATGATAAATAATCCAGAACTCCCAACACATGTTGGATGCCATCTATGATGAGAAAAAATCGTAAAACATACTTGCGAAATAACTGTTTAAACGTTGATTTTAATCCGTCACCACATGTTACTCACCCTGATGTGTGAAAATGTGATGCCCAAATTTTTTTTTTGGATGCCATCTTTGATGAGTAAAACACGAGTTTGTTGTTACCCTCGAGATGAATGCTAAGGCGTTGATTTTATTCCGCCGCCACATTTGAGACGTGATGACGTCTATGGTGAACAAATGTCTGAAATTGACATATTGGAGCTATCCTTCAGCAAAATACTAGCTTGGAAATTGTATTTCATAAGCAGTATCGTGAATTTATATTCACCATGTTCCTTTATTTCCCATCTGTTATTGGATAATAAAATTATCCCGGTGAGTAGTTTTAATCCTATTGGGTCAATGGCGAATTGTTTGCCTGATATTAATGCTCTTCGTGTACATTTTTTTTCCATGAATCGAGAACCGAGACAAGTGTTATTTGTCTCGAACTGTCGCGATCCCGATGAATCGCTTAGCCAAGCGAGATTTTAGACAATCGTCAAAATCGAAAACCTGTGGCTCCAAGACAGTAATTGAAAGAAACAATATGGCCCGTTGTCACAAAACAAGAGATAATGCTCAATGAGCCAACTCTATGCTATAAAGACAAATGTCATGCACGGTTACTCCTTAAATAGTTCACAACTATTATAAAGGTGGAAAAACCGATGCTAATGTGGTTAAAGCTAATTGAAAGGAAATTCTTGAGACCCCCGATTTTGTGGCTCAAATGAGTTTGATACCTTTCTTTGTAGATTTTGATAAATCATTGAGCCATTTTTTCGCTCATCTGGATTATGTTTTCCATTTGGATTATTATTTTTCCATTTGGACCATACTTTTGGGTTATGGTTTGCCTGTTTACGAAATTTCTCGAAATAATTTAAAGTGTTTTGAGCAAATTCCTTTGAAAAATATGACCAAACTTTAAATTATGAAATTTTAGGCAATACTTGTGGTGTAATTGGTTTTTTTGGAAATAGTGGGTAACAGTATACCATATAATTTCACCAACTACTTGCCTAAAAGAGCACTCAGTGACAATGATTCTGGACCTGTCGTTCCAAAATCGAAATCTTTGGTAAAGCCAAATTGATTTGTCAAATATGAGGCGTTATACTCATGTAGGTCCTGTCTTACCTTGTTGAGTTATAAAATATTCGAGAAAACCAGTGTTATCTGGTAATACCTCACGAAATAATTAAAATTTCTTTACATAGCCTCCATTCAATACGACCAAAAGCGTATCTTAGAGGAGTTGAAATGTCTTTCAAGTGGTTGCTACCACATCCTTTAAAGCATTTAAAGTTACCTTATCATTTCGCGTGTCGTCGAAATGATAAATGATTTAGATGTTAAGACATGATTGTCTGTACTATCATTCGCTTGTCGTCGATTGATAAGATCATTTTGATATTGTGGCATTGACCGGATGAGATATTCCCGGGTCAAAAGACGACGCTTGATTTATAATCGCATCGCATTTGGATTCTCTATGAGAATATATTTCGTAATTAATCCGAAATTCATGCCACTAATGCTCACTTTGAAAGACTAGTATGTGTAAAGATCACTAAAAGAACTCGTAGAATTCTTGTAAAGAATTGAAGGAGTTATTGTGGACTTATCCAACCATAAGGCGGACCATAAATATAAATGGTTATGGTTGATGCATCGACAATAAGGTCACATGATTATTGTTGTCCCCAAAAATGCAACATTTCCTAAACTTCTAGCCCTATCATTAAGTTGATGGCTCATGATCCGGATTATCCTAAAAAGTCTAATCGACTTGATAATACCGAAGAGTAAGAATCAAAATTTCGATTTGAATTACTTGAGTTTGGAAATTGAAACTGAACATCATGTCGATTATGTTCAGACCCAAATGGACTCACGGAAAGTTTGATGATGCGACTGCAAATGATTGCACGCAGTTCTTGGTCTTGCGCACCAAGATTTATATTTCTGTGTGGGGTTATGCTATTTTGCTGCATTGGTCCGTTATGAGGCCCATAGACACTCAAACACCATATGCGTACCAGTTGGTTACTGGTTATGAGCCAGAAGTCTCATATTAACGCGTATTTAGAGTGATTAATTAATATTTTGATTGAGCCACTATAGCGTTCAAAATATGGACCTCTGAAGGGGACATAAGTCGATTATGAATCCCATACCTATCATTTGATAGAGTAACCTTGGAAAGCAATCTCTTTACCGCATGATATGCGAAAGTGACATTGCTAAGACTGTTTTTCCCGTCGTTAGGGGGAGATTTGCACGTTACCGTTGATAAGGAACGATGTGAAGTAACGTGGCATAACCCATTCGGTCTTAGCTTGATCCCCAAAACTGCACTTAATGATAAGTAAGTGCATAGACTCCCAAGTCTAACTAAATGCCAGACGCATTTAATGATTTTATGAGATATCACGAGATCATTTATACCTGCTATAAAATGCTTGCAAGGATAGACGTCCATGTCAGACGCCGTGTTCTTGTCGTAACACGTTGCTTTGACCGAACCCGCCAAGCAAAGGACGCTGCCGTCGGCCGTCAGTCTGTCGTCCTTCCCAAGATACGAGGAAGTTGACCGGTTCCAAATTCGTTCAGCCCCAGAGGTGGTGAACTGAAACTCGTTTGTCGCACGAGATTATAAAGGAGCAAGGAGATGTGTGATTTCCTCCTCATCCTGAGAATCTTAAAATATCTGTCGATGATGATATCTTAGACGATATTGAAGCGAACGAGACTGTCATTGATTACTTGTTCATATATTCGGTGACGACTGATAATATGAGCAAATTATGATAGGGAACCATGTAATGTTGCCTGAAGTCAACGTAGAATAGACTGGACTAATGGAAACTTGCAATCCAAGTAGACTCTTTAACGAAAGTGTGTTCGGACCTGTAGCTCCAACACCACCAATGTTAAACGAGTTCGTTTATTTGGTTATTCGTAAGGAAAAGTGATGAGAATAATTAGATTTAGAATGCTCTCCTAGTAGCGCAAGGCTTCTCTCACACCTTGAAATTGATTACGAGATGGTTGATTTCCTCATAATGGACGTTATAACGGTCCCCTACTTTACCAGTTTAGTAGTTTCCAAAAAACTGAGTATGCAGCCATGAATGTGGTCACGGTTTTATCTCTATTGGGATTTAGACAAAGAGATATAGATGAAGGTCCCTGTGTGACTTCATATGCTTTAATCAAATAGTTCCTGACCACGGAACACGATCTCAATTAAATGAGACGTTCACTATATGGATTAATATAATCTGAACGGATGTGGTATACCCGCCTAAGTGAGTACTTGATTAGCTTGGGATACTTGAACAAGTATTATGCCCTTGCGTGTTTTATTACGTGATCCATTTTTGGATTTTCCTTCGAGATGAAGGATCTTGGGAAGACACGGTAGTGACTCGGCCTGATGACCGAGTCCCGTAAAGATTGAATCTAAGTCCATGATTCAGACTACACCCAGAAGGTGTTATGACATTTTAGTCATCATGACGCTAAGTTGTCAGATTCTCCCATTATCGTTCGATCACTAGACATTGATATAGATCCAGTCCGTCCCTGATGAGACGATGAAGAGATATTGAACCATCATGTTCATATCTAAGTACAATAAGCGCATCATTGTACTTGGTGTAATGTGCTAGGATGAACATCTCGTATGTTGTGAATGGTATAGCTCGACACAACATCGCGCTAACACGCTGCCATCGAAATGTCACTAAAGACACATTCCCTTACCTTATGGTAATTTCGGAAGTGGACTAGTTTATTCCATTTGCGTCATCGAGTATACCTACCCCCTTCGGTACTCGAATTAACGCAACCCTTTTTCGGTTATACCGATGCCGGTTACTTATCAGACCCGCATAAGGGATATTCCTAACATGGTATGTCTTTACCATTAGGAATAAGGCAATATCTTGGAGGTATTGGAATGACTCCAAACGAATCACTCTGATCTACTCGTGCTTTATGAGACGACTAGAGAGTGTATATGGCTTCAAGCTTGTATTAGCCATATTTGAATTACATATGCTCTGTCTCACGATCCAGATAAAACACTTGTCTTATTTGAGGACAACTTGTTGTTATCGATCAAAAGAGACATGACTAGATTATGCTATTTAGCATTTCTTGCCGAAATAAATCTTCACATATGAAGTTTAATAGCATCCTGTCGAATGCTCGTTTTATTCCACGTTATATTTTCTTGTATACAGTCGTGTGCAAGTAAATGAGGCATCTAGTCCAATGCTCGTACTCTTTATTCGAATATGAAATCATTGCACCCAGTCGTGTGCAAGTGAGGGGAAACATCCAGGTGAATGCTTATTGCACTAATTACTACTTAGTCGAAATCATCGCACCCTATCGCGTGCAAGTGAGGGGGAGCATCCAGTCGCATGCTCGTGTACTCTTTTTGTTCTTAGATCAAGGTTTTTTTCCCACTGGGTTTTTCTTGGCAATGTTTTTAGCGAGACACGTTCCCATTATATCTCACTTAAGATTGCCGAAATTAGGGGGAGTATCCTGTTGTATACTTCTTACCACTGTGTACTCTTTTGTCCTTCGACTAGAGGTTTTTCCCACTGGGTTTACTCTAGCAAGGTTTTGATGAGGCACCTGTTTTGTGGTTGATCCCCTACTACTACCACTCTTGCACTTTTTTTCCTTCGATCAGAGATTTTCCCATTGGGTTTGCTCTGCCAAGTTTTTGATGAGGCACACTGTTTTGTGGTTAGTTAATTAAATAGAATTTCGGTCTATATCATTCGGCTACACAGTTTCTCATAGGTACCGGTTTTGTCCCACACTGGGTTTTCCGTCCTTAAGGTTTTTATGTGTTTAACACTGCGAATGAACTCGACTCACATCGACAACATGAAGACGAAGAAATCAAGACGTCCAAATGGGGAGTGTTGTAGGATGTTATTGGCCATCTTGGGCCTTACTCTATTGGATCTATCTTGGGCTTTCTTAGCATATGTAACCCTATCCTCTATTATATAAAGAGCGTCAGAGGTCTCTTGATATATCTCTGAGTACAATCATATTAATGAATAAACACTTCGTCTGTTGTTTCTCATAGCTCTCTCTATATCTATACATATCTCTATATATATTTATAACGAGCTAATATGTCACACAACAATAACAATATTATTGTATATGTTGTAACAAATTTAAACGAATCTTTTCAAATGAGAAAATATAAACTAGCAAAATAAAATCGTGAAATAATATTTTAAACTCTGCTAACTATTGGTCCAACATTTTGCTTTATCCTGGCATCATGACCTAACAGATATTCCTGCAGAAAATTGAGGAGATTGACATTTAAATTCACGCATATACATGTATATATTGGACCATAAATATCAATTAAATATATTTTTACAAAATTAGCAAAATCAATCGTGAACCCCGGCTAAACATTTATCTATGTATATACGTGTGTGTATATATATATATATACATACTAGTAATCGGTCTACACGCGTTGTGTGTGCGGGGCGTAATACAATAAAAATATAGAAAATATGTATAATTATGATATAAATACGTGGATAATAAAAAAAAATAGTTTAATATTTAAAAGAATGTTTGGTTGTTAAATAGTGATAAATAGTTTTATTAGTTTTTACTTTTTTATATTTTTATGAGAGTATGATATTATTGTAATTAATATAAAAGTGTATGAGTATATTTTTTTTTAAAATGATTAAATTAGACAAACTCATTTGAGTTGTTTTGAATTATTATAATATAATGATAATATATATGAAGGAATTAATTTGATATCAAGACAGTTTTGTTAGACATTCTGTGCTTCTTTGTACCAAAAAAGAAAGAAAAGACATTCTGTGCTTCTCATTGATTTGACGTGTTAAGCAATCATTTGAACAAGTTGTGTTCGCGTGGCTAAAGTTTATTGAATTTTACTATTTTAGATAATTTTGCAAGAAGCGTTTTCAATTTGATTATGCATTAACATTGTTAAAAAACTTGCGTCAATATATGTTCTATTATAGCATATTTTGTTTGGTGAACTTTTTTTAAGTATAACGCGATGGTTGACAATAGTCAAGTTTAAAAGGGACAAAAATATTCACGAAATCAAGATTATGCAAAAGACGTGTTTGGTGATAACATTTTGGTCCTTAGAATCACGTACAATTAATATTATATTTCAGTATATCTTTAATATGATATATCACTACGTCTTACATTCACTATTATAAATTTATAATGCAAAGTCAACAGGTCGTGTAGAGCATGAGAACATTCATGTAGCAGAATGGAAAAATATTATTTTCTATAGGTTTATTTGACATGGTATTTCATCGAAAATAATACAACTTACTAATAATTATCATGTTTCTTCTATGCGATACATGCATTGATATTTCAAAATATTAGATCATTCAAGGATTAATTAAGTTTCATTGATTAGTATACTAATCTGTTAATGACTCACAGTCAGTCACTCACTTGACTTATATTTAGAGTTTATTCCTAGTGATTTTTCTTTAATTATGAAGTTTTATATTTTCTTGTATGTATCGGACTTATCAATATATATTAATTCTTATTTTTTGTTACTTAACATTGTATAGTGATCTAATTATACGTGCTTTGGTTGCTTTTAAGAATTTCTACTTCACCGGCTAGATTTAATTGGGATGATATATAATTTTTAAAGAAAATACATTTTCTAATAAAGAAAGTATATATGAGAAAATGAGTTACAGTAACACATCTCCGAAAATCAATTACCCTTTATATATTGACTCCCCCCAGGGAATATAAATTATTTTTACAGAAAATGCATCTTTTATTAAGAGAGTATTGAGTTATAGTAGCATATGCTCTTAACCTCAAATCTGTCATGCACTCTTAAACATACAATTTATTACTTAATGAAACAAACAACCCAATAAATGCAACCAAACATGAAATCAAAGAAACACGACAACCGAAATTAAAAATACTGGACAGAAAACTCAATAATTAACTAAAGAACACTTCTTCCTGATTTCACCAGCTTTGCCAGTGAGAACTCCGACCCGACCCAACTGAATCATGGATTCCCCGAAATCCTTATAGAAAGTAGACCCTGACGTCGAAGCTTGAAGTTTCACATACGCTCTTGTCTCTGAATCATCTAGAAGAGCAGCGTCAGATCTGAACAAACCTCTCCTTTTAGCAACAAGACTATAGTAACTCGTATCAAATGATTTGAAGCTTCCAGGGTCCATTTCGACAAAGGTTTTCAAGTCTGGTACTGCCGTAGGTTTGCATTTCTTCTTCAAGAAAGGGATGTATTTTGAGTCTAAGGAAGGGTCAGTATCTCCCTTTCCGGTGAAGTTGTACAACCGGTTGGTAAAGAGGAAGCAATGTCCAATGCCTATGGTGTGAGCTCCTATAAAAAAATTCAACAAATTTAAGTTAATGGTTAGTTACTTTGGATACTTACGATTGTTATTGAGAACAAAAAAAGTTGGATCAAATCAGTAAGGTTTGCACCGTTTTTTTTTATGCTAGCATATATATCGTGATATCGATCATTGTAGATGCCAAAACATCCTAAATTTTTCAAGAACTACACATATTAACTAAGGAAAGTTATATGACAATTGCTAAATTATACCCTTGCATAATTATAATTTAGATTATAACTTTGTTTCTACCTGATAGAACTGCTAGGTCTTTTGAAGACAATCCTTTAGACTTCCACAAAGATTTGAGTGTACTGATGTCAGAATTAGAACCAGGAAGGTTAGCTAAAGCCTGGGCTGCCCTTGAAACCTTTCCATCTCGACGACCCAATTCTACTTCCCAAAAGGGACCACGAATCTGCAATGTTAAAATCAAATTTGTTGAGAGTTATATACAAAATGTAGATTTAAAAATTGTATTTTATTTACAAAGATTCGTATATATATGAAAATTGGGTTATAGTATTTACCGATGATATAGCGTCGCGAACCACCAAGGAGAGGATGTCAGCACAAGACACTAATCTCGGGCATGCCTTCTCGACGGCAGCTTTGGCAGCGTCGATTACTTGATATCCTTTTAGGAACAAGTTTGGTCCTGAATCTTTTTCTGCCACATTGTTCTTTGTCGAGTTTAGTAGTAAAGAAGCATCACATCCCTGCCGGAAAAATAGTGTCCACAGTTAGAATATGTTAGGACCAGATTTCTGGTCTAAATTCTATTTGTTGTCTAATGGTTTTCACTAAATAATTCTATCTGTTTATTATGAATTAAGACAGAGTTGTTAGGTTTCAAGCAATGTTGCAACCTCAGTTACAACCTACTAAGAAAGTGTTGATAGGTTTCAAGCAATGTTGCAACCTTAGTTACAACCTATTAAGACAAGTGTTGATAGGTTTCAAGTAATGTTGCAAGCTCAGTTGCAACCTGCTAAGACAGCGTTGATGGTTTCAAGTAATGTTGCAACTAAGTAATGTTGCAACCTCAGTTGCAACCACAAGTTCCAACCTGCTGTTCTGCAGGATTCTGTCTTGTTCTGTAAATCTGCATTATTATTCTTCAATGATAATTATTTGTTTTAAAAGTATGCAGGATATATTCTCATATGATCCTAAAGGTTTAATATGCGTTTTATGAGAATATCAAAGTGGTAAGGAAAGATTTCCTAAAAGATATAAAGAGATTAGTTATGTTTCCTTTACATAGATAAATCTATATTTCTATTCTTATGCAAATCCTTATCAGTTGTTTCAATCTTTGTTCCTTATCAAATTCAGTATAATTCGTTTTAAGATTGAATGAAATATGGAGTTAATGTTTCACATGTATATTTAAAGATATTTTCTTATATGTTTCCTTGTTAAAGGAAAAGACTAACTCCTATTTCCAAGCTAGTTATTAAACAGGTTTTATCCTATTGGAATCAATCCTACGCTGAAGAGTCTTGTGTTACATGGAAAGATTGAAGCCAATCAAAAGAGTCAAAGCAATCATAAAAGATCTTGAAGACAAGAAGATTGTTTTTACTTATATAAATAGTTAATAACCTAGCTTGTAAAAAAGTGTGTGTTCTAAATTATAAAGAACTCATTCTTGAGAGAATACACGCGAGCTTTTAAAATAAAACAATGGTGGGATGCCATTGATTTATAAGTGATAGTTATAGAGTAGGAGCAATATAGAGATAGGCAGAAAAACCTAGAGGGAGTCTAAGAGTTTTTCATTAAGACTTGAATCCTATATTGTAAGCTTTTTATAATATCATAATCTGGGTAAGTGCTCCGGAGACGTAGCCCAGTTGGGTGAACTCCGTTGTTAAATGTACGTGTGATTTACTTCAAGTACATTTAAATAAACTGTTCTGTCCATTAATACACCTGGTTCCAACTGTGGTTGCAACATCACTTGGAACCTAACTGCAAAACTGCAACTAGAACAGCGAATAGGAATTTCAATTGGTATCAGAGCTTCACACTAGACCTTACTTAGTGTGGATCCTGTGTTCTAGTAAAGATGGACTTAATGAGGGAAGAAAACGCGTTCAACAAACCACCATTGCTTGAAGGAGGAGTTAACTATGGAGTGTGAAAAATTAGGATGAGATCTTTCATCAAACAACAAAATGAACAAGCATGGAAAACAGTGCTGTATGGTTGGGAGCTTCCAACTGCCATTGATGGTGAAGGTGAACTGGTTTATGTACCTGAAGACAGGTGGTCTGCTGATGAGGACAGAAAATCAAGTGCCAACTCCACAGCAATAAACTTGATCTTTGCTGGTGTAACTCTCAGTGTGTTCAGGTATATCTCTCATTGTGAAACTGCCAAAGAGGCATGGGACATTTTACAAGTTACTTTTGAAGGAACTGTTAAAGTAAAAGCTTTTAAACTCCAACAGTTAACCACTCAATTTGAAAACTTAAGAATGGAGGAAGATGAAACCATTGAACAATTCAATGGCAGAATTTGTCATATAGGTCATCAAGCTGGAACCTTAGGTGAAAAATACAGTGATGCAAAACTTGTTAAGAAAACTTTAAGGTCTCTTCCAGAAAGGTTTGAGATTAAGGTTACTGCTATTGAAGAATCAACAGACTTAGATAATCTTAAACTTGAAGAACTTATAGGAAATCTGAGTACTCATGAACTTAAATTCTTCAAACAGAAAAGACCAGAAAAAGGAATAGTCTTTCAAGCTAAAAAATCTGAATCTAAGGTCTGTGAAAAAGTGAGTGATGAAAAACAGCTAGCCTTCTTTGCTAAAAAGGTTTACGAAAATTTTTATAAGAAAAAACAGGATGATACTGGAACATCAAAAAACTTTCAGAGAAGGGATAATCAATTTAAGTCAGAATTTAGATTTAACAATAATTCTACAGGGAAGTGGAACCCTAAAGAGAAAGATAACAAAGATTACAAACCTAGAGAAATTCAATGCAGAGAATGTAGAGGTTTTGGTCACATTCAGTCTGAGTGTGCAAACACTTTAAAAAGGAACAAAAATGCTTATATAACCACTCACAGTGATAGTGATTCTGAGAGCAACAGTGATGAAGAGGATGATTCTAATTTTGTTAATTTTATGGGAATAATCACTGAAAAAGAACCTACCTATGAAAGTGACTGTGAGTCGGTTTCAACCATAGTTACAACTGCTCTTAAAACATATAGCAGTGATGAGGAAGAACCTTCAGATGAAAACATTACTCAGCAATATCTTGTCCTTTATGAAAAGTATCAATGTCTGAGTAAGCAATCCTTGATCTTGAACAAACTTAATGTTAATCTAAATGATGAAGTTAAAAGTCTTACTGAGAAACTCAACAAACAGCTAGTTGAACTTACTGAAACTAAAAAGAAAATAAAACTGCTGAATGTTTCTGCCTCAGAAAAATTAGATGACATGCTGCCCTATTCTAGAGCCTCCAAAGATAACAGTGGCTTAGGCTATTATGGCTATGAAAACACTGGAAAAACCACCTTTGTTAAAGCTCTTGTTAAAGCTGAAACTCATGTTATTAACAATAAGGTTAGAAGTACAGTTGCAACTAGAGATGTTAGAAGTACAGTTGCAACCAGAGATGCAACCACAGTTGCAACCAAGAAAAAACTGAATAGCCTTAAGGTTAAATCTATTTTTAGAACTAAACTGTGTAACTTCTGTAAAAGATCCGGTCATTTAGAAATCCAGTGTTATTTAAAGAGGAACAGAAAGTATATCCCTCAGAAAAACTAGTTGGCTTCTCTCAATAAAAAATTGAACTGGGTCTAGAAAGTTAAAGAAAAATCTACCTTGATTGCTAATAACAAAGCTGTTATTACTTCTCTAAATGCTGTTACTTCTAATGATTGGTATTTTGACAGTGGCTGCTTTAATCACATGACAGGTAATGCAGGTTTTCTAAAAAATGTCACTAATCTTACAGGAAACACTGTTGTGTTTGGAGGTGGAGATACAGGTAAAATTGTTGGTAAAGGTACCTTAAACAAACCTGGAATGCCTAATATTGATGATGTTTTTCTTGTAGATGATTGTTAAATTTAACAAAGATAGGTGTCTAATTACTGATTTTAACAATGATTTGGTCATGACTGGAGTTAGATCAACAAACAGCTGTTATGTTTTTGAAAAAGCTGAAAAAGAATTGCCTCAGAATAGGTGTAATCAAGCTATTACTAATAATGTTGATATTTGGCATAAAAGGCTTGGTCATGTGAATTACAAAACCTTAGATAAGCTGGTTAAAGAAGAATTGATAAGAGGTATTCCTAAACTTAGTGCTAAAACTCAAAGTGTATGTGGTGATTGTCCTGTTGGCAAACAATCAAAGAATATTCACAAAAGTAAAAGTCAAATTTACACTAAGAGAGTCCTAGAACTTCTTCATATTGACTTAATGGGTCCTATGCAAACTGCTAGTATAGGTGGCAAGAAGTACATTTTGGTAGTTGTAGATGATTTCTCTAGATACTCTTGGGTAGTTTTCCTAAAAGACAAGTCTGAAACTTTTGATCTCTTTAAAACTCTGTGCTTAAAACTCCAACTTGAAAAAGGTTCAACCAGTGGTAATATTGCTAGGGTCAGAAGTGATCATGGAACAAAATTTGAAAATAGTAAGTTTAGAGAATTTTGCAACTCCTTAGGTATTAGTCATGAGTTCTCTGCTCCTAAAACTCCACAGCAAAATGGCATAGTTGAAAGAAAGAATAGAACCATTCAGGAAATGGCTAGAGTCATGCTTAATTCTAAGAAACTTGCCAACAGATTTTGGGCTGAAGCTGTTAATACTGCCTGTCATATAGTTAAATAGAGTTTACATTACTAAAGGCACTTCCATGACTGCTTATGAAATATGGAAAGGTATAAAACCCAATGTTAATTATTTTTAAGTTTTTGGGTGTGTTTGCTACATACTTAGAGATAGAGAACATCTTGGAAAATTTGATTCTAAGAGTGATAAAGGGATCTTTCTTGGTTATGCTCAGAATGGTAGAGCCTTTAGAGTTTCTAATCTAAGAACAAACTGTGTTATGGAGTCTTATAATGTTATATTTGATGACTTAAAAGATGTGGATGAGACTACAGGTGATAATGAAGGGTCAGAAATGACAAGAAATGAAACTGAAGAAAGTCAGCAAACAAACAGTCCAACATTGGTTGGAAGTCCAGTTGCAACTGAGGTTGAAACCGAGGTTAAAACTCAGAATACTGCTGAGTCTGAAGAAGAAGAAGAAAGTTCTCATGTTCAGTCAACTAGCAAGCCTCGCTATGTAAGGACTCAGAAAAATCATTCTCTTGACAATGTCATAGGAGAAGTAGCTTCAGGTATGAAAACCAGAGGAAAAAGAAATAATGTTGTTCACTTTGCTTGTTATATTTCTCAGTTAGAACCTAAGAATATAAAAGAAGCTTTAGAAGATAGTGAATGGATTTTAGCTGTGCAAGATGAATTGTCTCAATTTGAGAGAAATGATGTATGGACTTTAGTACCCAGACCTTCTAATAAAAATGTGATAGGGCCTAAATGGATCTTTAGAAATAAAAGTGATGAAGATGGAGTGATTATCAGGAATAAAGCCAGGTTGGTAGCTCAGGGTTATACACAAATTGAGGAAATTGACTTTGATGAAACCTTTGCTCCTGTAGTTATAATTGAATCCATTAGAATGCTACTCTCTCTTGCATGTTTGTATGATTTTAAATTATTTCAACTTGACATTAAGAGTGCTTTTCTGAATGGTGTGATTAATCAAGAGTTTTATGTTTGTCAACCTAAGGGATTTGAAGATCCTAAATTTCCTGAACATGTTTATTTGCTGAAAAAGGCCTTGTATGGTCTAAAGCAAGCTCCTAGAGCTTGGTATGATAGATTAACCAAGTTCTTGATTGAAAAAGGTTTTAACAGAGGGGGAGTTGATAAAACTCTGTTTACTAAGAAAACTACAAAGGATATTATCATTGCTCAAATCTATGTTGATGACATTGTATTTGGCTTCACTTCTAATAAAAGGATAGATGAATTCATTTCTGATATGAAGAATGAATTTGAAATGAGTGGTGGTGGTGAATTAACTTACTTTCTAGGATTGCAAGTTAAACAGAATGAAAAAGGCATATTTCTATGTCAGAGTAAGTATGCAGATAATCTGGTTAAGAAGTTTGGTCTAAGTGAAAGTAAAGAGAAGAGCTGAACTGGATGCTGATGATTATCAAATCAAGAAGCTACTGGTGAATCTCATAGAGAGTGAGGATGATGGGGATAGTGATGCTACTCACAGTGATGATGGCTTCCCCATAAGCAGTGAAGAAGACCAGGAAGAGGTTGTCAGAGATGCACCTTTAAGGGAGAGAGCACCACATTCAGATATATCTCGTGACTAGTTTGTCTGGCTTATGACAAATAGGGGGAGATAAAGTTTTATGGTTCAGTCTAATGTTTTCAATGTTTTCAGTTTCAAGCTTTAATTTCAATTTCAAAACTTTATGTTGCTGTTTTTAAATTTCAGTTACAATTGTTGTATTAAGACTATTCTGTGCCAGCATTGTTTGGCCTTGCAATTTCCTTTTGAAATTTCTTTTTGAAGTATGACTGTCTTTGGAATTGAATATGTTCTGAAACTCTGTGAATGGATATATTCTGTGCTTATATGATACCTGCTATTCTAACTTGCAGGGGGAGCTAAATAGGTGTTACAAAAACACTGATAAATGAAATACAGTAAAAGACTGTACTGCTAAACAATTTGCAGGTGGATTAGTGTTTATATAAACTTAGATGATTTGTCAAAACCAATGACAAAGGGGGAGATTGTTAGGACCAGATTTCTGGTCTAAATTCTATTTGTTGTCTAATGGTTTTCACTAAATAATCCTATCTGTTTATTATGAACTAAGACAGAGTTGTTAGGTTTCAAGCAATGTTGCAACCTCAGTTACAACCTACTAAGAAAGTGTTGATATGTTTCAAGCAATGTTGCAACATCAGTTACAACCTATTAAGACAAGTGTTGATAGGTTTCAAGTAATGTTGCAACCTCAGTTGCAACCTGCTAAGGCAGCGTTGATGGTTTCAAGTAATGTTGCAACCTCAGTTGCAACCACAAGTTCCAACCTGTTGTTCTGCAGGATTCTGTCTTATTCTGTAAATCTGCATTATTATTCTTTAATGATAATTATTTGTTCTAAAAGTATGCATGATATATTCTCATATGATCCTAAAGGTTTAGTATGCGTTTTATGAGAATATCAAAGTGGTAAGAAAAGATTTCCTAAAAGATATAAAGAGATTAGTTATGTTTCCTTTACATAGATAAATCTATATTTCTATTCTTATGCAAATTCTTATCACTTGTTTCAATCTTTGTTTCTAATCAAATTCAGTATAATTTGTTTTAAAATTGAATGAAATATGAAGTTAATGTTTCACATGTATATTTAAAGATATTTTCTTATATGTTTCCTTGTTAAAGGAAAAGACTAACTCTTATTTCTAATTTTATCCTATTGGAATCAATCATACGCTGAAGAGTCTTGTGTTACATGGAAAGATTGAAGCCAATCAAAAGAGTCAAAGCAATCATAAAAGATCTTGAAGACAAGAAGATTGTTTTTACTTATATAAATAGTTGATAACCTAGCTTGTAAAAAAGTGTGTGTTCTAAATTATAAAGAACTCATTCTTGAGAGAATACACGTGAGCTTTTAAAAGAAAACAATGGTGGGATGCCATTGATTTATAAGTGATAGTTATAGAGTAGGAGCAATATAGAGATAGGTAGAAAAACCTAGAGGGAGTCTAAGAGTTTTTCATTAAGACTTGAATCCTATATTGTAAGCTTTTTATAATATCATAATCTGGGTAAGTGCTCCGGAGACGTAGCCCAATTGGGTGAACTCCGTTGTTAAATGTATGTGTGATTTACTTCAAGTACATTTAAATAAACTGTTCTGTCCATTAATACACCTGGTTCCAACTGTGGTTGCAATATCACTTGGAACCTAAATGCAAAACTGCAACTAGAACAGCGCATAGACATTTCAGAATAGTTTGACATTTTTTTATATTTTTAAAAACCAAGTGCAATGCAATGAATTTTTATTTTTGTTTATGAAAATCCACGGCCTTCAAGGTGCAACTTAAACACCTTAAAGTTTAAGAAGTAGGGTCCCCCCCCCCCCCCCCCCTCTAAAAATTCTCCAAATGTTTTTTTCAGGACTTACTATTGACTATTGCCATAATTTCAGGAAAAAATTGTGCTCTATAGAAATTAAAGAGCATGTTTAAAATTCTCATTAAAATCCCCAGAAAATGTAAATCACCGAACGACGCAACCTACTAGCTTCTGCAAAGTCGATCAAGTGAACACGAGAAAGTATCTATAAATAGTTTATAAACTGTAATAACTACTAAACTAAGCAATACAAGGCAAAAGGCACCAAGATGGACGAAAATGAGATACATAAATGAATAAAAATGTACGCATGTGTATAAATAGTTACATACGTTAACAAAGCAGTCATGGAACTGCATACGGAGTAAAGGCGCAGCTAGAGTTGGAGTTGTATAAATGTATTTGGCAGTGGTTTGCCTAACAATGTGCTCAAGAGATGGGCATTTTTCTTCATAATACCCACACTTCAATTTTGTATATGCCCCAAACGCAAGAGGAACAAGTAACAATTGAAACATTAGAACTAAGAACAGCTTTTGTGATGCCATTGCTTTTGTACTTTGGAGAACAATTGTTCTTATGCAATGTTATCACATAAAACATTGTATATATAGTAACCTCAATTGTTGTTAAATTTGTCAACTCAAAGTTGGAATTTCTGTTTATCAATAATCAATGAGTGGTTGTTTCAGAAAAAAAAAGAGTGGGATTGCATAACCAAAGTACATTTGTTGGTACATTTGTTGGTCTCCATAAATTGCTAATGTACACGAGTATATTATGCACCATCCTCTCTGTGACTCTGTCACGTTTCCAAATCTATTTAATTTAGAGATAAAATTTTCTGTTTAAAGCAAGTTCAACGAAATTTCAATCCTTCTGTAAATCTCCCCGAGTTTTTATTTATTTCTTTTTATATAATAGTTGTAAACATAAACATTTACGATTGCTATAAATTTTTATCACATAATGCGGAATAACATAGGTAAAGATTTTTAAAAACTAGTTGAAAAACCTTTACAGTCACATGTAAAGAGTCACTATTACATGGGCTGTCACCAATTAATTGTCAAGGCGTGGAATTTTTATAAAAATTAGAGGGAGGCCACGAACTCACCAACCGGGTATAAAAAAAAAAAAAATCTAATGAGATAGTATACAACTTGTGGTTGGCACAAGGAAAATAAAAATATATCTAGTTAATGAGATAGTATACAACTTGTGGTTGGCACAAGGAAAATAAAAATATATCTAGTTAATGAGATAGTATACAACTTGTGGTTGGCACAAGGAAAATAAAAATATATCTAGTTAATGAGATAGTATACAACTTGTGGTTGGCACAAGGAAAATAAAAATATATCTAGTTAATGAGATAGTATACAACTTGTGGTTGGCACAAGGAAAATAAAAATATATCTAGTTAATGAGACGGTATACATTATACTACACATTTTTAATCTTTAACTTCAACTTTAATGCTTTATAATTATATATACCAAATCATAATTAATATTTAAAAATTAAATATGTTTTATGTACTAATCAATGATTCTTCCATAAATAAAAAAATATTTATCTAATGAGATATAGTATACAAACTTGTGGTTGGCACAAGGAAAAGAAAATGCTTTCTTTGTATTTTCGTCAATAAGTTGACGTCTACATTTTCTTTTCAAGTATCTGCAGGTTCAAACCACGTTTTTGCTATTGTAAGTAATATTTTACTAAGAAATAAACAAGGTCCCACTTCAAGTATCTGCATGCTATATTATTAGGTCAAACCAATTTTTTTTGCTTATAAGCTGAATAAATGGATGACAATGTAAATTTCTTCAAAATACTGATCACTGTTTGACAAGTAATGAGTAGGTTGAAATACAACAACTGAATGGGTTGACAAGTAATTTGGAAAAAACATAAACAATAAGTGCAAGACTTAATAATTGATATACTTAATAGTGTTGTACGAATTATGAGGATTAATTGTGATCTTCATTTTAACACCATTCTTTCGTTTTAGTTTATCATGTTTAAGGCCTTCATTATAAATGTAAATTTGAAGGCATTTCCTTTTAGATCTTCAGACCTGTATGAAATGACAAATTTATACGAATCAGGCACACCCCAGGTCTCATTCGAGACAAAATTACTTTCAATTGGATAAAATTAAATGACATACGAAATATTTTTACTCTATTTTATCTCATTTTCATCACAAAATTAACAGTTCCAACCGATTAAGAGAAAGTTTCGGGAATGAATAATTGAAGTCCATCTAGTTACAGTAACTTGAGAAAGATCCGTCGTATCACCAATCATGGGTAGTTTCATCTCAATTCCAACATCATGATCCTTATATATATATATATATTATTTTTATTTTATTTTATTTTATCAATTTGATTCTCCTCTACCTTGAGACAAAAAAAGTTGACTAGCTTCTTTTAATTATGAGTGTTGTTTGGAAATACTTTTGCACATTATTTATCTTTTAGCATGGGATGGGATGGCCAATTTATGAAATCTTGTGTTTGATGTGAGTAAAGATTATAAGGTGTCTAATCTTACACAAAAACAAGGATTGAAGCGGAACTTTACCTCCACGACATTCCAGAGAGCTCATCATTAAGATCCTTGAACAACAACAAATTTTTGTCGGTCTTCAGATCTCTCAATTTCGCAACAAATTTGACATATTGCGAAATCGAGTTAGTAAGCTCTACAAAAAATAAAAATAAAAATCTCAAAATCAAATTACAAGACATGATATTGAATTAAAAATGAAATGAAAATCAATTTCTCACAGACAGTGAAACAAAGAATGTCTCTGAAAAAATATTAAAAACTAGAAAAACTAAAGCTACACCAAATATGTGGTCATTTAGCCAGGGAAGATGAGAACATTGAGGAGACACTACAAGTATAAAGTAACTCGTAATATGCAAATGCATATATACTTTAAAATAAGCATCAAAGTAACATTTAAACCATATGAAGAAAATAATCAAACTTACAAATGCCCGTTGTCACAAGAATTGATGGATATTTTTGTGTTGACATCTACAAAGATAAAGATCATAAAAGTTATTATTATCATCCAACTTAAATCCATGTAATGTAAATGTATGTTCACAAGTTGGAGTCAATTAAACATGATTGCTAGTGACTAAAAAGTAACTTATTATTCAAAAATTGGAAAAAAAGCCAAGAAGAAAGTGATTTGGTGCTCACATTATCATATGGGGAATATGACTTCATGTAGTGGTAGAATTCTTCCTTATGAGGATCACCCCATTCCTGCAGCAACAAAATGACTAATATTATTTTGTAAAAATATTCAAACCATTAAGTTTGCAAAACATAAATTTTTTAATTAAAAATCAGTAGCTTAAGTTTGGTTGACCATCGACGCTAACTCGCTAAGACAAACCATCTCTATCCACTTCCAAGACAAGAAGTAGGCAAATGATAATTAAGGTGAAATTGTAACATTACAATTTAAGATATAAACTAATTTGTTCATCCATAACCACAAATTAAAAAACTACATGCTTCATATTCAGAAAGACGAAAATGTAAAAAAACAATTAAGATTATAAAGAGGAACAAGTTAATTTCACCTCCCACACTGGCGAATTTCGAGGAATAGTTGGAGCAAGCATTCTTGTAACAACATCAACAAAAGGTGCCTCAGCAATAGCAACTCTGAATAGATCAGGACGCATATTAATAACAGCAGCTACAATCAAACCTCCTCCAAAAAGACCGTCAATTACGAGCTTCTCATTTGTGCAATATTTCATCTCTATCAAATACTCGGCGCAGGCAATGAAATCCGCGAAAGTATTTTTCTTGTTAAGCAGCTTTCCATCAATGTGCCACTGTGCCCCCATTTCACCGCCTCCACGCACATGAGCAATTACATATATGAATCCTCTATCCAATAATGGAAGCAGTGATGCACTGAAATAGGGATCTGTCTGTTAGGGTCGATACAGGCGAATCAATGAAAGACAGAAATACTAAACCGAGCACACACTCTTTGATAACGGAGTTCACCCAAATTGGCTACGTCTCCGGGCCGCTACACGTGGCACTTTATATATATATTAAAAGAGGATTACAATCGTAATCTAGCTAGATCACAAAGCTATGGTTCTCTCGCAAATAGAACTCTCTCTTTATAATATAGAGGTGTTTGTGTAGGTGTAATTAAAATACAGGATATTGGGGCATATAAATAGGACCCTTAGTGGGTCATATTACAATTTCAAGTGATGCGGGATAATTGGAAAACATGGCCAAAGCTCATTTGGCTCCACAACTCAACAATCTCCCACTTGGAGTCAAATGTCGAGTGCTTCAAAAGAAATCCACTTGTCCCCGATCACCGAACTCACTGTGCTCCACCGAGCAGAATGCTCCCATCGGTATCCTTGTATAGTAATTGATACTCTGCCGTCATCGGCGAGTTACTCATTCTTCCAGTGTAGCGGCGACCCTGAGCCTCAAGCTCGGAGCCCTACTGAGGTTGCACACAGCCTCAGTTTGTCGATTGTAACAGTCTTCATTAGCATATCGGCGGGGTTCTTAGCGCCCTCAATCTTTTCTAGCGCGAAGATTCCATCTTCCAGAACAGCCCGGATAAAATGGTAACGAATCTGTATGTGCTTTGTGCGTGAATGGAATACAGGATTCTTAGCTAGCTGAATTGCACTTTGACTATCACAGTGCAGAACTCCCTTGTCGGTTTTTTGACCGAGCTCCTTTAAGAAACCTTGCAACCAAATCATCTATTTGCTTGCTTCCGTCACCGCGACGTACTCAGCCTCTGTGGTCGACAGTGCAACGATCTTTTGCAACTTCGATGTCCAACTCACAGCAGTACCACCGTAGGTACAAACACATCCCGTTGTGCTCTTTCGGCTGTCCAGATCACCGGCCATGTCAGCATCCACATAGCCGTGCAGGCCTTCCGAGGTCTTTCGGAAACATAATGCCAAACTCACGGTACCCGACAGATATCTCAATATCCACTTCACAGCTTCCCAATGGTGCTTTCCTGGGTTACTCATGTAACGATTGACAACTCCCACTGCATGGGCAATGTCCGGTCTTGTACACACCATAGCGTACATCAAGCTACCAATTGCTGAAGCGTAGGGTATGTTCGACATACGATCCTTTCCTTCCTCGTCTGAGGGTGATTGTTTCTTCGACAAGCTAAAGTGTGCGGCTAGCGGTGAGCCTACAGCTTTGGCATCACTCATGCTAAACCGTGCCAACACTTTCTTCACATACTCGGCTTGCGAGAAACAGGGACCCATCCCTTCCTCGAGATATCCTCATACCGAGGATCTGATTTGCGACACCCAAATCTTTC
This sequence comes from Primula veris, assembly GCA_963682055.1. Classification (NCBI taxonomy): domain Eukaryota; kingdom Viridiplantae; phylum Streptophyta; class Magnoliopsida; order Ericales; family Primulaceae; genus Primula; species Primula veris. Next base: position 8,358,492 of record OY821742.1, on the reverse strand, counting down.
ATCTCGAACTGTTTCGCCAACTGTTGCTTCACCTTGTTAATCTCAACAAGGCTCGACCCGGCGAGCAACATGTTATCTACATACAAAAGTAGTATGACATACGAAGAGTTCGCAAATCTCTTCACGAAACAGCAGTGATCACTATCACTTCTTTCGAACCCGGTATCCGCCATGAAACTGTCAAACTTCTTATACCACTGCCGTGGTGCTTGTTTTAACCCGTACAAGCTCTTCCTCAGTTTGCAGACCAGTTTCTCTTTTCCCTTTTCGGCAAACCCTTCAGGTTGGAGCATGTAAATTTCTTCTTCTAGATCTCCATGGAGAAATGCAGTTTTCACATCTAACTGCTCAAGATGAAGATTCGCATTTACAACAATGCTCAACAATAGCCGAATAGTCGTCATCTTTACGACTGGTGAAAAGATCTCGGTGTAGTCAATTCATGCCTTTTGCTGAAACCCTTTGACTACTAGGCGTGCCTTATACCGTTTCGTGCCATCTTGTTCCTCCTTTAGACGGAACACCCATTTATTGCTCAGTGCCCTTTTCCCCTTGGGCAGTTCGGCTAACTGCCAAGTCACACTCTTCTCAAGTGACTTCATCTCATCCTTCATCGCGAGCTCCCACTTGCTCGAGTCTTTCAGCTCCAGAGCTTCTTCTCTACTTTCGGGCTCTCCTGCATCACTGAGCAATATGTAATGCAGGGAAGGAGAGTATCGGGCAGGAGGTCTCCTCTCGCGATGACCTCGGCCCAATTCAGGTCGGGGAGTTTGGGGCATCTCCTCGTCCTCTTCAGCATCTGCTGGAGGGTTGTCGAGCACCACTGGCTCATCTTCAGTGTCATTTTCCAACTCTCTTGGAAACACATTCATGTCGATCATACCACTTTCCTCGGACAGGAGCGCATCTTCTTCCACCACTGCATTTTGTCGATCTTTGTACAAAATGCCTTCGTTGAAGATGACATCCTTACTGCGAATGATCTTCTTTGTTTGACCATCCCAAAAGCGATATCCAAACTCAGCTCCACCGTACCCCACAAAGTAACACACTTTGGATTTCGAGTCAAGCTTGGTACGATCATTTATCTCGACATGGATATATGACAGACAACCGAACACTTCATAAGAGATAGGCTTTCCTACCCACTCTTCCTCGGGAATCCTCCTTTCTAGAGGCACCGAGGGTCCGCGGTTAATGAGATAAACCGCCGTGCTTACTGCATGTGCCCACAAGCCTTTGGGCAACCCACTTTGCAGTCTCATACTCCTAGCACGCTCATTGATTGTTCGGTTCATTCGCTCGGCCACGCCATTCTGTTGTGGCGTTCTTCGGATGGTCTTCTCCATTCGAATGCCTTTCTGAGCACAGAACTCTACGAACTTCGCATCAATGTACTCTCCGCCGTTGTCGGACCTCAAACACTTGAGTTTATTCCCGGTCTCTAGTTCGACCATGGCCTTCCATTTTTGAAATTTCTTAAACACCTCAGACTTGTGTTTCAAGAAATAGACCTATGTTTTCCTCGTCGAATCATCGATGAAGGTCACATAGTATTGAACTCCTCCCATTGAGGTTACTGGAGATGGTCCCCATACGTCTGAGTGAACCAGTGCTAGCTTCTCCTCCTTGGGAGCTTTTCCACCCTTCCGGAAGCTTACTTTCTTCTGCTTCCCGAAGATGCAACCTTCGCACATGTCGATGTTGACATACTTCAAGCCTGGAAGTTTGCTGTCCTTCGCTAACACCTTCATCCCCTTCTCACTCATGTGACCCAACCGTCGATGCCACAGTTCCGAGCAGTTTTGCGACACAGCTGCCGCAATTGTACACTCCTCATCGGTCGTCATGTACAATGTACCGACCTTACTCCCTCGGGCTATCACCATAGCTCCTCGTGAAACTTTCCAAGCTCCACAGCTAAACGAAATGGAGTGCCTTTCGGCATCGAGTTGACCTACTGAGATCAGATTCTTGGTCAACCTCGGGACATGCCTCACTTTCGTTAGCTTCCATACCGACCCGTTTGGAATGCGAATTTTCACATCGCCCATTCCAACAACCTCCAACGCTTCTCCGTCGGCTAGATACACTTTACCGAAATTACCCGCAGTGTAATTTTCGAATAAATCCTTATGAGCGGTCGTGTGAAATGATGCCCCAGAGTCTAGAATCCACGAATCTATATCTCTCTGCACGGCAAGCATTAGACAGTCACCCGAATCCTCGTCGCTCGCAATATTAGCCCCGTGATCACGGTCGGTACTCTTCTTCGACTGCTTGCACTCATGACTGAAGTGCCCCATACCCTGGCAGTTATAGCATCGAAGATTTTTCTTACTTCGATCGCTATCTTTGCCTCCTCGGCTAAGCCCTCTTCTACCTCGGGATTGTGAACGTCCTCTAACGTCCCATACCCTGGCCTTACCCCGGTCTCTTGAACCCATGTTCAAGGCCGCTCCATCATTTGAGCATTCACCCATATCCAATCTCCTGAGTTCCTCAGCGAGTATTTGATCTCGGATGCCGCTGTAAGTCAGTTTCTCCTTTCCAATTGAGTTGGTCACAGCAGCTCGCATGAATTCCCAACTGTTCGGTAGAGATGCTAGCAGTATAAGGGTTCTCACTTCGTCTTCAAAAGTTATCTCCACCGCATCCAACTGATTTACGGTGTCGATGAACTTGTTCACGTGACTCGCGACAGGTGTCCCCTCAGCCATGCGTAGGTTGAACAACTTACGCATGAGATGTACCTTGTTGTTCGCGGATGGTTTCTCATACATGTCGGTGAGGACCTTCATCATCCCCATCGTCGTCGTCTCTCTTGCGACGTTATGTGCGACACTCCTAGATAGTGTTAGGCGGATCACTCCCAACACTTGTCGGTCTAAGAGTTTCCACGCCTCCTCGGTGGTCGTGGTCGGCCTTTCCTCAAGGAGAAGTGGCTGATGCATCTTCCTCCCGTAGAGGTAGTCCTCTATTTGCATTCTCCAGAATGCGAAGTCCTTCCCGTCGAACTTCTCGATCCCGTGTGCGGTTCTGTCTTCTTTCGACATCGATGTTCCGAGCTCTGATACCACTTGTTAGGGTCGATACAGGCGAATCAATGAAAGACAGAAATACTAAACCGAGCACACACTCTTTGATAACGGAGTTCACCCAAATTGGCTACGTCTCCGGACCGCTACACGTGACACTTTATATATATATTAAAAGAGGATTACAATCGTAATCTAGCTAGATCACAAAGCTATGGTTCTCTCGCAAATAGAACTCTCTTTATAATATAGAGGTGTTTGTGTAGGTGTAATTAAAATACAGGATATTGGGGCATATAAATAGGACCCTTAGTGGGTCATATTACAATTCCAAGTGATGTGGGATAATTGAAAACATGGCCAAAACTCATTTGGCTCCACAACTCAACAGTCGAAATCTGGAATAATACAATATGCATTATTGTTTAAGAAATGTAAAAACACTAAGCATGATACATAGCTACAGAAAACGATAACAACTGTACGAGTTCATGGGCGTTTTTGCAAAACTCTTGCATTCAAGAATGTTTACTGGATTACAACAGATGCTTTCGCATTTTATTAAATTATAATATTTCTTTCAATAATGTAATAAAGGAGGATATCTGGTGGTTCCCTAAAGTGTCTATGTGAATATGTAATTGTTTCGCAGTTACTAGAAAATCAAAACCACCCTTAAATTTGGAAAGTTTGACCTTTTAGCAGATGAGTGGAATATGAAGAATAACAAATAATCTTTTTACAAACACTTTAAAGCAAGCATGGATAAAATCATGGGGAAGATACCAAAACAAGAAGATACGAAGAAAGAAATCGGACGAAACAGAAGATCAATTTTAGCTGTACATGACCATATAGTTCGAGCAATTTATCTTGAGTAAGTGTAATAAGAGATTAGTAACACAAACATAGCTATCAGAGATGGAAAATGACAAACAATATCAATCATACAAAATAGGTCCTTGTAATTTTTTGTAAAACCTTAGAGTTGATCAAAGCAATGAGAATAGTAGATATGACAGTACCCCCCATGTCGCGTAACCATACAATAGCAGCGGATTTGATCCATCAAGCTTCTTGAGATTCTTTTTGTAAACTATTGACATGGGAACTTGAATACCGTCTGGAGCAGTCGCCCATTTTCTTTCTGTTACATAGTTCGACGAATCAAAACCACCCAAAATCTGAGGCAAAGTGTTATAAACCATTACACATATATCTTAATTACCTGATAGCATATATACAAATTGAGTTGCCCCTGATCAACTTTTGGAACATAAAGTGGCACTTGATAAATACAAATAAACCAAAAAGTTAGTTTCTGATAACTTACTACATCTGTTTTCTTTATTGCTGATATTCCTTCGCTCATGTCATAATCGATCACAGTATCCGGTGTCCTCAATGTGCTGTAAAGAAACCGTAAAATGGTGGAAGAATAATCCGAATCTAATTGGTATACTGCATAATCAGGATCCATAAACTCGACAGCATTAGCTTTTTGAAGCATTTGAATATTCGGTTCATCAATAGGAGGAAGATTGAATATGATTATTTTTTTAAGGCCATTTTCACGCTCAAAAACTACCAGATGTTCGGGAAAAAGTTGCACAAACGTTATCCTTGCCCTGCAAAAATAATAAGATTGAAGCTAAGGATGAATGTGAATGGCAGTAAGAAAGACATCTTCTAGAAAAATAGCAAGTCTATTTTCTATTTCGTCGTCTCATTTTTTATTAATTAATACTAGTAACTGAAGTAGTATGTGCTACAAGGTTGTTTTACCAATTTTATTAATTATTTTCGAAACACCAAAATCAGCCCAACATCCCTAGTTTATGTTAGTTGTAGCAAAGAAAGAATCATTCGATCAAAGAATAGAGTCATTTGTATGTTTTTTTACATTCGATAGTTCTTCATAGAAATATGTACTCGTATTTGTGAAAGCTTTCAAAGTGAAAAGAATATAAATGTACTTATAGACTGATGTAATCATAGTAAATTTTCTACCATGTGAGAGATCTGATGTGATCAGATTCTTTAAATTTAGAATTTTAGCAAAAGGATCCAACAACTTGACTACGTCGGTTCCATTGAACATTTTACATCTGCATAACCATCTGTTTGGCATGTAATAACTTACTATAAGAACTAATTATACAAAGGCATGCTACCCGTGTCAATCCCGGTTACTGCTACTTTTTCATCCCATCACATTGTTTAACAAAAAACTAAGAGTAAGTGATGGTTGTTGATGGACATTCAAAGATATTTTTATTAAAGAAATTGAAATTTGAATACCTTTCCCTGTGAGGCAGAATAACTGTAATTGCACTGACATTGTCAATTGGACATGCTAACAATTCGGAGTTGTATACGTCTTCACTCGTTCTCTTGATATAAAAATGACTACCACGATGGTTCACTGACGTATCAATACCTTCTATACGAGGTGTTAAAGGCATAAGCTCATATTTGGGGTTGGCAATGTCCAAATATAAGACAAACCTTGTTTTTATGCTGTTTGATGCTACAAACACGAATTTCTTGCTTTCGGATAACTTAATATCCACGGAAATTTTTTCATCCTTTTCATGGTAAAGGCACAGGTCATTTGATTGTTTTTCTCCAAGTTTGTGTAGTCACACCTATTAAACGTCAATGGGAAACGAAAGATACAGTTTAACATTCTAACACAGAAAAAACAAGTGATCCGCATTCATCATGAAATCATGATGATGAATAACTTCAATCGTTTTTTAAACAGTGAGGGTCTAGCTTTTGATAACCATTTAATTAAAAATATTCTTTTAGATTTCCTAGTATTTGGTTGTAAAAGGTCTAAAGGATTTCTGATTCCATTTTATAACTGGTTTTCAGGTTTATTTCATATGTTTATCTTGAATAGTTTCTAGGGGCTGGCATCCTACATCTACAACGAAGAACACGACAAGCATATTATAATGTTGACAACTTGAGCTTGACGTATCCGAACATATTCATGTAAACATAATGTCAATCACATTTTTTTTGTCATTTTAAGCTAATTAAAACTTAAAAGTAATGCTTTTTAAAGTAAGTATTACTAAAAATTTGGTATATGTGCTGGCAACACAAAAATTGAGAAGATTTTCTTGCCTTTGTTGTTTTTGGAGGGAATTAGAAGATTGAGGCAAACACCATATATATGTAAAGAGGTTTACAAATTACAATAGTTTTGATCAACTAGGCAACAATCGAAAGGAATCATATATTCATTCTACGGTGTCACAGTTTATCTTAATACAATAGTTCATTGTTCAAGCACACAGTTTCATTTAAGAGGTGGTGAGGTGATAGGGTTTATGAATGTGCAATTAAGCTTTAAGATTGTGTCAAAAACATAAGTCAACCAACAAACATAATGGAAGAAATGTCGGAAATTACATCACCATAAAGTCAAATATATTCAAGCATTGTAGAATCAAAGTTAACCAACAATACCTTATCTGCCCGATTGAAATCCTTTGTAACATAAAGTAAAACTTCATTTCCCGCCCAAACAACATTATATGTCAAGCCTACTAAAGAATTTCCCACTCGATTTCCAGTTTCAGCATCAATGACATAAGCAGTATAGTTCTGATTACCTTTTGTGTCTTCTGTAATTGCTACTAACTTGTGATCAGGACTAACCTGAAAATTCAGTAAGAAACAAAGGGGATACAAGATAGAATTAGCATTGGGAAAAAGTCACTAGAAAATAGATGGTGAATTCCAATATATACCAATCACAAGGTAAGGCAAAAAACGGTGTTGCCTCTACCTTAAAAGCACCAGTGCTATAATATGTTTGCCCATGAGCTCGTAAGCTCTCATCAAGCATAATATGCTCAGGAGGAGAATTTGGTCCAGTCGGCATGACATCATAAATTGAAGGTTGATCCCCAACATTACTGGTTATGAGGCGACGACAATACTGATAATAATCTGTTCCCGCCAAAGTCCTCTCGTAGTAATAGTAGGGGCCTCTACATCTAGGTGCAGAGATGTCACCCTTCTTTCTTTTCCCACTAATTTCAGCAAATATTTGTTCTTGCAACTTTTTGGTACCTAAAAGACAAGGAATTTTTTTTAAAAAAACCAACATAAAAAATCTGGATAAGTTGGTCAAATTCCATATTAAGGTCAAACCATTTACAGGTAATATTTTAAATTTGCCAGCTTTTTTGAATCTAGAAAGTTATCAAGTAAATATGTTTCTCATACTCACTTGAATCACTTCTAACTTTGTAAGTCTAGTTTGTATTAGGACTTCGAATTCGAGGAGTACCCATTAAGTGTCCATGACTTAGGTCAATCCCCAAAAATGTAGAGTTGCTTATCCAAACCTTATCCAGCGATTTTACACTAGTGTTAAAAAATATTGTAATATCCTTGAATCAACAAAATGTGGTTTTTCCATTTCAGTAAGATCTAAGGTCATTTTTGCATCTTTTAAATTATCCTTTGCATGAATACAGTTTGCCAGTTTAGTGACTCGACATCGAATTAAAACATCTTAGGTAAACAAATGAAGCCTACCAGACATTATAAGGTTGGTGTAATTTTTTTCCTCGTTGATATAAGCAGTGCCTTCAGGGTTGGTGCCGTTATCATTTCCGAGCCAGAAGTAGTTGTCGCTCCTGACATCACCAAACATCTCCATCACATGATTCACCTTCTTTGCCTTTGGTGGTCCTTTTGTTATGTTTACATCGTTTAGTAGACGACGATTAAGCTGATGGGAATGGAGGGTGTTCGGAAATGAAACCACAGTGCCAACCTAGAAAATCAAAATAACTAAAAATACTTTCATATTTACTATTTAGACAATAGAACTTTTCGTGGATAAGTAAATGTTCTACACTGAAACTTAATGCAGCCTGTTTTAGGTTATATACTAGTTTTAAGATCCAGTTTAAACTGCCAGGTTAGTAAGCTTCATTGAAAGATGACAATTTTGCAATCCATTTGAATGGTATGTCTCGTTCTTTTCTTAGTATTAACTTGTCCACTTCCTTGGAGGGTATTCCATATAGTACAATATACAATTACAAACAAACAAACAGAGTGTAATAAAACAAAATGAAAAGAAAAAATACATTAAGATACTACCAAGACTAACAACAAAATATATGTAATCTTTTTAGCTGAAAACTAGGTTATAAGAACAAAAAATGATGGAGCACCAGACCAGGGTACTAAGGAAGAGAACACAAAAGTTAAAAGGATCCACATAGTTTGGACAAAATAAAGGGACAAAAAACCAAAATACTACTAATATTTTGTTCAAAGCATGAGCTTCACTATAACGTAAGTATCATCTTAACAATCGTAAGCATAGCTAATATATATAAACTTCAGTAAAACGTAAGGACCCTCGTTCGAAACGTAAGCGTCTAAGCACTGCTACAATAATTGTATATACATATGTATAGAAGTTTTTTGAGTGATGATATAAGCAGAGACTTTTTGACATACACTCGCGCAGAGACTTAATGTGGATCATTAATTTATCCTCATATACATGATCTGATGGTTTACATTGAGTATTTGTGTCACGCCCCGGATTTTGGATAAACCCGAGTTGTGAATTTTAGTAAATGAGTTTTGAATAAAAAATGCATAAAAAGGATTTCAATCATTTCAGTTCACATCTCTATAGCCAGATAGCAAACTAAAAGTATGCCGAATATCACATTCAATACATCTGTTGGCCTAAAGTTAGCCAATGATATATTTATGTGAACACAAAAAAAAGTTTAAAGAAAAACCATAAATTTCGGCATGACTTTCGGGTTTCTATTTTATTCCACAAAATAAACTTGTTCACAATCACACGGTACATATAAATGAAAGGTTGCCGATGAAACTCTAGAACATTAAAATGATAACACGATGTACAACCCAACTGACAGTTCAACACAAATCTCACCGTTTAAAATAAATAAAAATCGGCCAACCAAGTTCAACTAAACAAATAATCCCAATGTAAATAAGAGATCTAACATGTACTACCCAGGGGTAAGCTGTTAACGAAACCACTAGCAAGTACTCTAAGCGTCTTCATAGCCAGATCAATACCTGTACATCGACCAGGAACAAAATGTACAGAAAAAAGAAAGGAGGTAAGAAAGCAATCTTACTTTAAAAGCGGCGCGTGCCTCAAAGCACGCACACATAATTCTAACAAGACAAATACAAAATCAACAACTCACGAAATCACATATCATGTCAACACACTAAACTAACAGCAGGAAATAAATATATAAAAATATAATTAATATAATCCCCAATACTCAGTAATCAAACGGTTACATAATTTAAATATTTAAATTTAACACCACACGCAATCTAAAATAAGTACACGAGCGAATCCACCATGCATTTGACTGTAGGAATCCACCATCTAACAGTCAAACACACGAAATTCACTTGACTGTAGGAATCCACCGTCTATCAGTCAAGCACACAAAAACCACTAGACTGTAGGAATCCACCATCTAACAGTCACACACACCACATTAGACTGTAGGAATCCACCATCTATCAGTCTCACACACACAACACTAGACTGTAGGAATCCACCATCTATCAGTCTCGCACATGTCACAACTAATAACAATATTAACACCACGCGTTAATCAAACTATCACTCTCTAATCGAACCATCACTGAAAATAAAATCCCAGATCACTGCAATAAGATTGATAACATAATAAAGTGCCACATGACCATCATCTAAACAAGCAATTTATAAATATCAATTCAGCACAAAATTACACTCAAACAAGCAAACAAATATATATTTTGCAATTAAAGATCAGATCAATTTCTTTCCCCTTACCGAAACAAACGAGAGCTCGTTTGTCAAAACTCCCAAACTCAAGCCGAAACTCACCGAACAATCAGAACCAGAACTGGACAGCCCACTAATCACCCTTAAACAGTCCCTACCGATATTAAAACGAGCTATGAATTAATAAAACTTATATAAATTCGGATTATTAATAAAATCCTAAAATTGGGTTTTTATAAAAGTGGAAATCAGAGGAGCAGGCTTACACAGGTAGATAGATATCGAAGAGTAGATTAAGAAAATATATTTGATTGTGAAAATCGGACTCCGAATGAACCTCAAAACACCCGAGACGTCGCTGCTTAAAGAAACCAAAAACTCCTCCGACCACCTGCGATCGTCCGACAGATCAGATCTGGTCGCTGGGCTGGTCAACGGACTGGTCGACGTCGGTCATCTCTCTCTTCCCGTCCGTTGACAATCTCTCTCTCTGGAGTGTATATATATATATATGTGTGTGTGTATGTGGCGGCTGTGTGTGAGTTCGTGTGTATGTCCGTGTCACTGTATAATAGAATACAACTATAATTTAATACTAGGTTTAAGTTGTAGTTTATTTACTTTACTAGTCTAGTACTCATAGTTCTTATTAATTATAAATATAACCCAACATTATTGTTACATATGTATTACTACATTGTTTATTTCACATTTATTCACTTACACAATACATTAATGTTACTTCAAAAAATAGTACAAATCAATAATAAATACCAAAATTTCCGAGTCGTTACATTCTCCCCAACTTAAAAAAAATTTCGTCCCGAAATTTAATACACTTACTCTAATTAATGTATTAGATTAAGATAAGAACAATATACATCAATCTAGGTATCAACATGCTTTGAAGATAAATGGTAAAACATACCTAAACACGAGTCGGGAAAGTATTAGATTTTTCAAAACCACCCTCGCTAGTGTCCCTAACCCTATCACGAACAAACAACGAAACTTGAGGATTTTGTGTGCTTGGGGTACCATAAGAAGTAGATGGAATTACTAAGGTAGCTGGAGTTGTCCTGACAGACACGTGTATCCTATTAGGGTTGGGTTGTCTTACGGTACACTGAGCCTGCATATGACCACATTCACCACACTTATGGCACTGAACTTCAGGACAATCACGAATTTTATGGCCTAAGGAACCGCATTTATGACAACTTTTAGTGCGAGTAGCAGATGGTATTGCCGTAGATGATGATCTATTAAAAGCAGAAATTGACTCGACTCCCCTTAGTCTTTTACGGTCGCTGCTGCCATTACTCACACTTAAACGGTACAAACCCGATGGTTGAATCTGACCAACTGAAGTATGGCCCAAAGAAGAACTTGGATTCTCCATAGGCTTGTAACTTAAACTATTCTTATTTGCTTCGCACGAGGCCTCAATTGCCAAACAACGAGCTACTAGGTTATCAAACTTAGTACACATAAATGCTGCTACTCTGTCTTTTACCTTGGGGCATAACCCTTGTTGAAATCGTTGGCATCGAAGCTTTTGAGTCTTAACCATTTCAGGAAAATATCTAGACAATCTTAGAAAGTCGAGTTGATATTCACGAACACTAGGTTTCCCCTGAGTCAGTTGTATAAACTCAGTACGTTTATTATCCCGCATTGGTTGGGGAAAATACTCCTTCAGAAAAATCACCTTGAAATTGTCCCATTTCAAATTATGGACATCATAAAGCTCCTTTGTGCTTTTACACCACTGACAAGCCTCACCTCGTAGATAACGTGTTGCACATGCCACCTTCAACTCATCGTCTGTGATAAGAAGTGACTCGAATATAGTCTCAACATCACTAAACCAAGTTTCCGCTACTTCTGGTTCTGCACCCCCATAAAAGATTGGAGGATCCATATGTTGAAAATGTTTTTGAGCCGATGCTGCTCTTGTTTCGCCACCAATTTGTTCATTTCGTGTTTCTGCATTCATACGATACATTGATTCTGTCATAGCCTTTACAAACTAAGTAACCATAGGGTTATCAAGAGTCACATCCACATTAACACCCTCTCTATTATGTCCTCTAACTCGATCCCTTACACGTCCACTTCTACGAACATTAGCACGATCACCTCCATGAGTAGGAACGCTATCACGAGCCATATTATTGCTACAAAATAGAGACACAATGAGGGGATACATACACATATCTCTAGAAGGACGAGCAATGTACACATATCCAACATAACCAACCAAATACAAGCATGATAATAATTTAATGGAAATACTAATACAAAGACTATCACCCCTCATGTTAGTCCATCCAAAATATTGACTCACCCCTTAGCTTTCTTAAGAAAATTTCATATCTACTACACATGTTTCTTATAACTCGCATGAAATTATACATCATCACAAACATCACAGATAAATCGATTTATTAATTTTATTTTATTTTAGATTCCACAACCCACACAAATTGAAGTAAAAACAACAATTATACATAAAAAGAAGATAAAAGTACGCATGTAACTAAGTTAAGACTTTATCCACCGCTCAATGAGCACAATTACACCTCGATTATCATATTTCAATTCAATGATCACAATTAAAACAGTTTTCACATAGTCGTCATATTTAAATACACATTCATAATTAACTTTCCGATATTTTATCTACACACTCATACATGTACATCCTACATGTAACATAACGTAAAAATCATCAACATATAACGCTGTGAAATTATAAAAAGTAATCACAATATATATATTTTTCTCAAAGAAAATAATAATATAATCTATCATTATATCAACGTACTCACGAAGACCAGTAGCTAGTTGGTACCTCGTTCATCCGTCAATATGAAAATCCAATAAGCAATATAATGAACTCATGAAGCAAATCGGTGCTTCAAGTGTCCGTTAATATCAAAACCAAAGAAACCATTCATCTGAGAATTAGTCGGGCCCTACTAATACTCAAATGATTTTTTTTTTTACTTAAATAAACTAATAGTAAATAAATTTAAATAAACATAAATTATACGAATCTCAGTTTCTCACATCCCAACATCCACACTACCACTATAAACTAAATCACAGCCAAATCACTTTCGAAAATACTATCACAACAATAAAAATAGTAGAAACCAAAATGCTAGTCACAGAAATAACACCCTTTAAAAGCACATAAAAGAACCGAAACTTAACAACATAGAATATATATATCACTGAACCAAAGAAATCACATCTCCAGGAAGAAAAACAATAGCCAAGACAATAGTACAAGTTTCTGTTAATTAAACTTTTAACCATCATGTAAATTTACTGCCACAAAAAGCAAACGACTACACATGCTGCTACAATATTAAAACACTCAAAATCACAGTACCACATTGCACAGTATATTGAAATGGTAAATTAAAAAGAATTTAGATCACTACAATTTAGTACACATACATCAATCCCATTATCTGAAAAGATTTCACAAATGTAACATATAAACAGATCGTCATCTAAAGTTAAGGTGGGAAATATTGGATCAAAGTTAAACCATCGATTAGTACACAGAAAGAAAACCAACTTCCTTAAAGGTCCTATATTTTTTTTTATCCAAACGAACCAAAACAAAATATATACATGTAAAATCCTACTCACAAAAGTCTTCAAGAAAAAGAGTTAAAAACGATGAATTAAAAGCATAAACCCCTTTTTTTTATATGAAACATGAATGATTCCACACTTAATTACTTGTCAGAACCTAACGCACTACTAATCACACACCTGTCATATATTACATAAAAACATACCACATAAACTCAACATGAAACAACTTCTTCTTTCTTTCTCTAATGACCATAAAAAGCGTAACTATTGAATGTCAGGAAATCCGAAACATAAGTACTTCAGACCTTAAAGCCATGTTATCTATAAAAATTAACTTAGAGGTACACCATACCAAAACAAGCCACTTTAAAACTCCCTTTTTTTTTCCTAATAATTTTTTTTACTAATAGAATAAGTCACTGGGTAAGATCTCTATTTAAACATTATCTTGGTCTTCCATGAAACATAAGATTTTTATTTACTTATTTATTTATCAGAAACTTCTAAAGAATTCAAACAAGTTTTAACATTTTGCATACCTAGAGTTTAAATCAAATCCATAGCGAACAGTTTCAGCACCTCTGGCTAACTTTAATATTATTCTTTATTTATTTTACTTCCCTTTTTTTTTTTTATCTTTGAAACTTTAACAAAACAGGCATCCGCGGGTCGAATCATCGAGCCATCATTACTCGTATACATGTCCACATAACCACCCAAAACATCTTACGAAGGCCATGTCAAGGTGATCGAATAAGAAGAATCGTATATACTCTATACCAATGAACCAACGCTAAATATATTTCCATATGTAGAAAGTCTTACATGAGCAAGTTAACTAACACTTCAACAAACACGCATCAATTTCAGTAGATACTAACATTTTATCAGAGAAAATAACACAAAGACTATCTCAAATGTCTTCACTATCAAACCAACACTTCAAATATTCTTGTAGCAAGTATAACCAACAGTAACAAAAGGATAATTAGAAAATATAACTAAACAATTACACACACGAACACGAAAAATCTCGCACAAATAAAATGAGACTACACACCAATAGGGTAAACAGAGGAAAATCAAGCATTACAATTTAGTTCACTTGCACACAAAAACTAACCATACACGGGTATAGATAACACACTTGCACACAACGCAAGAGTCAAAATTTGTTCAAAATGGCAATATTTTATAAAGTGCACCATCTACCACAGATCACTAACACCCGTGTGTGCCTATCCTACCCAACAAGCCAGGGAATTCGGAACCCGGTTAGCTCTGATACCAAACTGTCACGCCCCAGATTTTGGATAAACCCGTGTGTGCCTATCATTTCAGTTCACATCTATATAGCCAGATAGCAAACTAAAAGTATGCCGAATATCACATTCAATACATCTGTTGGCCTAAAGGTAGCCAATGATATATTTATGTGAACACAAAAAAGAGTTTAAAGAAAAACCATAAATTTCGGCATGACTTTCGGGTTTCTATTTTATTCCATAAAATAAACTTGTTCACAATCACACGGTACATATAAATGAAAGGTTGCCAATGAAACTCTAGAACATTAAAATGATAACACGATGTACAACCCAACTGACAGTTCAACACAAATCTCATCGTTTAAAATAAATAAAAATCGGCCAACCAAGTTCAACTAAACAAATAATCCCAATGTAAATAAGAGATCTAAGATGTACTACCCAGGGGTAAGCTGTTAACGAAACCACTAGCAAGTACTCTAAGCGTCTTCATAGCCAGATCAATACCTGTACATCGACCAGGAACAAAATGTACAGAAAAAAGAAAGGAGGTAAGAAAGCAATCTTACTTTAAAAGCGGCGCGTGCCTCAAAGCACGCACACATAATTCTAACAAGACAAATACAAAATCAACAACTCACGAAATCACATATCATGTCAACACACTAAACTAACATCAGGAAATAAATATATAAAAATATAATTAATATAATCCCCAATACTCAGTAATCAAACGGTTACATAATTTAAATATTTAAATTTAACACCACACGCAATCTAAAATAAGTACACGAGCGAATCCACCATACATTTGACTGTAGGAATCCACCGTCTAACAGTCAAACACACGAAATTCACTTGACTGTAGGAATCCACCGTCTATCAGTCAAGCACACAAAAACCACTAGACCGTAGGAATCCACCATCTAACAGTCACACACACCACACTACTGTAGGAATCCACCATCTATCAGTCTCACACACACAACACTAGACTGTAGGAATCCACCATCTATCAGTCTCGCACATGTCACAACTAATAACAATATTAACACCACGCGTTAATCAAACTATCACTCTAATCGAACCATCACTGAAAATAAAATCCCAGATCACTGCAATAAGATTGATAGCATAATAAAGTGCCACATGACCATCATCTAAACAAGCAATTTATAAATATCAATTCAGCACAAAATTACACTCAAACAAGCAAACAAATATATATTTTGCAATTAAAGATCAGATCAATTTCTTCCCCCTTACCGAAACAAACGAGAGCTCGTTTGTCAAAACTCCTAAACTCAAGCCGAAACCCACCGAACAATCAGAACCAGAACTGGACAGCCCACTAATCACCCTTAAACAGTCCCTACCGATATTAAAACGAGCTACGAATTAATAAAACTTATATAAATTCGGATTATTAATAAAATCCTAAAATTGGGTTTTTATAAAAGTGGAAATCAGAGGAGCAGGCTTACACAGGTAGATAGATATCGAAGAGTAGATTAAGAAAATATATTTGATTGTGAAAATCGGACTCCGAATGAACCTCAAAACACCCGAGACGTCGCTGCTCAAAGAAACCAAAAACTCCTCCGACCACCTGCGATCGTCCGACAGATCAGACCTGGTCGATGGGCTGGTCAACGGACTGGTCGACGTCGGTCATCTCTCTCTTCCCGTCCGTTGACAATCTCTCTCTCTGGAGTGTATATATATATATATGTGTGTATGTGGCGGCTGTGTGTGAGTTCGTGTGTATGTCCGTGTCACTGTATAATAGAATACAACTATAATTTAATACTAGGTTTAAGTTGTAGTTTATTTACTTTACTAGTCTAGTACTCATAGTTCTTAATTAATTATAAATATAACCCAACATTATTGTTACATATGTATTACTACATTGTTTATTTCACATATATTCACTTACACAATACATTACTGTTACTTCAAAAAATAGTACAAATCAATAATAAATACCAAAATTTCCGAGTCGTTACAATTTGCGAGGGTTTATATCAAAAATTCTCTACTTATATTACCACTCAAGTTTCTTTTAGTCCGTTCCTAGTGAAAACCTAGCTTGTAATTCTGTTTCATTTAACGATCAACTTTTGCAGTTTTTCATTAAGAATATGAAAACAAATTGCAATCATTATCAATCCTCCAATCCAATTCAAACGAACAGACCAAGCAAGTATGGCAACAACTTTTTTTTACAAGTTTCTTTTTAGAAATCTTTTTACCTAATGCTTTAACATTACCAGCAAGAGAGCATATCCTGATATTAAATTGTTCAAAAATTTCTTCTTCTTTCATTTTTAAGTTCTCAAAGTCAGTAGCTAACTGTTGAAGTGTAGAGGCCTTAACTTTAGTGGTTCCTTCAAAAGTGACTTCTAAAGTTTTTCAGCATTTTTTACTATTAGCACATTGACAGATTAAGGAAAAAAGATTTACACTTACCCCATTATAGAGAGCATACACAACTTTTGAGTCACCTAGAGCTTGTCTCTTGTGTTCAACATTCCAAGCTGTTTTGGCCACATTTGATACCTTTTATTCATCATCAGTCAAGGTTGGTGGGGTCCATCCATCTTCTAACATGTTCCAGGCATCCTCATCTATCTACTTGATGTATGCCTTCATCTTAATCTTCCATAGTCCATAATTTGCTGCACCTCTTAACAGTGGTGGTTTTCCACCAGAATTTCCTTGTTCCATAAGATACATAGTTCTTAGAGTAGAGGATCCACACCACGTGTATCTGGTGTGAAACTCTGATACCAATTTAAATAACTAAATGCATTAATACTCTAAGATGCAATGACGCTGGTTTCAGTTACAACTGAACTTTATAGATTTCAGTTCTCAGTTGTAACTGAAGCTAGATCAGGAAAAGTTTATGCAATTTTATGATCAAATGTACTGAATAAGAAATGAACACAACACGTTTGATAACGGAGTTTGATCTAGCCTACTCTCCGGAGCTCTTGCTCAGATTAGAATATTGGGGTGTATTTAAGTCTTATATATCAATAACACTCTAAATGTTTATGCCTATGTAACCATTGATATCACTCCTCTCAACTATTCAGTATAGCCTCCTGCGGAAGTCTATCTCTCTTAGCCAATCGCTCGGTATTCTCTTAAAAAATAAACTCTTTTGTTCAGAATACCTCCTTAAACCCTACGACTTGTTATGCACTTATATATTGTTCTTTACAAAAGAAGGTAACACAACATTCTTAAGAATAAACTTTCCAAGTTTATTCAACGTGATTGATTTCTCAATCTGATTTTTAAATGCTGACTTTGATAGATGAATCTCTGCTGCGCAAATCTTCATATGATATATTCTGAGATTACATATCCACAAAATATATTCTTATCATAATATGCATAGATCAACAAACTGCAAGTGCCCAGAAATCTTGACCTGCCTGTCAAAAACTTTCAGATGTAAAATTCAGTTACAACTGAAAGTGTTACTTATATAAGAACCATTAGAAGCATATTGGATTTATGACTGAGTGTTGTTTATCAAAATAGTTACAACCAAGGAAGTTATTAGGTGATACAAAGTAGGAGCTAACAAAGTTTAAAAGGACAAAAATATTCACAAAATCAAGATTATGCAAAAGACGTGTTTGGCGATAACATTTTGGTCCTTAGAATCACGTACAATATTATATTTCAGTATATCTTTAATATGATATATCACTACGTCTTGAATTCACTATTATAAATTTATAATGCAAAGACAACAGGTCGTTTAGAGCATGAGAACATTCATGTAGCAGAATGGGAAAATATTATTTTCTATAGGTTTATTTGACATGGTATTTCATCGAAAAGAATACAACTTACTAATAATTATCATGTTTTTTCTTTGCGACACATGCATTGATATTTCAGTATATTAGATCATTCAAGGATTAATTAAATTTCACTGATTAGAATACTAATCTGTTAATGACTCACAGTCAGTCACTCACTTAACTTATATTTAGAGTTTATTCCTAGTGATTTTTCTTTAATTATGAAGTTTATATTTTCTTGTATGTATCGGACTGATGCATATAAACTAATTCTTATTTTTTGTTACTTAACATGATTTAGTGATCTAATTCTCTATCACTAGCAGCAAACCCTGTGAATCATGAGAGAACCAAACATGTTGAAATTGATTGTCACTTTATCAGAGATAAAGTACAATCTGGTTTCATTCATCTCTTGCACATTTATTCCTCTCATAAATTAGCTGATATAATGACCAAGCCACTCTCTTCAAAGGTGTTTCATTTTCTGCTATCCAAGATGTGAGTTTTAAATTTAGCCACCCAATCCTCTTCATCTTGAGTGGGCCTGTTAAGATTGATGTAACTAAGTTGTAGTTAGTTTATAGTTTTATCTGTTACTTTCTATAGTCAGTGGACTGATTTGTAATTAGTAGTAAATATACTGATTGGCTGCTAATTGTGCTGACCTGGCAGTTACTTATACTGCGTGTAAGAAGTTTTACTGGTTAATGAAAATATAAAATATATCATTTCATTCTCAATTTTCGTTTTCTCTCTCTAGAATAGAGCTAGAATGGCGAATTTATCATGGTATCAGAGCTGAATTAAGCTCTTTCCGCTACGATTATTGACTTAAAAGAGGTGATTTTAAGTCGGTTTTTCTTTGTATTTGGGTATTCTCTTCTTCTACTGGTTCTTTGATTTCTTGTTACGATCGCGATTGAAGGTAATTTTCTATTTTCTATTCAACTATTATCTCAATTCGGCGATTTAATCCTATTATGTAGGTCACATTTGGGTTTATTGGATAAATCTTGCCTCTTTGTTGAAGAATTGAAGTTTTCTGAAATTAACCTAGTTTTACAATGGATAATATACCTACACCCAGTTCTAATACTCGAATACCTAGTTTTGGAACTGCTAATCACAGTTTGTTCATGGATACTTTTTCTACTCCTGACTATATTGAACATGGAGATACCAATAGTATATCACTTGTTAGTCCTGTACTGAATGGTACCAATTATCATACCTGGAAGAGGGGAATGGAAATTATACTTGGGGCTAAATATAAATTAGGGTTTGTTAATGGGACCCTTAAATGCCCAAATAGTATTCTGGATCCTTTATATCAACCATGGACAAGATGCAACTTGATTGTACAATCCTGGATCATAAATTCTGTATCTCCAGAAATTGGGCAATCTATTTTGTACACAGAGACAGCTGATAAAATGTGGACATTATTAGAAACTAGATTTGCACAAGGAAATGAAGTTAGGATATTTGAAATACAACAAGATTTACATTCCTTTAGCCAAGGGAGTAAGAGTGTTTCTGAGTTTTTTTTTTATGAAGCTAGAGGGTTTATGGACTGATTTGAACCTAGCATGTCCTATACCTCATTGTACATGTGGAATAGTAGCTGGTTGTGGCTGTAAATTTGTTGAAAGGGCATTTGACAGAGAACAAAAGTTATTCAAAATGTTGTTTTTGATAGGACTGAATGAAAGTTTTTCTGCTGTTAGAGGGCACATTCTAATGATGAAGCCTGTGCCTCCAGTGAATGAGATATATCATTTAATTCTGCAAGAAGAAAAACAAAGGAGTATGAGTAATATGTGTAGATTGTATAATGAGAATGTTGCTCTATCTGTTTTCAGTGGTGAAAATGAAAAAGAGAAATTGAGTTTTCAATCTACAAATGCTGATAGGACTATATCTCATTCTAATGCCAATGGAGTATAATAAGTCACAGAGGAATTTTCTTAAATGTACCTATTGTGGAGGAACAAGAAACACAAAAGAAAAGTGTTGAAAACTGCATGATTATCCACCAGGATGGAAATCTAAGAATGGGGAAAATAGTTTTGTTGAAAAGAATGGGGGAAATGGTTTTGCTGCTGCTAACCAAGTGTCCACAAATGATGAAATGTCTTTTAATCAAGGGTAGTTTCAGTATCTTTGCAACATGCTTCAATCTCAAGCAAGTTTGGCTCCTTCTAAGACTGAATCACCAGCCTATTCTAATTTCTCATACACTGATATAGATGGTAAAAGCACTCACCATTTTTTAACTAAAAATATAACTTTTGTTTGTCATTCATCTAGCTCTACATGGCTAGTAGACACAGGTGCAAATGAGCATATGGTTCAATCTATCTCTTATCTGACTACAGTAATAAGAGAACTAAATTCTTCAGTATTGTTAGCAAATAGAAATGCTGCTAATGTCACTCATATTGGGACAGTCAAATTTGAATCTAGCCTACAATTAGATAATGTTCTATATGTGCCAACTTTTGGATTTAATCTTATTTCTGCAAGTAAATTAAGTAAAGACCTACATTGTTGCCTAATGTTCTATGCTATCAGGACCTAGCTTCTTGGAGAACGATTGGGATTGCAAGGCAAAGTAAATGGCTCTATTTTCTGAAAAATACAGCCCATGTACAGAGTAATAAGAGTGTTCGTTTTGCTGCACCTATCTTGGTTTCTCTACCATGGCATCAAAGGCTAGGACATGCTCCTTTTTAAGTAATGTCTCTTTTAGCTAATAAAGATACTGGTATCACTGGAGTAGTTTGTGATAGACCCTGTGATGTTTGCCATTTGTCAAGGCAACATAGAAATAGTTATACTTTGAGCAGTATTAAAACTACTTGTGTTTTTGAGCTAGTTCATATGGATATATGCGGACCTTATTGTAAGACACAAGATGCTGCTTATTCATACTTCTTAACTATTGTGGATGACTTCTCAAGCTGTACATGGATTTTCCTTATGAAGAATAAATCAGAAACTAGTTTTCTTGTTGCTAATTTTGTGGAAATGGTTCAAACACAGTTTGATAAGAAAGTAAAGATAATTAGAACAGAAAATGGTATGGAGTTCAAAATGGTTACTTTCTATAATACTAAAGAAATTATACATCAGACAAGTTGTGTAGAGACCTCACAAAAGAATGGCATAGTGGAAAGGAAGCACCATCACCTGCTTAATATGGCTAGGGGATTGCGTTTTCAATCAAATTTTCCAACAACTTTCTGAGGTGAATGTGTGCTAGCAGTAGCATATATAATTAACAGGCTTCCTTCCACACTTTTGAATGGAAAGACCTCTTTCAGGTACTTTTCCAAAAACATTCATTTTATCAACACCTTAGAGTGTTTGGTTGCTTAGCATATGCCTCTACATTATCAAGAGATAGAAAGAAATTTGATCCTAGAGCTAGGAAATGTGTATTTTTAGGTTATGGCTATGCCACTAAAGGTTATAAGTTGATGGATCTTACTACTCATGAATTTTTTATATCAAAGGATGTTCATTTCTATGATAATATTTTCCCTTATTATTGTTCTAAGCTTGCTCCTCAACCTTGTATTTCTAGTCATCAGTTTGTGATTGGCACTACTACTTTTTTAAATGAAGAAAGGGTAAGTAGTGAAAGAAGTGATCATATTGGTAATAATTCACCAAATTTTGACACTCATAATGATGCCAATTCTAACTCTACTCATGAAGACATTTCTCTTAATAATGATGGGAATAATGATGGGGATAATGATATAAACTCCATGAAGAACATGTTTTCATGCAAAATGTGGTAGACAACCAAGTAATAGGTCTAGAGTTAAGACTGTTTGGTTAAAGGATTATCATTGTGCTGCTATTGATGGTGCACATGATCTTTATCCTTATGACCTACATCAATATCTTTCTTATGATAAGTTCTCCACTTCTTATAAAAACTTTTGTGCAGCCATTTCTTATATAAAATAGAGCCTTCTTCTTTTAATATTGGTGCTCAAAACCCAAAATGGATGACTGCTATGAATTATGAAATAGCTGCTTTAGAAGATAATGAAACATGGAGTTTGGTTGATTTACCTAAAGGCAAGAGACCTATAGGTTGTAAATGGGTATATATGGTTAAATATAAAGCTGATGGATCTATAGAGAGGTTTAAGGCAATACTAGTGGCTAAGGGCTATACACAACTAGAGGGAGTTGATTTTGAGGGCATTTTTAGCCATGTTGCTAAACTAACTAGTGTTAGGCGTTTGTTAGCATTAGTAGCAACTAAGGGATGGCATTTAGAATAGCTAGACGCTAACAATGCTTTTGTTCATGGAGATCTAGAGGAGGAGGTCTATATGTATCCACCTCCTGGCTATATAAAAGAGGGTTATACTAAAGTGTGCAAGTTGCATAAGTCACTTTATGGCCTTAAGCAGGCAAGTAGACAGTGGTTTAGTAAACGTTCTAGTGCTTTGGTGAAATTTGGTTTCAACCAATCTTATGCAGATAATTCTCTATTTACTCTGCATCAAGGTAATCACTATATTATTATCTTGGTCTATGTGGATGATATCATATTGGCTAGTGCTTCTTTGTCCCTTATAACTGCTGTGAAGGTATTTCTGAATGAGATTTTCAATATAAAAGAGTTGGGAAAACTGAAATATTTTTTGGGTTTGGAAATAGCAAGGTCTGAAGATGAGATTTATCTATGTCAAAGGAAGTATGCTCTAGAATTACTAGAAGATACATGGCATTTGGGTTGTAAACATGTTACATTCCCAATGGAGACTAATATAAAGCTTTCTAAGAATGATTCTGCACTTTTGGACAATGTTGGTGAATATAGAAGGCTAATAGGGAGGCTACTTTACCTCACTATAACTCGTCCTGACATAGCGTATGTGGTGACACATTGAGTCAGTTTATTAGTGCTCCTTGTGTGAATCACTACAATGCTGCTCTAAGGGTACTTAGATATATTAAACGCAGCCTTGCTCAAGGTTTGTTCTTCCCTTATCAAATAATCTAATTTTAAAGGGATTTTGTGATGCTGATTGGGCCTATGTATAGAGACAAGAAGGTCCATTACATGGTACTGCACTTACTTAGGAGATTCCTTGATCTCTTGGAAAAGTAAGAAGCAAGCTACAGTTTCTCATAGCTCTGCAGAAGCAGAATATAGGGCAATAACATAAGTTAGTTGTGAAATGATTTGGCTACTACAATTGATTAAGGATTTTGGTATAGTTCATGATGGATCTGTTCTGTTATATAGTGATAGCAAGACCGCTCTATCACTAGCAGCAAACCCTGTGAATCATGAGAGAACCAAACATGTTGAAATTGATTGTCACTTTATCAGAGATAAAATACAATCTGGTTTGATTCATCTCTTGCACGTTTATTCCTCTCATCAATTAGCTGATATAATGACCAAGCCACTCTCTTCAAAGGTGTTCCATTTTCTGCTATCCAAGTTGTGAGTTTTGAATTTAGCCACTCAATCCTCTTCATCTTGAGGGGGCCTGTTAAGATTGATGTAACTAAGTTGTAGTTAGTTTATAGTTTTATTTGTTACTTTCTATAGTCAGTGGACTAATTTGAAATTAGAAGTAAATATATTGATTGACTGCTAATTGTGCTGACCTGGCAGTTAGTTAGAAGCAGTTACTTATACTGCGTGTAACAAGTTTTACTGGTTAATGAAAATATATCATTTCATTCTAAATTTTCGTTTTCTCTTTCTAGAATAGAGCTAGAATGACGAATTTATCATGCATTTTCTAATAAAGAAAGTATATATGAGAAAATGAGTTACAGTAACACATCTCTGAAATCAAGTACCCTTTATATATTGACTCCTACCAGGAATATAAATTAATTTTACAGAAAATGCATCTTTTATTAAGAGAGTATGAGGGAATGAGTTACAGTAGCATATGCCCTTAACTTCATATCTCTCATGCACTCTTAAACATACAATTTATTACTTAATGAAACAAATAACCCAATAAATGCAATCAAACATGAAATCAAAGAAACACGACAACCGAAATTAAAAAGACTGGACGGAAAACTCAATAATTAACTAAAGAACACTTCTTCCTGATTTCACCAGCTTTGCCAGTGAGAACTCCGACCCGACCCAACTGAATCATGGATTCCCCGAAATCCTTATAGAAAGTAGACCCTGACGTCGAAGCTTGAAGTTTCACATACGCTCTTGTCTCTGAATCATCTAGAAGAGCAGCGTCGGATCTGAACAAACCTCTCCTTTTAGCAACAAGACTATAGTAACTGGTATCAAATGATTTGAAGCTTCCAGGGTCCATTTCGACAAAGGTTTTCAAGTCTGGTACTGCCGTAGGTTTGCATTTATTCTTCAAGAAAGGGATGTATTTTGAGTCTAAGGAAGGGTCAGTATCGCCTTTTCCGGTGAAGTTGTACAACCGGTTGGTAAAGAGGAAGCAATGTCCAATGCCTATGGTGTGAGCTCCTATAAAAAAATTCAACAAATTTAAGTTAATGGTTAGTTACTTTGGATACTTATGATTGTTATCGAGAACAAAAAAAGTTGGATCAAATCAGTAAGGTTTGCACCGTTTTTTTTATGCTAGCATATATATCGTGATATCGATCATTGTAGATGCCAAAACTTCCTAAATTTTTCAAGAACTACACATATTAACTAAGGAAAGTTATATGACAATTGCTAAATTATACCCTTGCATAATTATAACTTAGATTATAACTTTGTTTCTACCTGATAGAACTGCTAGGTCTTTTGAAGACAATCCTTTAGACTTCCACAAAGATTTGAGTGTACTGATGTCAGAATTAGAACCAGGAAGGTTAGCTAAAGCCTGGGCTGCGCTTGAAACCTTTCCATCTCGACGACCCAATTCTACTTCCCAAAAGGGACCATGAATCTGCAATGTTAAAATCAAATTTGTCGAGAGTTATATACAAAATGTAGATTTAAAAATTGTATTTTTATTTACAAAGATTCGTATATATATGAAAATTGGGTTATAGTATTTACCAATGATATAGCGTCGCGAACCACCAAGGAGAGGATGTCAGCACAAGACACTAATCTCGGGCATGCCTTCTCGACGGCAGCTTTGGCAGCGTCGATTACTTGATATCCTCTTAGGAACAAGTTTGGTCCTGAATCTTTTTCTGCCACATTGTTCTTTGTCGAGTTTAGTAGTAAAGAAGCGTCACATCCCTGCCGGAAAAATAGTGTCCACAGTTAGAATAGTTTGACATTTTTTTATATTTTTAAAAACCAAGTGCAATGCAATGAATTTTTATTTTTGTTTATGAAAATCCACGGCCTTCAAGGTGCAACTTAAACACCTTAAAGTTTAAGAAGTAGGGTCCCTCCCCTCTCTAAAAATTCTCCAAATGTTTTTTTCAGGACTTACTATTGACTATTGCCATAATTTCAGGAAAAAATTGTGCTCTATAAAAATTAAAGAGCATGTTTAAAATTCTCATTAAAATCCCCAGAAAATGTAAATCACCGAACGACGCAACCTACTAGCTTCTGCAAAGTCGATCAAGTGAACACGAGAAAGTATCTATAAATAGTTTGTAAACTGTAATAACTACTTAACTAAGCAATACATGGCAAAAGGCACCAAGATGGACGAAAATGAGATACATAAATGAATAAAAATGTACGCATGTGTATAAATAGTTACATACGTTAACAAAGCAGTCATGGAACTGCATACGGAGTAAAGGCGCAGCTAGAGTCGGAGTTGTATAAATGTATTTGGCAGTGGTTTGCCTAACAATGTGCTCAAGAGATGGGCATTTTTCTTCATAATACCCAAACTTCAATTTTGTATATGCCCCAAACGCAAGAGGAACAAGTAACAATTGAAACATTAGAACTAAGAAAAGCTTTTGTGATGCCATTGATTTTGTACTTTGGAGAACAATTGTTCCAGCTACTTATGCAATGTTACCACATAAAACATTGTATTTATAGTAACCTCAATCGTTGTTAAATTTGTCAACTCAAAGTTGGCATTTCTGTTTATCAATAATCAATGAGTGGTTGTTTCAGAAAAAAAATAGTGGGATTGCATAACCAAAGTACATTTGTTGGTATGAATAATTATATAGTAATATATTACTCGTCTTATTATATTGTAATGAATTACACGGCTTATACAGTATTTTGTTCTTTTTATAGTGAATGTCCCATTGGCAAATTTAACGTGTTTGACAATCATGCATGCATGACGTGACCTTTCCAATAGAGGATAGTTATTTGTACTCACTTTTGTTAGTTTCTATGAAAATAGACAAATATAGAAGACATGCAAACGGGACTATTTTTTTTAAGCAGAAACGGCACTGAAACTACACATACGAACCTTCCAAATTTATTTTGATTTATCCTTAGGAAGTGGAATTAGTTTTTCTATAAATTTTTATCACATAATTCGGAATGACATAGGTAAAGATTTTAAAAAAACCATAGTTGAAAAATCTTTACAGTCACATGTAAAGAGTCACTATTACATGGGCTGTCACCAATTAATTGTCAAGGCGTGGAATTTTTACCAAAATTAGAGGGAGGCCACGAACTCATCAACCGGGTATAAATAAAAAAATATCTAGCTAATGAGACAGTATACAACTTGTGGTTGGCACAAGGAAAATAAAAATATCCAGCTAATGAGACGGTATACATTATACTACACATTTTTAATCTTTAACTTCAACTCTAATACTTCGTAATGCTACATTATATATAACAAATCATAATTAATATTTGATAATTAAATATGTTTTATGTATTAAGCAATGATTCTCCCATAAATAAAAAAATATTTATCTAATGAGATATAGTATACAAACTTGTGGTTGGCACAAGGAAAAGAAAATGTTGTCACGCCCCAAAATCCGAAAAACGGAAATCAACGCGTGAACTTTTGAACAAAAAGAAAAAGAACATGTTGGTATAAAATTTAATTTTTAAAGGAAAACAGTTTGCGAGCTAAAGGAACAATTAAACGAATTTAATAGAAATGTTTGTCAAACACGGCTACAAAACAAGATGGTTTTAACAAATTTAAAAAAGAAGAAGATACCAAACGAATGTAATTTGCTCGTAGGCTACAACCTAAAAAATGGTCTAAGTAAAAAGAAAGCAACTGAAAGAAGCCCCGAACCCATGCGATACCTCGCTAATGCTCTTATCCAAATGTCTCAACCTATGTTGTACCTGAAAGACAAAACTGTAACGGTGAGTCACACGAACATAAATAGACGGGGCGGCACCACACAGGATACCGTCACTCCATCCAATAAATGCAAGAACTCACAAACAACAACTATAATAACAACGTATCAAAAGAAATGTAATAGCATCATATAAAGAAATAAATTAAGTAACTCCAACACACATCTATAACACACATGGACCTCTCACGCCATCTATCCCAGTCCGTAAGTTAGGTCATTCCATATACCCCTCCGCTCGTCTTATGCCCCCGGTATAGGGAGAGACATAGACCATTGCTAAGGATAGGATGGAAGCTCACTGCACTCATGCGAAATTTGCGTATTTAGTGGAGTTCTATTTTCAGAATGGACTAATACAGTTCCGAAGTCTGGGAACAAAGGTGTAGCATTTTGGGTACGAGAATCGTTTTGAGATGTAGGACAAGGTGTTATGTCGCACCATTCAGAAAATGTAGCCATATCAAGCTCATCTTCTGATGGTAAATGCAAGTCACCCGGTCTCTTAAAAGAAAACACTCGTTCATCGAAAGTCACATGTCGGGAAACAAACATACGCCTTGATGTTGGATGAAAACACTTGTATCCATTATGCTTCTCACTGTAGCCTAAAAACACACAAGGAAGAGATTTTGGATCAAATTTTTTTTTTTTGTAATCCCATAAGTATGGAAAACATTTGGAACCAAATACGCGCAATGAACTATAATTAGGAACATGGCCAAATAATTTAAAATAAGGCATGTCACCATCAATAGATGTAGAAGAAATGCGATTAATTAAATAAGAAGTTGTAGCAAAGGCTTCTACCCAAAACCTTTTAGGAACATGACTATGAAATAACATGGTCATACTAAGTTCTCTTATGAATCTATGCCGTCTCTCAACAACCCCATTTTGTTCGGGGGTGTGAGGACACGTGTAACATCCCGTATTTTTATAAGTGTTTTTAATTAGGAATTAATTTTACCAAAAACCGGTCACTCGACTAATTTTTAGCCAAAAACCGAAACTCTTCCAAAAAGCTTTAATTTAAAAACCTGTTACTAATTTTATAAATAAAAAGGACCCAATAGTTTTGTTTTTAAAGATTTGTTATTTTTGAGTAGTAAAACAATATTTTTGGATTAAGAGTTAGCTTTTAGAAATTTGGGGACCAAATAGTTCGCTTCCACAAACTTTGTAAAAACAGTTTTTTCTATACCTAAAATCAGCCCACTTTTCAATTATTTAAACCTAAAAATCAGCCAAGAGAGAAAAGAGAGAAAAGAGAAGAAGAAGAAGAAGAAGAGGAGGAAGCCACCATTAGCGGGTTCATACCGAAAGCATCTCCACTACGCTCTAAGGTAACGGGGGTTATCCATTGCGACTAGACGAGGGTGTATGTTAGGATTAGGGTTTGCGTTTATTATAAATTGGGGGTTTTTGCCTTTTATCTTAATTATGTTCTTAAATTGTTAATTGGGTTTATTTGTTGTATGTTTAATTCATTTATTTGATTTTAGAGTAGTTGATGATTTAGTTTTTTAATTTCGGTTATTTAAAAATTACGGATTTGTACGTCCTATACTATTGGCTTCTGTTGCAGCTTTTATATTCAGCGTTTTTTTTTCTTTCTCTGTACATAAGTTGGGATGTATTTGGTTGGCCAAGTTTAAGGCAACCTATACTTAAAAAGACAGGAGTTTCAAGTTGAGTGAGTTTAACTTTATTTGCCAACTTTGGAGTATCCATTTGTCTGCTTAAAAGTTGTACTCCTAAGTAAATTCAGCTCAACTGTGAACTCATTAGTTGCAACGCGATTGGTCAGCTTAAACCCTGAGTTGTTTACTATTGGTCTAGAAAATCCTTAACTTTTATGAATTGAGCTTTATATACCGAGTCTGGACTAGCTGGATTAAATGTTTTGAAAGGAATTTTGTTGGGAAGTAGTAGTAACTAGTAATTGCACTCTATGATATTAAAAGCTTTTTTTTTGGTAGTACAAAGGCGAGAAGAAAAGAATATTAATGGGTTGCGTGTTATATGCGTTGATTATGAGTTATTATGGTTTTTGATAGAATTGGGTAAATTATTGTTGAATATAGATGGATTGTAGTTTATGCATACAAGGTGTTTGTTAAAATGCCTGAATGGGTTTTTATGTTGTTGAAGTGATTGGCTAGTTGTGAATCTAGCATCTATGATTATGGTTTATGTTGTATTACGTTAAGTGACGTATGAGTTTATGATAGTTGAATAGTATAATATTATTGTCCGAAGCCTTAATATTTATACGTATGAGATGGTGTTATTTGAATGATTTTATATTATTGGCCGAGGCCTTGTGATTTAGCTGTAGTGGCAATGGTCTCTGTCTCTCCCTAATTCCGAGGACAGAAGACGGCCGAGGGGATAGGGAATGACTCGTCTTACGGACCGGGGCGAGTGGCGTTAGAGGTCCCAGTGTGCACTATATTTACTTTTATGTTAGCAATGGTCTATGTCTCTCCCTAATTCCGGGGGCATAAGACGGCCGAAGGGATAGGGAATGACTCGTCTTACGGACTGGGACGAGTGGCGTGAGAGGTCCAAGTGCGCACTATAAATCTACTTTTATGTTGCAATGGTCTATGTCTCTCCCTAATTCCGGGGACATAAGACGGCCGAAGGGATAGGGAATGACCTACCTTACGGACTGGGGTAGGTGGCGTGAGAGGTCCATGTATGCTATAGATGTGTGTATATGTTATTTAATTTATTAAATTTATCGTAGTTGTAGAATGTAATTATATTTCTTTTTATACGTCGATTATCGTAGTTGTAGAATTTGTGAGCTCTTGCATGTATGGGATGGAGTGACGGTGTTTGTGGTGCCGTCCCGTCTAGTTATGTGTGTGGGACTCACCGTTACAATTTTGTCTTTCAGGTACAACTTAGGTTGAGACTTTTGGATAGAAGCCATTGAAATGCATCACATGGGTTCGGGGCTTTCGCTTTCTTTTTTATTTTAGAACAGTTTTGAGGTGTAGCCTACGGGCAAATTGCATTTGTTTAGTTCTTCTTATTTAATTTTGTTAAAACCTTTTGGTCGTGTAGCCGCGTTTGGCAAGCATTTATTTATTGTTTAATTGTTCCTTTAGCTCGCAAGTCGTTTTCTTTTAAAATTTTAATTTCGTACCAACAGGTTCTATTTTCTTTTGTTTTTAAAAGGTCATGCCTCGATACCCGTGTTTATGGAATTTGGGGCGTGACAACACGAGACTTGATGCAGTATTCCTTGTTGTTGAAGATGATCTTCAAAAGGTATGCTGGAAAATTCACCACCGCCATCAAATTGAAATTTTTTGATCTTATTTTCAAATTGTCGATCAACATATTTTTTAAATTGTTTAAAAGCTAAAAAGAAGTCAGATTTGTGTCGTAAAGGAACAAACCACATATAACGGGTAAAATCATCAACAAAACAAGCATAAAAACGAAATTTGTTAGATGAAATAACAGGAGCTGGACCCCATAAATCACAATGTATCTTATCAAACATAACATTAGATTTCTTTGAAGATAATTCGAAAGGAAATTTACTAAGTTTTCCTACTTGGCAACTACTACAAAGATTAAAAACTTTAGTGGACCCCGTCACACGGATCGAGCCTTTAGACTGGAGAAGTTTTATTGATGAATCTTGTGGGTGTCCAAGACGTTGGTGCCAAAGGTCAATAGGTACTGTTCGAAACCGACATGAAAAATGAGCTTCATGAGGAGCCGTTAAAACATATAAATCACCTTTCCTACGCCCCTTCATCAAGATTTGATTTGTTTCCCTGTCCTTAATAGCGAAACCAACACCAAAAAATTCAACATTAATAGGATAATCATCAGTAAGTTGACTAACTGAAAGTAAATTGCGTGCTAAATCAGGTACAGGAAGAACATCTTTTAATTTTAATTGATTAGGATGAGAGCCAATAGTGGTGTCTCCGAGATGAGTAATAGAGAGAGCATCTCCATTACCAATAATCACCACATCGTTACCTAAGTAACGACGGAGATTTTCGAGGATACCTGGATCGTCGGTCATGTGTGAAGAAGCCCCGGTATCGGTTATCCACTCAGTGAAATCCTAAGCTTGCGAAATTCGCATGGCAGCTAGAGCTTGAGAAAGATCTTGAGGTTGAAACGACTTGTTGAAGCGATTCCAGCATTGAAGAGCGGTATGATTGTCCTTAAGACAAATTTAACATTTTTCCTTTGCTTGATTCGAGACATGATTTCCGTAGTTTGGTTTTTTATTCGTTGATGAATCGTGGTGTTGATATGGTCGGTTGACTTGATTTGTTTGATGGAAACCTTTTCCTTTGGAATTGAAATTCCTATAGTTTTGGTTGTTTTTGGAATGGTTAAAATGCTGACCACGATTCTTTTGGGTTGAGAAAGCAAATTCTTGGCTGCTCTTATTTAACTAAGTGCGGGTTTCGTAGTCTTGTAGCAAAGGAACAATCTCAGGATAAGAAGGCATGGATGGTTTCATCATGGTGGTGGTAAAATTTTCATATTTTCCACCCAAACCAGTAAGTAGCATGATGACTTTATTAGAGTCAGGAACTACATAACCAATTGTTGCAAGACTATCACATATGGTTTTAAACTTGCAAAGATACTCACCAAGAGTTGTAAAATCTTCTTTGCGCAAATAAGTTAATTGTTGTTGTAGGTGAAGTTGACGTTCCTTAGAAGCTTGAGCATAAGCTGCTTTTAAGGCCACCCAAACGTCATTAGAGGTCTCAAGACCTATAACCAAACCAAGCGGTTCTTCACTTAAGGTTCCGATGATCCACCCACGGAGTAACCTGTCCGATTTTCTCCATGCAACAAACTTCGGATTTATAGTATTTTCCGAAGTACCCGTCGATCCTTCTTTTGGTTTGATAAATTTTTCGGGTACAGAGGACTCGCCCGTCAAAAGTTCTACAAGCTCTTGACTAGCTCTCAGCCAAGGCCAAAACTTGCTCCCTCCATAACAGGTAATTTTCGGGATTAAGACGTAAGGTAACAAAGTTACCAACGTTCAAAGAAATAGTAGTTGAGGAAGCCATAAAATAAATTAAGTGATGGTAGACTCTCTAACCCTCACAAGGCTCTGACAGGGGCGAAGCCAGGATGTGTAAATGGGGGGTGCCAAAATATATGTACAAGTAACATATTTTTATGGGGGTGCCAAATCTACACCTAAAAAGAAATTGTACTAAAAAAAAATTGCGTCACTTGGGATTTCTAAAATTATGGAGGGTACCGTGGCACCCGATCGTCCCCACTTAGCTTCCCCCTGGGCTCTGGTATCATATAAACAAATGAGAAACTCAAGTATTTGTGAAAGTCACAATAACGTGAGGATTATTGGCCTATTATTTATATAGATGTTTACATGCAAAATAGTAATGGTAAATTTGTACATAAAAGAAGGTATAATAAAAACAAATAATTACAATTGATTTCTAATAATTGTAGAGGCGTAAATCAATTCAATTATCAACGGATACTTTCCAAGCTAGTAGATAGTGGATTTTAAGCTTGAGTTATCATATCAATTTGAGAGATTTGATTTGTTTCCTTATTAAATTATTCTTCCATAAATAAAAAAAATATTTATCTAATGAGATATAGTATACAAACATGTGGTTGGCACAAGGAAAAGAAAATGCTTTCTTTGTATTTTCGTCAATAAGTTCACGTCTACATTTTCTTTTCAAGTATCTGCAGGTTCAAACCACGTTTTTGCTATTGTAAGTAATATTTTACTAAGAAATAAACAAGGTCAATAAGCTTGAAGCTTGCATGCTATATTATTAGCTCAAACCAATTTTTTTTGCTTATAAGCTGAATAAATGGATGACAATGTAAATTTCTTCAAAATACTGATCACTGTTTGACAAGTAATGAGTAGGTTGAAATACAACAACTGAATGGGTTGACAAGTAATTTGGAAAAACATAAACAATAGGTGCAAGACTTAATAATTGATATACTTGATAGTGTTGTACGAATTATGAGGATTAATTGTGATATTCATTTTAACACTATTCTTTCGTTTTAGCTTATCATGTTTAAGGCCTTCATTATAAATGTAAATTTGAAGGCATTTCCTTTTAGATCTTCAGACCTGTATGAAATGAGAAATTTATACGAATCAGGCACACCCCAGGTCTCATTCGAGACAAAATTACTTTCAATTTGATAAAATTAAATGACATACGAAATATTTTTACTCTATTTTATCTCATTTTCATCACAAAATTAATAGTTCCAACCGATTAAAAGAAAGTTTCAGGAATGAATAATTGAAGTCCATCTAGTTACAGTAACTTTAGAAAGATCCGTCGTATCACCAATCATGGGTAGTTTCATCTCAATTCCCACATCATGATCCTTATATATATATATATATATATATATATATATATATATATATTTTTTTTTTTTTTTTTTTTTTTCAATTTGATTCTCCTCTACCTTGAGACAAAAAAGTTGACTAGCTTCTTTTAATTATCAGTGTTGTTTGGAAATACTTTTGCACATTATTTATCTTTTAGCATGGGATAGCCAATTTATGAAATCTTGTGTTTGATGTGAGTAAAGATTATAAGGTGTCTAATCTTACACAAAAACAAGGATTGAAGCGGAACTTTACCTCCACGACATTCCAGAGAGCTCATCATTAAGATCCTTGAACAACAACAAATTTTTGTCGGTCTTCAGATCTCTCAATTTCGCAACAAATTTGACATATTGCGAAATCGAGTTAGTAAGATCTACAAAAAAATAAAAATAAAAATCTTAAAATCAAATTACAAGACATGATATTGAATTAAAAATGAAATGAAAATCAATTTCTCACAGACAGTGAAACAAAAAATGTCTCTGAAAAATATATTAAAAACTAGAAAAACTAAAGCTACACCAAATATGTGGTCATTTAGCCAGGGAAGATGAGAACATTGAGGAGACACTAAAAGTATAAAGTAACTCGTAATATGCAAATGCATATATACTTTAAAATAAGCATCAAAGTAACATTTAAACCATATGAAGAAAATAATCAAACTTACAAATGCCCGTTGTCACAAGAATTGATGGATATTTTTGTGCTGAGATCTACAAAGATAAAGATCATGAAAGTTATTATTATCATCCAACTTAAATCCATGTAATGTAAATGTATGTTCACAAGTTGGAGTCAATTAAACATGATAGCCAGTGACTAAAAAGTAACTTATTATTCAAAAATTGGAAAAAAGCCAAGAAGAAAGTGATTTGGTGCTCACATTATCATATGGGGAATATGACTTCATGTAGTGGTAGAATTCTTCCTTATGAGGATCACCCCATTCCTGCAGCAACAAAATGACTAATATTATTTTGTAAAAATATTCAAACCATTATGTTTGCAAAACATAACTTTTTTAATTAAAAATCAGTAGCTTAAGTTTGGTTGACCATCGACGCTAACTCGTTAAGACAAACCATCTCTATCCACTTCCAGGACAAGAAGTAGGCAAATGATAATTAAGGTGAAATTGTAACATTACAATTTAAGATATAAACTAATTTGTTCATCCATAACCACAAACTAAAAAACTACATGCTTCATATTCAGAAAGACGAAAATGTAAAAAAACAATTAAGATTATAAAGAGGAACAAGTTAATTTCACCTCCCACACTGGCGAATTTCGAGGAATAGTTGGAGCAAGCATTCTTGTAACAACATCAACAAAAGGTGCCTCAGCAATAGCAACTCTGAATAGATCAGGACGCATATTAATAACAGCAGCTACAATCAAACCTCCTCCAAAAACACCGTCAATTATGAGCTTCTCATTTGTGCAGTATTTCATCTCTATCAAATACTCGGCGCAGGCAATGAAATCCGCGAAAGTATTTTTCTTGTTAAGCAACTTTCCATCAATGTGCCACTGTGTCCCCATTTCACCGCCTCCACGCACATGAGCAATTACATAAATGAATCCTCTATCCAATAATGGAAGCAGTGATGCACTGAAATAGGGATCTGTCGAAATCTGGAATAATACAATATGCATTATTGTTTAAGAAATGTAAAAACACTAAGCATGATACATAGCTACAGAAAACGATAACTACTGTACGAGTTCATGGGCGTATTTGCAAAACTCTTGCATTCAAGAATGTTTACTGGATTACAACAGATTGTTTCTAAGGATGAATGTGAATGGCAGTAAGAAAGACATCTTCTAGAAAAATAGCAAGTCTATTTTCTATTTCGTCGTCTCATTTTTTATTAATTAATACTAGTAACTGAAGTAGTATGTGCTACAAGGTTGTTTTACCAATTTTATTAATTATTTTCGAAACACCAAAATCAGCCCAACATCCCTAGTTTATGTTAGTTGTAGTAAAGAAAGAATCATTCGATCAAAGAATAGAGTCATTTGTATGTTTTTTTACATTCGATAGTTCTTCATAGAAATATGTACTCGTATTTGTGAAAGCTTTCAAAGTGAAAAGAATATAAATGTACTTATAGACTGATGTAATCATAGTAAATTTTCTACCATGTGAAAGAGATCTGATGTGATCAGATCCTTTAAATTTAGAATTTTAGCAAAAGGATCCAACAACTTGACTACGTCGGTTCCATTGAACATTTTACATCTGCATAACCATCTGTTCGGTATGTAATAACTTACTATAAGAACTAATTATACAAAGGCATGCTACCCGTGTCAATCCCGGTTACTGCTACTTTTTCATCCCATCACATTGTTTAATAAAAAACTAAGAGTAAGTGATGGTTGTTGATGGACATTCAAAGATATTTTTGTTAAAGACATTGAAATTTGAATATCTTTCCCTGTGAGGCAGAATAACTGTAATTGCACTGACATTGTCAATTGGACATGCTAACAATTCGGAGTTGTATACGTCTTCATTCGTTCTCTTGATATAAAAATGACTACCACGATGGTTCACTGACGTATCAATACCTTCTATACGAGGTGTTAAAGGCATAAGCTCATATTTAGGGTTGGCAATGTCCAAATATAAGACAAACCTTGTTTTTATGCTGTTTGATGCTACAAACACGAATTTCTTGCTTTCGGATAACTCAATATCCACGGAAAATTTTTCATCCTTTTCATGGTAAAGGCACAGGTCATTTGATTGTTCTTCTCCAAGTTTGTGTAGACACACCTATTAAACGTCAATGGGAAACGAAAGATACAGTTTAACATTCTAACACAGAAAAAACAAGTGATCCACATTCATCATGTGCTGGCAACACAAAAATTGAGAAGATTTTCTAGCATATGTTGTTTTTGGAGGGAATTAGAAGATTGAGGCAAACACCATATATATGTAAAGAGGTTTACAAATTACAATAGTTGTGATCAACTAGGCAACAATCGAAAGGAATCATATATTCATTCTACGGTGTCACAGTTTATCTTAATACAATAGTTCATTGTTCAAGCACACAGTTTCATTTAAGAGGTGGTGAGGTGATAGGGTTTATGAATGTGCAATTAAGCTTTAAGATTGTGTCAAAAACATAAGTCAACCAACAAACATAATGGAAGAAATGTCGCAAATTACATCACCATAAAGTCAAATATATTCAAGCATTGCAGAATCAAAGTTAACCAACAATACCTTATCTGCCCGATTGAAATCCTTTGTAACATAAAGTAAAACTTCATTTCCCGCCCAAACAACATTATATGTCAAGCCTACTAAAGAATTTCCCACTCGATTTCCAGTTTCAGCATCAATGACATAAGCAGTATAGTTCTGATTACCTTTTGTGCCTTCTGTAATTGCTACTAACTTGTGATCAGGACTAACCTGAAAATTCAGTAAGAAACAAAGGGGATACAAGATAGAATTAGCATTGGGAAAAAGTCACTAGAATATAGATGGTGAATTCCAATATATACCAATCACAAGGTAAGGCAAAAAAAGGTGTTGCCTCTACCTTAAAAGCACCAGTGCTATAATATGTCTGCCCACGAGCTCGTAAGCTCTCATCAAGCATAATATGCTCAGGAGGAGAATTTGGTCCAGTCGGCATGACATCATAAATTGAAGGTTGATCCCCAACATTACTGGTTATGAGGCGACGACAATACTGATAATAATCTGTTCCCGCCAAAGTCCTCTCGTAGTAATAGTAGGGGCCTCTACGTCTAGGTGCAGAGATGTCACCCTTCTTTATTTTCCCAATAATTTCAGCAAATATTTGTTCTTGCAACTTTTTGGTACCTAAAAGACAAAAGGAATTTAAAAAAAAAAAAATCAACATAAAAAATCTGGATAAGTTGGTCAAATTCCATATTAAAGTCCAACCATTTACAGGTAATATTTTAAATTTGCCCGCTTTTTTGAATCTAGAAAGTTATCAAGTAAATATGTTTCTCATACTCACTTGAATCACTTCTAACTTTGTAAGTCTAGTTTGTATTAGCACTTCGAATTCGAGGAGTACCCATTAAGTGTCCATGACTTAGGTCAATCCCCAAAAATGTAGAGTTGCTTATCCAAACCTTATCCAGCGATTTTACACTAGTGTTAAAAAATATTGTAATATCCTTACTTGAATCAACAAAATGTGGTTTTTCCATTTCAGTAAGATCTAAGGTCATTTTTGCATCTTTTAAATTATCCTTTGCATGAATACAGTTTGCCAGTTTAGTGGCTCGACATCGGATTAAAACATCTTAGGTAAACAAATGAAGCCTTCCAGACGTTATAAGGTTAGTGTAATTTTTTTCCTCGTTGATATAAGCAGTGACTTCAGGGTTGGTGCCATTATCATTTCCGAGCCAGAAGTAGTTGTCGCTCCTGACATCACCAAAGATCTCCATCACATGATTCACCTTCTTTGCCTTTGGTGGTCCTTTTGTTATGTTTACATCGTTTAGTAGACGACGATTAAGCTGATGGGAATGGAGGGTGTTCGGAAATGAAACCACAGTGCCAACCAAGAAAATCAAAATAACTAAAAATACTTTCATATTTACTATATTTAGACAATTAAACTTTTCGTGCATAAGTAAATGTTCTACACTGAAACTCAATGCAGACTGTTTTAGGTTATATACTAGTTTTAAGATCCAGTTTAAACTGCCAGGTTAATAAGCTTCATTGAAAGATGACAATTTTGCAATCCATTTGAATGGTATGCCTCGTTCTTTTCTTAGTATTAACTTGTCCACTTCCTTGGAGGGTATTCCAAATAGTACAATAGACAATTACAAACAAACAAACAGAGTGTAATAAAACAAAATGAAAGGAAAAAATACATTAAGATACTACCATGACTAACAACAAAATATATGTAATCTTTTTAGCTGAAAACTAGGTTATAAGAACATAAAATGAAGGAGCACCAGACCAGGGTACTAAGGAAGAGAACACAAAAGTTAAAAGGATCCACATAGTTTGGACAAAATAAAAGGACAAAAAACCTAAATACTACTAATATTTTGTTCAAAGCATGAGCTTCACTATGATGTAAGTATCATCTTAACAATCGTAAGCATAGCTAATATATATAAACTTCACTAAAACGTAAGGACCCTCGTTCGAAGCGTAAGCATCTAAGCACTGCTACAATTGTCACGCCCCAAAATCGTAAAAACGGACATCGGGGCATGACCTTTTTAAAACAAAAGAAAATAGAACCTATCGGTACAAAATTTAAAAATTTTAAAAGAAAAAGACTTGCGAGCTAAAGGAACAATTAACGGATAAATAAAAATTTGCCAAACGTGGCTACAAGTCAGGATTTATAAAAGCTAAAAATAACGAACGAATGAATTTGCCCGTAGGCTACAACCTCAAAAAACAATCTAAGTAAAAAAAAAAGAAAGCAAAAGCCCGAACCCATGTGATGCCTTGCTAAAGCTCTTAACCATACGCCTCAACCTAAGTTGTACCTGAAATACAAAATTGTAACGGTGAGTCCCACGCACATAACTAGACGGGACGGCACCACAAATACCGTCACTCCATCCCATAAATGCAAGAGCTCACAAATTCTACAACTACGATAATCGACGTATAAAGAGAAATATAATGACATTCTACAACTACGATAAATTAAATAAATTAAATAACATCAACACACAACTATAGCATACATGGACCTCTCACGCCACCTACCCCAGTCCGTAAGGTAGATCATTCCCTATCCCTTCGGCCGTCTTATGTCCCCGGAATTAGGGAGAGACATAGACCATTGCAACATAAAAGTAGATTTATAGTGCGCACTTGGACCTCTCACGCCACTCGTCCCAGTCCGTAAGACGAGTCATTCCCTATCCCTTCGGCCGTCTTATGCCCCCGGAATTAGGGAGAGACATAGACCATTGCTAACATAAAAGTAAATATAGTGCACACTGGGACCTATAACGCCACTCGCCCCGGTCCGTAAGACGAGTCATTCCCTATCCCTTCGGCCGTCTTCTGTCCCCGGAATTAGGGAGAGACAGAGACCATTGCCACTACAACTAAATCACAAGGCCTCGGTCAATAATATAAAATCATTCAAATAACACCATCTCATACGTATAAATATTAAGGCCTCGGCCAATAATATTATACTATTCAACTAACATAACTCATACGTCACTTAACGTAATACAACATAAACCATAATCATAGATGCTAGATTCACAACTAGCCAATCAATTCAACAACATAAAAACCCATTCAGCCATTTTAACAAACACCTTGTATGCATAAACTACAATCCATCTATATTCAACAATAATTTACCCAATTCTATCAAAAACCATAATAACTCATAATAAACGCTTAAAACATGCAAACCCATCCATAATCTCATTAATTCGAAATTAATTAGTCTCAAGTCTCAAATTCTACAATTCAATTAATGGAATTAAAAATACAACAACTAAACCCCAATTATCAATTTAATAACATAAATAATATAAAAGGCAAAAACCCCCAATTTATAATGAACGTAAAACCTAATCCTAACATACACCCTCGTCTAGTCGCTATGGATAACCCCCGTTACCTTAGAGCGTAGTGGAGATGCTTCCGGTATGAACCCGCTAATGGTGGCTTCCTCTTCTTCTTCTTCTTCTCTTTTCTCTCTTTTTCTCTCTTTTTCTCTCTTTTCTCTCTTGGCTGATTTTTAGGTTTTAAAACATTGAAAAGTAGGCTGATTTTAGGTTTAGAAAAAAACTGTTTTTACAAAGTTTATGGAAGCGAACTATTTGGTCCCCAAAGTTCTAAAAGCTAACTTTTAATCAAAATTGTTGTTTTACTACTCAAAAATAACAAATCTTTAGAAACAAATCTATTGGGTCCTTTTTATTAGTAAAATTAGTAGCAGGTTTTTAAAATAAAGTTTTTCGGAAGAGTTTCGGTTTTTGGCTAAAAATTAGTCGAGTGATCGGTTTTTGGTAAAATTTGAATAAAACGTTTTTGGATAAATTAAATCATAAATAAAATTACTTATAAAAATTCGGGATGTTACAACTAACCCTCCTTAAAAGAATTTCGTCCCGAAATTTCCTCTCTAAACAACTATACCCATAAATGATAAACGTACAATAAGACCATAAGAATTTAAACGCTCGTGTCATAATAAAAATAAAATAAAATACGCAGGGTTCACAACCCGTAACAACTCCACAATTCATAACTCAAGTACATGAACAACATGTAAGAATCTCAAATAAGGTAAACACTTATATATAATATTAAACAGGATAAAAGACAACTACTCAACAACTCCAAAACGTCCCCAAGACTCAAAGTACGGGTCTTTCTAGCAAACTAAACTCTAATAAAATAAACTCTCAACCCAGACCCGGGGGTGTCACACGGCTGAATAACACGTGTGGCGGCACGTGCTAAACAAAGTCTAAATGAAATAATTATTAAACACTCGCTAAATAACTCATTAAATTAGC
Source organism: Primula veris (assembly GCA_963682055.1). Taxonomy (NCBI): domain Eukaryota; kingdom Viridiplantae; phylum Streptophyta; class Magnoliopsida; order Ericales; family Primulaceae; genus Primula; species Primula veris. The sequence goes on along the minus strand of OY821742.1, from coordinate 8,316,688 downwards.
TCAAATTTCTAGCAAAAGTTTCATCAAATAGAATCTCGAAAATTACGTTCATTACAAGAAGTTAATCTCTTACAACTAAAATTAAAAATGTAATCACAGCGGAATTTAACACATAATCTTAAAGGTCTGTCTGGTCCTCAAACTGACTCGATATCAACCCTACTTAACTGAAGCCTCACAATATATTATACGGGTCGAAAATAAGATTTTTCCCTTTCAGTTTCTTGGAACATAATAACTTGTTTAATAAAAATTTCCAATGCATAAGTATTTAGAAATTACTTGAATATAAAAGATAAATAAACTTTTCACTTTTCTTTTATCAAAATTAAATCCATCGCAATAGTAATAACCAAATCTTTTTGTTTCTTTTTATGATAAAAGCAAAATGATAACATGTATATCTTAGAGTACCAAGCCCGATTGACTTCCTCAATCTCTTTACCGTCGATCTTTTTCTAAGGTGTATAAACCATACGTGCACTACGTAATTAAGGTCACCACAACATGACGGCTGGGTCTATTCCTTAAAACGTTCTGTTTAACAAAACTATGTACAATTGCTAAGTTAATCGTTGAGAACTAAACTCTTTCGTTTAGTTGCCAACGTCACCCCACTTTCCTCTTCCCCTTATTCGGGATTCTCCGTTGTACTTATTCTCATGGTCCCAAATACAAATCATAAGCAAATCATAAAATAATAAATTTAGAAACCTTATACAGATACACTGTATATAACCTTTATCTTTATAAGATACAAACTAGTTCTCTTTATACAGATCCATTGTATATAAATCACTTCTTCTTTTTCATTCTTTTCTTTCTTTTATTCACTTTGTTTTCGTAACAATATAAAAACAAGGTTTCCATATATAATTAGTACTTGAAAAATAATACTCATGAGCCTGTAAAATATTATCAAAAGTTGCAACGGAATATTTATAATAGCAAGACAAAACCCACTCACCTAATATTAATCCGAAAGAACAGAAACATTTCTACAACGAATAATCTAGTGCTTAGCTTTCCACTAAACCTTTTCCCTTGCTCAACATAGGACTTTAATTCTCTCATCTTTGTATACTTTCGTTATATACATATAATTTTAATACAGTAAAGGAGTATAGAATCTAATCAGGGAAATGCTACCTAGCTTTCTTTCTTTATTTGCACTAGTGCATATATCTATATTAACAAGGAAGAATTCATTATAGGGGCATGTATATGGCATGACAATTGGCTTAGCATTTATACTACAATTCTATACCAATTTATTACTTCCGTCTCAATTTCTCATGCAAGGTTACCTCCTTAATAATTTACTAGCAACAGAAACTCTTTGAATACATGTAACATTATTTCTCCTTAAATATTCCACGCATAGTAGTTATAGGAATAAATACAAACATCTCGTTATAGAAACCTCAAGATAATATTTACTATTCTTAATTGACATTTACTCTTCAGGCAAGGCATCAGTTTTATATATGAATACAATCAAATCATGTCATTAATTATCTTAGTGAGGCATTCAAAGACCTATAACTTACACCATTATTCCTAATCATACGTTTATACATTTCAATATTTCTAACCGAAGTAAATTACATAATTACTAGGCCCAATTCTTACCGGCTAATCCCTAAAAGTACTACCACGTATCAATCCATGGTAAATCCAATTAAATACCTTTAAATCCTTTAAAACTCTATAGCTTTGATAACATGTAACCGTAAGGTCCTTAAATCACTTAAACAACTAAACATTAGTATTCTTACTTATGAAAACTAAATAGTCACATGACTAATTATTTAGAAGAATAAATATTCAAAATAAAAAAATAATAATAATAAATTAAATTAAATTGCGGGATTTTACACTCTCCACCACTTAAAGAAGTTTCGTCCCGAAACTTTATTTCTTTAATAACTTGAAAGAAAAAAAAAAGATAATGTTTCCGAATAATATTATATATGCTTTTTTTTTTTGACGTGATTAAATCAGCTCACATAATTTTTTTTTTTAATCAACCGGTCTCCAAAACAGTTACTTGTGTGTGCATGTAGCATAAACTATATAAAAGAAGTATAATAAAAGGTATCTTGGAAACTCATTTGAGATTAAAATTACTAATAATAATATCATCATTATCCTTGTGAAACTTGAAAATTTATGATGGAAAAATACTAACGTAAATTCCTAAGGTCAAACTTTTACCACTTCCGATCGTTTATTATCTCATTACTTACCAAATTCTATAACTCTCATCAATCATAATTCCAAAACTCTATAACTCCTGTCTAGATAATTCTTAGTCCAAATTCTGATTTTAGTCATCATCAATGCTAATAACAAAGTGTACACCATGAAAGCAAAACACATGATGTAAGCTAATCTTTTAATTGGTAAAAATAAGTAAATAAATTTGTTTCTACCATGTTTTTCCTTGAACTGATAATTAACCTCTGGGATGGTTCAAATCCAAGCAACTATTATTGATATTGATACCGTAAGATAACCAAACCTATTCCAAAACTTGTTTCCATATCGTTTTCCGAAACATTTATTACTTATACATCTATATCTATTTCATGTGTTTCCGCTGCACGCTCTGATAAAATAATAATAATAATGGTGTTAACCGGCCTAACATTGCATTTTGTTTCTAATTTATCAAACAATCCAGTTTTAGCATCTAGACCACCACCCAAAAATAATACCAATCTCCCTTTATACCATGTTCTCTTAAACAAAACAATCTTTAATTAATAAGAAGCGCAAAACCTAATAATTTATATATAGTCCCAAAATACCACTCCAAATTCACATGTAATACATGCTCTCAATCAAAGTGCAAGACCTGTTGAAACTTTGCAACTAATCCGACCAAAGAGATTTACTTGAAATAACTAGGACAACTATAATGCTAGTTCACTTATTATTAGAACACTGTAAACACAAATTAAATCTCAAGTTTGGATCCTAATTATAGCTTAAACATCTTTTACAGTGGTCAAACGAATTGAAAATAACCTAACGTATCATTTCATTGAAACTCTAAGCAAAAGTCGGCACTGAAAGGTAATCCATGGACAAGATTAAATTACAAAAATTAGAAGAAACAACCATAATCGAGGTTCTCTTATAGTTGCCGAAAGCTTCAAAATAAATAAATATATCCTATCATGCACTTTTGTTTGTTAGTTACAAACCGCCGCAATAGTTAACTACATTTTTATTTATATATACCAAACCAGTGACTTCATTAACGTACAAACCATTACATAATAAGAAAATGTTTTAAAAACTTTGTCTCACCTATAATAGTTTACAAACTCAAACATTTCAACTTGTACAGGGGCATGCTACACCAGAAATATTTCTTAAGTTTTCAATAGTTAAATCTTATAAAAATAAAATCTATTAAAATTCCCTTATATCGACCTTGAATTTAGTACATATGAAATTAACTGAGTGTAATTCCTCTTAAATATGGACACCAAACCAACTCAACTAAATTAACTCTTACATTATAGTATAGTCTTACATTATACAGTATCAAACGAGATTCTTCATGTAGGGACAATTAACTTAGAACCTAAAATATCTAAGTCCACAGTTATCATTCTATCGAGTGAAGGAAAATAGTTGCTAAATGTGAAACATATATACAAAACACTAGCTTACAATCTAACCAAGAAAAATTTATAGTCAATGTCTAAAAGAATAGAATCGTGTTGTAAGGAAGAAATAAGTGCACAAACGACTTATAAAACTAATGAATTTAGGACACGACCTCACAAAACATAATTAAACATTCATGTTTTCGAACTTATAAAATCTAACCAAATTTGCAAAGGCATCAAATTCCGCTAATCATACAATACAACATTCTGCACATTACGTGATAATCACAAAACATGTAAATCATGATAAAAGCTCGTTTTTCATGGTAATCATTTTATCAAGATTTCTAAGTTTCATAATTATAGAGCACTGAAATACGAAGCCAACGCTTCAAGTGGAATCAAATTCGGAGTAAAAACGAAGGAGTTACGAGCGTTTGAAGTTTAGCGAAAAACCGCAAAATTTGCCAGAAAACGACCAATCGTTTTTGACAAAACGACCGGTCGTTTTTTAGTCCAGTAGGGTCTGAAAAATTTGACCGATCGTTTTAAGAAATGACCGATCGTTTTTTTGGTCCAGTAGGGTCTGAAAAATTCGACCGATCGTTTTAAGAAACGACCGATCGTTTTTCTGCAGAAACTTATCGATACCAAAGCGTAAAATTACTCAATACTTATAAATCCCTTACAAGGAACATAGCACGCAACTACATCATTTTAGTCCACAACATTATTACAATCAACATCCATTCGCATAAAATGCTCATTAACACACAAGTTAATAATATGAAAACGCACTACGTAAAATCATCAACAACACAATTTTCACACTCTAATAGTACACTACTACACACGTATGCAAACTTATACCTCATACACATCATATAAATCTACACACGCATACAATCAACACAAAAATGCGAGGGATAACCCATCACGATACGTTATCCTAAAGCACCCGAGCGTCCTCGCATACTCTAGAATTCCACATCGCTAAGGTATTCCTTCACACATACCGACGAGAGATCTACCCACTAGTTTGGCGAGCCGGGATCAACAAGCGTCCTCATTGTCCCCAACTTGCCTCACATGTGGACTTTCCTTTCATCAAAAACTACAAAAGTATTGCTACATGTCGTAAGCTAAATGCTACCCCCCGTTTTTAGAAAAAGTTTAAGTTTTTGGAAAAAGTTTTGTAAAAATGATACGATGGATCTTGGTCCAATGGTTACCCATCTTCCCGTCGTCCCAAAGTATACAAGAACCTAGTTAGCTCTGATACCAACTTGTCACGCCCCAAAATCGTAAAAACGGACATCGGGGCATGACCTTTTTAAAACAAAAGAAAATAGAACCTATCGGTACAAAATTTAAAAATTTTAAAAGAAAAAGACTTGCGAGCTAAAGGAACAATTAACGGATAAATAAAAATTTGCCAAACGTGGCTACAAGTCAGGATTTATAAAAGCTAAAAATAACGAACGAATGAATTTGCCCGTAGGCTACAACCTCAAAAAACAATCTAAGTAAAAAAAAAAGAAAGCAAAAGCCCGAACCCATGTGATGCCTTGCTAAAGCTCTTAACCATACGCCTCAACCTAAGTTGTACCTGAAATACAAAATTGTAACGGTGAGTCCCACGCACATAACTAGACGGGACGGCACCACAAATACCGTCACTCCATCCCATAAATGCAAGAGCTCACAAATTCTACAACTACGATAATCGACGTATAAAGAGAAATATAATGACATTCTACAACTACGATAAATTAAATAAATTAAATAACATCAACACACAACTATAGCATACATGGACCTCTCACGCCACCTACCCCAGTCCGTAAGGTAGATCATTCCCTATCCCTTCGGCCGTCTTATGTCCCCGGAATTAGGGAGAGACATAGACCATTGCAACATAAAAGTAGATTTATAGTGCGCACTTGGACCTCTCACGCCACTCGTCCCAGTCCGTAAGACGAGTCATTCCCTATCCCTTCGGCCGTCTTATGCCCCCGGAATTAGGGAGAGACATAGACCATTGCTAACATAAAAGTAAATATAGTGCACACTGGGACCTATAACGCCACTCGCCCCGGTCCGTAAGACGAGTCATTCCCTATCCCTTCGGCCGTCTTCTGTCCCCGGAATTAGGGAGAGACAGAGACCATTGCCACTACAACTAAATCACAAGGCCTCGGTCAATAATATAAAATCATTCAAATAACACCATCTCATACGTATAAATATTAAGGCCTCGGCCAATAATATTATACTATTCAACTAACATAACTCATACGTCACTTAACGTAATACAACATAAACCATAATCATAGATGCTAGATTCACAACTAGCCAATCAATTCAACAACATAAAAACCCATTCAGCCATTTTAACAAACACCTTGTATGCATAAACTACAATCCATCTATATTCAACAATAATTTACCCAATTCTATCAAAAACCATAATAACTCATAATAAACGCTTAAAACATGCAAACCCATCCATAATCTCATTAATTCGAAATTAATTAGTCTCAAGTCTCAAATTCTACAATTCAATTAATGGAATTAAAAATACAACAACTAAACCCCAATTATCAATTTAATAACATAAATAATATAAAAGGCAAAAACCCCCAATTTATAATGAACGTAAAACCTAATCCTAACATACACCCTCGTCTAGTCGCTATGGATAACCCCCGTTACCTTAGAGCGTAGTGGAGATGCTTCCGGTATGAACCCGCTAATGGTGGCTTCCTCTTCTTCTTCTTCTTCTCTTTTCTCTCTTTTTCTCTCTTTTTCTCTCTTTTCTCTCTTGGCTGATTTTTAGGTTTTAAAACATTGAAAAGTAGGCTGATTTTAGGTTTAGAAAAAAACTGTTTTTACAAAGTTTATGGAAGCGAACTATTTGGTCCCCAAAGTTCTAAAAGCTAACTTTTAATCAAAATTGTTGTTTTACTACTCAAAAATAACAAATCTTTAGAAACAAATCTATTGGGTCCTTTTTATTAGTAAAATTAGTAGCAGGTTTTTAAAATAAAGTTTTTCGGAAGAGTTTCGGTTTTTGGCTAAAAATTAGTCGAGTGATCGGTTTTTGGTAAAATTTGAATAAAACGTTTTTGGATAAATTAAATCATAAATAAAATTACTTATAAAAATTCGGGATGTTACAACAATAATTGTATATACATATGTATAGAAGTTTCTTGAGTGATGATATAAGCAGAGACTTTTTGACATACACTCTCGCAGAGAGTTAATGTGTATCATTGATTTACTCTCATATAAATGATCTGATGGTCTACATTGAGTATCTGCGAGAGTCTATGTCAAAAAGTCTCTCCTTATATCACCACTAAAGTTTCTTTTAGTCCGTTCCTAGTGAAAACCTAGCTTGTAATTCCGTTTCATTTAACGATCAACTTTTGCTGTTTTTCATTAAGGATATGAAAACAAATTGCAATCATTATCAATCCTCCAATCCAATTCAAACGAACAGACCAAGCAAGTATGGCAACAACTTTTTTTTACAAGTTTATTTTCAGAAATCTTTTTACCTAGTGCTTTAACATTATCAGCAAGAGAGCATATCCTGATATTAAATTGTTCAACAGTTTCTTCTTCTTTCGTTTTTAAGTTCTCAAAGTTAATAGCTAACTGTTGAAGTCTAGAGGCCTTAATTTTAGTGGTTCCTTCAAAAGTGACTTCTAAAGTTTTCCAGCATTCTTAACTATAGCAGATTGAGAGATTAATGAAAGAAGATTTACAGTTACCCCATTATAGAGAGCGTACACAGCTTTTGAGTCACCTAGAGCTTGTCTCTTGCGTTCAGCATTCCAAGTTGTTTTGGCCACATTTGATACCTTTCCTTCATCATCAGTCAAGGTTGGTGGGGTCCATCCATCTTCTACCATGTTCCAGGAATCCTCATCTATCTGCTTGATGTATGCGTTCATCTTAAGTTTCCATAGTCCATAATTTGCAGCACCTCTTAACAGTGCTGGTTTTCCATCAGAATTTCCTTCTTTCATAAGATACATAGTTCTTAGAGTACAGGATTAACACCACGTGTATCTGGTGTGAATCTCTGATACCAATTGAAATAACTAAATGCCTTAATACTCCAAGATGCACTGACGCAGGTTTCAGTTACAACTGAACTTTATAGCTTTTAGTTCTCAGTTGTACCTGAAGCTAGATCAGGAAAAGTTTATGCAATTTTATGATCAAACGTACTGAATAAGAAATGAACATAACACGTTTGATAATGGAGTTCGATCTAGTCTACTCTGCGGAGCTCTTGCTCTGATTAGAATATTGAGGTGTATTTAAGTCTTATATATCAGTAACACTCTAACTGTTTATGCCTATGCAACCATTGCTATCACTGCTCTCAACTATTCAGTATAGCCTCCTGCGGCAGTCTATCTCTCTTAGCCAATCGCTCGGTATTCTCTAGAAAAATAAACTCTTTTGTTCAGAATACCTCCTTAAACCATACGACTTGTTATGCACTTATATATTGTTCTTTACAAAAGAAGGTAACACAATATTCTTAAGAATAAACTTTTCAAGTTTATTCAACGTGATTGATTTCTCAATCTGATATTTAAATAGTGACTTTGATAGATGAATTTTTGCTGCGCAAATCTTCATATGATATATTCTGAGATTGCATATCCACGAAATATATTCTTATCATAATATGCCTTGATCAACAAACTGCAAGTGCCCAGAAATCTTGACATGTCTGTCAAAAACTTTCAGTTGTAAAATTTAGTTACAACTGAAAGTGTAACTTATATAAGAACCATTAGAAGCATATTGGATATATGACTGCGTGTTGTTTATCAAAATAGTTACAACCAATGAAGTTATTAGGTGATACAAAGTAGGAGCTAACAAAGTTTAAAAGGACAAAAATATTCACGAAATCAAGATTATGCAAAAGACGTGTTTGGCGATAACATTTTGGTCCTTAGAATCACGTACAATATTATATTTCAATATATCTTTAATATAATATATCACTATGTCTTGCATTCACTATTATAAATTTATAATGCAAAGACAACAAATCGTTTAGAGCATGAGAACATTCATGTAGCAAAATGGGAAAATATTATTTTCTATAGGTTTATTTGACATGGTATTTCATCGAAAAGAATACAACTTACTAATAATTATCATGTTTCTTCTCTGCGATACATGCATTGATATTTCAGAATATTAGATCATTCAAGGATTAATTAAGTTTCATTGATTAGAATACTAATCTGTTAATGACTCACAGTCAGTCCCTCACTTAACTTATATTTAGAGTTTATTCCTAGTGATTTTTCTTTAATTATGAAGTTTTATATTTTCTTTTATGTATCGGACTTATCCATATAAATTAATTCTTATTTTTTGTTACTTAACATGGTATAGTGATCTAATTCTCTGTGCTTTGGTTGCTTTTAAGAATTTCTGCTTCACCGGCTAGATTTATTTGGAATGATATATAATTTTTAAAGAAAATGCATTGTTAAGATTGATGTAACTAAGTTGTAGTTACTTTATAGTTTTATCTGTTACTTTCTATAGTTAGTGGACTGATTTGTAATTAGTAGTAAATATAACGATTGACTACTAATTGTGCTGACATGGCAGTTAGTTAGAAGCAGTTACTTATATCATTTCATTCTCAATTTTCATTTTCTCTCTCTAGAATAGAGCTAGAATGGCGAATTTATCATGGTATCAGAGCTGAATTAAGCTCTTTCCGCTGCGATTGTTGGCTTAAAAGAGGTGATTTTAAGTCGGTTTTTCTTCGTATTTGGGTATTCTCATCTGTCACGCCCCAAATTCCATAAACATATATATCGAGGCATGACCTTTTTAAACAAAAGAAAAGAGAACTTGTTGGTACAAAATTAAATTTTTTTAAAAGAAATAACTCGCGAGCTAAAGGAACATTTAAAAGGATAAATAAAACTGTTTGCCAAACGCGGTTACAAGGCAAGGTTTATAAAATCTAAAAGTTAACAAACGAATGAATTTGCCCGTAGGCTACAACCTAAAAAATGTCTTAAGTAAAAATGAAAGCAAAAGAAAGAAGCCCCAAATGCCTCAGCCTAAGTTGTACCTGAAATACAAAACTGTAATGATGAGTCCCACGCACATACCCAGACGGGACGGCACCACAAATACCGTCACTCCATCCCATAAATGCAAGAACTCACAAACAACAACTACGATAATCAACGTATAAAAGAACTAATAATAACATCGAACAACGAAATAAATTGAATAAACATCTATAGCAAACATGGACCTCTCATGCCACCTATCCCAGTCCGTAAGGTAGGTCATTCCCTATCCCCTCGGCCGTCTTCTGTCCCCGGAATTAGGAAGAGACAGAGACCATTGCTAACATAAAAGTAGATTTAAAGTGCGCACTTGGACCTCTCATGCCACTCGTCCCAGTCCGTAAGACGAGTCATTCCCTATCCCCTCGGCCGTCTTCTGTCCCTGGAATTAGGAAGAGACAGAGACCATAGCTAACATAAAAATAAATATAGTGCACACTAGGACCTCTCATGCCACTCGCCCCAGTCCGTAAGACGAGTCATTCCCTATCCCTTCGGCCGTCTTCTGTCTCCGGAATTAGGAAGAGACAGAGACCATTGCCACTACAGCTAAATCACAAGGCCTCGGCCAATAATATAAAACCATTCAACTAATCACATCTCATACGGCCTCGGCCAATAATGTAAATCCATTCAACTAATCACATCTCATACGGCCTCGGCCAATAATATAAATCCACGCAAATAACACATTCTCATACGTCACTTTGACGCAATTCAACAAAGCAAATAAGCATAGGTACTAGATTCACAACTAGCCAACCAACTCTATCAATATAAAATTCCATTCAGGCATTTTAACAAACACCTTGTATACGCAATATAAAACCTATCATTATTCAACAATAATTTACCCAATTCTATCAACATCCATAATAACACATAATCAACGCATAAAACACGCAACCCATTAATATTCTCATTAATCCGAAATTAAAAGACTAAATCCTCAACTACTCCAAAATCAAATAAGTGAATTAAACGTACAACAAATAAACCCAATTATCAATTTAAGAACATAATTAAGATAAAAGGCAAAAACCCCCCAATTTATAATAAACACAAAACCAAAACCTAACATACACCCTCATCTAGGCGCAATGGATAACCCCCGTTACCTTAGAGCGTAGAGGAGATGCTTCCGGTATGAACCCGCTAACGTGGTTTCTTCTTCTTCTCCTTTTTCTCTCTTTTCTCTCTTGTATTTTGCTTGTTTTAGGTTTAAAGGATTGAAAGTGGGCTGATTTTTGGTTTAGAAAAAACTGTTTTTAGATAGTTTGTGCAAGCGAACTATTTGGTCCCAAAAGTTCTAAAAGTTAACTCTTAATCCAAAAATATTGTTTTACTACTCAAAAATAACAAATCTTTAGAAACAAATCTATTGGGTCCTTTTTATTAGTAAAATTAGTAACATGTTTTTAAAATAAAGTTTTTCGGAAGAGTTTCGATTTTTGGCTAAAAATTAGTCGAGTGACCGGTTTTTGGTAAAATTTGAATAAAACATTTTTGGATTGATTAAATCATAATTAAAAACACTTATAAAAATACGGACATCTTCTTCTACTGGTTCTTTGATTTCTTGTTACGATCGCAATTGAAGGTAATTTTCTATTTTCTATTCGACTATTATCTCAATTCGGCGATTTAATCCGATTATCTAGGTCACATTTGGGTTTATTGGATAAATCTTGCCTATTTGTTGAAGAATTGAAGTTTTCTGAAATTAACCTAGTATTACAATGGATAATATACCTACACCCAGTTCTAATACTCGAATACCTAGTTTTGGAACTGCTAATCATAGTTTGTTCATGAATACTTCTTCTAGTCATGACTATATTGGACATGGAGATACCAATAGTATAGCACTTGTTAGTCCTGTACTGAATGGTACCAATTATCATACCTGGAAGAGGGCAATGGAAATTATACTTGGGGCTAAATATAAATTAGGGTCTGTTAATGGGACCCTTAAATGCCCAAATAGTATTCTGGATCCTTTATATCAACCATGGACAAGATGCAACTTGATTGTACAATCCTGGATCATAAATTCTGTATCTCCAGAAATTGGGCAATTTATTTTATACACAGAGACATCTGCTAAATGTGTACATTATTAGAAACTAGATTTGCACAAGGAAATGAAGTTAGGATATTTGAAATACAACAAGATTTGCATTCCTTTAGCCAAGGGAGTAAGAGTGTTTCTGAGTTTTTTTTATGAAGCTAGAGGGTTTATGAACTGATTTGAACCTAGCATTTCCTATACCTCATTGTACATGTGGAATAGTAGCTGGTTGTGGCTGTAAATTTGTTGAAAGGGTATTTGACAGAGAACAAAAGTTATTCAGAATGTTGTTTCTGATGGGACTGAATGAAAGTTTTTCTGCTGTTAGAGGACACATTCTAATGATGATGCATGTGCCTCCAGTGAATGAGATATATCATTTAATTCTACAAGAAGAAAAACAAAGGAGTATGAGCAATATGGGTAGATTGTATAATGAGAATGTTGCTCTATCTGTTTTCAGTGGTGAAAATAAAGAAGAGAAATTGGGTTTTCAGTCTACAAATGCTGATAGGACTATATCTCATTCTAATGCCAATGCTGCTGAGTATAATAAGTCACAGAGGAATTTTCTTAAATGTACCTATTGTGGAGGAACAAGAAACACAAAAGAAAAGTGCTGAAAACTGCATGGTTATCTACCAGGTTGGAAATCTAAGAATGGGGGAAATAGTTTTGTTGAAAAGAATGGGGGAAATGGTTTTGCTGCTACTAACCAAGTGTCCACAAATGATGAAATGTCTGTTACTCAAGGGAAGTTTCAATATCTTTGCAACATGCTTCAATCTCAAGCAAGTTTGGCTCCTTCTAAGACTGAATCACCAGCCTATTCTAATTTTTCATACACTGATATAGCTGGTAAAAGCACTCACCATTTTCTAGCTTAAAATGCAACTTTTGTTTGTCATTCATCTAGCTCTACATGGCTAGTAGACACAGGTGCAAATGAGCATATGGTTCAATCTATCTCTTATCTGACTACAGTAACAAGAGAACTAAATTCTTCAGTATTGTTACCAAATGGAAATGCTGCTAATGTCACTCATATTAGGACAATCAAATTTGAATCTGGCCTACAATTAGATAATGTTCTATGTGTGCCAACTTTTGCATTTAATCTAATTTCTGCAAGTAAATTAAGTAAAGACCTACATTGTTGCCTAATGTTCTATGCTATCAGGACCTAGCTTTTTGGAGAACGATTGGGATTGCAAGGCAAAGTAAATGGCTCTATTTTCTGGAAAATACAGCCCATGTACATAGTAATAAGAGTGTTCTTTTTGCTGCACCTACCTTGATTTCTCTACCATGGCATCAAATGCTAGGACATGCTCCTTTTTAAGTAATGTCTCTTTTAGCTAATAAAGATACTGGTATCACTGGAGTAGTTTGTGATAGACCTTGTGATGTTTGCCATTTGTCAAGGCAACATAGAAATAGTTATACTTTGAGCAGTATTAAAACTACTTGTGTTTTTGAGCTAGTTCACATGGATATATGGGGAACTTATTGTAAGACACAAGATGCTGCTTATTCATACTTCTTAACTATTGTGGATGACTTCTCAATGTGTACATGGATTTTCCTTATGAAGAATAAATCAGAAACTAGTTCTCTTGTTGCTAATTTTGTGGAAATGGTTCATACACAGTTTGATAAGAAAGTAAAGATAATTAGAACATACAATGGTATGGAGTTAAAAATGGTTACTTTCTATAATAATAAAGAAATTATACATCAGACAAGTTGTGTAGAGACCCCACAACTGAATGGCATAGTGGAGAGGAAGCACCATCACCTGCTTAATATGGCTAGGGGATTGCGTTTTCAATCAAATTTGCTGTCACGCCCCGGATTTGGGTAAACCCGAGTAGTGAATATTATTTAAAAGAAAAAGATTTAAATATCAAAATATGCGGAAGCATTTGACAACACACTAAATAAAAACCAAACGGATCCTTCAGGACATGCCGATAGTCATATTTGAGTCACTATTGGCCTAAGGGTAGCCAACAACGCTCAAATGTGACGATACGAAAAGAAAGCAATTTTAATAAAATGATTTATAGAAATTTCGGCATGACCTTTACGTATCTATTTGTTTCCACAAAAATCAACCTGTTCAAACAACATGATATAGATAATTATAACTCGCCAATCGCGATATTTCTAAAACCAATCCAACAATAAAATGTCACATCCAACCCAGCTAACCATCAAGATCCAAAACATATGGTCAAAATAAATAAGGTACGAATAAAGTATTTGTATGCAAATAACGGACAAACTCGCGATAAACAACTAATTAGGCCAACAAGGCTCAAGTAAATAAATAGTTCCAACATGAATAAAAAGTCTAACGTGCGCGCGATCAAGTGTAATCCGATAACTGAGCCACTAGCAATCACTCTAAGCTTCGTCACGGCTTACGTCGGCACCTGTTCGTCGATTGAAAACAAAATGTACCGGAAACAAATAAAGGAGGTAAGAAAACAATCTCGCTTAAAAAGCGGCGCATGCTACTAAGCACGCACACACAATCCTAACATGGCAAGTATATTATCATGATAAATAATGACAAGACAATTTTATGGAAAATGTAACCATCTCAGTAACTTACACATTCACAATAAATGACAAATAAATAAGGTTTAAATAAATAGATTATTATAATAAAAATAAAACTCAACGAAAACCAAGTCGGGATTGCTCACATACGTACCCACCTTTAGAGCCACTGCTCAAGGACCCATAATACAATGGTACCCCCACCCACACGCTGACACTACCGTATGTGACTAAAGATATGGGGCCGGCTTTAAGGGCACTACCCCTATGGTACCGATACACCTAATACTTGCGCAAGTTTCCGGGCTCTCACCGTAAGCCTCCGGGGCTCATCCTTAAATCCACAATGGTACAAATGTACCCACCTTTAGAGCCATTGCTCAGGGACCCATCATACAATGGTACCCCACACACATTGGTAATACAATCCCAGAATATATATATATATATATATATATATATATATATATATATATATATATATATATATATATATATATATATATATATAAAGCTCCAAAAGGGCAAAAAAAACAGTAAAGTCCACACACCGAAAATAATACACAACACTTTGATATGTTATAGTTAATTAGTTATCGAATGTCACTTGAAACACATCGTTTTAATCACAGTACCACCACATATGTATACACATTGTCACCACTTTCAACACTTCTCAAAGGTTTAATTTATATCATAGTTTCACAATTTATGTTCTAAATATAGTAAATATATAATCCCTAGTCAGTATAATGCAAATGCGCCATCATATTTGCTTATAACAATATACATCAATATCTGAGCCTAAATTAACATGCAACAAATAACAAACAAACCCGCCTTTAAAGCGAAATCATATTCCTCCCCCTTACCGAAACAAACGAGAGCTCGTTTGTAAAAACTCCCAAACTTGAGCCGTACCACCTAATAAAATCTGGACAGCCTAGCGACAGTCCTTAACAGCCCCTATTATGTAATTAAAAAGAAGCACGGATCAATATAAAAGACCCAAATTCGGATTAGGGTAAAACCCTAAAAAAACGACTTTTTATAAAAGTGAAAATTGGAGGAAAAGACTTACACCGATAGATAGGGCTCGAAGAGTAGATAAAAAAAAAGTATTTGATTATTAGAAACGGACACCCGATGACCACCCAATCGACTCCCGAAGCCGCTGCCCGAAAAACACGAAAACGAAACCGATCACCGCTGCTTTTCGCGGCAGCCTGTCCAGACCTCGTTATTACCTTGTCGCTGATCACTCCCTCGATTCTCTCTCTAAAATCTCCGCTGGTCTCTCTCTCCTTATGTATTATTATGTATATGCGGCTATATATGTATATATATACTGTACTTTTATTTTAGGTTATAAGTTTTTTTCATTACTAGTCTAGTCCACCATTTATTATTTTATTACAAACAACACCCAAACCTATTATTTATCTTTTTCATTAATATATCATATATTTTTCATATATACACATGTACACAATAAATAATCATTACTATAAATTTTATAACAACGAATAATAAATACATCAATTTCCGAGTCGTTACATTCTCCCCAACTTATAAAAAATTTCGTCCCGAAATTTAACACACGCTAGTATAGCCCAAAAACTATTCGAACCACTATACATGATCTCACAACTCAAAACTTTCCATAGAAGAACGATTTTATCTATTAAGGAACCTGCTTGAAGAGTAGAAGAAGCATTACATCCGGATAATAGAAAAGGGGAAGAAAAATGAAGTAAACTTAAAATTGAATGAACGGTTGTTAACAGTTAACCACAGAACAATCAACACACTCCATATTACCGCACCCCACCACAAAAGAGAACATTTTCATGTACTACACTCACAATAAATCTACAGCCAAAGATATTATCGTAAAAATTATAGAACAACATGAATCTCTATACTCTAGCAAAAATATAATCACATCATTTCAAATATCCGTAACCGGAGTCCCATTATATCATCTCACAAATAATTCATCCAAGCCAAACAACACATGCAATCGCTAACATCTTTTAAGAGCAAAACTTATAAATCTATTGCACAAAATTGTCTAAGAAAAAACTTCCTGTAAATACTGTTTTATAGTTCAAAATTAGCTATAAATAATTAAGCAGACACTGCATAGATAAATTCAACAAGTATAAACACACCCCATAAGAATAACATTGAACATATAAGAAAGTCAATAGTATGAACACACAAAACGATGACTATGTACATAAACTATTAGATGTCCAAACACCAAATCATTTAGTTTAATATAAAGAACATCATGTGATATCTAACTCACGAATTTTGAACAGAAATGAAATGTAATTTTTTATGTACACCACATCACGTCTAACTGCAAAAAATATATATATATATACATATACCCTTTTTTTTTAAAACAACACAAATTTTATTTTTTCAGCAATACTATAAATAGATTTACCAAACGACGACAAAAAATTAAAGTAAATACACCAATTTATAAATTAAAAGCGCACATGTAGTCAGGTTATAGTTCCACCACACAATGATCACCATTGCACTAATGTTCATAAAACTATCATACCTATATCCAAATACACGTTACAAAAACTCATCACAATATTATTCGCATAGCCTTACATCATCATACACATACATCATAAGCACATAGCTCCATGGAAAAAACATAAAAATCATCACTATAAAACGCAGTAAAATTACTAAAAAGATATTATCCCAACACTTCTTTTCTCAAATAAAATAATATTAAAATAAAACTATATCAACACACGTACGAAGACCGGTAGCTAATCGGTATCTCGTTTGTCCGTCGATATAAAAACAAAGAAAATCTTTCATCTGAAAGTTTTGGCGTGTCCGACTAACTCGCAAATGATTTTTTTTTTTAAATGCACATATATATTTATATATAGATAACACTTCTCAAGAATATTTTAAGAAAAAAGAAAAATATGGTACTTTTGATCAAGTCAAAACCATGATAACTAACTCTACCGCACGCCAAATTTACATACACGTGTTTAGTATTTACAATTTAAAATAACTATAAAAGAAAAGAATGAGTTATGAAAATAGCATCACTGAGATAAACGCAAAGCTCATACACTTTTCTTAATCATGACATGCATCTCTCATAAGTATATATCGAAGGATTATAAAACAAATATAGACATAAGAACGCACCAAATGACAGGTTCGTAAATTCTCAATCAACTCTAACAAACATATATTACATACACTTGCTATTACATTAAAGTTTTCAACCAATATTATTCTAACAAATTTTTAGTACAAGTAACAAAAAAAAACGTACCAAAAATATAATACACACCTAACACTTTTCACATCACTCGATCATAAACAGTAAGTTTGTAATTACATCCTTTAATATAGCACACTTAGATCCTGTCCTTCGGGTTTCAAGAAATGAATCGACACGGATCGTCACATAAAAACACATATTAAACACAAGGGTGGCGTGATCAAAGTTAAGCAATCCATCCAAATCCATCCAAAAGAAAATTAACTAGATATAAGTTAACATCTCCACAAATAAGGCCTTTGTTTTTTTTTTAAACAAAATTTCCTTACATAGAAATCAAACTCTAAAATACAAACCATTGACGCAGCTCACGAAAACGTAACTATTGTTAGTCAACAGTTTCCAATTCAACATATATAACGGATTACAAAATTACAATGTTATGCACTTGAACACCGTAGAAAGCACAAATGTAATGCTAACCATCTACAATTATATGATAATAACATGCGAGTACAAAATTTTAAAATATATAAAAAATAAAAAATAATAAAAATAGAGCTGAATGACTAACTAATTCACATTCCTAGTCAAAATCTTAATTTTTTTTTTTTAAACATTTTTTTTTTTCAATAACAAAAGTCAAAAACTTTCATCAGAGGTTACGCACACACTCAATACACCATTACAACTAACATGACTAACCGTAAAACGAAACCGAGACTTGTATTTCCTAAACCACACTAACATTTTCATTTTTCACAAGCTCATTTGGAACGTAATCAACTTATTTTAATATTCATCAAACATTCAACAGAAACACTTCACCATGAACCTCAATTATGAAAACCATATTGTCTACAAATACATCGCTCTTTTATTTTCTTTTAAAGTTATGCAAATCAAAATGCACAGGTAACTATATATGTACTAACACAAAATTTTAGAACACGTCATTAATAAGAAAATTTCCCAAGACCTAAAAATTTAACACGAAATAAAAAGGCTCACCAAGCAACACAAGATAAGTACGTCCTCTAAAATTGAAAAAAAGTCATAGGTAAATATATCAGCTAACCGAAAGAAGTCAAACTTTCAAATTTATTTGAAACACTTCATATTAAGACCATAAATACCAACACTCCTATATGATAGAGTAAGTCATCTAGAACACTAATTATTATTTTTGTCTCAACAAAGCGAAAATCAAGGCTATGCAGGATTGAAACGTCAACAAAATTAAAAACTCAAATTTATTCATAAAACATTCACATGCTTTAAACACAACCAAGTCAAGTATGTGATTACAACATAGCCTACTAAGAGAGTTATTCATGATGCACAACAAAGTCCAATTTCAATGATTACCCACACTAAATCTAAAAAATAGCATCCAAAAACAATCACAATTTATAAATCTTCGTATCCTCAAAAGTTTCTCTATAAACATGTAACAAGGAAATTAAATACACAGCAATACAAGTAACTATTTTACAATCTCATGTAATCTGCACACATGACGAATTCCAAATTTGAAAGAATAAAATAACCAAAAAAAAATACACACACAGCTCCACTTCACTTCACAATCAAAACTTGTTATCACGCTTGCACAACGATAATGGTAGACAGATAACCCACTAGAGTAAAAAGAACAAAAATCAAATAAAATCTATCCAACACCAAACATAATTTACACACGAATATATAATAAATGCATAAGCAACCAACAAAGTAAACGTCGCCAATAAATAAGCAAAACTATTGCGAAACAAATTTGAAATGTCAACAAAAGCAACTAGTCAAAGGAATAACATTATACTCACATCATTTAAAATAATAAGAAAATCGACTATAATCTAAGAGTCATTGCTTGCTATACTAATTTTCAATAACTCCGCCTACTTAATCGAAGAAACTATCATTCGAACATACCACCACATAATAAAATATTCCCGTGATCGAATAAAAGAAAAATAAACGACTATACCACACAAACAACACTTGAAAACACTGTAATCATACTTAAATTACTGTAGTCATACTAGTGGTTAATCATAAAAATAATCACTTGAAAAACACCACCACCATCTCCAACCAATACAAATAACACAAACACTATTTCAATACAATCACACGAGTACTGCAACACTATATACAAATATGTGTCCATGTACAAAAACAATTCACATTCTAGTTATAAACAAACAAACACATTATGAAAACGAAGGCTGACAAATTATTGAAAGAAAATGCAAGCAGGACACTGCAACGATAACAAGAACTAATCGCATATTCATGCAACGGACAAACACTCACATGCAAACAAGATATGCAGATTTTTATAAAGGGTCTTACACCATCTAATCTAAGTCCCTAACCTCATTCCCGTGTGTGTCTAACCTACCCAACAGGCCACCAGGGTAATCGAAACCCGGTTAGCTCTGATACCAAGCTGTCACGCCCCGGATTTGGGTAAACCCGAGTAGTGAATATTATTTAAAAGAAAAAGATTTAAATATCAAAATATGCGGAAGCATTTGACAACACACTAAATAAAAACCAAACGGATCCTTCAGGACATGCCGATAGTCATATTTGAGTCACTATTGGCCTAAGGGTAGCCAACAACGCTCAAATGTGACGATACGAAAAGAAAGCAATTTTAATAAAATGATTTATAGAAATTTCGGCATGACCTTTACGTATCTATTTGTTTCCACAAAAATCAACCTGTTCAAACAACATGATATAGATAATTATAACTCGCCAATCGCGATATTTCTAAAACCAATCCAACAATAAAATGTCACATCCAACCCAGCTAACCATCAAGATCCAAAACATATGGTCAAAATAAATAAGGTACGAATAAAGTATTTGTATGCAAATAACGGACAAACTCGCGATAAACAACTAATTAGGCCAACAAGGCTCAAGTAAATAAATAGTTCCAACGTGAATAAAAAGTCTAACGTGCGCGCGATCAAGTGTAATCCGATAACTAAGCCACTAGCAATCACTCTAAGCTTCGTCACGGCTTACGTCGGCACCTGTACGTCGATTGAAAACAAAATGTACCGGAAACAAATAAATGAGGTAAGAAAACAATCTCGCTTAAAAAGCGGCGCATGCTACTAAGCACGCACACACAATCCTAACATGGCAAGTATATTATCATGATAAATAATGACAAGACAATTTTATGGAAAATGTAACCACCTCAGTAACTTACACATTCACAATAAATGAACAAATAAATAAGGTTTAAATAAATAGATTATTATAATAAAAATAAAACTCAACGAAAACCAAGTCGGGATTGCTCACATACGTACCCACCTTTAGAGCCACTGCTCAAGGACCCATAATACAATGGTACCCCCACCCACACGCTGACACTACCGTATGTGACTAGAGATATGGGGCCGGCTTTAAGGGCACTACCCCTATGGTACCGATACACCTAATACTTGCGCAAGTTTCCGGGCTCTCACCGTAAGCCTCCGGGGCTCATCCTTAAATCCACAATGGTACAAATGTACCCACCTTTAGAGCCACTGCTCAGGGACCCATCATACAATGGTACCCCACACACATTGGTACTACAATCCCAGAAAATATATATATATATAAAAGCTCCAAAAGGGTAAAAAAATAGTAAAGTCCACACACCGAAAATAATACACAACACTTTGATATGTTATAGTTAATTAGTTATCGAATGTCACTTGAAACACATCGTTTTAATCACAGTACCACCACATATGTATACACATTGTCACCACTTTCAACACTTCTCAAAGGTTTAATTTATATCATAGTTTCACAATTTATGTTCTAAATATAGTAAATATATAATCCCTAGTCAGTATAATGCAAATGCGCCATCATATTTGCTTATAACAATATACATCAATATCTGAGCCTAAATTAACATGCAACAAATAACAAACAAACCCGTCTTTAAAGCGAAATCATATTCCTCCCCCTTACCGAAACAAACGAGAGCTCGTTTGTAAAAACTCCCAAACTCGAGCCGTACCACCTAATAAAATATGGACAGCCTAGCGACAGTCCTTAACAGCCCCTATTATGTAATTAAAAAGAAGCACGGATCAATATAAAAGACCCAAATTCGGATTATGGTAAAACCATAAAAAAACGACTTTTTATAAAAGTGAAAATTGGAGGAAAAGACTTACACCGATAGATAGTGTGACGACCCAGATTTCCCGGAAGGAAATTCTGTGGTGCGGTGTTGTGCGTCAGTCCCACATCGCCCAGATATGAGAGTACTCGTGTGGTATATGAGCTTAAAGATCCATTTCCTATCAACAAGGCCTTTTAAAGCCGTGCGGCACAACAGCGAGGACGGAACTCCACAGTTAAGCGTGCTTACTTGGAGTAGTACCAGGATGGGTGACCCCCTGGGAAGTTGTGCCAAAGCGGACAATATTATTGATACGGGCGTGGCGGTTCGATCCGTGGGGCCGGGTCGTTACAGATAGGGCTCGAAGAGTAGATAAAAAAAAAGTATTTGATTATTAGAAACGGACACCCGATGACCACCCAATCGACTCCCGAAGCCGCTGCCCGAAAAACATGAAAACGAAACCGATCACCGCTGCTTTTCGCGGCAGCCTGCCCAGACCTCGTTATTACCTTGTCGCTGATCACTCCCTCGATTCTCTCTCTAAAATCTCCGCTGGTCTCTCTCTCTCCTTATGTATTATTATGTATATGCGGCTATATATGTATATATATGTAACATGAGTTTATATATGTATATATATACTGTACTTTTATTTTAGGTTATAAGTTTATTTCATTACTAGTCTAGTCCACCATTTATTATTTTATTACAAACAACACCCAAACCTATTATTTATCCTTTTCATTAATATATCATATATTTTCCATATATACACATGTACACAATAAATAATCATTACTATAAATTTTATAACAACGAATAATAAATACATCAATTTCCGAGTCGTTACATTTGCCAACAACTTTATGAGGTGAATGTGTGCTAGCAGCATCATATATAATTAACAGGCTTCCTTCCACACTTTTGAATGGAAAGACTCCTTTTCAGTTACTTTTCCAAAAACAGCCATTTTATCAACACCTTAGAGTGTTTGGTTGCTTAGCATATGCCTCTACTTTATCAAGAGATAGAAAGAAATTTGATCCTAGAGCTAGGAAATGTGTATTTTTAGGCTATGCCTATGCCACTAAATGTTATAAGTTGATGGATCTTACTACTCATGAATTTTTTATATCAAGGGATGTTCATTTCTATGAGAGTATTTTCCCTTATTATTGTTCTAAGCCTTCTCCTCAACCTTGTCTTTCTTGTGATGAGTTTGTGATTGGCACTACTACTTTTTTAAATGAAGAAAGGGTAAGTAGTGAAAGAAGTGATCATATTGGTAATAATTCACCAATTTTTGACACTCATAATGATACCAATTCTAACTCTACTCATGAAGACATTTCTCTTAATAATGATGGGAATAATGATGGGGATAATGATATAAACTCCATGAAGAACATGTTTTTCATGAAGAATGTGGTAGACAACCAAGTTATAGGTCTAGAGTTAAGACTGTTTGGTTAAAGGATTATCATTGTGCTGCTATTGATGGTGCACATGATCTTTATCCTTATGACCTACATCAATATCTTTCTTATGATAAGTTCTCCACTTCTTATAAAAACTTTTGTGCATCCATTTCTTATAAAATAGAGCCTTCTTCTTTTAATATTGCTGCTCAAAACCCAAAATGGGTGACTGCTGTAACGAATCGAAAATTTCGGTTTTATTATTGATTTGTATTGTTTTTTTTAAGTAATATTAATGTATGGTGTAAGTGAATACATGTGAAATAAACAATATAGTAATGCATATGTAACAATAATGTTGGGTTATATTTGTAATTAGTAATAACTATGTGGGCTAAGATAGTTATTTAAATAAAGTTTAAAACCTAATATATATATATATATATATATATATACAGCAAAGCAAAGGATACATGCATTTATACAGCCGCACATTAACATATATATACATACACATAAACTGATACATACATATATATATGCCGCATATACATATATATATATATATATACACAATCCAGAGAGAGAGGTCGTCAGCGAAGGAAGAGAGGGTTGACCACTCCGATGACCAGTCCGACGAGTATAGGCGGCAGTGATGGTGGCGGAGGTGGTGGCTTTTCGGACAGCCGCTTCGGAGGCTGATATCGAGGCCTTCGGGTATCCGTTTTTCACAATCAAATACATTTTCTTAATCTACTCGTCGATATCTATCTACCTGTGTAAGTCTGCTTCTCCGATTTTCACTTTTATAAAAACCCAGTTTTTAAGATTCATTAATAATCCGAATTTGGTCTTTTATATTGATTTGTGCCTTATTTTAATTACATAATAGGGGATGTTTAAGGACTGTCTCTAGGCTGTCCAGGTTTTACTAGGTGGTACGGCTCGAGTTTGGGAGTTTTTTTACAAACGAGCTCTCGTTTGTTTCGGTAAGGGGGAGGAATATGATTTCGCTTTAAAGGCGGGTTTGTGTGTTATTTGTTGCATGTTAATTTAGGCTCAGATATTGATGTATATTGTTATAAGCAAATATGATGGCGCATTTGCATTATACTAACTAGGGATTATATATTTACTATATTCAGAACATAAATTGTGAAACTATGATATAAATTAAACTTTTGAGAAGTGTTGAAAGTGGTGACAATGTGTATACATATGTGGTGGTACTGTGATTAAAATGATGTGTTTCAAGTGACATTCGATAACTAATTAACTATAACATATCAAAGTGTTGTGTATTATTTTCGGTGTGTGGACTTTACTGTTTTTCGCCCTTTTGGAGCTTTTATATATATATATATATATATATTCTGGGATTGTAGTACCAATGTGTGTGGGGTACCATTGTATGATGGGTCCCTGAGCAGTGGCTCTAAAGGTGGGTATATTTGTACCATTGTTGATTTAAGGATGAGCCCCGGAGGCTTACGGTGAGAGCCCGGAAACTTGTGCAAGTATTAGGTGTATCGGTACCATAGGGGTAGTGCCCTTAAAACCGGCCCCATATCTCTAGTCACATACGGTAGTGTCAGCGTGTGGGTGGGGGTACCATTGTATTATGGGTCCTTGAGCAGTGGCTCTAAAGGTGGGTACGTATGTGAGCAATCCCGACTTGGTTTTCATTGAGTTTTATTTTTATTATCATAATCTATTTATTTAAACCATGTTTATTTGTTCATCTATTGCGAATGTGTGAGTTACTGAGGTGGTTGCATTTCCCATAAAATTGTCTTGTCGTTATTTATCATGATAATATATTTGCCATGTTAGGATTGTGTGTGCGTGCTTAGTAGCATGCGCCGCTTTTTAAGCGAGATTGTTTTCTTACCTCCTTTCTTTGTTTCCTGTACATTTTGTTTTCAATCGACGAACAGGTGCCGACGTAAGCCATGACGAAGCTTAGAGTGATTGCTAGTGGCTCAGTTATCGGATTACACTTGATTGTGCGCACGTTAGACTTTTTATTCACGTTGGAACTATTTATTTAGTTGAGCCATGTTGGCCTAATAAGTGTTTATCGCGAGTTTGTTCATTATTTGCATACAAATAATTTATTCGTAGCTTATTTATTTTGACTATATGTCTTGGGTATTGATGGTTAGCTGGATTGGATGTGACATTTTATTGTTGGATTGGTTTTTAGAAATATCGCGATTGGCGAGTTTTAATTATCTATATCATGTTGTTTGAACAGGTTGATTTTTATAGAAACAAATAGATACGTAAAGGTCATGCCGAAATTTCTATAAATCATTTTATTAAAATTGCTTTCTTTTCGTATCGTCATATTTGAGCGTTGTTGGCTACCCTTAGGCCAATAGTGACTCAAATATGACTATCGGCATGTCCTGAAGGATCCGTTGAGTTTTTATTTAGTGTGTTGTCGAATGCTTCCGCATATTTTGATATTTAAACCTTTTTCTTTTAAATAATATTCACTACTCGGGTTTACCCAAATCCGGGGCGTGACAGCTTGGTATCAGAGCTAACCGGGTTCCGATTACCTAGGTTGCCTGTTGGGTAGGATAGGCACACACGGGACTGAGGTTAGAGACATTGACTAGGTGGTTTAAGACGTTTTATTTATTTATTCATGCATTGGTAGAATCTCTGTCTTGCAGTTTGGTGTTTCTGCGCTACTTGTATGTGCGATTACTTATTGTGATTGTTGGGGGTGATCCGCTTGTGTTTTCTTTTGACAACTTGACGATGCTTTGTGTTTAGTACTCGTATTCGTAATTTTTGGTGCTTGTTTATTACTACATAGACATATTTTTGCAACCGGTGTTTCGATAATCTTTCATGTATTTTTGTCTTGGTGAAGACTCTGGCTGTGGTTTCAAAATTCATTTTTTTTTATGATTAATCGCTAGTAGTTATTGAAATCTAATTACAGTGACTTAGTATGAGTTGTTTGGTTCAAGTGAAACTAGGTTACATGTGTTGGTTGACTGGTATTCTTGTTTTTACATACTGAAACCTTTAGTTGAGTTTCATTTTGTGCGTTATGGACAATTTAGATTTTCTTGTAGTTAGTTCTATATTTGGTGTGGAAAGGGGATTGAATAGTTGGTTTATCTTTTTATGAAAAAAAAAGAAAGTAAAAGAACATGATAAACATATATCACATGCCTAATAATTTTGTATGATTTTTCGTTTTAAGTTAGTTCATGTAATTCTTATTTAGGTGTGAAACATTCGAAATAACTTATGACATTAAGATGGAAACTGTGATGTGATGAATTATAGTGATACTAATAATTATTTTCTCATTGGAGTAAGACCAGATGTAAAGGAATAGTGGATTTCCTATATCAATCGATGATATGTCGGGTGTATACATTTTGATTCTCGACATGAGTGTTGGATTTTATTGCTTGTTATGGTAAAGTAAGTTGAATGAATTGTTATTGGTTTTATGTGGTCGGAAAGCTATCCAGTAAAAGTAATTGAGTATATATAAAAATATGGTGATCGAGAATACATTATTTGGTATAACATGTGCATGCATATTCACCCACATTTATATTTTACAATTTCAACGGATTTAGATTTTCTTTTGAAAAGTTATTGTCAGCTCAGTCGTTCTAACTTCTATTTTGATGGAAATTATTGTCCGATTTTCATTTGATTGTAGAATAGGTATTATTAGATTGGTATTATATTATTTATAAATAAATAAATTACATAACATTGGTAGTGTGTAATTCGATTGCAGCGTTCGGATTTGCCCTTTAAAATAGTGAATCTCATTATTGATTGAGATTGTAATAGATATTCAGAAGAAATAATTTAGTGGTGTAAGGTTACTTTAGAAGTGAATAAAATCTTTATATTACGTGTTATTAAATGTTATTTATTTTATTACTTTCGATTTGCCATTCATATGAACAATGTGACTTTATTTGGATGAATTTGTACAATGTTAACATAGTGATGTTTGACATGTATCCATCTATGTGTTGATAAGTTTAATGAGTTATTGTTTAACTTTGTCGTTTTGATAATCGTTGACGTTTTTAGGTTGTGAGTGTACAAACCTCAAGTGAGTAAAATTTCATATTTCATATTTACTTTTTAGTTAAATTTTGGTTTATTTTATTTGGATAGTGAAATTGATGTATGCAGTGTTTAAGTAGGATGAGTATCTAAAATGCTTTAATTCCTTATATTAGATTTTAGATTAGCATTTGAACATGTGGTGAACTCGGTGCATCTGACATCTCTTTATTTGTGCTAGGCAACTGTGGGTGATTTTGCGAGTTGACTTTCATTGCAATCCTTAAGTTTGTATATAATGTAAAGATTTAGTGTGTTTCGACTTTTTTTGCATTTTTGCTTAGGTGCTACGTGCGGATGTAATGTTAGTCTCTACTTATGGAGTTGTTGATTTGGAAATTCATTACGTGGTGCATGAGTTTGTGTGGCGGTACGGTTATTGATTTCAATTTTCTTTCTTTTTAATCCCTGAAATTAAGATTTAGGTGTTTATTCTAGAAAATGTTGCATTTTAAAATTTATTTATATGAGTTAGTACCTAATGTCGTTTGTGATTCAAATGGACTTATTAGAAATTGTGTATTTACTAATATCTTTATTTGGTTAAGTGTTTGATCATGCATAATGGTGAGTGGGATTGTTGTTGTGTATCAATGTAATTTTCTATTGATTATCTTATTATTATTCTTAACAAAAAATAAGAGTTTTTGTGGATATTTTGATAATTGTCAGAATTAAGATACGCTTTTCGAAAATTGTAGCTTCATGTCGAATTTGTAGTTGTCATTTCTCTTATTTTTCGTTAATTCTGAAACTTGTGGTGTGTTATGTTCACATGCTAATTTATTATAGTAACGGTATTGCTAAGTTTCTCATGTGTTCATTTGCCATTCTCCAAGTTATGTCTGTTTTATACTTTTTCTTAATTGTTTGGCGGGTGATGGAGTTTGGTTTGGTAAACGTTCTAGTGCTTTGGTGAAATTTGGTTTCAACCAATCTTATGCAAATAATTCTCTATTTACTCTGCATCAAGGTAATCACTATATTATTCTCTTGGTCTATGTGAATGATATCATATTGGCCAGTGCTTCTTTGTCCCTTATAACTGCTGTGAAGGTATTTCTGAATGAGAGTTTCAATATAAAAGAGTTGGGAAAATTGAAATATTTTTTGGGTTTGCAAATAGCAAGGTCTGAAGATGAGATTTATCTATGTCAAATGAAGTATGCTCTAGAACTCCTAGAAGATACATGGCATTTGGGTTGTAAACATGTTACATTCCCAATGAAGACTAATATAAAGCTTTCTAAGAATGATTCTGCACTTTTGGACAATGTTGGTGAATATAAAAGGCTAATAGGGAGGCTACTTTACCTCACTATAACTCGTCTTGACATAGCGTATGTGGTGACACATTGAGTCAGTTTATTAGTGCTCCTTGTGTGAATCACTACAATGCTGCTCTAAGGGTACTTAGATATATTAAAAGCAGCCCTGCTCAAGGTTTGTTTTTCCATTCTCAAATAATATAATTTTAAAGGGATTTTGTGATGCTGATTGGGCCTATGAATAAAGACAATAAGGTCCATTACAGGGTAGTGCACTTACTTAGGAGATTCCTTGATCTCTTGGAAAAGTAAGAAGAAAGCTACAGTTTCTCGTAGCTCTGCAGAAGCAGAATATAGGGCAATGGCACAAGCTAGTTGTGAAATGGTTTGGCTACTACAATTGATTAAGGATTTTGGTATAGTTCATGATGGATCTGTTCTGTTATATAGTGATAGCAAGGCTGCTCTATCACTAGCAGCAAACCCTGTGAATCATGAGAGAACCAAACATGTTGAAATTGATTGTCACTTTATCAGAGATAAGGTACAATCTGGTTTGATTCATCTCTTGCACGTTTATTCCTCTCATCAATTAGGTGATATAATGACCAAGCCACTCTCATCAAAGGTGTTCCATTTTCTGCTATCCAAGATGTGAGTTTTGAATTTAGCCACTCAATCCTCTTCATCTTGAGTGGGCCTGTTAAGATTGATGTAACTAAGTTGTAGTTAGTTTATAGTTTTATCTGTTACTTTCTATACTCAGTGGAGTAATTTGTAATTAGAAGTAAATATATTGATTGGCTGCTAATTGTGCTGACCTGACAGTTAGTTAGAAGCAGTTACTTATACTGCGTGTAACAAGTTAATGAAAATATATCATTTCATTCAAAATTTTCAT
This sequence comes from Primula veris, assembly GCA_963682055.1. Lineage (NCBI taxonomy): Eukaryota > Viridiplantae > Streptophyta > Magnoliopsida > Ericales > Primulaceae > Primula > Primula veris. The sequence continues at coordinate 8,287,138 of OY821742.1, read as the reverse complement.
TTTCTCTCTCTAGAATAGAGCTAGAATGGCGAATTTATCATGCATTTTCTAATACAGAAAGTATATATGAGAAAATGAGTTACAGTAACACATCTCTGAAAATCAAGCACCCTTTATATATTGACTCCTACCAGGGAATATAAATTAATTTTACAGAAAATGCATCTTTTATTAAGAGAGTATGAGAGAATGAGTTACAGTAGCATATGCCCTTAACTAACACGACAACCGAAATTAAAAAGACTGGACAGAAAACTCAATAATTAACTAAAGAACACTTCTTCCTGATTTCACCAGCTTTGCCAGTGAGAACTCCGACCCGACCCAACTGAATCATGGATTCCCCGAAATCCTTATAGAAAGTAGACCCTGACGTCGAAGCTTGAAGTTTCACATACGCTCTTGTCTCTGAATCATCTAGAAGAGCAGCGTCGGATCTGAACAAACCTCTCCTTTTAGCAACAAGACTATAGTAACTGGTATCAAATGATTTGAAGCTTCCAGGGTCCATTTCGACAAAGGTTTTCAAGTCTGGTACTGCCGTAGGTTTGCATTTATTCTTCAAGAAAGGGATGTATTTTGAGTCTAAGGAAGGGTCAGTATCGCCTTTTCCGGTGAAGTTGTACAACCGGTTGGTAAAGAGGAAGCAATGTCCAATGCCTATGGTGTGAGCTCCTATAAAAAAATTCAACAAATTTAAGTTAATGGTTAGTTACTTTGGATACTTATGATTGTTATCGAGAACAAAAAAAGTTGGATCAAATCAGTAAGGTTTGCACCGTTTTTTTTATGCTAGCATATATATCGTGATATCGATCATTGTAGATGCCAAAACTTCCTAAATTTTTCAAGAACTACACATATTAACTAAGGAAAGTTATATGACAATTGCTAAATTATACCCTTGCATAATTATAACTTAGATTATAACTTTGTTTCTACCTGATAGAACTGCTAGGTCTTTTGAAGACAATCCTTTAGACTTCCACAAAGATTTGAGTGTACTGATGTCAGAATTAGAACCAGGAAGGTTAGCTAAAGCCTGGGCTGCGCTTGAAACCTTTCCATCTCGACGACCCAATTCTACTTCCCAAAAGGGACCATGAATCTGCAATGTTAAAATCAAATTTGTCGAGAGTTATATACAAAATGTAGATTTAAAAATTGTATTTTTATTTACAAAGATTCGTATATATATGAAAATTGGGTTATAGTATTTACCAATGATATAGCGTCGCGAACCACCAAGGAGAGGATGTCAGCACAAGACACTAATCTCGGGCATGCCTTCTCGACGGCAGCTTTGGCAGCGTCGATTACTTGATATCCTCTTAGGAACAAGTTTGGTCCTGAATCTTTTTCTGCCACATTGTTCTTTGTCGAGTTTAGTAGTAAAGAAGCGTCACATCCCTGCCGGAAAAATAGTGTCCACAGTTAGAATAGTTTGACATTTTTTTATATTTTTAAAAACCAAGTGCAATGCAATGAATTTTTATTTTTGTTTATGAAAATCCACGGCCTTCAAGGTGCAACTTAAACACCTTAAAGTTTAAGAAGTAGGGTCCCTCCCCTCTCTAAAAATTCTCCAAATGTTTTTTTCAGGACTTACTATTGACTATTGCCATAATTTCAGGAAAAAATTGTGCTCTATAAAAATTAAAGAGCATGTTTAAAATTCTCATTAAAATCCCCAGAAAATGTAAATCACCGAACGACGCAACCTACTAGCTTCTGCAAAGTCGATCAAGTGAACACGAGAAAGTATCTATAAATAGTTTGTAAACTGTAATAACTACTTAACTAAGCAATACATGGCAAAAGGCACCAAGATGGACGAAAATGAGATACATAAATGAATAAAAATGTACGCATGTGTATAAATAGTTACATACGTTAACAAAGCAGTCATGGAACTGCATACGGAGTAAAGGCGCAGCTAGAGTCGGAGTTGTATAAATGTATTTGGCAGTGGTTTGCCTAACAATGTGCTCAAGAGATGGGCATTTTTCTTCATAATACCCAAACTTCAATTTTGTATATGCCCCAAACGCAAGAGGAACAAGTAACAATTGAAACATTAGAACTAAGAAAAGCTTTTGTGATGCCATTGATTTTGTACTTTGGAGAACAATTGTTCCAGCTACTTATGCAATGTTACCACATAAAACATTGTATTTATAGTAACCTCAATCGTTGTTAAATTTGTCAACTCAAAGTTGGCATTTCTGTTTATCAATAATCAATGAGTGGTTGTTTCAGAAAAAAAATAGTGGGATTGCATAACCAAAGTACATTTGTTGGTATGAATAATTATATAGTAATATATTACTCGTCTTATTATATTGTAATGAATTACACGGCTTATACAGTATTTTGTTCTTTTTATAGTGAATGTCCCATTGGCAAATTTAACGTGTTTGACAATCATGCATGCATGACGTGACCTTTCCAATAGAGGATAGTTATTTGTACTCACTTTTGTTAGTTTCTATGAAAATAGACAAATATAGAAGACATGCAAACGGGACTATTTTTTTTAAGCAGAAACGGCACTGAAACTACACATACGAACCTTCCAAATTTATTTTGATTTATCCTTAGGAAGTGGAATTAGTTTTTCTATAAATTTTTATCACATAATGCGGAATAACATAGGTAAAGATTTTTAAAAACCATAGTTGAAAAACCTTTACAGTCACATGTAAAGAGTCACTATTACATGGGCTGTCACCAATTAATTGTCAAGGCGTGGAATTTTTACAAAAATTAGAGGGAGTCCACGAACTCATCAACCGGGTATAAATAAGAAAATATCTAATGAGATAGTATACAACTTGTGGTTGTCACTTGGAAAATAAAAATATATCTAGCTAATGAGATATTTTACATTAAACTACACATTTTTAATATTTAACTTCAACTTTAATGTTCCATAATACTACATTATATATACCAAATCATAATTAATATTTGAAAATTAAATATGTTTTATGTACTAACCAATGATTCTCCAATTAAAAAAAAAATATTTATCTAATGAGATATAGTATACAAACTTGTGGTTGGCACAAGGAAAAGAAAAGGCTTTCTTTGTATTTTCGTCATTAAGTTGACGTCTACATTTTCTTTTCAAGTATCTTCAGGTTCAAACCACGTTTTTGCTATTGTAAGTAATATATTTTACTAAGAAATAAACCAGGTTCAAACCACATTTTCTTTTCAAGTTTTAAGTTTATTCTATCAAGTACTGTAATTTTCAAGATGTTTTCTATTGTTACTCTGTTTTGTTTTTGTGGGGTTTTTCATCCACTTTTTTTTAAATAATAAAGGAGTGAGTTTTTCCCACCATTAATATAAAAAAAAATACTAAGAAATAAACAAGGTCAATAATAAGCTTGAAGCTTGCATGCTATATTAATGCTGAATAAATGTATAACAATGTAAATTTCTTCAAGATACTGATCACTGTTTGACAAGTACTGAGTAGGTTGAAATACAACAACTGAATGGGTTGACAAGTAATTTATGACTTATATTACATGGATTAATTGTGATCTTCATTTTAACACCATTCTTTCGTTTCAGGTTATCATGTTTAAGGCCTTCAGTATAAATGTAAATTTGAAGGCATTTCCTTTTAGATCTTCAGACCTGTATGAAATGAGAAATTTATACGAATCAGGCACACCCCAGGTCTCATTTGAGACAAAATTACTTTCAATTTGATAAAATTAAATGACATACGAAATATTTTTACTCTATTTTATCTCATTTTCATCACAAAATTAATAGTTCCAACCGATTAAAAGAAAGTTTCAGGAATGAATAATTGAAGTCCATCTAGTTACGGTAACTTTAGAAAGATCCGTCGTATCACCAATCATGGGTAGTTTCATCTCAATTCCCACATCATGATCCTTATATATATATATTTATTTTTTTATTTTATCAATTTGATTCTCCTCTACCTTGAGACAAAAAAGTTGACTAGCTTCTTTTAATTATGAGTGTTGTTTGGAAATACTTTTGCACATTATTTATCTTTTAGCATGGGATAGCCAATTTATGAAATCTTGTGTTTGATGTGAGTAAAGATTATAAGGTGTCTAATCTTACACAAAAACAAGGATTGAAGCGGAACTTTACCTCCACGACATTCCAGAGAGCTTATCATTAAGATCCTTGAACAACAACAAATTTTTGTCGATCTTCAGATCTCTCAATTTCGCAACAAATTTGACATATTGCGAAATCGAGTTAGTAAGATCTACAAAAAATAAAAATAAAAATCTTAAAATCAAATTACAAGACATGATATTGAATTAAAAATGAAATGAAAATCAATTTCTTACAGACAGTGAAACAAAGAATGTCTCTGAAAAACATATTAAAAATTAGAAAAACTAAAGCTACACCAAATATGTGGTCATTTAGCCAGGGAAGATGAGAACATTGAGGAGACACTAAAAGTATAAAGTAACTCGTAATATGCAAATGCATATATACTTTAAAATAAGCATCAAAGTAACATTTAAACCATATGAAGAAAATAATCAAACTTACAAATGCCCGTTGTCACAAGAATTGATGGATATTTTTGTGCTGAGATCTACAAAGATAAAGATCATGAAAGTTATTATTATCATCCAACTTAAATCCATGTAATGTAAATGTATGTTCACAAGTTGGAGTCAATTAAACATGATTGCCAGTGACTAAAAAGTAACTTATTATTCAAAAATTGGAAAAAAGCCAAGAAGAAAGTGATTTGGTGCTCACATTATCATATGGGGAATATGACTTCATGTAGTGGTAGAACTCTTCCTTATGAGGATCACCCCATTCCTGCAGCAACAAAATGACTAATATTATTTTGTAAAAATATTCAAACCATTAAGTTTGCAAAACATAAATTTTTTAATTAAAAATCAGTAGCTTAAGTTTGGTTGACCATCGACGCTAACTCGCTAAGACAAACCATCTCTATCCACTTCCAAGACAAGAAGTAGGCAAATGATAATTAAGGTGAAATTGTAACATTACAATTTAAGATATAAACTAATTTGTTCATCCATAACCACAAATTAAAAAACTACATGCTTCATATTCAGAAAGATGAAAATGTAAAAAAACAATTAAGATTATAAAGAGGAACAAGTTAATTTCACCTCCCACACTGGCGAATTTCGAGGAATAGTTGGAGCAAGCATTCTTGTAACAACATCAACAAAAGGTGCCTCAGCAATAGCAACTCTGAATAGATCAGGACGCATATTAATAACAGCAGCTACAATCAAACCTCCTCCAAAAAGACCGTCAATTACGAGCTTCTCATTTGTGCAGTATTTCATCTCTATCAAATACTCGGCGCAGGCAATGAAATCCGCGAAAGTATTTTTCTTGTTAAGCAGCTTTCCATCAATGTGCCACTGTGCCCCCATTTCACCGCCTCCACGCACATGAGCAATTACATAAATGAATCCTCTATCCAATAATGGAAGCAGTGATGCACTGAAATAGGGATCTGTCGAAATCTGGAATAATACAATATGCATTATTGTTTAAGAAATGTAAAAACACTAAGCATGATACATAGCTACAGAAAACGATAACTACTGTACGAGTTCATGGGCGTATTTGCAAAACTCTTGCATTCAAGAATGTTTACTGGATTACGACAGATGCCATTTTATTAAATTATAATATTTCTTTCAATAATGTAATAAAGGAGGATATCTGGTGGTTCCCTAAAGTGTCTATGTGAATATGTAATTGTTTCGCAGTTACTAGAAAATCAAAACCACCCTTAAATTTGGAAAGTTTGACCTTTTAGCAGATGAGTGGAATATGAAGAATAACAAATAATCTTTTTACAAACACTTTAAAGCAAGCATGGATAAAATCATGGGGAAGATACCAAAACAAGAAGATACGAAGAAAGAAATCGGACGAAACAGAAGATCAATTTTAGCTGTACATGACCATATAGTTCGAGCAATTTATCTTGAGTAAGTGTAATAAGAGATTAGTAACACAAACATAGCTATCAGAGATGGAAAATGACAAACAATATCAATCATACAAAATAGGTCCTTGTAATTTTTTGTAAAACCTTAGAGTTGATCAAAGCAATGAGAATAGTAGATATGACAGTACCCCCCATGTCGCGTAACCATACAATAGCAGCGGATTTGATCCATCAAGCTTCTTGAGATTCTTTTTGTAAACTATTGACATGGGAACTTGAATACCGTCTGGAGCAGTCGCCCATTTTCTTTCTGTTACATAGTTCGACGAATCAAAACCACCCAAAATCTGAGGCAAAGTGTTATAAACCATTACACATATATCTTAATTACCTGATAGCATATATACAAATTGAGTTGCCCCTGATCAACTTTTGGAACATAAAGTGGCACTTGATAAATACAAATAAACCAAAAAGTTAGTTTCTGATAACTTACTACATCTGTTTTCTTTATTGCTGATATTCCTTCGCTCATGTCATAATCGATCACAGTATCCGGTGTCCTCAATGTGCTGTAAAGAAACCGTAAAATGGTGGAAGAATAATCCGAATCTAATTGGTATACTGCATAATCAGGATCCATAAACTCGACAGCATTAGCTCTTTGAAGCATTTGAATATTCGGTTCATCAATAGGAGGAAGATTGAATATGATTATTTTTTTAAGGCCATTTTCACGCTCAAAAACTACCAGATGTTCGGGAAAAAGTTGCACAAACGTTATCCTTGCCCTGCAAAAATAATAAGATTGAAGCTAAGGATGAATGTGAATGGCAGTAAGAAAGACATCTTCTAGAAAAATAGCAAGTCTATTTTCTATTTCGTCGTCTCATTTTTTATTAATTAATACTAGTAACTGAAGTAGTATGTGCTACAAGGTTGTTTTACCAATTTTATTAATTATTTTCGAAACACCAAAATCAGCCCAACATCCCTAGTTTATGTTAGTTGTAGGAAAGAAAGAATCATTCGATCAAAGAATAGAGTCATTTGTATGTTTTTTTACATTCGATAGTTCTTCATAGAAATATGTACTCGTATTTGTGAAAGCTTTCAAAGTGAAAAGAATATAAATGTACTTATAGACTGATGTAATCATAGTAAATTTTCTACCATGTGAAAGAGATCTGATGTGATCAGATCCTTTAAATTTAGAATTTTAGCAAAAGGATCCAACAACTTGACTACGTCGGTTCCATTGAACATTTTACATCTGCATAACCATCATTTCGGCATGTAATAACTTACTATAAGAACTAATTATACAAAGGCATGCTACCCGTGTCAATCCCGGTTACTCCTACTTTTTCATCCCATCACATTGTTTAACAAAAAACTAAGAGTAAGTGATGGTTGTTGATGGACATTCAAAGATATTTTTGTTAAAGAAATTGAAATTTGAATACCTTTCCCTGTGAGGCAGAATAACTGTAATTGCACTGACATTATCAATTGGACATGCTAACAATTCGGAGTTGTATACGTCTTCACTCGTTCTCTTGATATAAAAATGACTACCACGATGGTTCACTGACGTATCAATACCTTCTATACGAGGTGTTAAAGGCATAAGCTCATATATGGGGTTGGCAATGTCCAAATATAAGACAAACCTTGTTTTTATGCTGTTTGATGCTACAAACACGAATTTCTTGCTTTCGGATAACTCAATATCCACGGAAAATTTTTCATCCTTTTCATGGTAAAGGCACAGGTCATTTGATTGTTCTTCTCCAAGTTTGTGTAGCCACACCTATTAAACGTCAATGGGAAACGAAAGATACAGTTTAACATTCTAACACAGAAAAAACAAGTGATCCACATTCATCATGAAATCATGATGATGAATAACTTCAATCGTTTTTTAAACAGTGAGGGTCTAGCTTTTGATAACCATTTAATTAAAAATATTCGTTTACATTTCCTAGTATTTGGTTGTAAAAGGTCTTAATCTTTATCATGTTAAATTGGAGGATGGAGCAATTTGATGTTGGAAAAGTTTGGTTCTCAGATATTCCCTTGTGAAAGGATTTCTGATTCCATTTTATAACTGGTTTTCAGGTTTATTTCATAAGTTTATCTTGAATAGTTTCTAGGGGCTGGCATCCTACATCTACAACGAAGAACACGCTAAGCATATTATAATGTTGACAACTTGAGCTTGACGTATCCGAACATATTCATGTAAACATAATGTCAATCACAATTTTTTTTGTCATTTTAAGCTAATTAAAACTTAAAAGTAATGCTTTTAAAGTAAGTATTACTAAAAATTTGGTATATGTGCTGGCAACACAAAAATTGAGAAGATTTTCTAGCATATGTTGTTTTTGGAGGGAATTAGAAGATTGAGGCAAACACCATATATATGTAAAGAGGTTTACAAATTACAATAGTTTTGATCAACTAGGCAACAATCGAAAGGAATCATATATTCATTCTACGGTGTCACAGTTTATCTTAATACAATAGTTCATTGTTCAAGCACACAGTTTCATTTAAGAGGTGGTGAGGTGATAGGGTTTATGAATGTGCAATTAAGCTTTAAGATTGTGTCAAAAACATAAGTCAACCAACAAACATAATGGAAGAAATGTCGCAAATTACATCACCATAAAGTCAAATATATTCAAGCATTGCAGAATCAAAGTTAACCAACAATACCTTATCTGCCCGATTGAAATCCTTTGTAACATAAAGTAAAACTTCATTTCCCGCCCAAACAACATTATATGTCAAGCCTACTAAAGAATTTCCCACTCGATTTCCAGTTTCAGCATCAATGACATAAGCAGTATAGTTCTGATTACCTTTTGTGTCTTCTGTAATTGCTACTAACTTGTGATCAGGACTAACCTGAAAATTCAGTAAGAAACAAAGGGGATACAAGATAGAATTAGCATTGGGAAAAAGTCACTAGAATATAGATGGTGAATTCCAATATATACCAATCACAAGGTAAGGCAAAAAAAGGTGTTGCCTCTACCTTAAAAGCACCAGTGCTATAATATGTTTGCCCACGAGCTCGTAAGCTCTCATCAAGCATAATATGCTCAGGAGGAGAATTTGGTCCAGTCGGCATGACATCATAAATTGAAGGTTGATCCCCAACATTACTGGTTATGAGGCGACGACAATACTGATAATAATCTGTTCCCGCCAAAGTCCACTCGTAGTAATAGTAGGGGCCTCTACGTCTAGGTGCAGAGATGTCACCCTTCTTTATTTTCCCACTAATTTCAGCAAATATTTGTTCTTGCAACTTTTTGGTACCTAAAAGACAAAAGGAATTTTAAAAAAAAAAAAATCAACATAAAAAATCTGGATAAGTTGGTCAAATTCCATATTAAAGTCGAACCATTTACAGGTAATATTTTAAATTTGCCAGCTTTTTTGAATCTAGAAAGTTATCAAGTAAATATGTTTCTCATACTCACTTGAATCACTTCTAACTTTGTAAGTCTAGTTTGTATTAGCATTTCGAATTCGAAGAGTACCCATTAAGTGTCCATGACTTAGGTCAATCCCCAAAAATGTAGAGTTGCTTATCCAAACCTTATCCAGCGATTTTACACTAGTGTTAAAAAATATTGTAATATCCTTACTTGAATCAACAAAATGTGGTTTTTCCATTTCAGTAAGATCTAAGGTTATTTTTGCATCTTTTAAATTATCCTTTGCATGAATACAGTTTACCAGTTTAGTGACTCGACATCGGATTAAAACATCTTAGGTAAACAAATGAAGCCTACCAGACATTATAAGGTTAGTGTAATTTTTTTCCTCGTTGATATAAGCAGTGACTTCAGGGTTGGTGCCGTTATCATTTCCGAGCCAGAAGTAGTTGTCGCTCCTGACATCACCAAACATCTCCGTCACATGATTCACCTTCTTTGCCTTTGGTGGTCCTTTTGTTATGTTTACATCGTTTAGTAGACGACGATTAAGCTGATGGGAATGGAGGGTGTTCGGAAATGAAACCACAGTGCCAACCAAGAAAATCAAAATAACTGAAAATACTTTCATATTTACTATTTAGACAATTGAACTTTTCGTGGATAAGTAAATGTTCTACACTGAAACTCAATGCAGACTGTTTTAGGTTATATACTAGTTTTAAGATCCAGTTTAAACTGCCAGGTTAATAAGCTTCATTGAAAGATGACAATTTTGCAATCCATTTGAATGGTATGCCTCGTTCTTTTCTTAGTATTAACTTGTCCACTTCCTTGGAGGGTATTCCAAATAGTACAATAGACAATTACAAACAAACAAACAGAGTGTAATAAAACAAAATGAAAGGAAAAAATACATTAAGATACTACCAAGACTAACAACAAAATATATGTAATCTTTTTAGCTGAAAACTAGGTTATAAGAACACAAAATGAAGGAGCACCAGACCAGGGTACTAAGGAAGAGAACACAAAAGTTAAAAGGATCCACATAGTTTGGACAAAATAAAGGGACAAAAAACCAAAATACTACTAATATTTTGTTCAAAGCATGAGCTTCACTATGACGTAAGTATCATCTTAACAATCGTAAGCGTCTAAGCACTGCTACAATAATTGTATATACATATGTATAGAAGTTTCTTTTAGTCAGTTCCTAGTGGAAACCTACCTTGTAATTCCGTTTCATTTAACGATAAAATTTTGCAGTTTTTCATTAAGGATATGAAAACAAATTGCAATCATTATCAATCCTCCGATTCAATTCAAACGAACAGACCAAGCAAGTATGGCAACAACTTTTTTTTCTTAGCTTTTTTAGCTCTTTGATTAAAAAAAGGAAGAAAATATATGTTTAGTATACTCAAGTATCATGCTTTTTCGATTTCTTATACTGTACTACCAATATTCTTGACTAGTTTAATGAACTTTTGAGTTTTTTCAAATTAGTATATTGTCGTCCAATTAACCAACAAAAATAGGTGAAGTTACTAAATTAACCTCATGCAACTTAGTCTATTTTTCAGTTTAGTATATTGAACTTTCGTTTTATTTTTCTTTTCTACACTATTCTTTCTATTAACTCCAATTTTTTTAATTTTACTGAAGTAGTCCGTATAATTTCAGAATGTAATCAATTTCGCCCTTTTAATTAATCTCAAATGTACCAAAAATTAAGGAAAACGTAAAAGAATTAATATGTACGAAAAAACTTACAAATAATAATACTTTTAGCTCTTACATCTGGTCATGCATGGGCTATAAAAACTATAACCCAATTTTTTCTCTTTTAAAAATAAAATGTATATAAAAGTGTTTGTTTAGAAATTAATTTGTTTTCTATTTCATACAAATCTATAGAAGAAAAAAATAAACAAGAGAGAAATATTAGTGAAACTTTACCAAATGTACAAATGATTAAGCTTCACCTCTTCTTAATTTTATATTATAAATTATAAAAAATAATTCTCATTATAAGAGATAACAAAACCGTTCATAGGTAGAATTTTTTTTATGTCGAGTCCTTACTGGACAAGATGGCACAAAATCTGCTCAGGCACCGCCTCGATGTCGGGTTAAAATATGTGACTTTTTTCGTCTGTTGATGGTGCTTGTGTGATTTATTTTTGTCAGTTTTCACACATAAGAGGAGATTTCTTGAATGTTTTAAAATTAATGGGTAGTGACATTCATTTATGAAAATTCTGTCCTTAAAAAAAATAAAAATAAAAAATAAAAGATTCATATGTCTTCCCAATCTGAGTTTCGCACCAGGTAAGTCTAATCTTTATATTTAACCTTTGATCTAATCCAACAGTCTTAGATTTAGATTATTTAATAGTAAATTAACCAATAGAGCCTTGATGATAGCCTTTTTTCATGTTAATTTGGACAGAAGTATACTAATCTGAAAAAAAATTAAAAATTAATTATATTAATCTAGAGTATTGGTACGTAGTACAGTACATAAAAGTTGAGTATGTAAACTTTTTTAGCTTTTAAAAAGTTAGTTTCGGGATCAAAAAGCTTAAACGCATAGAAGCTAGTATGAATTTGTTTTTTAACATTAGATTCTAAAAAAATAGTATTTTTTTAATAGAATGTGTTTCTATACTTGAAAATCTCAAATAAATTAAATTAGGAGACCAATGCCTTAACTTCATTATTCGAATTTCCATGCTCGGATTTTGGGTTACAGAGAGATTAGTTGAACTTTTCTTAGCAAATTTAATTGCAAATGCAGCAAAACGCAGGCGTAATCTGAGGCCACAAATCCGTGTATTTATAAAAGGGAAGCCTTTTAACGTATGATTAATGCTTAAACTGATCACGTTATTTTAGAGTATGGGACTTCGGAATTAATTTGACAACCTAAAATTACTTGAAGATTTTTTTATTTTATTTTTGAAATAAGTACTTCAAGAATTTATATTTCTAAGATAGTGCATATATCTGTTTTTTCCAAAATATTAAACTGAGTGGTCAGAAATCCATTTACTCCTTGATGGTCTAAGTAGCTAGCCAAGTCACTATTTCAAAATAAATACCATATGGGGAGTCATTTTCTCATTTAATGAGACGATTGAAAGTGAAAGTGATAGCACTACCATCAAACGTAAATCCAAATAAACAAGACCACAAATTAAAGCTAAAGGTAAAAATAAATAACATAGATTTTGCCACCAAATAAAATCTTAATTTTCCTGACACCACAACATTTTCATTCCTCAATAATCTAATTTTTATTTCCCAAACTCGATAAATTTTTCTCAACAATATAACGTTTATTTCCAAAACTAGATTTGCAAGTTTTGAGCTTGGATTGCTGCATATTGGTATTACTTTCAAGAAACCAACACAATTTAACTGTCATCAAAGTAATCACTATATATAATTGGAAACTCATACAAATTTTCTCCTCATTCTTCTTATAAATAAAAGCTCGGTGCAACATAACTTTAAAACACATTTTTCCCCCTTTCTATCAACAATTTTCATTATTTAGAACGATTAGAAGAACACTGTACCAAAATCTTAATCCTTTTTGGTACAACCCAAGCTAAAAGTCTTGGTGTTGAAACTTGAAAGCTTTTGCAAGAATAGTGTAGCTAAATAAACTGCCGGTCCGGTAAATATGCATGCCCAACACTTCAATATTTTTGGTTGTCTATTATTGATAAAAAATAATAAAAATATTGTAGATTGTGGGTATGAAACCCATCACGGATGCATTTTTGCTGCCCTGAAAAATTCAGGACAGCCTGGCTTGAATTTTTCAGGCAGCAAAATGTATATATTTTTTTGAAATAGTGTAATTTAGGCTGTGTCACATACTAAAACCTAACACATACTAAAACTCTAACACAAACCCAAAAATATAACATACAAAATTACATTATTTTAAAAAAATAATAATAATTAAAAAAAAAGATTTTGCTGCCTGAAAAATTCAAGGTTGCATTGAATTTTTCAGGGCAGTCAAATTCTTTCCCCCCATGACAACCAATGTAAATATAATACAACATAACCACTAGCTAGGGTAATATAATACAATGTAAATATACAGTGATTAAATAGCTCATATATAATTACAAAATAAATTTAAAAAATAGTTGAAGTGTTGCCCGTTAAAAAATACTAGACTTGGGTCAGGGCGATCCTGACTAAATATCAGTAACATCTCCCTATATATATATATCAACCACAGTCTTGAATGAATCATGTTTAAAATCAATCATGAGTTATGCTAAACTTCTTATTTCACTTTGCTTTTGTTTTTTTGCCATCACCACATTCCACTGTTGCTCGTCTACTGCAAGTAGTGATAGATTCGGTACTCGTTGCTTTGAAACTGAGAGGCAAGTTCTTCTTAAGTTCAAGCAAGATCTATACGACCCTACAAACCGCCTATCTTCATGGGTCGGCAATGACTGTTGTGGATGGGATGGAATCGTATGCAGCAACTTCACTGGCCACGTCACTAAAATTGGTCTTTCTGGTAATATGTTGGAAGGTGTCATAGCAAATGAAATAGGGAACTTGACTTCTCTAACAAGTCTCGATTTGAGTCGCAATAAACTGGAGGGGTCGGTGCCAGTATCCTTGGGTAAGCTCCGCAACTTGAAGGGTATTATGTTGTCTTATAACAATCTCTATATGTTGGACATGGGAAATTTCCTTAAGAGTTTCATGTTTAAGAAATTGGAAGTACTAGAGTTGAGTGGAGCTAATGTCACTGGTCACTTGCCAGATGAGATTGGTAATTTCACAAATCTTGTCTACGTTAGTCTTCATGGTAACTCCATCTCAGGTACAATTCCATCTTCAATAGCAAGATTATCAAACTTGAACTATTTAGATATTTCTTTCAATCTATTGAATGGAACCCTGCCTGAAGTTCTAGGGCAACTTACAATGTTAGAAATATTAAGCTTTGATGGGAACTCGATGGAAGGTGTCATTACAGACCTTCATTTTGTAAATCTTAAGAGATTAAGGTACCTAACTGCCTCTGGAAATAAGCTAACCTGGAAATCGCGTGATGTCTGGATTCCTCCCTTCCAACTTGAAGCTTTGGATTTGAGAAATTGGTATCTTGGATCTCGATTCCCTTTTTGGCTGCAATCCCAAAAACAACTAAAATACTTAGATATTTCAAACGCAGGAATATCGGATTTTATTCCCACCACGTTCTGGGATAAGACCCATGCAGGTTTTACATACCTAAATTTATCATCTAATGGATTTTATGGTGATATTCCTAATGATGGAAGAAGGTTTACTGGTTTTTCAACAATAGCCGATCTGAGTTCAAACCATTTCACTGGCCCATTACCACCATTCATGTCTAACGTGGAATGGCTAGATCTTTCGAACAATTCTTTCTCTAAATCTATTCACCAATTCTTTTGTAATCAGACGAACTTAAATAGTTTCTTCATAAATTTTCGAAAAAATCTTTTATCAGGAAGTATTCCTGACTGCTTCGAGAATTGGAAAGGCCTACAAATTCTAAAATTAGACAACAATTATCTGAATGGTCCCATCCCAAACTCAATTAGCTACATATATCATCTTAGATACCTACACTTGAATAATAACAATCTCTCGGGAAAGTTGCCTCAGACTCTACAAAATTGTACGCGATTGCAGACAATTGACCTTGGAGGAAATCAATTTTCAGGAAATATACCTACTTGGGTGGGTAAGTCATTTCCAGGGTTGGTCAATTTGAATTTTCACTCTAATAGGTTTTATGGAAAGATTCCAAATGAACTATGTTATCTTCAGTCTCTTCAGATTTTGGACCTTTCACACAATTCTCTCTCCGGATTAGTGCCAAAGTGCTTCACCAATTTCAGTGCTCTCATAAACACGGAACGAAATATGAATTATGGAACTAAAATGTACTGGACAGACATAGTTCTCCCTAACGTCTTTTCATCCGATAACGCGGTTTTGGTGACAAAAGGAAGTGCAAACGAATATTGTTCAATAATCGTGCTCGTGAAGTTTATGGATCTTTCATCGAATAACTTATCAGGTTGGATTCCAGAGGGATTAACAAGACTTGCGGGTTTGATGTTCCTAAATTTGTCGCGGAATAACTTTTCAGGTTTAATTCCAGTCAACATCGGTGAAATGCGATTACTAGAAAGCTTAGATCTTTCTCTAAACCAACTTTCAGGTGAACTTCCGCTGAGCATGTCGAAATTGAATTTCTTGAGTTACTTGGACTTGTCCAATAACAGCTTGACGGGACAAATTCCTTCAAGTACTCAACTCCAAGGCTTTGATGAATCCAGCTTCGCCGGTAACAAGCTCTGTGGTCCACCTCTTGGCAAATGCAATGAGAACACGATAATACCGAAAGTTGTGCTTGGAGTTGAAGAAGAAAGTGAAAAATATGTAGACTTGTGGTTTATTGGCAGCATTGCAATCGGATTCATAGTTGGTTTCTGGGTACTGATAGGTCCCTTCGTTTTCATCAAATCCTGGAGAATTACTTACTTTAAAGCATTAGATAGTGCTTGGTGTAAGCTCTCGGATTTTATGTCTAGATGCTGCTATATCTTTTCTAATAAAAGAGAGCGGTTGTAATATGTAATTTGTATTTTCAAAAACCAGGGAAAAATAAAGAGTGATAATGTATCTTTGGGCAATGAAATTAATTTGCTTGTAATATGTGTAATAATTTCAAATAGTATACGTATGTTAATGCTCTTCAATAATTTCCAAAGGTAGTGTTATAAGAAGTTGACTCCATTTAACTGATTACGTATTGGTTCTATGTTCATGAACAAAATCTTCCCTAATTTAACAGCTTTGCGATGTTTCAAAGACAGCTATGTTCGGGATCATCATAGGTACGATTCATATAAAGTTCAATTTATTTTTCGTATTTATGCCATTTAGATCTTCGATTTACCCTGTAGAGAGGTATAATTTTGTATTTATGGTCATATAAATAAGGTTTTTTCTCTGGGTACAATTTTACCTGCAAACTAAAAAAGAAAGTTTCAAAATCAAGTGCATATATGGTTTCTATAGGTTCGGTATATTTTTAAAAGCACGTAACTTCCAAATGTTTCATATGTAAGGTTTATGTAGCCTTAACTGAAAAAAATAAAATTAAAACAAATGTTGCTGAATATGGTGCAAATTCTATCAGGTTAGTTTTGGTCAGGTTTTTTGTTAGATTATACATGTCAGTTTAGTTTGGTCATGAACCCAACATGTCATAAGAATTTTGTTTTCCTCATTAGTTTTTACAAGCATATTTTGACAAAAAAATTGATGCCAAACTGGACCTAAATCAATTAGGTAGCTTCGATCATATTCATCACAATGAATACGGAATACCTAAGTTGGCATGGGTAATACTATGAGTATCGTAATCCCGGTATGACAAGGGTATGGCGGTACAATTTTTTTCGAAAAATTCTGTTGCCTACATTTGGGATACGCAAATTAATTTGTCATAATTTATAATTATACAAGTTAAGATTTTCAAGATAAATAATAAAAATTGTATATAAATAGAATAATAGATCAAATTAATGTACTTTAGTTCTAAGTAAAAAATATTAAATTTGAAACATCAGTATAGATAAAATATGACACGAGTTTGCGTAGTTGTACGGTGTTTCAATGAAAAAATCAAACTCTATTAATTAGATTTCATGAATAACTCAGACTAGTTCGTTTTAGTATTTCCACATTCTTATACTCCATATCAAAGTACAAGTACCCGGTCCGTACCGGATACACGGTTTGTACCCAGTACAGGCATAAGCCGCACAACATCATTTCAAAAGTTTGATAAATAAGCTTAAAAAGAAAGTTGTGAAAATTGGCGTTACGAAACAGATGTCGTTTAATTATGGTCCCGATCGTTGTAACTGACAATGCTTTAAAAAGAGATTAATAAAATGTTTGGTATCACAAAGCTGTGTATCACTATTCAGAAACGATTAGCTACCTTGTGTAGAAAAAAAAATTATAATCTATTTGACAACTAGGAGAATCTAAAGTTCGAAACCCACAATTTATACATTTTTGTAAACTAGAGACTTTACCATAATTTCTTTGTTTAAATCACAGGGAGTAGATAATAAATTAGTTCACTAACTTCTTAAAAAACAGTCCAATTAATCGGAAAAAAAAGGAGTCAGATCTTAATCAGCGATTTCCAAGTTTTACAACCTTGCATACAATTGATCACCATTGAATCCTAGTTAACTACATTGGATACAATTAGAAAACAAGATATCAATTTATCTGTTTAGAATTTTAAATTGAGGTCCAGCCACATTTATCATAAAGGTCTTTATATCTACTGATTAAATTTCATGTGCTATTGGACAGTTTTTCTCTATAAACAAGAAAGCTGTTAGTTTAATTAGCATCTCAAATAAGAAAAACTCTAGAAGGCTAAAAAATGATATAAAAATTGTGTCAACAAAAAAAAATGTTAGTAGCCTTTCCGGGATTTAATGGCACGAATATATAAGCCAGCAATCAGGATAAACCACTAAATAATTAATATAGCGCCCAAGCCATTATACCTAAAGGAACCAATTTTATCCTTCAGAATTGGTAAAAGGGAGCAACTTTTTCAATAAAATACAACATCAATTAAAACATTTAGAGTTTATAAATAAATAGTGCTCAGTGGAAGGAGAAGTCGTTTTTATGAAAAATGGGATCACGGAGAGGCTTTTTTTTTAATTTAAACCTCTTAATTCCACTGCCCTTTCACACCCTTACGTGCTTTACCTCTTCATTGCACCATTTTTATTTATTGAATTGCAATATTGATAAAACTTAAACAGACAACGATTATGTTGGTTCACCTTAATAATGAAGATTATTTATTTAAGAAAATAAATATAAATCTAGTTCAAAACTAATACAAGTTTATATCACTATCATTAGCAAAGAATAAATAAGGATGCCCTGTTACAACTTTTAAATAAAAGTTTAAAATTTATTCAATAAATAAGAATTTCCAATCTAACTCAAAACTAATACTAACAACAAAGTACTAATATTAGCTAATAATAAACATAACAAAGGGAAATAATAATAAATAAAAAAAGAGGCTTCAGTGTGTGTAACAAACAGATCATTGATTTAAAAAACCTCACTGAAATCCGCTAAGATAATTAAAATTATCATCATTAGCCTTGAAACTAATTTATTAAGTACTAGTTATAATATAATTAATAAAAAAATAAAAAATAAAAAAAGTGCTCAGACAGCCAAGGGTTAGTCGTCAGAACTGAGAGAAGAACTCAGATCAGAAACTCTAGTCCACATCTTTATTTCTTCATCACACCAAAACATTTTACATATATATATATATTCAAAAATATATAAGTTACACAATCTAAATATACTGAAAATATAAGATTTTTAATACAAAAGGATATTGACCCAGATGTGATTTTGAGAAATACTTGCAACTGATGGAGAGAATGAAATGATAAGAAAGATTAATATTTATGTATGTATTTATAGTGGTTGAATTTTGTGGGGATAGTATTGTTATTAGGGTTTTTGGAGTGTTATTATATTTAGTTTTGGGTTCATTTAGATGATGGGCTTGTTAACATTGGTAGAAAGTTGGTTTTGACAAACTTGGGGCTTTCTTAAGATGAAACATTTAGCCCAATGTGGCTTGTTCTCATTACTTTTCTTCTTCTTCTTTTTTTTTTGTAAAATTAGTGTGTTATTAAGGAAGAATATTAGTCATATGTTACGTTTTATAAATATTTTTGTTTATATGTCACTATTTTCATAAGAATTTTAAGTGTAGTTCATCTTACAAGTAATAAAAAATATATTGATAAAGCCATAACTTTGGTCGGTTGCGTTAGACTTTTCAACAATAATATAATATATAAAAATAGAATGAATAATGAATCCTTCTTTAATTTTTATTAAGCTCGGTGGTATAATTGCTCGGAATACAATTTCCTATTTATATTTATGCTCGGTATTACAACTTGCTCTGATAATCTTGATCTTTCTTCGATCTCGGTATTCGGTCTTGTATCTTGCTCGGTCTACTTTCTGGTGGGGTGAGTTCTGACAAGTTTTTCTATTTTCTCTCATTCTCTCTATATTTTTTAGGTATATTTTCTGATCCTCCTTTTAGGGGAGATAGTTGACTATTTATAGACAATTATGTCTCATGTGATGCTGACAAATGTCGTTATCTCAAGGACCACCTCATGGGCTTTTCCATGGTGGATCTTTATTATTGGGTTGGACCCTTATAGATAATGGCCTGTTAGGAAAGCTCTATTTAGACCATGGGTTTTTGGGTTTAGCCTTGGATACCCTCAAATAATGGGTGGGTCGATTCGTACCCGAATAGATATATTCGGGTCCGATTTTTATGTTCTATCAAGTGCTCCCTGACTTCCTCGGTGTGGTCTCCACGTCGAGGGAGTCATGCTCGGTCTGTCGAGGAAGCTACTTCTGTCTTGCTGTTCCCAATGCTTCATCGAAAAATGTCCCTATTTAGGACTGCTCCCTGGGACCCATTTAATGTCTTGGATTTGCAAACCTGTTACCCAACTTTGATGCGACCCTTGGTATTCCCCCATTTGCTTATAAAATGGGATTGTTCCCTCATAAATATTCCATTGCTTATCATTACTAAGAACGTCATGGCCTCTCTCAATGGCGCTACTGGTGACAACTCTCCCGAATACATTGCTCATTTAGAAAACGAGGTCAACAAAGCTCGTGCTGTGAAAAGGAAGCTGGCCGTTACGGCAAAGAAATTGTCTGATATGGACGCGGCTCATCATGTGACGATGGCTTCTCTGGCTAAGCAAAGGGCGGCAAAAAGAGCCTATAAGCTTGCCTTCAAGGAGCTGCATAATCGGTCCAAACCGGGGTCGGATGGTGTTGAAACAAGCTCTTCCTCGGAATAATTAGTTTTTGCAATTTCTTTTGTATGGGGCATCATTCCCCAGTTGTAACCAAATTATTTGAAATTAATAAAATGTTTCCAGTTATCATTCTTGTCTGTTTATTTTCTTAATACCTCATTGATGATTGAATTGGATTTGAACTGTGGTTAGTTGGACATAAATGCCTTTGGGAAGTTCAATAGGGTTTGTCTATCTTCGAGATGACCTTTGATCTTCCCCATTATTTCTTCCTATAAAAGGGGGCTGTACCTGTCTTTTTTTTTTTTTTTTTTATAATTCACTCTGTATTATCGTACAAATGGCTTCTCCTCGGGAAACTAGTGGTGATAACCTTCCTGAGTATGTTGCTCATCTTGAGGAGGAGGTGAGGAAGGCTCATATCCTTGAAAGGAGGGTTGCCTCTTTAACCATGGAGGCTCGTCAAGCTGTCGAGATGGACGAGCGCTTAGAGGCCATGGAGCTCTGATCGACAATATTTGGGCTCGTGCTCGGATCAGAGAGCTCGAGGCCTCTAGAGATAGGCATATTGCTTCCAAGAGGGCTTATAAATTGGCCCCAAGGAAGTGTATGCTCGGTCTAAAAAGAAGCCGGGTGATGAAGCAGGCCCCTCCACCAAATAACTCTTTTATTTTTATTTTTGTAATTTTCTTTTGTTGACTAATACCTTGTAATGAAGTTCCACAATCAATGAAAATTCTTCTTTTTCTTGTTCTTATCTGGTTTATTCTTCCAATGCACTGTCTTTACTGTGCGTGCGTGTGGCTTTATTAATGGGTTTTATTGGGCCTAGTGTTTGACCTTATTCACTGGGTTTTCTTGAGCCCAATGCAAATGATATTTTCAATGTTCCTGGAGATTGTTGCACTTCCCTATATTGACACGTGTGTAATTGCTTTTCCCATGAATATTAAAATACTGGCACAAATCCAAGAGTTTCTTTTGAACAGTTGCGTCTTCTTTAATGCACACGCTTCTCCAAACCCTTTCTGGCTAACGGTTGCGTTTCTTCACCTCAAGCCTTTATCAATTTCCCTATAAATACCCCTTCGTAGCTTGTATCTTTCCATAATCTCTTCATACCAGTTTTTTTTTCTACATATATTTTTATACATATATTTTTATTCTATATATTGCGATGACTTCCCCTTTTCCAATTCCTCCTTGACCTTGCAAGTGGAAGCTTTCAAGGCCTCTTATGGTAATGCCTTGAAGCTTTTGAGAGATGCTGAGGCGGAGTTAGAAACAATGCGTGTTTATCATAAAGAGATGGTGAGAGAGTTGACTTCGTTGAAGGCCGAGTTGGATTACTGCAGGCGTACAAACCAATCCCTGCTTGATGAGAACACCGTTCTAAGGAGGAACCCCTCGCTCCAAGATGCTGCGAGCCCAGCGGGGCCCTCTCATCATTACCAACCATCTTCCTCCTAACAAACTTTTTCTGCCTTTTTCTCTTGCACTCTTCTTCTTTTCCTCTTTTTCTTTTTTTCTCTTTTTTTTTCACATTTTTTCCTTTTTCTCTTTCTTTTTCAATTTTCTTCATTTCTTCATCAAGTTTTTCTCTCTTTTTCTTTTTCTTCTGTGCCTCCTCTTTCTTTTCCTCCATCTTCTGTCTCACCACTACGATGTAACAATCAACCCTGAGTTCCTCGGGTTTTTTTGTTATTTTCGTTTTTCTTCTTTTCTGTTTTATACTTTGTTCTCTCTATTTGAGCAGGACTCTGCTTTTTTATGTTTCTTTTCTTCGTATTTTTCACTTCTTCTTTATGTTCCTCTTCATCTTTTTTTTTTTTTTTTTTTTACTTCTTCCCTTCATGCCTCCTGTTCGCTTGGCCTGCTGATATAGTCGATCTTCTTTGTATGATCTTCTGTAATAGATTTTTCTTGGATGTAATAGATTTTCTTTTGGATGTTGTCCTCTGATGTAATAGTTTTTCCTTTTGATGTTGTCCTCTGATGTAATGAACAGCGATGTATCCCATCTTTATTAATAAAAATTATGTTTGCCCCTTTATCTTGCACTTCTTTTTATGTTGCACTTGTGGTTTGTCGTTTTTCTGGAATGTGGACCTTTGAATATCTTGTATCTTTATTTCTTGCTGTACTGCAGCCGTGTGACTTCTGAGACATGGCAGGTTTGGTCAAAGATGCATGTTTCCAAGCATTGTCAGATAATATGCATGTTCCCAAGTATTTGTCAGACAACAACATACTATCTTTGTTCTATAAATACTCAACATTTCCTTGGGAGATTATCCTTATCATAAACTTGTGTTGACTTCTCCCTCATCCCTCTTCTCCTTCTGTATCATAATAACTTTCCATTATGTCTGAGTCCGTGGCGAGATACCATGCTCAGATGAAGGACTTGGATGCTGAGGTATCTTGGGTCCGTCATAGAATGGCCAGTCTTGAGAAGGAGTATGGTGTTTTGGCTTTGAGTTTGTTTGACTCTCATCCCGAGGAGACAATGAAGTGGACTGAGATTTCGGCCTTGAGTCGTCAGCTTGATAATTTGTTGTTGCACAGAAATCACCTGGTTAACTCTTGGTACGAGGCCGAGCAGATTTGGGATCGTGCTCAGGATGAGTTTGATAACTCCCCTCAAGGCCTAGCTAGTATGACGGTTAGGAATGCTCGGCTTGAGGAGCGCGTCAGGGTCCTTACTAGGACTAACACCGACCTCTCCAGGGAGAATGAGTGCTTGGTAGTCATGAATGACTCCTACTAAGCTCGATTAGACTGCTCTACTCGGGTAGCTTTCTCCCGATCTGGCAGTTCGGTTTTCTCGCCCATTGATCCTTAATTTGATTAGGCCAATGTTCTGATGTATTTTTCCTTTTTTGTATTTGGATTTTGTGGCTTCTTTGTATCTCATGCCTTTTCTTATGTTGGACTTTCGTAACTCTTCGTATTTTGTGCCCCTCTGTATATTTTGAATTGTTGTAACGCCTCGTATCTTGTGCTTTTTCGTTTATTGCACCGCTTCGCCGTTCGCGCCTTCTGAGGAAGAGCCTACTTTTATGTTACCCCGTCTCCCCGGTTTCGGGGAAGAGGAATTAACTCCACTTCAGTTGAAAGAAATTGAGATGTCGTGGCTGAAAGCCGATCTTAAGTGTGCTCAGACCGAAGTGAGGCGGTTTAAGCAGTATTGGGAGGAGGAGAGTGCTGCTCGTTTTGAAGCCGAGCAGAAGTGCAAGTCTCAATCTCATGCTTTAAAGCAAGTGGAGATTGGTATTTCCCATTTGATTAGGGAAAAAGAGCATCTGGAGGAGCTCTTGGCAAAGAAGGATGCCGACGTGGGGGGTAGTTCCAATAAATAGGATGGGTGTTTTTTCTTGTAAACTTTTCTTTTCCCGTTGTACGTGTTTGTCTGTATCCCCCTTTGTGGATGAATAAAACTTCTGCTTTCGCAATTTGATTCTGTCTATTTTTTTATTTGCTTTGCCTTCATTGTTGAAACCATACGATGGCCCAGTGTTGGACACCGAGCAGAGTGCACGGTTATATTTTTTATTCGCTTTGCCTTCATTGTTGAAACCATACGATGGCCCCGTCTTGGACACCGAGCAGAGTGCACGGTTATCCCCCCGGAGAGCGTTGCTAGGACGGATGCTGAAAAGACATCAAGCTAGGAACAGTCTTCGTCGAACGTGATCGGTGGTCTTATGATAATAACCATCTTGGCGTCGAGGAGCGTGACCGGGATGCCTCCTCGGTGTAGTATTATGGGTAGCGTATGCTGTAAGCTTTTCGTGGTGGGGTCCACTGACCGTTTATATAGGTGTAATGATGTGAACTGCATTGGTTAGTGGGATATACAGTCTGAGTTGGTAGGATCTTGAGCGTTGATTTGTTGAGAATAGCGGTTGTGGATTTTTATGTGGCTGAAAAAAAAAGTAAACCTTTGTCACACGAAAGGACGGTTAATATTTTATTCTTTTTGTGGCTCCACTCCTTTTTAACTATGCTGAGTAACTCTCTTTGGTTTTATCTCATAATTTACGGAAATAGATCTCTTATTTTCTCTCTCTAGGGTTCGTGTTTCCCGCCAAAAGATATTCTGATTCTTTCCCCAGGGTTTCTTCTTATTGCTGAAATATTTGTTGCAGCGATCTCCTGTTTGCCCTTTAATCATGACTGTAAGTGTTTTCGTATTTTATGGGGCTTTCTGTTTATCTCTGTACTTAGGGTCTTATGTTTGATTTGTCGTTGCTGCCATGTATGTGGTGTGGATATGTGGTCTTGCTTGCCTATATATGTCTATCTAGGTTGGTGATTGGTGGTTTTTCGTTATGTATAGGATTTTCGTTTGTTGGGTTGGTGGAAAAGTGTAGGGTTTCTGGTAATTGGGGGGGGGGGGGGAACTGCTTCGTGTGATTTATTTTTGGTTAGTATATTGATGAAGTGTTTATGACATTTGGATAGGAAATTCTGACCCAATGCTTGGCTCAAGTGGGCCCATTTGTGGAAGAGGATTTTAAGAAGCTGGCCGGGATACCCGACGACATTCATATTCGACTGCCTGTCTTCGATGAGGAGGTCATGGGGGTGGTACCTACCGGCGAGGTAGCTGTTCGCTCCTCGACGTTCTTTACTGGGGGTCTTAGACTTCCTTTCACTGAATGGATGGCTTCGTTCTTTGAGGCTGTCCAGATTGCCCCAGCCCAATTGGCCCTGAATGGATATCGGACCCTGAACGGTATTCGAAGGTTGTCGGAGTTGTCGGGGATCAATGTCGAACTGAAAGATGTATTCGGGGTCTACAGTTTGAGTTTTGATCGTCGGAGCTCTTATTTGAAGACATTGCATGCCTTCTCTCGACTTGTTATTGGTCTTCCGGATACTAACAAGGAGCATAACCTGGGTATTGTGATTGCTTCCGGAGACTGGGGTTGTGCCGGATACCAGATTCCTGGACCTGCTACCACCGCTCCCGATATTCCAGACCTCGACGCTCCCAACGTCGAAGCTCTCTTAGCCCTTTGGAAGTGGTGGGGGCCTGGACCGACGAGGGACCCGACAAGTCATACTGCTCCCATGCTATTAGGTTATCCTGCGGGGCCAGTGACTAAGGGTAATCCTGCGCCTGAGATTCCCATAGAGCCGGAGGAGGAATTCCTCAAGATCGTCAAGGCTCGAAGCGCTTCTCGGGTTGGGAGAAGGCCTGTTCGTCCTAAGCGCCGAGTATCAGACTCCGTTGCTGGGACCCCGAAGAGGACTAGGGTGTCGGATACATCGGTGAATGAGGAGGTTCCGGTTGCCTCTCCTCAAGATGACTCGACCGAGGCGGCTTCCGTGAATGCCGATGTACGTGTATTATTTTTGTGAATTTTCTTTCAATTCTATTGTTCCTCTCTTTATTTGTTATCATGTTCCAGCTATTGACTTCTTCATTGGTTACCCTTGCCCTTGCCCGGTCAATGGGTATTGTTGTGTTTCAGGGGTCGTTCGATAATATATTCGGACATCTCAACCTCCTGGTGAACATGAGTGAGGATACGATGAGCCTACCTGTCATGTCGCCCATCCGAACTGAGGATGTGAGTGAGCACATGGCCCCTGAGACTGAGGAAGTGGAGGTGGTAACCGGCAAAGAGATTGCCGAGGAGGTTGTGACGAGAGGGGAGGACGATGTTCCCCCCAGCTCGGAAAATGTGGTGGTGGACGGGGTTGCGATGACCCGTTATATTGATCGGTGTGGGGGCAAACTGCTGGAGCAGCCCCGAGCTTTAAGGATGGGGTATACTGCTCTGAAGCCCCTTGTCTTCAAGGATGCCGAGGAGATGGCTGCTCGTCCTTTAGCGTCGATCATTGAGCAGGCCAACAATGATGCACTTCGGGTATGTTTCACACGTTTTTTGTTATATAGGTCGTTATACCCTTAGTTGGCTGGTGTCTGGTGTTTTTTGATTACAGATTGTCTTGGGTTCCGTTGTTCTGAGGGATCAGTTGACGGCGCTCGAGGCTGAGAACGGGAAGCCAATTGTCGAAAAGAAGGCAATGGCCGATGAGATAGCTCATTTGCTCGAGGCTGAGAAGGAGAAGATAATTGCCGAAAGTAAGGCAATGGCTGAGGAGAAAGCCCAGAGGGAGAAGTTAGCCGCCGATTATGACAAGGTGGTGGGGGATAACTTGTGCTTGACCGAGGAGGTTAAAAGGCTGGAGGCCGAGAAGGAGCTTATGGTCGAAAAATACGACCTATTAGAAGCCGATAACTTGCTCATGGCAGAGGATGTGGAGGCTGAAAAATCTGAGGTTGCTTATTTGAAAGCGGCGCAATCGGAAGAGCGGACAAAGTTTAAAGCGATTGCCAATTTTTCCGTCTTTTGCGCTCATGTTCATGCTCTGAATTTTGCACGGGTACCTCTGTCGGACCGGGCATGGTCGGAATTGGTTTATCCCTGTCCGCAAGGTGCACCGCCTAAACCTCTAGATTGGGCCAATCTTCGGGATGAGGAGCTCCCACGGCTGCCGGGGCATACGATATCGACGGCGCTTCGTCCCCATTCCGGGTCAGCTCCTTCTACTCTTCGGTCTGCTACTGCTGCTACTCCCCCACCGGCATCTTTTCAGGTGGAACACTAATCATATGCTTGTAATATTTTTTGTGTAGCTTAGTGTAGGGTCTTTTGATACCCAGATTGTGGGCCGTTTTTGTATTTATAAGGACATTTTGTTAGGAAGTTGATAATGTAAGTGCCCCGTTTTCTTCCTGTTTGACTTTCTTGGTTAATTTCATTGTCTGTTGGTTGTTGTCATCTTTTGAAGGACACATAAAAATCTTGTCAGGTACATGTTAATCCCCTGGCCATGGTGGTATGGGCCCCTCCTAGTCGTAGTGTAGATGATATTGTTATAGGTGATCCAGAAAGGTCTAAGGCGTCCCTAACCGCAGAATTGAATTCTGCTTGCCGTGAAATCGAGGATCTGAATATTCATATTTCAAACTTGTCGATTCGGTTACGTGATTTGGGAGAGAAATTCAGCAAAAAGACCGCCTATTATACAGCAAACAAGGGTAAGGCCAAAGAGCTTCTTGGTGCACTTCGGCGCTCTCGTGATGAAGCTCGAGGCCGGGTGACGAGCTTGAACTTGGTGTTGGGGGCCGTTTTTGAAGACGCGGATCTGCTATTATCCTTCGTCAAAGCCTATTGGGATCGTGCTCAGGCACTAGAGGTGTATGAGTATGTGAAAGGTACCTGTGGTGTTATCCGCGCGGAGCGTATGGTTGATGCTATGGCCCGGGTAGACGAAACGACGGCTGCGTTGAACAGCTTGGATGCCTCGGTAAAGGGTCGTTTGGGTTCGCAGATAGTTTCGCTGCGGGACATTCATTTTGCTGACGCCGCAGAGACATCGGCTTCCGTTGAGGGTTTATCTGACTGAGTTTTGAGAGTAGTTTGTATTTCGAGTTTCTTCAGTCTTGTATAAAAATATTATTTATTTGGATTTTGGTTTAGTCGGTTCTTTAGTTGTATTGATGCTGCTGTCTTTTTCCCTTCTTCATAGGCATTTCCTACTGTGGTGCAGCAGACTGGCTCTCCGCCCCCTGTTAGCGCAGGACAAGAACTGACTGGTGATGCTAGGGTTGGGGGTTCGTCTGATGCAGTAGAGGAAGCTCGTGCCCATTTACCTCATATCCTGATAGGAAAGAACGAGAAGCTACAAGTCCAATGTGCTCGGCTTAAGAAAAAATTGCGAACACAATCCGCATCATTCCGTGCTTATGTGGGTTGCGCCGAGTATATTTATGAGGTGCAAGAGCGTCGTCTGGCCCGGTATTGGCGTTTAAAGGACAAGTGGTTCGGTAAGCTAAAGCTGTTAATACCCCAGGCCAATGTCTTGATGAAATTTTTTCGTGCGTCAACACGTCGGCATGATGTTTCCGCCGAACTGTATGAAGCTCATCAGCACCCTGTGGATGAAGCTCGTCTTAAGGGTGCATCTGTTGCCCATGAGAACGCGAAAGGATCTGAGTTCGCAGCCCGACTCGAGGTAGGACAGCATGTGGGTGTTTACACGACCAACTTCGATTTCCTTATTTCTGAGGAGCATTTTGAGGGTCAAGAGACCGACGAAGACACGGCCACAGATGAGGAGGAGGTTAGGCTGAGTCATGTACCGTCGTGTTCGTCATGTAGCAGTTCTTCTTAGTTGATTTCTTTATTTATTCATCGTACATTATTGCCTCCGTAACGCGGGCATGGACTATTTGCTTCATTCCTTTATTCATGCATTGGATCTTTTTAGTCTTGTTGATATTTCCTTGATTGGATTGTTTTTCCTTTGTCTTCTTTTGCTTGCTAACTGGTTGTCTCCGTAAGGCGGGTTTGAATTATTGGTACCTGTATATTGCCTTTTTGTTTGGCTTTCCTTTGCTTGATTTTTGATTATTGGTACCTCCACACTTGCCTCTGTTTGGCTTTCCTTTGCTTGATTTTTTATTATTGGTATCTCCACACTTGCCTCTGTTTGGCTTTCCTTTGCTTGATTTTTGATTATTGGTACCTGCACATGTGCCTACGGTTATTGGAGGACTTGAGTATTCCTAGGCATTCTTTTAGACATGCCATGTTGGGAATTTCATAGTATTCCTGGGCACTTAGCCGTTTGGAAATTTCATAGTATTCCTGGGCACTTAGCCGTTTGGGAATTTCATAGTATTCCTGGGCACTTAGCCGTTTGGAAATTTCATATCTGCATTTGTTAGACAGTATGACAAACTATTTTATGTGTTCGAAAGATAATGTCATTAAGAAGCATAGCTAAGGTGGTACCTGTATTGGTAAGATAGCTCATATGTAATGCTTCTTTAGGTTAGCCACATTCCAAGAGTTTTTCTCCCCTCTGCTGTTTTCGAACACAACGCTTTTGATTTTGTAGGAAGCTGGGCTTGTTCTTTTGACGATCTCGTATGGCCCTTCCCATGTGGGGCTCAGTTTGCCATGTATTTCATTGCGGGTATAGACCGTTACTTTTCGCAGCACCAGTTCTCCTACCATGAATTCCTTGGACCCTTTTACTCTCTTGTCATAAGTTTGCTTAACGCTTTGTTGGTATTTTGCTAGGGTAAGGGCTGCTATCTCTCGTTTCTCGTCTAGCATGTCGAGTTCCTCTCTCATTCTTTGTTCATTGTCTCCCTGCTCGACTAAAGTTGTTCGGAGTGTGGGTAGCCCGATTTCTGTTGGTATAATGGCCTGGACGCCGTACGCTAAGCTGAACGGTGTTTCCTTGGTGCCCGTCTTCGGCGTGGTTCAAAATGACCATAAGACGTTGAGTAGCCGCTCGGGCCATCTCCCCTTTGCTTGTTCAAGGGTTGTCTTGATACCATCTAGTATTGTTCGGTTTGATACTTCAGCTTGTCCGTTGCCCTGTGGGTATGTCGGCGTTGAATAAAACTTCCGGATACCTAATTCTTCATACCATAGCTGTAGATTGGCATCTTTGAACTGAGTTCCGTTGTCGGCGACTATAGCGTACGGTATACCGAACCTGGTGATGATGTACTCCCAGATGAATTGTTTGACGTTGCTGGCTTTGATTTCTTGGAGGGGTTTAGCTTCGACCCATTTGGTGAAATAATCCGTCGCGACAATCAGATATTCCACGCTACCAGGTGCTCTCGGAAGTTTGCTGACCAAATCAATTGCCCATTGTGCAAATGGCCACGAAGCCGATACTGGGGTCATCATGGACGATGGGAGCCAAGATATCTTGGCGAATCGTTGGCATTTGTCGCATCTTTGGACGTAGACGTCGGCGTCTCTCTTGATATAGGGCCACCAATAACCTTGTGTGATGGCCTTGTTGGCGAGGGACCTCCCTTTGATGTGTGCTCTGCAGGATCCTTCGTGGATCTCCTCCAAGACTGGCTGTTGCAGCTTGGGCCGGACGCACAGAAGATGGGGTCCGCGGTAACTGGATTTGTACAGTTTGTCGTTCTCGGATAGCCAGAACCGAGGGGCCTTTCTTGTGATTTTCAACGCTTTTATCTTGTTTGTCGTGAGCGTCCCGTTTCGCAGATAGTGCATCATGTCGTCCATCCACCCTAGTGAGTATTGTATTGACGTGATTCGGTCTATTCTTCTGTTTATGCTCGGGGTTTCCAGAAGTTCCACTGTGATTGACCGAGTGTTGGCTAATGCTAATGTCGAAGCTAGGGTTGCTAATGCGTCGGCGTGTGCGTTTTCGGTGCGATTAATTCTGATTAATTCGCACTGTTCGAACGTGGCCATTAAGCTCTGGACTTTCTCTTGGTAGAGGATCATCCGGTCGTCCTTGGCTTGGTATTCACCGATGGCCTGGTTGACGATTAGCATGGAGTCAGAATTAGCAATTAAGTGGGAGCATCCAAGGGACCGTGCAATGAGCATGCCGTTTATCATGGCTTCGTACTCTGCCTCATTGTTAGTAGCTCGGAAGCCTAGCTTGATGCTCTTCTCGATGATTGCTCCTTCGCTGGACCTTAGGACGATGCCTGCTCCAGATCCGTCTTTGGTGGCGGATCCATCGACATGTATTTGCCAGTGAGACTAGGGGGATATGGCCAATGGCTCGTCATATCCTTCGGTGAACTCGGCGATGAAATCGGCCAAGACTTGTCCTTTTACGGCATGTCGAGGTGCGAATCCTATATGGAATTGGGATAGCTCGACCCCCCAAACCGCAACTCTGCCGCTTATGTCCGTCCGTCGAAGGGATTCCTTGATGTGGAATTTCGTGTAAACTTGGACCTGGTATGCTATGAAGTAGTGCGGCAATTTCCTGGTCGCAACGACCAGCGCCAAGCATAGCTTTTCTAATGGTAGGTAGCGTGTCTCGGCTTCGACCAGAGTTTTGCTGACGAAGTAGATCGAGAATTGTTCTCGACCTTCTTCTCTTAGGATGACTACGCTCACGGCGGTTGTGGAAACTGCTAAGTAACAAGCCAGAATATCTCCTTTGTTCGGCCTTACTAGCAGTGGCAGCGTCCTTAGATACTCCTTGAGGTGGTTAAATGAAGCCTCACACTCAGGGTCCCATACGAACTTTTTATCCTTTCTGAGTGATTCAAAAAATGGTCGTCCCTTGTCGGCGGATCGACTGATGAACCTGCTCAGTGCGACCATCATTCCAGTGAGCTCTTGTACCTGCTTCTTATTCTTGGGTGCTGCTAGGTTCCGTAGAGCTGTGATCTGATCGGGATTTGCCTCTATTCATCTTCGACTGACCGTATATCCTAAAAATTTCCCTTTGCTGATACCGAACGCGCATTTACTCGCGTTGAGCTTCAATTTGTGCTCGCCCAGTGTTTGGAAGACGTCCTTAATGTCTTGGAGGTGGGATGTGGCCTTTTCGCTTTTGACGACCATATCGTCTATGTATACCTCCATCGTCTTCCCTATATGCTTTTGGCAAACATTCGTTATCATCCTTTGATATGTTGCCCCTGCATTGCGTAGGCCGAACGGCATTACCGTGTAGCAATAGTTTCCCAAAGGCGATATGAACGATGTCTTCTCTTGATCTTCGTGGGCGAGGGGGATTTGGTGATACCCCGAGTAAGCGTCAAGGAAGGTCATCCTTTCTGCTCCCGCCGTTGCATCCACCAGTTGATCAATCCTTGGGAGGGGGAATGGATCTCTCGGGCAAGCCTTGTTCAGATTGGTGAAGTCTATGCAAACTCTTTTCTTCCCGTTCTTCTTAGGGACGAAAACAGGATTGGATAACCATTTTGGGTAGAACACCTCCCTTATAGCTCCGGCTTCCAACAGCTTTAAGACTTCTGCAATTATAGCCGCTCTGTGCTGGACGGACACTTTTCTGCTCCTTTAAGCTATTGGCTTATACTCGACGTTAACACTTAGGTGGTGACATGCTATTTAGGGTCTAGGCCCGGCATGTCTTTGGGGCTCCACGCGAATTTATCGATGTTACTGAAGAGGAACGTTTCTAGCTCCTCAGATTCCCCTTTTGGGAGGCTATCACCAACGAGGAAGTAGCGTTCCTCGTCCATACTAGGGATGCTCACCCTCCGGAGCGTCTCCCCCACTTGTTCCTCAACAACCCTATCAGTTCGGGCTATTTGGTTGAGGAGCTTCCTCGTGCTTATGAGTTGTTCGACAACAACCAGCTGTTTCTTCAGAGCTGCGGTGATGTCTTCACAGCGTCGTGAATCCTCTTGACATCATCGAGCCGTCTCGATCTCCCCTCTAGCGTTGGGGTATTCCACCTTCTGGTGGTATGTCGAAGGTATGGCCCGCATGGCATGAAGCCATGGTCGGCCCAAGATCGCATTATGGCCTGAATTGTCATTGACCACCAAGAATTCGATGGGGACTGATACGGATCCCGTTGTAACGCTGAGGATGATCTTCCCTAATGGTTTAGTCATCTCGGAGATGAACCCAATCAATGTGACGTCGGTCGGCTGTAGGTCTTGTAGCTTGAGCTCCATTTTGTCGAAGAGCTCTTTGTACATGATATCACAAGAGGCTCCTTGGTCGACAAGCACTCTGCTGACCGTGTCTATGCCGATTTGGATGCAGAAGTTAATGACATCCCCATGGGGGTATATCACCCCTTCTTCATCGAGATCTGAGAAAGAAATGGGTGGGTGTCGTTGCGGCATGCATTTCCATTTAGAAGTTGACGCCTGCGACGCCTTGGCTACTTGCCCAAAGTGCGCCAATTGCCGCTGTTGTGATCTTTCCCCGCCCGCGGTTTTGGGTCGTGACAGATGAACGACATTGATTGTTTTGCCTTGCCGGTTGTCGGCTCCATCGATGGCTAGCTGTTTTCCTTTGATCCCGGCACCCTTGATGAACTTGTTGACGTATCCTGCGTCACCCCACGAGTTCATCTTCCATCGCAGATTGCGACAATTCTCGGTGAGATGGCCGTGATCCTCATGATAGGCGCAGAAGAGCTTGGAATCTCTTTGATTGAGGGGAGTAGAGAACGGTTGTGGTCTGGAATACCAGCTTTCTCTGCATATATCCTTTAGGATATCTTCAGCAGACAGGTTGAAAGTGTATCGCAGCTCGACCGGTTCGAAGGTATTTCGGCGTTCCCTCTCTTGGAACCGACCTTGTTGAAGTGGTTTGGGGGGCGTCGGGTAGGCCATCCGGAGCGGTTTAGGCTCGCTGATCGGCATCGGGTATGTGAGCTGGAGTGGTTTATGCTCGGGTTCCCGGGGTTGCTCTACCCTGTCATGGACCTCGGGACCTTTGTCCCTTCTGGTTGGTCTAACGACTTCCCCCTGATTGTTCTTGGTTCTCTTGCGGCCCACTTGTGCTTCTCGGACTAACTCTCTTCTTGGCAGAGTTCGGTTAAGGAGTCGCATTTCCTCGTTCTTATCGGTGAGGTGGGTACAATAGGCTAGCAGAGCGTCATTGGTCGGAAAGCTTTTGCCTATGAACTTCCTTCTCGCCCAATAGCCGCCAGGGATGGAGTTGATAAAGTTTTGGATGGCTATGTTATTGGCGTACTGCGGAATCTGGTTTGCCACGTTGATGAAACGTATGCAATAATCATTAAGTCGTTCATTCGGAAGCATCGTCATTTTCAGTAGAGTGTCGATGTTGATCTTCTTTTTCCGATGAGCAGCATATCGAGTGGAGTACGCACGGAGAAGCTTCGTCCAGCTTCCTATGGATCCCCGGGGCAGGTTTTGATACCACGATGAAGCCTCTTGGCCAAATCTGTTTTTGAAAAGCTTGCACATCAGTGCAGGGTCGTCACTCCACAGTTCCATCATAGTTTTGTAGTGGCGCAGATGATCAATTGGACAGCTCTTTCCATCATATAGCCTGAATTCGGGGATGATGAACCCCAGAGGATTGCGGTGCCGAGTGATATGCTCGGTGCATGGAGTTTCTTGGCATACGTCCCAAGCCTATTGGAACGCCTCATCCGAAGCTTGGTAGGTAGGGTGTTCCCCATAGTGAGGTGGTGGGTAATATCCTACAATGACTCTGTGCTATGGATATCTACCGTCGTTCGGATTTCTGTTGGGGATAGGTCTCCTAGGGGCATCTTGGCGATCGACAACCGTTGGGGTCGTCTTTGTGACACGTTCCCCTTGTCGGGGTATCCTGGTATCATGTGTTCGGCCTGCCACTTCCATAGCTGCTCGGTAAGCGGAATCTTCCACTTCGCGTCGGGGGTCTGTATGCAGATTGGTCGGTAGGATGGGTGGTACTGTGACGCCGGTTGCTGCCATGGCCGACATGCATGTCGCTAGCTGGGCCTGTAGCTGGGTATTGCGATTTTCAGCTGCCCGAGCCAGTGCGGCCGTAGTCCTATCTTGGTGAATAGGGGTTTGTACTTCCACCGTATACGGTGTAATTATTCGCGGTGGAAGGGTTGGATATGAGACTATCTGTTCTAGTACGGGGTCGTCGGGCATGCCATACCGGTGGACTTCATTCGTTTGAAAATGAACCCGTTGGGGACTGGAGTTGACCGAGGCTGCTGGCAGAGGGACCATTGAACTTGGACCCGCGTTGTTGAGGCGGCGGTTATTTGTCAAGGGTGTCCTGGCGTGCCTAGTCGCGGACGGCGCTCGTTCTGCCTCAGTGTCTGTAGGGTTTTCGTCGATATGACCGTCGACTTGTGGGGGCTGATCGGTTTTTTGTTCTGTTTGGACGTTAGAGATGGTTGGTCGAGATCCGACATGAAGTGCTTCGTAGCGGTCTCTGATGTTGAGGAGATGCGCTAACACGTCTTTGTGGACTGGAATTTCCTGGTTGGTCGATGTGCCTACTTCCTCTGGACGGGTTTCTTCGTTGGTGTTTGCCATTTGTTGCTCGTCTGGTAGAGTGTTGGTGTTCGGTTTCGAAGCTAGTTGCGAACTAGATCGTTCCCGGAGACGGCGCCATTTGATAAAGCCATAACTTTGGTCGGCTGTGTTAGACTTTTCAACAATAATATAATATATAAAAATAGAATGAATAATGAATCCTTCTTTAATCTTTATTAAGCTCGGTGGTATAATTGCTCGGAATACAATTTCCTATTTATATTTATGCTCGGTATTACAACTTGCTCTGATAATCTTGATCTTTCTTTGATCTCGGTGTTCGGTCTTGTATCTTGCTCGATCTACTTTCTGGTGGGGTGAGTTCTGACAAATTTTTCTATTTTCTCTTCTTCTCTCTATATTTTTTAGGTATATTTTCTGATCCTCCTTTTAGGGGGGATAGTTGGCTATTTATAGACAATTATGTCTCATGGGATGCTGACAAATGTCGTTATCTCAAGGACCACCTCATGGGCTTTTCCATGGTGGATCTTTATTATTGGGTTGGACCCTTATAGATAATGGTCTGTTAGAAAAGCTCTATTTAGACCATGGGTTTTTGGGTTTAGCCTTGGATACCCTCAAATAATGGGTGAGTCGATTCGTACCCGAATAGATATATTCGGGTCCGATTTTTATGTTCTATCATATATATTATTTTCGTAACTTTTTGATATTTTTTTACTTAATAATTCAAACAAACACTAAAAAAACTAAAAAAAAACAGTTTTTAATTTATTTTATTATACTTTGATATATCTCTAATAATTTAAATATTTCACGACAGCTTGCTTATACGTTTTGTGCAGCTGGAATCTGGAAGAATAAGAAAAGATGAGGAAGACCGGGGAATTGTACGTATTAAAAATTTAAAATGTTAATGAATCGGCTAAGTTGGTTAATACAAAATTTGTGAAATACTAATTCTCGTTTTTTTATTTATTAATATTGTTCAAAACTTTGCGTCCAACTAGCAACTTATCATTTTAGCCATTGATATACTAGTGTAATAGAGACAGAGTATTACAGTTTGTAGGTTTATTTGACAAGGAGTATTTAAGAATATATAACGTCGCAGGAATTCTTACGTTAAAAGGTTTAATAGAGAATGGCTTAAAATTACGTTAGTTCATATCGTATGTACAACAAGAAAAATAATACTCCATCCGTTCCCAATTAAATTATATGATTTAGTTTTAAAACTTTTCATGTCGACAATTTTGATCCATGTTATAAGTCGGTCAAAATTGCACGTAATTTCGTAGAGTACAATTAATTATGAACGGAGGGAGTACTCATTTGTTGATTATTTACTTACCATTTGTGAGTAGAATTGGGGCGAGGTTGAATTTAGTTGCCATTATTAATATTAAAAGAAAATAGCATTTTTTGTTCGGAAAGCTACATTTTACGCGAAAGTCGCAATGCCTTCAGAATATGTTTTGTAAGTGAGATAAACTACTGACCGATTCTTATCATTACCCTGATATGTTAAAATTATTTGACTGTTTCAACAGGTCTAGATCATTAGTTCACTTTTCAACCTGGCCGTCACACATGATTAATTTTTTTAATTCAAGGAAGTCTACATGAGTTGAATGGAAACGAAATTAATAAGATTTAAACTCAACTTATAAGAAATGTGGACACTGGACAGATTTCCTATTGTTTTGAATAATGTATTTGATGTTTTTCTGGTGCATTTAGTGGTATGAGACCTGCTTAAGCTACAAATTATAAATTTTATGGACTATTCTCGCTTAACTTCTTGCAAATAGGACCATCAAATTTGTGAACAAACTTTAATTAGTGGCAAGATATAGTGTTTAACAGCGGAATGAAAATAAAAATTCATACTTGAAGCGTAATTGTTATGGTCCTATATGCATGGAGACCACTTTTTGATAAGGAGATTTGTTCAGGAAAAAAAGATCTATCATACAATATAAATGAAAAAGTAGAGAAATATACAAGACTTTGAAGATTAAGACACAAGAGCTAAGAAAGAAAAGCATTATTAAATATACTATTAATTACTAGTACATGAAAATAAATAACAAAACATAATAAAAATAACAACTACATATGCTCTCCCAAATAAATAAACGAAATAATAGAAAACTATCTCAAGTGATGAATTTCGAGTCGGATGGAGTCAAGTGTGCCTACGAGACAACCAAGCCTGCAGTGTAGCAGACCCGGTCCTCCTCAATGCAGCAGACCTCAACCAATCAATGATGTGGTTAAATGGTTCACTTTACGACTGATTATTGTGTACATTTTAGAGAGCTACACACATGAACTTAATTTAATCAAGTGCAAAAATTGAAATGAAAATCTTTATGCCTATAATTATTTATCAACCCATCTAAAAATTAAATTTCTGTGAAAAAAAGATCAATAAAATTTTCTTTTTAATTGATCTGTACTCAAATTATCATAATAACATACTTTACAGAAATCAATTAAAAAAGAACTGGACTTCCAAGCTCAAAGAGTCGCTCATAAACATACACTTATTGACGTCCCTTATTACAAACAAATTACCCAAGAAATACAACTAAACGTCAAAAAGATTGGACAACAAAACCTTTAAAAACAAAAGGAAAAACTCAATTAATTAATAACAGCACAATGCTTTCTGATTTCTCCAGCCTTGCCTGTGAGGACTCCGATGCGACTCA
Organism: Primula veris; assembly: GCA_963682055.1. Classification (NCBI taxonomy): domain Eukaryota; kingdom Viridiplantae; phylum Streptophyta; class Magnoliopsida; order Ericales; family Primulaceae; genus Primula; species Primula veris. The sequence goes on along the minus strand of OY821742.1, from coordinate 8,249,240 downwards.
TACGAACCATAGACTCTCCGAAATCCTTATAGAAAGTAGATCCATACTTGGAAGCTTGTTGTTTAACATATGCTTTCGTCTCGGCGTCATCTAGAAGAGCGGCGTCTGAATTAAACAAACCCCTTCTTTTAGAAACAAGACTGAAGTAACTTGTATCGAAGGTTTTGAAACTCCCAGGATCCATTTCGACAAAAGTTTTCAAATCGGGTACTGGCGTAGGTTTGCATTTGCTTTTTAAGCGAGGAATGTACTTCGAGTCCAATGTAGGATCGGTGTCGCCCTTTCCGGTGAAGTTGTACAAACGGCTGGTGAAGAGGGAGCAATGTCCGATACCTATGGTGTGAGCCCCTAAAAGAAAGAAATTTATGTACTTTGTGAGATGCTATAACTCATTGATGAAGTGATTCTTACTATATTATTTCATAATATGGCGTGCACCATATATTATGAAAAGCTAGACACATCAATCATTTGAATAGAAGTTGCTTTTAGTTTAGGTTTTAAGTTTTGTAGCCATTTAGGTTGGTTTTTTTTTTTCCGTTCAAGTTTTTTAAACATACAATGTTAAGTTTTCTCCGTCTAAGGAGACAACCTCAATTTTAAAAGTACAATTGTTCTGATCGATATTGTATTTTTTAAAACGTTGCACCCCTTTGCGTGATTTGTCATATTTAACTTGGCTCTCTCTTTATGAGAAGAGTCTTTCAAAAGCCTAATCTTTATGACTTATTTAGTTTTGTCATTGAAGTTAGTAGTTTAATTTTGTTTGTACCTGACAGTACTGCAAGGTCCTTCGATGTCAAGCCATTAGACGTGAATATCGATTTGAGTGTAGTGATGTTGAAGTTAGCACCGGGAAGAGTAGCAAGGGCCTGAGCTGAGTTCGAAACTCTTCCATCTCTACGTCCTAATTCTACTTTCCAAAATGGTCCGTGAATCTGCCATTGTAATATCAGTTTTGTAGTGAGCCATAATACAAAACGTATATATGATAATTAAGTATTTGTAGTTTCAGCTATTTAAGTACTTACCAACGAGATGGCGTCACGAACCACTAAGGCGAGGATGTCAGCACAAGACACGAGTTGGGGGCAAGCCTTCTCGATGGCAGCTTTGGCGGCATCGATGATTTGAAATCCTCTAAGAAAAACATTTGGTGGAGAATCTTTCTCTGCTACGTTGTTCTTTGTGGAGTTAATTAGTAGAGAAGCATCACATCCCTGCGAAAAAGGAGGAAAAAAACAAGTTAAAATTATGATTTTAAAAATAAATCCTCGTTTGTTTAGGTTTTCTACGAACAAAAGTAAACAATATAACATTCGAGAAAAAAAAACATACATTCACGAAGCAATCATGGTACGACATTCGAAGTATAGGAGCAGCCAGAGTCGGAGCTATATTAATATACTTGGCAGTGGTTTGCCTAACAATGTGTTCTAGCGATGGGCATGTTTTCTTATAGAACCCAAGCTTCAATTGTGCATATGCAAGGTTAAACACAAGAGGACCAAGCAACATTTGAAACATGAAAAATGCGAAAAGCTTTTGAGATGCCATTGTGTTTAGTACTCTTGATAACAATTGATACTTTTACTTCTGGATTGTAACCAAATAAAACTCTGTATTTATAGTGAACTATAGATTTTAGTTCGTCAGCTTAGAGTTGGCATTGCAGTTTTATTTTATTATTACAGACCGGGAATTTCACAACTAATTGGCTGACTTAGCCCAATGTGGCTTGTTCTCATTACTTTTCTTCTTCTTTCTTTTTGTAAAATTAGTGTGTTATTAGGGGAGAATATTAGTCATATCTTACGTTTTATAAATATTTTTGTTTATAGGTCACTATTTTTATAAGAATTTTAAGTGTAGGTCATCTTACAAGTGATAAAAAAAAATATTATTTTCGTAACTTTTTTATATATTTTTTACTTAATAATTCAAACAAACACTAAAAAAACTAAATAAAAACAGTTTTTAATTTATTTTATTACACTTTGATATATCTCTCGGGTAGATTATAATATTATTTTTAGCTTAAAAACAAATTTTAACATCTTTTTTATATTTTAATATCTTTCCCATATAGATTCTAAGTTATTTTATAAGCTTAAAAACAGATTTTAATCTCTTTTTTATTGAACCAGTTGACTGAAAGTTAAAAAAAAATCGGCTTAGAACCTCCATTTAAAAAATCTTGTAAAATGTGACTTATGACTAATATTCTCGTATTATTATTACTTCGAGGGAAGTCGCTGAAAGTTTTTTTCACATACAGAGGATTCGAACTCATAACATCTCATTTGATTCTAGCCAGTTGTATCCATTAGGCCAAATCCTATTGGGTTTACAACTTGGATGTCATATCGAAGAGAAGCCGGGTTGCTTTTTACGAAAAACTTTTCTTCACAGACGGAGGATTCGAACTCATAATATCTGATTTGGTTCTAGCCAGTAGTATCCATTAGGCCAAATTCTATTGGGTTTGCAACTTTGATGTCGGTCCGAGGAGAAATTTTATATGGTTAAGAAAACTTCATTGTCATATGTTTATTATCATTAATTGTGTATGCCCGAAAAACCCTATAGATGTAGAGGAAGGAACGCATCTTAGAGCAAGTACTATAAGTTCACTTATATATTCCTTATAATTTGAATAAAACATGTATTTTTTCATTTTACATGACTAGTTTACATTTATATAATTCTTAAGTTGCCTTATTCACTTCCTTACTTTCATTTTATATTAGTTTTTTATATACATTTTGTTATTTAATATATACAGTAGAAATTCTATAAAATAATACACTTGGGACCACCAAAATTTATTAATTAAAAGAGTTATTAATTAATCGATAAATTAATAATTATTAATTTATATATTAATTAATATTTTATTAATTTATAGTAAAATACTTAGTTTACAAACACTTTTCAATCTTGCACTTAATTATGCTTCAAATGAAGGGCCCTTCATGTGACAAGAAGTATAAAAATGATATCGATGAAGAAGATGATGAAAGTTCTACAATGGAGCCCCATTCGCGAAACGAAGCTATTAAAGCGGCAATCACATTGAACAATTTCTTGTTGAGCTATGAGAAAACAACACCAGAAGTTATTACCATGCTAAGAAAAATTAGAGACGAGATTCCAGGAGAAATTGATTTCAACAAAAAACAAAAGACAATTGGGTCATTTTTCAAGAAAATTTCGTAAATCATTCATGTAATATGCTATATATAAGGAATTATTAATTTATATTTTATATGGGGTCTAAAGAAATTATTAAAAATGTATTATCTTATAATTTTAGCGAATTATTAATTTAGCACCCTATCCCCGAGTCGGGACCGGCCAAAAATATTATTTTAGAGAGTTTATTAAATAATCGAATATTAATTTATCGAGTTTCTACTGTATACATGTGAGAGAAAAGTGAAAAAGATAAGTAAACAAATTGGTTTCTTTGTATAGAAAGAATTTGGTTTTTTAAAATTTAAGTAAAGAAACAAGAAAGTTGTTAAATAAAGAAAATTAAACACTTTTTTAGTAAAGTTTCTTTTAAGGAAAAGAATGGTTTGAGTAACCTACAATACTTGCTCTAGAGCTCCAAGTAATTTCTAGCAAGAAGTGGAATTTTCTTTTGTGAACCAGCCTAGTAAAAAAAAGCATGCAAAGTCCAATACAAAGGAAAGGTTCGTGAGGCTTAATGATTTAGAATGTAGTTGTCGAGGTGACACTCGTTCCGTTAGGCAGGGGTAAATGCCCGTTGCTTTCTTTTGTCACTTCTTTCTGATCAATGGTGTTGAAATGTTACAGAGTAAAAGTGCAGAAAGTTGTCACTCTAATAACTCGAAGTCAAGTATCTTCGGGAATATCAATATTAGTCTTCAACAATATAAAGTATTGGAGAGTTTTCTTCTAGGCAAGCATCAGTCCCTTGGTTGATGAGTCGTAGCGGAGCATGCACGTATAAGAGAAGCCCTGGTTGGCTTAGTAAATACCTTCAAATGTTCCACTTGGTGAATAGTGCCTCATCTCGGTCAAGTAATCTGAAATGCTTGTTCTAGTGGAAGTGTGGAACAACATTTTTCTCCAGAAAAAGACGCACGATTTGTTCGCAAGATCTCATCACTGAAGAATAGTGGCTTGGCTTTTGGGAATTATAGAAAAACTTTTTCACGTGGGTGGCGTATGTACGAGGCTATTCGGAACGACAGAGAGCACTTTTAAAAGAAATATCACTACATAGTGACACTTTTAAAAATGAATTACCATTGAATGAACTAAATATCTACGTATTCTTGTCGCCTATTTTGTGATATCTAGTTCACCCTGAATACTGGCGGTGGCGCCATTCTCCGGGGATTCTTTTTTCATTGCTATATTTAATCCTAAATATAAGAGATCTGAGATTGGGAATTTCACGTCTACGTGGATGTGCCACGTGACACCACGTGGCAACTTTGCCAAAATTTTTTGTTCTTTTCATTTTCTGTTTTCGTTTTCTTCTTTGTCTGCTGTCTATGTTTTTTTTTACCAAAAAAACTTTTCCAATTTTATCCAAAAAAACTCTAACCATCAACCATCAAATTCCTTCATATATCAAATTAATATTTTTTTTCTCAAATAAACATCATTCTACCACTACAATTATCCCCAATTTTACCCACAAAAAAAAATCTCTCACAATTTACCAAAATAAAACCTCCCCCAATTTTACCAAAAATAAACTCTAACCATCAACCACCAAACTACTTTCTATATCAAATTAATATAATTTTTTTTTCTGAAATCAACATCACTCTACCACTAGAATTATCAAGTAAGTATTTCTTTTTATTATTGAGTTTAAATTTTATGTAAATAGATATAATTATTAATAAGTTATAACATTTATTAATTAAAAGTTTTTAACTTTTTTTATTGACCTTTAAATATTTATCTTTAAATTTGTTTAATGACAACTAATATTGAGTTCTAATTATATAATGTTATATGTTGCTCTAATAACACTTGAGTAATGAAAATAACTTAGATCAAGGATTAAAAAAACTTGTTTCGGCATGTACATGTGAACTTGTTTTGTTAGAGACATTTTATTATTTTGCAGTTTAGGTTAGTAATTAAGTTGTTGGATTCTTATAATTTTTTGAAAGTTAAACTTATTATCTCATATATTTAAATTTATGTTAAATATGTTATTGTATCATTTATATTTTATAGTGATATTTGTTAATATATTCAATTGTTTAGGTAACTATGACAGAAAAAATAAAGTTAAATCCAGGTCTCATTGATGATACCGTTTTATATGAGCAGAAACATCATATTTGTAATATCATTTGGGGATCAACTTTGTTAGACGAAAAAAACGACATTCGTAATTATAACCGGTTTTCGGTAATTGATGATCATAAAGTTTTATATTTGCTAAATGTGGCTGGTTTTTATGAGTTGTATAGTTTGGGATATAGAAAAGTTGATAGTCATTTGATAACTGCGTCAATCGAGCGCTGGAGACCAGAGACTAGTACGTTTTATTTTCCGATTGGAGAATTAACGACAACTCTTCAAGATATAGAGGTATTAGTTGGGGTTAAAGTGGACGGAAATGCTCTTGTCCGTGATGAAAGTGGATTTACAACAACGGCTAAACATGCTTTGGTAACTGATTTATTAGGTATAGTTACACTTGATACTTTTACTGATGATGAGATGATTAAATTTAGTTGGTTGTGTTCTACATTTAACCTATTTAACCCTCAATCTGTCAACATGTTTTCATCTGTGGACTATATTATGCGTGTTACAAGAGCATGCATGTTATTGATTATTGGAAGTCAGTATTTACAAGACGATAAATGAGTTGGTGTGTCAGTACACTATTTAGCTTATATGAGAGATTTTGATATCCGCGGACAATATAGTTGGGGTTCAGTCATATTAGGATATACATATAGGCCACTAACAAAAGCATCTCTTATTGACAAGGAAAGAGGCAAATAAAAAAAAAGGGTGACTGGCGCATTGCAATTGTTGCAATACTGGGCATGCAGTAGATTTAGGTTTATGCATCCTGAATATTCAGCGGATGATACGCCATCTGAACCATCTTATCCCTTTGGACGCAGGTTGATAAGTTTGCTTTTAGTTTTCCTCCTTAAAATTATTGATATGAATTATATGATTAATTTTGCTATTTGGTTTTGTAAATATTATACAGATTGGCTAGATGTAAGGTGGCGTATACAACATATATCCTTTTTCATAGCGTTCGGGTATTTCGTGACTTGTTTGACATGGTGGGTCATCGTCAGGTAAATATTTTTTCATATTTGTTTGTCCATTTATATATAGAAAATTGTAACCCTCTTTCTCACTATTAATAATTTTTATTTTCTACTATCAGGTCATTTGGAAGTCGTATCCAAAACTGTCTGATTTGCCTGATTGCTCGAAGGCATGTCAATGTATATGACGTTCAAGATTCCCTCTCATATGTACAGATTTAGTGGAGTATCACAATCCGGAAAGAGTGATGCCACAATTTGGTATGATACAAAAAATACCTTCTCCCGCCAAAAAATCTAAAAACTTACGCACACTGAGTTGTAAAGGTCATGCGGACTATAACTGGGTGCAGCGTCATCAAGAGCACCTTGAGACTTGGAATGCAAGAGCAGAACACGTTCAAACATCCGAATTTCATAATGACATCCAAATAGCAAGTGATAACTACATGAAATAGTATAATAGAATCACCAGAAAAAGGATAGGTCCGCATGTGACGCACCCACAATAAAATGGTGTACAGCCAGTTGCGGGCGTTATGGGATACATGGTACTTATTTAGCTATTTTTTTTAATTATTAACATTAATATTTTTTATTTTTATAATTTTGATGACTTGAGACTTTAGTCCTTAATGACTTCGCACCTTGTGAAAATAAAATATTAATCCAGGTTGTTATTGCTTTTAGTGGTCATTTTTTAAATAGTTTTATTAATCAGTATTTTAATGTCTTTGTGTTTTGTAGTTTGAAGAATTGGAACAAAATTATGAAAAGGCGGTTCGAAGGGGTAAGACGAGTAAGATGCAAAAATATTGGAATATGATTCAAACTGTTGGAAGGAGACCTCCAGTACTGTATCATGCCAAAATACCGCACCAACAGCCTTCGAGCGTCCCACCGCATCCACCTTCGGGTTCGGATTCGGATCCCACTTACTCTACTAGTGATTGTTACATCCCACAGTCGTCATACACACATCCTGAGCAAAATTCACAATGGAGTCCATGGGTTCAGCCTCAAATGCCTACTTCATCGTTTGCGCATGCCATGCCAAGCGATTTTTTTTTTGAGTACCAAACCCTGAACCCCAATGTTTTTCCTGTCGAAGGACCGAGCACGGGTTTTTGAAGTATTTTTATTTAAGAGTATGAGTTAGTAGTATTTTTCGTTTTATATATTTTGTACCAAATCATGTGTGATAATTTTATTTCGTATTTCGTTTTTCCGTTTGTATTTAACCAAGTAATTAAATTGTATTTAGCCAATATAAAAATTTGTATTTAGCCAAGTAATTAAATAACAATAGCCAAGTAATAAATAGAGACATTAAGCAAAATTCACGAAATGTGAAATACGTAAAATAGCTAACATTTGTTACAACATTATAATTATTCATCATCTGATAAATTGGTAACGCCAAAATAAGTGTTCGGTCTCGATAGTTTTCTTAAAGCTTCATAATAATTAAAATTTGGTCTAAAAACTTCTTCCCATGGAGAAACTTCACAAGAGCGGGTCTTTTTCACCCATCACTAATATTTGGTATGGGAAAAGGCCAGACATTGTTTCCACTTTGATTAATGATGATCTCCACGTAATGGTTTCTATTCACATTGGCCATTACAATCATAGAAGGATTTGTCGGAGGAGCTGTATGCATAGGCAAATATGTTGCCAATCCTTCATCAAGTGTCATCACTGCCATATTGTACTTTGATGCAATTACATAACCCGCCCCTGGGAAGTGCATCCAATTTTCTTCATCTGGCATATTATACGGATCGTTCCAAATGAATGGGTTCCGAATGAAAGTGTAACCTCTTATTTGTCCAATAAGATCAAAATAGTAAGTTGGGTGGTTATCAATTTCATGGAAAAGGTCTTTGCGCACTTGACTTCAATCATCGGCTCCTAATCTCATTCCCATTGCCTTTGTAATCACTCAAAACCCACAATGCCCATCACCGGCTACATCATTGACCGTCAATATATGATCGTGAAACATAGACGGAATCTGCTCCATATATTTAAATGACTTGCACAAATGAGGGATTGACTGCGATGTTGCTTTACCTTTCTGTTTCTCATAAACTGAATACCTAGTGAGTATAGGGGTGATGGACGATAATTAGTTTTTGCACTGCTGTAACTCTATCTTCTTTGTGTCTGTTGATCCTTGAAAAGCTGAGTATATTCAAAGGCAGATGAGTCCCGTGTGGTTGAATATTTGGTAGGTCTTTTCCCCCTTGACGATGGTTTATTTCATGGTTTGACCAGAGGCTCTCTGGCTGTTGTTTTCAAAGGATCATACAAAAGTTCAATTTGTGCCTTGAAATTCTCCCTCATGATTGGATCACTCGTTTCATCATACTTTCGTCTTAAAGCCATTATATGCTCAGCAATGTTGTCTTCATCCTCCGCTATATTCTCTTCGTCGAACCTTAATTTTCTCCAGTGAGGATCGATGCATTCTAGTGGAATAGGACAACCTCGCTCTCCGTAGTTACGAATAACATGGCAACATGGAAAATTGTAGACCAATGTTAACTCACAACTAGAGCATGTAGGGTCTGCTTTTATCCATTCGATTTGCTTAGCCTCTTTTAGCATCATATCCATTGCGTGAAGAAAACATTTACCTGATATAAAAGTGAGAATGCAACTATATAAGTTCAACGGAAACAACTAAATAATTTGGGTGCATAAAAATATGAAATTTATGAAATTTCTGAAAAGAAACATTAATTAAATAATAGAATCTGACCTCTTAATTCTGAAAAATATGGAATTTTGTGTTGTCTTTTAACAACATTCATACTATTCACCAATGACTCCCTAATTTGATTGTGTTGAATTGACAACAAGTCAATTATGTATATCACCATGTTTTCAAGGTCGCCACTGGAGGTTCCAATATATCTTTTAAATGTAGAATGAGCACCCTCGACCCCATTTCAAATAAAATGTTAATTAAACAACATGATTATTTATATATAAAAATCAAATACAACATGGTTTTGAAAATAAATAAAAATAGTCAATTAGTTAAAATATGGAAAGGATTTTTTGAGACAAAACAGAGTACTTTGGAAATGATTTCTATAATCATAACCTATCCCGAATTCAGTTGGCGAAGAATTAATATTATGTTCGTTATTATCTGATTGGGGATTTTCGTTATATCCATCATTATCCCGCTGAGGTTCTATAAACTGACTTGTAAAAACTTCTTGTAATGCGTCAGGCTGGTGAATCGTGTAATTATAGTCACCAATTACAAACTGATTATCAAAATACGGGTTGAGATGATTATTAAAATATGGACCATAAGAAAACTGAGCATTGTCATAAGGATCAGTCGGAAAATTGATATTTTGAGATGGAAAAAAAGTATTTTGATTAGAATCGATGGAAATTGGGTGTTTTGGGGAGTATTATCCGGGGAAGATAAATTAAAATACATTCCCCAAATATTATAATTGTTATCCATACTTGATAACACGAATTATAGAATGATCTTAATTTGATATAGGAAGTAGTTTGGTGGTTGATGGTTAGAGTTTATTTTTGGTAAAATTGGGGAAGGTTTTATTTTGGTAAATTGAGAGAGTTTTTTTTTTTGTGGGTAAAATTAGGGATAATTGTAGTGGTAAGTGATATTGATTTGGGAAAAATATACATTAATTTGATATATGAAAGAGTTTGATGGTTGATGGTTAGAGTTTTTTTTTTGGTGAAATTGAGAAAGTTTTTTGTGTAAAAGAAAACACAGACAGCAGACAAAAAAGAAAACGAAAACACAAAATGAAAGAAAAGGAAAAAAAAAATTAGCAAAATTGCCACGGGGCACATGACACGTAGACGTGAGATTTCCAATTCCGGATCTCTTATATTTATGACTGGATATATTAATGAAAAAAGAATCCCCGCCATTCTCTCCAAACTCACTTTCTATTCATGCATGTTGTTGGGTTCCGACGAGATCCCCTAGTTGCCAACACCAATGACAAATAAAGTTAGGGTTGTTACACACAACACGATGAAAATACCGTAAAAGCGAGGACGTACACAACTTAGAGCACGACAATTATAGGGAACCTCTAAATAAGCATGTGTCCCCTCAAACGAAAATAACTAATTTAGCCTTAATTAATAACTAATCAGTAATCACAAAGTAAACATGACTCTCTGTTAACCAACCACTTTGAATTAATTTATATCCTGTTGCAATCTAATATATAAGACCAAAGAAAGTTGATACACACATACACCAACTCCCTCCCATTACAATGCATGGTGTGATGGTTGACCACATAATATAACAAACATGGCCAATCATGCAAATATAGAACTTTATTCTATAAGTTCTTTTTTAACTAATCATATATCTCTAATAATTTAAATATTTCACGACAGCTTGCTTATACGTTTTGTGCAGCTGGAATCTGGAAGAATAAGAAAAGATGAGGAAGACCGGGGAATTGTACGTATTAAAAATTTAAAATGTTAATGAATCGGCTAAGTTGGTTAATACAAAATTTGTGAAATACTAATTCTCGTTTTTTTATTTATTAATATTGTTCAAAACTTTGCGTCCAACTAGCAACTTATCATTTTAGCCATTGATATACTTGTGTAATAGAGACAGAGTATTACAGTTTGTAGGTTTACTTGACAAGGAGTACTTAAGAATATATATATAACGTCGCAGGAATTCTTACCTTAAAAGGTTCAATAGAGAATGGCTTAAAATTAGGTAAGTTCATATCGTATGTACAACGAGAAAAATAATACTCCATCCGTTCCCAATTAATTGTACACTACGAAACTACGTGCAATTTTGACCGGTCAATAACTTGTATCAAAATTGTCGGAATAAATTTTTTTAAAAGTTAATCATATAATTCAAATATTAAATTATATGATTTAGTTTTAAAACTTTTCATGTCGACAATTTTGATCCATATTATAAGTCGATTAAAATTGCACGTAATTTCGTAGAGTACAATTAATTATGAACGGAAGGAGTACTCCTTTGTTGATTATTTACATACTATTTGTGAGTAGAATTGGGCCGATGTTGAATTTAGTTGCCATTATTAATATTAAAAGAAAATAACATTTTTTGTTCGGAAAGGTACATTTTACGCGTAAGTCGCAATGCCTTCAGAATATGTTCTGTAAGTGAGATAAACTACTGACCGATTCTTATCATTACCCTGATATGTTAAAATTATTTGACCGTTTCAACAGGTCTAGATCATTAGTTCACTTTTCAACCTGGCCGTCACACACAGTTAATTTTTTTAGTTCAAGGAAGTCTACATGCATGAGTTGAATGGAAACGAAATTAATAAGATTTAAACTCAACTTATAAGAAATGTGGACACTGGACAGATTTCCTATTGTTTTGAATAATGTATTTGATGTTTTTCTGGTGCATTTAGTTGTATGAGACCTGCTTAAGCTACAAATTATAAATTTTATGGACTATTCTCACGTAACTCCTTGCAAATAGGACCATCAAATTTGTGAACAAAATCTAATTAGTGGTAGGATATAGTGTTTAACAGCGGAATGAGAATAAAAATTCATACTTGAAGCGTAATTGTTATGGTCCTATATGCATGGAGACCACTTTTTGATAAGGAGATTTGTTCAGGAAAAAAAAATCTATCATACAATATAAATGAAAAAGTAGAGAAATATACAAGAGTTTGAAGATTAAGACACAAGAGCTAAGAAAGAAAAGCATTATTAAATATACTATTAATTACTAGTACATGAAAATAAATAACAAAACATCATAAAAATAACAACTACATATGCTCTCCCAAATAAATAAACGAAATAATAGAAAACTATCTCAAGTGATGAATTTCGAGTCGGATGGAGTCAAGTGTGCCTACGAGACAACCAAGCCTGCAGTGTAGCAGACCCGGTCCTCCTCAATGCAGCAGACCTCAACCAATCAATGATGTGGTTTAATGGTTCACTTTACGACTGATTATTGTGTACATTTTAGAGAGCTACACACATGAACTTAATTTAATCAAGTGCAAAAATTGAAATGAAAATCTTTATGCCTATAATTATTTATCAACCCATCTAAAAATTAAATTTCTGTGAAAAAAAGATCAATAAAATTTTCTTTTTAATTGATCTGTACTCAAATTATCATAATAACATACTTTACAGAAATCAATTACAAAAGAACTGGACTTCCAAGCTCAAAGAGTCGCTCATAAACATACACTTATTGACGTCCCTTATTACAAACAAATTACCCAAGAAATACAACTAAACGTCAAAAAGATTGGACAACAAAACCTTTAAAAACAAAAGGAAAAACTCAATTAATTAATAACAGCACAATGCTTTCTGATTTCTCCAGCCTTGCCTGTGAGGACTCCGATGCGACTCATACGAACCATAGACTCTCCGAAATCCTTATAGAAAGTAGATCCATACTTGGAAGCTTGTTTAACATATGCTTTCGTCTCGGCGTCATCTAGAAGAGCGGCGTCTGAATTAAACAAACCCCTTCTTTTAGAAACAAGACTGAAGTAACTTGTATCGAAGGTTTTGAAACTCCCAGGATCCATTTCGACAAAAGTTTTCAAATCGGGTACTGGTGTAGGTTTGCATTTGCTTTTTAAGCGAGGAATGTACTCCGAGTCCAATGTAGGATCGGTGTCGCCCTTTCCGGTGAAGTTGTACAAACGGCTGGTGAAAAGGAAGCAATGTCCGATACCTATGGTGTGAGCCCCTAAAAGAAAGAAATTTATGTACTTTGAGATGCTATAACTCATTCATGACGTGATTCTTAATATATTATTTCATAATATGGCGTGCACCATATATTATGAAAAGCTAGACACATCAATCATTTGAATAGAAGTTGCTTTTAGTTTAGGTTTTAAGTTTTTTAGCCATTTAGGTTAGTTTTTTTTTTTCCCGTTTAGTTTTTTAAACAGTCAATGTTAAGTTTTCTCCGTTTAAGGAGACAACCTCAATTTTAAAAGTACAATTGTTCTGATCGATATTGTATTTTTTAAAACGTTGCACCTCTTTGCGTCATGATTTGTCATATTTAACTTGGCTCTCTCTTTATGAAAAGAGTCTTTCAAAAGCCTAATCTTTATGACTTATTTAGTTTAGTCATTGAAGTTAGTAGTTTAATTTTGTTTGTACCTGACAGTACTGCAAGGTCCTTCGATGTCAAGCCATTAGACGTGAATATCGATTTGAGTGTAGTGATGTTGAAGTTAGCACCGGGAAGAGTAGCAAGGGCCTGAGCTGAGTTCGAAACTCTTCCATCTCTACGTCCCAATTCTACTTCCCAAAATGGTCCGTGAATCTGCCATTGTAAAATCAGTTTTATAGTGAGCCATAATACAAAACGTATATATGATAATTAAGTATTTGTAGTTTCAGCTATTTAAGTACTTACCAACGAGACGGCGTCACGAACCACTAAGGCGAGGATGTCAGCACAAGACACGAGTTGGGGGCAAGCCTTCTCGATGGCAGCTTTGGCGGCATCGATGATTTGATATCCTCTAATAAAAACATTTGGTGGAGAATCTTTCTCTGCTACGTTGTTCTTTGTGGAGTTAATTAGTAGAGAAGCATCACATCCCTGCGAAAAAGGAGGAAAAAAACAAGTTAAAATTATGATTTTAAAAATAAATCCACGTTTGTTTAGGTTTTCTACGAACAAAAGAAAACAATAATATAACATTCGAGAGAAAAAAAACATACATTCACGAAGCAATCATGGTACGACATTCGAAGTATAGGAGCAGCCAGAGTCGGAGCTATATTAATATACTTGGCAGTGGTTTGCCTAACAATGTGTTCTAGCGATGGGCATGTTTCCTTATAGAACCCAAGCTTCAATTGTGCATAAGCAAGGTTAAACACAAGAGGACCAAGCAACATTTGAAACATGAAAAATGCGAAGAGCTTTTGAGATGCCATTGTGTTTAGTACTCTTGATAACAATTGATACTTTTACTTGTGGATTGTAACCAAATAAAACTCTGTATTTATAGTGAACTATAGATTTTAGTTCGTCAGCTTAGAGTTGGCATTGCAGTTTATTTTATTATTACCGACTGGGATTTCACAACTAATTGGCTGACTTTTGGCTAATTAAATTGTGCAAATGGATAAAAATGTGATGAATTAGTTGGCAAATAGTGGTTATATATATGATGCTCCGTTGGATGTGTGTATATATATATATATATGTCACGACCCAAAATCCGTAAAACGAATATCGAGGCATGACCTTTTTTTAAAACAAAAGAAAGTAGAACCTGTTGGTACGAAATTAAAAAAATTAAAAGAAAACACTTACGAGCTAAATGAACAATTAACGGATAAATAAAAAGTTTGTCAAACGCGGCTACAAGTCAGGATTTATAAAAGCTAAAAATAACGAACGAATGAATTTGCCCGTAGGCTACAACCTCAAAAACAATCTAAGTAAAAAGAAAGCAAAAGCCCGAACCCATGTGATGCCTTGCTAAAGCTCTTAACCATACGCCTCAACCTAAGTTGTACCTGAAATACAAAATTGTAACGGTGAGTCCCACGCACATAACTAGACGGGACGGCACCACAAATACCGTCACTCCATCCCATAAATGCAAGAGCTCACAAATTCTACAACTACGATAATCGACGTATAAAGAGAAATGTAATGATATTCTACAACTACGATAAATTAAATAACATCAACACACAACTATAGCATACATGGACCTCTCACGCCACCTACCCCAGTCCGTAAGGTAGGTCATTTCCTATCCCTTCGGCCGTCTTATGTCCCCGGAATTAGGGAGAGACATAGACCATTGCAACATAAAGTAGATTTATAGTGCGCACTTGGACCTCTCACGCCACTCGTCCCAGTCCGTAAGACGAGTCATTCCCTATCCCTTCGGCCGTCTTATGCCCCCGGAATTAGGGAGAGACATAGACCATTGCTAACATAAAAGTAAATATAGTGCACACTGGGACCTATAACGCCACTCGCCCCGGTCCGTAAGACGAGTCATTCCCTATCCCCTCGGCCGTCTTCTGTCCCCGGAATTAGGGAGAGACAGAGACCATTGCCACTACAGCTAAATCACAAGGCCTCGGCCAATAATATAAAATCATTCAAATAACACCATCTCATACGTATAAATATTAAGGCCTCGGCCAATAATATTATACTATTCAACTAACATAACTCATACGTCACTTAACGTAATACAACATAAACCATAATCATAGATGCTAGATTCACAACTAGCCAATCACTTCAACGACATAAAAACCCATTCAGAAATTTTAACAAACACCTTGTATGCATAAACTACAATCCATCTATATTCAACAATAATTTACCCAATTCTATCAAAAACCATAATAACTCATAATCAACGCTTAAAACATGCAAACCCATCCATAATCTCATTAATTCGAAATTAATTAGTCTCAAGTCTCAAATTCTACAATTCAATTAATGGAATTAAAAATACAACAACTAAACCCCAATTATCAATTTAAGAACATAAATAATATAAAAGGCAAAAACCCCCAATTTATAATGAACGTAAAACCTAATCCTAACATACACCCTCGTCTAGTCGCTATGGATAACCCCCGTTACCTTAGAGCGTAGTGGAGATGCTTCCGGTATGAACCCGCTAATGGTGGCTTCCTCTTCTTCTTCTTCTTCTCTTTTCTCTCTTTTTCTCTCTTTTTCTCTCTTCTCTCTCTTGGCTGATTTTTAGGTTTTAAAGCATTGAAAAGTTGGCTGATTTTAGTTTTAGAAAAAACTGTTTTTACAAAGTTTGTGGAAGCGAACTATTTGGTCCCCAAAGTTCTAAAAGCTAACTTTTAATCCAAATTATTGTTTTACTACTCAAAAATAACAAATCTTTAGAAACAAATCTATTGGGTCCTTTTTATTAGTAAAATTAGTAACAGGTTTTTAAAATAAAGTTTTTCGGAAGAGTTTCGGTTTTTGGCTAAAAATTAGTCGAGTGACCGGTTTTTAGTAAAATTTGAATAAAACGTTTTTGGATAAATTAAATCATAAATAAAATTACTTATAAAAATTCGGGATGTTACAACTAACCCTCCTTAAAAGAATTTCGTCTCGAAATTTCCTCTCTAAACAACTATACCCAGAAATGATAAACGTACAATAAGACCATAAGAATTTAAACGCTCGTGTCATAATAAAAATAAAATAAAATACGCAGGGTTCACAACCCGTAACAACTCCACAATTCATAACTCAAGTACATGACCAACATGTAAGAATCTCAAATAAGGTAAACATTTATATATAATATTAAACAGGATAAAAGACAACTACTCAACAACTCCAAAACGTCCCCAAGACTCAAAGTACGGGTCTTTCTAGCAAACTAAACTCTAATAAAATAAACTCTCAACCCAGACTCGGGGGTATCACACGGCTGAATAACACGTGTGGCGGCACGTGCTAAACAAAGCCTAAATGAAATAATTATTAAACACTCGCTAAATAACTCATTAAATTAGCTCAAATTTCTAGCAAAAGTTTCATTAAATAGAATCTCGAAAATTATGTTCATTACAAGAAGTTAATCTCTTACAACTAAAATTAAAAATGTAATCACAGCGGAATTTAACACATAATCTTAAAGGCCTGTCTGGTACTCAAACTGACTCGATATCAACCCTACTTAACTGAAGCCTCACAATATATTATACGGGTCGAAAATAAGATTTTTTCCCTTTCAGTTTCTTGGAACATAATAACTTGTTTAATAAAAATTCCCAATGCATAAGTATTTAGAAATTACTTGAATATAAAAGATAAATAAACTTTTCACTTTTCTTTCATCAAAATTAAATCCATCGCAATAGTAATAACCAAATCTTTTTCTTTCTTTTTATGATAAAAGAAAAATGATAACATGTATATCTTAGAGTACCAAGCCCGATTGACTTCCTCAATCTCTTTACCGTCGATCTTTTTCTAAGGTGTATAAACCATACGTGCACTACGTAATTAAGGTCACCACAACATGACGGCTGGGTCTATTCCTTAAAACGTTCCATTTAACAAAACTATGTACAATTGCTAAGTTAACCGTTGAGAACTAAACTCTTTCGTTTAGTTGCCAACGTCACTCCACTTTCCTCTTCCCCTTATTCGGGATTCTCCGTTGTACTTATTCTCATGGTCCCAAATACAAATCATAAGCAAATTATAAAATAATAAATTTAGAAACCTTATACAGATACACTGTATATAACATTTATCTTTATAAGATACAAACTAGTTCTCTTTATACAGATCCATTGTATATAAATCACTTCTTCTTTTTCATTCTTTTCTTTCTTTTATTCACTTTGTTTTCGTAACAATATAAAAACAAGGTTTCCATATATAATTAGTACTTGAAAAATAATACTCATGAGCCTGTAAAATATTATCAAAAGTTGCAACGGAATATTTATAATAGCAAGACAAAACCCACTCACCTAATATTAATCCGAAAGAACAGAAACATTTCTACAACGAATAATCTAGTGCTTAGCTTTCCACTCAACCTTTTCCCTTGCTCAACATAGGACTTTAATTCTCTCATATTTGTATACTTTCGTTACATACATATAATTTTAATACAGTAAAGGAGTATAGAATCTAATCAGGGAAATGCTACCTAGATTTCTTTCTTTATTTGCATTGGTGTATATATCTATATTAACAAGGAAGAATTCATTACAGGGACGTGTATATGGCATGACAATTGGCTTAGCATTTACAGTACAATTCTATACCAATTTATTACTTCCGTTTCAATTTCTCATGCAAGGTTACCTCCTTAATAAATTACTAGCAACAGAAACTCTTTGAAGACATGTAACATTATTTCTCCTTAAATATTCCACGCATAGTAGTTATAGGAATAAATACAAACCTCTCCATATAGAAAACTCAAGATAATATTTACTATTCTTAATTGACATTTACTCTTCAGACAAGGCATCGGTTTTATATATGAATACAATCAAATCATGTCATTAATCATCTTAGTGAGGCATTCAAAGACCCATAACTTACACCATTATTCCTAATCATACGTTTATACAATTCAATATTTCTAACCGAAGTAAATTACATAATTACTAGGCCCAATTCTTACCAGCTAATCCCTAAAAGTACTACCACATATCAATCCATGGTAAATTATTTTACCAATTAAATACCTCTAAATCCTTTAAAACTCTATAGCTTTGATAACGTGTAACCGTAAGTTCCTTAAATCACTTAAACAACTAAACATTAGTATTCTTACTTATGAAAACAAAATAGTCACATGAGTAATTATTTAGAAGAATAAATATTCAAAATAAAAATTTTAAATTAAAATACGTGATTTTACACTCTCCACCACTTAAAGAAGTTTCGTCCCGAAACTTTATTTCTTTAATAACTTGAAAAAAAAAAATAATGTTTCTGAATAATATTATATATGCTTTCTTAGACGTGATTAAATCAGCTCACATAATTTCTTTAACACAACCGGTCTCCAAAACAGTTACTTGTGTATGCATGTAGCATAAACTATATAAAAGAAGTATAATAAAAGGTATCTTGGAAACTCATTTGAGATTAAAATTACTAATAATCATATCATCATTAACCTTGTGAAACTTGAAAACTTATGATGAAAAAAAATAATAATAATACTAACGTAAATTCCTAAGGTCAAACTTTTACCACTTCCGATCGTTTATTATCTCATTAATTACCAAATTCTATAACTCCCATCAATCATAATTCCAAAACTCTATAACTCCTGTCTACATAATTTTTAGTCCAAATTCTGATTTTAGTCATCATCAATGCTAATAACAAAGTGTACATCATGAAAGCCAAACAAATGAGGTAAGCTAATCTTTTAATTGGTAAAATAAAATAAAATTTGTTCCTACCATGTTTTTCCTTGAACTGATAATTAACCTCTGAGATGGTTCAAATTCAAACAACTATTACTGATATTGATACCGTAAGATAACCAAACTTATTCCAAAACTTGTTTCCATATCGTTTTCCGAAATATTTATTACTTAAACATCTATATCTATTTCATGTGCTTCCGCTGTACGCTCTGATAAAATAATAATAATAATGGTGCTAACCGGCCTAACATTGCATTTTGTTTCTAATTTATCAAACAATCCAGTTTTAGCATCTAGATCACCACCCAAAAATAATACCAATCTCCCTTTATACCATGTTCTCTTAAACAAAACAATCTTTAATTAATAAGAAGTGTAAAACCTAATAATTTATATTTAGTCCCAAAATACCACTCCAAATTCACATGTAATACATGCTCTCAATCAAAGTGCAAGACCTATTGAAACTTTGCAACTAATCCGACCAAAGAGATTTACTCCAAATAACTAGGACAACTATAATGCTAGTTCACTTATTATTTGAACACTTTAAACACAAATTAAATCTCAAGTTTGGATCCTAATTATAGCTTAAACATCTTTTACAGTGGTCAAACGAATTGAAAATAACCTAACGTATCATTTCATTGAAACTCTAAGCAAAAGTGGCACCGAAAGGTAATCCATGGACAATATTAAATTACAAAAATTAGAAGGAAACTACCATAATCGAGGTTCTCTTATAGCTGTCGAAAACTTCTACTCCAAAAAAATCCATAAAATAAATAAATATATCCTATCATGCCCTTTTGTTTGTTAGTTACAAACCGCCGCAATAGTTAACTACATTTTTTATTTATATATACAAAACCAGTGACTTCATTAACGTACAAACCATTACATAATAAGAAAATGTTTTAAAAACTTTGTCTCACCTATAATAGTTTACAAACTCAAACATTTCAACTTGTACAGGGGCATGCTACACCAGAAATATTTCTTAAGTTTTCAATAGTTAATCTTATAAAAATAAGATCTATTAAAATTTCCTTATATCGACCTTGAATTTAGTACATATGAAATTAACTGTGTGTAATTCCTCTTAAATATGGACACCAAACCAACTCAACTAAATTAACTCTTACATTATAGTATAGTCTTACATTATACAGTATCAAACGAGATTCTTCATGTAGGGACAATTAAGTTAGAACCTAAAATATCTAAGTCCACAGTTATCATTCTATCGAGTGAAGGAAAATAGTTGCTAAATGTGAAACATATATACAAAACACTAGCTTACAATCTAACCAAGAAAAATTTATAGTCAATGTCTAAAAGAGTAGAATCATGCTGTAAGGAAGAAATAAGTGCACAAACGACTTATAAAACTAATGAATTTAGGACACGACCTCACAAAACGTAATTAAACATTCATGTTTTCCAACTTATAAAATCTAACCAAATTTGCAAAGGCATCAAATTCCGCTAATCATACAATACAACATTCCGCACATTACGTGATAATCACAAAACATGTAAATCATGATAAAAGCTCGTTTTTCATGCTAATCATTTTATCAAGATTTCTAAGGTTCATAATTATAGAGCACTGAAATACGAAGTCAACGCTTCAAGCGGAATCAAATTCGGAGTAAAAACGAAGGAGTTACGAGCGTTTGAAGTTTAGCGAAAAACCGCAAAATTTGCCAGAAAACGACCAATCGTTTTTGACAAAACAACCGGTCATTTTTGTCAAAATCTGACCAGAGAGGTCTGAAAAATGCGACCGATCGAAATAATACTTAAAAAAAAAACGACCAATCGTTTTTATGCAGAAAATTAACGATACAAAAACGTAAAATTTCTCAACACTTGTAAATTCCTTACATGGAACATATCATACAACCACATCATTCTAGTCCACAATATTTCAACATCCATTCGCATAAAAAGTTCATTACCACACAAGTTAATAATTTGAAAACACATTACACAAAACCATCAACTACACAATTCTCGCACTCTAATACTTCGCTACTACTTGACATGCAAACTTATACCTCATACACACTATATCAATCTTCACACGCATACAAACAACACAAAAGTGTGAGGGATAACCCATAACGATACGTTATCCTAAAGCACCCGAGCGTCCTCGCATACTCCAGAACTCCACATCGCTAAGGTATTCCTTCACACATACCGACGAGAGGTCTACCCACTAGTTTGGCGAGCCGGGATCAACAAGCGTCCTCATTGTCCCCAACTTGCCTCACATGTGGACTTTCCTTTCATCAACTACTACTAAATTCTAGCTACATGTCTTAAGCTAAATGCAACCCCCCGTTTTAGAAAAAGTTTGAGTTTTTGGAAAAAGTTTTTGGAAAAAGTTTTTGAAAAAAGCTACGATGGATCTTGGTCCAATGGTTACCCATCTTCCCGTCGTCCCAAAGTATACAAAAACCTAGTTAGCTCTGATACCAACTTGTCACGACCCAAAATCCGTAAAACGAATATCGAGGCATGACCTTTTTTTAAAACAAAAGAAAGTAGAACCTGTTGGTACGAAATTAAAAAAATTAAAAGAAAACACTTACGAGCTAAAGGAACAATTAACGGATAAATAAAAAGTTTGTCAAACGCGGCTACAAGTCAGGATTTATAAAAGCTAAAAATAACGAACGAATGAATTTGCCCGTAGGCTACAACCTCAAAAACAATCTAAGTAAAAAGAAAGCAAAAGCCCGAACCCATGTGATGCCTTGCTAAAGCTCTTAACCATACGCCTCAACCTAAGTTGTACCTGAAATACAAAATTGTAACGGTGAGTCCCACGCACATAACTAGACGGGACGGCACCACAAATACCGTCACTCCATCCCATAAATGCAAGAGCTCACAAATTCTACAACTACGATAATCGACGTATAAAGAGAAATGTAATGACATTCTACAACTACGATAAATTAAATAACATCAACACACAACTATAGCATACATGGACCTCTCACGCCACCTACCCCAGTCCGTAAGGTAGGTCATTCCCTATCCCTTCGGCCGTCTTATGTCCCCGGAATTAGGGAGAGACATAGACCATTGCAACATAAAGTAGATTTATAGTGCGCACTTGGACCTCTCACGCCACTCGTCCCAGTCCGTAAGACGAGTCATTCCCTATCCCTTCGGCCGTCTTATGCCCCCGGAATTAGGGAGAGACATAGACCATTGCTAACATAAAAGTAAATATAGTGCACACTGGGACCTATAACGCCACTCGCCCCGGTCCGTAAGACGAGTCATTCCCTATCCCCTCGGCCGTCTTCTGTCCCCGGAATTAGGGAGAGACAGAGACCATTGCCACTACAGCTAAATCACAAGGCCTCGGCCAATAATATAAAATCATTCAAATAACACCATCTCATACGTATAAATATTAAGGCCTCGGCCAATAATATTATACTATTCAACTAACATAACTCATACGTCACTTAACGTAATACAACATAAACCATAATCATAGATGCTAGATTCACAACTAGCCAATCACTTCAACGACATAAAAACCCATTCAGAAATTTTAACAAACACCTTGTATGCATAAATTACAATCCATCTATATTCAACAATAATTTACCCAATTCTATCAAAAACCATAATAACTCATAATCAACGCTTAAAACATGCAAACCCATCCATAATCTCATTAATTCGAAATTAATTAGTCTCAAGTCTCAAATTCTACAATTCAATTAATGGAATTAAAAATACAACAACTAAACCCCAATTATCAATTTAAGAACATAAATAATATAAAAGGCAAAAACCCCCAATTTATAATGAACGTAAAACCTAATCCTAACATACACCCTCGTCTAGTCGCTATGGATAACCCCCGTTACCTTAGAGCGTAGTGGAGATGCTTCCGGTATGAACCCGCTAATGGTGGCTTCCTCTTCTTCTTCTTCTTCTCTTTTCTCTCTTTTTCTCTCTTTTTCTCTCTTCTCTCTCTTGGCTGATTTTTAGGTTTTAAAGCATTGAAAAGTTGGCTGATTTTAGTTTTAGAAAAAACTGTTTTTACAAAGTTTGTGGAAGCGAACTATTTGGTCCCCAAAGTTCTAAAAGCTAACTTTTAATCCAAATTATTGTTTTACTACTCAAAAATAACAAATCTTTAGAAACAAATCTATTGGGTCCTTTTTATTAGTAAAATTAGTAACAGGTTTTTAAAATAAAGTTTTTCGGAAGAGTTTCGGTTTTTGGCTAAAAATTAGTCGAGTGACCGGTTTTTAGTAAAATTTGAATAAAACATTTTTGGATAAATTAAATCATAAATAAAATTACTTATAAAAATTCGGGATGTTACAATATATATGCGACTCGGTAATTACCTAGAGACACCTTGTCTCAATTAAGGATTAATTATTTTACTTATTTAGTAAATTTTAACTCAACTCATCATACATAAGAAAAGAGTATATATCTAATATCAACAAACATAAAAAACATGGCACAAAAATGACAAGCAAGCAAAAATAAAATAAAATCAACCCTAAGTACTACCTTAACAAAAATAAAAAATCCACCCTACATACTAACTTCAATATTACGGTTTTTTTTTTTATATGTTTTCCTACTTAGACTTCATTCGGTTTAGTGTCATCTATTACAAAATATTTTGTTTAGTAATCTGAATATTATCACGGTCTTGTATTCTTGCTTTAATTGTTGGATGGGATGATAACGTGACGGTGAAGAAAAGGACTAAAATACCCTGTAAGATATCGGCCTGTCAGAACTATTGCGAGTTCTCCTAAATGGTACCAGAAAATAAGCATATCGGTGTATATATTAATGTATATATAGAGTAGTTTTCAAAGAAGTGCTTGTTTAGACTCCACATGTATATTTCTTCAAAAAAGATTAAAAATCCATATGCATAGTCGGTATATCGTATAGTTTATCTCAGGTCAAAGACCTTCGCAGATGCATGATGATTGGTATGTAATTTTTCAAAATTTAATAATTGTAAGGTTAATTTACAGTCACGAAAGACTATGATTTGAAGTTAATAATCAATAAAGACAATAGATTAGTATTCTTTTCCATGTGCCAGCCACAAGCCCACAAGTTTGCACGATTAAATTTTAGTTTTATTCCCAGCGCAAGAGTTTACGGCCTTTTTATTCTTTTTGTTTACGTGGATGCATGTTTTTTTTTAGTCTTAACATCTAACGTTTGATTACTTTCAGTTTCCCGATCTAGCACATGTAATCTAGGCATCTGAACATTAATTGCTCAGTATGTAACACTATAATAAAATGTCATCATAATAGCACACACTTATTTGAAAACTGTATGGTTAATCAAATTTTATCAATATAATAAGTTGTTATTATTTTGTTAAAATTTAACGACATTCATCTTACCAACATTTTAAAAACAGTTTAACGTTGTTATACGGCTTATGCCGATATTTTTTTGCAGTGTAATTACATGGAAAAACAAGTTTATAGCTTACAAATTTGGTGTCAAAAACTTGGAGGGGCATTTGGATGGATATGAAAGTAAAAACATAGCGTTAAAAGAAACTTGGATGGGCATTTGGTCTTAACATCTAACGTGTGATTACTTTTAAGTTTCCCGATCTAGCACATGTAATCTAGGCATGTGGACATTAATTGCTCGATATGTAACACTATAATAAAATGTCAGCGTAACAACACACAACTATTTGAAAATTATGGTTAACGATAAATTATACCAATATAATAAGTTAAGTCATATGTTGCTAAAATAAAATTTATCGACATTCACCTTATCCACAATTTTAAAACAATTATTTGTTCGTATGCATATATTTTCTTGCAGCGTAATTACATGGAAAAATGAGTTTATAAAACACAAATTTGGTATCAAAAATTGGATACACATGTCTACTCAAATTTCAGTTTCATAAATCTATTTTCCTATAAAAAAACTTTGATAAAAACTGTTTATATCCTAAAAACCCAAAATATATAATTATTTACACACATCTCTTACAATTCTTCGTATATTGATTGTGAGAGGTGCATACAAAAACGAAGTTTGTTTTACATGTATCAGAGATCAAGCGTGCACTATTAGGGTATCAATCACTTATATAAAACCAGCAGGATATATAAAACCAAACCCTACTAGCTACTAGTATTTTAATAGAATGATACTTTTGAGTACATATTTAACGAGAATAACAAAAAGAAGTTTTCAAGCTCGTAACTTGTTCCAAAAATGTATAGTAATATACTACTGATATACTAGCTAGCTAGTAGTGGTACAAATGAGTATGCGTTGTTTGTAGACGTGACAAGATTAGGTACAAATATCAAATACTTATATATATATATTTAATTTATGTAGCATGGTTGAGGCGGGTCATTGAAGTTTCACATTGCCAAGTAATTAGTAACATGTACATCGTGTGCTTGCTTGTAGGAACGATTTTCTAAACCTAGCGTATCGATAATAGGTGTGTTAATTTTAATATTATTAACTTTGACACATCATCATTTAATTGTATATTAAGTATCACATGTGTATATTAAATTTAACATTCACATTAGTGTATTAAATTAACAAAGTTATCTTATTTTAGTTAAAAATAATAATTAATTAAAGCCTCATTATATAGTATTTTTGTATGCCACCGAAATAGGAGAACATGTGATAATACATGTTGAAACTTGAAATAGTAATCCAATTGGAAATATAGTTTAATTGTGAGGTTTATTTGTCAAATCATTAATTAACAACATTAAAAACATTGTTATATTTAACAATTTTTTTAATATCTATAAAAATAACACATGATTTAACACAACTAATTGAGACAAAAAAATACATTGTTAGCTAACTATTTTAGTTAACAATAGAGATAACAACGCTATATTGTAATATGCTTTTAGCAAATACTAATTTTAGTTTCTTAATTTTATCTGCTCTAACGACTACTCTTAAAGGTCAACTAATTAAGTTAATCCATATCAACTCCCCATAATGATAATGTTTTGAACTAGATATACAAACTAGCAATTTAACAACTATGAGTTCTATCTATAAGATTTAATTCGAATGATAATGTAAGTTAATGGTGTATTCCTTGTCACCACCACTGAAATCCATCTCATAATTTTGTTTTTGATAGATGATGATAATAGAAGAGTAAGGTAGTGTTCTAAAATACCTTTTAAAATTTGTATTTCAGTTATTTTCAAACTCAGGTTTCTGAGTTGTACTATTATTATCTTTATGTTTTTTTTTCCTGTTTTTTATTTTTTCCCATCAATTTATAAAGTAACATAAAGAAAAATTCTAGTGTTCTGTAATGCCTTTTCACTTAGTGTACTTCAAACAAGAACCTGCAAAAATGACATGAAGTTATGAAATATTGGGGAGAAAAGTCCGACTTAAGTACGTTAAAGGTAGAAGTAAATACATTTTTTCGTACTTTTTATCGGACATAAGGACGTAATTAGGACGTGATGTACTTCAAGACTAACCAATGATTTTTAGTGTATTTTCATACATTTTTTTCCTAAAAAAATCAGTGTTTTAAAAGCGCGCTTCCAAAGCTTATTATCCGGATAGTGGTTAGTGATTTTTTTTACATACGCTATTTCACTATATTGTTGGTAAAACACTATTAGTGTTTTTTTTTGCGCTTATATTACGTCTTTTGCGCTATTTAAACTAAAAAGTATGTATTTCGGGACTTTTAGTGTAATTTTTGTTTTATTTTTACAAAAAGCTATGAAACGACACCACTACAGAGTTGACAATTTTAAAAAAACCATTATTCCAAACAAACTCTATTACCTTTGCTAACGATTCTTAATCGCTTATTTTGACAAACTATAAAAATTTAAATTTTTTAGTAGTAGAAGACTTGAAATTAGTTTGTGTTTTACTATTTATGAAACATCTCAATTTTCCTTATATAGAAAATCAGAAAATGATGTTTTAAAAATATATTCCAAACATATTTTATATCTATATATTTCAATCATGTATATTTTCAAATTGTAAAAATTTTACGCTTTACGCTTCAAACCTATATTATTAGCGCTTTTAGTGCTGCTCTCCTAAAAACGACTGGGTCAACTTAATTCTTTTTAAAACACTGAAAAAAATATACGTACTGGGATTACAACTCTTTCTTTCAAATATTGCACATGTGAATGAGTGAACTGATCCTAGTAAACTAATGGTTAGAATCTACGACCAAACTTATGGAAACAATTGGAGGCCGTTACCATTTTAAGATTTTTTTTTAGATTTTAGGATCACTAATCTTCTTTAGTAGCATAAGTTACCTTTTAAAAAAACTTTGTTGGCATGTGCGGCTAAAGTTTAGAGGGGGATGAATAAAATTTTAGGTGTTTTTTACGGAATTAAAATCCTAAGCACAACTAACAACCCAACTAACTCGATATCTACTTGTGATATTAAGTATACGAAGATAAACGATAAATAAGTGTAAGCATGCGCATAATCATAAATAAATAAGTTACGGAAAGTAAAGAGTAAGGGAAGAAATTGACAACACGGTATATAGAGGTTCGGTAAATCCGCTTAGTCCTCTACTCGGTTTTCACACTACCGAGTATTTCACTATAATTTTCTTCACAAGATTAGAAATCCTACTGAGCTAATCAATCAATTTGCTCACCCTCTATCCGAGGTTCTTACTCTTGACACAAGTGCAAGGAAACACGTCTATAAGTCAACGACTCCCACTCAATTTATGAGTAACCAAGTGTTTAAACTAGAATTTTTAACCAACACTTTGACTTAAAATCTTCTACCCAAACACTCACTCACAAATAAACTTATAATTTGCTCTTTATAAATTTATCGAAAATAAAACAACACTCATAATTTGATTGCTTCTACATAAACTAATTTGTGAGATTTGAGTATGTTCGATCTTGATTTGAACTTGTTTCGCTTTCTCCGCAGTTCCCCTCTTTTTGAGTTTTTTCTCAACAATGATGATTTTAAGTATTTGTAATTGAGGAAGGTTAAGTGAAATGTATTTGTTGATGACGTATATATTTAGGAGATGAATTGGGGGGTTTTGTAGACCCAAAATATTCATTGGTCCATAAGTTACCGTTTTTAGTGGTTGAGTGGTTTATCCATTGGTTAAAAGTCATACTTAGATAAAGCAAAAGTGGTTTAATTCAAAACAAGTAGATTTTTCGATCGGTCGAACTCCATTTTCGACATGTCGGAAAATATGGAGAGTTTACTGCCCAAATTTTGCACTTTTCGATTGTTACTTCGACCTGTCGGATATTTTTCGACGTGTCTAAAAATATGGTAATTCAGTTTCTTGAAACTCTTGTATCTTTTTGGTTCGGACTTTAAAATGAGTTCCGTTTGAGCCGTTAACTTCGATATTGAATGACCTATCATTTTTAAGCCTGAAATATACATTTTCTATTTTTGGAAAAGATCAAGCATTATATCATTGGATTGTAAAATCATGAAATTATAATTACACTTATAATCAAAATCAATTATATATTGAACTCATGGTTCAACAAACTTAATTGGGAATTGGTACCATTTAGATAAATATATAAAGTCCACAAAACCCCCCACACACACTCTCATCAGATGCGTGAAAAACAGTCTCTCTACTCTCTCTCTCTCTATACTTCTCCTATAACAACCCGAATTTTATAGAAAAATATCGTGGTAAAAATATTGAGAACTATCCCACATCACATAGATATGAAAATACCTATATGATATATAAGTTGAGAGTATCTTTATTTTTATCACCAAAACCTTTTAAAGCCCACGCCCAAGAAGTGATGATAGAATTGGAAAAAACAGACAGTATTTGGGGTAAGAAGCAGATGATGACAGTTTGGTTAGAGTACTGAGTCGTTACAATTGGTATCAGAACCGATATTTAGGGGTATGAACTTGAAAAATAATGATATTAAATTTAAAAATTGTAGTATGAACTTTAAAAATAGTGATATGAACTTGAAAAATAATGGTATGAACGCTAAAAAATGGGGTATGAACTTAAAAAAAAGGAATGAATTTTAAAAATTATGATATGAAATTAAAAAATAAGTGTATTAATTTTAAAGTCCGTGATATGAAATTTAAAAATAAGGGTGTGAAATTTAAAAAGAAGGGTATAAAATTTAAAAAATTGATATGAACTTGAAAAATAAGAGTATAAAATATAAAAATTGGGATATAAACTTTAAAAATTATGATATGAACTTAAAAAATAAGGGTATAAACTTTAAAAATAAATATATTAACTTTAAAAATTGGGATATGAACTTAAAAAAATAAGAGTATGAATTTAAAATTTGGGATATGAACTTCAAAAATAAAGATACAAAAATTAAAGTTTGGAGTAAGAACTTCAAGGATATAACTTTATAAATGGGGTATGAACTTGAAAAAAATAAAGGTATTAACTTTAAAAATTTGGATATGGATTTAAAAAAGGGGCAATTAACAAAAACATACCTACCTCTATTATATTAACAAAAACATACCCTAATAATTTAAATTACCAAAAAGATACCTATATATACTTATTATTTATTAATCTAATCTCTTTCTCTAACTTAACATATATCTCTCTCGTCTAACATCTTTATCTAATCTAACATCTCTCTCTAAGCTAACATATCTCTCTCTAATCACACTTATCTCTCTAACACATGATAATCACACCTCTTTCTAACACGTGCTAATCACACATCTCTCTCTAAAAATGATTAAAAACTCACAAAATATGCATATACTAATTATAAAACGTCATACCCTAATTTTAAAACTTCATACCCTAATTTCAAAAACTTCATACCCTAATTTTAAAAATTTCATACCATAATTTTAAAACTTCATATCCTAATTTCAAAACTTCATACCCTAATTTCAAAACTTCATACCTTAATTTTAAAAATTTATACCCTACATATGAATTTCTCTCAATATTGTACATATGGATTATTCTCTTTCAACTTGAAACCCACAATGTTTACAATATTCTCAAAAGTCAATAAATAGAAAACAATATCACCAATTCCATATATTTTTCATGTATTACGGGGTATCAAATAGTGTAATATTTATGTATTACGTATGTATATATCTGTATTTATATATATATATGAATATCTATATAATCTAGATAGTGTTCGGTAGTTAGTAATGAGTTTTCGTGATGGAGGAAGATAGAGAGATAGAGTGGTATATTAAAGAAAGATATATAGAAGAATTGAGGAGAAAGAGAATAAGATCAGAGAAATATAAAGAGAAAAATGAAGACATACATAGAAGAATTGGTGAGAAATAAGAATGGAGGAGAGATAGTAAGATGAGAGAGATAAAGAAAAGAATAAACAGTATTAAATTTAAATTTGTTTGGTATGTTTTTGATAATGAAAAGTTGTAACGGTATGTTTTTTATAATTTAGTTTAAAAGGTAATATGTTTTGTTAATTTATCCTTTTAAAAATAATGGTATAAACTTTAAAGTTTTGGGTTATGAACTTTAAAAAATAAGGGTTGAACTTTAAAAAATTGGGGCATGAGCTTTAAAAATAAGAGTATTAAGTTTAAAAATTGAGATATAAACTTGAAAAATAAGTGTATTAACTTGAAGTTTATACCTATTAATTCATCCAAGATGATGTATATTTTCAAAACTTCATACCCTCGTTTTTTGAATTCATACCATCTTTTTTGGAGTTCCCTATTTTTTCGAGTTTATAATTTTATTTTTCAAGTTTATACTTTTTTTTTTCCGAGTTAGTACATTTTTTTTCAAGTTCATAGCCTCTTTTCCGAGTTCATATCCTCTATTTTCAATTTCATACCCTCTTTTTTTCTAAAAATATGTATTACTCTGTAAACAAAAATTGCATTAGTCTGTAAAAAAAAGTGTATTAGCCTATCCAAAAAAATTGTATTAGTTTGTAAAAAAAATATTGTATTAGTAAAAAAATTTATATTAGTCTTTCAGAAAAATTTCAATTGGCCTGCTTATAAAACTATCTATTAGTCTTTAAAAAAAAAGTGTATTAGCCTGTCAAAAAATTATATTAGTCTGTCTATTAGATTGCCTATTTGCCTGTCTATTAGCCTGTCAATTTTAAAAAAAAAAAATCATTTTTTTTAGTTTTTGTTATAATTTTTAAATATTCTAGATTTTAAAAAAAAAATTCTAGTTTTATTTTTATTTTTTTGTCAACGCCGATCAACGGTGGTCAAGGCCGAAAACCGGCAGTCAACATTCGGGGGTCTAACGATCAACGCCGAAGAGCGGTCAACAATCTTGGTCAAACTTTGTTGGGCTAAATGTGTTAAACATATGTATTTTACAAGCTGTACTAATTTGCAATAATTATATTGTAAGTGGTACTATTTATTAAATAAGAATGTTAGAGTGGTAACCGGCCAAAATTAGCCGGGTATGTAGGTAAGTCCTTTTTTTTTTTATAAAAAAAATATTTATAATGTATAGCAGGCCATGTTAATTGTTATGAGAATTTGAATTTGTCGTTAACATAAACGATCGTAATTGAATTTACCAGCGCGAGGAGAAATGGAGAATAAAGAATATCTGAATAAGAATAGAAACTAACTAAAAGCTCCCATGAATAATGAACACATCACACACACAAAATGATGCTACCTCATATACCAAACATGACCTTTGGTATTAAATTTTCGCCACTTTCGATTAATATTAGGCTTTCATTTGAAGAGCTTAAAGTTTCTTCTGATAAAAAGAGAACTCCTGATATTGATTTTCTACACCGATGAGGGTCACGATTGTAACCCGAGCGTGTGAGTTTACTATAATAGTTACTCCCCAAGAATCAATTCTTGAAATCAAACACAAAATCAAACAATTTTTAGGTGTTCCTATCACAACACAAACCCTCACAGTATCAGGTTGGGAACTTGTTGATGGGCTCGACTTAGAAGATTATCCCATTATCAACGAAGGCACAAGAATCGATCTCGCTGTGAGATCAACACATATTTCTTTAGAACAACAGCATGACAAGATAAAAATAATCATAAAATTTTCTTCACGGAAACTAAACATTGAAGTTGACACCACAGAAACAGTTCGTAGCTTAAAAGAAAAAATTCACATCATCGATGGAACTCCCATTAAGAGAATGTGTCTATTCTTTTCAGGGACAGAATTGGAAGAGGATTATCGAAATTTAAGTGAATATGGGATTTGCGAGTTTTCGGAAATCATTGTATTTCTTAAAACGATGAGTCGTCATATGGCTGAGCCTCCTTCAAAGAGGATCAGTTTAACTGTGCAAACGGCATCTTGTTTGCTTAATGGGGCAAGAATTCCCGTAGAAATGAGGGATATAAATACAGTTAACGATTTGAGGCAGTTTATGCTGATTCGAAAGATGTTGCCTATGGATGATTACATATTCATTCAAAAGCAAAGGATTATGAGAGACAGTTGTAGTCTTCGTTGGCACGGTGTTGAGGATGGTGAATGCCTTCATGTTTTTAAAGGGACTGTTAGTCGTGGCGAATTTTAATAAAAACAATTTGTTCAAGCATAGTCGTGGCGAATTTTAATAAAAACATAGAGCTGATTGTGCGTACCCTATATTTGTTCATCAGGACTCATGAGAATAAGAAAACAGATAGACATCAAATAAACGAGAATAGTCTCTATTAATCATAGACGTTAAATTTGTGTTTAACTACTTTTTACTCATTTTTTAAGCTGGATTCTTGCACATACATCAAAAGTACTTGAAATTTAAAAAGCTATTCTAATGTATAACTGTAATGAAGAAGGAGAGCATAAAGCGAAAAACAGACCAAATTCACCTTTAAACTCAATTTAAGGAGTATCGCTTTCCTAACTAGCCAGTGATGTGAAATAACGCCAATCGACTATCTCTAATGAACCTTGCACCGTTGCACATGCCTCCACATATATAAAATTTCATCAGTAACCAAAAAACATATGGTTATAATTTTAGTTTGTTCTACTACTAACATGTTTTCATATCCAAAGTTGTTTCATCTGATTCATTTGGCGAGCTATCTTCGGCAAGTGGAAGAGAAACAGAAAAGAGGTACACATGAGAACCATCTCGAACACCATGATCAAAAAGATTAGTTTCATCCACATCTATTATTAAATTAGAAACCTCATCCTTGTTGAAGATGAAGATAAGTCGATCATATGAGATATTTTCTTGCACTTCAATCGCTCTTTTCAGCTCACTGGCTGTTGCATTATCACTCACTTCAACATAGAAGAGTGCCCCTGTCAATATCTCTACTATAAGCTTCATTTTATTTTCTATAAATATGATAAAATAATTATTTGGCTTTCGATTTCCATTTAAAAGAGATGGGTGGGCAATTTACCATGAAAAGCGGACATGCTTGTTGTATGTTATTCTGTTAACTTGTATACAAGCATGAATTGAACCGAAAGTAGAGTCTACCAGTCTAATCTAATAGAACACTGAAAAATATCTTGCCTGATTTTACTGGAGGAGCTTGAGGGAAATGCAAAATGCATTGAAATAACAACATGGAAATATAAATTTCCTAAAAAGAAATTGGATATAATTTTTAAGTTATATGTGTCATTCCGTTTACTGATTTTCTATCGAGTTCGTGCACTAACGGTAATATAACGAGTCATACACAACATTAGTCATTTTTTAAGGATTTTAAAAAAAGAAAAGAAATGCATTGAGAAATATTACATTACATTTTTTTAGCTACTCATACCCTTATTATCAACTTTCAAATACTTGCATGTGCGAGAGGTTACAACAATCAGAAAAAATAAGCGGTGAACCAAATTATAAAACCAAATGTTCTTGTTCAAAAGATTAATTATAGCTAGAGGATTGTGAGTTTGGTGGAGTACCAAGAAGCGGGAGGAGATTAATCTTTTGACCGCGCATTCAAGCAGTTCATGGTGTTGAACAAAGTGGCGGAACTTGTATTTGGATATGTGTGGGGTTGTATTACATGTATATTTCTTTTTATAATTATATGTGGTGCTAAAAGTTTATAATCATCAACTTTTCAATAAAATACATAAATAACATATGAGTTTCTTCAATATTGGGATATAGTCTCTGAAAGGGGATGTAATCTCTTTCAGCATACTCCTAGTTACTCCCTAGTTGAACATGAATGGGATATTCGAAATGATAATCAGCAGTAATTGTAGAGAAATGAGCAGTACATTTTGGAAAATTGGGATAAAGGGAAATAGAAGATCTTGCAACCCTTTAGGTACAATGATTCGTTGTTACTCCCTATGATGGACATTAAAAATTAGTATTAGCATTCTGCGGCGATTGTAACACACGCGGTCTTAAATATAGTAATAAAGGCAGAGTTAATAAGCATTTAATGGCCCCATCAAGGGAAGCAAATAGGGTTCTGAACCCCCGCTTCACTAGCCGAGAAGCTTATCAGCGAGACAATCTCTGAAATATACTCATATATCTAAGATAATCAATAAGATATTCGACGAATGAAAGAAGACACCAAATCTATACAGACATATCTCATAAATATGGGTCAAACCTTTAAAGATACGTTCCTAAAGTATAAATAAAAGCATATCCGGCAATAAGACTAAAAGATAGGCGAGAAGCTCACGTCAGGACCTCCTCACCAAGTAATATTTGATTATCCGAAAGGATAAAAGTAGAAGATCAATGCTTGCGAAGGCTAACGAAAGAGACATGGTCCCATGGAGAGCTCCCGTCGCCAGCGAGGAGAAATGGCGTCGCCCCTTCGGGCTAGCCAAGTCGATGGAAAATATAAAACATATAACAGAATATATCTCGGCATGATATTAGGGAAACACAAATATATGAAGAAAATATGATTGATAAGATCATGTCAGTCATAAAAGATACAACTCAGATCGCCTCAATCACATATATAAAGGGCTCATAATCCAAGAATAAGAGGATCTGAACCCATACGAACTCAGATTTAAACTTAATTATTGAGTATTATTAATCATACTTATATTCAATACACATTCATATTTATTATCTAAACCCTAGAGGTTTAATCTTTTCACTGCTTCGTTAGGCGGATGAGCTTAAACGGTGGTCAAACCACCAAGTCACCATTAATGTTAGCTGTTTATGGACATATATGATTGATAAGATCATGTCAGTCATAAAAGATACAACTCAGATCGCCTCAATCACATATATAAAGGGCTCATAATCCAAGAATAAGAGGATATGAACCCATACGAACTCAGATTTAAACTTAATTATTGAGTATTATTAACCATACTTATATTCAATACACATTCATATTTATTATCTAAACCGTAGAGGTTTAATCTTTTCACTGCTTCGTTAGGCGGATGAGCTTAAACGGTGGTCAAACCACCAAGTCACCATTAATGTTAGCTGTTTATGGACATATCATAAAGAGCTAGCAAGAAGTTCGGACAAACCCTAGAAAGAAGTTTTCTCATTGGCTTAAAGCCTGCGAATGAAGTTCACGCACTGGATCTAAAATTTAAGGTCCATCACCCTAGTTGAACATAAACGAGATATCCAAAATAATAATCGACAGTAATTGTAGTGAAATGAGCAATACATTCTGGAAATTGGGATAAAGAAAAATGGAAGGTGGTGCAACCTTAATTTAGGTACAATGATGATGTGAATGGAAAAGGCAATGGTGAGTATAATAAAGTAGAGCGAAGGATTGTTGTGTATCTTTGTGCTTGGGGCAACGGCGCAACCAGCGAGGTACTAATCTAGGCATGTCGAGTGTTTATTAGAAATTATTTCCAAACCCCCTCTTAGGCCTTAGGTTCCGCTCTTTGGCCTCAGAGAATATCTTGAAGTGCTCCCCTCAGTGTAAAACTCTATAAAAAAGAACAAAAATGATAATTAGCAATGCACTTTTATATGCCCATGGTGCTATGCTTATTGTTGGCCCCGGTGCGGCTAATCCTTGGAGGGGGGGTGAATAAGGATTTGGCGATTTTCGCCTAATTAAAATTCTATGCAACTAACCACCCAACTTATGCAATTCTAAGCTTAAGCGTTTTAACAAGAGTTAATAAATTGCTAAAATAACTAAACGCAAGCAATAAATATGCAAGAATATAAGTTGCGGAAAGTAAAAGCAAGGGAAGAAAATGACACCGTGATTTATAGAGGTTCGGCAAACGCGCCTACGTCCTCTTCTCGGTACTACCGAGTATTTCACTAAAATGTTTCTTCCGGATTTTACAAACCCTATCGAGCTCAATTGACCGATTGGCTCACCCTCTACCCGAGGTTCCTACTCTTGATACAAGTGCAAGAGAACACGACTACGAGTCTACGACTCCCCCTCAATTTATGAGTACCCGAATGAAAAACCTAGAGCTTTTAAGCTTCACTTGCTTACAAAGCCTCTACCCGTTCACTCGCTCACAATTGAGTTTATAAAACACTCGATACAAATTTTGTTACAAAAATGTAACTACACTCACTATTCTAATTGCTTCTTAAAAAGCTAATTGGTGAGTTGTTGATGATGATCGAGCTTGAATCTCTTTCTCGTTGATTTCCTTCTTTCTCGAATATATTCACAAAAATGGTGATTTTTAGGGTTTTTATGAGAGAGGTTGAAGGATGATGTTATGTATGATAATTGGTTGTTTGGGAGAGAGATTGGGTTGGTTTTTATATCAGCAAAGTCTGTTTGTGCTGGATATGACCGTTGGAAGTTTTAAGCAACTTTCCAGAATAAGCTGAAAAGCTGTTTTCGAAATCTGTAGAAAACGATCGGTCGTTTTCTACAGTCGATCGGTCGTTTTCCAGAAAACGATCGGTCGTTTTCTGAAAACGATCGGTCGTTTTTATACTGGACTCACTGGAAGAAATTGGACCAAAAACGATCGGTCGTTTTTGTCCAGTCGATCGGTCGACTGTTCTTATGGCAGTTTCACGGTCTTCTCGCTATTCTTCGAAAGCTCATAACTCCTTCGTTTTAGCTCCGATTTTGGTTCCGTCTGAACCTGTGGCTTCGTTTTTCTGTGCTCTATCTTTCTGGCGCTGAAATTTTCATTTACTTCTTTTGGAAAACGATCGATCGTTTCATAAAACGATCGGTCGACTTTTCGACCTGCTCACTGGAAGAATTTGGACCAAAAACGATCGGTCGTTTTTGTACAGTCGATCGGTCGTTTTTGTCCTGGTCTCGTTAACCTTCGAATGCTTGTATCTTCTACGTTTTAGCTCCGAATTTGGTTCCGCTTGAACCGTTGGCTTCGTTTTCGAATGCTCTTTCTTTTTAAAGACCTGAAATATACATTTACTCTTTTTGGAAAAGATCAAGCATTATTTCATTGAAATATAAAATCATTAATTCATAATCATACTTATAATCAAAATCAATTATTGAACCCATGTTCAACAATCTCCCCCATTTTGATTATGACAAAATAATAATGATTTTACAAGAAAAATATCTCCTTCATTTTAACAAAACGCATTTCCTCGAAATATATCATTTTTCTCCCCCTTTGGCATTATCAAAATGCAATCAATAATAAAAAATATGGGGTTATGTGAAGGGTTTTCAAAGAAAAACCAAAACATGAAAAATGTTATTATTATGCATATACCCACCTAATCACATATATGTAGACATAAATGAGTAGAGTATACCGAATATGTGATGGTGAGTCCGCTCGCTAATGGCATTTGCATTGAGCGTTGCCGATTCCAAATAGGTGGTACCATTTGTTGGTATGCCTCCCACCTTTGTCGATCAACGGCACTTCATTCTTGATAGTGGAGTCGATCTTCTTGACTTCCACGGTTTTTGCCGGTGTTGCCAACCACTTGTTGATTTTCTCCTTTTGAATGGAGATACCTACAACACAAGATTTGCCATTTGGTACCCAATTTCTTTTGGGTCCGACATTGTTAGTGGCTCGGGTCTTTACTACCCATTTCAAATCGCTTCTACTAACACGGAAACGATAAGGGCATCTAGAAGAAATATGCTCATTTCTACTACAATGCACACAATGCTTAGACTTTTTAGTATAACGAGAGTTATACGAAGTTTTGGAAAGGGTTTTTGGAGTATCCAATTTGGTTTTAAAACCTATACCTTTCCTATCATTAAAAGATTTTTGAGAAATCTTGGAAGTACTCCCTTTTGTAAAAACAACCTCTTGTTTAGGTGGAATAGGAGTTGTAGAAAAATTAAAGGCTTTAACGAAGCGGGTTTTGTTTGAAGTAGAACCAATGCAATCAAAACCTAAGCCACTCTTATCATTGAAATCTTTTTGACAACTCAAAATGTTATCTAAAACGGTTTTACCCTTAGAAAACTTTGAAATTGTTAACTCAAGTTTTTCAATGGAAATGACAAGCTCGTTGTTTTTAGTTTTCAAGGATTCATTCTCGGTTTCTAAAACCTTGACCTTGTCATTTAAGTTAAAAGCATGAGAACTCAAAACCTTGTTTTTGCTTTTAACTTTATCGAAAGCATCCTTTAACTCTTCAAAATTTTCTAATAAATCACAATCTAAAGAAGATGGTTTTGAAAGAGTTTTTGTAAGTCTAGAGACTTCATTTTTAAGAAAATTGATCTCGGTTTGTAAAGACTTATTATGAATGACGAGATCATTGTTTTTGTCTTTCAAGTCTTCCTTTTCATCATTTATATCATGTAAAGAGAATGACGATGTTGGAATAGACTCATATTCATTTTTATCTCTTTTCAAGGATCTTATTTCTTCATTGAGGGAAGAATTTATCCTTTTAAGAGATTTGACCTTCTCTACAAGCTTAGGAACTTTTTCGGAATAAATTCCACACATACGCATTAATTCATCATGAGATAAAGCTTTTACCTCATCGTTGTCACTTTCGCTTGAGTGGTCACTTTCGGTTGAAGACGATTGGTT
Organism: Primula veris; assembly: GCA_963682055.1. Taxonomy (NCBI): domain Eukaryota; kingdom Viridiplantae; phylum Streptophyta; class Magnoliopsida; order Ericales; family Primulaceae; genus Primula; species Primula veris. Next base: position 8,209,970 of record OY821742.1, on the reverse strand, counting down.
AGGCTCATTGTTGTCTTCCATGGCCATATAGCAACCAAGGTGAGCGACTTCATCTTGGTCGGAGCTATCGCTAGAGCTTGAAGTGGATATTTTCTTCTTGCCTTTGCTCTTGCGATTCATGACGCAATCTCTCGCCATGTGTCCTTCCTTGCCACATGTATAGCAAACAAAATCGTTAGAATAAATTGAATTATTTGACGATTTACCTTTATGTTTGCGTTGGCCTTTAAGCTTTAGTATTTCCTTGACGATTCGAATGATTTGCATTGAATTTTCGTCGTCATTGGATAGCTCATTACTTTCATCACAAGTCGTTCCTTTGAAAGCTATCTCCCTCCTTTTTGAGATTGGTTTGTGACTATTGAGGGTGATCTCGTGAGTAATGAGTGAACCCGTCAATGCATCAAGAGTGTAGGTGTTCATGTCGTGCGCCTCTTGAATTGCGGTGACCTTTGGTTCCCATTCCTTCGGCAAGCTCCGAATCACCTTTGAGACCATTTCCTTACAAGACAAACACTTACCAAGAGATGTTAATCCATTAGTAATAGTTGTAAACCTAGCAAGCATATCGGAAATAGTTTCACCCTCGCTCATTTTAAAAAGTTCGTAGTCATGAACTAAAAGTTGGAGTTTGCAATCCTTAACTTGGTTAGTTCCCTCGTGCATAACTACTAACTTATCCCACATAGCCTTAGCGGTTTTACAAGCGGAAATTTTGTTGTACTCGTTAGGAGAAACGGCACAAACAATAGCGTACATCGCTTTGGCGTTGGTAGAGTAGGTTTCTAGTTGAGTATTATCTAGGTCCTCTACGGGGATTTGGTTCTCGCTATTTTCGGATGTAGGTGCGGAATATCCTACTTTAATGGTCATCCAAAGTTTAACATTAAAGCTTTGTAAAAACATGCTCATCCTATCCTTCCAATATGAAAAATTTATTCCATCAAAATATGGAGGTGTATTGGGTGATGAAGCCATGCCGGATGCGAAATTAAGTATATTAGCCATCGGGATCTTAACTCTTAAATCGTTAGATTTCTATAATCAAGAGCCTCGGCTCTGATACCAATTGTTGGCCCCGGTGCGGCTAATCCTTAGAGGGGGGGTGAATAAGGATTTGGCGATTTTCGCCTAATTAAAATTCTATGCAACTAACCACCCAACTTATGCAATTCTAAGCTTAAGCGTTTTAACAAGAGTTAATAAATTGCTAAAATAACTAAACGCAAGCAATAAATATGCAAGAATATAAGTTGCGGAAAGTAAAAGCAAGGGAAGAAAATGACACCGTGATTTATAGAGGTTCGGCAAACGCGCCTACGTCCTCTTCTCGGTACTACCGAGTATTTCACTAAAATGTTTCTTCCGGATTTTACAAACCCTATCGAGCTCAATTGACCGATTGGCTCACCCTCTACCCGAGGTTCCTACTCTTGATACAAGTGCAAGAGAACACGACTACGAGTCTACGACTCCCCCTCAATTTATGAGTACCCGAATGAAAAACCTAGAGCTTTTAAGCTTCACTTGCTTACAAAGCCTCTACCCGTTCACTCGCTCACAATTGAGTTTATAAAACACTCGATACAAATTTTGTTACAAAAATGTAACTACACTCACTATTCTAATTGCTTCTTAAAAAGCTAATTGGTGAGTTGTTGATGATGATCGAGCTTGAATCTCTTTCTCGTTGATTTCCTTCTTTCTCGAATATATTCACAAAAATGGTGATTTTTAGGGTTTTTATGAGAGAGGTTGAAGGATGATGTTATGTATGATAATTGGTTGTTTGGGAGAGAGATTGGGTTGGTTTTTATATCAGCAAAGTCTTTTTGTGCTGGATATGACCGTTGGAAGTTTTAAGCAACTTTCCAGAATAAGCTGAAAAGCTGTTTTCGAAATCTGTAGAAAACGATCGGTCGTTTTCTACAGTCGATCGGTCGTTTTCCAGAAAACGATCGGTCGTTTTCTGAAAACGATCGGTCGTTTTTATACTGGACTCACTGGAAGAAATTGGACCAAAAACGATCGGTCGTTTTTGTCCAGTCGATCGGTCGACTGTTCTTATGGCAGTTTCACGGTCTTCTCGCTATTCTTCGAAAGCTCATAACTCCTTCGTTTTAGCTCCGATTTTGGTTCCGTCTGAACCTGTGGCTTCGTTTTTCTGTGCTCTATCTTTCTGGCGCTGAAATTTTCATTTACTTCTTTTGGAAAACGATCGATCGTTTCATAAAACGATCGGTCGACTTTTCGACCTGCTCACTGGAAGAATTTGGACCAAAAACGATCGGTCGTTTTTGTACAGTCGATCGGTCGTTTTTGTCCTGGTCTCGTTAACCTTCGAATGCTTGTATCTTCTACGTTTTAGCTCCGAATTTGGTTCCGCTTGAACCGTTGGCTTCGTTTTCGAATGCTCTTTCTTTTTAAAGACCTGAAATATACATTTACTCTTTTTGGAAAAGATCAAGCATTATTTCATTGAAATATAAAATCATTAATTCATAATCATACTTATAATCAAAATCAATTATTGAACCCATGTTCAACACTTATGGTTATGGTAATGAAGATTGTCTCTGATCATTTATGCCTCTCATTTTACTTCGTACGATTTATAGAGCTATTGCCACAGTCTCAAGTTTTGTATAATTTCACTTCAGGTTCCTTAATTTCATGTATAGTATGAATTGTTTATTAGAGTATATTATCTCACATCGACTAGATAACGATCGAGCATGTGATTTATAAAGAGTTATCCATCATTACCATTACGAGGCCTTTTAATGGTAAGATATATGGGGTTTAACATGGTATCAGAGCAGACCTAGTGATGTTGGGCTCACCTCCACCCATTCAATATGTCCGCTCATAGGACCCTTAAAATGTCAGGCCATGAGCGAGGGGGAGTGTTAGAGTATATTATCCCAGATCGACTAGATAACGATCGAGTCTGTGGTTTATAAAAAGTTACTCATCATTACCATTACGAGACCTTTTAATGTTAAGTTATGGGGTTTAACACCGTTGTAGTATTTTTTTATGTGGGATGTGGGGTGTGTCATTTGTGTGTGTGTGTTAAAATAATAAAAATATAGAGAAGATTTCTCCAACCTTTAATTTAAAAAAATGGTGACAAGATTTTATGTCGATTTTGATGATTTGGAGCATGAGAGTTATAAGGAGTGGCTACAATCACCCTAAAAAAAACTGAAAACACTTCCGGTGAATATTTTACATATAAATTTATTAAAATAATGAATTAACAATTGTCATATATTTTGTTGGAATTCCGACACCCCGTTTTTGTTTGCTAACTCTAATTATGAGCATGATTAACTCTTCACTTCCCAATTTTGTTTCCCACTTCAACGTTTTGGCTTGGCTTTAGCCTCGAGACCATCTTTTATTTAAAGTGGTAGCTAAACCATTTAGGTCAAATATTCTTATATACCTCTTTAGCTTTGTTATTTTAGAACACTTTTTTTGCCTTTTTGGCTATGTTCCAACAAGCATTATGCCCTAGTTTGGTCTTTGAATATATTTAATCATGATTGATCATATGCTTGAAGGTGATTGTTATTTGTATGGACACTTTCTCATATGATGTGGTTGATCTGTGTTTGGTAGATTTGGGATGTATTATGATCTAAATATATTTGTTGTGCGTTGCATACTTCAAGAAATTTGGTCACTAACATGGTTTTTGAAATAGAAAACGTGTTTTCTGATTTTTTAACTAGTACTAGTCTTGTTTCCTTTTTCTTTGTTGTCTTTTCAATTACTTCAAATTATTTTCAATGTCGCGTGACTAATTTTCCGGAAGTGCTACCTATCAATTCTATCACCTAAATTGTAGATAAAAATGTCAATCAACATAAACACCTGAAACATGAGAGTTACTGTTAAAAATTGCACACATTATTATTTAACAACATTATCCTGCCACAGTCCGTTTTGTGGGAAAGCAAATGTGGACCAATGTGATTTATTAACTCTTTAGGTCCAACTACCAATCAAACCTTGATTCCTAACATTTGCTTTACAAATAAGGACAATTATATGTGATTTCTTTTAGTTTTGTACTTTTTTTTTCATGCTACTGTGTTTTGTTAACTTTTATTATGTTGTCTTATCTTCTATTCAAAATTTCTTTTATTATTTGCACGAATATATCATGAAAAGGATCACATGAAATGCAGAAAACAAATGATCAAGAATGCATCACCATATAACGCTTATTATATCATTTCATAATTAAGTCATCAGATCATATGAGAGTCGATTACAAAATTTCTAAAAGTAGTCAATATGATTAAAAAAAAATGATTAGATACCTCTACTTTACATATCACCCGGTTAACCAACAAAAACATATGAAGACACGTTACTATTACGGGTAAGCTTAGCTATATGTCATGTTATCGTTTTTTTTATATGTATTCAAAAAAATCTGTAAAATTTGACTTTTTATATTTTTTTGCTATTCATAGTTTGTTTTGGAAATTTATAATGTTGTAATATTGATAAGTACAAAAAAAAATATTAAAAGTCAAATTTTACAGATTTTTTTGAACAAACTCTTTAGAAATAAAATAGTACGTTAATTTACAAAATAAAAATCGAAAAAAATAACGAATACATATGAAAAAAACGATAACATGATCTATTTACCATGATCAAATGTTGTACTTAGTATACTTGACATCCGGTCTTTGTAAACTTCATTTGGTAAGCCAGATTAAAAAGTTGAATTCTTGTCATTTCTAAGGCTATCAAATAAATCGGCTTAACCTATTTGCTTGCAAAGTAGAAAACGAATCCTAGCTAATTAATTATACGAGAAAGCAAATATGGAAAACAAGATCTTATCTATCCCAACAAATTGTTTAGAAGCTCCAACTACCAATCAAGGTTTGACTTTCAACTTACATTGCAGCTAACTACCATTCTTCAATCTATATACCAATTTGCTTGTATTATTACTTACATAATAGTAACTATATAAAGGCACCCCAATTAAGAGGCCACCCATAACTACTTTTGTACTAAAAAAATAAAATAAAATTAACTGCTTCTCTCATAACCTTCATATGGCCGAGTCTCAAAATACCACCCTCAGCTCTAAAGGTAAGCTCCCCACTACAAGTTTTCCTTCTTTTATATGATCTGCTTTCTTGTTTATTTTTAAATAATGGGTTTTCATCAAAAGGTTTTGTTGGACAAAACTAGAGAATTAGTATCATGTACATTCTTACTATACCTCCTTCCAAAAATTGGTACACTACACACAAGAGTTCTCGTCTAGGCCCCCCTTAGTCATCTAGGCTGCATGCCACATCTCCCGCCTTTAGTTAGCCTAACGACTTTTAAAACATTGACACTACTTGTATGCAGGGCCGGTCCGACACTTTTTCACACCTAAGGCGCATGAAATTTTCGGCGCCTTTTCAAATGATTTTTTCATATCACACGAGAAAAAAAATTCTTAAAAATACCATAAAATCTCTTACAAGATTATATTTAGGACAAGCTGGTTTCAAGTAATGCCAAAAGTGATTATATTTCCTTGTCGAGTTAAGTTTTAATCAGGATAAGTAAAAATACATTTTATTAAAACATGAGTCGGATTTAAGATATTTTGTCACACGATAAATAACAATTATTATGAAACGATAAATATTGGATAATAGGGGAAAATTTTGGTCTTAGAATTTATATTTCTTAAAAGAAGAAAGACCGAAACCTATTGTATTCGAAACACTCAGTAGGAAATTAGAATGTTCTAATAATTATAAAGACCAAATAGAAGTATAAAATTGTAACAATAATGAAATCATGAAAAGCCAAATGAAACTACAATATAACTAAAAGGGCTTTTCTGTAATTTTTATAAAAAAAAACTCTTGGCTTTAGTCTCTCTTTTCTGGTTCGTTTTAAAAAACCCCACTACATCTTACAACCAAAATCGCAAAAACTGAATGATTTAACTATCAAATTCGATCTAATAACAACCAATATATGCTTTTCGACCAATTTACTCAAGTTTTTTGCTGGTAAAAAAACTTAGTTTTTTTGCGTCTATTCGTCGGTCGTGGCGCCTAAGATGGTTGCCTGTTTTGTTTTGATTGCTACTAAGGCCCGCCCTGCTTGTACGAAACCCAAGATGTCACGCAATTTTCCAAAGCTAAGGCCACATAAATTTCTTATAGGAAATTAACAAAAATATACCCAAAAATTTCTAATTAACAAAAACATACCCAAAATTTCATACGCTAATTTGTATATTTAATACCCTTATTCCAAAAGTTCATACCTTTATTTCAAAAGTTCATACCCTAATTTGTATATTTCATATCGTTATTCCAAAATTTCATACTATTATTTCAAAAGTTCATACCCTAATTTGTATATTTCATACCCTTATTTCAAAAGTTTATATCCTTATTTCAAAAGTTCATACCCTAATTTGTATATTTCATACATTTATTCCAAAAGTTGATACCCTAATTTGTATTTTTCATACTCTTATTATAAAAGGTCATACCCTTATTTCAAAAGTCCATATCCTAATTTGTAGAGTTCACCTATATTTTCAAAATTTATACCCCAATTTAAATAATTCATATACTTACTTACATAATTCATATATATAATTTTCAACTTCATAACCTTAATTCATGTAATTCATACAATTATTTTTCAACATTATATACTAATTAACAAATACAACTCTTACCCGTTCTCCGATCTCGAACTACCACGTCGTCGTCGTGGGCTTCTCATTCGACGATCGCATCTCCGTCAACAAGCTCGAGTTTTCGATCTCCCTCTATACTCTCGTTGTCCATTACTATAGATGTGTTCGTCTCAATTTTCACGGAATAGAGAGATGGAGGAGAATAAAAAGATCGAAAAAATAGAGATAGGATGGAGAGACAGATCGGAAAGAGATAGCAAATATAAAAGATCGGAGATAGTGAAAAGGAGGATGAGGGATATTGAAGGGAGAGAGAAGAATGAGAGAGAGATTGAAGAGAGTGTGAGAGAAGGAGAGAGTGAAAAGATGAGAGAGAGGAAATAGATTGGAAGAGATGAATCAGTATTTTTTTTTATTAATTATTAATTGAAGTTATATTTTTGATAATTTAACTTTTCATGATATATTTTTGTTAATATAATAGGCGTATGCTATGTTTATGTTAATTGCCTTTTTTATACGAATAAGTAAATTAGTTAGGAAATTTTGGGGTGACTTGTGTTAATTAATTGATGGAACTTAATACAGATGATGATACTGAAGATGCAAAGCTAGAATTTTCGGAGGATGAGGACACCTTGATTACTTTGATGTTTAATCTTGTTGGAGAAAGGTAGCACATCACATTTTTAACCTTCATTTTAGTCAAAACAATATATATTCTTTTTCTCGGTAAAGTTACAAAAATTTGGACCATTCTTACACCTTTTCTAATTTCAAACAGTTCAAACGTTACTTCATTTCTTTCCAATTAATTGTTTTATACGAAATTACGTGTAATTTTGACCGGCTTATAACATGTATCAAAATTGTCGAAATGAAAAATTTCAAAACTAAATCGTACAATTTAATGTTTGAACTATATGATTAACTTTTAATTGAACAATTAACTGGAAACGGACGAAGTAATAAACATGGTAACAGTCCATAGCAACCCCCTTCTAATCTTACAAAACAAAAGTAAAAGAACAAGAAAGCCATTAGGCCAAAAAATGTAAAATTTTCTTTATTGCACAAAAAACAAATGTTTTTCTTACTGTGTTACTGGATTATTACAGCAATTGTCTCTGTAGTTTCAAGATAATCTATGCGATCCTACAATTTTAGTTGGAGATATAAATACATATATAATGGTATTAATATCATTATGATTCATGACACCAAGAAAGAAAAAAAGGACCAATTTTATATTTGAGAACAAAATATATCTGTCACTTCTCATAAATTGGGGACTGTTTTTGTCCGGATAGAAAACTATGTGAATCAACACGATAGCCCCGTTGCACTGAGTGAATATATAACATTTTTTACCAATTTGATTAATATTATGTAAACATTTGTAAATTGTGGGGTCGTGACGGCAACCGCAGCTTCACACATTGTTCCACCCATGGGCTACGAGTGTCGTACTCGTAACTTTAGCCCTTTGGGGCCATTATTTTCATGTTTACCACTATCGACTTGGGAAAACTTAAATTATTTATAAACACTTTGTTGCTAGGTGGTCTCTCATTGCCGGGAGGATCCCAGGAAGAACTGCTGAGGAAATTGAAAAGTATTGGACTTCAAGATATTATTCCACTAGTGATGAATAAAACAAAAGCAAAAAAGATCGTTGTCTTGGATTTTTATTTATTTTACTTTTCTTTCTTTGGCTTTTTTGCGAGACAACTGCGTTGTGGTTTTTGGGGTGACAATATATTGGTTGAGTATGCTGTTTTTTTCCCACTACTATTTGTATTCTTTGTTTTTTATTTTATCTCCCTTTCCCCTTTCATGTTCCTAAACTAAAGGTTGTCTTTTTTTTTTTTTTTTCCGTATAAATTTGAATATGTAGTTTGCTATTTTTGAGTTCCGTGGACCGTATCTATTAACATCAATACTATAAATCAAAATCTGGAAACGTGATGTTTTCTTATTTGAACTATAAATTTAGCATTAGCAGATCACCAACGTTTTTTTAAGGTGATGCCTTGTTTTGTTGCATTTTTGTGAGGTGGTATTCGATATGTAGTCTAGTGGATCACACAAAGGATATGTTTGGCTGCGTCTTGTGTCCGGAATGTATATCATGACTATATAAATGACCCGAACTGGGCGTATTTCGAAAGTTATGTGATGGTGTTATTGATTGTCACAGGATTGTCAGTGCAAAGATATTTTGTAATGACATTATAATCTCATTTGGACTCAATGTCATATTTGTTTACGGCATAGGAGCTGATATAGTATTATTATACCTTGTTCGCTTTCAAAATCAGTAGAAACTTGATTTGATCAACAAAATGAATTATGGATATTATACACTTCTTTCTTGAATGGTTTGGACCACGATCTAAAGAAACTTCTCACCTTGGAATGCTAATTATTCGTTACTTGAGTATTCCATACTCTAGAAGAACACATGACTACAAGTTACCCACGACACAAGTTCACAATCCCATACCCAATCAAGCCCACTTGCTATACAACATCCAATAAATCCTTTTATCTTGCTCCCCCAATCTCTTCTCACTAGTCACTGCCAATCAATTATTTTTTCTAGAAACTGCACTGTTTATCAAAATTCCTTATAGATAGTAAACTACGTGAATGGTCTTCAGAGTTTGACACAAATTCTATTTGCTTCTCATATTTCCAAGCACTACAAGAAAAGAAAAGGACAGGATAGCAAGAAACATTTTGTTGCTATTCTGATGGTAAAATGAATGTCGCTAGATTTAGTATTTTTTTTTTTGGTTCAAGTGTTTTTTATAACAGTACACATGTACGCATTCTTCTCTAAAAGTTAACTCTATTTTCTCCCTAGCGCTTTGGAGATTGGAGAACAATAGTGAATGAATGAAGAAATCAAAAATAAAAAATCAAACGGAATTAACATATATATGTATTTGAGATTCTCCGATGGAAGTGGATCTTAAGAGTTTAAATTTAACAACAATGTAATAAGATAGTATGTTGTTTTGTTGCAATATTTAGATACACTCACTTCACCAACGATGGTATCCTGATATTATTTTATAGTGAATGTTTTTGCCTTCATAGTCTAAATAATATGTAGTGGGAATGTTTAAATTTGAAGCCATTCAAATTGGAGTTTTTTCTTTTCTTTTAAGCATGTGTAAATTTTATTTAATAAAAGGTACAGAGCATGGACCAGGCCGAATGAGAATACATCAGAAATTGGAGTATTAGTTGCACCAATGTGTGCAAAGTTTGAATAACAGTTCTATTTGATTCCCATGGTATGAGCGAAAGTATTATTTTGTCTCCGACTCTCTGTATAGCGATTTACATGTTGCAATAGCTAAACGCCTATTCGAGTATTGCGTAGTAATTTAGTAGTAATTACTTAACGAATTATCCACCTATTATTTAAGTGTGCCAACAAAGATGTTATCATAGAAACTATGTGGTGCCATATAGAATTGCTACTTAAAGAGGACTGTTGGTGTATTTTACCCTGTACAAAACTACAAATTACTAGCAATACAGACACATATAGTCCATTTCAAAAAAAGACACATATAGTCCAAAACTAGAGTCATATAATGCTATCCACATTAACCATCCCAATCTATCCATTAGTGCCATACCTATGACGTTTTTCGCACATTTATCTTGCTATGTTCAATTCTTTACACTAAATGATAAAATTTCACTTATCTTGCATTCATATCTTTCTGCGGAAAAGGGATGATCAATCACCAATAATCATTTATCAGAATTTCAAATCTTCCAATGATTTTGTAGAAAAGTATGACAAGCTAACGATTTAAAATTTTCTTTTTTCCATTTGCAGAAATATGCTGATTATTTGTCATAACAAATTTCATGATCGTAACAATTTCAATTTACACTACTGGATACACCGTAGAAAATTGCATTGTGTAAGGTATGGACTGGATACACCGTAGACGTTGGACATATTCAGTCAATCTTTGGTCTTGATGAACAAGTTTTTCTTACTCCATGGCGTTCTTTGTGACACCGGGAAGGCAAAGTTTCTAACGATAATCTCCACCTAGATCCCTCGAGCTATAAAGTACAATTTTTAAGTAACAATTGTCGGGATTTAATTGTCTAGGACTAGTATGAGAGTTTAAGGGAGAGTAAAACCAAAAGAGCTTGTATCAAAACCTCCGACGGTATTGGATATATATGTATAGAAAGGAGTTATACCTACATTGTTCGAGAGAAAATTTAGTATTATATATTGGGAAATTTAGTAATTCCTGTACCGCAGATCGATTAAGGACTAAGGAGACCAAGTCCCAAACCTAGTGTTTCTTAATCTTAGTCTCTTGCCTCTTTATTTTTCTTGATGGTAATTAATAGTTAAGGTTTAGTCTTGTAATAAACCTATGAATTTTGATATTATACCAAACTGTTTCGACAGAATGATGACAGTTTTACTGTATGTCCAAATTAAACACAACTTTTTCACCCATTTTGTCTACGGCTTTGATAATGATATCTAGTGGCGACTTATTAATATAATTTTGCTTGCGTTAATGTTTAGAATGCTCCAAGGACCGATTTGCATCGGTCCGTCCATCGCTGACTGTTAATAACAACCGTCAATATAGCGTTATGCAGCTTTTCATTAGGCCATCGGCCTTTTATCTTTGGCACACAAAATCGGTGTCACTTGAAGAAAAAATCTGGATAGCAAGAAACACTATGTTGTTATTCTGATAGTAAAGTGAGTGTCGGTTTAGCAAAAGTGTAGCAACAGAATCTACTATGTTATGTTGTTCTTTTGTTGGTTAATTTAGCGATACTCACCTTAGTAACAATACTAACCTGTTGTAGTGTATTTGAATCTGTACTTGTCATCATGAAATTAAGGCAGAAAACAGAAAGAAAAAAAAAACCTTAGGCAGTAATAGGAATAATATATCATGAAAATAAAAACTGAAAACAGATTCAGTTAGTTATAATGATAATCAGGAAAATGGTGAGGTGATCAAATTGAAACAAGCTTGACAATCTTGACGGTCATGAAAGCTGACGCACATTAGTTGGAACACCGCTTTTGATGACGTGCCTCTAACCGCATTGGAGAAGATAAAAATGTTGATAAAACTAATAAATAGATATACATTGAATGTAAATAAGGGAAGTATATTGCAGAGGATAGAAAATTTATTGGCCTTTCTCTTGTTTTTTTCCCTTTTTCTAACCTTATCTTGCATAGGCAATTTGTGTGTTTTAATTTATTTATATATTTAAATGTTTATAGATGAGTTTCCTATATTTTGTTATAAATAAGAGGTGCTTGGCACTTGGCAACTTCATTACTTGAGCTTCTTACAGTTGTATTGCATGTATTCAAATTGAGACTTCTGAGTCATATATAGATTTTACAAAAAAGGGTTAGCCATGGCTGCATCTAATTTTTCAGTCCCTTCAATGGTAACTATCAAACATTACTTTCCAAAATTTTCAAAATTTTGTACTCTTCCTTTATTTTGAGGTTTTGAACGTAACCTTTTGTAGTACTTAATCCAATATCAGTTTAACATGCAGCTCCAAGCCAACTTCTATAATTTTAGTTCTGTAATGTGCAATGTATTTGGTTTCTCAGCTTACAAGATGAGATTTTCTTGTTTTGGTTTTAAAGTGTTATAATTTTGAGTTAGGATAAATATGAGATTATTGACTTAAATACTACCACCAAGCAAGCCGTTTTTCCTCTTTCAGTTCTCTTATATTTTAGTAGACTTCAAATGGAAAATATAGTTTTAGCTCAGCCTAATCTAGTGTACTCAATTTGAGGACTCCATTTAGGAAATATAATGTTGACAAATTTGAGTACTTTATTGAGTATGGTAGTTGAAAAAACAATACTGGTTTTGTTACAAAAACTATAGCTTCTCTTGAATAGTCGTTTGATCGAATATAGGAAAACAACTCACCAAAAAATGATTTTGGAAATCGAGTAGAAAAATAAATTAGTTCTCAAGTTTCCGCATTAAATTGTATAAAAGAAGTAAACAATAAAATTCTAGGAAAATGCCATCATTTTTAGACCAAGCCAAATAGTAACATGATATGAAACTTTTCCATGACAGATCATGGAGGAAGAGGGAAGATTCGAATCGGAAGTAGCAGAGGTGCAAGCATGGTGGGGCTCAGAGAGGTTCAAGCTAACGACTCGCCCCTACTCCGCCAGGGACGTGGTGTCCCTAAGGGGACATCTCCGCCAGAGCTACGCCAGCAACGAGCTGGCGAAGAAGCTCTGGCGGACCTTGAAGGCTCATCAGGCTGCTGGGACCGCTTCAAGGACCTTCGGGGCCCTTGACCCGGTCCAGGTCACCATGATGGCCAAACACCTCGACACGATTTATGTGTCTGGGTGGCAATGCTCGTCCACACACACCTCGACTAATGAGCCTGGGCCTGATTTGGCGGATTACCCTTACGACACGGTTCCTAATAAGGTCGAGCATTTGTTTTGTGCGCAACAGTATCATGATAGGAAGCAAAGGGAGGCGAGAATGAGCATGGGACGAGAAGAGAGGGCTAGGACTCCCTTTATTGATTACTTGAAGCCCATCATAGCTGACGGTAATATCTTCGACTTTTAAAAAAATTATAATTTCAAGCTTCTCTAATGCAGAATTTGTAGCATTAATTTATAGAAACTTTTACGAGTGACTCGTCTTGAATGGTTCACTTGATTCTAAACAATGCACCAAGAAGTCTAGAACTCGAATAATTTCTCTTCTAGACCATTTATTTCTGAAGCATTTACATGAAATCTGTTTCTTACAGATTGTAATATAAATGTATGTTAATTTTAGCAGTCTAACTTATTTTAGCATTCGAATAATGCCGCATTATTTAAACAACCATCAATTAGTTTTCGTAGTTTCTTTACTTATACTGATGTAGTACTAATCTTCTTAGGAGATCGAAACATAACAGAATAAGAGTAGTTTTTCAAGTTTCTGTACTTACACTGACTGATGTAGCACTTATATTCTTAGGAGATCGAAACTAATAGTACGAACTTTTAATAACAAAATCTAGACTAAGATGAGTACTTTTTGTTTACAGCCTCGACTCTCGAGTAACTGTAAGACAACTACTTATTTTTTTACAGCAAGCTAGTGCTAACAAGATAGAAAAGGATTGCCGGTTTCTGGACAACCAGTGTGTGTTATTACTATCCTAGCTAAAACAAAACAACTTACTAATTATTCTACTTAGTATAAGTTAGTATTAGTTATTTCTTCAAGTTAAAAATAGGAGTAGTTTCCTATATACGTATACAAAGCTTTACTTTCTAGTTTACATGCTTCCCACAACTTTTTATCAAAATTGTGAGGAAAAATTGATAATTAAGAAGTCTTCTTGATAATATTATCATCCATATTTATGCCATAGTTACCCGGAAACTCTGTTTAGCCTACGTATTACGTTTTTCCGAAAACATGTGTGGTACTCTTTCAAACTTGTAAGACACTTATTTTTGAATAAAAGTGAAAAAATGCATTTAAAATATAATGAAATCAAATTAATAAAAGAGCATACGTCAGTTATTTTGATAAATTATCTCTTAAATCATAAAAATTTAACAAGTTGTTGACTATATTATTGTATTATTCATAAAGTTGAACGTATTTCATAAATATTTGCAATATGTTATATTTTAATTTTTTTTATTATATCGGCATTTCCCATTTCCCATTAAAAATTGGCATGCATTTCTCGTTTCCGTTTCGTATATCGTATCCAGCTTCCGCTTCCCGACTTGGTAACTATGATTTATGCTATTTTTTGTCCCAAACAGGTGATACCGGCTTCGGTGGAGCAACTGCGACCGTCAAGCTTTGCAAGCTCTTCGTGGAGCGAGGCGCAGCCGGTGTCCACATCGAAGACCAATCCTCCGTCACTAAAAAATGCGGCCACATGGCCGGAAAAGTCCTTGTTGCCGTCAGCGAACACATCAACCGCCTAGTCGCCGCCAGGCTCCAGTTCGACATCATGGGCACCGAAACTGTCCTTGTCGCACGCACAGATGCCGTGGCCGCAACCCTTATACAAACCAATATAGATACGCGCGATCACCAGTTCATCCTTGGGTGCTCAAATCCGAACTTGAAAGGAAAAGGTTTAGCCACTCTATTGTCCGAGGCTATGGCCTTGGGCCAGAATGGTCCTGCGCTACAATCCATCGAGGACAATTGGCTAGCCACAGCTCAGCTGAAGACGTTTTCCGAGTGTGTGGTGGATGCTATAAAGGCGTTGAATGTTGGCGAGGCCGAGAAGAGGCGGAGGCTGACTGAGTGGGCGAGGCACTCGAGTTATGATAAGTGCTTGTCGAATGAGCAAGGGCGTGAGATAGCAGAGAAGTTCGGGATTAACAACCTCTTCTGGGATTGGGACTTGCCTAGGACTCGGGAAGGGTTCTACAGATTCCAGGTACAGATGGATCCCTCGCTAAAAGTATTTTGACAAAATAAAGACAATTTTTTCTATGCATTTTGATTATAAATTTATAATCACTACTAATTAATGTTTCAAGTCCTCTCATGGTATGATTTTTTTTATATAAAGAACTCTGCCCCTCCCATTTGATTTTCCTGGTTCCCTCTGTGCTCCCTAGGAAACTAAGGCAATTCCCTAAGAACCAAACACTTGGCAGATCTTAAGGTTATATACATATTCTATATTATATATTCGACTTCTTTGGTTGCGTTTTTAGAGAAAATAGCTAATTTTCTTGAGGTTAAGAGGAAAAACTAAGTTCATCTAGCTTAAAGCTTTCACCTTATTCATGCGAAAGAACCAGAAAAGTTTATTTTTTTAAAGCTGGTTAACCTGATGTAGTCCAGCTTTTAAGCAAAAAAATACCAAGCTTTGAAACTGCAACCAAAGAATGCCATTGCTTTATTAAACTAGGTATTTCTGAATTTATTTGAAATATTTGTTTGCGATTTTAAAGCTAAATGGTTGTTTTATAAGGTATAGAAAACTAGGTTCATCTAGTATAAAGCTTTCGATATTCAAGCGAAAGAACCAGAAAAGTCATAATTTAAGCATGTCAACCTGATGTGGCCCAGCTTTTAAGAAAAAAATTGAGCTTATAAAGCTGCTGACGAGTGAGGCCAAAATTTTAATCGTCTTCTATGCCTAACAACTTTAGCTTTTTATGGAATCTCATACAAAAACATTCAAGTACACCATCGCGTTTGAAACATTGATTATATCTCAAGCCCAAATCACTCCCATCCGTCTCTAAATTCAGGGGTCTGTGGAAGCGGCTGTCATCCGTGGGTGGGCCTTTGCTCGCCACGCAGACGTCATTTGGATGGAGACCGGAAGCCCAGACATGGTCGAATGCACAAAGTTCTCCGAGGGGGTGAGATCCGTCACACCAGAAACCATGTTGGCGTACAATCTCTCGCCATCTTTTAACTGGGACGCCTCAGGTATGACTGACCAGCAAATGATGGATTTCATCCCAAGGATAGCAAGGCTCGGATACGTATGGCAGTTTATTACACTGGCAGGGTTCCATGCAGACGCGCTGGTCGTGGATACATTCGCGAAGGACTACGCTAGGAGGGGAATGTTGGCCTATGTAGAGAGGATACAAAGAGAGGAGAGGACTCATGGGGTTGATACTTTGGCTCATCAGAAATGGTCTGGTGCTAATTACTATGATAGGGTTCTGAGGACTGTTCAGGGAGGTATCACTTCCACTGCTGCTATGGGAAAAGGCAAGTTTGTTTATCTAATTATTGATTTTTTTTTGGTTTTATTGTATTTATTATGTAAAAAAGTTGACTTGATCGAGGAGATATTGCATTAATTGTAGTGTTAATTGTTAAACAAGCAAAATAAATTGAGCTAAGAACCGACTGAATAGTCATGAGACTAAATTATGTGACATTGTAGTGCTTAAATAACACTTTTCATTAAAATATTTGAGATCAGTATATAAATGACACTCACATTAAGTACATTTCTTGTGTTTTTTGCCGATTTTATAAAGTTTTGCAATTTGCTATGTATCTAACTTACAAATGTTACTACATTTTATGATGTATCTAAATTAGGCATTTCATATCTATTACCAAGTTTTGGTTTGGTGATAGTCGTTATCATGATCTGTGGTAAAACCGTAAAACATAGAAAGGCGTGCCTAAATTTAGATCTATGCATTTAAAATCTACTTCCAAGTTCAACCATTTCATGAGTTATTTAGAATTTAAAAAACCTATGACTTTGTGGTGGTTAATTAGGTGTGACCGAGGACCAGTTTAAGGAGACATGGACTCGTCCAGGGGCCACGGACATGGGAGATAACACTTCTGTCGTTATTGCCAAGTCGAGGATGTAGCACAACTATCTTTTCACCAAGGATAAAGATGGGGTGACCTATCGAACTTTCTTGTTTCAGTTCGGGAAATATTCAAGTCAAATAATCTCTAATTTAAATAAATCCATTGGTGATTGTAATTTGGGCACTTTTAGGCCCGGGTATTTGATGTTGCTTCTTTTTCGTCTTTGAGAACTTCTGTGAACAAAGATTCTGTGTTTTTGCTTCAGACCAAGTTATGTTTTTTTTAATTGTATACCAAGTTGTGTTTGATATCTTAAATCTTTACAGCCCTTAGTTACTAAGTTTACCTTGGATTCTTTATATTTTGGTTGTCTTGTTTTAGTGTTTAGAAGCTTACAATGCTACTTAAATAGTAGTACAGAAAATGTCATCTTTGTTAACTATTCAATTTAGAAATAGCCAAAAGAAATGCAGCGTATACTGTAATATGATATCTGAACTCTATTTCAGAAGAAGGAAACTGGAATCTATCAGATTTTGTGATGATAAGAATAAGTTGATTAAAGTTTCCTCATCTCTTGATCATCGACATTGTAAACCTGGGATTTCAAAATTCAAAGCCGTCTGTACTACAGTCTCTCGGTTCACTAGCAAGCTTTATCACAATATTAGGGAAGCTCAAGGCTAAATCAACATTGTACATATTAACATTTAATAGTCGGATCTGCTTTATCTGAAAGAATAAGAGGTCTTCCTCGCATCATTCGTGTCGTACGCCTGTTGGATCTAATCATTCTCATTCAAGTATCCCAGTAACTGTTGCTTAACTAATTCTTTATTATGCCTTATATTTATTTTTAGTACATACAGAAAAGAATTCCATATATAGATGGGAAAAAAACTTGTACCCAAACCTGTTTCTCCCCGTATTGTTGTATATCACTTTTTCCATGGTTTGATGACAGTGAGCACAATAATTATTGCAATAATCAGGAGCAAACCGATGGAAATCATCATGCATTTTCTTGATTTCTTCTGTAAACTCTTTGCAACTTGGAGAGATTCGGTTCCCATGTTTACATGATCAACTGCATTTGTCACCTGAAAAGGAAAAGAACAAAAGGTAATCAATATCACTTAATTTTAAGATATATAATTATACTAGACATGGCATAAACTAATTTCTGCGACAGTTTTAACTATTTTGAAGTCTAGGGTCTAGCCTCTGTATATCATTCTGCTTCAGGTGATAATCTTGTTGCAACAGTTTTTTCGTTAATCAGGAGTAAAAAGGGTTGACAAAAGAAGCTTTTTAGTTTTTCGGAAAATTTAGGCTATTGCTATGATCATAAGAACGAAATAAACGAGTTAATAGTTGTAAGCAAGCAGTTCCTGCGACTACTGAATTGTCAGGCCTTCTAATTTTTATTTGACAAATGCATACATGGCAGCTCTTTCTATGATTTCGGCGATTGTGTGATGAGACACAAATGTTTAGAAAATTTTATAAGCAAGCCAGCAAAAATACATTCAAGTAGCACAAAATATTCAGTATGCTGGGTATTCGGTTTCAGGTAGACCGGTTTTGGAATAAAGTCAATAAAGTGATCCGAAAAAATCAAAATGAAATTGGTAACTCACTTACTAGTCAGGAAAGAGTACGTAGAATAAATTGTTCTAAAAAACTTCTCTAGCTAACTAGTTTGTTTTTTTCCGACTTGATTCGTTTCCATGATAAGTAGAGCTGCAAGCAAATTCTTCAGGATCAATGAGCTGAACTAGTTCTTTTCGAGGTTTCTTGCTAATAAAGTTCAGTTGTTTTAAGTTTATTTCCTATACTAGCCAACCTCTGCTATACGGAAGGAGTATTATATACGTATCTATTAATAACTTCTACGCGGCTGTTGTATGTCATATGTCGTAAAATAAACTCATTCAACTTAAAACAACTAGTTTCCAAAATAAAAAATCTAAAAAAGCTCGAGCATTAAGCCTGCAATTTAAGAAATGCAACCAAATATCAAGTAGTGTGAGATGCCTTACCCATGCATGTACTAAATTATTTCTTTTACTTTTTTACCTAAGACTAATGGTAGAAAAATTTTAATCGAGCAAAAGAACTCAATTCAAAAGAAAAGAATCTTGAATGTAGGAATATTGCATTATTTTGTACAGCTTGCAAGAGAAACCTTTACATTAAACGTGCAACAAATTAAAACACATGTGGGATATAAAGTTTGACAATAGTACCACCCAGTGTAATTAAAAGAACTCTTGTTTTACAAAATTAAAGTTGTTTATTGGAAAAGGTACCTGTTGGTAGATGATTTATTAATACAAAAGGCTAAAATTTGCTCTAAAGTTTCACCAAGTTGATTAACGCATGAACTGTCACCTTTTATTATAAAAAATAAATAAATAAATTATCACCTTTTACAATGAACTGTGATAGTTCTGCATAAACTAAAGCGGCTCATAATAATGCATGAAGCTTTTTAAGCAAATTGTAAAATTGACTCAATACTCTTTGGCATGTTGAAGAATAAATATGAAAATGATCAAGTAACAAAGACTTGAAACTCCATAGAAACTGTATAAATACAAAAAGGAGAGGCAAAAGTCTAAAAATAATATAAATAAGGGTTTTTTTGTTGGAGCTAGAGTAAAAACTGTCCGCCCAAAAAAGTAGTACTGGCTAATGAATTCAAACATTAAAGATAATTGCAAAATAATTACGTACATATATTATAGCTAACGGCTAATTGATCTTTTTAAATTTGGACTTTACACTTAATATGCTTAATATGAAATGAATAGAAGTTCTATACAGTCGTTGATTTTGTTCCTTTTCACCAATAGTATGTTGAGTAGTGTCCCACTTGTATCTAGTCTAGGTTAAATTACTTTGTCATGCACCGTAGTATATATATATATATATATATATATATATGACTCACAACAAATGGTGAATGAGTAATGGCCGGGTAACCTTGATGATACGTACTCTTAACACACATACTCCTACATATTAGTTAGGGTTAGCTGCAAAGGTGTCGAACTGTTCATAAATATATCGTGTTTGACTCGTTAACACACTACAAAATAATATTTAATTTATTGAGAGTCAAAACCTATCACAAGTCTGTCATTAATTTACAAATCTGTCACAAATTGATTAAACTATCATAAAACCGTCACAAAAACCGTAACTAATAAGCTCGTAACAAAAAATACCGTAACTAATTCCATAGCTATTTAAGTATTTTTTTTATAGTGACAACTCGGTTCCGAACATGGAAAGAAATAAAATGTTTGTTAATTAACTAAAATAACTGAACATGAACAATTGAACATGACAACACACAGCTGTTTCGTATGAACTCAGTTCGTTATAACTTCAAAAAAATAAGTTTGACTCAAACATTTTTATGTATCATAGCATGTGCTAATAAATAGATAAGTATTACATGATTATGACATATGTTTTACAAGACGTCAAAAATCTTGAAAATTCAAATATATGTAGTGTCATTTAGGCAACAATGAAGTTTAAAACTTGAGAAATTAAATCTTATACATATTAGGTACATAAGTATATTAATGTTTTGACAATAGTATTTTATAATTTTGTGTCAAGTTTAAATTCAATTATTTGCTATATTAAAGAGCTGAAATTTTTTTGTTACAATTAAACAAGCATTCGGAGGATCTAATGAGTAATGAACATCAAATTTTATTATAATTAAACAAGCATAGATCATAAATCTTCTAAGTTACATCATATTGGACCATATCTACAAGAATATAGGTAGGTAAGTAGGCGGCTTTGGCAAAGAATAGTGGAGTATTTGTTTAGGCACATAAATTAGTCTTCAACAACCAATAATTTTGAAGTTAAGTGGTTAAGTACTTTGAAACAAAACATTTTCCCATTAAACATTTCTCCTGATCAGAGGATCAGGACTTAAAAGTTAAAACCAACAGTAGAAAAGTAAAATGAATTAACTTGGCTTGATTAGAATGAACCACTAAAATATACTCCTAATAGAATTGTAAAAATTGGTTTTGAGATTTTTAGGAAAAAGAATAGATTAATAAAAATTGGTTTTGAGATTTTTCCGAAGCCATCTGGAATTCTGGATCTTGTTAACCGTAGCCAAATTGAACTCTGGTCGGAAACAAAAAATTGAAAATGCAACTTTTTGAAGCATATGAAATTTCATTCTGATATATTCAATCCATTGTGGAAAGAATATATCTGTTAAAATTTGAAATTTTTTCTTAATAGCAAGTGTTTTTGAGGAACAATTCCTTTTGGTATTAAAAAATAAAAATTAATATCAGTTAGTGATTGTGCAAAAAATGATCAGACTAAGGGTAAAACTTTACTCAGCACGACCATTAAAATAAATTCACAAACAAAAACTAATGTGTCAGAATAAAATAAAGTGATGTCTGATTGTCATCATTGTATCAAAACTGCATTTTGGACCTTTGGTTATCATTTTTTTTTTTAAAAATTGTTATTTTGTTTGTCACGAAGTTCAAAATGAGTTCATCTCTTACCGAGTACCAAAAGTAATTGGGTGACCCAAAAACAATTCAGAGAACTAACTGACTACACAAAAGCAAAATTGCACATAACTGTAATTATTTTTTGGCTCCAGCACAAAGAGTAATGTTTTAAAATAGTTGTACGATACGATAATTCTTCCTATTTTTATTTTTTTTTATCTAAAGACAAGGTATTGACAAAAATAATTTAGGTTATCAATTCACTCTTCAAAAGAAATAGATAAGAGCCTTTGACTAAGTTACACCATTTCATTTATGGATCTTTACCTAACAACAATACTAAACAGTAACACCCACCCAGCGAAATAGACAAAACAAGAGAAAAGAAAAAAAGTCATTTTCACAATCAAGTATTGCATATTACAACAAAGATATCATAACAAACCAAAATGAGAAAAATGTGCACAGACCTCTTGTGAATAAAATTATCCGTGAGAAATTTACACACAATTGTAGAATAAATAAATAAAATAATCAGGCAATCCAGCAAACCACACCAGAAGCACATTCATACACAAATGCGGAAGTTAGTATGATAACACTAACGGATAACCTTTAACTATTGCCATTTTTATAAATAAGGGCATGAAACAAAGACTCTATAAACCCCTCAACCACTTTTCCAAGGTTTGAGAACACCGACAACTACGACTGCTATTATTATTAATAGAATTATAATAGCAATGCACATCCACTTTCGCGAATTCTTCTGGAGTTTCTTTGCTTTTTGAAGTGCAGTAGAACCCGATTGAACATGATCAACAGCATTTGAAACCTGACATAGACTCTACGATTAACACACTACATAACGAAAACTATTTCCTATTTTACACCTCATCGTAACAAGGTGCACACGCAACACACAATTAATAAAAAAAAGAGAAAACAAACCTGGGTCTCGATGTTATCTAGTATATCTCCTTGCGCTTCGACCAGAACTGCCATATCGAGGTAAATCTGAAATAGACATTCAGAGGTTAAACATGATACAGTGACCGTTAAATCGAGTGAAAGAATCTTCAGTTTTAGTGAAAATATATACTTGATGCAAATCTAGAAGCTTTTTCTCTAGCTCTTTCACGGCATCATGTCTCTCTTGAATCTCTTCCAATGTGTTCATTACCTGCAACGGTATTGCTGATTAAAGAACCTCTAAGTTGGTAAAAAAGAAACGGTTAAATGAAACAACAAAAAGATATAAATTAACTTTACACAACAATGTCCAACAAAAGGAGCCAGGGTACGTGACATACTGTACTTTATTTAGGTATAACTATTACTCCTATGAAATCCATTATTGTATCATATAAAGAAATCCAAATAATCTGCGCATGTATGTTTGTCTTTTGGTAATTCAATGGTAGATTCTTTTACTATTAAATAAGAGACGTTATGCTACCAGATTCTCTATGAATAGCCTGCACAATTGACTTATGACTAGCTCGCAGACTATCTAGTTCAATCATTTACAGTATGGATGACCAAATAATTAAAAGCTTTACAACTAGTATATGCATCATCACAATAATTAATTGATGAAAACACACACTCCCATACTACAGAATGTTATATCATATTACTTATGATTCTCCATGAGATAAAGAAATTCTTTTAGGAACTTCAAAATACCCAACCTGATCCGAAGCCTGGTTAGGTCTCCTGTGTAACGGGTAGGATTAACACACCTACTTATGTCCAAGTTCTAAATATGTATCTAAATATCCCCTAGGACCTAAACTGAAGTTTCAGAAAGCCTAGCACTTAACACGCAACCAATCAGATTTATATCTAATGTACCACTTCATTTATAAAATCTTGAATAATTAAAAAGATTCCACCATGATAGTGTATGCCATTGATGTGTTGTCTATCTTTGGTTCCTTCCACTCGATAGCTAGCATTTGGAGGTGAGTTTTTTTAAGGTATCAGAGCCATACACCTTCACTCCAATATCTGCCTCATGTGATACGCAGAAAAGGAGACACATGTATTACAAATATCAAACTAGAATTGATCAGTACAACCTAAAAAAAAGAACCTAAAATGTCACTGAAGTGGTGAAAATTGACCAGCTACTTTTATTCTCCCCCATTACCTCTCACTTTCTTCTTCCAATTATTATCAGCACAGGATTAATATTGACACAAGGATCAAATTATTACAAAGTGCACTATATTCCTTCCAAATATCCAACAGATGAGTAGATGAGCATACGGAAAAGCTCTTTTTTCCCCTATGTCTAAATAGAATTTTCAGCAATGCCCATTCTTCATACATTTGCTATAGATAGATCTCAAATAACCCTAAATACAGAACCCATCATATATCAAGCCTTTAGACACTTCTCAGATCCCTACCTTGTATATAAAAAGGAGATGGAAACAACTGGAAGCCTAGATATTAGAGAACAACGAGGGACAGATATCCATACTTCATGATAATCGTAACAAGAACCTTCCAGAATCAAATTCTTCATATCATAGCTCACTAATTATCCTAATAGCACAACATTATTAGGAATTAATACGTCATTGTGCAACATGCTCTTCAACAAAAAATTTCTTGCTTCTATCAATCTTACATCACCCAAGAGAAGAGGATAGGGGAAGGATATATAAGTTTCCCATCGTGTAATTATAAAACAAAAAACTTATTTCTGTCGATACTGATTCAACAATGGTGGATTCAAGCCTTAACAATCTAAATGAGGAAAGTAACATTTCTCCATGAGATTATCGAGTGAGGAGAATTTATTTCCCGCAGACTATCCTCTGATGAGCTAAAAAAAGAGAAAGAACTTCAAAAGCCATTTGCCTATAACTTACATATTCGGCACTTCAGCATTGTCTCTCAAATTGATTTCACTACAAAATAAACAAACTCCCTGGATGTGTGGAAATGATACCACTTGGTGAAAGTACAAGTCCATCATAAGGACAAGGACTTTTTATTGGGATGACTTAGGACGTATAGACACATATAATCAAGCTCCATATATATATATATATATATATATATATATATATATATATAGAGAGAGAGAGAGAGAGAGAGAGAGAGAGAAAGTTTACGAAGTTAAAGGTCAGTGGCCAAATAACATATGCTAGTTAGTTTTACTTTTGTGCCATGTGTTTGCCATTATATTTGTTCGTTCTTATAGAAGAAATCTTACTAAGATAGCAAATAAACTACACTTATCCACACCAAACTTGTCACCATTCATATTTTCGACCCACTACAAGCGTGCAAAAAGTCAACAACAAAAAACAGAAATGATCTAATTTTTAGAACGACTGCAGACAAAAACTAATGAAGTACCTGGCCTCGACCCATCTCTTGCATAGCATTCTGGAATATCTGTTCACTGTTTCCTGTCTCTATCAAGTCGTCGATTGTCTGACATTGCCATAAAAAGTAGTCAGTTAATAAAAATAAAATACGTATTCTTTTTCCTTGCTTTTTATGACTCAAATGACAAATACATTATATCGACTCACCGCTTCATCTGGTCTGGTTCCCGTGACTGCTCAGTTTCAATAACACCACATGAATGTGTTGAACAAAACTAAAGTCAATCACTTATACCAATAATCAAAGTTGAAGTAAAAAATAATTTAATTAATTCAAGGTTGCAAAAAAGCAGTAGCACGGACCTGTTATCACTCTTCTTTCCACCACCTCACGATATTCATCTTGAATTTTTTGTCTTAGAGTCTGATACAGAAAAGATCTTGGTAAGAATATAAAAAGCGGTAAATATTAGTAGAAGCCACTCAATGATATTTGAAACATACCTGAAATTCAATCATTAGATCTCTAAACTTCTTGGTTAAGGAACTGCAGTTCAATAAATACTAGCATGTAAGCTTTTCAGAAAATAAATGTGCCAAAGACCAAGATAAAAATAGATGTAATGCAGAGGCTAACACACTTTGTCATGTTTGTCCTTGATCGATCAACAGCGGTTCCCTTTCCACACCCAGGCTTCTGACGATTGACCAAGTTCTAAAAGAGAAAAAATTGGTTATAACTTGAAAGAAATACTGTCTGATCCATCATAACTTGCTGATATACAAAGAAATAGGTGAATTAAGGAAATACTTCTTTATTTATTGCTTCAATTTTTGCTTTGACGTTTCGTGCAATTTTTCCCACTTCGTCAACGTCTTTCTCCATTCGCTTTTTAATTGCTGAAAGTCAGAAGATAACTGGTTGAAGACTTAACCATACGAAGAAATAAGGTAGATAACCCTGAGGTTTTTCATTTAAATTGAACAAATAAATCATACTGAATCAAGAATAGGGGCTTTTATATAACTAGCAAGTACCAAAGCAAAAAAAACATAAATAGTTATTCAGCATGTGCTTGATGTGCAAAAAGATACCCCGGGGGAAAACAACAAGACAAATCAATTCAACACGAACAGCTTAGGAAAAAAAAATGCTAGACACAAAGCACTCACCTTTCATGGCAGCTGCCTTCGTCACTGATTTTGATTCCTCGTTTGCATCCTGTGCGACAAAGGCTCATATTTTAAGTTTACAGAGATGATGTACAGAGTCAGAGATATATGATCTTGCTTATTTTGCTTATTTCGGGAAGTTATAATACCAAATATTTTGCTCATATCATCTTATATTCTATATATTTATTTTATTCTCCACATATTTTTATCATAACTACACTTATTTTCTAAATTTTATCGCATCATGCATCGCACACGCAACGCGTGGGGCACGATTACTAGTATTTCAATATGACTAAGCACATCTATATCCCTGCTAAAATATAGAAAAAAAACGAAAAAAAAAACACCACATCAAGCTATCAAAAGACAATCTCAGATTGTACCTTGAGCTTTTGAAGCAACGCCACCACCTTCTCTACTTGTTTATCAATATCTTGAATCTACAATACGGCGGCACAAACAACCAAACTTGAAAAATGTGAAGAAGAAAAAAACTTATATATACATAACATGAAAAGGCTGTGAAAAAAAAAACACTTCCCACTTCTTGAACTCAAAGCATGATTTTACCCAATTGTAAAACTAGTTCATACACCACAAACCGGTAAAAAGAAATACTCAGTAAAGATTGCGGCATACCTGCTTATTAAAACCATCCATTCCCATATCTGGATTACTCCTGGGAGTGGTGACATGAGTTCCCATCTCAATATCCGGTTCCCGAGACTTGGCATCACCAACAAACGAATCCTTGCAAATATTATTAATACAAGCTTCAATCTTGAGAACCAACTGACTAAAAAGAACTAAAAAAAAGCTAACCATTGAAATATATATATTCAAAAGAGGGGCATCTACAAAATTGTTATACATGAGTACAAGGGAAAAGCAATATATTTTCACATAACTGCAAGTTTCCATGCATGAAAAGTTTATTTTGCCAAATAAGCTTCAAAGCACCACGTGCATAAAGCTATTAAAACACACAGGACATAAATTAAGTAGAATTGTGCCATCCATCCTCGTAAAAAAAAAGTCCTTTACCAGAATGCGAGAATTTATATCATTTTCAGATTGTATAACACCTATCAACCAACGGGAGAGCCAATGGTTTTGTATTGTTCAATGAAAGTTCTATACTGTTTACAAAATGAAACATTCATACAACCATTGACACTGGCTGCAACTTTTAAATTAAGCTTATCTGAGACTACGCCAGGCTAGAAATGCAAAATTAAAATAAAATTCAATTTCCAAGCTAATGAACTAAATGCATTACAATTCATAAATTTTAAAAAAATATGAGACCTAAGTAGTCTTAACTCAAACCAATTACGTGACTTTGGCCATACACCAACAATTTTCTATAAGAAATTTGTAAGAACAAGATTACCCATGAGTCATGATAGATCTGACCATAAAAGTACAATTAAGAAATGGCATACGATCGACAAACCTCCCACCTTTCGGATCAAGCTATCACAAAGCCTTTTATTTTCTATTAAAATTTTCCATGTTGTTTCATGTATTCATAAAACTGACGTACAACCAAAAAACAATAGCTCAATTAACAGAAATAGAAATTCAGAAGAAGCCCTAACTCTCTATTTTCTCATAAAAATTCAAAAATTGTTATTCAACAAACATACTTACACAGTACACACAAAATAAAAGCTCGATTAGCTGATGATACTTTTCAATCTCAACAGACCCGATTAAAATGATCCAATTCTAAGTTCAAAACTGAGCAGCCAATACATTGCTACTGACATTAGGGTCTTTTTAAAATAATCAAGAACTAAGAAATAGAAAGATGTAAAAAAAGATAAAAGCAAACTGAAACTAATAAAAAATGAAGAGAACAAAAAAAATTACTAAATAAAATTAAGCTGTGCAAATAAATTCAATAGAAATTTTAAAAAACTGACGAAAAAAACTCCGATACTGTAAGCTCTAATTAAAAAGTCAAATTAGAAGAAGTCCGCTATAGATCAAAGCTCTCATTTCCTAACAGAAGATTCAACCTTTCTTTTCTGAAATTTCTGATAAACATTTTAATACTAAAAGCTATATAATCTTGTAACTAGTGGATTATTGTAAATCCAAACAGACCCAATTCAGATAAAGTAATTCCAAATTCAACAGTACCATCAAACAAAGAAAAACTGAAAAATCCCACTTCAGATCAAGCTTTGATCAGAGCTCTCAATTTCCAGCAAAAGACTCGACCTTTCTTTCATTTTTAAAATTTCTGATAAACATACTTAGGCTATGTTTGGCAACAGATTTTTTGGTCCAAATTCAGATTTAAAAAAAAATCCACTGAAAATCCATCTTTTTTATTTTTAGATTTTTTAGCCCAACAATCTGCTTTTTAAAAGTTAAATAATTTGACTGTCCAAACACCAACACATTTTTAAAATAAAAAATCCAAAAACCAGCTAAGAAAATCAGTAACCAAATTAATACTAGAACCTATTAGATTGATTAGAAATAAAAAATTCTGAATCCAAACATACCCAATTCAGATAATCTAATTCCAAACTCAACAGTAGCAATCAAATAAAAATAAAATGTACTAATTATTAAAATATGAAGAATATAGATGTAATTCAGATAAAGTAATTCCAAATTCAACATTACCCATCAAATAAATAAAAAACTGAAGAAGCCCACTTTAGATCAAGCTTTGATCAAAGCTCTCTATTTCCAACAAAAGACTCCAACTTAATTTAATTTAATTTTTTTAAATTTGTAATAAAAATACTTAATCCTAAAACCTATAATATTAATTAGTACTAAATAACTGTGAATCCAAACATATCCTATTGAGATAATCTAATTCCAAACTCAACAGTAGTCATTAAATAAAAAATAATAAGTAGTATGTACTAATTATTCAAATAGATGTACAATAAATAGAGTGAGTAATAAAAATAAAAACAGAATAAAAAAATGAATAAAAGTTACCGTAAGCAAGTCGTTCATTCTGAGAGAGAGAGAGAGAGAGAGAGAGGTGAATATTAGCAGATTTGGTCTGTAAACTTAATTCTGA
The DNA here is from genome assembly GCA_963682055.1 of Primula veris. Classification (NCBI taxonomy): domain Eukaryota; kingdom Viridiplantae; phylum Streptophyta; class Magnoliopsida; order Ericales; family Primulaceae; genus Primula; species Primula veris. The sequence goes on along the minus strand of OY821742.1, from coordinate 8,180,814 downwards.
CTTTTTTTGTTGTTAAATTTTGTATTTTGGTTAATTACATTTTTAGTGGTTAGTTTGATGAAAATTGTGAACACATCTTGAGATTTTGGAAACTATTCAAATGTGTTCGAAAGTCCAAACTATCTTTTAGTAGATAAATAGCTTCTAGTTTTAGGGCCCGTTTGATACCAGATGTTTTGATTAAAAAGCTGTTTTTAAAAAACAATGAGAAAAATTGTTTGTGTAGAAAAAGTTGCAAAGTAGTGTTGGGTAACTTCTTTTTTTAATACTTATAAGCCTCTTATAACTTGTTTTTTTTTTAATTAAAAACTCATTGTTGACGTATTTAAGTTAAAAAAAACATTCCTAACTGTTCTGCTTTTGAATGTGAGAAAGATAAAAAAATTCCAAAATTCCTAACTGTTCTGCTTTTGAATTTTCTTTTTTTAACCCAAAATATAGCATTTTAAAAGCTTAAAAAGTTGTACCAGAAAACCATGGATATTTTTTAATTAAAAAAATAAGAAAAAAAAGTTGTTCCAAACATGTATTTAGTCCAGCTTAGTATTATTTTTATGTGATTTTTGACACCCTTAATTTAGTTTCTCGTCACCTCTGATTTATAATTTATGAATTCGCTCGTCAAATGGGTATTAAATATAGTTTCTAAATTCATCCATTTAGGAAGATCGGGCTAGTTTTGTAAAATAAAATCAAACTATCCAAAATGAGACAAGGTTTTGAGTTTAAGTGGATTAATAATCGTTGTGAAGAGTTTTGTCTCCCTTTTGGTCATATCCGGCTCTAATATGGAAATAGTCGGGGCCAAATGTGGTTTACGGATGCCAGATACTTTAAAAGATAAAAGTCAATTTTTTTTATATAAATGATTATAAGAGGTGAGATTATTTAGCCTAATTGAAATGAATTATGAAAAAAATCTAACAATATTATTATCACTTTATAATTCTTAAAGGCTAGTGAGTACCCTTTTGTGTTATATTGGGCAACGTTTCATAATTTATAAAGGTGCTGACCAATTCTGATTTGGATATAGAAATTATCAAAAATAATCTTCATCAATATTAAGAGATTTGGATATTATTGTGAAATGCAATTCTTTCATTTTCAAAGGCTTCCTTTTTTAAAGATTTTGGGACTAATGTTAGGCCGGCAACTAAAGACGCCTAAATGAAAACAAAGAAAAGGTGACAGGAAATTCGCTCTATTTATTATAGTAATTATTTTAGGCGTTGAAAACAGAAATTATCTGTCACTGCATTTTTGTAATTATGCTTTTAAAAATAACGACAATTAACTGATCATATTTGAGCCTATCTGGCCGTGTTGGATTTGATGCACCAAGTCAATAACAGTACTATACAATATTATTCCACAAACTTAGACACGATAACTAGAGAATAATTAGAAATTGCCGATCAAATATAAATGAAATACTGTACCCAGATGGTTTTTTCAGTCGACGATATCGGACAATCCTCTACTTCGACAAAAAATGAATTATTTTAATCATCTACTATTTTGTGAAAAGTGTGCCAGTACTCTCCCCTTCTCGTAATTACTTTCTGTTTGTACGAATTCCTGTTTATCTCGAAATTATACGCTAAATAGCTAGCATTTTGTTTCCGGAAATTGCTTACTGACATGTAAAAGGTTTTGTGGAAGTGCGAAAAATTGTGAAATCTATATGTGACTTAATTTTGTAAATAATGCGCTTACTTAGCACCTATTTCAGAACATTAGATAAATTTCACGATGATGGAAAGTTGATAAGTTCACTCAAGCTAGCCATTTATCTTCAAACTCATCTTTGGAGCTTTGTGTTTTCTCCAATGCAGATCAAGAATATACTACTAGCTTTTGTATATTTTGGAGAGGTTCTCTTATTTCTTATAAGAGTATAAACCGAGCCCAATCGAATACATTTTCGAACACTGAGTATCGATTTGTTTTAAAAAAACTTTTAGCTTCAATTAAAATTTATGTTAAGATAATATATTTAACAATACAAATAAGTATTATGAGTTTTCACACAAACTTACTTAGATTTTAAAAAACAAATTTATTATATAAAATGAAAAGTATTTATCGTGGGATATTGGCAGAATGTTTAGAATTATTTTACAGGATCAGAAGAGTCAACTAGGGAAATTATGGTGGTTTATCGGTCGAATGTCACAATTCTGTGTCTTTGTTCACCTGCCTTAGTTTCATTGCACATGGAGGGGTCTTAATTTACAACCCCTTTGTGATTATTTAAACGAGGCGCTTGCAAAGTGTTTGGCATGTTCAAATAATTATGCCTTTTGATCTCTACTTAATTTTTTTTTTGTGTGTGTGTGTGTTTTTGTGGTGTTGAAAATTGAGTGTGCAAGGAACTTACCCTTTCTTCAGGTTGTAGATAGTACATATTTGTAAATAAATAATAAACTAATGTAATGGCATATTTTCTTTGGGCCGGGACGTTTGACTATCAATTCTATAAATCTATCAATGTACCTAACAAATCGTATTCTAGGATTTTGTTTTTGTATGTACATAATTTCTTGCATTATTTAAATCAAACATTAAGTAAGCAAGAGTCCATGTATTTGATTCCCCATCACCTAAAAAATTAATGGAAGCAGTCAAATATAATCGTGATCAACAAGATTAATTATGTTGTGCAGTCCCATATATTGATAAGAGTAAAATAATTTGGGTTTTGAGAAGAATTATTCAGTTTTTTCCTCCCTTTTAATTGTCAATTCTCATGACCATCTGCTGAAATTCCGAAGAACATTAGATATTTTTTAATGTCGTACGATTCTTCATGATCTTCTAACCCTGAATGTGTATATCAAATGTAAACTTCTACCTGTAGAATTATCAAATGTGTAAGGAAAAATTCCACTATAGAAAATACGTGTCTAAATAACCATGCTGATATCTCTTTTGTGATAGGTTGTTTATCGACGTTATCGTTAGCGACGGTTTCTGCACATTTATGGTGATGTTTTTTGATATCATTTAAGCTAGTGATCGACTCTTGACTATCACAAAATCAATTTTATTTTGTAGTGATTGTTAGACGTCCCCCCATGTTAGCATTGTTTTTATTAACGACTTTTGTGATGTAACAATTGTGGTGAAACATTTTCGTGATGTAACATCAGTGGAAAAACGCTTTCAGAAGTAAATTTACTAAAAGTGTTGAGCGTTAATTTGCACAGCTTAGACAAAATCAATTTAGTACCAATATTAATTAAAGGACCGTTAGCAATAGTATGTCAGCTACAACGACCATATATATATATATATATATATATAATGCATAGATAGTGAAAAAAATGTCTCATACCAAAGCGTTCCTTATCGATTCTATATCCGTCAAAATCATTTAATATAAAACAGTGTTACGTACCTCTTTGGCCACTTTTTATGACTTCTGGCTACTACACTACACGCATCACCTCTTCCTATCATGAATTTCAAGTTTCTTACTCAAATAAATAGAAAATACTATCAGATCCATAACCTTAATAATCACTTCTTACTTGAAAGGCTGTCCTTGTAATTAGGTTTTACGATGTACTTTTTTGTTAATGTCTGTATGCTAATTTATTCTCCGAGCCAAAGAAAATAGCAATTTGAATTACAGGAAAAGAACAGTGAAAAATACACTTAATTAAAGCATTAAAATCAGATTAGTAAATCAATCACTTCCATGAATAATATATGGTCCTCTCTTCTTGTTTTAGTATCAGTACTCTTTATGAAAGTCTACATGCTAAATTATTTTACAAACTCGAAAAGAATATAGCAAATTAAAAAGGAACAAAACAATGCATGTAGACTTAAAGCATTGAACTAGGTTAGTTGATCAATCAATTCCTTGAATAATTAAATCCTCTCTTATGAAGGCTAATTTGTGAAGTTTCCAAGATACGTCTATATCTGGTTGTTGCTAGTACTACTTAATAGAAAATTAAGAAAACCTTCAATGGACGTCATATTGATTACCCTCTAATTACATCCAGAAATTGTAGAGTAATTGTAATTAATTGCGTAAAAAAGTCCAGCATCCAAAACAAAAACTACAAAATACATGAAATTTTTTTGGTATTAATTTACTTCAAATTACACCATTAGTATGCATCTGATCTGTACATGTTTCACAGGTCTTGACTCTTGAGATAGTGAGAGATTAACCAATATAAGAGTAGTTGATTAACATGGACATGGGAACTAAACACAACCCTTTGTTCTTCAATTCTGAATATTCGGTATCAATAGTCTTTTCAATATTCATTTGGATTGTTTCATTTGTTTTAGTCTCTGAAGCGATATTAAAGTCATCACTTCCGACCTGCAAATAATGTTATCAGGATTTGTAAAGAAGTCCTTAAGTAGATATTTTATTAATTTCAATTTACAAAACATTTTTTTTTAATACCTAAAAAGTTGAAATTTTGAATAAATTAGTGAACTAAGATAATTTTGTTTCTCAAAATATTTGCACAAAAAAAAAACTTGCGTATAAGAGGCCGATCATGCCAAGAATTTTGTACACACAAACAAAAAAGTATGTTCAGGCACTATATTCATCACTTTAACCAGGGTACGTATAAATTTTATGTGTGCTTTAGAAGTTTAATTTCTAAACATATGATTAAATGTAATCCTTTTTAAGGCCAAAAATTTCGATTTGCTGCATCACAGTAAACATTTTAAAGAAATGAAATAGAAATTATTTCAGGAAAGATAAGTGTTTTCCCGAAATTAGTCTGGAATCATCCAATATTTAACTAATTAATTACATTTATATAGTAATTAGGTACGGTAAAATTACTTAGATATTTCCCAATCCCTAAAATAATTAAGCTTAAAAATAATTAATAATTATATGCCACAATAAATAAAAAAAATAGCTCACTTACCATAGAAAAATCACAACTGTCCTCTCCCTTTCCAGGGTTTATATTCTCCTGTTTCAAGCTGCCAATCTATAATACAACAAAGTGCATATTCATAATATAGCTCACCATGTTACTTATAGTTGAGATAAATTACAAAGACAACAAATTAAAGAAAACATAATAAAAGACAAATGGTTACTAACCTTAGGGCTGTTAACAGGAGAGCTAGCAGTGTCTTCCAAAGAATCATCATGATGAGAAATCTCTTTAGCCCTAGCCCTTGTTTTCTTGAAACTCAATTTCTTGTGAGTTACGATCACAACCGTTGACTGATCATCGACCGGAACACAAGTTCCCATCGGATGGTTGTGATTATCCTTCTTCCACGGAACCGTAGAAGCAGCATCAGAAACCAAAGAAGGGGTACAAAAGCTAGTATCTGAGATACACGTATCGCTTTTGGGATGATCATTTGCTTGTTGTTCTACAAAGTCGTCGAAATAAGCTGTCCATCCACTCTCCTCCTCTACTGCGGGATTGGATGATGAGTCATCCATTCACCAATCCTTGAGAGAGATAGAGAGTGTTGTAGTTGAAGAAGTTAGGTTGGCTTTATTTTTCAAGAGAATAGAGTATATAATAGGAGAAGGTGAGTATATAATAGAGTATATAATAGGTTGGCTTTATTTTGCTATATGATGTATCGTTGGTGTGTAAGAAAAGTATCATTGTTTTAAGAAATGTCTATATGATGCAAGTATTTTTAGTTATAGTAGTAATGGTCTTAAAGTTTTCACAAGCGAGACCTGTTTAGCAATGTTAAATAAATCAAGATACTGAACTCTTTATAATTCAAACATAAATATCAAAAAGTAGCTTTTTTTAACATCATAGTCCAACATTGAACATTTCAAAAAAGTTTTTTTTTAATTAAGAAAGTGGTATTTTATCGTTAACTCAAAGTGCATTTTCCGAAGATGTTATCTCAAAGAATCAAAACTATATATGATTAGGAATATTTTTGATGATGATGAGTTATGGAAATGAAACTTTGGAAACCAAAGAGAGTTTTAGTCCAAACTATGAAGGCGTGAGTATATATATATATATATATATATATATATATATATATATATATATATATATATATATATATATAAAAAGAAAAAGTTATATGCAACATCAATTTAATTTAGATATCAACTTGAACATTTTTTTATAAAAACGCTCCAAATCAAAATTTGATTAATACAAATCTGCACGGTTTCACGACGGGAACACAAATCTTGTTTTTTTCCCAAATGTATAATGACATGTTTTGAAAACTATTTTCTTTTCTTTTCTACATACGTATAAGATGAAGCGAAGTGCAGACCATCCGGAGCGACGACATCGCCCATAATACCGTTTTTTTATATTTTTTAGTTTTGACAATATATTTTTATTAAAATACGTTAAAAACGATGATGTGACACATTTAAGTTTTTTTACTTACTTCAATTAAAGTGGAATAGAAAAAAAAAAGCATAATTTAAAATATGATGTGGTCTTGTGAGTTGAAGAAGTTGGAGTTAGCGGTTGCAACAGAAAAAGAGGTTTGTGTGAGCGAGAGAACGTGCAGGAAAGGTAACAAGTTGACAAATAGAAGTATGGGTTGACCTTTGTGCTTTAGTGTTTAATTTCAAATTGCATAACCCATACAAAATTTACCAAAAAATGAAAATATGATTTAAATATCGAAACAAAAATAATTGCTTAAACCGCCACATCAGCGGGTAAGATTTTTGGTCAAGTTTTTTTTTATGTCTATATCATTTTTTTTCCTTGTCATTCAAGAGCACAATAATTGGTTTCAATATACTGATGCATAATTTGTCTTGGAACTGGAATTATAAAATAGGGGGCTGATTTTCTAAAAAAAATATATATATACTTTATATGAAGTTATTTTACAGAATGTGAAGGCGCTGAAATACTAAAATTTAATGATTTTGATAAAAATATATAGCAAAAATATATTTTTTCATCAATTTTTTTTTTCAAAATGAGAGGCTGCAGCCCCGACTGTTCCTAACTAGTTCCTTCTTGATTGGTCTCCATATATTTTTTAGGGAAAATTATTTAAAATTTCATTTATATGCCTATGTCTAACAACTAACAAGAAAAACAGAACAGTACTATTGAAATCTTGTAGAATATGTTACTTTTAATTGTTTATAGAATATTAGTGTCAGACACCAAGTTAAAATGAGTTCTAAGCATCTGCATCTCATTAATCAAATGCCTTATTTTCCTTATTTCTTAGAGAATTGTGCTAAAAAAACGGTCTACATCGCTCTTTCTCTCATTTCCTAAAATTAACCTAAGGCCAAACCATTCTTTGTATTTGAGTAATGCAGATGATTTTCTTAGTAACTATAGTAGTATAAAACTATCATTGTACCAATAATTTTGTGGTTGGTAAATTATTATGAATAAAAAATGATACTTCATCTATTTCTAATTAATTGTTCTTTACGAAATTACGTCCAATTTTGACCGTTTTATAACATGTATTAAAATTGTTAAAATAAAAAATTTCAAAAGTAAATCATATAATTTAATATTTGAACTATATGATTAATTTTTAAAAATTTACATTCCAACAATTCTGATACAAGCGGTCAAAATTGCACGTAGTTTTATAGTATATAATTAATTGAGAACAAAGTGAGTAATAAACAAATGAAAATAAATGGTGTATTGTTATGATAATAAAATTGATAAATGCTAAAAATTTATGCAGATGTAAACAGTTTTTTTAAATATGTGAAAAATATTAAATTATATACTAGTGTCAAGACTTTAAATTCAGCCCTAACTGTAACATGTGATTTAGCAAGCTGATGTGGCAAATATATTGCCCAAAAGAGCCAAAAGTGAAAGCAGACTTAAAAATGTAGCCCCATTTCAACTAACGAAACGTTTTGTAAGCTTAATATACTTTTTTTTTTAATCTTTCTCTGTTGCACAAACAAATAAAAAATGGATGCGGGGGTCCAATAATTATTTTTTATTGGAGCCTCTCATAAAAAAATTGTGGACCGTTGGATCTAGATCCAATGGTTCATATCTAACCACAACACCACTAAAAACCCAACAGTAAAGTATTCTTATAGTAAAAACTAAAGAGACCAATATAGCATCTAAATTCAACATAAAGTATTAACAAGTAAATGTGCAAGTTAAATGTCACTTTATTTCTTATGCGACACCTTAAAATGAACAAAAACTAACACTACCAATGTAGATGCTCTAATATATACTACTAGTTAAGAGAACGATGTTAGATATGGTAAATAAAGACGACCTAGAGTAAATCATTAATGAAACAATGCAGGGAAATAAGTCAATTAAAAGGCTTTTTTGTGAGGCAGTTACAAAACCGTCTCTAAAAATGAACAGTAGAGATGGTTTGCTTAAGTGACTTTAATGATGGTTTATTAGAGGCGGTTTTAATTAAACGTCTCTTTTACACTATTATTAGAGACACTAATTTTACTAACCGTCTTAAATACTCAAATATTTAAATAAAATAGTAATATGATTATGATTAAAGATAACTGCTAAGTTTAATACTATCTAAACAAAATATTTTTGTCTTCTGTATCATAATAGTGTGACGTCCCCCCCCCCCCCCCAACCACCACCACCACCACCACCACCACCACCACACACACACACACACACACCCTCCTTTCTCCCTCTCTCGTTTCCTTCCTTCCTCCCTCCCTGTTTAAAGAGATAAAAAGGTAATTCTATAGCCATTTTTGATATTTTGGTGTTGTTTCTTACTTGTTTAATTATCTACTACAATTGATTTATATGTCTACAACTATCTTTCTTTGACATAATTTTGGTTTCAAATCTTTGTTTTTTCTTTATTTTAACTTCAAGTCGTTCTAGCCCTTTTGTTTCTTATAGTACGTGTATGCTTTTAAGATAGAAAATACATCAATTAACATACATACTTATTGATCAAACGTATTGCTATTTTTAGCCATCTAAATTTGTTGACTAGAGTATCAATATAACGTATAAAAATTTAAACTTCAGTCTAATAATCGTATAGAAGAAAATAAAAAACCAGTGTAGAAGTGTTAAATCCCCCCTTTTCTTATTTATTTAACTGGCTACCGGAATTGATTTCTATTATAGGCCTAGCACTATCTTCCCTTGATAGTACATAATTTAGTTTCTAGGTTTTTCTTCTTTATTGTAGCCTTGAAAAACTTTAAAACAACGGTTTAATTGGTTGTTTTTTAATTACTAAATCTGAAGTGTACAATTCCTAATAAAGACTAGTTCTAATTTTAAGATCAATGTGTATTAGTTAATATGAATATAATTGTTCCTGAACTAAAATATAACTCCACTTTTTGTTGTGCAATATACTCATATAATTGTTACTTGTTAATTTGTCGAATTTCGTTTTCGTTGAGAAACTAGTGCCAACCTTACAATATTTTAAGAGATGAACCGATAAGTTACAATATTTTTGTTGGTTATTTTAGAACATTCTCAACAATGTATTTAAATTGGGTCTTTATCTCTACATGTAGATAGTTGAAGATATTTAGTTACCCCTCAATCTATTTTATTATAGAGTGGATTATCAAAATTGCGATTTATTTTTATTAGTGAGCTTCTGTATATTTTCAAATTTTTGAGGATGGTTAGTAACAATCATCCTGAGCTGCTATAATCCCCCCTCCATAATTTTCTATATTATTTTGAGTATGTCACTAATAATTACGTAAAAAGTTATTTACTATAAAAAAGCTAAAGGTTAGCATTTTTGTTTTACTTTGTAGCAAATAAGAAATAGTTTTGAACGAACTTAGCCCAATATTTATGAATTTTTTTTAGTGTAGAAGAGTAAGAGAAAAAAGAGGGATTTTAATCATGTCTTTATAAGGTACTCAAATACAACTAGTTTAGAAATTTGAGCTATTGGATCTTCATATATCATGTATTCTTAAAAGGAAAATTTACTTATTACATGATTCTTTGTATCAATATTGTTTTCTTTTCGACGTTGAAGAACCCATATTAGGAATTTTTTAGTTTTTAAAACTTTGCTTAGATTAGTAGACACGAGTGAGACTAAATTAGCTAGGATTGACATCACTGGTTAATACTTATAATGCTAGTTTGATTTGATGCATACAAATACACATATTTTTCTTTTTTAAACCACATTAAAAAGTTCTAAGGTAAACCACTTAAAAGTAATTTTAAAGTATCAAAATGTAAGTCTCATTTTATGACATTGTTAAATATTTACACGTTACTTCATCATGTTTGTGTGGGCCTGTTCTCTTTTTCTAATAATCTTGATATTTACATATATTATAGTACTAAATTTATTTGCTAATCATTATTTCAGTGTTTTCTACAATTACGTAAGAATCTAAAATATATTTGTAATGGATAAGAGTTGGACACATATATAAGGAATATAATGGATCCCGTCTATATTAAAGGAGTAGGAGACTTTATTGAGTTTGCTTATGTTAACCAAAATCATGAGTCAAAGATATATTTTCCGTGTAAGAGTTGTAGAAATCTTATATTTCAAACAAAGAAAGAAGCGGTAGCTCATCTTTTTGAGAACCGTTTTTTAACCCAATACAGAATATGGACAAGTCATAGGAAGTCTTATCCTGATGTGGGTGGACTCCAAAATAATCCAGGTGATGATATGCTTGGTATGCTTCATGATACCTTTGCAACTCATCGAATGGATCAAGACTTCATCCAAAGTTCGAGGCAAGAAAGTATACATTTAGGGCCTGATATGGAGAGCAAGAAATATTTGAAACTCTTTGAAGATGCTGAGTAAAAGTTGTATCCGATTGTGATTCATTTACAATATTATCTTTTACAGTTAAACTTATGCAATTAAAAGTACTAAATGGATGGAGTGATACATCGTTCGACATGTTAGTTGATTTGTTGAAAAAAGCATTCCCTAAAGGAGAAACTTTGCCTAAGTCATATTATGAAGCGAAAAGTAAATGAAGCCTTATGTTTTATCTGTAAAAAGATTGATGTATGCCCACAAGATTGTATGCCATATTGGAAAGACAAAGAACGACTAGATAAATGTGACTTTTGTCACAGGTCTAGATATAAAGAACGTAAAAGAAAAACAGATGACCAACCTAATTTTTTTTTATAAATATCCCTATGAAACAAATTCGGTAGTTCCCTTTGAAACCGTGCCTGTAAAAATTATTCATCTCATCGAAAACTACATCACTAATGAGGTGGCATGCTGAAGAACGAACCAAAGATGGTGAGATTAGACATCATGCCGATTCACTTGCATGGAAGAACTTTGATGAAAAACACCCAGAGTTTGCTAGCGATTTCCGAAATGTTTGACTTGGTCTAGCATCTGACGGGTTTAGCCCCTTTAAGTCATTAAATAATCCTCATAGCACTTGGCCCGTTGTGTTAATGCCTTACAATGTGCCGCCTTGATTATGCATGAAACAACCCTTTTTTATGTTGGCTTTGCTTATTGATGGTCCTCATTCACCAGGAAATGATATTGACGTGCTTTTGCAACCTTTAATTGAGGAGTTGGGTTATTTATGGAGTAATGGTTCACTTACTTATGATGCAGCAACCAATGAAATGTTTCTCATGCGTGTAGCTAATGTGGACTATAAGTGATTTTCCTGCTTATGCTAATTTATCCGGTTGGAGCATAAAAGGAGCCTTGGCTTGTCCTTGCTATAACAAAGATACATCTTCAAGATGGTTAAAACATGGCGGAAAGTTCTATTATTTGGGTCATCGAAGGTTTTTAGAACAAGGACATAAATTTCGAAAGGATAAAATAAGCTTTGATGGAACTGTAAAAGAAGGTTCTGCTCCACCTCAATTATCTGGTGCTGACATCTTTAGACAAGTAGAGTTTATAAAGGATAAATTTGGAAAAATTGCGAAAAAACAGCAATGACACCGTAAACGAAAAAGAGGTAATGGGTATGAGGTACAAACGAAACAGATGCTAATTCGTCACAATCTTGATGTGATGCATATTGAGAAAAATGTATGTGAATATGTTATAAACATGCTTTTGAATATTAAAGGAAAGACGAAGGATAATCTGAGCAAAAAAACAGAATAATGGAAAAGTAATTTTGCCAGATGGTGTGCATACAATGAACAAAGAGAAAATAAGCTTATTTCTTAATGTACTCAAGAATGTTAAAGGACATGATGGTTATTCTTCAAATATCCATCACCGTATACAGTTGCAAGATAGAACCATCTCAGGGCTCAAGAGCCATGATTGCCACATTTTACTAGAACACTGGTTGCTACTTGCGGTAAGAAAAATGCTACCAGATAACGTGGTTCATGCTTTAACTGAACATAGCTATTTTTTTAGGAAGTTGTGCTCAAAAGTATTGAATGTCGATGAACTCGAACATCTTGAAAAACAATTTGCATTGATACTTTGCAACCTTGAGAAAATCTTCCCATTATCCTTTTTCGGTGTAATGGAGAACTTGCCAATACATTTAGCATATGAGGCAAGAATTGCTGGTCATGTCCATTATCAATGGATGTATCCTATTGAGAGGTAAATTTATAATTATCATAGCTGAGTTGTATTGCATTTAATTTTTATATTAATACTTCTTCCAACAAATTGATATTATTCTTTCTCTAGATACTTGCTTACGTTAAAAAACTATATGCGGAATCAGAGATATCCGGAAGGCTCTATTGCCGAGGGTTATCTAGTAGAAGAGTGCTTAACCTTTTGTAGCAGGTATCTGGATGATATTGAGACAAAACTAAACAGACCAGTGAGAAACTATGAGGGTAAACAAGGGGGTGTTCTTTCAAAACAGGAAAAAGTGTTTCTTCTTGATGATATTACACTAGAGCAAACACATAGATATTTCCTCTCGAATTCTAATGAGGTGTCCCATTCATGCGGTAACGAAGTTACATAATAAGAGTTTTTAAAACTGTAAAGTATATTTATTGATTGGATAGCAACTCCATTTGAATGTGCATGAAGCATATTGATATAATCACAAACATGTTTTGATTCGTTGCTTTCACGAAGAAGATTTTACCAGAATTTGGTTGAAGCAAATTTGGTATATAGAAGAATTTCCTGAGAGTTTTTAAGTAGACTTATAACTTTGATTCAGAAGTAGAATCGTCCTTAGCTCCTATGTAGATAAATTTGCCAAAATTAACTATTCATCTTTATAATACTTCTAGTATATATTCTACAGCAAGTGCTTTTGGGAAGCCTCTAAGGGTAGATGAGCCTACTTCTATACTAACTAGACCTGGTCTAGCCCGTCTTTGAGTTGAAATTGATTAAAAAATGAGCTGTATGAACGTGTAATAATTGGTTATGGTGAAGAAGAGGGATTCTGACAGTACTGCAAATATGAAGACTTACCGGACTATTGCAACTTCTGCTCCAAACAAGGTCATAATGAGGGAGTGTGCAAGTTTAAAAATAAAGAGACAGTGCAAGAAACTAAGATGGGCAACAAAAAAAGGAAATTATTACCAAGCAGCAACAAATAAATAATGAAAAAGAGACCATTTTATACAAACCAAATAAGGAGATATATGGTAAAAAAGAGAGCACAAAAAAGTGGGTGTATACAGCTAAATTTCACACTCAACATCAGCAAATCACAGTAGTTGACAGTGGTAGCAATAAAAAGAGTAAACCTGCAATAAAGAAACAAGATAAAGTTATAGTTCACATTGAAGATGAAGAGGAAAAAGTTGAAAAAGTTGATGAAGAAATTGTATGTGATAAGCCTGAGATCCCAAACAATTAGGAAGAGAATGGTAATAAAATTTTTGAAGATTCAAAATATGTTACTGATGGGAATATGAATGAAGAAGAAGTGAGAATGACTATAATGTCTTATCAAGATTTTAGCTCTATAAACAATAGCTTTGTAGTAACTGAAATAATAGAAAAGAGTCCAAATGGTAATATTGAGGAAGAAAGAGGTAGTAAAAAGCAAGTTGAAGACCAGGAATCAGAACATGTGAATGAGGAAGAAACTGCATGGGAAGATCAAATAACCAAGAGTCAACAAAAAAAGAAAAAAAAGATAGAGATGGCAAAAAAAAAAGAGCCAAGAACAAGAAAGCCTAATGCAGCTAAGATCATCCTCTAATGTGGAGGATAGAAAAAGGTATAATTAATGATTAAGGCCCTAGTCTGGAATGTGAGAGGTATTGGGAATAAAGCTACATTAAGAAGAATTAAAAAGCTATGTCTAATCAATAACATAATGCTTTTGATCTGTATAGAACCAATGGTGCAGCAAGATAAAGTTAAACTCTATAAGAGGAAAATAGGCTTTGATAACGTGTTTACTCATGAAGAGAATAAAATTTGGGTTTTTTCTAATGATGATTTATAAATAACTGTGGGCAATGAGGGTTGTCAGTGTATCAATTTTGAAGTTAAGTTGTGGAATACTGCTATTCAAATCACAGCTGTGTATGCTAAGTGTATAATACAAGAAAGAAAGGTTTTGTGGCAATTTTTTAAAAACTCTAAGACTATTAATCTTTGGTTAATAGTTGGGGACTTTAATACTGTTTCTAAAGAAGATTATAAAATAGGAGTTTTGTATATTAATGCTAATGGAGCTAATGACTATTTGGAATGCTTGGATAAGTGTGGGGTATATGAATTGAATTTTCTGGGATCAAGGTTCACTTGGTGGAATAAAAGAGAAGGTGATAGGTTGATTATGGAGAGGATAGATAAAGTTCGTGTCAATGCTAATTACTCTGACATGTTTCAAATTATTGCATTGGAGCATCTATCTAAAGTCAATTCTGATCATAGTCCCTTATTAATCACCTTTAATAATGAAGGGGACCATAACATCAGAAGATTTATTTTAGAGAAATTTTGGTTATCACATCAAGAGTTTAGAAAAGTTTTAACTGAAAATTGGGTACATCATAAAGAAGGTAATGCTTTGTTCTCTTTGGTGCAAAATTTAAAAAGAATGAGAAAAAAACTATCAAGTTTGAGCAAAGCTACCTTTGGTAATATTTTTCAGCAAGTGATTGATGTTGAAGACTTTGTTCTGGGTGCAGAGCAACAATTTGAAGATGATCCCTCTCCTGAAAATAGAAGTGAATTAAACAGATTAAAAGCTGAGGTTAATTATAGGCTTAAAATAGAGGAAGATTTCTGGAAGCAAAAAGCAAATTTAAAGTGGGTTCTAGAAGGTGATGCTAACACCAAGTTCTATCATGAGGTTGTCAAAAAAAGAAGGAGGAAAAGTACCATCCTCTGCATTATTGATGATAATGGGCAAGAATTAACAGCAAAATAAGATATTCAAAAGGAAGCCACAAATTATTTTCAAAAGCTCTTAGCAGCCAATAATACCACTGGTTATAAGTACAACACCTTGGATATTATACCAAATTGTGTTACAGGAGAGGAAAATAAAAATTTAATAAGAGAAATTACTGTGGAAGAAGTTAAAACAGCAGTATGGGATTTGAAGAAAAGCAGTGCACCTGGTATTGATGGATTTAATGGTTTTTTCTTTACACATACCTAGGATATTATTGGTGAAGATTTACTAAAGGCAGTACAACAATTCTTTGCTGCATATAAAACCTAATGCAATGTCTTCTACTCTTATTGCCCTAATTCCAAAGGAGGCAATTGCAGATAAGTATTCTGATTTCAGACCTATTAGCTTATGTACTTTTTGTAATAAAGTTATTTCAAAGATTATGTCCACTAGGCTGTCTTCTGTGTTGCCTAATATTATTTCAGAAAATCAAAGTGGTTTTGTGAAAAATAGGGATATTATAGATAACATTCTTCTATCTCAAGAATTTATCTCCACTATCTATAAAAAGAACAGTGGGAAAAATATAGCCTTGAAATTAGATATGAAAAAAGCTTATGACAAGATCTCTTCGTACTTTATTGTTATTGTTCTGAGAAAATTTGGTTTCTCAGAAATTTGGATAGATAGTTTTTTGAAGGATTATTTTTGATAATGGTATTTCTATACTGGTAAATGGTGCTCCTACAGGTTATTCAAGCCTAATGGACTAAGACAAGGAGATCCCTTATCCTCATGTCTTTTTATTCTATGTTCAAAGGTTTTGACCAGAAATCTCAATTATTCGACCAGCAAGAAGAGTTGAAAATATTTTAAAGCAGCTATAGGAACTCCTATTATTACCCATTTGCCTTTCGCTGATGATATTATAATTTTTAGTGGAGCTGATAACAACTTTATTAAACATATTCAAAAGGTACTTCAGTAGTATAATACAGATTCAGGCCAAGAAGTTAATCTAGAGAAGAGCTTCATGTATATATCAAAGAGAGTTACAGATAAACAGAAAGAGGCAGTATGCAAGATTATGAATATTGCTGTTAAAAAGCCTCATTTCACCTATTTAGGGTGTAAACTGTATTCTGGACACAAAAAGTGTTTACTATATCCTGAATTTATTCTTAAAGTGAGAAGTAAACTCTCAGGGTGGAAACTCAATATTTAACCATGGGGGCAAATTGCTACTTGTTAGACATGTACTTCAAATTATTCCTATTTATACTATGATTGCTATGAATCCTCCAAAATTGGTGATAAGAATGATAGATCAAATAATAGCAAATTTTCTTTGGGCAAATGCTAATGGTAGACATAAATATCATTGGGTTAAATGGAGTAAAGTTTATAGACCTACTACTGAAGGTGGTCTAGGTTTGAGAAGTTTTAAAAACATTTCTGAAACTCTTGCTCTCAAACTTTGGTGGAAGTTTAGAACAAAAAATTCTCTATGGGCTCAGTACATGAGAGCAAGATATTGCAAAAAAAAGCATGCAAATGAGATTAGTGTTACAAAAGGTACTAACACATGGTCTAGAATGATACAAGATAGGGATATTGCTGAAAAATTCATTATTGATTGGAAAGGGAAATGTATCAGTAAATCTAGACAATTGGGTTGGAAATGGCCCATTCAAAGATCATTATATAGATAATAAGTTGCTGCTGTCAAGATTTATTACTAATGTTGAGTGAAATTATGAAGCTATTACTGCAATTATTCCTATTTATACACAAGGACTGTTTACTCAAAACTTAATTTATCAAAGGAATGAACATGATCTAGCTATCTGGATGGATGAGACTAATGGTGAATTCTCTTTTAAATCTGCCTGAAATATTATGAGACAGAAAGATCCAAAAAATTAGCTATATGAGATGATATGGGATAAAATAATACCTTTGAAGGTTTCATGTTTTGCATGGAAGTATATTAATGATGCAGTACCAGTGGACCTTGTTGTTCAAAGAATTGGTGTCCAATTAGCCTCTAATTGTGAATGTTGCAAAAAAAAAAACAAAAAAACAAAACTTAGAGCATTTGTCATGCCCCGAAATCCGAAAAATACGGACATCAATGCGTGACCTTTTGAATAAAAGGAAAAAGAACCTGTTGGCACAAAATTTAACTTTAAAAGGAAAACAACTTGCGAGCTAAAGGAACAATTATACGAATAAATAGAAATGTTTGCCAAACGCGGCTACAAGACAAAATGGTTTTAACTGATATATATAAAAAGATACCAACGAATGTAATTTGCTCGTAGGCTACAACCTCAAAAATAGTCTAAGTAAAAAGAAAACGACTGACAGAAGCCCTGAACCCATGCGATACATCGCTAATGCTCCTATCCAAATACCTCAACCTAAGTTGTACCTGAAAGACAAAACTGTAACGGTGAGTCCCACGCACATACATAGACGGGGCGGCACCACACATGATACCGTCACTCCATCCAACAAATGCAAGAAATCACAAACAACAACTATAATAATAACGTATAAAAAGAAATGTAATAACATCATACAACGAAATAAATTAAGTAACTCCAACACACATCTATAACAAACATGGACCTCTCACGCCACCTACCCCAGTCCGTAAGGTAGGTCATTCCCTATACCTCTCGGCTCGTCTTATGCCCCCGGTATAGGGACAGACATACACCATTGCCAACATATAAAAATAACACACATGAACCTCTCACGCCACCTACCCCAATACGTAAAGTAGGTCATTTCCTATACCACTCGGCTCGTCTTATGCCCCCGGTATAGGGAGAGACATAGACCATTGCCAACAAATAAATATTTAAACGGCGCACTTGGATCTTTTCACGTCACTCGCCCCAGTTCATGAGACGAGTCATTCCCTATACCCCTCGGCTCGTCTTATGTCCCCGGTATAGGAAGAGACATAGACTATTGCCAATAACTAAATCACAAGGCCTCGGTCAATAATATTAAACCATTCAATTAACACAATTCCCAACAAAATCACATAAGTATTGGTACTAGAATCACAACTAGCCAAACAAGTCTATCAACATAAAATCTCATTCAGACATTTTAACAAACATCTTGTATACATAAACTATAACTCATATTTATTCAACATAAATTTACCCAATTTTATCAACAACTATAATAACACATGACAACTCATAAAAACACACAAACCCATCTATGTTCACATTAATTCGAAATTCATATGTCTAAATTCCCAATTCTCAAATTCAAATAAGTGAATTAAAAGAGCAAAAAATAAAACTCAATTAACAATTTAATAGAATATATATATATATATATATATGAGATAAAAGAAAACCCCCAAATTTTAAAAACGAAAGATCTAACCTTAACATCCACCCTCGTCTAGTCGCAATGGATAACCCCCGTTATCTTAGTTCGTAGAGGAGATGCTTCCGGTAAAAACCCGTCAAAGTGGTTTCTTCTTCTTTTTCCTAAGCATTGAAATCTCTCTTTTCTCTCTTTTCTCTCTTTGTTTTTGGTTTTCTGTTTTGAAAAGTGGGCTGAAAAGAGATTTAGCAAACTGTTTTGAGAGAGTTTGGGGAAGCGAACTATTTGGTCCCCAAAGTTGTAAAAGTTAACTAAAAATCAAAACTATTATTTTACTGCGCAAAAATAACAAATGTTTAGAAACAAAACTATTGGGTCCTTTTTATTTATAAAATTAGTAACAACTTTTAAAATAAAGTTTTTCGGAAGAGTTTCGGTTTTTGGCTAAAAATTAGTATAAAACATTTTTGGATAGATTAAATCATAAATAAAATCATTTATAAAAATCCGGGATGTTACAACATTTGTTAAGTACAAGTGAAATTGCTAAGGAAGTATGGAAGTACTTTGCTCAGTATTTGGGAGTCAAACAGAATGTTTTGACACTAAGAGAAAGATTTATTTCTTGGTGGATTTATGAGAATAGAAGAAGCTTTCAACAAAAAATAAATATTATAAAGGCTCTCCCTGTGTACATTATTTGGCGCATTTGGAAAGCTCGTTGTGCAAGTAAATTTGATAATGAAAGAATGGATGCTCAAAATATCACCATGAAAATTATTAGATGAATTCAGAACCATTCTCAAATTGATGAAAGTTTCCCTCAATGGTGGATTTGGAATGAAATAAGCTTGTTACAATCAGTAAAGAATGGTAAAAAATCTAGGGTTGTAATGTGGGAAAATTCTCCAAGTGGATTCATGAAATTAAATACAGATGGCTGTTTTAAAAGCTCCACAAATTCAAGTGGTGTTGGTTGTATTTTAAGGGATCATCAAGGCAAATTTATTCATGGTTTCTATGGAAAAATTACTAGCAATTCTGGGATTGAAGCAGAAGCAAGACCTATACTACAAGTACTTACCGTGGTAAATTTTATAAAAATCACTATAGGAAGCGATTGTTTACATCTAATTAACATCTTGACTGATAGAAGTAAGTGTCCTTGGAAAATGACAATGCTAATTCACAGTATGAAAGAGAAGATTAAGAATGATACTTATCTGTTGAATTATGTGGAAAGAGAAGCAAACTCAGGTGCGGATCTACTAGCAAATCTAGGTTGTACACATGATCCATTAATTTCAGAAAACATTTCTGATTTCCCCATTAAATTAGAAATTATTTTGAAATTAGAAGAGAAAGGCATTCCTTACATTCGATTAAGAAATAAAGAAGATTGAGAGCCTGTTAGAAGCAGAATGTGTGCGTCTCTCTCTCTCTCAAAGCTGAGGAAGAAAATGGATTGAATGAAGGGGTGGAGCAGATGAAGATGTGGCATTTATTGGTCAATATCAACTTTGCTCCTCCAACTTTAAAGTGCACTACAGTTCTTAGGATTTTCTTTTCTTTTAACACTGAAAGTTCTAATTTTATTTCATCAAGTACTGTAATTTCCAAGAAGTTCCCTACTGCTACACTGTTTTGTTTTTGTATGGTTTTTCCCCGCTTTTTTATTCTTAATAAATAAAGGAGTGGGTTTTCTCCGCCATTAATTTTTAAAAAAAGTGAGCGTGAGATTTATTATGAATTATGATTATAAGTGGTGAGATTATTTAGCCTAATTGAAATGAATTATGAAAAAAATCGAAAAATATTATGATTACTTTATAATTCTTAAAGACTAGTGAGTACCCTTTTGTGTTATATTGGGCAACGTTTCATAATTTACAAAGGTGCTGACCAATTCTGATTTGGATATAGAAATTATCAAAAATAATCTTCATCAATATTAAGAGATTTGGATATTATTGTGAAATGCAATTCTTTCCATATTCAAAGGTTTGCTCTTAAAAAAATTTGGGACTAATGTTAGGCCGGCAACTAATTAAAGACACACCTAGACGAAAACAAAGAAAAGGTGACAGCAAATTCGCTCTATTTAGGCGTTGAATTCGAAAATTATCTGTCACTACTGCGTCTATGTAAATAAGTTTTTGAAAATAACAACTGATATTTGAGCCTATCTGGCGGTGTTGGGACTTGAATCTTGATGCACCAAGTCAATAACACTATATGTGCCACAAATTTAGACTATATGTGTCAATAACTGAAATTTTTATGTTACTGGAAATTAAGATTTTAAACCATAGTTACCCGAAATTAAACTAATGCTTATGTAAAAAGTTTTGTGGAAGGGCAAAAAATTGTGAATTCTATATGCGACTTCATTTTGTAACTAACACACCTACTGCACCAATTATATGAATATTAGATAAATTTCACTCTGATGGAAAATTGACAAGTTCACTCAAACAAGCCATTTATCTATAAAGTAGACTCGTAATTCAACAGAAATGTGACTATAATATACTTTGTGAGTGTGAAGCGAATTGTACACGTATAAACAACTACTATACAATTATCAACATATATCACTACAATAAAATATTTAAATATCTCAATCTATTTTGATGTTACAGTGGTTGTAGCTAAATTGATTTCTACTTGGCTCATTAATGTTGTCATATCTGCTTGGCATGTAATATCTCGTAAATAGATTTTAAGAATACATCTTTTTAAATGAGAATTTTAGAGATAAGTTTACTCTGTCATAGTTTCTCATCGACCAAGACAGTTTTCTATGCTCAAAAGAGACATCTACGGGATGAAATATGGATTCAAATTCTTTATAGTTCATAATTCATTCACATTCTGTAAAGTTTAATCTAACGGATGAAATTGACACAATGTAAGATTTATGCGTGTGTTTAGTAATTTTATTTTTATATAATTTTAATATAAAAAATAAGATATATTAAAACCATTGATTTTTTATTATTTTTAATTAATAATTAAATTTAGTATAGTTTCAACTAGATTTCTATAATTTTATTTGAGTTTTTATTGTGTTGTAAAATTAGTTTTTAATTTACAAAATCATAATTTGTATTTTATATATTAAAACTATATAAAAAGAAAATTACAAGACACATGAATAAATCTAGACCAGTGGTCTGTATAAATTTTATTTGTTAGATTGACTCTAGAGAATGTGAGTGCAATATGAACTCTAAATAATTTGAATCACACAAATTTGGCCCTCAACTGAGGCATGATTTGAAAAGTTGTTAAGAGTGTCATTTCTCTTCATTTTAGATGCAATACTCGTGACTCGGCTTCGTTTGTTAGATCTAGCTTTCTTGGCAGTATTTTATTCTTATCATCAGTTGATGTTATGATCATTACATGTGACGCATCTGATCGTATTACTGGAATGAGAGAGAAATTATCTTGTCGATTTGATATGAAGGGCTTGGGTCGCTTATGTTATTCCTCGACTTCAACGTTGCTTTCTCCCCAAATGATATCGTCTCTCTCTCGGTATACATCAGACATTCTTTATCGAACACGTCTTTACAAATAATTAACCTCGCAATTTTTCTCTTGGGTTGAAATTAAGCTCGTTACACTCAAACTGATCATACTCAATTTTCTTACCTTACTTTGTATCACTTTATTGTTGGTAATTTGATACATTTGACTATTACTCATCCCGATATCTTGTTCATGTTCTTAGTGAGTTTGTTTCCTCTCCCATGTCTATAAAATGGGATGTTTCTACCCTATTTACATTGTTTTCTTCGAGCTCATCTTGGAGTTTTTTTGTTTTTTCCAATGCAGATTGGACTAGTAACTTTACAGATCAAGAATATAAAACGAGTCCAATTGATTACATTTGCGGACACGTTTAGTATCATTTGCTTAAAAAAATCATTTTCACTTAACTAAAATTTATGCTAAGATAATTAATAATACAAACTTATTTAGTTATTGATAAAAGAGTATTTATCATGGAATATTGGCCGAATTTTTAGAATTATGTTACAGGAAAGAGTCAACTAGCTAGGGGAATTATGGTGGTGTATATCGGCCGAATGTCCCAACTCTGTGTAACGATCCGGTCCTCCGACCAGAGCATCACCATCTGCTTACTAGCACCAATACTATCCGGTTTTGCCTGATTTCGTCATCGCTTCTCACGCCGCACGGCTTTAAAAGGCCTTGGTGATAGTAATGAGAATTTCCTTAACTTATATACCATATAGCTACTCACATATCTAGCTTATGTGGGACAATACTTTCTCTTTACACCAGCATTTTCCTACTAAAATCCGGGTTCTTACACTCTGTCTCTTTGTTCACCCGCCTTAATTTCATTGCACATGGAGCTAGGGGGAGTAATTATATTCACACGGGCTCTGCAATCCCGACCACAGTGATATAGTCAGCAAGCTGATGTGGCAGGATCTCTCTGTAATTACCATAAACTCTAAAACCATAGTAGTATTTCCTTTAAAAACATAAAATCCAGCCCATTTCTCTATCTCTTCTCGGTATCTCTCTAGCGCATGTGTGTCTATTGGAAAAATATGACTATATATCTCTCTATGTGGTCTGTGTGTGAATGTGTTACGAACCTCTGGCCAAATTTGCCCGTAATTTCATTTGGTCAATGAATTATTTTCTTGATCCCTCTATTATTTATGTATGCATCGAAATTCGATTGCTGATTTTGAAAATTTATATATCTTATAATACGAGTTTCTAACTTAAGGTTTTGATTTGGGGTTCTTATAATTTAGGGTTCTTATGATTCGGTTTTTATTTGGTTTATCTTTGGTGTTGCATATAAGTGATTGTTATAAGAAGAAAAAAATGACACATAGTTGTATTTTAGAATTCTTATAAATCGGATTTTTTATTTAGGTTTTATTTAGGGTTTTTTAATACAAATTTGTGTAAAGGTTCTCATAAAACATATTGTCTTTTATTCAATTTAGTTTTATATTGCCTTATACCCTTGAAATTGGGACTTTTGATGTACATGCAGTTGGGAATTTTGGTACGTTTGGGTTTGAACTTTAGTCTTGTACATTAGTTTCAAAAGCTAAAAAACAAAGTACTTAAAAAATCACTCCTTTAAGTTTTATGTTATTATTTACTTTTTAGCTATTATGATAGGTGCTCTTGTATGAGTCATCTTTTAATCTCGAAAGTTTACATTTTTGGCTTAAAAATCCTAAAGCATTTAAGCTTGTTTCATTGAGTTGGTGTTTGATTGATAAAATGGGTGATGATGAATGCGAAAACTGCTATTGTATTGGCTAAATTGAAAGAGGCCTCCGATATGATTGATAAAATGGGTGATGATGAATGCATAAGTAGTGGGCCGATTATTAGTAAGAAAATTAGTTGTCATAAGGTCGTTGGCGACCCGGCTAAAGCTCCTCGTCCGGGAAAACCAAGGGAAAAGAGACACAAAGCAAAAAAATTAGAGAGAAAATTAGTAAAAAGAGGAGTAAAAGTGGTAAACCTGGAAATTACGTTGAGAATGATATATCTTAATGCTATCGTTCAATTTTAACTCAAGAGAGTTCGAATCATGTAAGTATAAATATCCTATTATTTTATTGTTTCTTTTACGAGCTAGCAATTATTATAAAATTTTATTTTTTACTTTTATTTTGTTTAGCAATGGGAAATGAGCATGATGCCGGATTTCACTCCAGATTTTATCACCGACACATTCCTAAGCAATCAATATAGCTCCATGTCTTGTTTTCTGTAACTTTTAAGTAAATATGATTTAGCTATGTTTTAAATGCAAACGGGGTTTGTAATAAGTCTTGTTTATGTAGCTTTTAAATAATTATGGGATGATGAAGCCGAAATCGTGATAACAACAAAGATGTATGGAAACTATTTGGTGAAGCGGATGCCGTGTATCTATTCCATTTTTATCTTTCTTTTTGTTTTTGGATCTCGAGAGTACCAAGATTTTGTATTTTTTTTTGCTTTTTAACTATTCGGGAAAGCAACGATTTTTAAATATTGAAAACAGCTCGCGACTAAATTCTTATAATTTAGTTCAATGTGTGAATGATATCTCAAATTCTCCAATTCATAGTATAGATGGTGAACGAAATCATACATGCAGACTATTGGAAAAATGAAAACCAAAAAACCTCAATACGATTTACAACATAACTGCATTCATATATCTTAGAGAACTACAAAAACTTCGCGATAAAACTAGATTTATACAATAAAACTGAAATTCTGTAATAACATTGTCAAAATATCCTTACAAATCCTTCTCAAATTAATAAATTCCATATAAACTTTTCATCCATTTTTCAAAGATAGGCAATTGAGCTTTTCACAGTTAATGATGTCGTAGACCGGGTTTCATAGGATTTCCTTATGTGATCGATGCTTCTTCATACATCGACAAGCATAATGAACATGACATTTAACTCTTATATTTTCTTTAGGGCTTTTTTAAAGCCTAAACCAAATGACCTGATGTAAGAATTACAATTTTAAAACTCTTTGTCAATTGAATCTTATAAGGATGCAACTGTATGTTCTTATACCACCTTCATGTTTCACCTTGCAGCTAAAGTCCAAGTACTTTGTGAGCTTTTGAAGCAAAAGTCCAAGACTAATATTCAAACTAGATGAAGAAAACCCAAACATATCAAATCCCCAAGTGCAAATACATCATAAGTATAACCAGTTTCAAAGGTAGAAGGTAAAAGAAACAGTAATTGAACTAAAGCTGATATCTTTTATCAGCATTTTTATACAATTTATACAGCCAAACAAAGAACTCAATGCCAGTTTTTCAATAGCAGTAGCAAACACTCTCGCTTTACAAGATGATTGTCAAACACTCATGTTTCCTGGGTTTTATGGTTCTTTTATACAAATTGTACAGCCAAAATAGTTGTATACTTAACTAAAATAGTTTAATTCAAAATAGGATAAAAAAAAAGTCAATGAAACAAGCTTAAATGTTTTAGGATTTTTAAGCCAAAAATGTAAATTTTGAAGCTTAAAAGCTGACTAATACAAGAGCACCTATCATAATAGCTAAAAAGCAAATAATAACAGAAAACTTAAAGGAGTGATTTTTTAAGTATTTTGTTTGTTAGCTTTTGAAACTAATGTACAAGACTAAAGTTCAAACCCAAAGGTACCAAAAGCCCCAACTGCATGTACATAAAAAGTCCCAATTTCAAAGGTATAAGGCAATATAAAACTAAACTGAATAAAAGACAATATGTTTTGTGAGATCTTGACACAAATTTGTATAAAAAAAACACTAAATAAAACTTAAATAAAAAACCCGAATTATAAGAATCCTAAAATTACAACTATATGTCATTTTCTTCTTCTTCTAACGATCACTTATATGCAGCACGAAAGATAAAACAAGTAAAAACCGAATCATAAGAACCCTAAATTATAAGAACCCCAAATCAAAACCTTAAGTTAGAAACTCGTATTATAAGATATATAAATTTTCAAAATCAACAATCGAATTTAGATGCATACATAAATAATAAATGGATCGAGAAAATAATTCATTGACCAAATGAAATTACGGGCAAATTTGACCAGAGGTTCGTAACACATTCACACACACACGCCACAGAGATAGATATATAGTCATATTTTTTCAATAGACACACATGTGCTAGAGAGATATATAGAAGAGAGAGAGAAAGTGGCTGGATTTTATGTTTTTTAAATAAAATACTACTATGGTTTTAGAGTTTATGTTAATTGCAGGGAGGCTTTGACACATCAGTTTGCTGACTGTATTATTGTGGTCGGGAATGCACAACCCATATGCATATAATTACTGCTTTTTGATGCTACCAATGGTATTTGAAATACCGTAGGATAAACGTGGAATTAAATGTGGGATTAGTTTTTTCATATAGGATTTGGAATGCCGTGTTTGCTTGGGATTGTAATATAGTTGTCTTGATTTTCCCTTTTTGACCCCAAAATGTTCTTGTTTAATGTCAACAAGTAACTTCTAAATTTCTAATAAGATCAAATGAAAGTTTTAGTTAATATAAACAATGCTAAAGTAAAATCAAGAATATAAATAGGTGCGACGTCACTAAACTGTGAAATAACCAAAATTTCTATTTAAATGCGTATTATTTAAACTTTTTTACTTTGACACATGCATAAAATACATACGCGTACAACTGAAACTAAGGCAATTAATAAATTATGTGAAGTAAAAAAAAAGAATTAGAGTCAACTAGGTAGGTTGGCTTTATTTTTCAAAAGAATAGAGTATATATTTGTGCTTGTTTGGTACATGTTTACTTATACTTAAATATACTATAAAGTATAAAAATATACATTAGTGTTTGGTAGTCTAATAAAAAGCATACTTATATCAAAAGTATTCCAATTATAAGTACACTTATCTAAAGTATCAGATTTGATACTTAATTATATGGAAAAGGTAAAAATTATCTACCGTACAATATTTGACAGAGACATCTACTTTTTCTAATTATGTGGGCAAATTAGTTACTACTATATTTAATTAATGTAAAGATTACATGTTCGTAGTGAGTCCAATGTACACTTAAACCACAAGTTAAAATTAACTTGTAAATATGTAAGATATTGACCACTTTATTATACATGTGAAATGTCATATCTAGTAAAAATTAAATTTACCAACGTGGATGCTCTAATAGTTAAGAGTACGGTATTAGGTATGGTGAATAAAGATGGTCTAAAATAAATCATTTATGAAACTTTATACTCCTGTAATATATTCTTAACTAAGTCAAATTTACTTACGCGTTACGTGTGAGATGCGTAATATATTTTATTTTGAACATAATATTCAGATTTGCTATAATTTATTGTAGTTATGCAGGTTAAAACGAATTGTTAATTAATTTAGGCTACATCCGTAATTAGGAAAATATAGTGACGACAAATTGTAAATTAATTAGATTAAGTATATTAGTAATTATTAAAACATGGTGAGTGTATTTTTAGAAAATTTTTATAAAATTGGGCAGACTCATTTATCTTAGATTGACTTATTATAATACTAGTAATCGTGCCCCACACATTACGTGTGCGGTGCGTAATACAATAAAAATATAGAAAATATGCATAGTTATGATGTAAATATGTGGATAATACAAAAAAAATAACATAGTTTAAGATTTAAAATAATGTTTGGTTGTTAAAAAGTGATAATTAGTTTTATTAGTTTTTAATTTTTATATTTTTATTGAAGTATGGTATTATTATAGTTAATATAAAGGTGTATGAGCATTTTTAGAAAAAAAAAGGGCTAAATTAACCAGTTTTATTATAATAGAATGACATACAGTTTTTTTTTATATAGATGAGTGTCATACTCAATGATAAATTAATATGTAAAGGTATATAAAGTTATGAGAAAACCAATTTACAGGGACTTCAGATCGATTGATGAGATAGTACCGATTAGTGTATATGTCCATAAATATGAAAGTATGTGCCCAGAGGATAAAATTTCACTTGGCAATACATATGCATATAGTGACGAAATCAGACCAAATGTTCGGGATTGACAAAATAAAAAACATAATTATTTAAATTATAAAGGACGGATGTATTTTCAAAGAGACGGGAATGCTCATGTAAAATCCGAAAAATCTTTTGTTACGTAAAACAAAAATCTGTTACAAAAGATTTAAACTACTCATATAACATAATAATCTTATATAGTTTCTTTAGAATTGTTTATTTGCATGCACCCACTTATTTTATATCATATTATATTATATTATATTAATTTATCCCTCACACACTATGCCATCACATATTACTATGTCAATGTATGAAAATTTGTAGTATAATATTACAAAAACAATATATAATTTTTAAAATGGTTGTAAAAAAAAATTAATGGATTGCCAGCTGAATAACTAATTTATAAAATAACTCTGAAAAACACTATTAGAAAAATTTATTTCTTTAAAATTGTGTGGTTGCGATGACAACCCCCTATCTTACAAGAGTGCCGCCCCCGCCCTGTATGTATGCGTGTCTGAAGGTTTTATCAAACGGTAGATGTTAGAAAAAATTATCACAACATAGAACTGAATGAGAAAGAAGCTCATGTTTCTTTTATAAAAATAATGAACCCCTACTATTGAATTAAAGAGTGGATATTTATTCGTTATGAGTAAGGAAATATTTCCACGTCTTTTAATATATGGTTGAGATACTGAATCATGGAGTTCTATTGTAAATTTACTATATATTAATGTTGACAAAGTCATTATCAAAGCTACTTAAGATACACTATACACACAAGTATACACGAGCTAGTTAACCGTAACTTTTATTTCTCTATAATATTTTCTCTATTTCAGACATATTCTTACTTGAACGTCAAATGGTGATAGGTTGGCCGACAACATTCCGCTTAAATTTAAAGTTGTTTCTTTCGCAACATATCATGAGAAACCCTAGACAGCAAAAACATTTATTCAAGTTTCTGTTCAGAATTTATAACAAGTCTAGAGGTGTGGAAAGAAATTTGAGTTAGTTAACTCAGTTTACACATTTTTTAATATTTTACATCAACTCAGCATGGTTTTTTTAACTAACACACCAAACTAAAGTTATTTATCTTTGCACTTTCATTAGTTACAAAGGTAAAAAGTGGCTTGAACTATGGTATTATAACTTTCTTCCGTACTAAAAACATTCACAACTGTGCATATAGTATTTCTCATCTCACCTCATTCTTCATTTTCACTCACTTTCGATTGGATACTCACTATCATCCACTTCGATTTAGGATTTAGCTAGATATGTTAATTTTCATACTTGCATATGTATTTGCATATAAATATGTATGTATGATATATAGAGAAGGAGGCATTGAAGTATGAATCTCAGAAAACTCAGATGAAAAAAGAGCGTGACAGAACGATGGTGGTTAAAATTATAGAGAGGAGAAAGAAGGGCGTGCATGTGAGGGGAAGTTATCATACAAGGAAAAAGCTAGGTTTTTAGATGGAGGAAAGTGAAAGTGAGTAGTTGATAAGTGGTCAATTTATTTGAGGAAAAAATAATAAGAATGGTATAATTTTATTGAAAACTTTTCAAATGGGTAGTCCCATATAATTTTTATAGAATTTTTGAAGTTATAGATGCATTGATGTGTAGCATTTCGTAAGAATATTTTTATAAATGTATATTTATGGAGGATCTCAAAGGGGTCGTCGAGAATGCTCTAACAATATTGGAATGCATTGGTGAATGTACACATTTTCAATTTATCATTAGAATTAATTGGAGTTCGCAAAATTGTCAAGTTTCAATAAATAATGACGACCCTAGTCATTTGACATTTAATTCGACTCGAAATTTGCGGCCTATCTTAATTCTTCCATAAACAAATAACATAAAAATTATACGATGACGATTGATGTAATTGAAAGTGTATCAACTAAACTGAATTGATCTTTTTCGTTTAAAAACCTTCTAGTCATGGAGTTCGAGTGTCGAAATTCGAGTTCGCTAAAACAAAACAGTGTTGTCTCCTCTGTCGATTGATGTAATTGAGAGTGTGTTAACTAAACAAATCAATTTTTCCTTTCGTTTTTGCTTCCGTTCCTACCAAACTCATAGAAGTTGTTTGATACTTGAACATATTGTTGCATAATAGCCGTCTCGCGGTCTTCAAATCCATTAAATTCCAAATACAAATACATATCAATACACTTATATCCAGAAATGGTATAAGTGTTCGCGTGACGGTTCGCAAACAATGAATAATTTTTTCAAGAAAACGACTCACCCCTTTTCAAATAGTAGTTAGGTCGACCAAACTTGTCTATGATTTAAACCATATCACGATGGTAAAGGGAACGGGGAAGGAAAACATAAAACGGCCGAAAATAAATAAAAATCTAAATTTTACACGTGAAATATAGGAAGCGGGAAACGAAAATGAGAAAATGGGATTTTCGAATCGGAAACGAGTTTTGCCGTAGTTATGAATTAAATCTATTTTTTTTTATATTAATGATTAAATTGACATAAATATATATATTTTTTATTTTTGGGAAATCAAATTGACATTATTGTTATACTCCTAAATAATTTTATATTGCGCCGCAAGCACCTCTCTCTCTCTCTCTCTCTCTCTCTCTCCGTTTGCTTATCTCTCATCTCAGGTATCATATGCATCATTTTTTAATTTAATTGTATTAATAATTGTTGCTTCATATTTATTTAGGATATTTGAACCTTAAAGATTAGTGCTTTTCACTATTGAAGCGATTAGATACATCAAAAATCTGCCTAGATTAAAACATATTTTAGGGTTTTTCACAAGATTTAGTCTTTTCAAATCTTTACTACTTTTCACAAAGAGGGTATTTTTAGATGTCCTTTTTCTATTTTTTTTTTAATTTCTTTTTTGGATTTTTTTTCAAGTGTTGGTCAGACCATTTTGAACCTAGATTTTAATGTTTTTTATGCTGTTATTGAATTTATGCTGCAATACTATTGTGATTTCTTTATTTATGAATTCCGCTTTGTTCACGATTTAGGATTTTTTGAATTTCCAGTCCTTCCCCACTTCATCTTTAAGTACCCCATACGTTTTTGTTTATTTCTATCAAAGTCGCCGTTACATTAGCTGAACAGTCTTGGATTGTTGTTATACATATCAATATGACTACAGGAAATAAGAGTGTTATATATGTATTCTAAATGCAGGGAAGGAGATTGATGGCAAGCAGAGGAAAAGTAGGCGGTGTTAATCCTACTACTACTATAAATGGTGGTAGTGTTTACGTGTGTAACCTTCCGTTTGGGACTGATGAAACCATGCTAGCTGACTACTTTGCCACTATTGGATTGCTAAAGGTAGCAGTTGAATTTAAGATTTTGGATCTTCACATCTCCACTTTCTTAAAACACCATTTTATCATTATTTCATATCCTTGATATAATGATGTTTGCCTTTCTCATCCATCATCCTATACGGTCTTATAATCAATTTTTTGTTTCTAATGGGAATATAAAACAATATACTCATATGTTAACTTGTTCTTAGTTTTTATGCATTTTGTGAAATAATTTTAGTTGAATAGTGAGATTTCAGGTAACCCAGAGTATTATTTACAATATTTTCCACTATTTAGAACATTGAATGAGAAATTGTTTTCTAAGAGTGCGCTTAAAAGAAAACTTAGTTATGAGTTTCTCATTAGTATGGAATGCAATGTTAAAAGGCCTCTTCAAATCTTGAAAAATAATTAATTGCTTTTTGTTCTTTCTTGTGTTTTGCGTTGCAGTGCATTTCCTTTTCCTCTTTCTACTTTCATTTTAATGCCTTTTTCTGAATGTAATAATTATTAGACGAGTTATATCTTCATTAGAAAACATTTAGCTATTAGAGTTATAGATTTATTATAATGGGGGTTAAATGTACTTTTATACGTCCAGTTATCTAAAAGTATCGATTTTGCACACCTTCCTAATTACCATTTCTTTTAATTAGTGTGCTCAACCATCGGATTAGTGTATTTTAGTACACCCTCATCACATTTTCTGTTAACTTGGATATTAATAACGCTCTTTTACTAATTATCCCTTCAACTGTATCCGTATTTACAGTCCCAAAAATTTGTCTCTGGCTTCTTCTTCCCCAAATTGACAGCCAAAACCTAACCGTGTCTCCCTTACACACAAACATAATCTGCATACACGAATATACAACTTTTCATCACCTAACACAACTTTAATATCTTTCTCTGCATACATACATTTGGATTTATATCAAAAAGAATTCCCATTCCTCAATCTAAAATTTGGGACAGAAAATCCCATGAATAAAAAAGTTTCTTGTAGAGTCAAGTTATGGGTTGAAATCTTAGTTGCAGGAAGCTTCCGAACTGCCGACGCTTCCGCCTCGGAAGCTCGCTCCCGCGCTTCGGATGCTCGCAGAAACTTCCACATCCATATATAACCCAACCCTAACACATCGGCTCATATTTCTATGCTAACCGAAGGAGTACTACATTTTACTTTTATTTTTTCAAGTATTGGGAGAATTATTATCGTTTAATAGTATTTTATTACATAAAATTATAGAAATAAAAATGAAAATTCTCCTAGACGCTTCCTCACTTCTACACCATCCTCTTCCTCGCTCACGCTTCCTTACACGCTCCCGCTTCGTGCAACTTTGTTTGAAATTGGTTGGATTGATTTGTGGGTTTCGTTAAATGTGATATTTGTTAATTCAAATTAATGTCTTCTAAAGAGAGAATTAAATGAGACGAAGGTATAAGGACGTGTACTGTTACATGCGGCTACGTGGAGCCAGTGGGGTGGGGGTTTATGAGGCAGCAATGGTGAGGTCCTGGTGCTACGGTGTGGCGCACTGGCGGTGACGATCCTGTAGTTACGTTCATGTTGATGGAGTATGTATATGTTACAAATATAAAAATATAATCAATATTATTTTAAACGTTTTCTACAGTGACAAAAATTGATGTGTTAAATTACGAAACCAACCTTGAGCCCAAACGTGCAGCATTCACGTGACATCCAATTTGACAGAAAGTGTTACAGGAGCGAACGAAACCAAAAAAAAAAAAAGTTTAGCATATGAATTAATAAAAAAATGGTAGTTGGGTGTACAAAATCGAAAATAAGATAGTTCGGTACTTGGTTGCACAAAATTACATTTAACCCTTATAAAGGAGATTGATTATAATGATCAGTAAAACTGTAAGATTCTATAAGTGGTAGTTAAGGGAATTAGTCTTTTGTAACTCAAGAGAGTAATTTGTATGCAGATTTATCTGCATAGTTTTTACTCGTAGTCTTCTTTCATGTTTACCAAATGATACTTCATTACTGATAACTTTACTTAAAAATGTACTTTTACATCCTTATGAACTGAGCAAAACATTTTACTTATAAGATACAACCAATAATCAGAGATTGCTAACTATTCTTTTCTACTGGTACATTGTTGATGGGGGTGCATTGTGAAAATAGAAAGACAAGAAGACTGGTCGACCTAAAATATGGTTATATCGGGACAAGGAGACAAACGAGCCTAAGGGAGATGCTACCGTGACCTATGAGGATCCACATGCAGCCGTTGCTGCTGTGGAATGGTTCAACAACAAAGAATTTCACGGATCAGTTATTGGTGTTTTTATAGCAGAGTCGAAGAACAAAGATGAACTGTCGTATAACGTTGGATTGAATCTCGATATAGAAGATCCTGGTGTGGGTAATAATGAAATTGCTATTCTGAATACGAGTGGAAGTTGCGGTGATTCAGCTCCTCCACAAGGGAAAGCTTGGCAACAAGATGGGGATTGGTCGTGTACAAATCCAAGGTCTGTGCTATGATATTGGTGAGCTGCTCTTGCTTGTCCTTCTTTGTTGCGACTTGGTTAAATCACCATTTACTAATCTTAACCTTATCATTAATATTTGTCAACAGCTGTGATAATGTGAACTTTGCGTTTCGTGGTGTCTGCAATCGATGTGGTAGTGCTCGGCCTGCAGGAGGTAGTAGTGCTGCCGGGGGCGGGAGAGGGAGGGGACGTGGTAATAACGAGTCTTCAGGGGGACCAGGTCGAGCAGTTGGGGGACCACCTAACCTTTTTGGTCCTAATGACTGGTCTTGTCCTATGTAAGTCAACCACTCTATGCGTAAAGATGTTTTGTCTGTGGTTCTGTTTTTTTCCTCAACTTCTCTTGTAAGCATTACGTACTTGCGTGGTTTTTTATGTTTAATCTTTGCAACTTTTTAAGAGAGGAAGAAAGCATGGAGTCAAGTTATGAACATATGATTGCAATCGTGGGCAATTCAGAACCTTATTAAGTTTAGTGAAAAGTAGGACCTCTCGTTTTTTCTGCAATATCTAGATACTCATATAACTAGTAGTGTAAAGAAAAGAATCAAGAGATGATTATGGCATGATGAAGATTTAACTTTTTTATCTAAATTTAGCTAGTCTTATTGCTGTTTGTAGTTGTTATTTCAAAAGATGCTACAAACACAACTTTGCTGCTCCTTTAGTCACTTCCTGTAGAAAGATGTAGGGAAGTCTATGGGTCTTTTGCAGAAACGGTCATACATCCTCTTGTTAAGAAATTTAAAATGGTTACGACACAAGTTCTGTTTTCTGTTTTTTTTATTTCTCCATTTTTGTTTTGCTGTTAGCATGTGTCTTCATGCGCCTAGTCTTATTTGCTTTTAAAATTATGTTTGGCCGGCTATTGATTATTGTTATGTCCAAAGAGAGATACTGCTTGACATGAAATTGTCGTCTATGTTGCCATTAGACACATTTGTGATACTATCGACATTTCATTTCAAAGCTGTTGTCTTACTTCTTAAGTACAATAAAAAAATAGAAAAGATTTCAATGGTTAGATGCTGGTCTTGTCGGAGATAGATATCTGGTTCTGAAAATCTATGAAGATGTGATAATGACATTACTTTCTATTTTATTGACATTGCCTCCTTTTTTAATTCCTTTGCCTTCTTCATGTAGGTGTGCCAATATCAATTGGGCAAAACGCTTGAAGTGCAATGTATGCAATACAAACAAACCTGGCCATAACGAGGGTGGCGTGAGGTACCACTGATGAATCTTTCATTTGTAGTTTTTCTTGGTTGGATAATGATCACTTATAGTGGAATTCTGATGTTCGTTATGATTTATGCTATTTTAGTTTATGTTTTCAGGCTTTTGCTATTTGCCCTTATCAAATTTTACAAGTTGACACGCTCTAACTTTTGACACTTCTAATGCATTAGCTGTTCTAACTTTTAATCCCACAGGGCCCTACTTTTAAATAAAAAGAAAACATAATTGCATAAGATCTTTGTATGCAAAAAGTCAATAAGGACTGATTTTTTCTACTTGCTTAACAGGGACAGCATACTTCTCCAATTATTTGACAAAATATAACTTTTAATATTTTTATTATAGTTATGTAGACCTTAGATTGCTTAGATGTGGGAAAGAATATAATAATAATATAACAGTTTGATGTCAATGCATAGAGAAAGCATAAAATTGTCTCTTATTATATCCTTGGGAATCAGTTTGGAAAATGCCACCCACCCACCTAAAAATATTTTCTTCACTCGAAAGTAAAAAATAAATAAATAGAATCTACACTTTGTTCTACCTGATTACACGCTTTTTCGTGTCTAAAACAATGAGCTATTCGAGCTGATAGTCATGTAGTAGATGGCCAGCTCAAGTTATCTCATTCAATTACGTTTAATTAATTGATTTGGTGCGTAATTTCAAAGATAGTGGTCGACATTTTTCACCCCAGAATAAGCTCCAGCTTAGTGGGATGTAATTATTTTTATACTCACTAATAAGAAAAATGTTTTGGTGAAGTTATATTTTTTGTCAGAACTGTTTGTTCATCATCCCATTAGCATAGTGAATCTTCACAAATTTCAGCCCGTAATTTTTATAAATAATGAACTAACGTGAAGGCTTTTTGTAAGGTGATGGTTTTGGTTGTACAGTTGGTATTAATATTTTATGCCAAGGTCAATTGATGCAGAACATGAAGGGCTCCCACATGCATATTTGTAAAAGATGTGGAGGAAGGGGAAGGACTATTTTTTTTCAAATGCATATACTTTGTTCATCAATCAAAACCTCAATTTACCACCTGAAACGCGTATTTACTGGTCGCATTTTTTTTTTTGCTTTTTAGGGCTGCATCTCTTCAAACCCTACAGTGGCATCCCTTGTTTATCTGATAGTTGCATCCCTTTTGATTAAATAGAAAAATGGAACAATCCAAGTGGTTATAACCATTGTTGTATGTGATACAGAAATTAATACGAATATTTTCAGTTCATTCAATTTTCATATATCATCTTCTCCGAAATTATTTTGATCCCTTCATGATTGCCATTGCTAACCCACACTACGTAGTAAGATGAAACTAGTTGACCAAGCTACAGACACTGGGCAAATTGCATACAAGTTAGTGCTTAACAAGTTTTAAAACATCTCTTATGATC
This sequence comes from Primula veris, assembly GCA_963682055.1. Taxonomy (NCBI): domain Eukaryota; kingdom Viridiplantae; phylum Streptophyta; class Magnoliopsida; order Ericales; family Primulaceae; genus Primula; species Primula veris. The sequence goes on along the minus strand of OY821742.1, from coordinate 8,144,080 downwards.
ATCGGTTAGAAAGTGAGTGGACTTTGTCAGCATTACAATTGTTACATGTTGACAAGGTGGAAAACTGTTCATGGTGGCAATGACAGTGACTAACGGGTTTGAATGAAGTCATAAGAAACCAACGATGGAAGTTTAGGAAGAAATATTTGAGTAATTGGCTAGAAAGTGTGTTGTGACTTGTGAGTAATAAGAATAGCTACCGACCAACCTTCTAAGAATTGTAGCTACTGATTTATATGCTGCGACAAAGAGGAGATTGTGAGATTGGGCTTGTAGATTTAAGTGCCTTTTTCCAGAAGCACTATCAAAGGTTTTCCCTGATATTTGTTACAGAAAAATGTTGGCATCTAAACATTAAAAGTTTGGGAATACTTTTCAGAACACTATAACCCCAAAGAGTTTTTGTTTTGTTTTTATGCTTGAAAACTTTTAGTTTTTGACAAGTGATTAAGCTCCAGATGCAGACTTTTTGTGATGGTTTTGAGAACACAGAAAAAAACTTGGTGCATGGTGCCCACTTGTTCATTGAACTGCATACTTTTTTTCCTGATTTTATGGCTGTAGTCTTTTTCCGCATGATTTCATGAATTAACCTGGTTTTGTTTTGTTTTGGACTATAAACTTTTCTTTTGAAGGAATTTTATACCATATAAGAGCATCTGGACGGTATATAGAAACATAAATGAAACTTTTATATCTATTGCTCAGGCTGGATTTATTATAGAACATTTTTTAATATTATAGGACTTCATTTGACAAAATCCATTATAAGTTACAAGTCTTTTAGATCTTGGTTGCTAACTTAATTATTCACAGACACATTATTGAGCTGAGAATTGAAGATAAATGCCTCTTTCTGTATTTTCTTATTTGTATTGGTCATGCTATAATTATCGACGAATGTTTCATGGAGTAAAGCAAGCATCACTTTGTCTCTCCCTGCTCATAAAATGAATGTATTTGGGGTGGGATTATACTGGGTAAGGGATTAGGTATATCTGAATGCCTAACTTTGATTTCACTAACTATTTTCCTTTGCTTTTCCTTACACTGATATGAACTTGTACCAAACCCACCTATTGTCATTCCCAATCACATTTATCGACTGTTGGTATTTTATTTTCATTGACCATCATAAAAAGATGAAGTTTTCGCGAAAACCTTTATGTTTATTCATTAGGGGGGCAAATAGCGATGGAAAAAATGCCCATTCCAATTGGTCATTATTTTTTCATAATTTTAAATCAATGTATACTTTGCTTTATGCTGCTATTTTTATCATGATTTGCATTTTCTGTTGCCCTTGCATCGTTGTTATTATTTCTTAGGGGCACAGTTGCACAGTCTGAAGAACTTTTGGTATACCACATATACATTTTCCTAACTCTAATATCATTTTTGAAATTCAGTAAAGCTAAAGTTGAAAATCCGATTTTGATGCTTCATACAATACACATTGGATTTTTGAAAGATTTTGTGGGTGCAACAAGTGTGTTTCGGCATTGGGCCTCATATTTCAATAGTTGTTTCTTTGATTCTATCATTGGATTGAACTAGTATAGTACTAAACCCGAGTGTATGTTTTCCTTGCATTTTACATTAAAGTATATATTTAGTTTTCTTAAAATTCTCCATGTTCCTATGTTTTTCTAGATTTACCTAGATGATAACTACTTTACTTTCTGTTATGTGAGACTAGTAACAGTTATAAAGGTATCCCGTGTAGTCTATTTTAATCTCTTCTTATTGATTGTAATCTTGAAAATATGTCAAGATATAATTTACATTAAGTAATTGACACTTTGGATAAACACCAGTGTTTAACCAATGTTTATATGCTATCTAGAGGAGGTCGTGGTGGTGGCTACAAAGAACTCGATGAAGAAGAGATAGAGGAAACAAGACGGCGCAGACGAGAAGCGGAAGAAGTAAGATAGATCTGAAATAATTTTTGTGCTAATTTTTTTTCTCTTTTCTATTCATAAGTCTGGCATAAAAATAATTGCAGGATGATGGTGAACTTTATGATGAGTTTGGTAATCTCAAGAAAAAGTTCCGTACGAAGAAGCAACAGGATGAAGATAGACAGAAGCTTCCGGGTGCTGGACGCTCAGGATGGGAGGTTGAGGAACTGGGTAAGTTTCTATTATTCCCAATTTAACCTCATATGAGGGGAAACATAAAAAAGATATCTTACTGGTTACTACATAAGATTAAGAAGCTGAAATTTTCATTGTTGTAATTCTAAAAGCAGTTAAAAGTAAGGCAGACAACAGAATTTCAAAAATCGTGAGGGCAAACTAAATGTCACTTTGGCTGATTTTTTAAATTGTTTTAGAGTACTATAAAACCCCTCATTTGCAAGAGCACATAAAAAGTTATTTTTACTGGTTCCACAGAAGACAAACGAGTTCCTTTATTTTTTTGTTAATTCCGAGAGTAGTAAAAAAGCTGAAAAGCCAGAAGGAATTCAAAATTTCGAAAATATTGAGAAAAACAAAGTAAGCTGATGTTTTCGTGTGTATGCAAATCATGTATGGCACTATATGGATATGCAACACCTACATAAAAAGAATATGAAAACACATGTTTGTTGGTACATAATATATGGTATGACGGCCATGTATATATAGTTATGCGCTAGAAATGTTGACACTGACTTAGCCTTATCAGCATGTCCAGCTTTCTGTAACTCAAATAGAAGCTGGAAGTTCTGAACAGAACTCTTGTGAAACATGATTATCCAGTATATTCATATAGTCATATAGATAAAGATCATTCCATTTACATAGCAGTAGGTAGGAAATTAATCAGTGTACCTCGTATACAAATTGTTGAGTCAAAGTTTGTGTTGGTTGGATTGAGTTCGATATCTTCATTAAAGTGTTATTGATTATATGATCCTATATCCTCTTGTATTGTTCTCTATTCTTCCTTTCATGTCAATGTACGATGTCGTTAGCTGCTGAACTGAATTAAATATTGGTCTTCATACTTTTGTTAAGCTGTAGTTTAGTTTCTATAATTTAATTTTTGGCTCATAATTTGTAGCTTTCTCTTATTTAGGAAATACTGGCAAAACTCTATTGTATCTTGTAAGCGTTGTTTGATTAGGAAGTCGCATTATCAGTTTTACCTGCTTGATGCTTTCACAAAATTGTGTCGTAGTGGGTTATAGAGAGTTTTGAGGAACGGTAGACTCATTCATGTTTTTCATTCTGTGTTTCTTTTACCAAATGCCAATGTGGATTTTTTTTAATGTTCTCAGCTACTGTATAAAAGATTTTAAGCCCCTTGATTGTATTACTTGTTTGTCAATAGACCCAATACTTGAACAGTTAGTAATTGATATGTATTTACGATGATCTGTATGGAACAGGTATGAATGAGAGAGAGGGAAGGGAGAAAAGCAGGGACAGGGGGCGTGAGAAAGATGAAAACAAGTATCGAGATGATAGAGATAGGAGAGGGAGCAGAAGTCAAGAAAGAGAGAGGGGAAGAGATCGAGAACGAGATTATTACAATAATGATAGGAAAAGAGATTTTGGCCGGGAGAGAGAGCGTGACCGTGACAGGAACACACATCGTTATTGATAACTGTTTTGACATTCCTTAGAGACATCAGAAAGGGTCTCATCTTGTTTTTTTTTTTCTGGTTTTAACTTTTAATGGCTATGCTCATAATGTCTGGATTGTTGAACTTCATGTATTATTGTTCACCTTGAATTTACGGATGGAATGTAGAGCTACTTCGTTTTTTGACAGTAGTTGAATTGCTGTTAATTCTTTTTTGATAGAATTGTGTATCCTATGAAAGATGATATTGAGGATTGTTAAAATTGTTGGGTTCGTTGGCATCTGGCAACTAAATGTGATGTAAGAATGACAAATATCTTCGTAATACTAGACCCTCAATTTTTTGTAACAATATTTAACAATATGTGCGTAACTAAAGATTTTAGTAAAAGTTACATTAACTACTTTGAAGTCGTAATCAAAAGGGTACTCAGGCTTCTCCCTATAATTTGCCTTCTTAGTTTATCTTCAGAGCAAGTCTTCAAGTTCATCAGAAAAATAATTTATTAAGATTCCTTTTATTATTATCTAAATGTGTTTAGAGATTTTTTAGTATTTGATTGCATAACCAATTCCAATCATAATATATTTAGGTGTGAGCATGTCTTATGTGTTGAGGCTTCTGGGTGGTTAGGTTGATACATGAGAATGAATCTGTTTCCGGCTCCCATCCACAAAGGAAGGAAGTCGAGGGCTCCAGCCCCCTCATTTAGGAAAAAAAATGACGAAAAAGTAATTTTTTTTATAATCAAAATCTTAGAAATTTAGTGTTCGCCTTTCCCTAATTTTATGTAAAAAACAGTCGTAGTATATGAAATTTTTTATACAGAATATATTGATCCCTCTCATATTTAATTTCTGGTTCCGTCACTATCTATCCACTACAAGAAAGTCTAAGCGTTGAGATAGCTTCTGTTGCTATTGTGTGCTCGTGACTTATTTAGTGACGAGAATAACAACGGTTTCTTTTGCTAATTTTGTCACCAAATTAGCAAGAAACACTTTGGTATCATATTAGTAACAGAATATTGACAATTTTTCTTATAGTGATCGACGCATACAATGGAAGGAAATCAGGTTAAATTTGCTAATAATTTTTAAAACACACACACACACACACACACACACACACACACACACACACACACACACACACACACACACACACACACACACACACACACACACACACACACATTTAGTTGGGCATTAATTTTCACGTACTTAATTAGTCATGTAAATGTTTAGAGACTTCGGCCGAGCTGAGCCGTTTTGTGCTTATATTTATAATAATCACGTACAAGTTTGTAATGTCAATATAGATTATTCACCAACTATAAAAATAAAATGATAATAGAAAATTTTAAGCCTTACATGATAAATAGAAAATTATAATCTGAATATCATTTCTTCTAAATGACAATACTTGCATATTAGTATTATATACTCGATCGTAAGATATTTATAACAAATGCCTAATAGATTTAACTTAAACATCTTACCTAGCTCTTGATATCATTTTAAAGAGTTTTTTGCTAAAGATAATAAATTAATATTCAAGAGTGAATAGTAATTTTAAATATACATCATTCTGACAATAGGATAAATGAGTCTTTGTGATGATAATGGTTCTCCATATATCCGATAGGATAAATGCCAATCATAAATTTGAACATAAGTGGAAGGAAGATGGGTTTTATAGGTTTAGTACACCAACCTATCTGTTTTTAACGATTTGGATATTCATCTTTCAAATTTTCCAATTTAGATACCACACTATATAATAAATTTTAAATTTAGGTACCGCCGTCTTAATAAATCACGAAATCACGTGACATTTGACAAATATTAATTTGATAGACTAATTTGACAATTTTGCATAAAAATATGTCATCCTATAAAAATATTTTTCCTAATTTCAAACATAACAAAAAATTGGATTATATGCTAAATTTTTTTATGTGTGAAATTGGGGTAAAAGTTTTTCTAGGATGACATATTTTTGTGCAAAATTGTCAAATTAGCCTCTCAAATTAATGTTTGTCAAATGTCACGTGACATGATTTCGTGATTTATTAAGACGGTGGTACTTAAATTGGAAATTTACTTAGTGTGGTACCTAAATTGGTAAATTTGAAAGATGAGTACCCAAATCGTTAACCGCAGATAGGTTGGGGTAGTAAATGTAATTTTTTCCGGAAGGAAAATGAAAGGAAATTTTCCAAAAAGAAATTTATGTGTCAAAATTTTGTTTCTTTTTAGTCGATATCTTCTATAGGCTCTCTGAGATGTAACAGCGACTAAAGAAATGACCAAAAAGTGTCGTATTTAAAATTTATTTTTAAAAAGTATCATGTAAACCTTCCTTCCTAATTTATTTTTCAACTCTCTCAATACCAATTTCAAATCATATACTCCAGTAGAAAAAAACAGAAGCTTCTTTTAGGGCCTTATTTTAGGATTAAAATCAACTAATAAACTCCTTTTATAATTATAAAGAAGCTATGGCTAGTCTAGAATAAGCTGCTAATCCTGTATTTAAACTTCTCATCAAATATATTCTACAACAATCACATCATGTATCAAGGTGCAATTATTGCTCTCAAGTAACCTCTCAATATGTTCAGCCATATAATAAATTTTTAAGCATTTTCATTCACAAAACGAAAAAAACTTTCATCCAGTGAAGATCAAGCCATCCAATTGCGATGATGTGACTCAAATTGTATATATTTTATGATATTATATAAGGATCAAATATATTATGATAAATTCTTCAAGTGATTAACTTAAACCCTTGAATGACAAACTCTTAATTTCATTCCAGATCACTTGTGAATTGTGATTCATATATACCGTATTAAGTAAAATAAAACAAAATGCCTGGTAACAATCACTTCTAGACAAAACCGTCTTTACGCAAGTTTTTGGATAACTTGGGAATCATACTAAAGTTTTTGGATAACTTGGGAATCATACTAAAGTTCCACATAGTTACTTCTGGATGACATTTTAGTATAAAGGTCCTTTAGAATGTGTTTGGATTTTTGGAACCTCGAAAATGTCAAGGGAAAAAAACAGAAAACAAAGAATGACAAAAAGAAAAGTAAAATGAAATCATTTTTCGTTCATGTGTTTGAAAGTGTTAAAGTATATTATTTCACATCGACTAGATAATGATCGAGCCTGTGATTTATAAAAAGTTACTCATCTTTACTATTACGAGCCCTTTTAATGATAACGTATATGTGTTCAATAGAAAGTTTGAAAAAATGAGAGAATGAAAAATAAAAGAAAGAGAGAGAGAGCTAGTCCCTTTTTTTTATAGCCTGTTTTCTATTTCCTTCCATTTGTGAAACAAAAGTGGTTAATTTCACTCAATCTAAAAAAAAAAAAAATCCATACTTTTTATCGTTTTGTATTCCATCAGTTTTCTCATGTAACCAAATATAAGAAATTGTTTAATCTGAAAATTAGTTTTCTCATATATTTTTTGGATTCCAAACACACCATTAACCGGTGATATCGGATTTTAACCGAAAATTAACAATCACTTAAGCAAATGAAGAGACGCTTAAAAGAAAACATAGCGGCTTTGGTGATCCCCAAAAATTGCTCCAACAATTGGAAGTTTTTTGTTCCATGAAATTGAAATTTTAATCTTCTCTTTCAAGAGTTGTCAACCAATATCCCCTTCATCCCAAATTACAAATATTTGTTGAGAATACAGCTATTAAAAAAAAAAACGAGTCTACTTGTAATTATCTAAACATTTTAATTTAGTCAATTGAAAATACTTTATTCGTACAGAAAATCTAAAATCCAAGTAAGGGTAAATAATAAACATAAACTAACTTCGTCCATTCTGAGTTTTCGTTTTTGTAAAAGTTCATTTAAATTGGGACGTGATGATATAGAATAATTATCAATTAAATTGGGATGGATGGGGTATAGAATATAAGAAGCAATTAACCAAACTAAGTACATTTTTCTTTGTAAAACTTCATCTAACCTCCCGTATTTTTATAAATGGTTTTATTTATAATTTAATTTATCCAAAAACGTTTTGTACAAATTTTACCAAAAATTGGTCACTCGACTTATTTTTAGCCAAAAACCGAAACTCTTCCGAAAAACTTTATTTTAAAAATCTGTTACTAATTTTATAAACAAAAAGGACCCAATAGATTTGTTCTAAAAATTTGTTATTTTTGAGTAGTAAAATAATATTTTTGGATAATGAGTTAACTTTTAAAACTTTGGGGACCAAATAGTTCGCTTCCACAAACTTTCTCAAAACAGTTTTTACATCTTCAATTCAGCCCACTTTCAAAACAGTAAACCTAAAACAAGAGAGAAAAAGAGAGAAAAAGAGACCCTAGGAAGAAGAAGAAAAAGAAAAAACCACCACTAACGGGTTCTTACCGGAAGCATCTTCTCTACGCTCTAAGCTAACGGGGATTATCCATTGCGACTAGACGAGGGTGTATGTTAGGATTTGGTTTTGCGTTTATTATAAATTGGGGGTTTTTGCCTTTTATTTTAATTATGTTCTTAAATTGTTAATTGAGGTTTATTTGTTGTACTTTTAATTCCATTATTTGAATTGTAGAAGTTGAGACTTGAGACATATTAATTTCGAATTAATGAGATTATGGATGAGTTTGCATGTTTTATGAGTTGATTATGTGATTATATAGTTGTTGATGAAATTGGGTAAATTTATGTTGAATAAAGATGAATTGTAGTTTATGCATACAAGTTGTTTGTTAAAATGCCTGAATGAGATTTTATGTTGTTGGAGTTGTTTGGCTAGTTGTGAATCTAGCACCTATGCTTATGGGTTATGTTGAATTACGTTAGAATGACGTATGAGAATGTGATAATTGAATGGTTTTATATTATTGACTGAGGCCTTGTGATTTAGATTAGTGGCAAAAGTCTATGTCTCTCCCTAATTTCGGGGACATAAGACGGCCGAGAGGATAGGGAATGACTCGTCTTACGGACTGTGGCGAGTGACGTGAGAGTTCCTAGTGTGCACTATATTTATTTTATTGTTAGCAACGGTCTATGTCTCTTCCTAATTCCGGGGACATAAGACGGCCGAGGGGATAGGGAATGACTCGTCTTACGGACTGGGACGAGTGGCGTGAGAGGTCCAAGTACGCACTTTAAATCTATTTTTATGTTAGCAATGTTATATGTCTCTCCCTATACCGGGGACAATAGTTGGCCGAGGGGTATAGGGAATGACCTACCTTACGGACTGGGGTAGGTGGCGTGAGAGGTCCATGTTTGCTATAAATGTTTAATTAATTTATTTCGTTGTACAATGTTATTATTAATTCTTTTTATACGTTGATTATCGTAGTTGTTGTTTGTGAGTTCTTGCATTTATGGGATGGGGTGACGGTATTTTGTGGTGCCGTCCCGTCTATGTATGTGCGTGAGACTCACTGTTACAGTTTTGTCTTTCAGGTACAACTTAGGTTGGCACGTTCGGATAGGAGCATTAGCGAAGTATCGCATGGGCTCGGGGCATCTTTCAATTGCTTTATTTTCGCTTAGACTAGTTTTTGAGGTTGTAGCCTACGGGCAAATTACTTTCGTTTGCCATTTTTATAAATCTTTTCAAATTTTCTTTCCTTGTAGCCGCGTTTGGCAAATATTTTTATTTAATTGATTAATTGTTCCTTTAGCTCGCAAGTGTTTTCTTTTAAAAATTTAAATTTTATACCAACAGGTTCTCTTTCTTTTTATTTAAAAAGGTCACGCCTTGTGTTCGTGTTTTTCGGATTTTGGGGCGTGACAAGTTGGTATAAGAGCTAACCAGGTTCTTGTATACTTTGGGACGACGAGAAGATGGGTAACCATTGGACCAAGATCCATCGTATCATTTTCATAAAACTTTTTCCAAAAACTCAAACTTTTTCTAAAACGGGGGGTTGCATTTAGCTTAAGACAAGTAGCTAGAATTTAGTAGTAGTTGATGAAAGAAAAGTCCACATGTGAGGCAAGTTAGGGACAATGAGGACGCTTGTTGATCCCGGCTCGCCAAACTAGTGGGTGGACCTCTCGTCGGTAGGTGTGAAGAAATACCTTAGCGATGTGGAGTTCTAGAGTATGCGAGGACGCTCGGATGCTTTAGGATAACGTATCGTGATGGGTTATCCCTCGCATTTTTGTGTTGTTTGTATGCGTGTGTAGATTGATATAGTGTGTATGAGGTATAAGTTGCATGTCAAGTAGTAGCGAAGTATTAGAGTGCGAGAATTGTGAAGTTGATGGTTTTATGTAGTGTATTTTCAAATTATTGACTTGTGTGTGAATGAATAATTATATGCGAATGGATGTTAATCGTAAAAAATATTGTGGACTGAAATGATGTGGTTGCGTGATATGTGCCATGTAAGGAATTTACAAGTGTTGAGGAATTTTACGTTTTTGTATCGTTAATTTTCTGCAGAAAAACGATGGGTCGTTTTTTTTTAAGTATTATTTCGATCGGTCAACTTTTTCAGACCTCTCTGGTCAAAAACGACCGGTCGACTTTTTCTGATCTCTCGGGTCAGATTTGGACCAAAACGACCGGTCGTTTTGTCCAAAATGATGGGTCGTTTTCTGGTAAATTTTGTGGTTTTCTCGCTAAACTTCAAACGCTCGTAACTCTTTCGTTTTTACTCCGAATTTGGTTCCGGTTGAACCGTTGGCTTCATATTTCAGTGCTCTATAATTATGAACCTTAGAAATCTTGATAAAATGATTAGCATGCAAAACAAGCTTTTATCATGATTTACATGTTTTGTGATTATCACGTAATGTGCGGAATGTTGTATTGTATGATTAGCGGAATTTGATACCTTTGCAAATTATTATAATATGTTATAAATATATATAACATATTATAATACTGAAAACCGGGCTTTTGAAGAAGTTACGGGCTTTTGAAGTTTAACGAGAAAACCGGGAATACTGAAGAAACGACCGATCGTCTGGACAAAAACGACCGATAGTTTTTGGTCCAAATTCTTCCAGAGAGATCGTTATAAAAACGATCGATCGAAATTCAGAAAACGACCGATCGTTTTCTGAATACGACCGATCGACTGCAGAGATTTCAAAATCAGCTTTTCAGCTTATTCTGAGAAATTGCTTAAAACTGTTGGTTAAAACCCTCAACCACTACCAACGGTCAGAAAAATACAAAACAGACCTTTGGTCTATATAAATCAGCCCAATCTCTCTCCCAAACCACCAATCAACATACACATCATCATCCTTCAACCTCTCTCAATCAAAACCCTAAAAATCACCATTTTGGTGAAAATATTCGAAAAAGAGGAAAATTAAGGAGAAAGCGATTCAAGCTCAAACAACATCAACAACTCACCAATTAGCTTATTTAGAAGCAATAAAATAGTGAGTCTAGTTACATTGTTGTAACAAAATTGTAAAGAGTGTTTTATAAACTCATTTGTGAGCGAGTGATCGGGTAGAGGCTTTGTAAGCGAGTGTTGCTTAAAAGCTCTAGGTCTTTTCATTCGGGATACTCATAGAGTGAGGGGGAGCTTAATCGGTCGATTAGCTAGTTAGGATTGTAATATCCGGAAAAAGATTATTAGTGAAATACTCGGTAGTACCGAGGAGAGGACGTAGGCCGTTTTGCCGAACCTCTATAAATCACGGTGTCAATTTCTTCCTTAACTTTTAATTTTCGCAACTTACATTATTGTTTATTTTCTTGCTTGCGTTTGAAGTTTTTAACGTTTATTAACGCTTAAGCTTAGAATTTCAAAAAGTTGGGTTGTTAGTTGCACTTAGATTTTAATTAGGCGAAAAGCACCAAAAACCTTATTCACCCCCCTCTAAGGTTTAGCCGCTCGGGCCAACAATTGGTATCAGAGCCGAGGCTCTTGCATATAGGAATCTAACGATTTAAGAGTTAAGATCCCGATGGCTAATGTACTTAATTTCACTTCCGGTATTGCTTCATCGCCTAATACTCCACCATTTTTTGATGGAATAAATTTTTCATATTGGAAGGATAGGATGAGCATGTTTTTACAAAGTTATAATGTTAAACTTTGGATGACCATAAAAGTAGGATATTCCGCACCTACATCCGAAAATAGCGAGAACCCAATCCCCGTAGAGAACTTAGATAACGCCCAACTAGAAGCCTACTCTACTAACACTAAAGCGATGTACGCTATTGTTTGTGTCGTTTCCCCTAACGAGTACAAAAAAAATTTTGCTTGTAAAACGGCTAAGGGTATGTGGGATAAGTTAGTGGTTATGCACGAGGGAACTAACCAAGTTAAGGATTGCAAACTCCAACTATTAGTTCATGACTACGAGCTTTTTAAGATGAGCGAGGGAGAAACTATTTCCGATATGCTAGATTTACTACTATTACTAATGGATTAACATCTCTTGGTAAGTGTTTGTCTTGTAAGGAAATGGTTTCAAAGGTGATTCGGAGCTTACCGAAAGATTGGGAACCAAAGGTCACCGCAATTTAAGAGGCGCACGACATGAATACATACACTCTTGATGCATTGACGGGTTCACTCATTACTTATGAGATCACCCTCAATAGTCACAAGCCAATCTCGAAAAAGAAGGAGATAGCTTTCAAAGGAACAACTTGTGACGAAAGCGATGAGCTATCCGATAACGAGAAAAATTCGATGCAAATCATTCGAATCGTCAAGGAAATACTAAAGCTTAAAGGCAAACGCAAAGATAAAGGTAAATCGTCAAATACTTCAATTATTTCTAACGATTTTGTTTGCTATGCTTGTGGCAAAGAAGGACATATGGCGAGAGATTGCGTCAAGAATCGCAAGAGCAAAGGCAAGAAGAAAATATCCGCTTCAAGCTCTAGTGATAGCTCCGACCAAGATGAAGTCGATCATCTTGGTTTCTATATGGCCATGGAAGACAACCATGAACAAAACCTCTCATCCTCAAGCAAAAGTGACAACGATGAGGTAAAAAATTTATCCCATGATGAATTAATTCATATGTGTGGAATCTATTCCGAAAAACTTCCTAAGCTTGTAGAGAAGGTTAAATCTCTTAAAAGGATAAATTCTTCTCTCAATGAAGAAATAAGATACTTGAAAAGAGATAAAAATGAAAATGAGTCTATTCCAACATCGTCATTCTCTTTACATGATATAGATGACGAAAAGGAAGACTTGAAAGACAAAAATAATGATCTCATTATTCAAAACAAGTCTTTACAAACCGAGATCAACTTTCTTAAAAATGAGATGTCTAGACTTGCTAAAACTCTCTCAAAACCATCCTCTCTACATTGCGACTTATTAGAAAATTTTGAAGAGTTAAAGGATGCTTTCGATAAAGTTAAAAGCAAAAACAAGGTTTTGAGTTCTCATGCTTTTAACTTAAATGACAAGGTCAAGCTTTTAGAAACCGAGAATGACACTTTGAAATCTAAAAACAAAGAGCTTGTCATTTCCATTGAAAAACTTAATTTAACAATTTCAAAGTTTTCTAAGGGTAAAACCGTTTTAGATAACATCTTGAGTTGTCAAAAAGATTTCAATGATAAGAGTGGTTTAGGTTATGATTGCATTAGCTCTAATTCAAACAAAACCCACTTCATCAAAGCCTCTAACATTTCTAAAACTCCTACCCTGCCTAAACAAGAGGTTGTTTTTATAAAAGGGAGCACTTCCAAGATTTTTCAAAAATCTTTTAATGATAGAAGAGGTTTAGGTTTTCAAACCAAAATGGATACTCCGAAAAACCTTTCCAAAACCTCGTATAATTCTCGTTATACTAAAAAATCTAGGCATTGTATACATTGTAGTAGAAATGAGCATATTTCTTCGAGATGCCCTTATCGCTTTCATGTTAGTAGAAGCGATTTGAAATGGGTAGTAAAGACCCAAGTCACTAACAATGTCGGACCCAAAAGAAATTGGGGACCAAACGACAAATCTCGTGTTGTAGGTATCTCCATCCAAAAGGATAAAATCAACAAGTGGTTGACAACACCGGCAAAAGTCGTGGAGGTCAAGAAGATAGACTCCACCATAAAAAATGAAGTCCCATTGATCGACAAAAGTGGAAGGCATACCAACAAATGGTACCACATATTTGGACTTGGAAACGCTCAATGCAAATGCCATTAGAGAGCGGAATCGACATCACATATTCGGTACACTCTATCCAATAATATTTACTTATATGTGATAAGTTGGGTCATATGCATCTTAATAACATTTTTCATGTTTTGGTTTTTCTTTGAAAACCCTCCACATAACCCCAATTTTTTATTGCATTTTGATAATGCCAAAGGGGGAGAAAAATGATATTTAGAGAAATGGAATTTGTTAAAATGGAGATATTTTTTTTGTAAAATCATCATTATTTTGTCATAATCAAAATGGGGGAGATTGTTGAACCATGGGGTTCAATAATTGATTTTGATTATAACTTTGATTATGTTTTTAATGATTTTACGATTTCTCTATTTCGATGATATAATGCTTGTCTTTTCCAAAAAGAGAATTTGTAAATTTCAGAACATCAGAAAGATAGAGCACAGAAAAACGAAGTCACAGGTTCAAGCAGAACCAGAATCGGAGCTAAAACGAAGAAGTTACGGGCTTTTGAAGTTTAACGAGAAAACCGGGAATACTGAAGAAACGACCGATCGTCTGGACAAAAACGACCGATCATTTTTGGTCCAAATTCTTCTAGAGAGATCGTTATAAAAACGATCGATCGAAATTCAGAAAACGACTGATCGTTTTCTGAAAACGACCGATCGACTGCAGAAAACGATCGATCGTTTTCTGCAGATTTCAAAATCAGCTTTTCAGCTTATTCTGGGAAATTGCTTAAAACTGTTGGTTAAAACCCTCAACCACTACCAACGGTCAGAAAAACACAAAATAGACCTTTGGTCTATATAAACCAGCCCAATCTCTCTCCCAAACCACCAATCAACATACACATCATCATCCTTCAACCTCTCTCAATCAAAACCCTAAAAATCACCATTTTGGAGAGACTCTGGTATTTCAATCCGATTTCCTTTTCCTTGCCATTTAGATGTATATCCATGGTGTTTGTCATCGTAAATAGATTTCACTTCATCTTGCCATGGTTTTCACAACAAAATATGACAAATATGCATATCAATAACTTCACAACTAACTAAATACTTATATATTTTTCTCATGGCTAAAGTAACCAAACAAATACGAGTTACCTGAACCGGGAGTCCATCTTGATCTCACCCGATTTGATAAGGTGTGGGGTGCGACATTATGTTCAAGTTCAAGTAGTTCACAGCCTTTAACGATACTAAATTTGACAAACAATTGTTCTCTATTACCATCTTGCAAACAACTCCTCCTAATCGGCACTGAGTTTGAAATATTTTTTTTCGATATGTGAGTTTTTCGTTATAGATAGAGCTTTCCATAATTTGCATTTTGTATTTGACAAAGATCTTAGGCTTGCTCTGGTACCACTTGACACAGGACGGAAGCATAAAATAAAATAAAAAGATCTTGTTCGTAACACATGAACGGGTATTTGCTCGAAAACGCCCGAACGGACGTTAAATCGTTGGAATCCACCAACACAACTTATAACTTACTAGAGATATAAATTAGAAAGAGAAAAACTCTATTGTTTATTTAATAACTAAATTCCTAAAACACTACTACTATAGAAGTATTTATAACATTGTCTAACAATCCTAATCAAACTAGAAATAGTAATAACTGCTACAAGAAATTACATCTTAATGCTCCGTTTGTTTCATAGTAAAAATTTTACATGAGAAAAATATTTTAATGGGAAAGTTTTACACTGAGAACTTTTGTTTGCTTTTCGTTTACACGTGGTTGGTGCATAAAAAGTTTTCCAGCTAAAATTTTATACAAACTCAAGTTTTTTTTACAAATTGTTTTTTTAACAAATAATTGGTAAAAATCTCAACATTTATAGGAAAATTAACATAAACACATATTTTATTTCATATACATCACTTCTAATAACTTATAAATTTTCAACATATAAACTCATAAAATTACAAGTATAGAAGATATTATTGACTTTTTTTTAGCCTTTTCAAAATTTCTTAGGTTTTTTAGATTTTTTGGAATTTTTTGTTTTATTTTTTCCATTTTTTGTTATTTTTTAGATTTTTTCCTATTTTTTTTTATATTTTTATTGGTTAATTAGATTTTAGTTTTTTCAAATTTTCTTGGGTTTTTTAGATTTTTCGGATTTGTTTTTTATTTATTTTCCATTTTTGTTATTTTTTAGAATTTTTCTTGTTTTTTCCTTTTTTTTATTGGTTAGTATATAGAATTGGACTAATTATTAAATAATTTTAAAAGAATAGACCTATAATTAATAATAGTTATAATACTAGTATTAGAAATAATATAGAGAGAGGCTCTGTAAACCGTTTACAACTTTGTTTACGGGGTGGTAACGGTAGCATGTTCGTTAGAAATAATTTCAAAATTAGCCAAACCGTTTACAACCGTTTAGAAATAATAGTACGTTAATTGTTAATTTTGATAATTTGTTAACTAAATCGTTCAAAAACAGAAACTATATGTATTTTCTCTAAAGTACATGTTCGCTTGAGTGGTAACGGTAGCATTGACTTGAAATTTATTTATAAAGGAAGCCCCCATGAAACGCACGAGGTCAGATTTGTTGGGTGGACTTTTTAATCTTAGATCAATATTCCTTTTCTTCTCTAGTGTTACTTTTACAAAAATATTATTGTTTAACAGTATTCGTTATCATACAATTAAGAAGTAAAAGTTATGTTTGGTAACATATTTTTTGGTACAAAATTAGATTTTAAAAATTTGTGAAAATCTAATGAAAAGTTAGATTTTAAAAATCTTGATTTTTTAGATTTTTCAGCCTTAAAAATCAGATTTTTAGAAGTTGAATAATCTGACTTATCAAACACCCACATATTTTTAAAATAAAAAATCTATTAAAAAAATCCGTTCTCAAAGGGACCCTAAGTTTAACTCCTGTACACGAATAACATTCAAAGTAATGTAACACTTCTTTCTACACAAGTTACATGAACATATTTTGTGATTTTATATACTCACTTCGTCTCTTTTTAAGTGTCCCCCTTATAATTTGTTATTTGTTATTTTTTATAAATATTAAATTTTGATACATAAATTATCAATATTGTCCTTACAAATATCATAATTAAAGTTAATGCGGGTAACTTTTTTCATAGAAATTGTTCTTGTTGTAGTTATAAATGTTAAGTATATAAATGATAAGAGAGTAAATTTGTTGCATTATAATTATCATATTGAAAACGTAAACACTTATTTTGAAACAATTCAATATAAAATAGTGGACACTTACAAGAGGGAGAAAGTATTACTAAGTTAGTAACCATTTCAATGTATTCACAAGTTAATTCGTGGTCTTATAGGAGATAGTTAGCATAACTTGCCAAATACGCCATGCACATTTAAGGCTCTGTTTGTTTCGTAGTAAAATATTTACGGAGGGAAAATATTTTTCGGGTAAAGTTTTACGGTGCAAACTTTTGTTTGCATTTTATTTACGGGTGTTTGATGCGTCAAAAGTTTCCCATGAGAATTCTATTGAAATTCAAAAATCTATTAGTTATTTAAATTAGACAAATTCGATGCATAAATAAATAAACATTATTCATACTTTAAACAAAATATTTTAAGATGAAAAACATCAAAAATTAACTAAAAGTCACAAAAATTAACTAAAAGTCACAAAAATTAATAAGTTCGTGAAAGTTTAAAAATATTAGTGATTAAAATCACAATTATTTTGACGGAAAAAAAGCTAAAAGTTCGTCTACTTTTCTGAAAGGAACTTCGTCAACATGTATAGGAAACTTACCATAAACACATATTTTATTTCATATACGTCACTTATAATAATTTATAATTTTTTAACATATAAACTCATAAAATTATAAGTATAGAAGATATTATTGACTTTTTTTAGCTTTTTCAAATTTTCTTGGGTTTTTAGATTTTTCGGAATTTTTTGTTTTATTTTTTCCCTTTTTTTGTTATTTTTTAGATTTTTTCCTATTTATTTATATTTTTATTGGTTAATTAGATTTTAGTTTTTTCAAATTTTCTTGGGTTTTTTAGATTTTTCGGAATTTTTTGTTTTATTTTTTCCATTTTTTTGTTATTTTTTAGATTTTTTCCTATTTATTTATATTTTTACTGGTTAATTAGATTTTAGCTTTTTCAAATTTTCTTGGGTTTTTTAGATTTTTCGGAATTTTTTGTTTTATTTTTTCCATTTTTTTGTTATTTTTTAGATTTTTTTCTATTTATTTATATTTTTATTGGTTAATTAGATTTTAACTTTTTCAAATTTTCTTGGGTTTTTTAGATTTTTCGGATTTTTTTTTTCCATTTTTGTTATTTTTCGTGTTTTTTCCTTTTTTTTTATTGGTTAGTAGATAGAATTGGACTAATTATTAAATAATTTTGAAAGAATAGACCTATAATTAATAATAGTTATAATACTAGTATTAGAAAGAATATAGAGAGACTCCTTAAACCGTTTACAACTTTATTTGCGGGGTAATCGTTTCCCCCAATTTTACTGGATATGTGGGAAAAGTTTTCCCAAAAAAAATGTTTTATGTTAAACCAATCACCCAGAAAATCTATTTTACCCGTAAATATTTGTTTACCCCCATTTTACAAGAAAACAAACAGAACATTAAGTAACCAAAGACTTTGTTGCTTAAAAACAATTATTTGTTGCTAGAAGAATTGCAACAGAAAAAAAGTTTGTTGCCGTGATGTTGCTAAAGCCTTGTTGCGGAAAGTTTCGGCAACAAATTCAGATATTGTGACTAATATTCACATCTTTGGCAATTAAGAATTCTGTTGCCAAATTAAATCTTTTTGTTGTTAAAGTAAACACTTTTTTTTTGCTATTTTGTAATAATTTCTTTTCAATAATTATTTTTTTAATACTGGAATTATAGAATAATTGTTGCATTTGAACTGATTTTTCTCGTTGATCCGAAGCCTGTATCTTTTCAATTTTATTTAATTTTTTATTAGTTGTGACATTTCTAAATATATTTTGTTAAAATTAACAAATATTTAATTACTAGTCATGTAATTTTTTTCATTGTCATTTCATTTTGTTTTTGCTCCCCCAGATGCTCTTGATATATGATGGCCCGTATTTTGACTTAATTGGATCGTTCTAGATATTTGCAAGCAATTTTATACAAGTAAATAAGAAAAGCTTAAAAATACAAAAACTCAAAGGCAGTATTAGACTAATAAGTAAAAGCAGTATTAGACTTATAAGCATTATATAATAGGAAAATAAAAATACAAAAATGTCATTATGTTGTTGTTGATGATTTCTCTGTGCAACAAACTGCAAGTCGTTGCCGATTAGCTAATTTTATTGCTAAAAAGTCATTCACCTGCAACTAAATTTTGCTTTGTTGCCGATATTATCAATCAACAACGAAGCAACAAAACGTTGCCAAAAAGCACCTATTTAGCAACATGATAATTATTTGTTGTTATATTTTGTTGTTGAAAATGTAATTTCTTGTAGCTAAATATTCTGATTGCCTAGCAATCCTAATTAAAGTAGAAATAGTAATAACTAAATATCCTAAAAAAAAAAAAAGTAAATACTAATAAATAATATTATCTAAAATGAAACTCCATTGCTCTTCTTGAATTTGATATTGCTTCATCTTCATCCGTTGTTCATCATACATACATATATATATATATATGGCCTATTTATACTACTATCTTTCCAGTTTAGCAATTAGACGTCTTCTTCTACTTTATTGGCTATTGTGAATCAGACTATTTATTTGTTCATTTGTTCTATTTCATTGTTATTTCGCCAGTTACATTTGTTTTATTTTATTGTTATTTAGCCAATTTTTTTTAATCGTTATGGACTCATGTGCGTTGTTAACTAAAACTATGAATTTAGTTATAGTTTCTTTCTCCATTTAATTATTTAAAAATATCCTTGTACTTAACACAATCATATAACATTGCCACTATTTTAATATCATGAAAATCAAAATTGTGCCCTCAAAATAAAATTTCTAGATCAGCCCCTCAACACCTACATGATTTTAACAAGAAATGATTTCTTAAATATATAATCTATTTTTTATAAAATCAGGGGCCAAAAAAGTAAGTTTTTTCGAGGGGCATACGTACACATTATGATATAGTGAAATAAAGACAAAAAGGCATACACATTATAAATGAATAATTAAAAATACCAATCCTAAAACTTTTGGTATAATATATAGCTCTCACAATGGGACCGAGGTATCAAACATCCAACAAAAAAAACTACATTAACGACAGACTAATTAACTGCTATAAAAAATTATCCCCCACATGAATGGGTAAAAGAAAGTTTAGATACAAAATAATGGTCCGCAAAAGACTATCACAATTGTAAGATTTCTTAGTACTAACAATATCTTCACGATTTATTTTTATTAAATTCTTTTCCACAGTAAATGTAATCACTATCACAATTGTAAGATTTCTTAGTACTAACAATATCTTCACGATTTATTTTTATTAAATTCTTTTCCACAGTAAATGTAATCACTATCACAATTGTAAGATTTCTTAGTACTAACAATATCTTCACGATTTATTTTTATTAAATTCTTTTCCACAGTAAATGTGATTGCATTGCACCCATCTTTTACCCGCTTATGTTCAGTTACGTATATACTTCTACTTTTTTTTATTTCACTATTTGCATGTATTACTATCGAATCCAAATTTTATGCCCCCTATTTTATATTTCTTTTTATCCCCCCATAGCTATTTTATGTTTATAAACTTCTACATGTTCTAGACAAATTTTATAATACTGGGACACAATATTTATTTACACGATTTGTTATTTGGATTTAATTTTTAATTACACCAGTTCTAAATTTTATTTGAAAATAAAAAAATATTTGACTTTTTTCGTAAGAAAAATTTGTTGGAATGTATATATACATGTCTAATACAATTTTTTTTTCTAAAAACATTTGGGTAAAAAACCGAAAGGGCATGCATGGTCAGGGGGTATAACATATGGGGCAACAGATTTGGACTCATTACTATGACATATATATTATTTGGAGAAATAACATTATATTTGAAATGTTATTGTTATAAAAGTGGGGTTTGTTCAATTAAAATTGAATTTTATATTTTTTAAAAAGTTACTTCACCTCGAGAATGAATGTTGGAAACTTTTCGAAAATATGATACATAGAATAAATTTATTGTTTGATTTTAGGGGTCGGTATGTGACCACAAATCGTCAATATGGTATATACTTTAATTTTTGTTAGAAACCATAATTTATTTATGAGAAGCATTGAACTTTATTTTTTTTCTTCTAATTATGCATTATCATTTGCCTTTTTTCGATAAATAACACGGTAAGTATTCAACTTTGTTTCTTAATATGCCGAAGACCGTGAATCCTTCTTATCTCCCGATTAGAAAAACCCCTTAGCCTTCTTATCCTTCTTTATTTTCCTATAAAAAAGCACTATTAGTCTAAATATTCAATACCCACAATATATCTCTAATAATTTTACCCCCTCTCTCTAAACGTTATTGAGTCGTCTCAATGGTAAGTTTCTTATCGAGTAATATCTAACAAATTATGGTATGTTAGTTTTATTTTCACATTGAACCATCAATGTTGCTTAGTAATTAAACTCAATCTTCCATTTAAATATGTTTGTTTGAGCAAATATATATATATCCCCCTCCCCCCTTTCAACTTGACAACACCCCTTGGCTACCTTGACTATTATCTAAATGTGGTGTATATTTTTTTTTTGATTACCTAAAAAATTTCAATAATAAAATTTTAGGTGTGAAAAATGTCTTCTGGATTGAGACTTACGGGTAGTCTGGTTGATGAGAGTGAAGGTGACTTTCGATCCCCATCGCCAGAAACAATCGAAGGACATCAGGTAAAATTTGTTAATAATTTTAAAAATTCCCGCCTATGACTTTCATAGAAAATTTCTTATAACATCGATGTATGTATGTTTTATCAATTTGTCGCCGTCTGTAATTTTAAATTTATTTCATATAATATACATAGTAAATGATCTAACATTTACAAAATTTCTTAAATTATGCTACTTTATGTGATTGTGACTCTGGAAGTGTATTTATGTTTTAAGACAAAACAAATATATATACGACAAAAATAAATGCCTTTATTTAGTTAGGAATTAATTTCCAGTTATGACTTTTTTAAGAAAAAAATTGTCTCATTGTCGGGGTACATTTATATAATCATGGCACAGAAATCTCGGTCGAGTGGAGCCATTTTGTGTGTGTTTGTATAAATAATAATTGACAAATTTTTAATGTCAATTAAGGCTATAGACCGAACATATACTACTAAAATTTGCCATAACATTTGAAGCCTTACAAGATAATAGAAAATTTTAGTTTAATTATTCTCATTTCTTGTCATTTAGGATCCATCAATTTTTTCATTTCCTTCTAAATGGTATTTGCATATATTAGCTCATATCATATACCCGATACAAAGATATTTATAGTTAAAAAACCGTGAACCGGTGAACCCGGACCGATCCGTTGGTTTGATTTGGTCTGGTCTAGGTTTTCAACCTATATGGTCTGGACTTGGGTAAGGAAAATTCTAAACCGTTCTTAATGATTTGTGATAGGGTAACATTTGTTAATTGCAACTATATGGTCTGGACTTGGGTAAGGGAAATTTTAAACCGTTATTAATGATCTGGGATAGGGTCAACTAATCAAAATCCGGACTGAACCGCGAAAATCGTTAAGGCCACTAAAACAACCTAAGTTAAATATTAAATAACTAAGTATATAATATAGTAAATATAAATTTATCTCATCCATTTATTTTTTTAATTGCAACTATAACATTTGTTGATTTTATGGATTTTTTGCTGACTTTTTCTTTTTCGGATATAATTTATTATGTTGTCTTTATTGTGATACCGCGACAACTAAAAATTCAATCCGAAACCGAACCGGACCGTCGAACTTGAAACCCAATCCGAAATCGAACCGGACCGTTGATCTGGTTTGGTTTGGGCTATAAAGTTACATTGGTCCGGTCTGATTTATATTTTCCTAGTCCGTTTCAACATGGTCCGGGCTTGGGTTTGGCCAAAACCGTTTTAACCCGAACAGTAAACACCCCCTAGCTAATGCCTAATAAGTTTAACTTAATTAAACATCTTACCTTTTGACATAAATTTTAAAAGTTTTTTTTCCTGGTACTTCAAAGATAAAAAGTTTAAATTCATTAGTGGATAATAATTTAACATATACAACTTCCTGACACTTTCGTAAATGTCAATCACAAATCGACCTGGACAAAAATGGAAAGAAAATGTATTAAACTTTCTCAAAGAGAAAAATATAAAATTGAAAAATTTGTTTCTTTTTCAGTCAATGACTTTAATAAACACTTACAGATGTAATAACAACCCTATATTTTTATTTAATTAGTTTAAAAAAATGTAAATATAATAATAACAAACAACACTTGGAAAAACCGGCTCCCTCTTCGTATTACTATCTTTTAATCTCTTTTAAAATTTCTAAATATAAAGGCAAAGAAAGAAGTTACAATTTTTTTTCCGAATCCAATAGTGTAAGAAGGTAGTTTGGTTTCTAAATGTAATCTTTTAGTATATTAGTCTTATCATCATTCTATTATAATAACTCAAGCCAAATCAAATGATTCTGTCTAATTTAGCAATTTTTTCAAAAAATACTCATATATTTTTATATTAATTATCATATTAACTATTTTCATAAAAAATAAAAACTATTTACACTATTTCTCTCTCTTTACCTACAGAAAATTTCTTATATCGTATATTTTTATTTTCTAAATATTTATATCATCATCGCAATTTATCATCATCTCTAAATGTAATCTCTTAGTATATTAGTCTTATACCATAATATTTATTTAGTCCTCCAGTATTACTTCTCATTCTTGTAAGTTATCAAAACAATGAGATAGTAATTAATTTCCAGCACAGAAACAGAACTGTTTATTTCTCTCTCTTATTAGCAAGTTTAATCTAGCTATTTCATTTTTTTTTCCATCATTTCCTTCTACTTCCTCGGTATATTAATATAAAATACGCACATGATGTTACTTTGAACAGAAGATATCTCTCTTCTCAATTAAAACTATCGAAATAATATACTAGGTAATTAATTTGAATATTATTAACTGTTTAGGAATCCAAAACTTTTATCTAATCGATTAAAGCTAATTTATACATTTATTTGGAAAAAATGTTATCTGAACAAAAAATTAAACGAATTCTAATAATTAATATATACATGTCATAAATTTTGTAATATCCTGCACTAAATTGAATATATATCTACGGGAACATGTAAATTTTTTTTGTGTGGATATATCGAGTTTATAGCTAGGTGTTGGAATGACTAATTTATATCATAGAAATCAAGAGGAAATAATTATTGCATCGAATGTTAATTCATAAATAAATAACAAATTAGAAAATTAATTTTTTTATAATTGATGGGAAGGATTTAAGTTGAATTTCAATGATTAATCACTATAACAACATATGTCATTGTTATATCTATTTCACTTAAATTACTGAGTACTAGAAAAACCAGAAAGTTGAAGGTTAAAATGGTCGACAATTGCACATGTGATAATAGACTTATGTAGGACTCGTTTAGTTTGCAGTACCCAAACGAAAAATATGGCGATTAGAAACCTTTCTTAATTTGTCCAATTTGAATGTTATCACTTTAGAAAGCACCTACATAACAAGGAGAGTTGCACATTATTCTTTTCTTGATTTGGAATGTTTATTATGATTGTCCTCCGGCTTCATTAGTTTCCAAATTAACTTGACTGTAATTAAACTCATGCACAAATACATTATGCATATCGTTCAACTATTTAACATCGTTGTCTTCAGTTTTTCGAAATTCCTTTTATCATGCGTACATGATCCAATCATTTACATTTATTTTACGATAGGGTTCGCCTAGTGTGGCGGACAATCAGTTTACGACCCCTACGATGAGTCCGAGCCTTGTGGAAACCGATGGTAGAAGGGTTAGAGGTGCAGAGAGCGATGGTGTTGGATCCCAAGACGAACGGGTTGAGAATGTTGGCGGCAGTACCAGCCGTGGAACTCGGAAGAAGAAATACCACCGCCACAGTATCTACCAAACTGAACAACTTGAAAAGTAAGTGCATAGAATTTTTTAGATTAGTAATGACACTTAGTACTCGAATATGTTCAGTAAGATATTCGTAGAGTGAAATATCTTGACAGCACATGTGGAGAGTGTTTAAAATCCATATTTTATCACATCTTGTCAATAGTTGATTACAAATATAACAATTACAGTAAAACTTTTCTATACGAATTCAAATGAAATTCACAAAGTCCGAAGAATTTCAAGTCACAACAATAAACTCTACATTGTTATACACTTTTCCTAAGTAGATATTACAAATAAAAAATAATTATTTTAAAATTAACTAAAACTTAAAAATATATACATCATGTAAGATATTTGAACAAGGTTTATACAAATGAATCATGTCAAAAAGCTTCGAGAATGGTAGACAGTAAAAAACATTTTGACTTCAATAAGAAAGTGTCCATGTTGGCGAGCTTTTACCTATGCGTAGTGGCGGGGCTTATGTATGATAAGGGGTTATCAGGGGTTGCCATGACAACCACACAAATTTCAATAATTTGATTTTTTTACAGTGTTTTTTCGGCTAATTTGTAAATATAGCATTTTATCAACCCCTTAATTAAATTTTATTTCCGACAACCCTTTTTAAAATTATATATTGTTTTTGTAATTACACACCACTAGATTTTGTGTAGTGATACTAGTAAAGATTATTAATTCTAAAGGCTAAAGGTTAAAAAAGTAAAGAAAAAATATCAAAAAATCTTAAAAAAAAGGAGAAAATAAAATTGAAAAATAATTGTAGTGACTTTACTTACAATAAAAACTAACTATAAATATATTATTGATTATTAGTGTCATATACACTAATTAAATATGACTCTGGATGGTTCTAACCTTTTCATTGTACTCTATTCTAAGGTCTAATATCTACTTAGTCAAATTATTATTACAAACATTACAAAAAACTATCAAAATTAAGATTAAATAGTTTTTAATATATTACAAAAAAGATTATATGTAAAGAATCATGTATATTTTAATTTAGAGAAAAAAATATGTTATAAATCTAAAATTTCTATATTTTGATCAATATGTTGTCCATAGATCATGAATTTCTCAGGAATAAATTATAACTTATATAAATAGTTCTTCAAAATTTTTACAATTTGAGCATGATTGAAAAGGAAATAAAAACAATGTTGTAAATTATTTACTAAATTTTGGAAGTTTGAGTATTAAATATAAATTTGGGATTTTCTATTCTCTTTACTAAATTGTATTTTTAGGTGGTTTTTTGTATTTAATTTATCAAAAAACTTAAGTCAAAACTCTTTAGTTAGCCAAAACAGGCAGTTGGCTGAGTGACACTCTGAAAATATTTTATTTTGATATGTTGTATACAAGAGGGTGATTTTTTTTAATATTGAAAACGTGAAAAATTTATGTCCGTAATAATTTAAGGAAACTTAGGACCGATAGTTTTTTTTAACCACCCCAAAATTAGTGTTTTGGGTCCGTATTTAACTACGTGTGAAAGTTCAACTATGTGATAGAGACGCAAATAATAAGTCATCATGCAAACAAAGTTATATCTTATTTTACATGATACTATGTGTTTACGATATATATTATTTCTTGCCATAAGGCGACGAATTTCTTACTAACGGGAAAAAATTATGAAATATAAATAGAGTTTATTCTTATTTATAATTGGCCGAAGTTGTTGGGACCATAGTTTATATGACTATATGAAGTTTATTATTATATAGAGGAGTCTTATATACATGTTTTACTATACTACCTATTTTATTATGCCGTCTTTAGATATATTCCTATTTATAGTAATAAATGCCAATACATGCCAAAATTAAACTTTGATATATATATATATATATATCCTTATGTATTTATATTTTAACTTTTAAAACTACAGATTTTCTATGTGATCCTTTATCATAAACTCCATTTAGTAAAAAAATTATTTGTTTCACTGTTATGATTATAAAAAGATGCTAATGCATGTATAAGTAATTATTAATTTATTTTTATTTGCTATAGTTTTTTCAAGGCATGCCCATATCCAGATGACAAGCAGAGGAAAGAACTAAGTCGTGACTTGGCATTGGACCCTTTGCCAGTCAAGTATTGGTTCCAAAATAGGCGCACTCAAATGAAGGTTTAGTTCAACACCTCACTCTTTAATTCTCACTCTAACTATCTAGTCTCTTGTACAATTTTTTCCTTTGTTAAAATGTACATACGCTAATCTAGTTTATGCTATATAGACTTTGACATCAACCGATAACTTAAAAGGATATTGAACAACTTTCTTGGGCTTTTTTGGTTGTATCCTACAAGGCTAAAAGTGATAGAGTAGAACTTTAGGTAAAAAGATATATAACAAGGTAACAAAAAGATTCGCTCGGTAAAAATATAAAACCAGGGGGAGAAATTTGAGTACAAAATTTCAAATAGTTTTCATGCAAAAAGAAAAAAGACGAGGTAATTAGTAAGAGCAAAAGATCTAAAAGGCAGAAATTTATTGGAATCGTATTTAAATGTAATAAATTGTTATTAGATTTTACGTATTTTGTGTAGTCTATTATGAATTATTATTATTATTAATATATTTTTTGGTTTAAAAGGAGATAAATTTAGTATGTTGAGTTTTTTTAAAGTATTTTAGATAGTGATAGTTTTTGAAAATAAATAGTTCACACATGCATATTAGACGGTATAACTTGTGTAACTAGGGGCGGAGCCAACACAAAATGTTTAGGGTTGCCAAAATTAAAATACATAATTCATAATATAAAAAACGGAAAAAACAAACTTATATTAAATATTTAGGTTCCCATATAGGCGGTAGGATTGACATAAGTGGTTGGTAAATTCGCATTCAAATTTTTAGCTGAAACATTTTGAGTACTCCGTATTGAAAAAAATAATTATCAATCATGGTAGATTTTTGTTTTACCATTTTTCTAATATTCAAAGAAGAAAAACCTATCTAAATCAATCATCAAACTTTTCGCATGATAATTAAAAAATAAACTGATTAAAACAATACAGCATAGAGTCAAAACATAATAAAAACTAAAGCCATCAAAATAAGAAAATTAAAATAGGCAAGATCTTAGATACCTTTCCATACATTATTATAGATTTATAAGCATGTATCTTCACATCAAGAATGGTACGGAGTAAACAATTTATTTTATTCAAATTCCAAATATTTTTGAAAGTAAATCTTTTGTAATATATATTTACTCCTAACAATTATT
The DNA here is from genome assembly GCA_963682055.1 of Primula veris. NCBI lineage: Eukaryota > Viridiplantae > Streptophyta > Magnoliopsida > Ericales > Primulaceae > Primula > Primula veris. The sequence goes on along the minus strand of OY821742.1, from coordinate 8,115,906 downwards.
TGTTACATAACATTTTTATTATTAATTTTGCATATAAACTCTAAAGTTAATTTATAATTATATTTTCCCCTTAATATTATATTATACTACTTAGACAATGCATTTCTTCTGACACATGGGTTGACTTGTCATCAATTACAATAATTTACTATTTTATATCTACTAATATTATCACTACATGAGATTTCGTAGTAGTTTATTACATAAATGATATTTCATTTTGAAAGGTGTTGCCAACAAAAAATATTAATGAGTTGTCATAATACATTATTTATAAATTAGTTCGTAAAACAGTGCTAAATAAATATTTTTTAAAAAAAATTATGTGATTGCCGTGGCAACCACTTGTCATATATGAGTTCCGCCGCTGTATGTAGTAATACTTTTTCATCATTACCCTTTTTTTTTACCTCTCAGATGCAAAATGAGAGGCATGAGAAGGTACAATTTCGGTTAAAGAATGAGACGCTTCATGCTGAAAATATGAGGCTAAGAGACACACTCAACAACTCCCTTTGCCGCGCTTGTGGTGGTCCAAGTGCTGTCAATGATCCTTTGGACGAGAATCATTTGCGAATGGAGAATGTCCGTTTGAAAGATGAGGTATATATGTTGCACTTTATCTTTTTATAATAATTTCAATAATATATATTTGACATTGGTTTGACATGCCTTTTGAAGCTGGTTATATAAGAAAAGATTTCAACTTAATCTAAAAATGCAGGTGGTTGTCACGGATAGCGCCATGCGGAATAAGATGAAATTATGAAAAATGTTTGTGGTGAAATGGTTAAAGTATTTGTGTAGTGAAATTACAATAGCTACAACTCAAAGTTATATTTTAGTTTTAACTTAAGAGACTTGAGTAACATATTTAGATTTCTGATGATCTATTTATCAAGAACACAAATTGACTGAAGTCTTGCATATACTCCTATTATATACATTTCCATATATAGATAATCAGATTATGCAATTTTCTCATAATTTCACATGTTTATGTGTGAGTAAAGTTTTAACATCCATAATGCATATAAGTGAATAATAGAAGTCCAACTTCCAACAAATTTCTTGATCATGAATCTAGAAAATGACTATTAATTGTTATGAACGTGGATGTGGTTTAGCACTATGACCTTTTTCTCTCATGAAACAGTTTCCAATAACAATGAAAGGTATGTACCATGAATGTTGCAAACAAGAAAAATCTAAATTTGTGATTCAGACTGCTACTTTGGATCTTTGGTGGTGCTTTTCTCAATAAAAGATTACTACTTTATGATTATATATGAAAATGATGGTCTAATTTGAGTTAGAATTTGAACAATGTAATTAATAACGGTAAACAAATTAATTTGCATATTGCCATTTGATATCTTTAGTCTACACAAATTGCATTATAATTGGACATAGTGTTTCAAAATAAAATAAAATCTGGAATCATGGTACTAAATAAGAAAAATAAGAATTGAGGGTACTAAATTACTAATCGAGAAAACACAAACTATTCAGAAAATGCTAAAAACCCACTTATACAGTTCAACAGTAGTACTTGCCTATATTTTTAGTTTTATTTTATATATATTTTTACCTTCCAATTTTGGTTTTGAACTTGTAAAAAATTTCAGATTGAACGGATGATCAATGCAGCCGCAAGACGTGCCAACAATCCCATGCCATGGGTCCCACAAACCTGTATGTCTGAGAATGGAGTTACGGGAAGAGAGCTATGTGTATCGGCCGAACACACTAGGCAAGTTATTGGACCCAAATCGGACTTCGAGAAACAAGTGCTTGCTAACGTGGCGAGTTCAGCAATGGATGAATTGGTCATTATGACCCAAAGCCTTGAACCCTTGTGGATCCCCGTTTCTATTGACGAGTACACTACTTACTTACTCAACGAAGAAGAGTATTCTCGGATTTTTTTTAGAGGTTGGCCAAGGAGACATGGGTTTAGATCAGAAGGCACTCTTGATTCAGCTATCGTTAAGACAAACCATATTAACATTATTACTGCTCTCATGAATGTTGTAAGTATCTACTTTTGGTTATGTAAAATAAGTAAATGGTAAATCTTATCTAAATCATTTTAATAAGAAATTAACTAAGAGCATAAAAAGTTAAGCATTTTCGTGTAGAAAAATGTAAGCTTTTCAGCATAGCATTTTTGAGATTAAAATCAAGCTTTTGAGATTTGAAGAGCACTCTTTGAAAACAAAGGATAAACTTTCAAGTCATTTAATAGCTTTTGTGCAACAGAGCAAATATAATGATGGAGCCGCGTTTTGGAAAACATGAAAACGATAATTGATTTTATAATGCAGCCATGGCTCAGAGGACCTTGAGTAATTAAAACAGCTTTTTTCAAGGTCATGAATCATATTATGATTTTTTAATGAATATTAGAATCAATGGGCGAATCTCTTTTCTGCAATCGTGGCAAAAGCTATACCGCTTGAGATGTTGGCGACAGGGCGTGATGGAAGCTACGATGGAGCCTTACAGCTGGTAATTAAGATAGAAGTGCATGATGTTCTCATAGAAAGTACATATGATTTTCCACACAATTTTATTACAAGACGTACTTTTTTATTTTCTCAAGGTACATGCAGATTATCAGATAATGACACCTCTCGTCCCAACTCGGGAGACGACTTTGGTAAGGTATTGCAAGCAGCGGGACGAAGGAATTTGGGTTGTGGTCGATGTTTCCTTGGACGAGATGGAAGCTGATTCTATAATAAGATTCCAAAAGCGAGCTTCTGGATGTGTAATTGAGCAATTGCCTAACGGATACTCTAAGGTAAGAAATAAAACATGCTTGAGTAATTGTCACTCTTCTAATTTATACAATAATACCTAAAGAAAATCAGCGTTCTTTAATAATATGGACATGGTTCAAAGTGTTATATTCATTTTGGTACAATTTTAAAACTAGAGTCTGATTCATCCTATTGTTGCTCAGATAACTTGGATGGAGCATGTTGAGGTGGAGGATAAGGAGAACAACAGTATATACAGATCGGTAATTTGCTCAGGAGTCGCATTTGGGGCAAAAAATTGGCTTTCCATTCTTAATGGGCAATTTGAACGCTTTTCTTGTTGCAGTGCAATGGGTATTCCTTTTAATAAACTGAGCAATATCGGTAAGTGTTAATACCCAATTAGTACCATGGGGTTTAAGAAAGTAGCGATACTACCCCGTCGTTTTTTAAATGTGCAATTCAGTACCTGAACATTAATGTTTGAAGCAATTTAGTCCAATTCCGCAAAAAATGATGATGTTATCGCTGGCACATCATTAATTTCTTTTAGTCTAGGAGGCAAATCTGTCATTTTGCCAATATATGTATTTGCAAAAGATAAAATAAAACAAAAATGTACTTATACACTAATACATACATTCAAACATACATACATATACAGATACATATACACATTACACACACAAATATATCCCAAGGTAATCTTGTCTCTAATACTAATTGGGTATTATACTTATCGGTAATTTCCATATGAGTTTAGTTGATTAAATCATGCGTCACGATAACTGGTAACGCAAAGCTAAGCTTGTCAAAAATCTTTCAAATCCTCGAAACTTAAGAGTAATGACTTGATACAATTCGAATTATTGAAAATTACCATTTAGTAACCAAAGAAGGACTTGCTTTTTATTTAGCCATAGGGAAAAAGTCGTTTCCCATTTTATGTTACTTTTGATGCCATTCATTTAATAACTTGAGTTCACATCGACATAGTGTTCAATGAATCGATTTCATTTTTTATCACCATAAACTGATTTTCTGTTGAGATATTGTTTAATGATCTGGTTTTGCTTTTAATGGTCATAAACACCAACAATTAAGTTATAAAGTTGCATTTTTTTCTTTTCTTTTTCTAAAATCTTATTTAGGAAAGTTTTGAAGCTGAATATTAAACAGTATGTAAGTGTAAAATTTGTCCCAAAGGGAGACTTCCCTAAGCATACACATAAAACTGAAAATATAGTTGACATACGACTATTTTTGTATACAGAAGGAAGGAAAAGCTTATCGAAGATGGCTGAAAGAATGGTGACAGCCTTTTTTAATAGGGTGGGAGCCTCTACTGCTAACCGTTGGAAAACACTTTCTCATATTGGACCTGATGAAGTAAAGGTGATGACCCACAAAAGCGTCAACGAACAAGGTTGCCATAATGGCATTGTCATTACTGTTGCAACCTCTATCTGCCTTCCTACTGCAGCAAGGAGAGTTTTCAATTTTTTCTTTGATCAGAACAACCGACCTAAGGTGAATTTTCTCATTTCAGCTTCTTCTTTTGGACGAACTATATGAGAAGCTAGGGTCCTAAGTTTTACAATCACGTTGATATTCCTACGAGTTAGACTAAGCTTTTCGCACTACCTACAAGTATGTATACTAAGGCCTCATTTGGTTAGTCCCAAACTAACAATCCAGACAGATGCTGAGTATGTTTTGAAAATATGGTCGAATTAATAGTCCTCGACTAATAATATCAAACCTTCGACGATCATTTGATTTCCAACTTTCATTTATGGTCCCGTCCTTCATTATCCAAACAAACATAGGTCTTGTGGACCCCATATAGTGTCAGTCCCATGACCAAGTACCCCAACAAAACAAATCCTAAGTATTATCTAATGCAAGTATTGAGAAAGTAGTTTATAAATTTTCATTTACATCTTTGGGTATTGTGCTTCTGTTTCCCTATCCAAGGGTTTCGTTAATGAATAATTTGATACCATAATTTATAACTGAGAATACTCCGATTTTTTTATTATTGTCTAGATAAGCGTGCATATTGTTATTAACCTTTCGAATGTATGTCGGTTTGGAAAATACAGTGGGACATCCTTACCAATGGTGCAAATATATATCAAATGGCGAACAAGACTACTGGAGAGCTAGCTGGAAATTCCATTAAGTTGAGCCGCGTAAACGTAAGTTGGATAAGCTTCACTTACATACCAACACTATAATGTTTAGCATTAACATAATTTCGAATTTATTAAGGAAAACCTATATTTCTTAAGAATATGTACAAATCAATGTAGCATCATTGAGAACCATGAGTATCAAATGATAAACAGAAAGAGGAAAAGAGTCGGTAAGATTGAACATTATTGCGCATCCATACCAAATATTAAAAAATGATTTTCAACCTTGGGTTTTCTTTAATCAAAAGTTCCAGAATTTGTACTAAATGTATATTTCCTCCTATAAATTAACCATTTTTTGTCATATAAACTAATCTAGGGTATGTCAGAGAATCCGAACAGTATGCTGCTCCTTCAAGAGAGTTTTGCTTACCCAACAGGGTTCTTCATTGTCTACTCACCCATTGATCCTAGTGCTATGACCGGGGTGATAGACGGTGGAGACACAAATGGAGTTCCTTTGCTACCTTCAGGATTTGCTATCCTTCCCGATTATTCTGGTGGGTCGTTGCTCACGCTTACGTTACAGGTCCTGGCCGACTCACCCATTGGATCCAAGCTATCACTTTTTGATTTGACGACTGTGAACAACCTCATGTCTGGCACTCTAGGTAGGATCAGGGCCTTTTTTGGGGTGACATCTAATATTGGTAAGTTTAGAATCTTAAGACTACAGTGAAAAAGTTAGCTAGAAAGACATGGGATAGGATCAGGATAAAAAACATTTGACACGAACTGAGTATTTTCCCCTTAAAAAGATACACGTTTAATCCAGGGCTAAGAGACTAAGATGAGCTAGCATTTGGTATGAATTTCAACCTCATGCTTTGTCTAGGTTTAAGGGTTGTCAAGGACCGATTTTCTGGAAATTGGATAATAGTTTTAAGATTTATGACACATTATGCTAGTTTGGCCTCTGTGTTGCAAATATTTTTGCTACAGAAATTGTGTAAAATTTTTGTTACCAGCAAAATGGCAGTCATCACTTGCTCCCGTTAACATTAGTTCATTTTTTGCTACCATTAAAAATGAACTAATGTTCTTTACTTCATTTAGATACTCATATTTTATTTTTCTTTCAGGATTTACTTTTAGCCAAATGGTCTTTGAGTCGTTAATTTATTATGCTATGTTGGCTTTTGCAGAGTAAGGAACAACGGAGAGGGCCTTGGAACCTCTGCTATAGAAGATGATGATGAGTCCAGATCATTATAGCAGCGACCCGTTAATAAATAAAATTTCAAAGGGTCTAAGTATTCGAATAGACTTATTTTAATTTTTACATGCAGAACAACATACATTTCCAAAGTTTTAAGAACTATTCTTCCTTTTCTGATACTCCAAATTTGAATTATTTGGAAGACTTTCGGAACTCCAGAGTCCAGATTATTGAATATGTTGACATCATTGTTTCTTTGATTTTTGAGCTTTGAAAATGCTCAAAAACTTATTGCGTAACCACCCCTTCTTCAGTAATATACCTTTTACAATGATCAAGCTTTTTATGATGTGAAAAAGGTAGCCTAGTACATAACAAAAGATGTTTCTTTTTTGGATTAGTTACAAAGCGGGTCTTATAGTAGTACAAACCGCTACCAAAAGCATGTAAAAGCAAACAACATCAAATAATTCTCTTAGGTAACAATCTAAACAACTATGATAAATCTAAGTCGAACTCTAGCTAATCTCATACAATCCACCTTAAAAAATAACCAAGTGTTGACAAATATTCATAAACAATGTGTCGGCGCAGACCCAAAAGTACTATGTTTTCCGTTTCACAAGTAGTTTGTCTTGATCAACCTAATCCAGTTTCATAACAAAGCCAGAGACAACGATAGTCGCAAATAAGCACATCCAAAGATTAGACTTCAAGTCAAATAATCTTGGTCAGAATTCGGATTATAACAAAATGAACGTATAAAAATTTGGGAAATTGATGGTTAAATACACTACTAGTATGACCTTAGTTATAAAAAAAAACATGGGTAAAATATTATTTGACATTTGATACATAGCATCTAAAATATTCTCACGTTACCATTCAATTATTATAGCAAAACTATTAACTCACTCACTATTTTTTAGCACTTTATTACATGTTTTTTTTTTCTCTGTACATATTCTTTCTTCTACGTATTTAATGGGAATTCATTTACTTTTCCTTCTAATTTGAGCCGTTTCACTAATTTTATTGTTATCTCCAATCATCAATACTTTATATTCTCTAGATTTTATTTTATATTGTTATTTGTTTATTATGTTTTTCCTTCTATGCTTTTATGATTTCTAATTATTTAATTAATATATTTTTTTTACTATTTGTAAGTATACTCTAATTTTTCACTTGTTGCTCTTTGTTTTTCTCCCATAGTGCTATCTATTTTTCTTTCATGGTTTTTTCTCCCATTTTGGTGTCATGAAGGTTAGACTTTTAGTTTGCTGTTTGATGCTATCAGATGCTCTCTAGTTCTATGTTCTTACTATATTTTCATTTGATACTATATACTCAATTATTGTTTTTGAAATTTATTTCCATTGTTTTGTTGGCTGCTTTTGGTTGCTCTCTACCTCATTTTTTTTATTCTTCTTTGATTCTCTAATTTTTTCCTCTCAAATTGTAGTTTTAAATGTCAATAATATAAAAAAGTTTTCTTTCTTTTCAAAACTAAAACGACAAGTTCTACGTTTTTACTATTTTTCCATTTGATGCTATATACTTGATTATTGTTTTTGAATTTTATTCCCGTTTTTGTTTGGTGCTTGTTGGCCGTTTCTCTCTACTTTGTTTGTTTGATTCTCGTTTGATGCTTTAAATTTCTCCTCTTAATTTGCATTTTTATATGTCAATAATGTAAAAGGGTTTTCTTTCTTTTCAAAAATAAAATTACAAGTTTCACGTTCTTACTATATTTAAATTTGATGCTATATATTCAATTATAGTTTTTAAAAAAAATCGCGTTTTTTTTTTTGTATTTGGCGTTTTTTGTTGCTCTCTACTTTATTTCTATAATTCTCCTTCGATACTCTCGTTTTTTCCTCTTAAATTGTTTTATACCAATAATGTAAAAGGGTTTTCTTTCTTTCCAAAAAAAGAATTACATGTTCTATTTTCTTATTATATTTCCATTTGATGCTATATACTCAACTATTGTTTTTGAATTTTGTTCGCGTTTTTCTCTTTTTTGGTGTTTTTTTTCTGGGGTTTTTTTGTTGTTTTTTGCTGCTCTCTCCTTTATTTCTTTGATTCTTCTTCGATGCTCTAAATTTTTCCTTTTAAATTGTATTTTTATTTATCAATAATGTAAAAAGGTTTTCTTCCTTTTCAATAATAAAATTACAAGTTATATATATATTAAGAGAAAAAAAAGTTAAGAGATAACTAAGTTAGAAGCTGATTTAAAAAGGAGAGATGTTTTAGGATATATTTGTTTTCCAACATTAAGATCATAGCAACGCACTAAACCTTAATTCCCCTTAAAAATTTAACCCCAATCTTTAGATAGCCCAAAGGTCCAAATGACACATTGGCCATCTCATACCAATTTAGCCAATCGGACCCGATACTCGTCGCTCACAAAAGAAAAGCTCCAACCTCATCATTAGCGAGTTCAAGTGACAACCCAATTACTCGAAAAGACAAGGAACTAGAAACCATTAGATCTAAACCGAAACATTCTAAAAACATGTAATGATATGTACACTATTCCCACACTAATTGACATACTCATAGGGGTGAAACGTTAGTATAACATATATTTTAACACACAAACATGTTTAGGCTAAATCTGTTTTGATCCCTGCAACATATGATTGATGATGTGGTTAGTGTGGTCATGAGTGTGAAAATAGTGTATATATCATTACCCATAAAAAAAATATCAGGCAAGTCAATAAATCAAACCAAAAGAAACTAAATAAAATAAGTAAGTAAAAATAGAACGACCCCAAATCTAGCAAAATACGGATCCCCAAATTTTACCTTTCAATCGGTTCAACCCCGTGAGGATTCAATCCAATGGAAATACCTATTCATACCTGTCACTTAACCAAATCGAGGAGTTTATTCCCATCGGAACCCGTAATTAAGAAGTCCAAATGATGGATCCCCAAATTTTACCTTTCAATCGGTTCAACCCCGTGAGGATTCAATCCAATGGAAATACCTATTCATACCTGTCACTTAACCAAATCGAGGAGTTTATTCCCATCGGAACCCGTAATTAAGAAGTCCAAATGGGTTTGTAAGATTGCCCAAACACACGGCCAAGTGAAAGTAATTGTCGCTAGAAAAGCATGGAGGGAAGAAACTGAGTGATGAGGAATAGTTGGAGATATCCCAATGGCAGAGGAGTGGCAGAGAGCCCTCCCCCACCCCGGGCGGAGGCAGATCTGGGTTCTAAGGTTTAAGAGGAGGAGGAGGAGGAGGGGGAGGGGAGGGGAGGGGGGGGGGGGGGGGGGGTTGGTATATGTGTTTGAAATGCTATATTATGCATGATTTCGTTGTATTTCATTTTCAATTGTTTCTTTTTTTAGGGTAATTATAGCCTAAATAGTAACGTTGATAGTAGTTGAATCTATATTATTGGAGACAGCGATACCGAGAACTTTATAAGACTGGGATTTTGATTTGTTATAGTGTTTGTGTAGGATGTGATTACTAGAACCATAACCTTTTACGCCATGTAACTGTAATACTCAATTTTGATTGTTTACTTTTGTAGGAAATTTATGTAGACATTTTCAACTCAGACCTTAACTTCTATTCTTTGTTTTCCTAAAAAAAATCTGAATCTATAATAGAGTTTCACTCTTGTTCAAAGTGAAACTCTGTTACATTTAAGAGTTACATCTAAAAGGAGTACTTAATTAGTTAATTTCATATAACTACAATATGGTCATTTTTCCTTTGCAAAAAAGCTTTTCTAGGCCGTGTTTGGATATTTTGGAATAAAGCAGGATCAACCAGTAGTCCAGTATACGGTTAATATACACCTGGTCCTTCTTGAGTTAAACTCGATGCATGCTTTCAATTGATAAATAATTTCTCAAAATCTGATAAGAATATGCGTACAACCCTATTTCTTTTAGTAGAATCTGATATCTAGAGTAAAAAAGCAAAAGAAGTTATGTAAATTAAGTAATAACTAAAATTTATTACGACTCTAACTTTTTGTCCTAATAATTATAAACAGAGACAATTACATGAAACACATTTGCTTTATAATCATTTGTCTTGAAAGATTTTAAAACTCCTCCTTCTCCATGAGCTTCTAAAATTCTCCATATTCTTTTTGTGCATCTCTTAATTAACAAAATAAGATCAAGCGAGCGCATGCCTTTGTTATGATATCTTTTTTTTCCTTTTATGCCACTTGGTTTGTTGAACTAGTGTTGGAAAAACATGTTTTACATGGGTGTTTCTGAATGGTCACAGGACCAACTTTGAGTTGATATTACATGTGACAACGCTGAGTTGTTAATACCGTACTCAACGCGATTGAGTAGCTCGTGTGACGAGCTTCGTAACGGTATATCGTATGACCTATTCGGAGAATGGGTGTGAAGACTAATCGGCTTCAAAGTTGGGCTCTCGAAAGCTCAATGCTGGAAAATGAAATGGAAAATGGAAAAAACCATTGAGGGTTATCCCATATTGGAAGATTAAGAGTTAATTTTACAATATATATACAAGACCAGCCCATGTAGTTGTTAAACAAACATGTCCACATACACCTAAGAGTATTAGTGTGTACCACACACGCTCGCTCGGGTCTCGGGTCACGGGCGCGGGCGCGGATTTGGGATTGAGATTGGGATTTGGGGAATGTCTCGGGTCTTGGGTCAAATCTGAAAAGGGAGTTTTGTATAAAATACAAAAGTAGTCCCTAGAGTTTCCAGCAATTGAAACGCAAGCAATCAATGAGAATAAATTGCAGATTAAGTGCTGCGGTTTTAGAAATTGATTGGGCTGATTCTGGGGGTGTAACTCCCAGAATTGAATGACCATTAATGGCTGCAGTTTCAAGAAAGCCTATAAAAGGAAGCCCTCCCCCTCTCATTCAGACACTACAATTCACACAAACACACAGCATAAGCATCATACTAGAGAGAGAGAATCGCACCACCAACGGCTCGACCTGTGGTTCGGTGCCGGTTTCCACACGACCCACTCTGAGACAGAAGTTGTACCTTGGGAACAAAGTCCCGAAACCAGAAACCTTTAAAGGTGGTTCGGGAAATATTGTTTAAGGGAAACTGCCCAGCAGTTGCCTCTTCTTTTATTTCAGTCTTTTAATATTCTGTTCATTTCATTTCAGTCCTTTATTATTCTGTAATTTACATTCTGTCCATTTCATTTCAGTATTGTTTATTTTCAGTAATTACTTTCCAGTACTGTTTACTTTATGTAATTTACTTTCCAGTCCTTTCCTATTCTGTAATTACTTTCTGTAATTTATATTTCAGTTATGTTATTTATTTTGTTTATAGAAATAGTCCAGATATTTAGTAATCATACTATTCTGTCTGCCAGTTTTCTTTAATTGTTAAACAGTCCAGCAGTTTAGTAATTATACTATTCTGTCTGACAGTTTCAAACAATTATAATTCAGTCCAGCAGTTTAATATTTTATATTAAATCTGTCTAGAATTTAATTAGTGTAATTTAAATTCTGTACAAGTCAGGAATTGTAATTTATATTCCAATTGTGAGAAATAAAATTGTTATTTCCATTATCAGTCCTTTGTTATTTCAATTATTGCTTTTCGATATAGTACAAAACCAACAATCTTAAACAATATAATTATTTGGTTTTACTATTTTCGAAAAGGATAAGGACTTTTCTTTTTAATTTATTTTGTTGATGTATCGGTTTTTATTCTTGCAAAATCATTTCTAATTTACTAGAAATTGAAATTTGCAAATAGAATAAATCCGATTTGGTTTTAATCTTTTAATTCGAGAATTTATAAGAGAATTCTTAGTGAAATCAAAAGTGATTTGATTTTCACGCTAGAATCTCAATAATTTGTTTTTATTCTTTTGAAGAAAACTAATTAAGTTATAATTAGTATTTGCGATTAAGAATATTAGTTTTCTTGTGAGAAACTAAATTGTTTTATATTGTCATTTCAGATGACTAATGAGGATCAAACACCCACCGTTCCTTCGGGAGACGTGTAGGGCGCAGTTGTGATTGGCAGTAGCCAAAACATTGCGAGCGCTGCGAGTGGGGGGGCTCAGGCTGAGGCTGAGGCTGAGGCCGAAGCTGCGGCGGCTAAGGCTGTGGCCAACGCCGCTACGGCAGAGGCCGATGCTATGGCTGCGGCTGCGGCTGCGGCCAGGGCAAAGGGCAAGGCTCCGACAATGCCGACTATGCCAATGTTGCCAACCTCTCATCTAGAGAAACCGGAAAAGTTTAGGGGCAACAACTTCAAACGTTGGAAGAAAAAAATATTGTTTTATTTAACTGCCCTTAACCTTACCCGTTTTCTCAAGGAGACTGCACCCGTCCTTAGTGAGGACGATGAGGACGTGCAGATGGTTTCGGCGGTGGAAGCGTGGAAACACGGTGACTACCTATGCTGAAACTACATCCGGTGTGCTCTAGATGACACTCTTTTCAGTGTGTTCGAGCCCAAGGCTTCTGCAAAGGAGCTTTGGGAGTCTCTCGAAAGAAAGTACAAAGTGAATAACGCTGGCGCAAAGAAATTTGTCGTCACGGACTTTCACGAGTACATGATGACTGACGGAAAGAGTGTTATCGAGCAGGTTGAGGAACTCCAACTCATATACCATAGGCTTGAGGTTGATGGGCTAGTTATCAACGAACCTTTCCAGGTGGCATTAATGATTGAGAAACTGCCACCTTCATGGAAAGAGTTCCAAAACTACCTGAAACACAAGAGAAAGGCAATGAACTTGGAGGGACTCATTGAGAGGCTCAATGTTGAGCAAAGCAACCGCCGATCCGGAAGGAAAGGCGGTGGCGGAGCAGGCAACACGGTTGCCAAGGCCAATGTGTTTGAGGACACTGTATCTAAGCGGAAATGCTTTGACAGCGGTGTCGGTGCTTCTCTCAAGAAGAAATTCTCGGGAGATTGCTTTGTGTGCAACAAACCTGGTCATCGTGCCGCGGATTGTAAGATGCACATCGACAAGCCCAAACACCCCCCCCCCCCCCCAAAAAGAGGAAGTTCCAAGGGAAAGGGAGGAAGAGGGCACCTGCTCAGGAAAATATGGCTGAGGGAGGAGATGATGCTGGACAAGACTATATGCACCTGAGTGTTGTGGTCTCGGAAGTGAACCTGGTGGGGAGCAACCCAAAGGAATGGTGGCTGGACACATGCGCCACTAGTCACATCTGTGCAAGCAAATGGATGTTTAAGACCTATACGGCCGTGGACAATGAGAGCTGCTTCATGGGGAACTCGGCTACTTCCAGGGTGGAAGGAAAAGGAACCGTGATGCTGAAGATGACGTCAGGAAAGGAGCTGACACTAAATGGCGTGCTCCATGTGCCGGAAATTCCCAAGAATCTAGTCTCCGGCTCAGTGATGGTGAACAAAAGGGTTTAAACTTGTATTTGAATCCGCTAAAATTGTAATCACCTTAAATGGGATGTATGTAGGCCGTGGCTATATGAACAACGACATGTTAAAATTAAATCTTGGAACACTGGCTCCTAAAGCCGAGTCTGCTATTGAGGGTACTAAGGCCGAGGCCAGTACCAAGAATAATGTAATCGTTAATGTTGCTTAAGTGGCCAATAAAACTTCTTTTGCTTATTCCTGTGATTCATTTAATTTATGACATGGTAGATTAGATCATGTGAATACTAGTTCAATGAAGAAATTAATATCACTAAATCTACTACCAAGTTTTGTCTTCAATAAACAACATAAATGTGAGATTTGTGTTGAGGCAAAATTAACCAAGTCTTCGTATCAACATATTGAATGAAGTACTGAACCTCTCGGTCTAATACACACGGATGTATGCGACCTAAATTTTATATAAACGCGAGGAGGAAAAAAGTATTTCATCATGTTTATAGATGACTGTACTAGATACTGCTATGTCTATTTAATGAGAAGTAAAGACGAAGCGGTAGAGAAGTTCGCTCTTTATAAGACCGAATTAGAAAATCAACTCAATAAAAAGATTAAAATGTTGAGGAGTGATAGAGGCGGTGAATACGAGGCACCGTTTGCGCAGATATGCGCAGAAAGTGGCATTATACATCAAACCACAGCCCCATACTCTCCGGAGCAGAATGGGGTTGCTGAGCGTAAGAATAGGACGCTCAAGGAAATGATGAATGCTATGTTAATAAGTTCTGGGTTACCCCAGAACATGTGGGGGGAAGCGCTGCTTTCCGCCAACTATGTATTGAACAAGCTACCGCATAAGAAGCGTGATAAACCACCTTATGAACTATGGAAAGGCCATCGGCCGAGCTATAAATTCTTAAGGGTTTGGGGTTGTCTTGCAAAGGTCCTTGTCTTGCTTCCGAAAAGAACGAGAATAGGACCAAAGACGGTAGACTGTGTGTTCATAGGATATACACACAACAGTAGTGCTTATCGTTTTCTCGTGCACAAGTCGGATAATCCCGATGTACATGTAGATACTATCATCGAAGCTCGAGAAGCTTCTTTCTTCGAGGAGATCTTTCCCCGCAAGTCTTCCATAACTGTAGAGACTGAGAAGTCAAACAATGAGGAAAATTTGGGGGCAAGTGAACCGTTGGAGGAAGAAGAAGAAGAGCCTTGACGTAGTAAAAGGGCTTGAAAGGAAACGACTTTCGGTCCAGATTTTGTAACCTTCATGATAGAAGGCGAACCGGCAATATTCAAACAAGTAATGTCATCCCCAGAAGCCCAATATTGGGAGGAGGAGATCAACAATGAGATTGAATCAATATTACAAAATCACACTTGGAAACTAGTGGATCTACCACCCGGGTGTAAGCCACTAGGACACAAGTGGATCTTCAAGAGGAAGAGAAAGCTCGATGGAACGATCGATAAATACAAGGCGAGGCTTGTAGTGAAAGGTTTTAGACAAACCGAATGTGTCGACTATTTTGACACCTATGCTCCTGTCTCCATGAAGACGTCAATCCGGATAGTCATTGCTCTTGCGGCACTGTTCGATCTAGAAATACATCAAATGGATGTTAAAACAGCGTTCTTGAATGGTGAACTGGAAGAGGAAATTTACATGGAACAACCGGATGGGTTTGTGGTTCCAGATAAAGCGCACAAGGTGTGTAAACATGTGAAGTCCTTATATGGACTTAAACAAGCACCTAAACAATGGCATGAAAAATTTGATAGAGTGATGCTATCAAACGGTTTTTGGATAAACGAGTGTGACAAATGCGTCTACGTAAAAGGAAATGAAAAGGACTACGTGGTAGTCTGCCTCTACGTAGATGACATGATTATAATAGGGAGTATTGATAACATCAACTCCACTAAGAGAATGTTGTCGCAAAAATTCGAGATGAAAGATTTGGGTGTCGCTGATGTAATACTTGGTATGAAAATTACCAAGACATCAGACGCATATGCGCTATCTCAAACTCACTATGTCAAGAAGATGCTTGACAAATTTGATAAAGATAGTAGAGCGACATCCAGAACTCCGATAGAGATCTCAACCACCCTGAAAAAGAACTTTGGGGAGAGTGTGAGACAATTGGAATACTCTCGAATAATAGGCAGTCTGATGTACGTCATGAACTGTACTAGACCAGACATAGCCAACTCAGTGAGTAGACTGAGTAGGTACACTAGTAATCCCAATGAGGAACACTGGAAGGCCATCATGAGACTTCTCAGGTACATGAGATTCACTGCCGACCGAGGGTTACATTATACCATATATCCAGCTGTACTGGAAGGGTATTTTGATGCAAACTGGATCTCGGATTCCAACAGTACACGATCCACTAGCAGATATGTGTTCGTGATGGGAGGAGCAGCTGTCTCATGGAGATCATCCAAGAAGACCTGCATAGCCAGATCAACTATAGAATCCGAGTTCATAGCGTTGGATCTAGCTACAGAAGAGGTTGACTGGCTAAGAAGCTTTCTGGAAGGAATTCCAATGTGGCCGAAACCTGTCCCAGCAATAAGCATGCACAACGATAGTCAGTCGGCTATTGGACGGGTGCAGGATCATATGTATAATGGAAAGTCCCGACACATACGTCGGAGACATAAATCCGTAAGAGAATTGTTAGCTAACGGTGTGGTGTCATTAGACTTTGTGAGATCTAAGGACAATATTGCGGATCCATTTACAAAAGGCTTGACTCAGGTAGGAGTTGATGTTTCATCAAGGGGAATGGGGTTGAAGCCCATCAAATTGGAAACCTCCTCAGAGGCAACCCAACCCGAACTGGATTCTCCAGCGTCGGGTTCAATGGGAAAACCGAACTGTGGGGTTGACCGAACAAAGCACTCGGGAAATTAAGTTCCCAACCCATTTCTATGATGAAAGAGTGATAGACCTAAACCATTTAAAGGGTGAGCATGAGGCTCTTAATGAAAACAGGGATCTCGAAGGTCGAGAGGGGTGAGTCAGGGCACCCTTAACTTGAAATCACCTATGACAAGTGTGTATGGCCGATACTATGTGATGAGCCATGGGCTAAATCACTAGAGCACTCGGTTGAATTTTACAAAGGCAGTCCACGGCCAAATATGGACAACAATCAAAGGGCTTAGTAAGTGGTGTAGAGAGGACACTGTGTGAGCATTACTCTGGTATGCACAAACGCTAAAGGGTTCAAGGCTTAAAGGCTACCCAATAGTAGCATATCAGATTTTACGTCACTACGGCAGGTTGAAGGCGCGCGCTACCTGTCCTTATGCAGTGGACTCTTGCGGTTCTCTCATATGCATTTAGAGGCATTTTTATTTTCAGCCAATTGCATTCATGTGGGGGATTGTTGGAAAAACATGTTTTACATGGGTGTTTCCGAATGGTCACAGGACCAACTTTGAGTCGATATTACATGTGACAACGCTGAGTTGTTAATACTGTACTCAACGCGATTGAGTAGCTCGTGTGACGAGCTTCGTAACGGTATATCGCATGACCTATTCGGAGAATGGGTGTGAATACTAATCGGCTTCAAAGTTGGGCTCTCGAAAGCTCAATGCTGGAAAATGAAATGGAAAATGAAAAAAACCATTGAGGGTTATCCCATATTGGAAGATTAAGAGTTAATTTTACAATATATATACAAGACCAACCCATGTAGTTGTTAAACAAACATGTCCACATACACCTAAGAGTATTAGTGTGTACCACACACGCGCGCTCGCTTGGGTATCGGGACTCGGGTCACGGGAGCGGGCTCGGGCACGGGCACGGGCTTGGGATTTGGGATTTGGGGAATGTCTCGGGTCTTGGGTCTCGGGTCTTGGGTCTTGGGTCAAATCTGAAAAGGGAGTTTTGTATAAAATACAAAAGTAGTCCCTAGAGTTTCCAGCAATTGAAACGCCAGCAATCAATGAGAATAAATTGCAGATTAAGTGCTGCGGTTTCAGAAATTGATTGGGCTGATTCTGGGGGTGTAACTCCCAGAATTGAATGACCATTAATGGCTGCAGTTTCAAGAAAGCCTATAAAAGGCAGCTCTCCCCCTCTCATTCAGACACTACAATTCACACAAACACACAGCATAAGCATCATACTAGAGAGAGAGAATCGCACCAACAACAGCTCGACCTGTGGTTCGGTGCCGGTTTCCACACGACCCACTCTGAGACAGAAGTTGTACCTTGGGAACAAAGTCCCGAAACCAGAAACCTTTAAAGGTGGTTCGGGAAATATTGTTTAAGGGAAACTGCCCAGCAGTTGCCTCTTCTTTTATTTCAGTCTTTTAATATTTTGTTCATTTCATTTCAGTCCTTTATTATTCTGTAATTTACATTCTGTCCATTTTATTTCAGTACTGTTTATTTTCAGTAATTACTTTCCAGTACTGTTTACTTTCTGTAATTTACTTTCCAGTCCTTTCCTATTCTGTAATTACTTTATGTAATTTATATTTCAGTTATGTTATTTATTTTGTTTACAGAAACAGTCCAGACATTTAGTAATCATACTATTCTGCCTGGCAGTTTTCTTTAATTGTTAAACAGTCCAGCAGTTTAGTAATTATACTATTCTGTCTGACAGTTTCAAACAATTACAATTCAGTCCAGCAGTTTAATATTTTATATTAAATCTGTCTGGAATTTAATTAGTGTAATTTAAATTATGTACGAGTCAGGAATTGTAATTTATATTCCAATTGTGAGAAATAAAATTGTTATTTCCATTATCAGTCCTTTGTTATTTCAATTATTGCTTTTCGATATAGTACAAAACCAACAACTAGGACATCCAAAAATGTGTTTATCTATATATAATAAGGCCTCATCATCACTTCAATTCATTTCAGTTCACTTTAATTCAAAACTCAGATAAGATCCTTCACAAAAAATCACAATGTTGGATAATACTAGATGGTTTCAAAACATCATGCCTTGGCAAGGGGTGTGGCTTAATGAGTGATGAGCAGTTGTATCCGGTGACGAATCTAGGATTTTAAGTAAGGGGACAAGTCATATGTAAATTTTTTATCAAAATGTAACAATGTATATAAATACGTGATGTATTATTTTTCAAATTTTATATCAAGACTCGGAGTAAAACCAGCAAACATCAATAAAATATACGAGTTCATAAGATTCTATATACTCGTGTCTTAAATTTCCAAATAAAGTAAATTATTTAATTTTGAGAAAAGTCATTACGCAACTAGATATATTAGGTCAATCATGTGTTAATAATGATGTAGTCGTAATAAATAATAATGTAATATAGCAAATTTTATTTTGTAAAAAAAAATAACCAATGCGTAATATTTTATATTAGAAACACATTAAGTTCGAACTTTTGTAAGAGAAAAAAACTATAGTCAAAATAAAATTTAAAAATCTGGAAATAAAGTTTAGCAAGTTAAAAGTAACGAATACTTTTTAGTTTTTTAATTAAAAAAATGAGTAAATAATTACATTGAATAGAAACTAATAAAAAATTAAAATTGTGTGTGACACAAGATTTGAAGTTGAGACCACTTGGTAAGCAAGATATACTTTTCCACTACATGCATCAAGGAAATGGAGTTTTTATGATTTGCATTTAGTTTTATCTATTGAGTGACTGGTTTTACAAAATAAATGTTAAACATTAATACAAAAATATTTTTTAATACATTTTTCTATCGAACCAAGGGTGGGCTCTTGCACCCCCTTGCCACTATATAGATTCGTCCATAGTTGTATCCAATGAGTATTTGTAACTAAATTAGTTGAGCACATCCTATAAAAGTTTGCACAATCATTTAACCCTTACTAGGCGCTGGTTGGCCATGGATCTTAATTTAAGCAAAATTTTTTTTGCTAATTTAAAGTAGAACAAGAAAATTGGTTATTTTATTGTGAGAAAAATCATAATTTTCCTTTTACAAAAAACATATAAGAGCCACTACGCTCTCTCAAAGATAAAAAATGCTTCACATTCAAATCATGTTGACTATCCAAATGTGGAATGTACGTAATTACTAAAATGCATGTGAAGATTGATTGTCTGATTTGATTGGCTACGTTCGAACCTTGTGATAAATGCAAAAAAATATTTAAAAGATTCACATGCTAGCTAAATAAAGCATGTGAATTATTCCGGTGGTTCAAAGGCTTTCCTATATTCTTGTTTATCCAAACATGTATAGCACTATTCTGTTTTGTTAAGCAAGCCATTTTTTTTAACTAAGGTTGTTCGTATCTTTCCATTTTAGCATCAAAAGAAAAATGTGCACTAACTTTTTCTTTGTGCAAGTTTAATTATTTTCGTACAAAATAAGTTATTTGAAGCTACAAGAAAATACATATTTGGCAACAAATTCGTGCAACGAAAAAAGGATTTGTTGCTGAAGAGGCAACTTTTCGCAACAAAATTGGACTTCGTTGTTGAATAACATGCTTCTTGCAACAGAAGAGATTTTGTTGTTGAATAGTGGACTATTAGCAACAAAATGCTATAAATGTTGTTGAAAATCTCTTCTATCTGCAACAAGTATAATATATAGTTGCTGAATTCAGAAATTTTCCGCAACGATACAAATACGTTGCAGAATGAAGGACCTACGTTGCAAATAATTGTTATTGACGACAAATATTTTGCTGGTAATTTTCTTTTAATTAATAATTTCTTTTTGACTACAAAACTAAGACAATACCTATAGTTTTTAACATAAAAAACTTTTTTTATGAACGATTTTTAATAGAATCACACTTTTATGGATTTCATATAAATTCGATTTTTATTACTTATTAATGGTGAGAAATTTAATGTGTGTAAACATTTAAGAAAAGCCTACAATTTTGATTTTATTTCTTGTAAACTCTGAGTAACCTTTTGACTGTCATATTGAACAAGCTTTTGATGCGCAATTTACGTGTTCGCCTAAATGCATGATAGATGCATTTGTTACGAAATTATATATTAATAAGTGAATATTGTATTTTTGAAATTAAAAGTTCTATTTATGTATAAAAGTATCATCAACGTCGATTTTTTTTTGAAATTAAAAGGACTATTCCTATTTATGTATAAAAGTGTGCTAGATTTACACGTCTCAAAATAGAATTCTATTCCATTGGAGATTCAAGGACAATTGTTAATGGAGTTCGTTACGAGGCTTAAAATAATCATGTGTGGTATTAATTAAAAAAGTACTCCCAGTTAATTAGTAAGTCTACTTATCGGTTACAATTGGAGGACTTCAATTTGAGCCGAATCCATTGTCGTGCTTTTCATTTTTATCTCCAAAATGAAAAATGATAAAAAAAAAAAATTGATAAAAAAAATAACAACATGCGATGTATTTGCAGGGATACAAAGTCTATCCAGTTCATACCTTATTATATATGTTTCAACATTCGCTATAAAAATACAACACAGATGTATTAATTTTTTAAAATTAAGAAATGAGGCGCATCTAACAGTTAATGATCAACGTTCTTTGAACAATTATAATTATAACAACTATTTAACGATATATTAAAAATTGGGGGTTGAATACATCGGAGAGGTGTATAATCGCTCCCAATTTGATTAAAAAAAATATTAAAATAAAAATAAGCAAAACGAATTAGAAAGGCTCTATATATATTCTTATTCTTTTGTTGTAAAGTATGTTTTCGGTTAAGTGGTTAGAGTTTGGGTGTTAGTGTCATAAATAAAAGAATTGCTTGTATATAAAAAAATATAAACAACTCACTTAGCTGATTATTAGTATAAAATCAGTATTATTATTAAGTTTAATTGTATTTCACTAGTATCATATGATTTTTTTAGTTATTTATTGTATAAATATATTATTATATTTATTTTATATGTGTATGTATTGATGATTGACCAGTCTGATTCGATGAATCAAAACTTTACGAGACGAACACATTTTGCTCATGATCGTCTTTTCTTTTGTACCAAACGACTTATATATTTTGATTCATGTTCAATTCATTAAAAAATTAAACGAACATGAACCGAACACATGACTTGAACACAAATTTTATCATGAACGGTTCAGAGCATTATCACCCAGCTTATGCTATATAGTTATTTTATCATTCATATTAATTTTTAAAGAAAAATAGGGAATAAGTTCAAATTAAAATTGGATTTTCAACACACATGTTTTTAGTCTCAAATAAGTTATAAAAGCTAAACATATCATTTGAATATTTTTAAGTATGAATATTTTTAAATTTGAAGCTAAAAATCTATTTTGGGAAATACCGCATTTTTTTTTAAGAGGCGGGAACCCAATAAAAATTTCCCACCATTTAATATACACGTCTCTATTAATTCCCTCAATTACTCCCACTCTGTCTCTCTCTCTCCCTACCCCATGATCTGCAACTAAAGATGTTAAAGGTATGTTTTTATTTTATTTTCTGTGTAACTACTAAATCTGGCAATAATCTGTATTTACGTCATTCAATAACCTTCTTACAACTATGTACCAGTTAATGATATTATTTCATTTAATTAAGTTATCTTTTGTGTTTGTCTGTACTCAATCAGTGCTAGGGTTTCAAATTAGAAGCCCCAATTTTTTATTGGACGAATTTTAGGGCACTAATTCATATGACCTATAGTTTATATATATATATATATATATTGGATCTTTACCATATGAGAGTACCCTTGTTAAGATTGGGCTTATTTCTAGTTATTGCTTTTATTAGGCTTATTTATAACCCCAATAAGCTCATTTATCAGTTATTGCTTTTATTTAAGGCTTATTTCTCTTCAGATTTTAGCAAACCAAATAGCTTTGGCTAAAGAAAAAAGTTGAGTTTTTAGAAAGTAAAAGTGCTCAACTTTAAGCTGGTCAATCAAAGTGAGTGAAATTTATTGGAAAAAGGTATATAACAAAAAATAACCAATACTGTATGTCTTTAGCTTCAGCCAGGCAAGTCTTTAATTTGCCGTGGATATATATATATATATATATATATATATATTGGCTATCTTTTTGAATGATTGAGGTCAGAATTTTTAGTATGATAGCTGCTCTTTATACAATATGAGCAGATCTTTATACAGTCTAGAAAATTCATTCCCAATCGTGTCCTTGGCAAAAACAAGTAACAAAAAGAGAAGTAAACTTATCATAATAAATTGTAGTTAAGTTTTTTGGTATATCTCACTAATCATGTCTTGTAAAGTATGCATATATTCTTGAACTATTCATAATTTCTCTTTTATTTTTCTAGACTTTGATTATGGCATCATCAGAGTTTGTTGAAGGTTCCCAATCCCGAACTGTTCGTGGCATAACTAAATGTAAAAGCACGCAACGAATGGTCAAAAAAACCATCTATTACATATGTTTTTAATTGTTATGATGATTTCTTTGTTTTAGGTATATATTCTCCATTGAAAAAAGCTTATGGTTATGATTAAAATGTAACCATAGTGTATTTTCTTATGTGTATAGAAATACATTTGGCCTTTAGAGATGGTTTTGTTTTCTTCTAAGATGCAACCCCATTTATAAAGGGGCCAGAATTTTCTAAATTGGATCACATACTCGTATTTATCTGTTTTTTGGTCAAAAGTAACTCTATTCAAACCTTATTTGAACTAGTTGAACCTGTATATTGGAATTATTAATTATGTCTTTTTGCAGTATATACTGATTGGTTGTTAAACTTTACCTGATTGGTTTTTAATGGTTATGTAGGTTAGTACTTGTAGCTCTATATTGATTTTAACTTTCCCTTTGTTTTACAAAAAAAACATTTAGGTTGGCTCTTCGGCCTTTTCTCGTTATGTGGCTGGTGGTACAGATGCGAATGTTTCTACGACAGGAGAAGTCCAGAGTAGCAATTATTCACCAGTTGGTTTTCTCAGCTTAAGATGTTTTTTCTTTAAATAACTGCATGTTATCTTTATTTTATTGCAAAAAGTTGAATTTTGCTTCGGAACTTCTAAATTCTGGTAATAATGTTATATATGCTTGTATTTTAGCTCGGTTTATTGTTTGATAAACACCTGATTAGGACTTCACTGTTTTACATACTTAGTAAAACAAACAAAAATGAAGAGCATGCTGGGTTTTGTTCGGTTTATTGCAAGTGTTTAGGGTAAATTGATGCAGGAGCATAATTAGTTATCTTCTATTTATTTTCAGGTTTCGAATCATGTTTATGCCGTTTGATCATATATT
This sequence comes from Primula veris, assembly GCA_963682055.1. NCBI lineage: Eukaryota > Viridiplantae > Streptophyta > Magnoliopsida > Ericales > Primulaceae > Primula > Primula veris. The sequence continues at coordinate 8,092,131 of OY821742.1, read as the reverse complement.
TATCAGTAATATATAATAAAAATGTGTTGATTTTCCCTCTCTTATTTTGTCAATGTAGGTTGGATTTACATATGCTGCAACCGGTTACTCTTCATCATCATCGGTTGGTTTTCTCAGCTTAAAATATTTTTTCTTTAAAATAACTGCCTGTTTGAATCATGTTTTGTGGTTAAACAAAAGGATGGATTATGTTGTTTGATCATATTCTTATCAGCAATATAGAATAAAAATGTGTTGATTCCTCTCATTTTGTCAATGTCGGTTGGATTTTCACATTCTGCAAGTAGTTACTCTTCATCATCATCGGTTGGTTTTCCCTTAAATTAGTTAGGAGTTTTTCCTTTCGATGTTTTTTGTTGTCTTCATATCCTTGCATGAAGTTGAATTATGCTTTGGAACTTGTAATTTTTTGGGATCTTTACCTGGAAAAATCGTTAACAATGTTAGTGATGCTCGTGTTTCAGTTTGGATGTCTTTTATAAGTAATACTCCCTTCGTCCCAAAAGTTTCATTTCGGCAATCTAGATACGTTAATTTTACAAGTGAAAGGGGGATGTACTTTCATAGGGGACAATAATTTGGGACGGTGAGAATAGTTCGGTCCAGTTTCTTTAATTTGTCTTTCAATGTTCTTGACAAGTAATGTTAATTTCAATTGGCCTATTTGTTCATTCAGGATTTGAATTTGCATTCCACAATTGTCAAATAACTATGCAAACTAAGCATACATCTGCATAGGTACTGAATAAATTGACATTACTATAAAATTGAAGTAGACTTAGAATCTATGGAAGCATGTCTACTGTTTGAAACATGATACAAACAAATTTGGCCATAAAAGTGAATGTTTCGGCTTTTGTCTTAATGTTGGTCATAGATACATAAAAAATATGTTTCCACTTTTTTTAAAATCAGTAGCTGCAATGCCCCCAACATTTTTCCAAGTTGTCAAGACTCCATACGCAGTAGAGCTAATTTAGCTTAATTACTGGGTGATTAGTGTAAAGTTATATCTAAGGATATATCTAACATATATATACTGATTGGTTTTTAGACGTACCTGATTGGTTTTTAGTTGTTATGTAGGTTAGTACTTGTAGCTCTATATTGATTTTAACTTTCCCTTTGTTTTACAAAAAAACCTTTAGGTTGGCTCTTCGGCCTTTTCTCGTTATGTGGCTGGTGGTACAGATGTGAATGTTTCTACGACAGGAGTCCAGAGTAGCAATTATTCACCGGTTGGTTTTCTCAGCTCTTAAAATGTTTTTTCTTTAAATAACTGCATGTTATCTTTATTTTATTGCAAAAAGTTGAATTCTGCTTCGGAACTTCTAAATTTTGGTAATAATGTTATATGTGCTTGTATTTTAGCTCGGTTTATTGTTTGAAAGACACCTGATTAGGTTCACTGTTTTACATACTTAATAAAACAAACAAAAATGAAGAACATGCCGGGTTTTGTCTGGTTTATTGCAAATGTTTAGTGTATAATTGATGCAGGAGCATACGTAGTTATCTTCTATTTATTTTCAGTTTTAAAGAATTACTAGCATGTGACAATAAATTAGGAGACAGTTAAGTAGGATTAATGATTATGTGAAAACCTATCGAAAATAAATCACTTACTTACCTTGTTCTATTGTGAATACTATTAATTTGCCTATTTTTAGGAGTTGAATTCTGCACAACCCATTTGTTGGTTAACTCTTCCACATACAACATCATGTATTATGTTTTTTGGTGAATACTATTAATTACCTATTGATTTATCTGTTTTTTGGTCAAAAGTAACTCTATTCAACCTTATTTGCTCTTAGAGACAAAACTTATTTTTTATAACGTATTATGAAGTTATATAACCTGGTTACATGTAATTCTGTGACTGCATGGAGATGTTGTCTCAATTTTATTTTATTTGTTATTACTTTGCTGGATGATGAATTGAAGAATCATGACTAATGGGAAGTAAAACTAGTTGAACCTATATATTGGAATTATTAGTGTCTTTGCAGTATATACTGATTGGTTTTTAAACTTTACCTGATTATTATTTTGATATACGTATTGACCTGGATGAACTACGATGATAACGCGAGTATAAGATGCGCTAAAACAACTTAGTACACGGCTACATGAACTATGCTTTTCTTTTATTGTTCTTGGTATTTTTTATTACAGGAAGCACTAAAACAACTTGAGGATGAATCTTTTATAAATGGAGAAGAACTTGCACCCGTAGAATTGTCTCAAAAAGTATTTGGGAAAAAAAATTATCTTAAAGGACTTGGACCTAACATGAAGCTGAAGAAAAAAAATTATTGCAAGCCGAATTCGATTCATAGCGGTGAGATACAAGCTGAGTTGGAGACCCTTTGAAGTTTAAACAAAGAAAATGAAGAAAAATTTGTTTCGCAAGATGCCATGAATAAGTTACTTCGAGTGCAAATCGAATCTCAAAACAAAAAAATCGAAGCCCTTCAAATTCGATATACAAGATTTGTAGATCTCATCTTATCAGGCGGTTCTTCGGTTGATCTGAATTTGATCCGGCAAATTGACTCCGATTGAAGGTAATTTTTTTCTATGAAAAACCTGTGATCATGTTGTTCAAATGGATTTAAAAATTCGTATTTGACAAAATTTGTCATTTTCTACTCTTTGTTTTCAGGATATCGATACATGATGCTATTTGACTTGATTAAGCATTTCCAAATTCGTCATCAAGTTGCATGTACTTCATCTCAGCTGCAGTTATAACTAGTGTTTTTCTTTCTTTTTAGTTCTATGATCAAAGAATGTTCGTGGTGATTACTTTTGTAATATGTTACATTTTCTTTTATTAAATGTTTATGATGAATATTTTAGTTATTGTGTGTTGAATGATTTAGCAATTGAAAATTAATTTAATTTATAATATTTGTATTATATATGAGTGAAATTGAATTAAAATTTTACAATTATTTTTTGCATTTTGCAACAAAAATTGATTATGAATTTGCAACGGTAGAGATTCAAATCAGCAACAACCAATGATGTATTTTGCAATGATTTTTCCCCATATTTGGCAACACTTTATTTCTCAAATGCAACAACTTAATTAAAAAATCAGCAACAGAATTGTAACCTTTAACAACGAAAAAATTGAAGGATTGACAACAACTTATTTCCATTTGGCAACAATATTATTTCGAAATGGCAACACATGTTTTTGTTGCAAAATAATTATTTTCAGCAACGATGCTTCAAGTTGTTGCCATAAACTTTCAGTAACGGGGCATCCGCAACGGCATGGCAACGACAATAATTTGTTGCCGATCTATTTTAACAACGAAAAATAAACTTTAAGCAACGAAATTTTTCATTCCCAAAGACGTATTTTCTTGTAGTATATAGCTAGTTTAGAGGAGAATTCGTCTCGGTTTATAATTATTAGTACAAAATTTGAATTCGTAATAAATATTAGTTATTAGTTAATTTACATAACTTCTTTTGCTTTTTTACTCTAGATATCAGGTTCTACAAAATTAACAGGGTTGTACATATATTCTTATCAGATTTTGAGGATAGAAAGAGACAATCTGTTTCAATTATCACTAAATTTAGCAATAATATTGCAGCAACATGACATGTTGATGTTTGGTTTTTAAGTTTAAGGAAATTCACTTTTAAAACATACAATGATATTTATGTGTAGTGAGATGATAAACATCATTCAAGTACAAAAAAAATCCAACTGTAAAACTTAATTTTGGTATAATATATAGCTAGATCGGATAGGGTGTCAAACGTACAAAAAAATATATATTAACAATAGAATAATGAACTGTTGAAAAACCTTATCTGTGAATGGGTATAAGAAGTTTAGTGGTAGGATAAGTTATTTTTGGTATTAATATATAGCTAGATCTCATGGGGTGTCAAACGTAAAAAAATAAAAATAAAATTACATTAACAATAGAATAATGAACGGTAGAAAAAACCTTATACACCTATACATGAATGGGTATAAAAAGTTTATTGGTACAATAAGTTAGGGTTCATAAAAATTAGTAGCTAGATACAAAATAATGGTCCGCTAAGACTATCAAGATTGTAAAATTTCTTAGTGTAAGTAATGGTAACGTAATAATATCCCTAAGCTATATTTGTACTAAATTCTTCTCCAAATTAAATGTGATTGCACCCATTTTTACACACGGTTCAGTTACATGCTCCCACTTTTTTTCTTTTAATGTTTCACCATCAATATTTCATTAATTGCATGTATTACTACACATGATGCATATTTGGATTAAGAATATAATACCATATGAAATTTTGTTATTATTATTAAAGTGTTATTTTTAATTCTAATTTGAGGTAAGTATGTGACCACAAATTGGGAATATGATATAAATACTTTATTTTTATTTTTGTAAGAAACAATAATTATTTCCAAGATGCTCTGAATTTATTTATGTTCTTATTGTGATCTATAATGGGCCTATTTTTGACAAATAATATGGTAACAAATTATTATTTTCTTAATATGGTGGAGACCTTGAACTATTCTTATTCTCTTATCAGAACATTAACTTTTCGTAACCTTTTTTATTTATCCTATAAAAAGTACTATTTGTCTAAAGATGCAATGCCCATAATATAATTCTAACACTTTTACTCCATCTCTCTACAAAGGTTATCAAGCCGTGTCACTAGTAAGTTTCTTATTAAGCATTTATGAGAAATTATGATTTTTATTTTTTTGTTCATATAGATTCATAAATTTTTTGAAAATTAGTTTTAAATAGTATAAAAGTCAACGGCTAGATCAATTCGCGAAGGCTATGACTTTGACTGAAGAAAGCGCATCATCTCAAGAATGATGGGGCCTACACAACTATCAATAATCTATCCCAATACCGTGTATCGCTATATTCATTGTTATGTTCTATAATATTCAATAGGAAGATTTATATGAAATTATAGTTTGGTCTATATTGCTTGCTATTAATTTAAGTCGGAATTAAATAACTAAGAATTAAAATAAGAGAAATAGAATAGTTATATAATGAATAGCTAAGATTCCAATAGTTTCTCAACTTCCAATAGATTCAATGTGGTTTATTAATTAAACTCGACCTTCCAACTAAATATGCTTGTGTTGTATAACTATATATATATATATACTTACATTTACCATTTTAACTATTTCTCTAGCTTGGTTCTTGATATTAATGATTTCTTTCAAATTAATGATCTACTAATGTTCCACACCATCTCGAATTTTTTTACAATTTTCATATGTAGTGATTATCTTTCCAAATTACTTTGTTTGAACATAAATGCAAAAAATGAGACGAAATATTCCGAGTCAAGGGGATCCTTCTTTTTACCTAAAATTAAGTAATTAATTTATGTAAGTCACATGTACATATACCCAGAAAAATACATGTTTCTTTCAACATCCTTTTTTCTCAGACAAGTCAAGATATGTGTAAGCCACAATATTCTGCTAAAGAAATTACTACAATGATCACATATTACCTGAAATTGAACATGAAATTTACCAAAAGCTTAAACAAATAATTTATTGATAAAATGAAACTATTTTCTGAATCTTAATTTATCTTGTATATCATTAATGGAATAAAAATATACCTTTTTTTTTTTAATATTGGAATAACTATTAGAAAAAAAGTCCACAAGAAAAAAAACATATTACTACCTAGATCGTTTTTTTGCCAATTTTTTAATATTCTGCTAGCAAAATAATTAATTGTTAAGTAAATGTGGTACATATTTTTTTTAGTATTTGATTGCCTAACCAATTCTAATAATAAAATAAATTTTAGGTGCAAAAATGTCTTCTGGTTTGAGGCTTGCAAGTGGCCAGGTTGACGAGAATGAAGGTGAATTCCAATCTCCATCATCACGTACAATCAGAGGACATCAGGTTAAATCTGCTAATAATTTTTAAATTCCCGCGTATGCATTTTCTCTAGAAAATTTCATGTAACATCTATATATATGTCATATTAATTTTTTATCACCCGTAATGTTAAATTTATTGCATTTAATTTTCATTGTAAGTTTGAAGATTGATTCACAAAACTTCTTATTTGATGCTACTTTATACATTGTGACCATGGAAGTACATGTATTTAAGGTATACGACAAAACGAATACATATTTGACAAAAGTAATAGCCTTTATTTCATTGAGCATTTATTTTCAGTTTTGTCTTTTTAAAGAAAAAATATCATCTCATTGTCGGATTATATTATTTAAAGATGGTACGGAGACTTCGGTCGAGTGGAACCATTGTGTGCTTACATATGCAATAATTGCGTAACAAATTTGCAATGTCAATTAAGATTATAAATTGTACATAAATTGATACATGTTTTCACAACATTTCAAGCCTAACATGATAATAGAAAGTTTTTAATATGATTATTCCCTTTTGTTGTCATTAATGATCCATCAATTTCTTCATTTTATAGCGCTAATAAATTTAACTTAAACATCCTACCTCTTGGCATGGTTTAATTATTATTTATGCTATTTGAAAGATAAAATAAATAAATTTAAGAGTGGATAATAAATTTTACATATACACATGTCTGACAGTCTTTGTGATCATAATATTTCTCTACATTTAAAATTTTAATAGGCAAAGCTTCGATAAAGTTCGTACATTTTTCTTATTCTAGAAATGCATACTCGTTCGTTATAAACTATTTACATATATATATATGTATAATGACTATGGATAGTTTTTCTCTACTTTATGTTTATATATAGAGTTTTAAATGAACGATTGTATTATTTTGACTTTATATAATGTATATAAATAGTTCGAGTCATGGTGACTCCGAGTTAGGTACTCCACTTCGGTCTCCCTGTATGTTTTAAATTTTTGCATTGAAATGTATGTGTTAAACCTAGACTCAATTAATAGGTGAATTCAAACTCACTTTCTCTAAGTAACTTAAAACTTCTTTTAGTACCATATTTGACAATAATAATTTAATGTTATAGTTGCTATCTTCTTAATTCCCACCAATATATTTTCTTGTCTCCGAGTTAGATAAGAATAATTCGACAAATTTTATTATAAACTCAGGTGCTGAAGGTTGCCCCTGTCTTGGTTTCATAGTCTTGAAGCAATGAGAATCAATTGTAGCATATATATACACTGGGTTTGGACTTTGGATTTACAAAAATGTGTGAGAATTTTTTTCTAAAAATAAGTATGTATTTGAAAAATAATGTGTGCATCAAGAAAATTTAGGCATGCTTTTGAAAATTAGGGTATATATTTTGAAAAAAATGGGTATGAGTCCGGAATAACTGTATAAGGTATGAAAAAAGTCATGAAGTCTATAAAAAAAAAATGTATGAAAAAATGGGTATAAATCCCAAACAAAAAAGGCTTGAAGTATAAAAATATGGTTTAAAGTCAGGAAAAAAAAATGTATGAAGTCAGTAGAAAAAAGGTATGGAGTCGGTAAAAATGGCATGGACCTTGAAAAAATTGATACGAACTTTAAAGTTTGGGTATGAAATGAAAGACGCTTTCGGTGAAAGATCTTCTTTGGGTTGAAAAGGTATTTTTTAAAAGGGTTTAAAATAACTTTTGAAATAGGTTTGGGTTTTTCCACTTTTTGGTTCTTGTTGTCCGAATTTAACTTATATTTTGTAGTCTATTATGAATTTTCATTGTTTTTTTTTTTTTTTTGTTGATTTAGAAAGGGAGAAGGTTGGTACACCGTATGGGAGTTTTTTTTAATTATTTTAAAGAGTGATAGTTTTAGAAAGAAATAGTTTGTCACATGTATTTTAGATAATATAGCTTGTGTAATATTACCATTTACCTCGTCATTTCCCCCTTTGTTTTTTGCTATACCCCTCACGTACAACATGCGAGGCATGAGAACTCGCTAATTCGATTAGAGAATGAGACGCTTCGTGCTGGAAATTTGAGGCTAAGAAACACACTCAGCAACTCCCTTCGCCGCGGTTTTGGTGGTCCAAATGCTGTCAATTATGATCTGTCTTTCGACGAGCAACATCTGCAAATGAAGAATGCCCGCTTGAGAGATGAGGTATGTTGATTTTTAACCTTCTAATTATTTAAATCCTATATGCTTAACATTGGTTTGACATTTTGATCTTGGCTATGTAACAAAATACTTCAGTTTAACCCAAAACCACAGGTGGTGTCTTGAAGAGTGCCTTGCTCTATGAAGAATGATTTTGGTGAAATGGTTAAAAAGCAATTGTGTAGTATATTATTAGTTTTAAGTTAAGAGACTTGAGAAACATATTTAAATTTTTGATGATCTTTTTTATCAAGCACATAAATTGACTGAATCCTTACATATACTCCTATCATATTAAGACATTTCCAAATATAGATAATCACAATCAGAAAAACCAAGCACATAATTTGTATGTACCGGTGAAAACCAGAAAAACAAAATTTGTGAAATGAATAAGTGAACATGACTTGAAAACAGTAGTACATCTTTCAGTATCTAAGCACTTACCAATTAACGGATCTTGCTATAGACAATGTGAAATGAAGATATTGAAAGATAGTATCTTGCTATAGATTCATAGTAAGTGAACATGACCTGAAATATGAAAACAATAGTATATTTTAGAATGATGCTTTGGTGATGACCCTTCCTTCATTAAAAGATTACTTCTTTATGCTTATATATGAAAAGTATTGTTTAATTTGAGTTATGATTTGAATAATGCCATTATTATGAACGAAAAGATTTATTTTGCACACCATCTCTTGATATCTTTAGTCTGCATGAATTGTTTTATGTTATATGCATGTGTAAGGGAAGCATGATTTTGAGTTACTAATGTCATAATATTTGAACTTATAAAAATTTCAGATTGATCAATTGACAATTGAACTCGCAAGACGCATGAAAAATCCTACAGCAAATCCTACACACGTGGGTTTCACAAACCGGTGTGTCTCAAAATGAAGTTGCAGGGAATGCGCTATGCGCATCGGGCTTAGAGAAACAAGTAGTTTCTGATGTGGCATATACAGCAATGGATGAGTTGATCTTCATGACCCAAACCCTCGAACCCTTGTGGATCCCCGTTTCTTTTGACGGGTACACTACTTACTTACTCAACGAAAAAGAGTATTCTCGGTCTTTGTTTAGAGCTTGGCCAAGGAGACATGGATTCAGATCAGAAGCCACTCGTGCTTCTGCTATCGTTAAGACAGACCATACTAATATTATCACTGCTCTGATGGATTTGGTGAGAATCTAGTTTCGGTTATGTATAATAAATAAATGGTAAAGCTTATCTAAATCATTTTAGAAGAGATTAACTAGCAACATAGAAAGTTTAGTTTTTTCGCATAGAAAAGGGAAGCTTTTCAGCAAAGCGTTTTTGAGCTTAAAATCAAGCTTTCTGAGATTTGACGATAGCTCTATAAAAACCTCTGTTTTAAAATTCGCGCTACATAGCGCTATGTAGCGCGAAATAGCGCTTTTTTGGTAAAAAACGCAACGAAAAATCACGATTTTGGGTGGAATTGCGCTAAAATCGCGCTATAGGGGACCAAAAGCGCAAAAATCACGAAATTCTGGACCAAAAGCGTAAATAGCGAGTTAAAAAAAAACAGCGGATCTAAATAATAAATATATATTGTGCAATTTTCATAAAAGTGTCTACAGTCCAGATGGTTAAGACTGTGCTGTAATTTTCAGCAGACCTGGGTTCCAAAACTCACCAACAACAATTTTTTTTTGATTTTTTTTTATTACTATCTAATATAACTATATTTTTTTTTTTATTTTGTTATATATTCTAAAGTTTAGTGCATATTTAGGCAAAAAAAAATACACCGCAAAGCGCTATATAGCAACGCTATTAGCGCTTTTAGCGTTTCTCTCGAAAAAACGCTACGATAGCGATAACGCTATTTAAAACACTGATAAAAACAAAAGATAAACTTGCAACTCATTTAAGAACTTTTGTGTAACAGATCAAAGATAATGATGGTGCTGCGTTTTACCAAACATGAAAAAAAATAGATTGATTTACAGTATGTTATAATGTAGTAAGACAGCTAATTATACGACAAAGGACCTTGATTAACTACAACAGCTTTTCCGAAGGTCATGAATCATATCCTGTTTTTCTTTATGAATATTAGAATCAATGGGCGACTCTCTTTTGTGCAATCGTGGCAAAAGCCATACCGCTTGAGAAGTTGGCGACAGGGCGTGATGGAAGCTACGATGGAGCCCTACAAATGGTAATTTAGATAGAAGTCCATGATGTTCTAATAGAAAGTACATATGATTTTCCTTACAAATCTTTTACAAGACGTACTTTTTTATTTTCTCAAGGTACATGCAGAGTATCAAATAATAACACCTCTAGTCCCAACTCGCGCAACAACTTTGGTAAGGTATTGCAAGCAGCGGGGTGAAGGAATTTGGGTTGTGGTCGATGTTTCCTTGGACGAGGTGGAAGCTCATTCTGTAACGAGGTTCCAAAAACGAGCTTCTGGATGTGTAATTCAGCAATTGCGTAATGGATACTCCGAGGTAAAAGATAACAAGCTTGGGTAGTTGTTACTCTTCTAATTTATACTTGAAGTAAACACAACAGTGTTCTGAAATAAAGTGAAAATGGTAACAAGGTGGTATATTCATTCTAGCACAATTTTAAACCTAGAGTCTGATTTATTATATTATTGTTTAGATTACTTGGATCGAGCATATTGAAGTGGAGGATAAGGGTAACGATGGTATATACAGATCGGTGATTTTATCAGGAGTCGCATTTAGGGCGAAATATTGGCTTTCTATTCTTAATGGGCAATTTGAACGCTCTTCTTGCTGCGGTGCAACAGATCTTCCTTTTAATGAAGTGAACAATATCGGTAATTTCCGTATGAGCTTCGTTGTTTAAATCATGTGTCATGATAACTACACACGCAAGCTAAGATTGTCAAAAAAATTTCAAATCCTAGAAAGTTAGAGTAATGTCTTGATACAAAACAAATTATGGAGCTGCAAATTAAGCAGGATTTAAGCGTAAAGTTTGTCCCATAATGGGAACTTCCCTAAGCATACACATAAAAATGAAAATATGGTTGATATACAACTATTTATGTATGCAGAAGGAAGGAAAATCTTATTGAAGCTTGCAGAAAGGATGGTGACGGGGTTTTGTAGTAGGGTGGGAGCCTCTTCTGCTAACTATTGGACCAGTTTGTCACACATTGGTGGTGCTGAAGTAAAAGTGATGATCGATAAAAGCGTCAACGAACAAAGTTGCAATAATGGCATCGTCGTCACCATCGCAACCTCTATCTGCCTTCCTACTGCACCAAGGAGAATATTTGATTTTTTCCATGATGAGAACAACCGAGATAAGGTGATTTTTCTCATTTCCTCATCTTCTTTTAGACAAGCTTGGGTCCTATGTTTTACAATCACGTTGGTACTCCTACGAGTTAGACTAAGCTTTTTCCCACTACCTACAAGTATGTACACTAAGGTCTCTTTTGGTTGCGGGAGCATTAATCCCGAAATAACAATCCAGGCAGATATTGTTCAATTTGTTTTAAAAATAATAGTCACGAGACTAATTATATCACACCTTCATAGATCATTTGATGACCTTCCTTTATGGTCTCGTCCTTCATTAACCAAACAAACATGGGTCTTGTGGACCAAGTATCCCAACCAAAGGAAGCCTAAGTATTATCTAATACAAGTATTGAGGAAGTAGTTTATAAATTTAAATTGTCATCTTCGGGTATTGTGCTTATGTTTCCCTATCTAATGGTTTCTTTAATGAATAATTCGATATTTTTTTACTGAGAATACCTGATAAAACGATAAATTTGGTCGGTAGCGTTAGGCTTTTCAACAATAATATAATATATAAAAATAGAATAAATAATAAACCCTTCTTTAATCTTTATTTAGCTCGGTGGTATAATTGCTCGGAATACAGTTTTCTATTTGTATCTATGCTCGGTATTACAACTTGCTCTGATAATCTTGATCTTTCTTCGATCTCGGTGTTTGGTCTGGTATCTTGCTCGGTCTACCTTTTAGTGTGGTGGGTTCTGACAAGTTTTTCTATTTTCTCTCCTTCTCTCTATATTTTTTAGATAGATTTTTTCTGGTTCAATTTCTAAGGGGGGTAGTTGGCTATTTATAGACAATTATGTCTCATGGGATGTTGACAAATGTCGTTATCTCAAGAGCCACCTCATGGGCTTTTCCATTGTGGATCTTTACTATTGGGCTAGACCCTTACAGATAATGGCCTGTGAGGAAATCTCTATTAGACCATGCGTTTTTGGGTTTTAGCCTTGGGTACCCTCAAATAATGGGTGGGTCGACTCGTATCCGAATAGATATATTCGGGTCCAATTTTTATGTTCTATCAAGTGCTCCCTGACTTCCTCGGTGTGGTCTCCACGTCGAGGGAGTCATGCTCGGTCTGTCGAGGAAGCTACTTCTGTCTTGCTGTTCCCAATGCTTTATCGGAAAATGTTTCTATTTATGACTGCTCCCTGAGACCCATTTAATGTCTTGGGAATTTGCAAACCTGCTATCCAAATTCGATGTGACCCTCGATATTCACCCATTTGCCTATAAAATGGGATTGTTCCCTCATAAATATTACTTTGCTTATCATCACCTAGAACGTCATGGCCTCTCCCAATGGTGCTACTAGTGACAATTCTCCCGAATACATTGCTCATTTAGAAAACGAGGTCAAGAAAGCTCGTGCTGTGAAAAGGAAGCTGGCCGTTACGGCAAAGAAGTTATCTGATATGGACGCGGCTCATCATGTGACGATGGCTGATCGGGATTAGGCCTTTGAGCGTATAAAGAGGCTCGAGGCTTCTCTGGCTAAGTAAAGGGTGGCAAAGAGACCCTATAAGCTTGCCTTCAAGGAGCTGCATAATCGGTCCAAACCGGGGTCGGATGGCGTTGAAGCAAGCTCTTCCTCGGAATAATTAGTTTTTGTAATTTCTTTTGTATGGGGCATCATTCCCCAGTTGTAATCGAATTATTTGAAATTAATAAAATGTTTCCAATTATCATTCTCGTCTGTTTATTTTCTTAATACCTCATTGAATAACTGAATTGGATTTGAACTGTGGTTAGTTGGACATAAATGTCTTTGGGAAGTTCAAGAGGGTTTGTCTATCTTCGAGATGACCTTTGATCTTTCCCATTATTTCTTCCTATAAAAGGGGGATGTACCTGTCTTTTTTGTATAATTCACTCCATATCAACGAACAGATGGCTTCTCCTCGTGAAACTAGTGGTGACAACCTTCCTGAGTATGCTGCCCATCTAGAGGAGGAGGTGAGGAAGGCTCGTATCCTCGAAAGGAGGGTTGCCTCTTTAACCATGGAGGCTCGTCGAGCTGCCGAGATGGACGAGCACTTGGAGGCCATGGAGAGTGAATATCAGAGGTCTCTGATCGACAATATTTGGGCTCGTGCTCGGATCAAAGAGCTCGAGGCCTCTAGAGATAGGCATATTGCTTCCAAGAGGGTTTATAAATTGGCCCTCAAGGAAGTGTATGCTTGGTCTAAAAAGAAGCCTGACGATGAAGCTGGCCCTTCTGCAAAATGATTCTTTTCTTTTTATTTTTGTAATTTCCTTTTGTTGACTAGTACCTTGTAATGAAGTTCCAATTAATCAATGAAGATTCTTCTTTTTCTTGTTCTTATCTGGTTTATTCTTCCAATGCACTGTCTTTACTGTGCGCGCGTGTGGCTTCATTAATGGGTTTTATTGGGCCCTGTGTTTGACCTTATCCACTGGGTTTTCTCGAGCCCAGTGCCAAGAATATATATTTTCAATGTTCCTAGAGATTGTTGCACTTCCCTATATTGACATGCGTGTAATTTCTTTTCCCATGAATATTAAAATAATGGCACAAATCCAAGAGTTTCTTTTGAACAGTCGCGTCTTCTTTAATGCACACGCTTCTCCAAACCCTTTCTGGCTAACGGTTGCGATTCTTCACCTCAAGCCTTTATCAATTTTTCTATAAATAACCCTTCGAAGCTTGTATCTTTCCATAATCTCTTCATACCAGTTTCTTTCTACATATATTTTATTCTATATATCGCGATGACTTCCCCCTTTTCCAATTCCTCTTTGACCTTGCAAGTGGAAGCTTTCAAGGCCTCTTATGGTAATGCCTTGAAGCTTTTGAGAGATGCGGAGGCGGAGTTAGAAACAATGTGTGGTTACCATAAGGAGATGGTGAGAGAGTTGACTTGGTTGAAGGCCGAGTTGGATTACTGCATGTGTGCTAACCAATCCCTGCTTGATGAGAACACCGTGCTAAGGAGGAATCCCTCGCTCCAAGATGCTGCGAGCCCAGCAGGGCCCTCACATCATTACCGACCATCTTCCTCCTAACAACCTTTTTCTGCCTTTTTCTCTTGCACTCTTCTTCTTTTCCTGTTTTTCTCTTTTTTCTCACATTTTTTCCTTTTTCTCTTTCTTTTTCAATTTTCTTCATTTCTTCATCTTTTCTTATCTCCCTTTCTTTTTATTCATCTTCTTTTCACCACTACGATGTAACAATCAACCCTAACTTCCTAAGGTTTTTTGTTATTTTCGTTTCTCTTCTTTCTTATGTTTCTTTTCTTCGTATTTTTCACTTCTTCTTTATGTTCCTCTTCATCTTTTTCTTCTCCTTTTTTTTTTTTTTTTTTTACCTCTTTCCTTCATGCCTCATGTTCGCTGGGCTTGCCGATATAGTCGATCTTCTTTGTATGATCTTCTGTAATAGATTTTTCTCGGATGTAATAGATTTTCTTTTTGATGTTGTCCTCTGATGTAATAGTTTTTCTTTTTGATGTTGTCCTCTGCTGTAATGAACAGCGATGTATCTCATCTGTATTAATGAAAATTATCTTTGCCCATTTATCTTGCATTTCTTTTTATGTTGTACTTGTGGTTTGTCGTTTTTCTGAAATGTGGACCTTTGAATATCTTGTATCTTTATTTCTTGCTGTACTGTAGCCGTGTGACATCTGAGACATGGCAGGTTGGTCAAAGATGCCTGTTCCCAAGCGTTGTCAGACAAGGACATACTACCTTGGCTCTATAAATACTCTCGTCTTTTCTTTTGCAATTATCTCTTCTTACAAAATTTTATTTTTTTCTTCTCTGTCATCCCTCATCTCCTTCTGTATCATAACAACTTTCCATAATGTCTGAGCCCGTGGTGAGATATCATGCTCAGATGAAGGACTTAGATGCTGAGGTATCTCGGGTTCGTCATAGAATGGCCAGTCTTGAGAAGGAGTATGGTGTTTTGGCTTTGAGTTTGTTTGGCTCTCATCCCGAGGAGACAATGAAGTGGACCGAGATTTCGGCCTTGAGTCGTCAGCTTGATAATTTGTTGTTGCACAGAAATCATCTGGCCAACTCTTGGTACGAGGCCGAGGAGATTTGGGATCATGCTCAGGATGAATTCGATAACTCCCCTCAAGGCCTAGCTGGTATGACAGTTAGGAATGCCCGGCTTGAGGAGCGTATCAGGGTCCTTACTAGGACGAACACCGACCTCTCCAGGGAGAATGAGTGCTTGGTAGTCATGAATGACTCCTACCAAGCTCGGTTAGACTGCTCTGCTCGGGTAGCTTTCTCCTAGTTTGGCAGTTCGGTTTTCCCGCCCATTGATCCTTAGTTTGACTAGGCTAGTGTTCTGATGTATTTCTTATTTTGTAATTTGTATTTCATTTTTTTTTTCTGTATCTGGGAAGTTGTACCTTTTCGTATCTCGTGCCTTCGTCCTGTGAACTGCTGCAACGCCTCGTACTTTGTGCTTCTTCGTTTCTTGTACCCTTTGATTCCTTATAAATGCTCCCTATTGTTTGTACTTCGTTACCAATCCTTTCTCTCTCTTGTTTTATAATTTTGTTTCTTCTAATTTGCTTTTATCTAAGATGGCTCCCATCACTAGATCTGCTGCCAAAAAGAAAGCCCTTCTTGAAGAGGAGCCTACTTTTATGCTACCCCGTCCCCCTGGTTTCGGGGAAGAGGAATTAACTCCTCTTCAGTTGAAAGAAATTGAGGTGTCATGGCTGAAAGCCGACCTTAAATGTGCTCGGACCGAAGAAAGACGGTTTAAACAGTATTGGGAGGAGGAGAGTGCTGCTCGTTTTGAAGCCGAGCAGAAATACAAGTCTCAATCTCATGCTTTAAAACAAGTGGAGATTGGTATTTCCCATTTGATTAGGGAAAAAGAGCGTCTGGAGGAGCTCTTTGGCGAAGAAGGATGCCGACGTGGGGGGTAGTTCCAAGAAGTAGGATGGGTGTTTTTTCTTGTAAACTTTTCTTTTCCCGTTGTACGTGTTTGTTTGTATCCCCCTTCGTGGATGAATAAAACTTCTGCTTTTGGAATTTGATTCTGTCTATATATATATATATATATATTTTTTTTTTTTCTTATTTTTTTATTTTTTTTGCTTTGCCTTCATGTTGAAAACATACGTTGCCTTTCAGTATTGAACACCGAGCAAAGTGCCCCGTGTTATCCCCCCGGAGAGCGTTGCTAGTCTGGATGCTTAAGAGCTGTCGAGCTAGGAACGGTCTTCGTCTACCTTGTTGGGTGTGTATTAGTAAGAAGTTGTTTGGTGTCGAGGGACTTTATTGGGATGCATCCTCGGTGGCAATTATTGTGCCATATTGCTTGTATTAATATTGGTAGCGTATGCTGTAAGCTTTTTAGTGGTGGGGTCCACTAGCCATTTATATAGGTTCAATGATGTGAACTACATTGGTTAGTGGGCTATGTTTTTGACGTGGCCAGATCTGGAGCGTTGAAATTTAAAATATCTGGGGGCGTGTGGACTTTTCTGTGGCTGAAAAGAGGAAAACCTCTGTGACACAAAAGGACGGTTAATATTTTATTCCCTTTATTGCAGCGTCACTCCCTTATCTTTCCTCAGTAATTCTTTTTTATCTTACTTTGCTCCCATAATTTCCCCACCTTTTTCTCTCTCTAGGGTTTGTGCTGCTCGCTAGAAAAAACATCGCCTATTATCTAATTCGAAGAAAAAAGATCGCCAAGGCCGTACTCCCCTTTCGATAATGGCTGTAAGTACATTAATGTCTTCGATTTATTTATCCGTATGCCCACATAGGTTTGTATTGATTTGTTGTCGGTGGTGGGCTGCGTATTTTGTATTGGCATTTTGCTATTTTGGAGTTTATGATTAGACTATATGTGGTTGAGTGGAAATTGCTGGTGTATGTGTTTGTGTATTTTGTATTGAAATTTCGGTTTTGTGTGTGTTGTGTGATGGCTGGTGTGGTAGTTTATTTGTGGTACGCCTCACCGTAGGTTTGTGTATAAATGGTTGGCTGTGTTGATATTGCAGGATCTTCTCGTCCAATGTCTGGCCCAACTTGGGAGTTTTAATGAAGCAAAATTTAAACAAGCAGGAATACCTGCGGACGTGCACATTCGTCCTCCCAGGACCTTGGAAGAGGCTCAGGGGCATGTGGCCGCCAACGAGGTAGCCCTTAGGTCTTCTTCCCTGTTGACCGGTGGGGTGAAACTCCCGTTGTCGGACTGGATGGTCTCCTTCTTTAAGGCCTTCCAAATCATTATGCGTGATTTCATTATATTTTATTTCTTTAGGGTGATTATATACTAAATAGTAGCTTAAGAATCGGTACTGGGATGGGATTAGTAGTAGTATTAAATCTTTTTCGGCTACTCTGTGTGGGATGGGATTAACATGTGTTACAGTGTTAGTGTGTGGGATGGGATTAGTAGTAGTACTAAATCTTTTTAGGCTACTCTATAAGACTCGGTTTTGATTGTTTTATTTTGTAGGAAATTAATTTAGACATTTTGAAATCAGACCTTACTTTCCTCTTTGTTTTTACCTCCCAAAAAAGGTCCGAATCTATAGCAGAGGTTAGCTCCTGTTCAAAGTGTAATTCGAATGATTTATAGATTCAGTACACGGCTTTTTTAAACGAGTTAGTGAATTGTGAGTAACATGCATCAGTTTTTTTTTAGTCAAACTTATTACAGACGTATTCAGTCTTCATAACATAGTGAAGTTGAGCAATGCCATGCCTAAAGTTTCGATGGCATCGTTTTAGAAGAGAAATAAACAGATTTGAAGGTTTACTTAGTTGCATATAACCACATAATGGCCATTTTTTTCTTTGCGGAAAATCTTTTCCAGGCCGCATTTGGATGTTTTGGAATAAAGCAGCATCAACTAGTAGTCTAGTTTATGATTTATGATATGCCTGGTCATACTAGTGATATCTATTATAATGATTCTAAGATCGTACTTTCAATCTAGAATGTCCTTCTTGACATTAACTCGATTTAGACTTTGATCTGTTACGCATTTTCTCAAAATCTGAGAAGAATATATATAGAACCCTGATTATTTTTGTAGAACCTGATATCTACGATAAAAAAAAGCAAAGGAATCTATGTAAAATAAGTAATGGAGTAACTAATATTTATTACGACTTCAACTTTTTGTACTAATAATTATAAACCGCGAAACAATTAAATGATACACGGTTGCTTTATAATCATTGTCTTGAAAGAGTGTAAAACTCCTTCGCCTCGGGCTTCCCAAAATTCTCCATATTCTTTTTGTGCATCTCTTAATTAACAAAATAAGATCAAGCGAGTGCATGTCTATGTTATGACATCATTTTTTTTCTTTTACGCCACTTGGTTTGTTGAACTAGAGCACCCAAAATTTTGTTCATCTATATATAATACTGCCTCATCACCCCTTCAATTCATTTCAGTTCACTTTAGTTCAAAATTCAGATAAGACCTTCACAAAAAATCACAATGTCGGATAATACTAGATGAGCGAGGAACATGCCTTGGCAAGGGTTGAAGCTTTAGTTGCAAAGCATCATGCCTTGGCAAGGGTTGAAGCTTAATGAGCGAGGAACAGTTGTATCCAATGAGTATTTAGAACTAAATCAGTTGAGCACATCCGATGAAAGTTTGCAGAATCATTCAACCCTTACTAGGAGCTGGTTGGCCATGGATCTTGATTTAAGCAATTTTTTTTTACTAAAGTAGAACAATAAAATTACTAAAAACATATATGTAACATCCCGTATTTTTATAAATGGTTATTTATGATTTAATTTGTCCAAAAACGTTTTATACAAAATTTTACCAAAAACCGGTCACTCGACTAATTTTTAGCCAAAAACCGAAACTCTTCCGAAAAATTTTATTTTAAAAACCTGTTACTAATTTTACTAATAAAAAGGAACCAATAGATTTGTTTCTAAAGATTTGTTATTAATGAGTAGTAAAACAATATTTTTGGATTAAAAGTTAGCTTTTAGAAGTTTGGGGACCAAATAGTTCGCTTCCACAAACTATCTAAAAACAGTTTTTCTAAACCTAAAAATCAGCCCACTTTCAATTCTTTAAACCAAAAACCAGCCAAATACAAGAGAGAAAAAGAGAGAAAAGAGAGAAAAAGAAGAAGAAGAAGAAGAAGAGAAAACCACCGTTAGCGGGTTCATACCAGAAGCATCTCCTCTACGCACTAAAGTAACGGAGGTTATCCATTGCGACTAGACGAGGGTGTATGTTAGGTTTTGGTTTTGCGTTTATTAGAAATTGGGGGTTTATGCCTTTTTATCTTAATTAGGTTTATAAATTGTTAATTGGGTTTAATTGTTGTATGATTTATTCACTTATTTGAATGGGAGAATTTGATGAGTTAATTATATTAATTTCGGATTAATGAGATTATGGATGGTTTTGCATGTTTTATGCGTTGATTATTGTGATTATATAATTATTGATGAAATTGGATAAATTTATGTTGAATAATGGTGAATTGTAGTTTATGCATACAAGGTGTTTGTTAAAATGCCTGAATGAGTTTTTATGTTGTTGGAGTGATTGGCTAGTTGTGAATCTAGCACATATGATTATGGTTTATGTTGTATTACGTTAAGTGACGTATGAGATTGTGTTATTTGAATAGTATAATATTATTGGCCGAGGCCTTAATGTTTATACGTATGAGATTGTGTTAATTGAATGATTTTATATTATTGGCCGAGGCCTTGTGATTTAGCTGTAGTGGCAATGGTCTCTGTCTCTCCCTAATTCCGGGGACATAAGACTGCCGAAGGGATAGGGAATGACTCATCTTACGGACTGGGACGAGTGGCGTGAGAGGTCCAAGTGCGCACTATAAATCTACTTTTATGTTGCAATGGTCTCTGTCTCTCCCTAATTCCGGGGACAGAAGACGGCCGAAGGGATAGGGAATGACCTACCTTACGGACTGGGGTAGGTGGCGTGAGAGGTCCATGTATGCTATAGATGTGTGTTGATGCTATTTAATTTATTCCGTTGTAGAATGTCATTATATTTCTTCTTATACATCGATTACCGTAGTTGTAGAATTTGTGAGCTCTTGCATTTATGGGATGAAGTGACGGTGTTTGTGGTGCCGTCCCGTCTAGTTATGTGCGTGGGACTCACCGTTACAATTTTGTATTTCAGGTACAACTTAGGTTGAAGCATATGGTTAAGAGTTTTAGCAAGCCATCACATGGGTTCGGGCTTTTGCTTTTTTTTTACTTAAATTGTTTTTGAGGTTGTAGCCTACGGGCAAATTCATTCGTTCATTATTTTTAGCTTTTATAAATCCTGTCTTGTACCCACGTTTGGCAAACACTTTTATTAAATTGTTTAATCGTTCATTTAGCTCGCAAGTCTTTTTCTTTAAAAATTTTAATTTTGTACCAACATGTTTCGTTTTCCTTTTATTTAAAAAGGTCATGCCTCGATATCCGTGTTTATGGAATTTGGGGCGTGACAAGTTGGTATCAGAGCTAACCAGGTTCTTGTAGACTTTGGGACGATGGGAAGATGGGTAACCATTAGACCAAGATCATTTTCACAAAACTTTTTCCAAAAACTCAAACTTTTTCTAAACACGGGGGGGTTGCATTTAGCTTAAGACATGTAGCTAGAATGTAGTGGTAGTTGATGAAAGGAAAGTCCACATGTGAGGCAAGTTGGGGACAATGAGGATGCTTGTTGATCCCGGCTCGCCAAACTAGTGGGTTGACCTCTCGTCGGTATGTGTGAAGGAATACCTTATCAATGTGGAGTTCTAGAGTATGCGAGGACGCTCGGGTGCTTTAGGATAACGTATCGTGATGGGTTATCCCTCGCACTTTTGTGTTGTTTGTATGAGTTTGTAGATTGATATAGTATGTATGAGGTATAAGTTTGCATGTCAAGTAGTAGCGAACTATTAGAGTGCGAGAATTGTAAGATTGATAGCTTTAGGTAGTGCGTTTTTAAATTATTAACTTGCGTAGTAATGAATATTTTATGCGAATAGATGTTGATATGTCGTGGACTAAAATGATGTAGTTGTGTGATATGTTCCATGTAAGGAATTTACAAGTGTTGAAGAATTTTACGTTTTTGTATCGATAATTTTCTGCAGAAGAACGATCAGTCGTTTGTCAAAACGATCGGTCGAAAATTTAGATTGGTCTGGTCCCTAAGTCTGTTGGTTTCTGAAATAGAAAATTGTCTTAACTAAAGTGTTCATGTTAACCTTGGTAACATATTTGGTTTATACCGAATGGCGACAAAGAGAAGTTAGTATTTAAGCATCGGTGGCAAGTTAGGTGTGATACAAATGATTATGTCATTATTATGTATGCACGAACTTGTCTAATTTTGTATTTCAGGTACAACTTAAGTTGAAGCATATGGTTAAGAGTTTTAGCAAGGCATCACATAGGTTCGGGCTTTTGCTTTCTTTTTACTTAAATTGTTTTTGAGGTTGTAGCCTACGGGCAAATTCATTCGTTCATTATTTTTAGCTTTTATAAATCCTGTCTTGTAGCCGCGTTTGGCAAACACTTTTATTAAATTGTTTAATCGTTCATTTAGCTCGCAAGTCTTTTTCTTTAAAATTTTTAATTTTGTACCAACATGTTTCGTTTTCCTTTTATTTAAAAAGATCATGCCTCGATATCCGTGTTTATGGAATTTGGGGCGTGACAATATAAGAGACACTACGCTCTCTCAAAGATCAAAAGTGCTTCATATTTAAATCATGTTGACTATCCAAATGTGGAATGTCTACTAAAATACATGTGAAGATTGGTTGTCTGAATTGATTGTCAACGTTCCAACCTTAAAATGCAAAAATTATCGAACCTCTATTGAAACAATTCACAGGCTAGCTAAATGTAGCAAATGAATTATTCGGGCAATTCGAAGGCTTTCCTATATTCTTGTTCATCCGAACAAATATAGCACTAGTCTGTTTTGTTGGGTTATAAGGAGTAAATAGCAAATTATCAATATCATAGCAAAAAACATTCTTAAAATGATTGGAGAATTTGAACTGTTAGTATTCCGGTTTCTTTGCCTCTTCTGATTGCTTTTTTAGCATTTTTTGTATTTATTAAGTGTACGGCAATAATGATCAGTTTGTTATCGTTTTTCTTAAACGAAATAGCCATTATGGGGGCTTGGCCCATAAGCTTGAATATTTCTTTAATTTTAATAAATGTCGGATATTGATTAAAAAAAAGTCCTCGTTTTTAACTACGGTTGTTTGTATCTTGCCATTTTAACATCAAAAGAAAACTATGCACTAGCTTTTTCTTTGTACAAGTGCAATTATTTTCGTACAAAATAAGTTCATTGAAGCTATATAATTAATTAGCTAGTCTAAAGGAGAATTGTCTCGCTTTATAATTATTAGTATAAAAAGTTGAAAACATAATAAATATTACTTATTACTTAATTCACATAACTTCTTTTGCATGTTTACTCTAGATATCACGTTCTGCTAAAAAAAACAGGGTTTTACATATATTTGCTGATTAGTATATAAAATGAGACTTAATTTCTAAAACCTCGAATTGTTAAAAGTCTTTTATCATTTGATACATATGTAATTTTATAGGATTATAATACCCTTGTACTTCATTAAATAGCATCTTTCAATATCACTAATTAATAGTATTAACATATTTAGTTTCCGTTTCTATATGTTTCTCAAAAATTTCCGTTCTACCAAAATAAATAAATAAATAAATAAATATATATATATATATATATATATGTTTTTCAAAATAGTACTTTCCTCTTTTACTACCATATATTGAAATAAAACTATTTCAAATTAAAAAAAAAATCCATTAAATTCATACAAGTTCATAGAGAAAAGAAAAGGAAAAAATTAAGTTCATGAAGGCATTTTTTTTAAAAGAGAAAAAGGTGTTATAGAAAATATTAGATAGAATAAAATAAAATAAATTGAGAGTTTCTTATAGCATTTGATTAGATAATATTATGTGATATTCGCGTTGTAAGACTAAATAATAATACATTATAAGACTAAATGATACTATGTATATGATGCATTATGATGCTACATGATGCTTTAATATTCTTTTTTATTTATAAAAAAGTACGAAGTATCTCATATCATTAAAACTATATAATATAATGTTACTTGATAATCCTACATGATGATTTTTTTCTCTCACTAGCTAATGTTATTATATAGGAGTAATACACTAATGCCAAGATACTATATAAATACAATATTTGTCTCTCTTTTTTCTCAATAATGTTTTTTTTTTTCAAATTGAATAATAATAGCATCATGACGCATTATGAAAATTACAAATTATATACATTACAAGGTTAAAAACAAATAGTAAAAATATGTATAATCATGTAGTATATGTAGTAGCATATGTACTAGTATCATGTAGCATATATAGTAACATCATGTATCATATGTAGTAGCATTACGTAGCATCATGTAACATATATATATCATTCTATTATAATAACTCAACTCAAGTCAAATGAGTCTGGTCAATTTAGCCAATTTTTTTTTCAAAAATACCCCTACACATTTATATTAATTGCAATAATATCTATTTATCATTTTCTCATATATATTCTTATGAGAAATCTATTTATCAGTTTGAAGTATGTATCGAGTTAACCTTGAGAAAGACATTATAGATTGAAATTACGATCTAAGAATCAGTTCTCATGCTGACTCTGTTGTTTCGGAAGCTTTGCTTCTTACTTACCTAGAAATTTGTGCTATGCAAGGTTTTTTTCTCTTTGTTTTTAATATAATTCTTACCTTCCAAAAAAAAAACATTATAAGAGATTTCACTAGAATGACCAGGTGTATATATATTAATTATTAACTGTATACTACTATACTAGACTATATGTTGCTGTATTCAAAAACATCCAAACGCCTAGATTAGCTTTTTTGGAAAGAAAAAATGACCATTATTGTTATCAATTATTTTGGATAAGTTAAATTTTATGATACTTTAGGATTTTCATACATTTATTTAGATATTACAAACTTCTCTTTTGGAGCTTCTTGAGTTAGCAACATGTGCTAACCAAGTTACTTTTTTCGTTTTATAAATTATTTTGTTTCTTGCAAAAAAAAAAGTATCAACTTTTCAAGATATACCATCTCATTTTTGCAAAAAATCGAAACAAATAGGAAATATAATATTAGAAAGAACGAAATAAGACTACAAGATACATGAGGATAGAAGGAGGCGATTTGTTTCAATTACCGCTAAATTTAGCAATATCTTGATATTTTGTTTTTAAATTTAGCAAAATTCACTTTAAAAACATATAGTAGTATCATGATATTTTCTTGTAGTGAGATGATACACGTCATTCAAGTGTTGGCAGTGAACAAAAAAGGCCGACCTTAAAACTTATTTTTGGTATTAATATATAGCTAGATCTCATGGGGTGTCAAACAAAAAAAAAAAAAAAAAAAAAATTACATTAACAATAGAATAATGAACTGTTGAAAAAACCTCATACACCTATACATGAATGGGTATAAAAAGTTTATTGGTACAATAAGTTAGGGTTCAGAAAAAGTAGTAGCTATATACAAAATAATGGTCCGCGAAGACTATCAAGACTGTAAAATTTCTTAGTGTAAGAAATGGTAACCTAATAATATCCCCAAGCTATATTTTACTAAATTTTTCTCTGAATTAAATGGGATTGCTCCCATCTTTACATACGGTTTAGTTACATGCTCCCACTTTTTTTCTTCCAATGTTTCACCATCAATATTACATTATATATGTATTACTATGATACATATTTGGAGCAAAAATATAATATTTATGAAGTGTTATTATTATTTCCAATTTCGAGACAAGTATGTGACCACAAACTGTGAATCTGATATTATACTTTTTTTTTGTAAGAAACAATAATTATTCCCAAGAGGCGTTGTATTTATTATTTTTCTTATTATGATTTATGATGAGGCTAGTTTTGATAATTGATATGGTAATAAATTAATTTTTTCCTAATATGGTGGAGACCTTGAACCATTCTTATCCTCTTACAACATTAACTTTCTTACCATTTTTTTATTTACTTTAGAAAAAGTACTATATATTTGTTTAAATATCCAATGCCCACAGTATTCCTCTAATATTTTTACCCCATCTCTCTCCAAAGGTTATCAAGCGGTGTCACTAGTAAGTTTTTTATTGAGTATTAATTCTACGAGAATTTGTGGTTTGTTAGCTTTTTGTTTACATAGAATCATTATTTCTTTTGAATTAATTAGAAGTAGTATAAATTTCAACGGTTAGATCAATGCACGAATGCTATAACAAATTAAACGGAAGAAAGCGCCTCATCCTAAGAATGATGGGGCCTACACACTTATCAACGTTGTTTATTAATTATTGTTTATTAATTAAACTCGAAGTTTCATCTAAATATGTTTGATATATATATATATTATATCACTTTAATACCGTAATATTTATTTATTCCTCGAGAACTACCATCTCATTGTTTTTACATGTAATTAATTACCTCCAGAGCTGATTTGCAATTCATGACATAAATATTATAACTGTTTCTTTCTCGCTTATTAGCAAGTTTTAATCTAGCTATTTCATGTTTTTTCCTGTCATCTCCTTGTACTATTTGTTATATAACATATATACACATTATGTCAATTTAAAGAGAAGATGTCTCTCTTCTCAATTAAAATTATCGAAATAATATATAATAGTTAATTTAATAACTGATATCTATTTTGATATCCGAAACTCATATCTCATACTAAGTGTTCTTGAATCATAATTGATAAAAAAAAACTTAGTTTTACATTTATTTGGCAAAAATGTTATTTTAACAAAAAATCAAACGAATTGTGATAATTAATGGCATAGATTTTGAAATAATCGCGAACATGTAGCACAAAAAAAAAAAGAATATATCGAGTTTTTAGTAGTTCTATTGGAATGACTAATTTAAATCATAGATATCATGAAGAAAAAATTAATGCATCATATGTTTATACTTAAGCATGACAACATAATAAATTAAAAATTAGATTGTTTATAATTGAAGGGAACGATTTGGGTTAGACTTTAATGATTAATCACAATTATAATAAGATAAGTTATAGTTACCTAATTCACTGAAATTACTAAATTTTAAAGGAAAACTATAATTCACTTAAATTACTAAATTAAAGGAAAACTATAATTCTACAAAGTTAACATGGTCGAATGAAAGCACCTATCACTTTGGAAAACACATCTTTTTTAAGGGAACATTGTATTTATTAATGTTGGAAAAACGAATTCTCACCAAGAGACATGCCCCTGTGGACGCGTGAAATAACATCAAATTCCGACAAAAATTTCAGAATAATCAAATAGTATCTCTATAGCAAGGGAACTAAAATTGTGACTAAAAGAGGATAAAACTAGTCATCTTCTAATTAGCCTCATTTAAAAGAGCAAATGAGTTAAAAAAAAACACTATTTTTTTTCTTATACTCACTAACCTTATTTCTCACCTTTTAACGTCATCAATGCGAACTTTTGAAATCACATACATACCAATGTGTTGCACATTATTATTTTCTTTATTTAGAATGTTTATTATGATTATCGTGCTTCATTAGTTCCTATACTTGGCTAGACTTAAATGCATGCACATATTCATATTGATTCAACTTTTAACATCAATGGCTTAAGTTTTTCACAATTCCTTGTATCAAATACATGATTCAGCCATTTGTTTTTATTTTAAGGTAGGGTTCACCTAACGTGACGGACGATCATGATCCCTACGATGAGCCAACGTAGCTTTGTAGAAACCGATGGTAGAAGGGTAACAGATGGAGATAACAATGGGGTTGGGTTTGGAAACGAACCGGTTGAAAATGTTGGCGGCAGCATCAGTCGTGACACCGGGAAAAAGAAATACCACCGCCAGAATAACTACCAAACTCAACAACTCGAGAAGTAAGTGCATAGAACTTTTGGAGGAAGACTATTAGTATATAAATTACTTAAAATAACCGCAGCCAATATATATTGTCATCTTAGAAATCTATTTTGTCATTATAGTTCAACTGAAATCATAAAAGTAACGAAGTTTTGGATAACCATCATAAAATATTCACATGGATCAAAATCATTTCCAATTATGAAAAGTTACATGGAGAGTACCAAAATCATTTTCCTACTTATACTAATAAATGTCATTACATGACAAAATTTTTAACTTTGATGCATATATCTTTCTTTATGTAATTATATGTAATGTTTAAAATACTATAGATTTTCTATGTAATTAACCTTTATTTAACCATAACTCGATTTAGTAATATTTTCTTTTTGTCTCAATGTTACGATTGTAGAGAGATTCTATCGAATAAGTAATTACTCATTTATTTTTATTTGGTGTAGTTTTTTCAAGACTTGCCCAAATCCAAATGACAAGCAGAGGAAATTACTAAGCCGTAACTTGGCATTGGAGCCTTTGCAGGTCCGGTTTTGGTTCCAAAACAAACGCAATCAAATAAAGGTTTAGTTCAACACATCACTTTTTAATTTTCACTCTATCTAGTCTCTTGTACAGTTTTTTCATTTGTTAAAATGCATCTACGCTAATCCAGTTTAAGCTATATATATATAGACTTTGACATCAACAAATAACTTAAAGGATATTAAACACTTTTCTTGGGCTCCTTTGCTTGTATCCTAGTGCTAGAGTATAACTTTTTAGGTGAAAAACATAATTAGGAAATAGACGGATTCGCTTTGTAGAAATTAATAACTACCCGTGTAATCGAAAAGTGAAGCATATATACTTTTGAAAATTATAAATCAAGATATTAAATAATGAAGGGTTTTATTCTGCCTCCAAAGTATAAACCCGAACCATCGCATAGAATGATTTAGTCTTGTAAAAACGAAGTGTCACGTAGTATTATAGAGTCTGATGCTACAAGAATCTCCCAATCTGTCCTTTTATTTTTTCACATTCTTTTTAAAAAAAATTAGTGGCGCCTGTTCTTTTATTATATTAATGTCCCTCATGAATTAATTTGTTTTTTTTTTTTTGTTTCTTATGAGCTTGGATATAAATTAGAAGTTTTTTAAATTTTAAAATAATTTTAGTTAAGTAGGAGTAGAAAAGGAAGGAGTAACTACTAGAGAAATATTTGGGAGGGATGGATTTTATGAAAGGCGTATATTGGTAGTGGAGAATTGGATATTTATCTATCTTGTATAAAACACAATTAGGCATTTATTGACGTTGAGTCATAAAGTATGAAATTAAGTTTTCTTTTTATCTCTCTATATTTGTATGTATAGTTTTATTAAGCTATCTTCTCCATTAACTAATTTTGTTTGGTTTTTTTTTTATGGTGTATTTTTGCGCAAAAGATGAGATTTTTTTTTTTTAGATTTGGACACATTAGGTTGAATTATTTATTAGAATAGAGGTTTTTGAGGTTTCTAAATTGATTCATGGAGTCAAATTGGCCTTTTGAATTTAAACACTTGTCCTATTCATGTTTCAGAAAAATTAACGTTAACGAAAGTAGGCTTTTGAGAAATCGCATCTGACAAATGGATGTCGTAGATTCTTTCTTTTTTTCTTTCTATTTTCATTTTTTGCTTTTCGATTATATGTTGATATGTTGGTGATGAATAATATTAAAGAGACGAAGAAGTCCATGCGAAATTATGAACCACAGGTACGAGTTCAGGGTACGGTTATAGTATGATACGAGTAGAACTTACGAGAATATGCTAATTTTGAAATTTAACAATAGTAGTATGGCGCGGCTAGTTAGTGTATTTTGTTATACAAGGTAAGAAAATAATAAAAAACAAATAAGAGAAAGAAAAAAAACCCTTCAAAATACTCTCAAAATGTCTTATACGCATAACGCATCTCATGATTCTGATTGTTATATATCGGCTTATTGAATCTTTACCTAATAATATATCCTCACTAATTTGTATTATTTTTTTTTCTCATGAACTTAAAAAAAAAAATGAAGTATGGAAAATAATCGACCCAGTTTGTACCCAAGGTACCGGATGCACGATATGTATCCTATATGGGTACGTTTAAATTTCTAAATTACCCTAATGTAAGTCATAATATCCCTTGAGCTTAGCTGACGTTGGATCGATAGGCGAAAAAAAAATCATAATTTCAATTATCATATAGAAATTTCAGTAAAAGTTATATATATATAAACATGCTCGTTTAATAGCATAGATTAAAGTATGGTTTAATGGTTGATATATGTGCCTATATTTCTTCCAAGGTCATGGGTTTGACTCTCGCTGTTTTAAAATTTTGCATTAAATTTTATATGATAAACTAGAAAATTTCTCAATTAATGGGTGAATAAAAGTCAAACTACTCTCTCTAAATAACTTAAAACTTCTATTTGTAACATATTTGACAATATAATAATTTATTGTTTTATATATTTGCTATATTTTTAATACCCAACAATATATTTTCTTTTCTCCGAGTTAAGTTAAACAAAATGAGCCCAAATTTATTCTAAACTTAGGTACTGAATTGTTAGGGTCGTCTTGCTTGTGTTTCATAGCTTTAAAATGGTAACATATATATTGGGTTAGGAGTTACAAAAATGTATGAGAATTTTAAACATTAGTAGGTATGTACGTACTTGAAAAATAATGTGCATCCGGAAAAAGTAGGCATACTTTGAAAATTCGGGTATAAATTTTGAAAAGATGGGTATGAGTCCGGAAAAGTTATTTGGAGTATGAAAAAGAGGCATGAAATCCTTAAAAAAAAATGTATGAAGTATAAAAAAAAAGGTGTATGAACCCCCAAAAAAAGACATGAAGTATGAAAGTATGAAAGTATGGTTTGAAGTCGGAAAAAATATATGAAGTTGGTAGAGAAAGGGTATGGAGTCGGTAAATACGGCATGGACCTTGAAAATTTGATATGATATTTAAAAGTTTGGGTATGAACTGAAAGATGTTTCGGTGAAAGATCTTCTTTTGGTTGAAAAGGTATTTTTTTTAAAAGGATTGAAAATAACTTTTGAAATAGGTGGGTTTTTTCATATTTTTTTTCCAAAATTTACTTATATTTTGTAGTATATTACGATTATTTATTACACTTATTCTTTTTCTTATTATTATTATATTTTTTTGTTTATAAAGGGAGAAGGTTGGTATGGGGAGTTCGTTTAAGTATATTTTTAAGGAGTGATAGTTTTTTTGGAAAGAAATAATTTATCATATGTATTTTAGATACAATATATTTTAAATACAATATATTTTAGATACAAAATTTAAAGTTCATTTTTAGCTCTTTATTTTAGTTCAAGACTACCTTTGACAACCGGTTTACGTATGACTATGAGTGGATAACAAAAGGTCATTTAAGAATTTATGAACACACAAATTTGTATGTACCATGAATATTAAATGGTGCAAACCAGAAAATTCTAAATTTATGATTCAGAATGCTGCTTTGGTGATAATCCTTCCTTCAATAAAAGATTTCTTCTTTATGCTTATATATGAAAAGTACCGTTGAATTTGAGTTATGATTTGAATAATGTCATTAATAATATTTAATGAAAATAATTATTTTGCACACCGTCTCTTGCTATCTTTAGTCTGCACGAAGTGTTTTATGTTAATTTAAAAGAATCAGTTTTTTTGTCATAATTTTGTAATATTTGAACTTATAACCATTTCAGATTGATCGGATGACCAATGCATACGCAAGACGCATCGACAAGCCTATAGGGCCCGCATTGGACTTAAAGAAACAAGTGGTGGCTAACGTGGCGTGTGCAGCAATGGATGAGTTGGTGTTTATGATCCAAACCCTCGAACCCATGTGGATCCCCGTTTCTATTGACGGGTACACTACTTACTTACTCAACGAAGAAGAGTATTCTCGGTCTTTGTTTAGATCTTGGCCAAGGAGACCTGGGTTCAGATCGGAAGCCACTCGTGATTCTGCTATTGTTAAGACAACCCATACTAACATTATCACTGCTCTAATGAATGTTGTAAGTATCTACTTTCAGTTATATAAAATAAATAAATGGTAAAGCTTATCAAAATCATTTTTACGAGAGAATAACTGAAAGCATAAAAAGTTGAGCTTTTTCGTTTAGAAAAGGCTGGTAAGCTTGTCAGCAAAGCGTTTTTATGCTTTAAATCAACCTTTTTGAGGGTTGAAGTGAGCTCTTTGAAAACAAATGATAAACTTGCAACTTGTTTAAGGGATTTTTCTGCAATAGAGAAAAGATAACGATGGCGCCGCTTTTTACAAAAGATGAAAATGTTAGATTGATTTATAGTATTTTACAATGTAGTGAACCAAGGCAATCTTTGAGAAAGGACATTGAGTAATTAAAACAACTTTTTCTAGGTCATGAATCATATCCTATTTTCCTTTATGAATATTAGAATCAATGGGCGACTCTCTTTTGTGCAATCGTGGCAAAAGCCATACCGCTTGAGCAGTTGGCGATAGGGCGTGATGGAAGCTATGATGGAGCCTTACAACTGGTAATTATAAGATATAAAAGTGCATGATGTTCTTATAGAAAGTACATATCATTTTCCTGATAATTTTTTACAAGACTTACTTTTTTATTTTCTCAAGGTACATGCAGAGTATCAGATAATAACTCCTCTCGTCCCAACTCGGGAGACGACTTTGGTAAGGTATTGCAAGCAGCGGGGTGAGGGAATTTGGGTGGTGGTTGATGTTTCCTTAGACAGGATGAAAGCTGATTCTTTAACGAGATTCCAAAAACGAGCTTCTGGATGTGTAATTCAGCAATTGCCTGATGGATACTCCGAGGTAAAAGATAACCACCTTGGGTAATTGTTACTTTTCTAATTTATAACTGAAGTAAAAACAACAGTGTTCTGTAATAATGTGGAAGTGGTAACAAGGTGTTATATTCATTTTGGCACAATTTTAGACCTAGATTCTGATTCATCCTAGTGTTGACCAGATTACTTGGATTGAGCACGTTGATGTGGAGGATAAAGGGAACGAAGGTATATACAGATCGGTGATTTCCTCAGGAGCCGGATTTGGGGCTAAGTATTGGCTTTCCATTCTTAATGGGAAAATTGAACGCTTTTCTTGTTGCGGTGCAACGGATCTTCCTACTAATGAAGTGAACAATATCGGTAATTTCCAAATGAGTTACTTTGTTTAAATCATTCGTCAGAATAACCAGACAGGCACGCTAAGATTGTCAAACCCTAGAAAGTTAAGAGTAATGACTTGATACAAATCAAATTATAGAAAATTACCATTAAGTGACCAACGAAAGGCTTTATATTCATTTAGCGAAAATAAAAAACTCGTTTCCCAGTTTATGTTACGTTTGGTGTTCATCCATTTGATAACTTGATTTTACATTGATATAGTGTTCAATGAACTGATTTCATTTTTTATCGGCATAAACTGATTTTCAATTGGGCTATTGTTTAATAAACTTGGTTTTGCTTTTAATGGTATAAACATCAACAATTAATTTTTGGAGATGCATATTGAGCTGTGTAAAGTTTGTCTCGTAATGGAAACTTCCCTAAGTATATGCATAAAAATGAAAATATGGTTGATATACGACTATTTGTGTATACAGAAGGAACGAAAATCTTATTGAAGCTCGGAGAAAGGATAATGACGGGGTTTTGTAGTAGGGTGGGAGCTTCTGATGCTAACAATTGGACAACACTGTCTCTTATTGGACATGATGAAGTTAAAGTGATGACTCATAAAAGCGTCAACGAACAAGGTTGCCATAATGGCATTGTCATCAGCGTCGCAACTTCAATCTGCCTTCCTACAGCACCGAGGAAAGTATTCGATTTTTTCTTTGATGGGAACAACCGAGCTAAGGTGATTTTTCTCATTTCTGCATCTTCCTTTAGACCAACTATATGACAAGCTAGGGTCCCATGTTTTACGACCACGTTGGTACTCCTACGAGTTTGACTAAGCTTTTACCACTACTTACAAGTATATGTACATGAAGGTCTTGTTTGGTTGCAGGAGCATTAGTCTCAAACTAATAATCCAAACAGCTGTTGATCAGTAGGTTTTGAAAATATGGTGGAATTAATAGTCCTGAGTAGCGGTGGGCACGGAACGGATTGATCTCAACTCTAACTCAACCCGTAAAATAAATTGCGGGCCAATTGGGACGGATTCGTAAAATTTAAATCTCAACTCAACCCAACCCAACCCGTTATAATTAAAACCCCAATCCAACTCAATCCAACCCGCAAAAAATATTACGGATTGGGACGGCTTTATTCTTAAATTTTTATTTTGGTCATTTATTTTTCATAATTTGCCCAATCAGCCTAAATTTTAAAATAAATTGTATGTTTTAAAGAGAAATAAAAATTAAAAACAATTATAACACGTTTATAACATTCACAACAAGTAAGAAAACTAAAATGTAATAATACCGGGAGTTTGTTATCTTTAAATACACACAATGTATATATAAATATATATATTTTTAATTTTTTTATATATATAGTGGGTTCTAATGGGTTGCGGCGAATTAAGCCGCGGTTTGGTAACCCCAACCCGTAAAATATATAACAGATTGGGGCGGGACGGATTCACTTTTCTTGGACACTCAACCCACCCCAACCTGCCCCAATCTGTGCGGATTGGATTACGGGTTGGGTTTGTGGATTTTTTAACCAGCCCTAGCCCTAAGAGTTTGACTAATAATAATAGAATATCACACCTTCAACGATAATTTGATGTTCGGCCTTCATTTATGGTCACATCCTTCATTAACCAAACAAACATGAGCTTTGTGGACCCCGTAGATTTGGTGTAAGTCTCATTACCAAGTACCCAAACCAAACAAAGCGTAATTATTATCCAATGTTTTAAATAGCGTTATTACTATCATAGAGTTTTTTTCGAGAGAAACGCTTAAAACGCAAATAGCGTAGCAACGTAATGCTTTGCAGTGTAATTTTTTTTGCCTAAATATATAACAATATAACACGATAGTCATACAATTTATACTAATTATGTTAACAAAATTAAAAATTAAAAGAATTAGTTATGATTTTTTTGGCTAAGAAAAAGAGACACATGTTTGGTTAAAAAATCTGACGTTTTTTTAATTATTTGGGGATAAATGTGTTTTTGATATATTAATTACTATATGGGGAATTTGTGGCATGTTATTTACTACAATAGCGAATATTTGACATGTTATTAACTATAGGCGCTAATTGTGACATATTATATACTAAATGGGCTAATTACGACATGTTATATACTGCATGGGATCAACTCATTATTTACTCTAGCAGTCCACTCTATTATGTTTTAAAAACTCGTTATTTACGCTACTAGTTCAATAATTTCGTACTTTTTGTGCTTTTAGTCCAAATAGCACGAATTTAGCGCTTTTCCATCCACATAGC
Source organism: Primula veris (assembly GCA_963682055.1). NCBI lineage: Eukaryota > Viridiplantae > Streptophyta > Magnoliopsida > Ericales > Primulaceae > Primula > Primula veris. The sequence goes on along the minus strand of OY821742.1, from coordinate 8,057,233 downwards.
GGTTTATCGATACGTTTTTTCAAAAAAAAAAAACGCTATTTCGCACAACATAACGCGTTTTTTAAAACATGGGTATTATCCGATGCCAGTATTGAGAAAGTAGATTATTAATTTTAATTGACATATTCAGGAAATGTGCTTATGTTTCCCTATCTAAGGTTTTGTTTCATGAATAATTTGATATTTTTTAACTGAAAATACCCCCATTTATTTATTAATCTAGATAAGCGTGCATACTGTTATTAACCTTTTCGAATGTATGGCAAATACAGTGGGACATGCTTATCAATGGTGCAAATATGTATCAAATGGAGAACATCCCTACTGGAGAGTTAGCTGGAAACGCTATTAAGTTGAGCCGCATGAACGTAAGTTGGATAATTTTCACTTACATATTGACACTATCATGTTTATAGCTAACAAAATTTCACACTTTATTAAGAAACAGTATATTTTTTAGAATATGTACGTATCAATGTTGCATCATTGAATATCACATGATAATCACAAAGAGGAAAAGGAGTCGATATGATTGAGAACAATTGAGCATCCGCACCAAATTTCAAAAGTGATTTTAACCGTGGATTTTCCAGAATTTGTACTAAATGTCTGGTTCTTCCCATAAATTAACCACTTTTTTATCATATCAACTTATCTAGGGTATTCCAGAGAACCCAAACAATATGTTGATTCTACAAGAGAGTTTTGCTTACCCAACAGGGTTCTTCATTGTGTATTCACCCATTGAGCCCAGTGATATGACCGCAGTGTTAGACAGTGGAGACACAAATAGTGTTCGTTTGCTACCCTCGGGATTTGCCATTCTTCCAGATGGTTCTGGTGGGTCATTGCTCACGCTTTCATTACAGTTTCTGGTCAACTCAGCCATTGATGCCAAGCTCTCCCGTGCAGATTTGACGTCTGCTTTCAGCCTCATGTCTGGTACTCTCGATAGGGTCAGGGCTTTTATTGGGATGCCATCGAATAGTGGTAAGTTTAGATTTTCTTAAAAAAGTTAGCAAGAAATAGATGGGAGAGGATCAGTATTAAAACATTTGACACAAAATATCTCACTACAAAAATACGCGTTTAATCCAGGGCTAAGAGACTAAGATAAGCTAGCTTTTGGTATAAATTTCAACCTCATGCTTTCCTTTGATTTAAGGGATGTCAATTTCCATTTTTTCTAGAAACTGGAAAATAATTTTAAGATTTATGAAACAATATGCTAGCTTGTCCTGTGTATTGGAGAGATTTTCGCTACAAAAATTGTGCAAAATTTCTGTTACCAGCAAAATGGAATTCATCGCTTGCTACCGATAACACTCAGGAGACTATTAAAAATGAACTAATATCATTTAGATGATGAGAGTCTATTTCTCTTTCAGGATTTACTCTTATCCCAATTGTCTTTGAATCACTGTTTTAAAAATCGTGCTATATTGCGCAACATTTCGCGATATAACGCTTTTAAAAAAAAAATGCCTACGCTAAAGCGCTATTTGGGTGAAAAAGCGTTAAATTCGCGCTATTGGGACCAAAAACGCAAAAAAGCGCGAAATTTTGGACCAAAAGCGTAAATAGCGAGTTATGAAAAAAAACAGCGAATCTAAATAATTTATATATGTTGTGTAATTTTCACAAAAGATTGTTAGTTCAGATGGTTGTAACATTGCATTCTGTCCCATTGGATCCAATTTTGAAACTCACTAGCATCAACATTTTTTTGGTTTTTGCAGAGTAAGGAACAAGGGAGAGTACCTTTGCAACTCTGCTATAGAAGATGCTGATGAGTCCGTATTTTGCAGAGTCATTTTTTTTTACATGCAGAACTACATACATTTCCTAAGTTTTAAGAACTATTCTACCTTTTTTATTTCCAAATTTGAATTGTTTTGAAGAGGTCTGGAACTTTAGAGTCCAGATTATTGAATTTGTTGACATCGCTGTTTCTTTGATTTCGAAGTTTGAAAATGCTCATAAACTTATTGCAGCCCCCCCTTCTTCATAAAATCCATTTTATAATGATCAAGCTTTTTATGATGTGTAAAGGTGGTCTAGTACAGCACAAAAAAATGTGCTTGAAGGGCCAATGAAATGGCTATATTATGCGGGATTTTGTTGTGGTTCATTTCCAATTGTTTTCTTACTTTAGGGTGATTATATGCTAAATAGTAGCGACATTAGTAGTTTAAGATTCAATACTGGAGACAACACGGGTAGATAGCGAGAACTTTATAAGTGTTTAGCATGTGTTAGTGTGGGATGGGATTAGTATCGAGTATAAGTACCATAGCTTTTTTAGGCTATGTATGACTCAATTTTGATGTTTTATTGTGTAGGAGGTTAACTTTTGTTTAAAGTATAATTGGAATGATCAGTACATAGTTTTTTTTAAAGGAGATAGTGATTAACACTTTTGCCGATAAGTGAGTTACATAGTCAGTTATTTAGGAGTAAACTTGTTACAAGACCCTTTTTAATTTCATTAACTTAATTAGTATATGATTTATGATATTCCTGGTCATTCTAGTGATATCTTCTATAATATGCCTGGTCGTATTTTCAATCTAGAAAGTCCTTCCTGGCATCTACTCAAATAGACTAGAACTGATAAATAGTTTCTCGAAAACTGAGAAGAATATAAAACCCTGGAATTTTTTTTAGTAGAATCTGATATCTAGAGTAAAAAAGCAAAAGAAGTATGTAAAATAAGTAATAATTATTACGACTTCAACTCTTCGTACTAATAGTTATAGACCGAGACAGTCTCTACTCTAAACTTGCTAATAGCTTCAACTAATTTATTTTCCCGTACAAATTATTCTATATACTGTTTCAACTAAAACCACAAAAGTAGAGGGGGGAACAGCGGCTCTAAAGCTGGTGAGTTTCAATGCTCAAGTCGATATACGAGCATGTTCTCGACTTCAGATTCTCCTGAACTATTTCTCATTTCATATTTGCCTGAGAATAGATAAAAGTTCCAACGATGGCAATGGCAGCTCCGAGTGCATTGACTGGTTGCACCGGAGTACTGAAAATAATGATAGAAGCCACTATGACCGATATCCTCTTCATTGTATTCCCAATGCTAAATGTCAATGGCGATATTTCGTTCAACCACATGTATGAGACTTGGTTGTAAAGATGATAAAATACACTCTGTGCTACCACCCACCTTTACACATACACAAGTAAAACATAAACTGATTTAGCTTTCATTTGCATTGTGCAAGCTAAAAACGAAAAATTCGTAAAAAGAAAAAAAGAGGATTTTGTTCTTACCATACAAAATTGGGTCCTATTTGAGCGACATCTTTGTTCCATCCTATGGTCCATACTTGAAGGCCCTCAACCGCAATCGCAAATGGAGTTAAGATTAAAAGAGACATCATAGATAAGCAAGCATAGTAGTTCATTCCTCCAACACATTTGCTCCCTTTCATTCCCTTCTTTGAGAATATGTTTCGAAAAACAAATGCCAAATTCGAGATCATCGCCCCCATGAAATCTGAATCAGGTTATTATTATTATTTTTGTTGAGATCAGGTTTTCTGCTTCTTAGCATTAGGAAAATGAGCAAAGCACGATAATTGTTCTTTTGTATTACCAATGAGGTTGAAGTTGAGCTCGGTGACTGCAGCAAGTGCACATCCTCCGATGATAGGCACGAGAGAAAAGTAAACTGGAATCGGAAAACTATCACCTAAAAGAAACCTCGAAACAAGAACGCTAAAAGCGGGCTCACTACTCTTAATTATATGAGTGAATGAAACTGCGACTTTTGACATGCTCACTGTCGCAGCTACATGTCCAATTGTATGCGCCAATGCAACCTGTAAGAACAAAGATATCAAAAATATATCAAAATTCTCATTTCTACCTCCTTTAGATAAATTGATACTACAAATACTACAGTTGTCATATTTCTCCCAAAAAAATCAAAATCCTGAATAAACTCTTTTCATTGACCATCATAAAAAATGAAGTTTTCGCGAAAACCTTTATGTTTATTCATTAGGGGGGCAAATAGCGATGGAAAAAATGCCCATTCCAATTGGTCATTATTTTTTCATAATTTTAAATCAATGTATACTTTGCTTTATGCTGCTATTATTTTTTATCATGATTTGCATTTTCTGTTGCCCTTGCATCATTGTTATTATTTCTTAGGTGGCACAGTTGCACAGTCTGAAGAACTTTTGGTATACCACATATACATTTTCCTAACTCTAATATCATTTTTGAAATTCAGTAAAGCTAAAGTTGAAAATCCGATTTTGATGCTTCATACAATACACATTGGATTTTTGAAAGATTTTGTGGGTGCAACAAGTGTGTTTCGTGTGCAAGAGCACATAAAAAGTTATTTTTACTGGTTCCACAGAAGACAAACGAGTTCATTTTTTTTTTTTTTAATTCCGAGAGTAGTAAAAAAGCTGAAAAGCTAGAAGGAATTCAAAATTTCGAAAATATTGAGAAAAACAAAGTAAGCTGATGTTTTCGTGTGTATGCAAATTGCAAATCATGTATGCCACTATATGGATATGCAACACCTACATAAAAAGAATATGAAAACACATGTTTCTTGGTTCATAATATATGGTATGACGGCTATGTATATATAGTTATGCGCTAGAAATGTTGACACTGACTTAGCCTTGTCAGCATGTCCAGCTTTCTGTAACTCAAATAGAAGCTGGAAGTTCTGAACAGAACTCTTGTGAAACATGATTATCCAGTATATTCATATAGTCATATAGATAAAGATCATTCCATTTACATAGCAGTAGGCAGGAAATTAATCAGTGTACCTCGTATACAAATTGTTGAGTCAAAGTTTGTGTTGGTTGGATTGAGTTCGATATCTTCATTAAAGTGTTATTGATTATATGATCCTGTATCCTCTTGTATTGTTCTGTATTCTTCCTTTCATGTCAATGTACGATGTCGTTAGCTGCTGAACTGAATTAAATATTGGTCTTCATACTTTTGTTAAGCTGTAGTTTAGTTTCTATAATTTAATTTTTGGCTCATAATTTGTAGCTTTCGCTTATTTAAGAAATACTGGCAAAACTCTATTGTATCTTGTAAGCGTTGTTTGATTAGGAAGTCGCATAATCAGTTTTACCTGCTTGATGCTTTCACGAAATTGTGTCGTAGTGGGTTATAGAGAGTTTTGAGGAACAGTAGACTCATTCATGTTTTTCATTCTGTGTTTCTTTTACCAAATGTCAATGTGGATTTTTTTTTAATGTTCTCAGCTACTGTATAAAAGATTTTAAGCCCCTTGATTGTTATACTTGTTTGTCAATAGACCCAATACTTGAACAGTTAGTAATTGATATGTATTTACAATGATCTGTATGGAACAGGTATGAATGAGAGAGAAGGAAGGGAGAAAAGCAGGGACAGGGGGCGTGAGAAAGATGAAAACAAGTATCGAGATGATAGAGATAGGAGAGGGAGCAGAAGTCAAGAAAGAGAGAGGGGAAGAGATCGAGATCGAGAACGAGATTATTACAATAATGATAGGAAAAGAGATTTTGGCCGGGAGAGAGAGCGTGACCGTGACAGGAACACACATCGTTATTGATAACTGTTTTGACATTCCAATGTATTCTATTCTAAGGTCTAATATCTACATAGTCAAATTATTATTACAAACATTACAAAAAATTATCAAAATTAAGATTAAATAGTTTTTAATATATTACAAAAAAGATTATATGTAAAGAATCATGTATATTTTAATTTAGAGAAAAAAATATGTTATAAATCTAAAATTTCTATATTTTGATCAATATGTTGTCCATAAATCATGAATTTCTCAGGAATAAATTATAACTTATATAAATAGTTCTTCAAAATTTTAACAATTTGAGCATGATTGAAAAGTAAATAAAAACAATGTTGTAAATTATTTACTCAATTTTGGAAGTTTGAGTATTAAATATAAATTTGGAATTTTCTGTTCTCTTTACTAAATTGTATTTTTAGGTGGTTTTTTGTATTTAATTAATCAAAAAACTTAAGTCAAAACTCTTTAGTTAGCCAAAACAGGCAGTAGGCTGAGTAACACTCTGAAAATATTTTATTTTGATATGTTGTATACAAGAGGGTGATTTTTTTTAATATTGAAAACGTGATATTTATGTCCGTAATAATTTAAGGAAACTTAGGACCGCTAGTTTTTTTTAACAACCCCAAAATTAGTGTTTTGGGTCCGTATTTAACTACGTGTGAAAGTTCAATTATGTGATAGAGACGCAAATAATAAGTCATCATGCAAACAAAGTTACATCTTATTTTACATGATACTATGTGTTTACGATATATATTATTTCTTGCTATAAGGCGACGAATTTCTAACTAACGGGAAAAAATTATGAAATATAAAATAGAGTTTATTTTTATTTATAATTGGCCGAAGCTGTTGGGACCATAATTTTTATTACTATATGAAGTTTATTATTATATAGAGGAGTCTTATATACATGTTTTACTATACTACCTATTTTATTATGCCGTCTTTAGATATATTCCTATTTATAGTAATAAATGCCAATACATGCCAAAATTAAACTTTGATATATATATATATATCTATCCTTATGTATTTATATTTTGATATATACATGTCAAAATTATTTGTTTCACTGTTATGATTATAAAAAGATGATAATGCATGTATAAGTAATTATTAATTTATTTTTATTTGGTATAGTTTTTTCAATGCATGCCCATATCGAGATGACAAGCAGAGGAAAGAACTAAGTCGTGACTTGGCATTGGACCCTTTGCCAGTCAAGTATTGGTTCCAAAATAGGCGCACTCAAATGAAGGTTTAGTTCAACACCTCACTCTTTAATTCTCACTCTAGCTATCTAGTCTCTTGTACAATTTTTACCTTTGTAAAAATGCATATACGCTAATCTATAGTTTATGCTATATAGACTTTGACATCAACCGATAACTTAAATGATATTGAACAACTTTCTTGGACTCTTTTGATTGTATATCCTACAAGGCTAAAAGTGATAGAGTAGAACTTTATGTAAAAAGATATATAACAAGGCAACAAACAGATTCGCTCGGTAAAAATATAAAACCAGGTCCAATGGGAAGGAAAAATATAAATCAAAATTCTAAAGAAATAAGGGTTTTGTTCTGCCTCTAAAATGTAAGCAAGAATATGTTATACATAATTACTCTAAGAGGTTGAATGATCAAAAGTTAACTATAAAAGAAAAGCCCAAATTTTCAAAATAAAAAAAGGAAATTAATCCCCAAAAAAACATTTCTTGAACTATATTTTATATAATGTACCATCCAAAGGTTTACTAAAATGTGCAACTTTCTCTATCCTCGTTACAAACCCATCAAAATTAAAGTCACATTGGTGCTTGCCTCTTGACTCTCACCCACCACTTGCCTATGGGTCTGGAAAAGTGTATAAAATTTCATGTTGTGAAAATTAAAATACATAATTCATACTATAAAAAACGAAAAGGACAAACTTATATTAAATATTTCGGTTCCCATATAGGCGGTAGGATTGACATAAGTGGTTGGTAAATTCGCACTCAAATTTTTAGTTGAAACATTTTGAGTACTCCGTATCGAAAAAAATAATATCAATCATGGTTGATTTTCTTTTTACCATTTTTCTAATATTCAAACAAGAAAAACCTACCAAAATTAATCATCAAACTTTTCGCATGGTAATTAAAAAATAAAATGATTAAAACAATAAAGCATAGAGTCAAAACATAATAAAAACTAAAGCAATCAAAATAAGAAAATTAAAATAGGCAAACGAGTTCCTTTATTTTTTTGTTAATTCCGAGAGTAGTAAAAAAGCTGAAAAGCCAGAAGGAATTCAAAATTTCGAAAATATTGAGAAAAACAAAGTAAGCTGATGTTTTCGTGTGTATGCAAATCATCTATGGCACTATATGGATATGCAACACCTACATAAAAAGAATATGAAAACACATGTTTGTTGGTACATAATATATGGTATGACGGCCATGTATATATATAGTTATGCGCTAGAATTGTTGACACTGACTTAGCCTTGTCAGCATGTCCAGCTTTCTGTAACTCAAACTGGAAGTTCTGAACAGAACTCTTGTGAAACATGATTATCCAGTATATTCATATAGTCATATAGATAAAGATCATTCCATTTACATAGCAGTAGGCAGGAAATTAATCAGTGTACCTCGTATACAAATTGTTGAGTCAAAGTTTGTGTTGGTTGGATTGAGTTCGATATCTTCATTAAAGTGTTATTGATTATATGATCCTATATCCTCTTGTATTGTTCTGTATTCTTCCTTTCATGTCAATGTACGATGTCGTTAGCTGCTGAACTGAATTAAATATTGGTCTTCATACTTTTGTTAAGCTGTAGTTTAGTTTCTATAATTTAATTTTTGGCTCATAATTTGTAGCTTTCTCTTATTTAGGAAATACTGGCAAAACTCTATTGTATCTTGTAAGCGTTGTTTGATTAGGAAGTCGCATTATCAGTTTTACCTGCTTGATGCTTTCACAAAATTGTGTCGTAGTGGGTTATAGAGAGTTTTGAGGAATGGTAGACTAATTCATGTTTTTCATTCTGTGTTTCTTTTACCAAATGCCAATGTGGATTTTTTTTTAATGTTCTCAGCTACTGTATAAAATATTTTAAGCCCCTTGATTGTTATACTTGTTTGTCAATAGACCCAATACTTGAACAGTTAGTAATTGATATGTATTTACGATGATCTGTATGGAACAGGTATAAATGAGAGAGAAGGAAGGGAGAAAAGCAGGGACAGGGGCGTGAGAAAGATGAAAACAAGTATCGAGATGATAGAGATAGGAGAGGGAGCAGAAGTCAAGAAAGAGAGAGGGGAAGAGATCGATATCGAGAACGAGATTATTACAATAATGATTGGAAAAGAGATTTTGGCCGCGAGAGAGAGCGTGACCGTGACAGGAACACACATCGTTATTGATAACTGTTTTGACATTCCTTAGAGACATCAGAAAGGGTCTCATCTTGTTTTTATTTTCTGGTTTTAACTTTTAATGGCTATGCTCATAATGTCTGGATTGTTGAACTTCATGTATTATTGTTCACCCTGAATTTACGGATGGAATGTAGAGCTACTTAGTTTTTTGACAGTAGTTGAATTGCTGTTAATTCTTTTTTGATAGAATTGTGTATCCTATGAAAGATGATATTGAGGATTGTTAAAATTGTTGGGTTCGTTGGCATCTGGCAACTAAATGTGATGTAAGAATGACAAATATCTTCGTAATACTAGACCCTCAATTTTTTGTAACAATATTTAACAATATGTGCGTGACTAAAGATTTTAGTAAAAGTTACATTAACTACTTTGAAGTCGTAATCAAAAGGGTACTCAGGCTTCCCCCTATAATTTGCCTTCATAGTTTATCTTCAGAGCAAGTCTTCAAGTTCATCAGAAAAATAATTTATTAAGATTCCTTTTATTATTATCTAAATGTGTTTAGAGATTTTTTAGTATTTGATTGCATAACCAATTCCAATCATAATATATTTAGGTGTGAGCATGTCTTATGTGTTGAGGCTTCTGGGTGGTTAGGTTGATACATGAGAATGAATCTGTTTCCGGCTCCCATCCACAAAGGAAGGAAGTCGAGGGCTGCAGCCCCCTCATTTAGGAAAAAAAATGATGAAAACGTAATTATTTTTATAATAAAATTTTTAGAAATTGTTCGCCATTCCCTAATTTTATGTAAAAAACAGTCGTAGGATTTGAAATTTTTTTTATAGAATATATTGATCCCTCCCATATTCAATTTCTGGTTCCGTCACTATCTATTCACTACAAGAAAGTCTAAGCGTTGAGATAGCTTCTGTTGCTATTGTGTGCTCGTGACTTATTTAGTGACGAGAATAACAACGGTTTCTTTTGCTAATTTTGTCACCAAATTAGCAGCAAGAAACACTTCGGTATCATATTAGTAACAGAATATTGAGAATTTTTCTTATAGTGATCGACACATACAATGGAAGGAAATCAGGTTAAATTTGCTAATAATATTTAAAATCTCTGCTTATGCATTTTCACTAGAAAATTTCATATAACACACACATGTATATATATATACATACATATATATATATATACATATATATGTGTGTGTTTATTAATTTTTTGTTGTCCATAATTTTAAATCCATTGCATTTTATTTTATAGTAATCTTGAAGATGTACAAAATTTCTTTAGTGATGCTAGTTTAGGTATTATGACCGTTGAAGTGTATTTAACTGTGAAGACAAAACAAATGCATATAAGACAAAAATAATAACCCATATTTAGTTGGGCATTAATTTTTACGTACTTAGTCATGTAAATGTTTAGAGACTTCACCCGAGCTGAGCCGTTTTGTGCTTATATTTATAATAATCACGTACAAGTTTGTAATGTCAATATAGATTATTCACCAACCATAAAAATAAAATGATAATAGAAAATTTTAAGCCTTACATGATAAATAGAAAATTATAATCTGAATATCATTTCTTCCATTTCATCTAAATGACAATACTTGCATATTAGTATTATATACTCGATCGTAAGATATTTATAACAAATGCCTAATATATTTAACTTAAACATCTTACCTAGCTCTTGACATCATGATTTTAAAGAGTCTTTTGCTAAAGATAATAAATTAATATTCAAGAGTGAATAGTTATTTTAAATATACATCATTCGGACAATAGGATAAATGAGTCTTTGTGATGATAATGGTTCTCCATATATCCAATAGGATAAATGCCAATCATAAATTTGAACATAAGTGGAAGGAAAATGAAAGGAAATTTTCCAAAAAGAAAAATATGAAATCAAATTTTTATTTCTTTTTAGTCGATATCTTCTATAGGCTCTCTGAGATGTAACAGCGACTAAAGAAATGACCAAAAAGTGTCGTATTTGAAATTTATTTTCAAAAAGTATCATGTAAACCTTCCTTCCTAATTAATTTTTCAACTCTCTCAATACCAATTTCAAATCATATACTCCAGTAGAAAAAAAACAGAAGCTTCTTTTAGGGCCTTATTTTAGGATTAAAATCAACTAATAAACTCCTTTTATAAATATAAAGAAGCTATGGCTAGTGTAGAATAAGATGCTAATCCTGTATTTAAACTTCTCATCAAATATATTCTACAACAATCACATCATATATCAAGGTGCAATTATTGCTCTCAAGTAACCTCTCAATATGTTCAGCTATATAATAAATTTTTAAGCATTTTCATTCAAAGAATGAAAAAACCTTTCATCCAGTGAAGATCAAGCCATCCAATTGCGATGATGTGACTCAAATTGTATATATTTTATGATATTATATAAGGATCAAATATATTATGATAAATTCTTCAAGTGATCAACTTAAACCCTTGAATGACAAACTCTTAATTTCATTCCAGATCACTTGTGAATTGTGATTCATATATACCGTATTAAGTAAAATAAAACAAAATGCCTGGTAACAATCACTTCTAGACAAAACCGTCTTTACGCAAGTTTTTGGATAACTTGGGAATCATACTAAAGTTTTTGGATAACTTGGGAATCATACTAAAGTTCCACATAGTTACTTCTGGATGGCATTTTAGTATAAAGGTCCTTTAGAATGTGTTTGGATTTTTGGAACCTCGAAAATGTCAAGGGAAAAAAACAGAAAACAAAGAATGACAAAAAGAAAAGTAAAATGAAATCATTTTTCGTTCATGTGTTTGAAAGTGTTAAAGTATATTATTTCACATCGACTAGATAATGATCGAGCCTGTGATTTATAAAAAGTTACTCATCTTTACTATTACGAGCCCTTTTAATGATAACGTATATGTGTTCAATAGAAAGTTTGGAAAAATGAGAGAATGAAAAATAAAAGAAAGAGAGAGAGAGAGAGCTAGTCCCTTTTTTTTATAGCCTGTTTTCTATTTCCTTCCATTTGTGAAACAAAAGTGGTTAATTTCACTCAATCTACAAACAAAAAAAATCCATACTTTTTATCGTTTTGTATTCCATCAGTTTTCTCATGTAACCAAATATAAGAAATTGTTTAATCTGAAAATTAGTTTTCTCATCTATTTTTTGGATTCCAAACACACCATTAACCGGTGATATCGGATTTTAACTGAAAATTAACAATCACTTAAGCAAATGAAGAGACGCTTAAAAGAAAACATAGCGGCTTTGGTGATCCCCAAAAATTGCTCCAACAATTGGAAGTTTTTTGTTCCATGAAATTGAAATTTTAATCTTCTCTTTCAAGAGTTGTCAACCAATATCCCCTTCATCCCAAATTACAAATATTTGTTGAGAATACAGCTATTAAAAAAAAAAAAACGAGTCTACTTGTAATTATCTAAACATTTTAATTTAGTCAAATGAAAATACTTTATTCGTACAGAAAATCCAAAATCCAAGTAAGGGTAAATAATAAACATAAACTAACTTCGTCCATTCTGAGTTTTCGTTTTTGTAAAAGTTCATTTAAATTGGGACGTGATGATATAGAATAATTATCAATTAAATTGGGATGGATGGGGTATAGATTATAAGAAGCAATTAACCAAACTAAGTACATTTTTCTTTGTAAAACTTCATCTAACCTCCCGTATTTTTATAAATGGTTTTATTTATGATTTAATTTATCCAAAAACGTTTTGTACAAATTTTACCAAAAATTGGTCACTCGACTTATTTTTAGCCAAAAAACGAAACTCTTCCGAAAAACTTTATTTTAAAAACCTGTTACTAATTTTATAAACAAAAAGTACCCAATAGATTTGTTCTAAAAATTTATTATTTTTGAGTAGTAAAATAATATTTTTGGATAATGAGTTAACTTTTAAAACTTTGGGGACCAAATAGTTCGCTTCCACAAACTTTCTCAAAACAGTTTTTACATCTTCAATTCAGCCCACTTTCAAAACAGTAAACCTAAAACAAGAGAGAAAAAGAGAGAAAAGAGAGAAAAAGAGACCCTAGGAAGAAGAAGAAGAAAAAACCACCACTAACGGGTTCTTACCGGAAGCATCTTCTCTACGCTCTAAGTTAACGGGGATTATCCATTGCGATTAGACGAGGGTGTATGTTAGGATTTGGTTTTGCGTTTATTATAAATTGGGGGTTTTTGCCTTTTATTTTAATTATGTTCTTAATTTGTTAATTGAGGTTTATTTGTTGTACTTTTAATTCCATTATTTGAATTGTAGAAGTTGAGACTTGAGACATATTAATTTCGAATTAATGAGATTATGGATGAGTTTGCATGTTTTATGAGTTGATTATGTGATTATATAGTTGTTGATGAAATTGGGTAAATTTATGTTGAATAAAGATGAATTGTAGTTTATGCATACAAGTTGTTTGTTAAAATGCTTGAATGAGATTTTATGTTGTTGGAGTTGTTTGGCTAGTTGTGAATCTAGCACCTATGCTTATGGGTTATGTTGAATTACGTTAGAATGACGTATGAGAATGTGATAATTGAATGGTTTTATATTATTGGCTGAGGCCTTGTGATTTAGATTAGTGGCAAAAGTCTATGTCTCTCCCTAATTTCGGGGACATAAGACGGCCGAGGGGATAGGGAATGACTCGTCTTACGGACTGTGGCGAGTGACGTGAGAGTTCCTAGTGTGCACTATATTTATTTTATTGTTAGCAATGGTCTATGTCTCTTCCTAATTCCGGGGACATAAGACGGCCTAGGAGATAGGGAATGACTCGTCTTACGGACTGGAACGAGTGGCGTGAGAGGTTCAAGTACGCACTTTAAATCTATTTTTATGTTAGCAATGTTATATGTCTCTCCCTATACCGGGGACAATAGTTGACCGAGGGGTATAGGGAATGACCTACCTTACGGACTGGGGTAGGTGGCGTGAGAGGTCCATGTGTTGCTATAAATGTTTAATTAATTTATTTCGTTGTACGATGTTATTATTAATTCTTTTTATACGTTGATTATCGTAGTTGTTGTTTGTGAGTTCTTGCATTTATGGGATGGGCTGACGGTATTTTGTGGTGCCGTCCCGTCTATGTATGTGCGTGAGACTCACTGTTACAGTTTGGTCTTTCAGGTACAACTTAGGTTGGCACGTTCGGATAGGAGCATTAGCGAAGTATCGCATGGGCTCGGGGCATCTTTCAATTGCTTTATTTTCGCTTAGACTAGTTTTTGAGGTTGTAGCCTACGGGCAAATTACTTTCGTTTGCCATTTTTATAAATCTTTTCAAATCTTCTTTCCTTGTAGCCGCGTTTGGCAAATATTTTTATTTAATTGATTAATTGTTCCTTTAGCTCGCAAGTGTTTTTCTTTTAAAAATTTAAATTTTGTACCAATAGTTTCTCTTTCCTTTTATTTAAAAAGGTCACGCCTTGTGTTCGTGTTTTTCGGATTTTGGGGCGTGACAAGTTGGTATCAGAGGTAACCAGGTTCTTGTATACTTTGGGACGACGAGAAGATGGGTAACCATTGGACCAAGATCCATCGTATCATTTTCATAAAACTTTTTCCAAAAACTCAAACTTTTTCTAAAACGGGGGGTTGCATTTAGCTTAAGACAAGTAGCTAGAATTTAGTAGTAGTTGATGAAAGAAAGTCCACATGTGTGGCAAGTTAGGGACAATGAGGACGCTTGTTGATCCTGGCTCGCCAAACTAGTGGGTGGACCTCTCGTCGGTAGGTGTGAAGGAATACCTTAGCGATGTGGAGTTCTAGAGTATGCGAGGACGCTCGGATGCTTTAGGATAACGTATCGTGATGGGTTATCCCTCGCACTTTTGTGTTGTTTGTATGCGTGTGTAGATTGATATAGTGTGTATGAGGTATAAGTTGCATGTCAAGTAGTAGCGAAGTATTAGAGTGCGAGAATTGTGAAGTTGATGGTTTTATGTAGTGTATTTTCAAATTATTGACTTATGTGTGAATGAATAATTATATGCGAATGGATGTTAATCGTAAAAAATATTGTGGACTGAAATGATGTGGTTGTGTGATATGTGCCATGTAAGGAATTTACAAGTGTTGAGGAATTTTACGTTTTTGTATCGTTAATTTTCTGCAGAAAAACGATGGGTCGTTTTTTTTTAAGTATTATTTCGATCGGTCAACTTTTTCAGACCTCTCTGGTCAAAAACGACCGGTCGACTTTTTCTGATCTCTCGGGTCAGATTTGGACCAAAACGACTGGTCGTTTTGTCCAAAACGATTGGTCGTTTTCTGGTAAATTTTGTGGTTTTCTCGCTAAA
The DNA here is from genome assembly GCA_963682055.1 of Primula veris. Lineage (NCBI taxonomy): Eukaryota > Viridiplantae > Streptophyta > Magnoliopsida > Ericales > Primulaceae > Primula > Primula veris. Next base: position 8,041,909 of record OY821742.1, on the reverse strand, counting down.
CTTCAAACGCTCGTAACTCCTTCGTTTTTACTCCGAATTTGGTTCCGGTTGAACCGTTGGCTTCATATTTCAGTGCTCTATAATTATGAACCTTAGAAATCTTGATAAAATGATTAGCATGCAAAACAAGCTTTTATCATGATTTACATGTTTTGTAATTATCACGTAATGTGCGGAATGTTGTATTGTATGATTAGCGGAATTTGATACCTTTGCAAATTATTATAATATGTTATAAAAAAAAAATATATATATATATATATATATATAAAAATACATGTATTAGAATGAGAGAAAAAAAAGGATTTGGTTAGATTTTATTAGTTGGAAAATATGAATGTTTAATTACGTTTTGTGAGGTCGTGTCCTAAATTCATTAGTTTTATAAGTCGTTTGTGCACTTATTTCTTCCTTACAACATGATTCTACTGTTTTAGACATTGAATATAAATTTTTTCTTGGTTAGATTGTAAGCTAGTGTTTTATATATATGTTTCACATTTAGCAACTATTTTCCTTCACTCGATAGAATGATAACCGGGGACTTAGATATTTTAGGTTCTTAGTTAATTGCCCCTACATGAGGAATCTCGTTTGATACTGTATAATGTAAGACTATACTATAATGTAAGACTTAATTTAGTTGAGTTGGTTTGGTGTCCATATTTAAGAGGAATTACACACAGCTAATTTCATATGTGCTAAATTCAAGGTCGATATAAGGGAATTTTAATAGATTTTATTTTAATAAGATTAACTATTGAAAACTTAAGAAATAGATCTAGTGTAGCATGCCCCTGTACAAGTTAAAAATTTTGAGTTTGTAAACTATTATAGGTGAGACAAAGTTTTTAAAACATTTTCTTATTATCTCTATTAATGGTTTGTACGTTAATGAAGTCACTGGTTTGGTATATATAAATAAAAATGTAGTTAACTATTGCGGCAGATTGTAACTAACAAACAAAAGGGCATGATAGGATATATTTATTTATTTTATGGATTTTTTTTTTGAGTTGAAGTTTTCGACAGCTATAAGAGAACCTCGATTATGGTAGTTTCCTTCTAATTTTTGTAATTTAATGTTGTCCATGGATTACCTTTCGGTGCCGACTTTTGCTTAGAGTTTCAATGAAATGATACGTTAGGTTATTTTCAATTCGCTTGACCACTGTAAAAGATGTTTAAGCTATAATTAGGATCCAAACTTGAGATTTAATTTGTGTTTAAAGTGTTCGAATAATAAGTGAACTAGCATTATATTTGTCCTAGTTATTTCAAGTAAATCTCTTTGGTCGGATTAGTTGCAAAGTTTCAACAGGTCTTGCACTTTGATTGAGAGCATGAATTACATGTGAATTTGGAGTGGTATTTTGGGACTAAATATAAATTATTAGGTTTTGCGCTTCTTATTAATTAAAGATTGTTTTGTTTAAGAGAACATGGTATAAAGGGAGATTGGTATTATTTTTGGGTGGTGGTCTAGATGCTAAAACTGGATTGTTTGATAAATTAGAAACAAAATGCAATGTTAGGCCGGTTAGCACCATTATTATTATTTTTTTATCAGAGCGTGCAGCGGAAGCACATGAAATAGATATAGATGTTTAATTAATAAATATTTCGGAAAACGATATGGAAACGAGTTTTGGAATAGGTTTGGTTATCTTACGGTATCAATATCAATAATAGTTGTTTGAATTTGAACCATCCCAGAGGTTAATTATCAGTTCAAGGAAAACATGGTAGGAACAAATTTTATTTTTTTTACCAATTAAAAGATTAGCTTACATAATGTGTTTTGCTTTCATGGTGTACACTTTGTTATTAGCATTGATGATGACTAAAATCAGAATTTGGACTAAGAATTATGTAGACAGGAGTTATAGATTTTTGGAATTATGATTTGTGGGAGTTATATAATTTGGTAATTAATGAGATAATAAACGATCGGAAGTGGTAAAAGTTTGACCTTAGGAATTTACGTTAGTAGTTTTCCATCATAAGTTTTCAAGTTTCACAAGGATAATGCTGATATTATTATTAGTAATTTTAATCTCAAATGAGTTTCCAAGATACCTTTTATTATACTTCTTATATATAGTTTATGCTACATGCACACACAAGTAACTGTTTTGGAGACCGGTTGGTTAAAGAAATTATGTGAGCTGATTTAATCACGTCTAAGAAAGCATATATAATATTATTCGGAAACATTATCTTTTTTTTTTCAAGTTATTAAAGAAATAAAGTTTCGGGACGAAACTTCTTTAAGTGGTGGAGAGTGTAAAATCCCGTATTTTAATTTAAAATTTTTATTTTGAATATTTATTCTTCTAAATAATTACTCATGTGACTATTTTGTTTTCATAAGTAAGAATACTAATGTTTAGTTGTTTAAGTGATTTAAGGACCTTACGGTTACACGTTATCAAAGCTATAGAGTTTTAAAGGATTTAGAGGTATTTAATTGGTAAAATGATTTACCATGGATTGATACGTGGTAGTACGTTTAGGGATTAGCTGGTAAGAATTGGGCCTAGTAATTATGTAATTTACTTCGGTTAGAAATATTGAATTGTATAAACGTATGATTAGGAATAACGGTGTAAGTTATAAGTCTTTGAATGCCTCACTAAGATGATTAATGACATGATTTTATTGTATTCATATATAAAACCGATGCCTTGTCTGAAGAGTAAATGTCAATTAAGAATAGTAAATATTATCTTGAGGTTTCTATAACGAGATGTTTGTATTTATTCTTATATGTTGAACCATGGGGTTCAATAATTGATTTTGATTATAACTTTGATTATGTTTTTAATGATTTTACGATTTCTCTATTTCGATGATATAATGCTTGTCTTTTCCAAAAAGAGAATTTGTAAATTTCAGAACACCAGAAAGATAGAGCACAGAAAAACGAAGCCACAGGTTCAAGCGGAACCAGAATCGGAGCTAAAACGAAGAAGTTACGGGCTTTTGAAGTTTAACGAGAAAACCGGGAATACTGAAGAAACGACCGATCGTCTGGACAAAAACGACCGATCGTTTTTTGTTCAAATTCTTCCAGAGAGATCGTTATAAAAATGATCGATCGAAATTCAGAAAACGACCGATCGTTTTCTGAAAACGACCGATCGTCTGCAGAAAACGACCGATCGTTTTCTGCAGATTTCAAAATCAGCTTTTCAGCTTATTCTGAGAAATTGCTTAAAACTGTTGGTTAAAACCCTCAACCACTACCAACGGTCAGAAAAATACAAAACAGACCTTTGGTCTATATAAACCAGCCCAATCTCTCTCCCAAACCACCAATCAACATACACATCATCATCCTTCAACCTCTCTCAATCAAAACCCTAAAAATCACCATTTTGGTGAAAATATTCGAAAAAGAGGGAAATTAAGGAGAAAGCGATTCAAGCTCAAACAACATCAACAACTCACCAATTAGCTTATTTAGAAGCAATAAAATAGTGAGTCTAGTTACATTGTTGTAACAAAATTGTAAAGAGTGTTTTATAAACTCATTTGTGAGCGAGTGATCGGGTAGAGGCTTTGTAAGCGAGTGTTGCTTAAAAGCTCTAGGTCTTTTCATTCGGGATACTTATAGAGTGAGGGGGAGCTTAATCGGTCGATTAGCTAGTTAGGATTGTAATATCCGGAAAAAGATTATTAGTGAAATACTCGGTAGTACCGAGGAGAGGACGTAGGCCGTTTTGCCGAACCTCTATAAATCACGGTGTCAATTTCTTCCTTAACTTTTACTTTTCGCAACTTATATTATTGTTTATTTTCTTGCTTGCGTTTGAGGTTTTTAACGTTTATTAACGCTTAAGCTTAGAATTTCAAAAAGTTGGGTTGTTAGTTGCACTTAGATTTTAATTAGGCGAAAAGCACCAAAAACCTTATTCACCCCCTTCTAAGGTTTAGCCGCTCGGGCCAACAATTGGTATCAGAGCCGAGGCTCTTGCATATAGGAATCTAACGATTTAAGAGTTAAGATCCCGATGGCTAATGTACTTAATTTCACTTCCGGTATTGCTTCATCGCCTAATACTCCACCATTTTTTGATGGAATAAATTTTTCATATTGGAAGGATAGGATGAGCATGTTTTTACAAAGTTATAATGTTAAACTTTGGATGACCATAAAAGTAGGATATTCCGCACCTACATCCGAAAATAGCGAGAACCCAATCCCCGTAGAGAACTTAGATAACGCCCAACTAAAAGCCTACTCTACTAACTCTAAAGCGATGTAAGCTATTGTTTGTGTCGTTTCTCCTAACGAGTACAACAAAATTTCCGCTTGTAAAACGGCTAAGGGTATGTGGGATAAGTTAGTGGTTATGCACGAGGGAACTAACCAAGTTAAGGATTGCAAACTCCAACTATTAGTTCATGACTACGAGCTTTTTAAGATGAGCGAGAGAGAAACTATTTCCGATATGCTTGCTAGATTTACTACTATTACTAATGGATTAACATCTCTTGGTAAGTGTTTGTCTTGTAAGGAAATGGTTTCAAAGGTGATTCGGAGCTTACCGAAAGAATGGGAACCAAAGGTCACCGCAATTCAAGAGGCGCACGACATGAATACATACACTCTTGATGCATTGACGGGTTCACTCATTACTCACGGGATCATCCTCAATAGTCACAAGCCAATCTCGAAAAAGAAGGAGATATCTTTCAAAGGAACAACTTGTGACGAAAGCGATGAGCTATCCGATAATGAGAAAAATTCGATGCAAATCATTCGAATCGTCAAGGAAATACTAAAGCTTAAAGGCAAACGCAAACATAAAGGTAAATCGTCAAATACTTCAATTATTTCTAACGATTTTTTTTGCTATGCTTGTGGCAAGGAAGGACATATGGCGAGAGATTGCGTGATAGCTCTGACCAAGATGAAGTCGATCATCTTGGTTTCTATATGGCCATGGAAGACAACCATGAACAAAACCTCTCATCCTCAAGCGAAAGTGACAACGATGAGGTAAAAAATTTATCCCATGATGAATTAATTCATATGTGTGGAATCTATTCTGAAAAACTTCCTAAGCTTGTAGAGAAGGTTAAATCTCTTAAAAGGATAAATTCTTCTCTCAATGAAGAAATAAGATCCTTGAAAAGAGATAAAAATGAAAATGAGTCTATTCCAACATCGTCATTCTCTTTACATGATATAGATGACGAAAAGGAAGACTTGAAAGACAAAAACAATGATCTCATTATTCAAAACAAGTCTTTACAAACCGAGATCAACTTTCTTAAAAATGAGATGTCTAGACTTGCTAAAACTCTTTCAAAACCATCTTCTCTACATTGCGACTTATTAGAAAATTTTGAAGAGTTAAAGGATGCTTTCGATAAAGTTAAAAGCAAAAACAAGGTTTTGAGTTCTCATGCTTTTAACTTAAATGACAAGGTCAAGCTTTTAGAAACCGAGAATGACACTTTGAAATCTAAAAACAAAGAGCTTGTCATTTCCATTGAAAAACTTAATTTAACAATTTCAAAGTTTTCTAAGGGTAAAACCGTTTTAGATAACATCTTGAGTTGTCAAAAAGATTTCAATGATAAGAGTGGTTTAGGTTATGATTGCATTAGCTCTAATTCAAACAAAACCCACTTCGTCAAAGCCTCTAACATTTCTAAAACTCCTACCCTGCCTAAACAAGAGGTTGTTTTTACAAAAGGGAGCACTTCCAAGATTTTTCAAAAATCTTTTAATGATAGAAGAGGTTTAGGTTTTCAAACCAAAATGGATACTCCGAAAAACCTTTCCAAAACCTCGTATAATTCTTGTTATACTAAAAAATCTAGGCATTGTATACATTGTAGTAGAAATGAGCATATTTCTTCGAGATGCCCTTATCGCTTTCATGTTAGTAGAAGCGATTTGAAATGGGTAGTAAAGACCCAACTCACTAACAATGTCGGACCCAAAAGAAATTGGGGACCAAAAGACAAATCTAGTGTTGTAGGTATCTCCATCCAAAAGGATAAAATCAACAAGTGGCTGACAACACCGGCAAAAGTCGTGGAGGTCAAGAAGATAGACTCCACCATCAAAAATGAAGTCCCATTGATCGACAAAAGTGGAAGGCATACCAACAAATGGTACCACATATTTGGACTTGAAAACGCTCAATGCAAATGCCATTAGAGAGCGGACTCGACATCACATATTCGGTACACTCTATCCAATAATATTTACTTATATGTGATAAGTTGGGTCATATGCATCTTAATAACATTTTTCATGTTTTGGTTTTTCTTTGAAAACCCTCCACATAACCCCAATTTTTTATTGCATTTTGATAATGCCAAAGGGGGAGAAAAATGATATTTAGAGAAATGCGATTTGTTAAAATGGAGGAGATATTTTTTTTGTAAAATCATCATTATTTTGTCATAATCAAAATGGGGGAGATTGTTGAACCATGGGGTTCAATAATTGATTTTGATTATAACTTTGATTATGTTTTTAATGATTTTACGATTTCTCTATTTCGATGATATAATGCTTGTCTTTTCCAAAAAGATAATTTGTAAATTTCACATCAGAAAGATAGAGCACAGAAAAACGAAGCCACAGGTTCAAGCAGAACCAGAATCGGAGCTAAAACGAAGAAGTTACGGGCTTTTGAAGTTTAACGAGAAAACCGGGAATACTGAAGAAACGACCGATCGTCTGGACAAAAACGACCGATCGTTTTTGGTCCAAATTCTTCTAGAGAGATCGTTATAAAAACGATCGATCGAAATTCAGAAAACGACCGATCGTTTTCTGAAAACGACCGATCGACTGTAGAAAATGACCGATCGTTTTCTGCAGATTTCAAAATCAGCTTTTCAGCTTATTCTGGGAAATTGCTTAAAACTGTTGGTTAAAACCCTCAACCACTACCAACGGTCAGAGAAACACAAAATAGACCTTTGGTCTATATAAACCAGCCCAATCTCTCTCCCAAACCACCAATCAACATACACATCATCATCCTTCAACCTCTCTCAATCAAAACCCTAAAAATCACCATTTTGGTGAAAATATTCGAAAAAGAGGAAAATTAAGGAGAAAGAGATTCAAGCTCAAACAACATCAACAACTCACCAATTAGCTTATTTAGAAGCAATAAAATCGTGAGTGTAGTTACATTGTTGTAACAAAATTGTAAAGAGTGTTTTATAAACTCATTTGTGAGCGAGTGATCGGGTAGAGGCTTTGTAAGTGAGTGTTGCTTAAAAGCTCTAGGTCTTTTCATTCGGGATACTCATAGAGTGAGGGGGAGCTTAATCGGTCGATTAGCTAGTTATGATTGTAATATCCGGAAAAAGATTATTAGTGAAGTACTCGGTAGTACCGAGGAGAGGACGTAGGCCGTTTTGCCGAACTTCTATAAATCACGGTGTCAATTTCTTCCTTAACTTTTACTTTCCGCAACTTACATTATTGTTTATTTTCTTGCTTGCGTTTGAAGTTTTTAACGTTTATTAACGCTTAAGCTTAGAATTTCAAAAAGTTGGGTTGTTAGTTGCACTTAGATTTTAATTAGGCAAAAAGTGCCAAAAACCTTATTCACCCCCCCCCCCCCCCTCTATGGTTTAGCCGCTCGGGCCAACACTATAACTACTATGCGTGGAATATTTAAGGAGAAATAATGTTACATGTATTCAAAGAGTTTCTGTTGCTAGTAATTTATTAAGGAGGTAACTTTGCATGAGAAATTGAAACGGAAGTAATAAATTGGTATAGAATTGTTGTATAAATGCTAAGCCAATTGTCATGCCATATACACGTCCCTATAATGAATTCTTCCTTGTTAATATAGATATATACACCGTGTAAATAAAGAAAGAAAGCTAGGTAGCATTTTCCTGATTAGATTCTATTCTCCTTTACTGTATTAAAATTGTATGTATGTAACGAAAGTATACAAAGATGAGAGAATTAAATTCCTATGTTGTGCAAGGGAAAAGGTTTAGTGGAAAGCTAAGCACTAGATTATTCGTTGTAGAAATGTTTCTGTTCTTTTGGATTAATATTAGGTGAGTGGGTTTTGTCTTGCTATTATAAATATTCCGTTGCAACTTTTGATAATATTTTACAAGCTCATGGGTATTATTTTTCAAGTACTATTTATATATGGAAACATTGTTTTTATATACAGTGGATCTGTATAAAGAGAAGTAGTTTATATCTTATAAAGATAAAGGTTATATACAGTGTATCTGTATAAGATTTCTAAATTTATTATTTTATGATTTGCTTATGATTTGTATTTGGGACCATGAGAATAAGTCCAACGGAGAATTCCTAATAAGGGGAAGAGGAAAGTGGGGTGATGTTGGCAACTAAACGAAAGAGTTTAGTTCTCAACGGTTAACTTAGCGATTGTACATAGTTTTGTTAACCGGAACGTTTTAAGGAATAGACTCAGCCGTCATGCTGTGTGACCTTAATTACGTAGTGCACGTATGGTTTATACACCTGAGAAAAAGATCGACGGTAAAGAGATTGAGGAAGTCAATCGGGCTTGGTACTCTAAGATATACATGTTATCATTTTACTTTTATCATGAAAAGAAAGAAAAAGATTTTATTATTACTATTGCGATGGATTTAATTTTGATGAAAGAAAAGTGAAAAGTTTATTTATCTTTTATATTCAAGTAATTTCTAAATACTTATGTATTGAGAATTTTTATTAAACAAGTTATTATGTTCCAAGAAACTGAAAGGGAAAAATCTTATTTTCGTCCCGTATAATATATTGTGAGGCTCTCTCTCTCATTGAGCTCGTTTGGCTCACCCCTCTCTTTTTTTTAAAAAAAATGTTTTCAGGTTAACGAGCAGTTAAGTAGGGTTGATATCGAGTCAGTTTGAGGACCAGAAAGACCTTTAAGATTATGTGTTAAATTCCGCTGCGATTACATTTTTATTTTAGTTGTAAGAGATTAACTTCTTGTAATGAACGTAATTTTCGATATTCTATTTAATGAAGCTTTTGCTAAAAATTTGAGCTTATTTAATGAGTTATTTAGCGAGTGTTTAATAATTATTACATTTAGGCTTTGTTTAGCACGTGCCGCCACACGTGTTATTCAGCCGTGTGACACCCCCGGGTCTGGGTTGAGAGTTTATTTTATTAGAGTTTAGTTTACTATAAAGACCCGTACATTGAGTCTTGGGGACGTTTTGGAGTTGTTGAGTTGTTGTCTTTTATTCTGTTGATATTGTATATAGGTGTTTACCTTATTTGAGATTCTTACATGTTGTTCATGTACTTGAGTTATAGAGTTGGTACGGGTTGTGAACCCTGCGTATTTTATTTCTTAAATTATGTCACGAACTGTACGTTTAAATTCTTACGGTCTTATTTATAAAAGTTTATCATTTCTGGGTATAGTTGTTTAGAAATGGAATTTCAGGACGAAATTCTTTTAAGGAGGGTTAGTTGTAACATCCCGTATTTTTATAAATGGTTTTATTTATGATTTAATTTATCCAAAAACGTTTTATACAAATTTTACCAAAAATTGGTCACTCGACTTATTTTTAGCCAAAAACCGAAACTCTTCTGAAAATTTTTATTTTAAAAACCTATTACTAATTTTATAAGCAAAAAGGACCCAATAGATTTGTTCTAAAGATTTGTTATTTTTGAGTAGTAAAATAATATTTTTGGATCATGAGTTAACTTTTAAAACTTTGGGGACCAAATAGTTCGCTTCCACAAACTTTCTCAAAACAGTTTTTACATCAATTCAGCCCACTTTCAAAACAGTAAACCTAAAACAAGAGAGAAAAAGAGAGAAAAGAGAGAAAAAGAGACCCTAGGAAGAAGAAGAAGAAGAAGAAGAAGAAGAAGAAGAAGAAGAAACCACCACTAGCGGGTTCTTACCGGAAGCATCTCCTCTACGCTCTAAGGTAACGGGGGTTATCCATTGCGACTAGACGAGGGTGTATGTTAGGATTTCGTTTTGCGTTTATTATAAATTGGGGGTTTTTGCCTTTTATTTTAATTATGTTCTTAAATTGTTAATTGAGGTTTATTTGTTGTACTTTTAATTCCATTATTTGAATTGTAGAAGTTGAGACTTGAGACATATTTATTTCGAATTAATGAGATTATGGATGGATTTGCATGTTTTATGAGTTGATTATGTGATTATATAGTTGTTGATGAAATTGGGTAAATTTATGTTGAATAAAGATGAATTGTAGTTTATACATACAAGGTGTTTGTTAAAATGCCTGAATGAGATGTTATGTTGTTGGAGTAATTTGGCTAGTTGTGAATCTAGCACCTATGCTTATGGGCTATGTTGAATTACGTTAGAGTGATGTATGAGAATGTGATAATTGAATGGTTTTATATTATTGGCCGAGGCCTTGTAATTTAGATTAATGGCAAAGGTCTATGTCTCTCCCTAATTCCGGGGACATAAGACGGCCGAGGAGATAGGGAATGACTCGTCTTACGGACTGGGGCGAGTGGCGTGAGAGCTCCTAGTGTGCACTATATTTATTTTATTGTTAGCAATGGTCTATGTCTCTCCCTAATTCTGGGGACATAAGACGGCCGAGGGGATAGGGAATAACCCGTCTTACGGACTGGGACGAGTAGCGTGAGAGGTCCAAGTACGCACTTTAAATCTATTTTTATGTTAGCAATGGTCTATGTCTCTCCCTATACCGGGGACAATAGACGGCCGAGGGGTATAGGGAATGACATACCTTACGGACTGAGGTAGGTGGCGTGAGAGGTCCATGTTTGCTATAAATGTTTAATTAATTTATTTCGTTGTACGATGTTATTATTAATTCTTTTTATACGTTGATTATCGTAGTTGTTGTTTGTGAGTTCTTGCATTTATGGGATGGGGTGACGGTATTTTGTGGTGCCGTCCCGTCTATGTATGTGCGTGGGACTCACCGTTACAGTTTTGTCTTTCAGGTACAACTTAGGTTGGCACGTTCGGATAAGAGCATTAGCGAAATATCGTATGGGCTCGGGGCATCTTTCAATTGCTTTATTTTCGCTTAGACTAGTTTTTGAGGTTGTAGCCTATGGGCAAATTACTTTCGTTTGCCATTTTTATAAATCTTTTCAAATGTTCTTTTCTTGTAGCCGCACTTGGCAAACATTTTTATTTAATTGATTAATTGTTCCTTTAGCTCGCAAGTGTTTTTTTTTAAAAATTTAAATTTTGTACCAACAGGTTCTCTTTCTTTTTATTTAAAAAGGTCACGCCTTGTGTTCGTGTTTTACGGATTTTGGGGCGTGACACTTCACGTACCATAACTGTTCTGTTATCTAAATACTCTTTTTATGATTTTATCGATGGTAATTTACCATTTTATTGTCACGCCCCAAATTTTACACCCGTGACCTTTGGAAACTAAAGAAAACATACTGGAAGAAAAAACAACTTTCCAAGCATACTTCTCCGACTTATATTACACCAAAAATTACATTACATTAGTATGTTTTCTACACATCTACTCCTAATGTACATCATTTACAAAGTATTATACCAAACTTAATAGGCTATGAGTGTCTAGGCTACCCGCACAACCCAAAATCTAGCCCGCTCGCTGCCCCGCTCAACAGCTTAACCTGTCATGGAACTCAGTACATCTGAACCTCCACCTAAAATAATAAAATAAGCAAAGATAAGAAAACGAATGAAAAGAGTGAGTCAACTATTCATTATATATATACGTCAACAAACTAAAAATAAATAAATAATGCAATGCATATATATTTAGTTATTTATATATGTATTTTGTCTTTTTATTTCTCATCCGCTAACCTCCTCTACTAGAACTACTTATGCCAAGTGGCGTGACTCGATAAACGACTCAAATGTGTATAAAGTCGGATTCACAAATAAAGTGCCGGATCACTCCTCAGATCCACATATGGAGTCAACTTCTCATGAAACCATACGCCGGTTATTGCCGTATTTCCCGTGAGTAGCAAGCTCGCCGGAACTCCTTTTGGCACGTGAACCCTAAACCAATAAAAAGATTGAAAACAACGACTAATGACGACACCACACCTCCCCTCGGTTACTTAACCTCACTACTCCAATTTACTAAGGAGTTATATGATAGCACATTTATATATTTGCAATATACAACTACTGAATCTGAAATCTTAACCATTATCATACACATCATTTGCAATTAGCTACCATACTGTGATGTACATCTAATGAAATTACAACAAAATCTATCACATAAATAATTTGCATTAGCTAATATATACCCTGACAAGTTACTAGGGAATGAACAACAATATTTGGTTCGAAGGTGTCATGAGCTTAGGTCACAAATAATTTAACTACTAAAAACATTATTAGAATAAGTCAAACACCCCAACTACACACTGGTTCCCGCTATCCATCCCAAGTAACACTTAAACTTAAACCTTTTGTACTGAAACGGTACCGTGAAAGCTCTATTGTAACTTAAAGTTACACGTATTATTACTACTATAATAAACCCTGTTGGTCCGTAGGAGTCTAAACCTTAGAGAGGGGGGGGGGGGGGGTTGAATAAGGTTTTGTACGTTTTTCGCGGAATAAAATCTATGGGTTAATAACTAAGCTAAACTAGTGAATTGTATAACTAAAACACTTTCGTTAACAAATTATTGCTAATTTTAATATAAGCAAGCAATAAATATAATCGATAAGCAAATGCGAAAAGTAAAAGTTAAGGGAAAGAAATAACGCAAGATTTATAGAGGTTCGGTAAAACGCGCCTACGTCCTCTCCTCGGTATTTTTACTACCAAGTGTTTCACTAGAATCTCTTTTCAAGGTTACAACCTAACGAGCTTAATCAACTGATTAAGCTCCCCCTCACTTTATGAGTATCTCGAAATGAAAAGCCTAGAGCTTTTAAGCTATACTTGCTTGAAAAGCCTCTACCCAATCACTCGCTCACAAATGAGTTTATAATATACTCTTTTACAAGTTTGAATTGAATGAATCACTCACTAACAAATATTATCTCGATGTTTATAAGATTACAATGAGAATATAATCGAGAATAATTTATGAATAATAAGTGAGAAATGAGTAGTATAAGCTTGAAGAATTTCTTTGTGTAATTGCTTAAAATGTTGAGTAAAGATGTGTGTCTTCTTCAATGGATTTATGGCTTATAAGTAGAGCCAAAAGGTCTCTCATTTAATTTATGACCGTTGCTGGTTGTTGGCTGAATTAAATGCTGGTTATTCAGCAGTTCGCCCAATTTTCAGGAAAAGCTTAAAAGCTGGAATTTGAAATTCTACAGAAACGATCGGTCGTTTCTGTAAAACGATCGGTCGTTTTTCATCTGTGCTCACTGGACAAATTCAGCCTTAAAACGATCGGTCGATTTGCTTTATGATCGGTCGTTTTTTGCTAAGTGCTCACTGGAAGAATTCATACATAAAACGATCGGTCGTTTTATCCTGGCGATCGGTCGTTTTCACAATGTACTCTCTGGAAGAAATCAGTCCATTTATGATCGATCGTTTTGCCTGTGATCAGTCGTTTTCACAATGTTTTATTTTGATATGTTGTATACAAGAGGGTAATTTTTTTTAATATTGAAAACGTGAAAAATTTATGTCCGTAATAATTTAAGGAAACTTAGGACCGATAGTTTTTTTTAACCACCCCAAAATTAGTGTTTTGGGTCCGTATTTAACTACGTGTGAAAGTTCAACTATGTGATAGAGACGCAAATAATAAGTCATCATGCAAACAAAGTTATATCTTATTTTACATGATACTATGTGTTTACGATATATATTATTTCTTGCCATAAGGCGACGAATTTCTTACTAACGGGAAAAAATTATGAAATATAAATAGAGTTTATTCTTATTTATAATTGGCCGAAGTTGTTGGGACCATAGTTTATATGACTATATGAAGTTTATTATTATATAGAGGAGTCTTATATACATGTTTTACTATACTACCTATTTTATTATGCCGTCTTTAGATATATTCCTATTTATAGTAATAAATGCCAATACATGCCAAAATTAAACTTTGATATATATATATATATATATATATATATATCCTTATGTATTTATATTTTAACTTTTAAAACTACAGATTTTCTATGTGATCCTTTATCATAAACTCCATTTAGTAAAAAAATTATTTGTTTCACTGTTATGATTATAAAAAGATGCTAATGCATGTATAAGTAATTATTAATTTATTTTTATTTGCTATAGGTTTTTCAAGGCATGCCCATATCCAGATGACAAGCAGAGGAAAGAACTAAGTCGTGACTTGGCATTGGACCCTTTGCCAGTCAAGTATTGGTTCCAAAATAGGAGCACTCAAATGAAGGTTTAGTTCAACACCTCACTCTTTAATTCTCACTCTAACTATCTAGTCTCTTGTACAATTTTTTCCTTTGTTAAAATGCACATACGCTAATCTAGTTTATGCTATATAGACTTTGACATCAACCGATAACTTAAAAGGATATTGAACAACTTTCTTGGGCTTTTTTGGTTGTATCCTACAAGGCTAAAAGTGATAGAGTAGAACTTTAGGTAAAAAGATATATAACAAGGTAACAAAAAGATTCGCTCGGTAAAAATATAAAACCAGGGGGAGAAATTTGAGTACAAAATTTCAAATAGTTTTCATGCAAAAAGAAAAAAGACGAGGTAATTAGTAAGAGCAAAAGATCTAAAAGGCAGAAATTTATTGGAATCGTATTTAAATGTAATAAATTGTTATTAGATTTTACGTATTTTGTGTAGTCTATTATGAATTTTTATTATTATTAATATATTTTTTGGTTTAAAAGGAGATAAATTTAGTATGTTGAGTTTTTTTTAAGTATTTTAGATAGTGATAGTTTTTGAAAATAAATAGTTCACACATGCATATTAGACGGTATAACTTGTGTAACTAGGGGCGGAGCCAACACAAAATGTTTAGGGTTGCCAAAATTAAAATACATAATTCATAATATAAAAAACGGAAAAAACAAACTTATATTAAATATTTAGGTTCCCATATAGGCGGTAGGATTGACATAAGTGGTTGGTAAATTCGCATTCAAATTTTTAGCTGAAACATTTTGAGTACTCCGTATTGAAAAAAATAATTATCAATCATGGTAGATTTTCGTTTTACCATTTTTCTAATATTCAAAGAAGAAAAACCTATCTAAATCAATCATCAAACTTTTCGCATGATAATTAAAAAATAAACTGATTAAAACAATACAGCATAGAGTCAAAACATAATAAAAACTAAAGCCATCAAAATAAGAAAATTAAAATAGGCAAGATCTTAGATACCTTTCCATACATTATTATAGATTTATAAGCATGTATCTTCACATCAAGAATGGTACGGAGTAAACAATTTATTTTATTCAAATTCCAAATATTTTTGAAAGTAAATCTTTTGTAATATATATTTACTCCTAACAATTATTTGTTACATAACATTTTTATTATTAATTTTGCATATAAACTCTAAAGTTAATTTATAATTATATTTTTCCCTTAATATTATATTATACTACTTAGACAATGCATTTCTTCTGACACATGGGTTGACTTGTCATCAATTACAATAATTTACTATTTTATATCTACTAATATTATCACTACATGAGATTTCGTAGTAGTTTATTACATAAATGATATTTCATTTTGAAAGGTGTTGCCAACAAAAAATATTAATGGGTTGTCATAATACATTATTTATAAATTAGTTCGAAAAACAGTGCTAAATAAATATTTTTTAAAAAAAATTATGTGATTGCCGTGGCAACCACTTGTCATATATGAGTTTCGCCGCTGTATGTAGTAATACTTTTTCATCATTACCTTTTTTTTTTTACCTCTCAGATGCAAAATGAGAGGCATGAGAAGGTACAATTTCGGTTAAAGAATGAGACGCTTCATGCTGAAAATATGAGGCTAAGAGACACACTCAACAACTCCCTTTGCCGCGCTTGTGGTGGTCCAAGTGCTGTCAATGATCCTTTGGACGAGAATCATTTGCGAATGGAGAATGTCCGTTTGAAAGATGAGGTATATATGTTGCACTTTATCCTTTTATAATAATTTCAATAATATATATTTGACATTGGTTTGACATGCCTTTTGAAGCTGGTTATATAAGAAAAGATTTCAACTTAATCTAAAAATGCAGGTGGTTGTCACGGATAGCGCCATGCGGAATAAGATGAAATTATGAAAAATGTTTGTGGTGAAATGGTTAAAGTATTTGTGTAGTGAAATTACAATAGCTACAACTCAAAGTTATATTTTAGTTTTAACTTAAGAGACTTGAGTAACATATTTAGATTTCTGATGATCTATTTATCAAGAACACAAATTGACTGAAGTCTTGCATATACTCCTATTATATACATTTCCATATATAGATAATCAGATTATGCAATTTTCTCATAATTTCACATGTTTATGTGTGAGTAAAGTTTTAACATCCATAATGCATATAAGTGAATAATAGAAGTCCAACTTCCAACAAATTTCTTGATCATGAATCTAGAAAATGACTATTAATTGTTATGAACATGGATGTGGTTTAGCACTATGACCTTTTTCTCTCATGAAACAGTTTCCAATAACAATGAAAGGTATGTACCATGAATGTTACAAACAAGAAAAATATAAATTTGTGATTCAGAATGCTACTTTGGATCTTTGGTGGTGCTTTTCTCAATAAAAGATTACTACTTTATGATTATATATGAAAATGATGGTCTAATTTGAGTTAGAATTTGAACAATGTAATTAATTATTGAACGGTAAACAAATTAATTTGCATATTGCCATTTGATATCTTTAGTCTACACAAATTGCATTATAATTGGACATAGTGGTTCAAAATAAAATAAAATCTGGAATCATGGTACTAAGTAAGAAAAATAAGAATTGAGGGTACTAAATTACTAATCGAGAAAACACAAACTATTCAGAAAATGCTAAAAACCCACTTATACAGTTCAACAGTAGTACTTGCCTATATTTTTAGTTTTATTTTATATATATTTTTACCTTCCAATTTTGGTTTTGAACTTGTAAAAAATTTCAGATTGAACGGATGATCAATGCAGCCGCAAGACGTGTCAACAATCCCATGCCATGGGTCCCACAAACCTGTATGTCTGAGAATGGAGTTACGGGAAGAGAGGCACTCTTGATTCAGCTATCGTTAAGACAAACCATATTAACATTATTACTGCTCTCATGAATGTTGTAAGTATCTACTTTTGGTTATGTAAAATAAGTAAATGGTAAATCTTATCTAAATCATTTTAATAAGAAATTAACTAAGAGCATAAAAAGTTAAGCATTTTCGTGTAGAAAAATGTAAGCTTTTCAGCATAGCATTTTTGAGATTAAAATCAAGCTTTTGAGATTTGAAGAGCACTCTTTGAAAACAAAGGATAAACTTTCAAGTCATTTAATAGCTTTTGTGCAACAGAGCAAATATAATGATGGAGCCGCGTTTTGGAAAACATGAAAACGATAATTGATTTTATAATGCAGCCATGGCTCAGAGGACCTTGAGTAATTAAAACAGCTTTTTTCAAGGTCATGAATCATATTATGATTTTTTAATGAATATTAGAATCAATGGGCGAATCTCTTTTCTGCAATCGTGGCAAAAGCTATACCGCTTGAGATGTTGGCGACAGGGCGTGATGGAAGCTACGATGGAGCCTTACAGCTGGTAATTAAGATAGAAGTGCATGATGTTCTCATAGAAAGTACATATGATTTTCCGCACAATTTTATTACAAGACGTACTTTTTTATTTTCTCAAGGTACATGCAGAGTATCAGATAATGACACCTCTCGTCCCAACTCGGGAGACGACTTTGGTAAGGTATTGCAAGCAGCGGGACGAAAGAATTTGGGTTGTGGTCGATGTTTCCTTGGACGAGATGGAAGCTGATTCTATAATAAGATTCCAAAAGCGAGCTTCTGGATGTGTAATTGAGCAATTGCCTAACGGATACTCTAAGGTAAGAAATAAAACATGCTTGAGTAATTGTCACTCTTCTAATTTATACAATAATACCTAAAGAAAATCAGCGTTCTTTAATAATATGGACATGGTTCAAAGTGTTATATTCATTTTGGTACAATTTTAAAACTAGAGTCTGATTCATCCTATTGTTGCTCAGATAACTTGGATGGAGCATGTTGAGGTGGAGGATAAGGAGAACAACAGTATATACAGATCGGTAATTTGCTCAGGAGTCGCATTTGGGGCAAAAAATTGGCTTTCCATTCTTAATGGGCAATTTGAACGCTTTTCTTGTTGCAGTGCAATGGGTATTCCTTTTAATAAACTGAGCAATATCGGTAAGTGTTAATACCCAATTAGTACCATGGGGTTTAAGAAAGTAGCGATACTACCCCGTCGTTTTTTAAATGTGCAATTCAGTACCTGAACATTAATGTTTGAAGCAATTTAGTCCAATTCCGCAAAAAATGATGATGTTATCGCTGGCACATCATTAATTTCTTTTAGTCTAGGAGGCAAATCTGTCATTTTGCCAATATATGTATTTGCAAAAGATAAAATAAAACAAAAATGTACTTATACACTAATACATACATTCAAACATACATACATATACAGATACATATACACATTACACACACAAATATATCCCAAGGTAATCTTGTCTCTAATACTAATTGGGTATTATACTTATCGGTAATTTCCATATGAGTTTAGTTGATTAAATCCTGCGTCACGATAACTGGTAACGCAAAGCTAAGCTTGTCAAAAATCTTTCAAATCCTCGAAACTTAAGAGTAATGACTTGATACAGTTCGAATTATTGAAAATTACCATTTAGTAACCAAAGAAGGACTTGCTTTTTATTTAGCCATAGGGAAAAAGTCATTTCCCATTTTATGTTACTTTTGATGCCATTCATTTAATAACTTGAGTTCACATCGACATAGTGTTCAATGAATCGATTTCATTTTTTATCACCATAAACTGATTTTCTGTTGAGATATTGTTTAATGATCTGGTTTTGCTTTTAATGGTCATAAACACCAACAATTAAGTTATAAAGTTGCATTTTTTTCTTTTCTTTTTCTAAAATCTTATTTAGGAAAGTTTTGAAGCTGAATATTAAACAGTATGTAAGTGTAAAATTTGTCCCAAAGGGAGACTTCCCTAAGCATACACATAAAACTGAAAATATAGTTGACATACGACTATTTTTGTATACAGAAGGAAGGAAAAGCTTATCGAAGATGTCTGAAAGAATGGTGACAGCCTTTTTTAATAGGGTGGGAGCCTCTACTGCTAACCGTTGGAAAACACTTTCTCATATTGGACCTGATGAAGTAAAGGTGATGACCCACAAAAGCGTCAACGAACAAGGTTGCCATAATGGCATTGTCATTACTGTTGCAACCTCTATCTGCCTTCCTACTGCAGCAAGGAGAGTTTTCAATTTTTTCTTTGATCAGAACAACCGACCTAAGGTGAATTTTCTCATTTCAGCTTCTTCTTTTGGACGAACTATATGAGAAGCTAGGGTCCTAAGTTTTACAATCACGTTGATATTCCTACGAGTTAGACTAAGCTTTTCGCACTACCTACAAGTATGTATACTAAGGCCTCATTTGGTTAGTCCCAAACTAACAATCCAGACAGATGCTGAGTATGTTTTGAAAATATGGTCGAATTAATAGTCCTCGACTAATAATATCAAACCTTCGACGATCATTTGATTTCCAACTTTCATTTATGGTCCCGTCCTTCATTATCCAAACAAACATAGGTCTTGTGGACCCCATATAGTGTCAGTCCCATGACCAAGTACCCCAACAAAACAAATCCTAAGTATTATCTAATGCAAGTATTGAGAAAGTAGTTTATAAATTTTCATTTACATCTTTGGGTATTGTGCTTCTGTTTCCCTATCCAAGGGTTTCGTTAATGAATAATTCGATACCATAATTTATAACTGAGAATACTCCGATTTTTTTATTATTGTCTAGATAAGCGTGCATATTGTTATTAACCTTTCGAATGTATGTCGGTTTGGAAAATACAGTGGGACATCCTTACCAATGGTGCAAATATATATCAAATGGCGAACAAGACTACTGGAGAGCTAGCTGGAAATTCCACTAAGTTGAGCCGCGTAAACGTAAGTTGGATAAGCTTCACTTACATACCAACACTATAATGTTTAGCATTAACATAATTTCGAATTTATTAAGGAAAACCTATATTTCTTAAGAATATGTACAAATCAATGTAGCATCATTGAGAACCATGAGTATCAAATGATAAACAGAAAGAGGAAAAGAGTCGGTAAGATTGAACATTATTGCGCATCCATACCAAATATTAAAAAATGATTTTCAACCTTGGGTTTTCTTTAATCAAAAGTTCCAGAATTTGTACTAAATGTATATTTCCTCCTATAAATTAACCATTTTTTGTCATATAAACTAATCTAGGGTATGTCAGAGAATCCGAACAGTATGCTGCTCCTTCAAGAGAGTTTTGCTTACCCAACAGGGTTCTTCATTGTCTACTCACCCATTGATCCTAGTGCTATGACCGGGGTGATAGACGGTGGAGACACAAATGGAGTTCCTTTGCTACCTTCAGGATTTGCTATCCTTCCCGATTATTCTGGTGGGTCGTTGCTCACGCTTACGTTACAGGTCCTGGCCGACTCACCCATTGAATCCAAGCTATCACTTTTTGATTTGACGACTGTGAACAACCTCATGTCTGGCACTCTAGGTAGGATCAGGGCCTTTTTTGGGGTGCCATCTAATATTGGTAAGTTTAGAATCTTAAGACTACAGTGAAAAAGTTAGCTAGAAAGACATGGGATAGGATCAGGATAAAAAACATTTGACACGAACTGAGTATTTTCCCCTTAAAAAGATACACGTTTAATCCAGGGCTAAGAGACTAAGATGAGCTAGCATTTGGTATGAATTTCAACCTCATGCTTTGTCTAGATTTAAGGGTTGTCAAGGACCGATTTTCTGGAAATTGGATAATAGTTTTAAGATTTATGACACATTATGCTAGTTTGGCCTCTGTGTTGCAAATATTTTTGCTACAGAAATTGTGTAAAATTTTTGTTACCAGCAAAATGGCAGTCATCACTTGCTCCCGTTAACATTAGTTCATTTTTTGCTACCATTAAAAATGAACTAATGTTCTTTACTTCATTTAGATACTCATATTTTATTTTTCTTTCAGGATTTACTTTTAGCCAAATGGTCTTTGAGTCATTAATTTATTATGCTATGTTGGTTTTTGCAGAGTAAGGAACAACGGAGAGGGCCTTGGAACCTCTGCTATAGAAGATGATGATGAGTCCAGATCATTATAGCAGCGACCCGTTAATAAATAAAATTTCAAAGGGTCTAAGTATTCGAATAGACTTATTTTAATTTTTACATGCAGAACAACATACATTTCCAAAGTTTTAAGAACTATTCTTCCTTTTCTGATACTCCAAATTTGAATTATTTGGAAGACTTTCGGAACTCCAGAGTCCAGATTATTGAATATGTTGACATCATTGTTTCTTTGATTTTTGAGCTTTGAAAATGCTCAAAAACTTATTGCGTAACCACCCCTTCTTCAGTAATATACCTTTTACAATGATCAAGCTTTTTATGATGTGAAAAAGGTAGCCTAGTACATAACAAAAGATGTTTCTTTTTTGGATTAGTTACAAAGCGGGTCTTATAGTAGTACAAACCGCTACCAAAAGCATGTAAAAGCAAACAACATCAAATAATTCTCTTAGGTAACAATCTAAACAACTATGATAAATCTAAGTCGAACTCTAGCTAATCTCATACAATCCACCTTAAAAAATAACCAAGTGTTGACAAATATTCATAAACAATGTGTTGGCGCAGACCCAAAAGTACTATGTTTTCCGTTTCACAAGTAGTTTGTCTTGATCAACCTAATCCAGTTTCATAACAAAGCCAGAGACAACGATAGTCGCAAATAAGCACATCCAAAGATTAGACTTCAAGTCAAATAATCTTGGTCAGAATTCGGATTATAACAAAATGAACGTATAAAAATTTGGGAAATTGATGGTTAAATACACTACTAGTATGACCTTAGTTATAAAAAAAAACATGGGTAAAATATTATTTGACATTTGATACATAGCATCTAAAATATTCTCACGTTACCATTCAATTATTATAGCAAAACTATTAACTCACTCACTATTTTTTAGCACTTTATTACATGTTTTTTTTTTCTCTGTACATATTCTTTCTTCTACGTATTTAATGGGAATTCATTTACATTTCCTTCTAATTTGAGCCGTTTCACTAATTTTATTGTTATCTCCAATCATCAATACTTTATATTCTCTAGATTTTATTTTATATTGTTATTTGTTTATTATGTTTTTCCTTCTATGCTTTTATGATTTCTAATTATTTAATTAATATATTTTTTTTACTATTTGTAAGTATACTCTAATTTTTCACTTGTTGCTCTTTGTTTTTCTCCCATAGTGCTATCTATTTTTCTTTCATGGTTTTTTCTCCCATTTTGGTGTCATGAAGGTTAGACTTTTAGTTTGCTGTTTGATGCTATCAGATGCTCTCTAGTTCTATGTTCTTACTATATTTTCATTTGATACTATATACTCAATTATTGTTTTTGAAATTTATTTCCATTGTTTTGTTGGCTGCTTTTGGTTGCTCTCTACCTCATTTTTTTTATTCTTCTTTGATTCTCTAATTTTTTCCTCTCAAACTGTAGTTTTAAATGTCAATAATATAAAAAAGTTTTCTTTCTTTTCAAAACTAAAACGACAAGTTCTACGTTTTTACTATTTTTCCATTTGATGCTATATACTTGATTATTGTTTTTGAATTTTATTCCTGTTTTTGTTTGGTGCTTGTTGGCCGTTTCTCTCTACTTTGTTTGTTTGATTCTCGTTTGATGCTCTAAATTTCTCCTCTTAATTTGTATATTTATATGTCAATAATGTAAAAGGGTTTTCTTTCTTTTCAAAAATAAAATTACAAGTTTCACGTTCTTACTATATTCAATTATAGTTTTTAAAAAAAATCGCGTTTTTTTTTTGTATTTGGCGTTTTTTGTTGCTCTCTACTTTATTTCTATAATTCTCCTTCGATACTCTCGTTTTTTCCTCTTAAATTGTTTTATACCAATAATGTAAAAGGGTTTTCTTTCTTTCCAAAAAAAGAATTACATGTTCTATTTTCTTATTATATTTCCATTTGATGCTATATACTCAACTATTGTTTTTGAATATTGTTCGCGTTTTTCTCTTTTTTGGTGTTTTTTTCTGGGGTTTTTTTGTTGTTTTTTGCTGCTCTCTCCTTTATTTCTTTGATTCTTCTTCGATGCTCTAAATTTTTCCTTTTAAATTGTATTTTTATTTATCAATAATGTAAAAAGGTTTTCTTCCTTTTCAATAATAAAATTACAAGTTATATATATATTAAGAGAAAAAAAAGTTAAGAGATAACTAAGTTAGAAGCTGATTTAAAAAGGAGAGATGTTTTAGGATATATTTGTTTTCCAACATTAAGATCATAGCAACGCACTAAACCTTAATTCCCCTTAAAAATTTAATCCCCATCTTTAGATAGCCCAAAGGTCCAAATGACACATTGGTCATCTCATACCAATTTAGCCAATCGGACCCGATACTCGTCGCTCACAAAAGAAAAGCTCCAACCTCATCATTAGCGAGTTCAAGTGACAACCCAATTACTCGAAAAGACAAGGAACTAGAAACCATTAGATCTAAACCGAAACATTCTAAAAAAATGTAATGATATGTACACTATTCCCACACTAATTGACATACTCATAGGGGTCAAACGTTAGTATAACATATATTTTAACACACAAACATGTTTAGGCTAAATCTGTTTTGATCCCTGCAACATATGATTGATGACGTGGTTAGTGTGGTCATGAGTGTGAAAATAGTGTATATATCATTACCCATAAAAAAAATATCAGGCAAGTCAATAAATCAAACCAAAAGAAACTAAATAAAATAAGTAAGTAAAAATAGAACGACTCCAAATCTAGCAAAATACGGATCCCCAAATTTTACCTTTCAATCGGTTCAACCCCGTGAGGATTCAATCCAATGGAAATACCTATTCATACCTGTCACTTAACCAAATCGAGGAGTTTATTCCCATCGGAACCCGTAATTAAGAAGTCCAAATGGGTTTGTAAGATTGCCCAAACACACGGCCAAGTGAAAGTAATTGTCGCTAGAAAAGCATGGAGGGAAGAAACTGAGTGATGAGGAATAGTTGGAGATATCCCAATGGCAGAGGAGTGGCAGAGAGCCCTCCCCCACCCCGGGCGGAGGCAGATCTGGGTTCTAAGGTTTAAGAGGAGGAGGAGGAGGAGGAGGAGGGGGGGGGGGGGGGGGGGGGGGGGGGTTGGTATATGTGTTTGAAATGCTATATTATGCATGATTTCGTTGTATTTCATTTTCAATTGTTTCTTTTTTTAGGGTAATTATAGCCTAAATAGTAGCGTTGATAGTAGTTGAATCTATATTATTGGAGACAGCGATACCGAGAACTTTATAAGACGGGGATTTTGATTTGTTATAGTGTTTGTGTAGGATGTGATTACTAGAACCATAACCTTTTACGCCATGTAACTGTAATACTCAATTTTGATTGTTTACTTTTGTAGGAAATTTATGTAGACATTTTCAACTCAGACCTTAACTTCTATTCTTTGTTTTCCTAAAAAAAGATCTGAATCTATAGAGTTTCACTCTTGTTCAAAGTGAAACTCTGTTACATTTAAGAGTTACATCTAAAAGGAGTACTTAATTAGTTAATTGCATATAACTACAATATGGTCATTTTTCCTTTGCAAAAAAGCTTTTCTAGGCCGTGTTTGGATATTTTGGAATAAAGCAGGATCAACCAGTAGTCCAGTATACGGTTAATATACACCTGGTCCTTCTTGAGTTAAACTCGATGCATGCTTTCAATTGATAAATAATTTCTCAAAATCTGATAAGAATATGCGTACAACCCTATTTCTTTTAGTAGAATCTGATATCTAGAGTAAAAAAGCAAAAGAAGTTATGTAAATTAAGTAATAACTAAAATTTATTACGACTCTAACTTTTTGTCCTAATAATTATAAACAGAGACAATTACATGAAAAACATTTGCTTTATAATCATTTGTCTTGAAAGATTGTAAAACTCCTCCTTCTCCATGAGCTTCTAAAATTCTCCATATTCTTTTTTTGCATCTCTTAATTAACAAAATAAGATCAAGCGAGCGCATGCCTTTGTTATGATATCTTTTTTTTCCTTTTGTGCCACTTGGTTTGTTGAACTAGTGTTGGAAAAACATGTTTTACATGGGTGTTTCTGAATGGTCACAGGACCAACTTCGAGTCGATATTACATGTGACAACGCTGAGTTGTTAATACCGTACTCAACGCGATTGAGTAGCTCGTGTGACGAGCTTCATAACGGTATATCGTATGACCTATTCGGAGAATGGGTGTGAATACTAATCGGCTTCAAAGTTGGGCTCTCGAAAGCTCAATACTGGAAAATGAAATGGAAAATGGAAAAAACCATTGAGGGTTATCCCATATTGGAAGATTAAGAGTTAATTTTACAATATATATACAAGACCAACCCATGTAGTTGTTAAACAAACATGTCCACATACACCTAAGAGTATTAGTGTGTACCACACACGCTCGCTCGGGTCTCGGGTCACGGGCGCGGGCGCGGATTTGGGATTTGGGGAATGTCTCGGGTCTTGGGTCAAATCTGAAAAGGGAGTTTTGTATAAAATACAAAAGTAGTCCCTAGAGTTTCCAGCAATTGAAACGCAAGCAATCAATGAGAATAAATTGCAGATTAAGTGCTGCGGTTTTAGAAATTGATTGGGCTGATTCTGGGGGTGTAACTCCCAGAATTGAATGACCATTAATGGCTGCAGTTTCAAGAAAGCCTATAAAAGGAAGCCCTCCCCCTCTCATTCAAACACTACAATTCACACAAACACACGGCATAAGCATCATACTAGAGAGAGAGAATCGCACCACCAACGGCTCGACCTGTGGTTCGGTGCCGGTTTCCACACGACCCACTCTGAGACAGAAGTTGTACCTTGGGAACAAAGTCCCGAAACCAGAAACCTTTAAAGGTGGTTCGGGAAATATTGTTTAAGGGAAACTGCCCAGCAGTTGCCTCTTCTTTTATTTCAGTCTTTTAATATTTTGTTCATTTCATTTCAGTCCTTTATTATTCTGTAATTTACATTCTGTCCATTTCATTTCAGTACTGTTTATTTTCAGTAATTACTTTCCAGTACTGTTTACTTTATGTAATTTACTTTCTAGTCCTTTCCTATTCTGTAATTACTTTCTGTAATTTATATTTCAGTTATGTTATTTATTTTGTTTATAGAAACAGTCCAGACATTTAGTAATCATACTATTCTGTCTGGCAGTTTTCTTTAATTGTTAAACAGTCCAGCAGTTTAGTAATTATACTATTCTGTCTGACAGTTTCAAACAATTACAATTCAGTCCAGCAGTTTAATATTTTATATTAAATCTGTCCGGAATTTAATTAGTGTAATTTAAATTCTGTACAAGTCAGGAATTGTAATTTATATTCCAATTGTGAGAAATAAAATTGTTATTTCCATTATCAGTCATTTGTTATTTCAATTATTGCTTTTCGATATAGTACAAAACCAACAATCTTAAACAATATAATTATTTGGTTTTACTATTTTCGAAAAGGATAAGGACTTTTCTTTTTAATTTATTTTGTTGACGTATCGGTTTTTATTCTTGCAAAATCATTGCTAGTTTACTAGAAATTGAAATTTGCAAATAGAATAAATCCGATTTGGTTTTAATCTTTTAATTCGAGAATTTATAAGAGAATTCTTAGTGAAATTAAAAGTGATTTGATTTTCACGCTAGAATCTCAATAATTTGTTTTTATTCTTTTGAAGAAAACTAATTAAGTTATAATTAGTATTTGCGATTAAGAATATTAGTTTTCTTGTGAGAAACTAAATTGTTTTATATTGTCATTTCAGATGACTAATGAGGATCAAACACCCACCGTTCCTTCGGGAGACGTGTAGGGCGCAGTTGTGATTGGCAGTAGCCAAAACATTGCGAGCGCTGTGAGTGGGGGGGCTCAGGCTGAGGCTGAGGCTGAGGCCGAAGCTGCGGCGGCTAAGGCTGTGGCCAACGCCGCTACGGCAGAGGCCGATGCTATGGCTGCGGCCAGGGCAAAGGGCAAGGCTCCGACAATGCCGACTATGCCAATGTTGCCAACCTCTCATCTAGAGAAACCGGAAAAGTTTAGGGGCAACAACTTCAAACGTTGGAAGAAAAAAATATTGTTTTATTTAACTGCCCGTAACCTTACCCGTTTTCTCAAGGAGACTGCACCCATCCTTAGTGAGGACGATGAGGACGTGCAAATGTTTCGGCGGTGGAAGCGTGGAAACACGGTGACTACCTATGCTGAAACTACATCCTGTGTGCTCTAGATGACACACTTTTCAGTGTGTTCGAGCCCAAGGCTTCTGCAAAGGAGCTTTGGGAGTCTCTCGAAAGAAAGTACAAAGTGAATAACGCTGGCGCAAAGAAATTTGTCGTCACGGACTTTCACGAGTACATGATAACTGACGGAAAGAGTGTTATCGAGCAGGTTGAGGAACTCCAACTCATATACCATAGGCTTGAGGTTGATGGGCTAGTTATCAACGAACCTTTCTAGGTGGCATTAATGATTGAGAAACTGCCACCTTCATGGAAAGAGTTCCAAAACTACCTGAAACACAAGAGAAAGGCAATGAACTTGGAGGGACTCATTGAGAGGCTCAATGTTGAGCAAAGCAACCGCCGATCCGGAAGGAAAGGCGGTGGCGGAGCAGGCAACACGGTTGCCAAGGCCAATGTGTTTGAGGACGCTGTATCTAAGCGGAAATGCTTTGACAGCGGTGTCGGTGCATCTCTCAAGAAGAAATTCTCGGGAGATTGCTTTGTGTGCAACAAACCTGGCCATCGTGCCGCGGATTGTAAGATGCACATCGACAAGCCCAAACAACCCCCCCCCCCCCCCCCCCCCCAAAGAGGAAGTTCCAAGGGAAAGGGAGGAAGAGGGCACCTGCTCAGGCAAATGTGGCTGATGGAGGAGATGATGCTGGACAAAACTATATGCACCTGAGTGCTGTGGTCTCGGAAGTGAACCTGGTGGGGAGCAACCCAAAGGAATGGTGGCTGGACACAGGCGCCACTAGTCACATCTGTGCCAGCAAATGGATGTTTAAGACCTATACGGCCGTGGACAATGAGAGCTGCTTCATGGGGAACTCGGCTACTTCCAGGGTAGAAGGAAAAGGAACCGTGATGCTGAAGATGACGTCAGGAAAGGAGCTGACACTAAATGGCTTGCTCCATGTGCCGGAAATTCCCAAGAATCTAGTCTCCGGCTCAGTGATGGTGAACAAAAGGGTTTAAACTTGTATTTGAATCCGCTAAAATTGTAATCACCTTAAATGGGATGTATGTAGGCCGTGGCTATATGAACAACGACATGTTTAAATTAAATCTTGGAACACTGGCTCCTAAAGCCGAGTCTGCTATTGAGGGTACTAAGGCCGAGGCCAGTACCAAGAATAATGTAATCGTTAATGTTGCTTAAGTGGCCAATAAAACTTCTTTTGCTTATTCCTATGATTCATTTAATTTATGACATGGTAGATTAGATCATGTGAATACTAGTTCAATGAAGAAATTAATATCACTAAATCTACTACCAAGTTTTGTCTTCAATAAACAACATAAATGTGAGATTTGTGTTGAGGCAAAATTAACCAAGTCTTCGTATCAACATATTGAATAAAGTACTGAACCTCTCGGTCTAATACACACGGATGTATGCGACCTAAATTTTATATAAACGCGAGGAGGAAAAAAGTATTTCATCATGTTTATAGATGACTGTACTAGATACCGCTATGTCTATTTAATGAGAAGTAAAGACGAAGTGGTAGAGAAGTTCGCTCTTTATAAGACCGAATTAGAAAATCAACTCAATAAAAAGATTAAAATGTTGAGGAGTGATAGAGGCGGTGAATACGAGGCACCGTTTGCGCAGATATGCGCAGAAAGTGGCATTATACATCAAACCACAGCCCCATACTCTCCGGAGCAGAATGGGGTTGCTGAGCGTAAGAATAGGACGCTCAAGGAAATGATGAATGCTATGTTAATAAGTTCTGGGTTACCCCAGAACATGTGGGGGGAAGCGCTGCTTTCCGCCAACTATGTATTGAACAAGCTACCGCATAAGAAGCGTGATAAACCACCTTATGAACTATGGAAAGGCCTTCGGCCGAGCTATAAATTCTTAAAAGTTTGGGGTTGTCTTGCAAAGGTCCTTGTCTTGCTTCCGAAAAGAACGAGAATAGGACCAAAGACGGTAGACTGTGTGTTCATAGGATATACACACAACAGTAGTGCTTATCGTTTTCTCGTGCACAAGTCGGATTATCCTGATGTACATGTAGATACTATCATCGAAGCTCGAGAAGCTTCTTTCTTCGAGGAGATCTTTCCTCGCAAGTCTTCCATAACTGTAGAGACTGAGAAGTCAAACAGTGAGGAAAATATGGGGGCAAGTGAACCGTTGGAGGAAGAAGAAGAAGAGCCTCGACGTAGTAAAAGGGCTTGAAAGGAAACGTCTTTCGGTCCAGATTTTGTAACCTTCATGATAGAAGGCGAACCGGCAATATTCAAACAAGTAATGTCATCCCCGGAAGCCCAATATTGGGAGGAGGAGATCAACAATGAGGTTGAATCGATATTACAAAATCACACTTGGAAACTAGTGGATCTACCACCCGGGTGTAAGCCACTAGGACACAAGTGGATCTTCAAGAGGAAGAGAAAGCTCGATGGAACGATCGAGAAATACAAGGCGAGGCTTGTAGTGAAAGGTTTTAGACAAACCGAATGTGTCGACTATTTTGACACCTATGCTCCTGTCTCCAGGAAGACGTCAATCCGGATAGTCATTGCTCTTGCGGCACTGTTCGATCTGGAAATACATCAAATGGATGTTAAAACAGCGTTCTTGAATGGTGAACTGGAAGAGGAAATTTACATGGAACAACCGGATGGGTTTGTGGTTCCAGGTAAAGCGCACAAGGTGTGTAAACTTGTGAAGTCCTTATATGGACTTAAACAAGCACCTAAACAATGGCATGAAAAATTTGATAGAGTGATGCTATCAAACGGTTTTTGGATAAACGAGTGTGACAAATGCGTCTACGTAAAAGGAAATGAAAAGGACTACGTGGTAGTCTGCCTCTACGTAGATGACATGATTATAATAGGGAGTATTGATAACATCAACTCCACTAAGAGAATGTTGTCGCAAAAATTCGAGATGAAAGATTTGGGTGTCGCTGATGTAATACTTGGTATGAAAATTACCAAGACATCAGACGCATATGCGCTATCTCAAACTCACTATGTCAAGAAGATGCTTGACAAATTTGATAAAGATAGTAGAGCGACATCCAGAACTCCGATAGAGATCTCAACCACCCTGAAAAAGAACTTTGGGGAGAGTGTGAGACAATTGGAATACTCTCGAATAATAGGCAGTCTGATGTACGTCATGAACTGTACTAGACCAGACATAGCCAACTCAGTGAGTAGACTGAGTAGGTACACTAGTAATCCCAATGAGGAACACTGGAAGGCCATCATGAGACGTCTCAGATACATGAGATTCACTGCCGACCGAGGGTTGCATTATACCAGATATCCAGCTGTACTGGAAGGGTATTTTGATGCAAACTGGATCTCGGATTCCAACAGTACACGATCCACTAGCGGATATGTGTTCGTGATGGGAGGAGCAGCTGTCTCGTGGAGATCATCCAAGCAGACCTGCATATCCAGATCAACTATAGAATCCGAGTTCATAGCGTTGGATCTAGCTACAAAAGAGGTTGACTGGCTGAGAAGCTTTCTGGAAGGAATTCCAATGTGGCCGAAACCTGTCCCAGCAATAAGCATGCACAGCGATAGTCAGTCGGCTATTGGACGGGTGCAGGATCATATGTATAATGGAAAGTCCCGACACATACGTCGGAGACATAAATCCGTAAGAGAATTGTTAGCTAACGGTGTGGTGTCATTAGACTTTGTGAGATCTAAGGACAATATTGCGGATCCATTTACAAAAGGCTTGACTCAGGTAGGAGTTGATGTTTCATCAAGGGGAATGGGGTTGAAGCCCATCAAATTGGAAACCTCCTCAGAGGCAACCCAACCCGAACTGGATTCTCCAGCGTCGGGTTCAATGGGAAAACCGAACTGTGGGGTTGACCGAACAAAGCACTCGGGAAATTAAGTTCCCAAACCATTTCTATGATGAAAGAGTGATAGACCTAGACCATTTAAAGGGTGAGCATGAGGCTCTTAATGAAAACAGGGATCTCGAAGGTCGAGAGGGGTGAGTCAGGGCACCCTTAACTTGAAATCACCTATGACAAGTGTGTATGGCCGATACTATGTGATGAGCCATGGGCTAAATCACTAGAGCACTCGGTTGAATTTTACAAAGGCAGTCCACGGCAAAATATGGACAACAATCAAAGGGCTTAGTAAGTGGTGTAGAGAGGACACTGTGTGAGTATTACTCTGGTATGCACAAACGCTAAAGGGTTCAAGGTTTAAAGGCTACCCAATAGTAGCATATCAGATTTTACGTCACTATGGCAGGTTCAAGACGCGCGCTACCTGTCCTTATGCAGTGGACTCTTGCGGTTCTCTCATATGCATTTAGAGGCATTTTTATTTTCAGCCAATTACATTCATGTGGGGGATTGTTGGAAAAACATGTTTTACATGGGTGTTTCCGAATGATCATAGGACCAACTTTGAGTCGATATTACATGTGACAACGCTGAGTTGTTAATACTGTACTCAACGCGATTGAGTAGCTCGTGTGACGAGCTTCGTAACGGTATATCGCATGACCTATTCGGAGAATGGGTGTGAATACTAATCGGCTTCAAAGTTGGGCTCTCGACAGCTCAATGCTGGAAAATGAAATGGAAAATGAAAAAAACCATTGAGGGTTATCCCATATTGGTATGCATAAATTTGAATAAAACCATTGAGGGTATCCCATATTGGTACTCTCTGGTTCTAAGATGCTATGAATAAAAATATATGCAGGCTTTTAGAGAGAAGATAGACTGATTTTGAATGTATGAAATGTGAAGGGATGGCTGTCTCTGGGAGTTACATCCCCAGAATCCGCCTCTAATCACTGCTGGAGTTTCAAACCTTTTGGAACTCTAGGGACTGCTCTTGCAAATATACAAAAGTCCCTTTTCAGATTTAGTACAAGACCCAAGACCCAAGACCCGAGACCCGAGACATTCCCCAAATCCCAAATCCCAAATCCCGCGTCCCGCGACCCGAGGCCCGAGTCCCGAGTCCCGAGACCCGAGCGAGCGCGCACGTGTGTGGTACACACTAACCCACTCATGGGTATGTGGACTTTATTAGTTTACCAACTACATAGGATGGACATGTATATATAGAGTGAAAATCTACATTGATTTTCCAATGTGGGATAACACTCATGGTTTATTCCCACTCTCTACTCCATTTTCCAGATTTCGGTTTTTTCCCTCTTTCGAGTACCAACCTTCGAGTCCAATTATCATTCACACATTTCCTCCGAATAGGTCATGCGATATACCGTTACGAAGCTCGTCGTACGAGCTACTCATACGCATAGAGTATGGCCTCAGAAAAACTAAGGAGTCGCATTAAAAATTGACTCAAAGATGGTCCCTGACCACTTGGAACAATTATGTTTAAACTACATATTTTTCCAATTTTTCCAACAAAATAATCATGTGTGGTATTAATTAAAAAAGTACTCCCAGTTAATTAGTAAGTCTACTTATCGATTACAATTAGAGGACTTCAATTTGAGCCGAATCCATTGTCGTGCTTTTAATTTTTATCTCCAAAATGAAAAATGATAAAAAAAAAAAAAAAAAATTGATAAAAAAAATAATAACATGCGATGTATTTGCAGGGATACAAAGTCTATCCAGTTCATACCTTATTATATATTTTCCAACATTCGCTATAAAAATACAACACCGATGTATTAATTTTTTAAAATTAAGAAATGAGGCGCATCTAACAGTTAATGATCAACGTTCTTTGAACAATTATAATTATAACAACTATTTAACGATATATTAAAAATTGGGGGTTGAATACATCGGAGAGGTGTATAATCGCTCCCAATTTGATTAAAAAAAATATTAAAATAAAAATAAGCAAAACGAATTAGAAAGGCTCTATATATATTCTTATTCTTTTGTTGTAAAGTATGTTTTCGGTTAAGTGGTTAGAGTTTGGGTGTTAGTGTCATAAATAAAAGAATTGCTTGTATATAAAAAAATATAAACAACTCACTTAGCTGATTATTAGTATAAAATCAGTATTATTATTAAGTTTAATTGTATTTCACTAGTATCATATGATTTTTTTAGTTATTTATTGTATAAATATATTATTATATTTATTTTATATGTGTATGTATTGA
Source organism: Primula veris (assembly GCA_963682055.1). NCBI lineage: Eukaryota > Viridiplantae > Streptophyta > Magnoliopsida > Ericales > Primulaceae > Primula > Primula veris. The sequence continues at coordinate 8,008,156 of OY821742.1, read as the reverse complement.
TGATTGACCAGTCTGATTCGATGAATCAAAACTTTACGAGACGAACACATTTTGCTCATGATCGTCTTTTCTTTTGTACCAAACGACTTATATATTTTGATTCATGTTCAATTCATTAAAAAATTAAACGAACATGAACCGAACACATGACTTGAACACAAATTTTATCATGAACGGTTCAGAGCATTATCACCCAGCTTATGCTATATAGTTATTTTATCATTCATATTAATTTTTAAAGAAAAATAGGGAATAAGTTCAAATTAAAATTGGATTTTCAACACACATGTTTTTAGTCTCAAATAAGTTATAAAAGCTAAACATATCATTTGAATATTTTTAAGTATGAATATTTTTAAATTTGAAGCTAAAAATCTATTTTGGGAAATACCGCATTTTTTTTTAAGAGGCGGGAACCCAATAAAAATTTCCCACCATTTAATATACACGTCTCTATTAATTCCCTCAATTACTCCCACTCTGTCTCTCTCTCTCCCTACCCCATGATCTGCAACTAAAGATGTTAAAGGTATGTTTTTATTTTATTTTCTGTGTAACTACTAAATCTGGCAATAATCTGTATTTACGTCATTCAATAACCTTCTTACAACTATGTACCAGTTAATGATATTATTTCATTTAATTAAGTTATCTTTTGTGTTTGTCTGTACTCAATCAGTGCTAGGGTTTCAAATTAGAAGCCCCAATTTTTTATTGGACGAATTTTAGGGCACTAATTCATATGACCTATAGTTTATATATATATATATATATATTGGATCTTTACCATATGAGAGTACCCTTGTTAAGATTGGGCTTATTTCTAGTTATTGCTTTTATTAGGCTTATTTATAACCCCAATAAGCTCATTTATCAGTTATTGCTTTTATTTAAGGCTTATTTCTCTTCAGATTTTAGCAAACCAAATAGCTTTGGCTAAAGAAAAAAGTTGAGTTTTTAGAAAGTAAAAGTGCTCAACTTTAAGCTGGTCAATCAAAGTGAGTGAAATTTATTGGAAAAAGGTATATAACAAAAAATAACCAATACTGTATGTCTTTAGCTTCAGCCAGGCAAGTCTTTTTCATAAAACACCCAACTAGACACTTTTTCGTAAAAACGCTCCAAATCAAGATTTGGTTAATGCAAATCTCCACGGTTTCACGACGGGAACACAAATATGCGTCTTGTTTTTTTTCTGAGATGTATAATGACATGTTTTGAATTTTTAAATTTTACCATAATTTCGAAACATGTCATTATACATCTCGGAAAAAAAAAACAAGACGCATATTTGTGTTCCCGTCGTGAAACCGTGGAGATTTGCGTTAACCAAATCTTGATTTGGAGCGTTTTTACGAAAAAGTGTCTAGTTGGGTGTTTTTCATGATGTTCATATAACATTTCCCATATATATATATATATATATATATATATATATTGGCTATCTTTTTGAATGATTGAGGTCAGAATTTGTAGTATGATAGCTGCTCTTTATACAATCTGAGCAGATCTTTATACAGTCTAGAAAATTCATTCCCAATCGTGTCCTTGGCAAAAACAAGTAACAAAAAGAGAAGTAAACTTATCATAATAAATTGTAGTTAAGTTTTTTGGTATATCTCACTAATCATGTCTTGTAAAGTATGCATATATTCTTGAACAATTCATAATTTCTCTTTTATTTTTCTAGACTTTGATTATGGCATCATCAGAGTCTGTTGAAGGTTCTCAATCCCGAACTGTTCGTGGCATAACTAAATGTAAAAGCACGCAACGAATGGTCAAAAAAACCATCTATTACATATGTTTTTAATTGTTATGATGATTTCTTTGTTTTAGGTATATATTCTCCATTGAAAAAAGCTTATGGTTATGATTAAAATGTAACCATAGTGTATTTTCTTATGTGTATAGAAATACATTTGGCCTTTAGAGATGGTTTTGTTTTCTTCTAAGATGCAACCCCATTTATAAAGGGGCCAGAATTTTCTAAATTGGATCACATACTCGTATTTATCTGTTTTTTGGTCAAAAGTAACTCTATTCAAACCTTATTTGAACTAGTTGAACCTGTATATTGGAATTATTAATTATGTCTTTTTGCAGTATATACTGATTGGTTGTTAAACTTTACCTGATTGGTTTTTAATGGTTATGTAGGTTAGTACTTGTAGCTCTATATTGATTTTAACTTTCCCTTTGTTTTACAAAAAAAAATTTAGGTTGGCTCTTCGGCCTTTTCTCGTTATGTGGCTGGTGGTACAGATGCGAATGTTTCTACGACAGGAGAAGTCCAGAGTAGCAATTATTCACCGGTTGGTTTTCTCAGCTTAAGATGTTTTTTCTTTAAATAACTGCATGTTATCTTTATTTTATTGCAAAAAGTTGAATTTTGCTTCGGAACTTCTAAATTCTGGTAATAATGTTATATATGCTTGTATTTTAGCTCGGTTTATTGCTTGATAAACACCTGATTAGGACTTCACTGTTTTACATACTTAGTAAAACAAACAAAAATGAAGAGCATGCTGGGTTTTGTTCAGTTTATTGCAAGTGTTTAGGGTAAATTGATGCAGGAGCATAATTAGTTATCTTCTATTTATTTTCAGGTTTCGAATCATGTTTATGCCGTTTGATCATATATTTATCAGTAATATATAATAAAAATGTGTTGATTTTCCCTCTCTTATTTTGTCAATGTAGGTTGGATTTACATATGCTGCAACCGGTTACTCTTCATCATCATCGGTTGGTTTTCTCAGCTTAAAATGTTTTTTCTTTAAAATAACTGCCTGTTTGAATCATGTTTTGTGGTTAAACAAAAGGATGGATTATGTTGTTTGATCATATTCTTATCAGCAATATAGAATAAAAATGTGTTGATTCCTCTCATTTTGTCAATGTCGGTTGGATTTTCACATTCTGCAAGTAGTTACTCTTCATCATCATCGGTTGGTTTTCCCTTAAATTAGTTAGGAGTTTTTCCTTTCGATGTTTTTTGTTGTCTTCATATCCTTGCATGAAGTTGAATTATGCTTTGGAACTTGTAATTTTTTGGGATCTTTACCTGGAAAAATCGTTAACAATGTTAGTGATGCTCGTGTTTCAGTTTGGATGTCTTTTATAAGTAATACTCCCTTCGTCCCAAAAGTTTCATTTCGGCAATCTAGATACGTTAATTTTACAAGTGAAAGGGGGATGTACTTTCATAGGGGACAATAATTTGGGACGGTGAGAATAGTTCGGTCCAGTTTCTTTAATTTGTCTTCCAATGTTCTTGACAAGTAATGTTAATTTCAATTGGCCTATTTGTTCATTCAGGATTTGAATTTGCATTCCACAATTGTCAAATAACTATGCAAACTAAGCATACATCTGCATAGGTACTGAATAAATTGACATTACTATAAAATTGAAGTAGACTTAGAATCTATGGAAGCATGTCTACTGTTTGAAACATGATACAAACAAATTTGGCCATAAAAGTGAATGTTTCGGCTTTTGTCTTAATGTTGGTCATAGATACATAAAAAACAAGCGCATCATCTCAAGAATGATGGGGCCTACACAACTATCAATAATCTATCCCAATACCGTGTATCGCTATATTCATTGTTATGTTCTATAATATTCAATAGGAAGATTTATATGAAATTATAGTTTGGTCTATATTGCTTGCTATTAATTTAAGTCGGAATTAAATAACTAAGAATTAAAATAAGAGAAATAGAATAGTTATATAATGAATAGCTAAGATTCCAATAGTATCTCAACTTCCAATAGATTCAATGTTGTTTATTAATTAAACTCGACCTTCCACCTAAATATGCTTGTTTGTATAACTATATATATATATATATATACTTACATTTACCATTTTAACTATTTCTCTAGCTTGGTTCTTGATATCAATGATTTCTTTCAAATTAATGATCTACTAATGTTCCACACCATCTCGAATTTTTTTACAATTTTCATATGTAGTGATTATCTTTCCAAATTACTTTGTTTGAACATAAATGCAAAAAATGAGACGAAATATTCCGAGTCAAGGGGATCCTTCTTTTTACCTAAAATTAAGTAATTAATTTATGTAAGTCACATGTACATATACCCAGAAAAATACATGTTTCTTTCAACATCCTTTTTTCTCATACAAGTCAAGATATGTGTAAGCCACAATATTCTGCTAAAGAAATTACTACAATGATCACATATTACTTGAAATTGAACATGAAATTTACCAAAAGCTTAAAAAAATAATTTATTGATAAAATGAAACTATTTTCTGAATCTTAATTTATCTTGTATATCATTAATGGAATAAAAATATACCTTTTTTTTTAATATTGGAATAACTATTAGAAAAAAAGTCCACAAGAAAAAAAACATATTACTACCTAGATCGTTTTTTTGCCAATTTTTTAATATTCAGCTAGCAAAATAATTAATTGTTAAGTAAATGTGGTACATATTTTTTTTAGTATTTGATTGCCTAACCAATTCTAATAATAAAATAAATTTTAGGTGCAAAAATGTCTTCTGGTTTGAGGCTTCCAAGTGGCCAGGTTGACGAGAATGAAGGTGAATTCCAATCTCCATCATCACGTACAATCAGAGGACATCAGGTTAAATCTGCTAATAATTTTTAAATTCCCGCGTATGCATTTTCTCTAGAAAATTTCATGTAACATCTATATATATGTCATATTAATTTTTTATCACCCGTAATGTTAAATTTATTGCATTTAATTTTCATTGTAAGTTTGAAGATTGATTCACAAAACTTCTTATTTGATGCTACTTTATACATTGTGACCATGGAAGTACATGTATTTAAGGTATACGACAAAACGAATACATATTTGACAAAAGTAATAGCCTTTATTTCATTGAGCATTTATTTTCAGTTTTGTCTTTTTAAAGAAAAAATATCATCTCATTGTCGGATTATATTATTTAAAGATGGTACGGAGACTTCGGTCGAGTGGAACCATTGTGTGCTTACATATACAATAATTGCGTAACAAATTTGCAATGTCAATTAAGATTATAAATTGTACATAAATTGATACATGTTTTCACAACATTTCAAGCCTAACATGATAATAGAAAGTTTTTAATATGATTATTCCCTTTTGTTGTCATTAATGATCCATCAATTTCTTCATTTTATAGCGCTAATAAATTTAACTTAAACATCCTACCTCTTGGCATGGTTTAATTATTATTTATGCTATTTGAAAGATAAAATAAATAAATTTAAGAGTGGATAATAAATTTTACATATAAACATGTCTGACAGTCTTTGTGATCATAATATTTCTCTACATTTAAAATTTTAATAGGCAAAGCTTCGATAAAGTTCGTACATTTTTCTTATTCTAGAAATGCATACTCGTTCGTTATAAACTATTTACATATATATATGTATAATGACTATGGATAGTTTTTCTCTACTTTATGTTTATATATAGAGTTTTAAATGAACGATTGTATTATTTTGACTTTATATAATGTATATAAATAGTTCGAGTCATGGTGACTCCGAGTTAGGTACCCCAATTCGGTCTCCCTGTATGTTTTAAATTTTTGCATTGAAATGTACGTGTTAAACCTAGACTCAATTAATAGGTGAATTCAAACTCACTTTCTCTAAGTAACTTAAAACTTCTTTTAGTACCATATTTGACAATAATAATTTAATGTTATAGTTGCTATCTTCTTAATTCCCACCAATATATTTTCTTGTCTCCGAGTTAGATAAGAATAATTCGACAAATTTTATTATAAACTCAGGTGCTGAAGGTTGCCCCTGTCTTGGTTTCATAGTCTTGAAGCAATGAGAATCAATTGTAGCATATATATACACTGGGTTTGGACTTTGGATTTACAAAAATGTGTGAGAATTTTTTTCTAAAAATAAGTATGTATTTGAAAAATAATGTGTGCATCAAGAAAATTTAGGCATGCTTTTGAAAATTAGGGTATATATTTTGAAAAAAATGGGTATGAGTCCGGAATAACTGTATAAGGTATGAAAAAAGTCATGAAGTCTATAAAAAAAAAATGTATGAAAAAATGGGTATAAATCCCAAACAAAAAAGGCTTGAAGTATAAAAATATGGTTTAAAGTCAGGAAAAAAAAATGTATGAAGTCAGTAGAAAAAAGGTATGGAATCGGTAAAAATGGCATGGACCTTGAAAAAATTGATACGAACTTTAAAGTTTGGGTATGAAATGAAAGACGCTTTCGGTGAAAGATCTTCTTTGGGTTGAAAAGGTATTTTTTAAAAGGGTTTAAAATAACTTTTGAAATAGGTTTGGGTTTTTCCACTTTTTGGTTCTTGTTGTCCGAATTTAACTTATATTTTGTAGTCTATTATGAATTTTCATTGTTTTTTTTTTTTTTTTTTTGATTTAGAAAGGGAGAAGGTTGGTACACCGTATGGGAGTTTTTTTTAATTATTTTAAAGAGTGATAGTTTTAGAAAGAAATAGTTTGTCACATGTATTTTAGATAATATAGCTTGTGTAATCTTACCATTTACCTCGTCATTTCCCCCTTTGTTTTTTGCTATACCCCTCACGTACAACATGCGAGGCATGAGAACTCGCTAATTCGATTAGAGAATGAGACGCTTCGTGCTGGAAATTTGAGGCTAAGAAACACACTCAGCAACTCCCTTCGCCGCGGTTTTGGTGGTCCAAATGCTGTCAATTATGATCTGTCTTTCGACGAGCAACATCTGCAAATGAAGAATGCCCGCTTGAGAGATGAGGTATGTTGATTTTTAACCTTCTAATTATTTAAATCCTATATGCTTAACATTGGTTTGACATTTTGATCTTGGCTATGTAACAAAATACTTCAGTTTAACCCAAAACCACAGGTGGTGTCTTGAAGAGTGCCTTGCTCTATGAAGAATGATTTTGGTGAAATGGTTAAAAAGCAATTGTGTAGTATATTATTAGTTTTAAGTTAAGAGACTTGAGAAACATATTTAAATTTTTGATGATCTTTTTTATCAAGCACATAAATTGACTGAATCCTTACATATACTCCTATCATATTAAGACATTTCCAAATATAGATAATCACAATCAGAAAAACCAAGCACATAATTTGTATGTACCGGTGAAAACCAGAAAAACAAAATTTGTGAAATGAATAAGTGAACATGACTTGAAAACAGTAGTACATCTTTCAGTATCTAAGCACTTACCAATTAACGGATCTTGCTATAGACAATGTGAAATGAAGATATTGAAAGATAGTATCTTGCTATAGATTCATAGTAAGTGAACATGACCTGAAATATGAAAACAATAGTATATTTTAGAATGATGCTTTGGTGATGACCCTTCCTTCATTAAAAGATTACTTCTTTATGCTTATATATGAAAAGTATTGTTTAATTTGAGTTATGATTTGAATAATGCCATTATTATGAACGAAAAGATTTATTTTGCAGACCATCTCTTGATATCTTTAGTCTGCATGAATTGTTTTATGTTATATGCATGTGTAAGGGAAGCATGATTTTGAGTTACTAATGTCATAATATTTGAACTTATAAAAATTTCAGATTGATCAAATGACAATTAAACTCGCAAGACGCATGAAAAATCCTATGCCGTGGGTTTCACAAACCGGTGTGTCTCAAAATGAAGTTGCAGGGAATGCGCTATGCGCATCGGGCTTAGAGAAACAAGTAGTTTCTGATGTGGCATATACAGCAATGGATGAGTTGATCTTCATGACCCAAACCCTCGAACCCTTGTGGATCCCCGTTTCTTTTGACGGGTACACTACTTACTTACTCAACGAAAAAGAGTATTCTCGGTCTTTGTTTAGAGCTTGGCCAAGGAGACATGGATTCAGATCAGAAGCCACTCGTGCTTCTGCTATCGTTAAGACAGACCATACTAATATTATCACTGCTCTGATGGATTTGGTGAGAATCTAGTTTCGGTTATGTAAAATAAATAAATGGTAAAGCTTATCTAAATCATTTTAGAAGAGATTAACTAGCAACATAGAAAGTTTAGTTTTTTCGCATAGAAAAGGGAAGCTTTTCAGCAAAGCGTTTTTGAGCTTAAAATCAAGCTTTCTGAGATTTGACGATAGCTCTATAAAAACAAAAGATAAACTTGCAACTCATTTAAGAACTTTTGTGTAACAGATCAAAGATAATGATGGTGCTGCGTTTTACAAAACATGAAAAAAAATAGATTGATTTACAGTATGTTATAATGTAGTAAGACAGCTAATTATACGAGAAAGGACCTTGTAATTCAGCAATTGCGTAATGGATACTCCGAGGTAAAAGACAACAAGCTTGGGTAGTTGTTACTCTTCTAATTTATACTTGAAGTAAACACAACAGTGTTCTGAAATAAAGTGAAAATGGTAACAAGGTGGTATATTCATTCTAGCACAATTTTAAACCTAGAGTCTGATTTATTATATTATTGTTTAGATTACTTGGATCGAGCATATTGAAGTGGAGGATAAGGGTAACGATGGTATATACAGATCGGTGATTTTATCAGGAGTCGCATTTAGGGCGAAATATTGGCTTTCTATTCTTAATGGGCAATTTGAACGCTCTTCTTGCTGCGGTGCAACAGATCTTCCTTTTAATGAAGTGAACAATATCGGTAATTTCCGTATGAGCTTCGTTGTTTAAATCATGTGTCATGATAACTACACACGCAAGCTAAGATTGTCAAAAAAATTTCAAATCCTAGAAAGTTAGAGTAATGTCTTGATACAAAACAAATTATGGAGCTGCAAATTATGCAGGATTTAAGCGTAAAGTTTGTCCCATAATGGGAACTTCCCTAAGCATACACATAAAAATGAAAATATGGTTGATATACAACTATTTATGTATGCAGAAGGAAGGAAAATCTTATTGAAGCTTGCAGAAAGGATGGTGACGGGGTTTTGTAGTAGGGTGGGAGCCTCTTCTGCTAACTATTGGACCAGTTTGTCACACATTGGTGGTGCTGAAGTAAAAGTGATGATCGATAAAAGCGTCAACGAACAAAGTTGCAATAATGGCATCGTCGTCACCATCGCAACCTCTATCTGCCTTCCTACTGCACCAAGGAGAATATTTGATTTTTTCCATGATGAGAACAACCGAGATAAGGTGATTTTTCTCATTTCCTCATCTTCTTTTAGACAAGCTTGGGTCCTATGTTTTACAATCACGTTGGTACTCCTACGAGTTAGACTAAGCTTTTTCCCACTACCTACAAGTATGTACACTAAGGTCTCTTTTGGTTGCGGGAGCATTAATCCCGAAATAACAATCCAGGCAGATATTGTTCAATTTGTTTTAAAAATAATAGTCACGAGACTAATTATATCACACCTTCATAGATCATTTGATGACCTTCCTTTATGGTCTCTGAAATTCCTATCCGCTGTTCTAGATGCAGTTTTGCAGTAAGGTTCCAAGTGGGGTTGGAACTGCAGTTGGAACCAAGTGTATAAGGTTCCAAGTGAGGTTGGAACTGCAGTTGGAACCAAGTGTATTAATGGACAGAACTGTTTTAAAATTAAATGTACTTGGAAATAATTCACACGCACATTTAACAACGGAGTTCACCTAACTAGGCTACGTCTCCGGGGCACTTACCCAGATTATGATATTATAAAAAGCTTACAATATATGACTCAAGTCTTAATGAAAAACTTAGACTCCCTATAGGTTTTTCTGCCTATCACTATATTGCTCCTACTCTATAACTATCACTTATAAATCAATGGCATCCCACCATTGTTTTCTTTTTAAAGCTCACGTGTATTCTCTCTAGAAAATAAGTTCTTTATAATTTAGAACACACACATTTACAAGCTTAGTTATCAACTATATATAAGCAAAAACAATCTTCTATCTTTGAAGGTCTTTTGTGATTGCTTTTGACTTTAATGATTGGCTTTAGTCTTTCCATGTAATACGTGATTCTCCAGCGTGAATAGACTTCAATCATGATTGGTTGATACCTGTTAAATAACAAGCTTGATTGTAGGAGTTAGTATTTTCCTATAACAAGGAAACATATACAAAGATCATATCTTGGTAAGATGATATCTTTTAGATATTCATGTAAGACATTAACTCCTAATTTTATTCAATCTTAAACATATCATACTGATTTGATAGGGAACAAAGATTGAAACAAATGATAAGGATAATCATAAGAGAAGAGATCATATTCAAAAAGAAACAACCTTATAAACTAATCTCTTTATATCTTTAATAAGACATCTTTCCTTAACACTTTGATATTCTCAATAAACACACATAAAACGTTTAAGACTTTATGAGAATATATCCTGCATACTTTAAAACAAGTAATTATATTAAAGAATGGTTATGCAGATAAATGGAACTAAACAGAATTCTGCTGAACAACAGGTTTGAACTGAGGTTGCAACTAAGGTTGCAACTGGTACTTGAAACCTGTCAGCATAGGTTGCAACTTAGGTTGCAACTGGTACTTGGAACCTGTCAGCAGAGGTTGCAACTGAGGTTGCAACTGGTACTTGGAACCTGTCAATCCTGTCTTAGTTCTTAATAACAGTTAGGATTTATTTAGTAAAAACCAATAGACAATTAACAATATTTAGACCAGAAATCTGGTCCTAACAATCTCCCCCTTTGTCATTGGTTTTGACAAATCAATAAAGTTTATAAATCATCCCAACCACCTGCAAATTCAATATCAGTGAGCTCCCCCTGTATGTTAGAATTGCAGGCATATTATATAAGCACAATGTATGTGCACACAGTAAGTTTTCAGACCTGTTTCAAGTTTAAAGGCATTCATACTTCAACAAGATACTTTCAGAAGGAAACTGCAGAATTATTAAAGCCAAACAGGCTAAATCCAAACAGGCATAAAATTGTCTTAATACAGCATAATTGAAAAGCAGAATAAAGTCTTGAAAACATCAGAATGAAACTAAAACAACAAAACATAAACATAAACTTCACTCCCCCTATTTGTCAGCAACCTTTGGAATTAGTCACTTGGAATATCACACTGTGGGGGTCTTTCCCTTAGAGGATTCTGCCTGACTACTTCTTCATCTTCTGCATTATCATCCTCACTGCTGATTGAAAAACCATCATGACTTTGAGTGTCATTACTGTCATCATCCTCACTTTCTATGAGATTCACCAGCAGCTTGTTTATCTGATAGTCATCAGCATCCAGTTCAGCTCTCCTTTCTTGATTGTAGGCCAACTTCTGTTGTAAGTACCACCTTATACCTTTCTTCTTTGCTGAAGGAGCAGTTGAAGTTTCTTCTTCTTTTTCTTTCCCTTTGTCACCAGAAATGTCATTGACATGCCCTTCTTTTAACAGTTTGGCAGAAATATAGAGAGCAGAGGGACAATCTGTGATAGGCTCATTAGTGATACTAATAGGAGAATCTCTATTCATAGAAGCAACTTGACCCAGAATAATACTGGAAATTAGGCAGGGGAATGGAAGCAGAATGGATGATGAATTATCATCACTGAAATCCCTTATAAGGTTAAAGATATGATGGCCAAAGTTTATGGGTAGAGAAGACATTATCTTATACAGAAAGATGGCCATGTCTTTGTTAACTCTGGAGGGTTGTTTGGTAGGGGTCCAGTTGAACCTAGCAATTTTGTGCAATACAGCAGCACAAAGTGAGAGAGAGGATGTTTTGATGGAAGTACCATCAAAGCTAGTGTTCTTTCCAGTTAGAACCAGAGCAATAACTTCCATATCATACTCAGCATTATCCACAGAAGGATTGGGTATATTCAGACAGTTATTAATTAACTCAGGTGTAAAGTCTAAAGTTATTCCCCTCAGAAAGACCCTTCCAAACATAGGATTACTCTTATCAAAGACACCACTAGTCAAGTTGGCATAAAATTCTTTAACTACAGCAGGATAGTAGGAACTAGCATAAGAAATAGTTTCTCCTAATCCAACAGCAAAGAGCATTTTTTCAACATACACTTGTATGTATGGATAACTAACCAAATTGAGCCTTCTTTCACAATGGATTTCTTTACTAGAGAAAGCCCTAAATCTCCTATAAGATTTTCTACTCCAGAATCGAGGATCAACTTCATTGAATCTAGGAACAAACTCAAACTTAGCTTTAATAGGCTCATTCTCAGGATTCCTCCTAGCACGTTTTTTAGTCCTATGTTTCTTAGAAGAGGAGGACTCATTTACCTTTGCCTTAGAGCTAGGACTGGTTGGAGATTTGTTTAGGAAGTCCCTTAGAGTGCAGTCATCATCAGAATTGGGGTTCGTAGACATGGTTGCAACTGGGGTTGGAACCTTACTTAGAACCTTGAAGTGGATTTTACAGAGACCTAGGTTTTAACAGTTTAGAGAGAGAGAGAGATTCTGTAAATTGTAGTTGATTTTGGATAGTAAAAAGAAGTTTATATAAAGCGCAATTAAGTCCATATCTTTTTGAAATAGGAAGGAGATACATGCAAATCAATTTTAAAACAGATTTAGGCGAACAAATAAAATAGGAAATATCTTATCAACAGTTTAAGGAAATCACAGCAAGATCACGAAAAGAAGATAAATCCAACCAATTATACAGATAAACATTCCTTTTTGCACAAACAGATTTATCCAAAATTTGAAAAATCAAACGTTGAAGCTTATTAAGGAAATTTGACTAGGTTCAAGATAAAGAACAATTAAACAGATATCTAATTTTTTTTTTTAAAAAAATCTAGCAATTTACTCAAGAAAATATGTTTATCAAATAATAACTCTAATAAAGATTAAATTTTAGGAGCTTAAATTGAGCAACTCCGTTTTTATCTCTACACAAAAACTAGTTTGATGACCTCAGCAAGGAAAGAGTATAAGTGATGTCAAAAAAAAATAACAAGACTATGTCTTGTTAGTTATGGAATAGACTGATGTTTCAACTGATGTTGCAACTGAGCTTGCAACCAGTATTTTTAACACGAGGTTTCAACTGGAGTTGTAACTGAACTTCTAACCAGTTATTGAGAGTATGAGGTTTCAACTGAGGTTGCAGCTGAATTTGCAACCAGCATACAAAATTGCACTTTGTGCTTGCAACTCTATTACCAGAGAGGTTTTCAAGGACAAGTTACCTCACATCTGTTTTTGAGACACCAAATAGCGGCTTTTTCAAAACAAAAACATCATAGCTCAATTAAGACTTAACTTTAAAAATAAAAAATATTTAAGGTACTCAATACAGACATATTTAGCAAGAATATTTAATTAGATTGATAATGACATACCCCTATGTTACTTCTTAATGATTCAAACTTGTTTGTATCAAGGGGCTTTGTGAAAATATCTGCTAATTGTCTTTCAATTGAAACATGTTCTAAAATTAAGTTCTTTTCTTCAACTAGTTCTCTAATAAAATGATGCCTTAGATCAATATGTTTGGTTCTGGAATGTTGAACTGGATTTTTAGCTAAATCTATAGCACTTTTGTTATCACAAAACAGAGTTAATATCTCTTGTTTAACATTATAATCAGTTAACATTTGTTTCATCCAAATTAGTTGAGTGCATCCACTTCCAGCTGCAACATATTCTGCCTCAGCAGTAGATAAAGATATGCAATTTTGCTTTTTACTGAACCAAGAAACAAGATTGTTTCCAAAATAAAAAAAACCACCAGAAGTACTCTTTCTATCATCTATGTTTCCTGCCCAATCTGCATCACAGTAGCCACTAAGAAAATGGTTTGTATCTTTAGAATACCATAGGCCTAGATGGGTGTTCCTTTTACATACCTTAGAATTCTTTTGACAGCTAGAAGATGAGGTTCTAAAGGATTTGCTTGATATCTGGCACAAACTCCTACACTTAAGCAAAGGTCTGGTCTACTAGCAGTTAAATACAGCAAACTTCCAATCATGGATCTATAAAGACTTGGACAAACACTTTTTCCTTTATCATTTTTAGACAGTTTAAGGGTAGTACTCATAGGAGTTCTCTTTTCTTTACTCTCACTTAGACCAAACTTCTTAACAAGATTGTCTGCATACTTGCTTTGACATAGAAAAATCCCTTTCTCATTCTGTTTAACTTGCAATCCTAAAAAGTAAGTCAATTCACCTCCACCACTCATTTCAAATTCATTTTTCATATCAGAAATGAATTCTTCTATCCTATTATTAGAAGATGAGCCAAACACAATGTCATCAACATATATTTGAGCAACAATTATATCCTTTGTAGTTTTCTTTGTAAACAGAGTTTTATCAACTCCCCCTCTTTTAAAACCTTTTTCAAGCAAAAACTTGGTTAATCTATCATACCAAGCTCTAGGGGCTTGCTTAAGACCATACAAGGCATTTTTCAGCAAATAAACATGTTCAGGAAAGTTAGGATCTTCAAATCCCTTAGGTTGACAGACATAAACCTCTTCATTAATCACACCATTAAGAAAAGCACTCTTTATGTCAAGTTGAAACAGTTTAAAATCATACAGACATGCAAGAGACAGTAGCATTCTAATGGATTCAATTCTAGCTACAGGAGCAAAGGTTTCATCAAAGTCAATTCCCTCAATTTGTGTATAACCCTGAGCTACCAACCTAGCTTTATTCCTGATAATCACTCCATCCTCATCACTTTTATTTCTAAAAATCCATTTAGTCCCTATAACATTTTTATTAGAAGGTCTGGGTACTAAAGTCCATACATCATTTCTCTCAAATTGAGTCAATTCATCCTGCATAGCTAAAATCCATTCACTATCTTCTAGAGCTTCTTTTATATTCTTAGGTTCTAACTGAGAGATATAACAAGCAAAGTGAACAACATTATTTCTTTTACCTCTGGTTTTCATACCTGAAGTAACTTCTCCTATGACATTGTCAAGAGAATGATTTTTCTGAGTCCTTACATAGCGAGGCCTGCTAGTTGACTGAGCATGCGAACTTTCTTCTTCTTCTTCAGATTCAGCAGCATTCTGGGTTTCAACTGTGGTTCCAACCTCAGTTCCAACCTCAGTTGTAACCTCAGTTGCAACTGGACTTCCAACCACTCTGGGACTTCCAGTTTGTTGAGTTTCTTCTTTCTCTTTTTCTGTAGTCTCAGCCTGTTCATCATCACCTGTAATCTCATCAACAGTTTTTAGGTCATCAAATAACACATTATAAGATTCCATAACACAGTTTGTTCTTTTATTGAAGACTCTAAATGCTCTACTATTCTGAGCATAACCAAGAAAAATCCCTTTATCACTTTTAGAGTCAAATTTACCAAGATGCTCTCTATCTCTGAGAATGTAGCAAACACATCCAAAAACTTGAAAATACTTTACATTGGGTTTTCTACCTTTCCATATTTCATAAGCTGTCATGGAAGTACCTTTAGTAATATAAACTCTATTAACTATATGACAGGCAGTATTAACAGCTTCAGCCCAAAATCTATTGGCAAGTTTCTTAGAGTTAAACATTACTCTAGCCATTTCCTGAATGGTTCTATTTTTCCTTTCAACTATGCCATTTTGCTGTGGGGTCTTAGGAGCAGAGAACTCATGACATATTCCTAAGGAGATGCAGAATTCTTTAAACCTGATATTTTCAAATTCAGTTCCATGATCACTTCTAATCCTAGCAATATTACCACTAGTGGAACCTTTTTCAAGTTGCAGTTTTAAGCACAGAGTTTTGAACAGTTCAAAGTTTCAGACTTATCCTTTAAGAACACTACCCAAGAGTATCTAGAGAAATCATCTACAACTACTAGAATGTACTTCTTACCACCTATACTAGCAGTTTGCATAGGACCCATCAAGTCAATGTGAAGAAGTTCTAAGACTCTCTTAGTGTAGATTAGACTAGTACTTTTGTGAATACTTTTGGTTTGTTTGCCTATAGCACAATCACCACAGACACTTTGAGTTTTAGCACTAAGTTTAGGAATTCCTCTTATCAATTCCTTTTTAACAAGCTTATCTAAAGTTTTGTAATTCACATGCCCAAGCCTTTTATGCCAAATATCTACATTATTAGTAATGGCTTGATTACACCTACTTTGAGGCAATTCTTTTTCAGCTTTTTCAAACACATAGCAACTGTTGGTTGATCTAACTCCAGTCATGATTAAATCATTGTTAAGATTAGTAATTAGACACCTTTCTTTGTCAAATTTAACAGTCATTTCATTATCACAGAGTTGACTGATACTAATAAGATTAGCTTTTAGACCATCTACAAGAAAAACATCCTCAATATTAGGCATTCCAGGTTTGTTTAAGGTACCTTTACCAATAATTTTACCTGTATCTCCACCTCCAAACACAACAGTGTTACCTGTAAGAATGGTGACATTTTTTAGGAGGCTTTCAGTACCTGTCATATGCTTAGAGCATCCACTGTCAAAATACCAATCATTAGAAGTAACAGCATTCAAAGAGTTAATAACAGCTTTGTTGTTAGCAACTAAAGTTGCTTTTTCTTTAACTTTCCAGACCCATTTCAAATTTTTATTGACAGAAGCCAACCAGGTTTTCTGGGAAATATACTTTCTGTTTCTTTTTAAATAACACTGGATTTCAGAATGACCAGGTTTTTTACAGAAATTACACAACTTCAACCTAAAGTTATTTTTATCCCTAAAGCTATTCAGTTTGTTCATGGTTGCAACTTTGGTTGTAACTGAGCTTCCAACCTTCTTTATATAAACCTGAGTTTTATTCCTGGTTGCAACTCTGGTTGCAACTGAGCTTCTAACCTTGTGGTCAAAATCATGAGTTTTAGCTTTAGCAACATCTTCAATAAAAGTAGTTTTTCCTGTACTCTTACCACCATAGTAACCTAGACCACTGATATCTTTGGAGCCTCTAGAATATGACAGCATGTCATCTAATTTATCTGAAGCAGAAACATTCAGCAATTTTATTATCTTTTTAGTTTCAGTAAGTTCAGCCAGTTGTAATTTAAGCTTCTCAGTAAGACTTTTAACCTCATCCTTTAGATCAACATTCAGTTTGCTTATGATCAAGGATTGTTTACTCAGACATTTATACTTTTCATACAGAACAAGGTATTGCTTAGTAATGTTTTCATCAGAAGGCTCTTCCTCATCACTGCTATATGTTTCACAGGCAGTTGTAACAAGGGTTGAAACCTGCTCACAGTCACTTTCATAAGTAGGTTCTTTTTCAGTGATTATTCCCATGAAATTAACAAAATTGGAACCATCCTCTTCATCACTGTTACTCTCAGAATCACTATCACTATGAGTGGTTATATAAGCATTTTTGTTTCTTTTTAAAGTGTTTGCACACTCAGCCTGAATATGACCAAAACCTCTACATTCTCTACACTGAATTTCTTTAGGTTTGTATTCTTTGTTATCCTTTTCTTTGGAATTCCACTTTCCTGTAGAGTTATTATTGAACCTAGACTCTGTCTTAAACTGGTTATCCTTTTTCTGAAAGTTTTTAGATGAACCAGTATCATCCTCCTTTTTCTTATAAAACTTCTTGTACACCTTTTTTGCAAAGAAAGCTAGTTGTTCTTCATCACTCATTTTATCACAGGCATTAGATTCAGATTTCTTAGCTTGAAATGCTATTCCCTTTTCTGGTCTTTTATGTTTGAAGAATTTCAGTTCATGAGTACTTAGATTTCCTATGAGTTCTTCAAGCTTAAGATTATCTAAGTCAGTTGATTCTTCAATAGCTGTGACCTTAATTTCAAACCTTTCTGGGAGTGACCTAAGAGTTTTCTTAACAAGTTTAGCATCACTGTATTTTTCACCTAAGGTTCCAGCTTGATGAGCAATGTGGCAGATTCTACCATTAAATTGTTCAATGTTTTCATCTTCCTCCATTCTTAAGTTCTCAAATTGGGTAGTTAACTGTTGAAGTTTGAAAGCTTTTACTTTAGTGGTTCCTTCAAAAGTGACTTGCAAAATATCCCATGCTTCTTTAGCTGTTTCACAATGAGAGATATACCTGAATACGCTGAGAGTTACACCGGCAAAAATCAAGTTTATGGCTGTTGAGTTGGCACTTGATTTTCTGTCTTCTTCAGCAGACCATCTGTCTTCAGGTAAGAGAATCAGTTCTCCTTCATTATCCATGGTAGTTGGAGCCTCCCATCCATACATTACAGTCTTCCATGCATGTTCATTCTGCTGTTTGATGAAAGACCTCATTCTAATTTTCCATACTCCATAGTTTACTCCTCCTTCAAGCAATGGAGGTTTGTTGAAGGCGTTTCCTTCCCTCATTAAGTCCATTGTTACTAGAACACAGGATCCACACTAAGTAAGATCTAGTGTGAAGCTCTGATACCAATTGAAATTCCTATCCGCTGTTCTAGATGCAGTTTTGCAGTAAGGTTCCAAGTGGGGTTGGAACTGCAGTTGGAACCAAGTGTATAAGGTTCCAAGTGAGGTTGGAACTGCAGTTGGAACCAAGTGTATTAATGGACAGAACTGTTTTAAAATTAAATGTACTTGGAAATAATTCACACGCACATTTAACAACGGAGTTCACCTAACTAGGCTACGTCTCCGGGGCACTTACCCAGATTATGATATTATAAAAAGCTTACAATATATGACTCAAGTCTTAATGAAAAACTTAGACTCCCTATAGGTTTTTCTGCCTATCACTATATTGCTCCTACTCTATAACTATCACTTATAAATCAATGGCATCCCACCATTGTTTTCTTTTTAAAGCTCACGTGTATTCTCTCTAGAAAATAAGTTCTTTATAATTTAGAACACACACATTTACAAGCTTAGTTATCAACTATATATAAGCAAAAACAATCTTCTATCTTTGAAGGTCTTTTGTGATTGCTTTTGACTTTAATGATTGGCTTTAGTCTTTCCATGTAATACGTGATTCTCCAGCGTGAATAGACTTCAATCATGATTGGTTGATACCTGTTAAATAACAAGCTTGATTGTAGGAGTTAGTATTTTCCTATAACAAGGAAACATATACAAAGATCATATCTTGGTAAGATGATATCTTTTAGATATTCATGTAAGACATTAACTCCTAATTTTATTCAATCTTAAACATATCATACTGATTTGATAGGGAACAAAGATTGAAACAAGTGATAAGGATAATCATAAGAGAAGAGATCATATTCAAAAAGAAACAACCTTATAAACTAATCTCTTTATATCTTTAATAAGACATCTTTCCTTAACACTTTGATATTCTCAATAAACACACATAAAACGTTTAAGACTTTATGAGAATATATCCTGCATACTTTAAAACAAGTAAATATATTAAAGAATGGTTATGCAGATAAATGGAACTAAACAGAATTCTGCTGAACAACAGGTTTGAACTGAGGTTGCAACTAAGGTTGCAACTGGTACTTGAAACCTGTCAGCATAGGTTGCAACTTAGGTTGCAACTGGTACTTGGAACCTGTCAGCAGAGGTTGCAACTGAGGTTGCAACTGGTACTTGGAACCTGTCAATCCTGTCTTAGTTCTTAATAACAGTTAGGATTTATTTAGTAAAAACCAATAGACAATTAACAATATTTAGACCAGAAATCTGGTCCTAACAGTCTCGTCCTTCATTAACCAAACAAACATGGGTCTTGTGGACCAAGTATCCCAACCAAAGGAAGCCTAAGTATTATCTAATACAAGTATTGAGGAAGTAGTTTATAAATTTAAATTGTCATCTTCGGGTATTGTGCTTATGTTTCCCTATCTAATGGTTTCTTTAATGAATAATTCGATATTTTTTTACTGAGAATACCTGATAAAGCCATAACTTTGGTCGGTAGCGTTAGGCTTTTCAACAATAGTATAATATATAAAAATAGAATAAATAATAAACCCTTCTTTAATCTTTATTTATCCCGGTGGTATAATTGCTCGGAATACAGTTTTCTATTTGTATCTATGCTCGGTATTACAACTTGCTCTGATAATCTTGATCTTTCTTCGATCTCGGTGTTCGGTCTGGTATCTTGCTCGGTCTACCTTTTAGTGTGGTGGGTTCTGACAAGTTTTTCTATTTTCTCTCATTTTCTCTATATTTTTTAGATAGATTTTTTCTGGTTCAATTTCTAAGGGGGGTAGTTGGCTATTTATAGACAATTATGTCTCATGGGATGTTGACAAATGTCGTTATCTCAAGAGCCACCTCATGAGATTTTCCATTGTGGATCTTTACTATTGGGCTGGACCCTTACAGATAATGGCCTGTGAGGAAATCTCTATTAGACCATGCGTTTTTGGGTTTTAGTCTTGGGTACCCTCAAATAATGGGTGGGTCGACTCGTATCCGAATAGATATATTCGGGTCCAATTTTTATGTTCTATCAAGTGCTCCCTGACTTCCTCGGTGTGGTCTCCACGTCGAGGGAGTCATGCTCGGTCTGTCGAGGAAGCTACTTCTGTCTTGCTGTTCCCAATGCTTTATCGGAAAATGTTCCTATTTATGACTGCTCCCTGGGACCCATTTAATGTCTTGAGAATTTGCAAACCTGCTATCCAAATTTGATGTAACCCTCGATATTCACCCATTTGCCTATAAAATGGGATTGCTCCCTCATAAATATTACTTTGCTTATTATCACCTAGAACGTCATGGCCTCACCCAATGGTGCTACTGGTGAAAATTCTCCCGAATACATTGCTCATTTAGAAAACGAGGTCAAGAAAGCTCGTGCTGTGAAAAGGAAGTTGGCCGTTACGGCAAAGAAGTTATCTGATATGGACGCGGCTCATCATGTGACGATGGCTGATCGAGATTAGGCCTTTGAGCGTATAAAGAGGCTCGAGGCTTCTCTGGCTAAGCAAAGGGTGGCAAAGAGAGCCTATAAGCTTGCCTTCAAGGAGCTGCATAATCGGTCCAAACCGGGGTCGGATGGCGTTGAAGCAAGCTCTTCCTTGGAATAATTAGTTTTTGTAATTTCTTTTGTATGGGGCATCATTCCCCAGTTGTAATCGAATTATTTGAAATTAATAAAATGTTTCCAATTATCATTCTCGTCTGTTTATTTTCTTAATACCTCATTGGATAACTGAATTGGATTTGAACTGTGGTTAGTTGGACATAAATGTCTTTGGGAAGTTCAAGAGGGTTTGTCTATCTTCGAGATGACCTTTGATCTTCCCCATTATTTCTTCCTATAAAAGGGTGATGTACCTGTCTTTTTTGTATAATTCACTCCATATCAACGAACAGATGGCTTCTCCTCGTGAAACTAGTGGTGACAACCTTCATGAGTATGTTGCCGATCTAGAGGAGGAGGTGAGGAAGGCTCGTATCCTCGAAAGGAGGGTTGCCTCTTTAACCATGGAGGCTCATCGAGCTGCCGAGATGGACGAGCACTTGGAGGCCATGGAGAGTGAATATCAGAGGTCTCTGATCGACAATATTTGGGCTTGTGCTCGGATCAAAGAGCTCGAGGCCTCTAGAGATAGGCATATTGCTTCCAAGAGGGCTTATAAATTGGCCCTCAAGGAAGTGTATGTTCGGTCTAAAAAGAAGCCTGACGATGAAGCTGGCCCTTCTGCAAAATGATTCTTTTCTTTTTATTTTTGTAATTTCCTTTTGTTGACTAGTACCTTGTAATGAAGTTCCAATTAATCAATGAAGATTCTTCTTTTTCTTGTTCTTATCTGGTTTATTCTTCCAATGCACTGTCTTTACTGTGCACACGTGTGGCTTCATTAATGGGTTTTATTGGGCCCTGTGTTTGACCTTATCCACTGGGTTTTCTCGAGCCCAGTGCCAATAATATATATTTTCAATGTTCCTAGAGATTGTTGCACTTCCCTATATTGACACGCGTGTAATTGCTTTTCCCATGAATATTAAAATAATGGCACAAATCCAAGATTTTCTTTTGAACAGTCGCGTCTTCTTTAATGCACACGCTTCTCCAAACCCTTTCTGGCTAACGGTTGCGATTCTTCACCTCAAGCATTTATCAATTTTTCTATAAATACCCCTTCGAAGCTTGTATCTTTCCATAATCTCTTCATACCAGTTTTTTTCTACATATATTTTATTCTATATATCGCGATGACTTCCCCCTTTTCCAATTCCTCTTTGACCTTGCAAGTGGAAGCTTTCAAGGCCTCTTATGGTAATGCCTTGAAGCTTTTGAGAGATGCGGAGGCGGAGTTAGAAACAATGTGTGGTTACCATAAGGAGATGGTGAGAGAGTTGACTTGGTTGAAGGCCGAGTTGGATTACTGCAGGTGTGCTAACCAATCCCTGCTTGATGAGAACACCGTTCTAAGGAGGAATCCCTCGCTCCAAGATGCTGCGAGCCCAGCAGGGCCCTCTCATCATTACCGACCATCTTCCTCCTAACAACCTTTTTTCTGCCTTTTTCTCTTGCACTCTTCTTCTTTTCCTCTTTTTCTGTTTTTCTCTTTTTTCTCACATTTTTTCCTTTTTCTCTTTCTTTTTCAATTTTCTTCATTTCTTCATCTTTTCTTATCTCCCTTTCTTTTTATTCATCTTCTTTTCACCACTACGATGTAACAATCAACCCTGAGTTCCTCAGGTTTTTTGTTATTTTCGTTTCTCTTCTTTCTTATGTTTCTTTTCTTCGTATTTTTCACTTCTTCTTTATGTTCCTCTTCATCTTTTTCTTCTCCTCTTTTTTTTTTACCTCTTTCCTTCATGCCTCCTGTTCGCTGGGCTTGCCGATATAGTCGATCTTCTTTGTATGATCTTCTGTAATAGATTTTTCTCGGATGTAATAGATTTTCTTTTTGATGTTGTCCTCTGATGTAATAGTTTTTCTTTTTGATGTTGTCCTCTGTTGTAATGAACAGCGATGTATCCCATCTGTATTAATGAAAATTATCTTTGCCCCTTTATCTTGCATTTCTTTTTATGTTGTACTTGTGGTTTGTCGTTTTTTTGGAATGTGGACCTTTGAATATCTTGTATCTTTATTTCTTGCTGTACTGTAGCTGTGTGACATCTGAGACATGGCAGGTTGGTCAAAGATGCCTGTTCCCAAGCGTTGTCAGACAAGGCCATACTACCTTGGCTCTATAAATACTCTCGTCTTTTCTTTTGCAATTATCTCTTCTTACAAAATTTTATTGTTTTCTTCTCTGTCATCCCTCATCTCCTTCTGTATCATAACAACTTTCCATAATGTCTGAGCCCGTGGTGAGATATCATGCTCAGATGAAGGACTTAGATGCTGAGGTATCTCGGGTCCGTCATAGAATGGCCAGTCTTGAGAAGGAGTATGGTGTTTTGGCTTTGAGTTTGTTCGGCTCTCATCCCGAGGAGACAATGAAGTGGACCGAGATTTCGGCCTTGAGTCGTCAGCTTGATAATTTGTTGTTGCACAGAAATCATCTGGCCAACTCTTGGTACGAGGCCGAGGAGATTTGGGATCATTCTCAGGATGAATTCGATAACTCCCCTCAAAGCCTAGCTGGTATGACAGTTAGGAATGCCCGGCTTGAGGAGCGTATCAGGGTCCTTACTAGGACGAACACCGACCTCTCCAGGGAGAATGAGTGCTTGGTAGTCATGAATGACTCCTACCAAGCTCGGTTAGACTACTCTGCTCGGGTAGCTTTCTCCCAGTCTGGCAGTTCGGTTTTCCCGCCCATTGATCCTTAGTTTGACTGGGCCAGTGTTCTGATGTATTTCTTATTTTGTAATTTGTATTTCATTTTTTTTTTTTCTGTATCTGGGAAGTTGTACCTTTTCGTATCTCGTGCCTTCGTCCTGTGAACTGCTGCAACGCCTCGTACTTTGTGCTTCTTCGTTTCTTGTACCCTTTGATTCCTTATAAATGCTCCCTATTGTTTGTACTTCGTTACCAATCCTTTCTCTCTCTTGTTTTATAATTTTGTTTCTTCTAATTTGCTTTTATCTAAGATGGCTCCCATCACTAGATCTGCTGCCAAAAAGAAAGCCCTTCTTGAAGAGGAGCCTACTTTTATGCTACCCCGTCCCCCTGGTTTCGGGGAAGAGGAATTAACTCCTCTTCAGTTGAAAGAAATTGAGGTGTCATGGCTGAAAGCCGACCTTAAATGTGCTCGGACCGAAGAAAGACGGTTTAAACAGTATTGGGAGGAGGAGAGTGCTGCTCGTTTTGAAGCCGAGCAGAAATGCAAGTCTCAATCTCATGCTTTAAAACAAGTGGAGATTGGTATTTCCCATTTGATTAGGGAAAAAGAGCGTCTGGAGGAGCTATTTGGCGAAGAAGGATGCCGACGTGGGGGGTAGTTCCAAGAAATAGGATGGGTGTTTTTTCTTGTAAACTTTTCTTTTCCCGTTGTACGTGTTTGTTTGTATCCCCCTTCGTGGATGAATAAAACTTCTGCTTTTGAAATTTGATTCTGTCTATATATATATATATATTTTTTATTTTATTTTTTATTTTTTTTGCTTTGCCTTCATGTTGAAAACATACGTTGCCTTTCAGTATTGGACACCGAGCAAAGTGCCCCGTGTTATCCCCCCGGAGAGCGTTGCTAGTCTGGATGCTTAAGAGCTGTCGAGCTAGGAACGGTCTTCGTCTACCTTGTTGGGTGTGTATTAGTAAGAAGCTGTTTGGTGTCGAGGGACTTTATTGGGATGCATCCTCGGTGGCAATTATTGTGCCATATTGCTTGTATTAATATTGGTAGCGTATGCTGTAAGCTTTTTAGTGGTGGGGCCCACTAGCCATTTATATAGGTTCAATGATGTGAACTGCATTGGTTAGTGGGCTATGTTTTTGACGTGGCCAGATCTGGAGCGTTGAAATTTAAAATATCTGGGGGCGTGCGGACTTTTCTGTGGCTGAAAAGAGGGAAACCTCTGTGACACAAAAGCACGGTTAATATTTTATTCCCTTTATTGCAGCGTCACTCCCTTATCTTTCCTCAGTAATTCTTTTTTATCTTACTTTGCTCCCATAATTTCCCCACCTTTTTCTCTCTCTAGGGTTTGTGCTGCTCGCTAGAAAAAACATCGCCTATTATCTAATTCGAAGAAAAAAGATCGCCAAGGCCGTACTCCCCTTTCGATAATGGCTGTAAGTACATTAATGTCTTTGATTTATTTATTCGTATGCCCACATAGGTTTGTATTGATTTGTTGTCGGTGGTGGGCTGCGTATTTTGTATTGGCATTTTGCTATTTTGGAGTTTATGATTAGCCTATATGTGGTTGAGTGGAAATTGCTAGTGTATGTGTTTGTGTATTTTGTATTGAAATTTCGGTTTTGTGTGTGTTGTGTGATGGCTGGTGTGGTGGTTTATTTGTGGTACGCCTCACCGTAGGTTTGTGTATAAATGGTTGGCTGTGTTGATATTGCAGGATCTTCTCGTCCAATGTTTGGCCCAACTTGGGAGTTTTAATGAAGCAAAATTTAAACAAGCAGTAATACCTGCGGACGTGCACATTCGTCCTCCCAGGACCTTGGAAGAGGCTCAGGGGCATGTGGCCGCCAACGAGGTAGCCCTTAGGTCTTCTTCCCTGTTGACCGGTGGGGTGAAACTCCCGTTGTCGGACTGGATGGTCTCCTTCTTTAAGGCCTTCCAAATCGCTCCCTGCCAGCTTGCGCTGAATACGTTCCGTATACTCAACGGTATCAAGAAGCTGTCTGAGTTGGCAGGCGTGTCAATAGAGTTGAAGGATGTCATGGGCATCTATGGGTTCCAGTTTGAGATGCGGAGCTCTTACTTGAAGTCGGTGCATCAATTCACCCGACTTGTTATTGATTTGCCCGACACGAACAATGAACATAACCTTGGTCTCGTGATCGCGTCTGGGAATTGGTTTTATACCAATGGTTTTTGAATTGATTTGCCCGACACGAACAATGAACATAAATATTATTTGCTTCATTTAGATACTAAGATTGTAATTCTCTTTCAGGATTTACTTTTATACCAATGGTTTTTGAATCGGTTATTTACTATGCTATGTTGGTTTTCACAGAGTAAGGAACAAGTCAGGTGGCCTTGGCAACTCTGCTATACAAGATGATGATGAGTCCAGATCATTATAGTATCGACCCGTTAATAAATAAATTTCAAAGAGTCTGAGTATTCAAATAGACTTATTTTTTATTTTTACATACAAAAATACATACATTTCCAAAGTTTTAAGAACTATTCTACCTTTTTTGTTGCTCCAAATTTGAATTATTTGGAAGAGGTCCGAACTCCAGAGTCCAGATTATTCAATATGTTGACATCATTGTTTCTTTGAGCTTTGAAATTGCTCATAAACTTATTGGAAGGGCCAATAGAATAGCTATATTATGCGTGATTTTATTATATTTTATTTCTTTAGGGTGATTATATACTAAATAGTAGCTTAAGAATCGGTACTGGGATGGGATTAGTAGTAGTACTAAATCTTTTTCGGCTACTCTGTGTGGGATGGGATTAACATGTGTTACAGTGTTAGTGTGTGGGATGGGATTAGTAGTAGTACTAAATCTTTTTAGGCTACTCTGTAAGACTCGGTTTTGATTGTTTTATTTTGTAGGAAATTAATTTAGACATTTTGAAATCAGACCTTACTTTCCTCTTTGTTTTTACCTCCCAAAAAAGGTCCGAATCTATAGCAGAGGTTAGCTCCTGTTCAAAGTGTAATTCGAATGATTTATAGATTCAGTACACGGCTTTTTTAAACGAGTTAGTGAATTGTGAGTAACATGCATCAGTTTTTTTTTAGTCAAACTTATTACAGACGTATTCAGTCTTCATAACATAGTGAAGTTGAGCAATGTCATGCCTAAAGTTTCGATGGCATCGTTTTAGAAGAGAAATAAACAGATTTGAAGGTTTACTTAATTGCATATAACCACATAATGGCCATTTTTTTCTTTGCGGAAATTCTTTTCCAGGCCGCATTTGGATGTTTTGGAATAAAGCAGCATCAACTAGTAGTCTAGTTTATGATTTATGATATGCCTGGTCATACTAGTGATATCTATTATAATGATTCTAAGATCGTACTTTCAATCTAGAATGTCCTTCTTGACATTAACTCGATTTAGACTTTGATCTGATACGCATTTTCTCAAAATCTGAGAAGAATATATATAGAACCCTGATTATTTTTGTAGAACCTGATATCTACGATAAAAAAAGCAAAGGAATCTATGTAAAATAAGTAATGGAGTAACTAATATTTATTACGACTTCAACTTTTTGTACTAATAATTATAAACCGCGAAACAATTAAATGATACACGGTTGCTTTATAATCATTGTCTTGAAAGAGTGTAAAACTCCTTCGCCTCGGGCTTCCCAAAATTCTCCATATTCTTTTTGTGCATCTCTTAATTAACAAAATAAGATCAAGCGAGTGCATGTCTATGTTATGACATCATTTTTTTTCTTTTACGCCACTTGGTTTGTTGAACTAGAGCACCCAAAATTTTGTTCATCTATATATAATACTGCCTCATCACCCCTTCAATTCATTTCAGTTCACTTTAGTTCAAAATTCAGATAAGACCTTCACAAAAAATCACAATGTCGGATAATACTAGATGAGCGAGGAACATGCCTTGGCAAGGGTTGAAGTTTTAGTTGCAAAGCATCATGCCTTGGCAAGGGTTGAAGCTTAATGAGCGAGGAACAGTTGTATCCAATGAGTATTTAGAACTAAATCAGTTGAGCGCATCCGATGAAAGTTTGCAGAATCATTCAACCCTTACTAGGAGCTGGTTGGCCATGGATCTTGATTTAAGCAATTTTTTTTACTAAAGTAGAACAATAAAATTACTAAAAACATATATGTAACATCCCGTATTTTTATAAATGGTTATTTATGATTTAATTTGTCCAAAAACGTTTTATACAAAATTTTACCAAAAACCGGTCACTCGACTAATTTTTAGCCAAAAACCGAAACTCTTCCGAAAAACTTTATTTTAAAAACCTGTTACTAATTTTACTAATAAAAAAGACCCAATAGATTTGTTTCTAAAGATTTGTTATTAATGAGTAGTAAAACAATATTTTTGGATTAAAAGTTAGCTTTTAGAACTTTGGGGACCAAATAGTTCGCTTCCACAAACTATCTAAAAACAGTTTTTCTAAACCTAAAAATCAGCCCACTTTCAATTCTTTAAACCAAAAACCAGCCAAATACAAGAGAGAAAAAGAGAGAAAAGAGAGAAAAAGAAGAAGAAGAAGAAGAAGAGGAAACCACCGTTAGCGGGTTCATACCAGAAGCATCTCCTCTACGCACTAAGGTAATGGGGGTTATCCATTGCGACTAGACGAGGGTGTATGTTAGGTTTTGGTTTTGCGTTTATTAGAAATTGGGGGTTTATGCCTTTTTATCTTAATTAGGTTTATAAATTGTTAATTGGGTTTAATTGTTGTATGATTTATTCACTTATTTGAATGGGAGAATTTGATGAGTTCATTATATTAATTTCGGATTAATGAGATTATGGATGGGTTTGCATGTTTTATGCGTTGATTATTGTGATTATATAATTATTGATGAAATTGGATAAATTTATGTTGAATAATGGTGAATTGTAGTTTATGCATACAAGGTGTTTGTTAAAATGCCTGAATGAGTTTTTATGTTGTTGGAGTGATTGGCTAGTTGTGAATCTAGCACCTATGATTATGGTTTATGTTGTATTACGTTAAGTGACGTATGAGATTGTGTTATTTGAATAGTATAATATTATTGGCCGAGGCCTTAATGTTTATACGTATGAGATTGTGTTAATTGAATGATTTTATATTATTGCCCAAGGCCTTGTGATTTAGCTGTAGTGGCAATGGTCTCTGTCTCTCCCTAATTCCGGGGGCATAAGACGGCCGAAGGGATAGGGAATGACTCGTCTTACGGACTGGGACGAGTGGCGTGAGAGGTCCAAGTGCGCACTATAAATCTACTTTTATGTTGCAATGGTCTCTGTCTCTCCCTAATTCCGGGGACAGAAGACGGCCGAATGGATAGGGAATGACCTATCTTACGGACTGGGGTAGGTGGCGTGAGAGGTCCATGTATGCTATAGATGTGTGTTGATGTTATTTAATTTATTTAATTTATTCCGTTGTAGAATGTCATTATATTTCTTCTTATACATCGATTACCGTAGTTGTAGAATTTGTGAGCTCTTGCATTTATGGGATGAAGTGACGGTGTTTGTGGTGCCGTCCCGTCTAGTTATGTGTGTGGGACTCACCGTTACAATTTTGTATTTCAGGTACAACTTAGGTTGAAGCATATGGTTAAGAGTTTTAGCAAGGCATCACATGGGTTCGGGCTTTTGCTTTCTTTTTACTTAAATTGTTTTTGAGGTTGTAGCCTACGG
Organism: Primula veris; assembly: GCA_963682055.1. Taxonomy (NCBI): domain Eukaryota; kingdom Viridiplantae; phylum Streptophyta; class Magnoliopsida; order Ericales; family Primulaceae; genus Primula; species Primula veris. The sequence continues at coordinate 7,978,837 of OY821742.1, read as the reverse complement.
GCAAATTCATTCGTTCATTATTTTTAGCTTTTATAAATCCTGTCTTGTAGCCACGTTTGGCAAACACTTTTATTAAATTGTTTAATAGTTCATTTAGCTCGCAAGTCTTTTTCTTTAAAAATTTTAATTTTGTACCAACATGTTTCGTTTTCCTTTTATTTAAAAAGGTCATGCCTCGATATCCGTGTTTATGGAATTTGGGGCGTGACAAGTTGGTATCAGAGCTAACCAGGTTCTTGTATACTTTGGGACGATGGGAAGATGGGTAACCATTAGACCAAGATCATTTTCACAAAACTTTTTCCAAAAACTCAAACTTTTTCTAAAAACGGGGGGTTGCATTTAGCTTAAGACATGTAGCTAGAATGTAGTGGTAGTTGATGAAAGGAAAGTCCACATGTGAGGCAAGTTGGGGACAATGAGGACGCTTGTTGATCCCGGCTCGCCAAACTAGTGGGTTGACCTCTCGTCGGTATGTGTGAAGGAATACCTTATCGATGTGGAGTTCTAGAGTATGCGAGGACGCTCGGGTGCTTTAGGATAACGTATCGTGATGGGTTATCCCTCGCACTTTTGTGTTGTTTGTATGCATGTATAGATTGATATAGTATGTATGAGGTATAAGTTTGCATGTCAAGTAGTAGCGAACTATTAGAGTGCGAGAATTGTAAGATTGATGGTTTTAGGTAGTGCGTTTTCAAATTATTAACTTGCGTGGTAATGAATATTTTATGCGAATAGATGTTGATATGTCGTGGACTAAAATGATGTAGTTGTGTGATATGTTCCATGTAAGGAATTTACAAGTGTTGAAGAATTTTACGTTTTTGTATCGATAATTTTCTGCAGAAGAACGATCGGTCGTTTGTCAAAACGATCGGTCGAAAATTTAGATTGGTCTGGTCCCTAAGTCTGTTGGTTTCTGAAATAGAAAATTGTCTTAACTAAAGTGTTCATGTTAACCTTGGTAACATATTTGGTTTATACCGAATGGCGACAAAGAGAAGTTAGTATTTAAGCATCGGTGGCAAATGATTATGTTATTATTATGTATGCACGAACTTGTCTAATTTTGTATTTCAGGTACAACTTAGGTTGAAGCACATGGTTAAGAGTTTTAGCAAGGCATCACATGGGTTCGGGCTTTTACTTTCTTTTTACTTAAATTGTTTTTGAGGTTGTAGCATACGGGCAAATTCATTCGTTCATTATTTTTAGCTTTTATAAATCCTGTCTTGTAGCCGCGTTTGGCAAACACTTTTATTAAATTGTTTAATCGTTCATTTAGCTCGCAAGTCTTTTTCTTTAAAAATTTTAATTTTGTACCAACATGTTTCGTTTTCCTTTTATTTAAAAAGGTCATGCCTCGATATCCGTGTTTATGGAATTTGGGGCGTGACAATATAAGAGACACTAAGCTCTCTCAAAGATCAAAAGTGCTTCATATACTATCCAAATGTGGAATGTCTACTAAAATACATGTGAAGATTGGTTGTCTGAATTGATTGTCAACGTTCCAACCTTATGATAAATGCAAAAATTATCGAACCTCTATTGAAACAATTCACAGGCTAGCTAAATGTAGCAAATGAATTATTCGGGCAATTCAAAGGCTTTCCTATATTCTTGTTCATCCGAACATATATAGCACTAGTCTGTTTTGTTAGGGTATAAGGAGTAAATAGGAAGTTATCATAGCAAAAAACATTCTTAAAATGATTGGAGAATTTGAACTGTTAGTATTCCGGTTTCTTTGCCTCTTCTGATTGTTTTTTTGGCATTTTTTGTATTTATTAAGTGTACGGCAATATTGATCAGTTTGTTATCGTTTTTCTTAAACGAAATAGCCATTATGGGGGCTTGGCCCATAAGCTTGAATATTTCTTTAATTTTAATAAATGTCGGATATTGATTAAAAAAAAGTCCTCGTTTTTAACTACGGTTGTTTGTATCTTGCCATTTTAACATCAAAAGAAAACTATGCACTAGCTTTTTCTTTGTACAAGTGCAATTATTTTCGTACAAAATAAGTTCATTGAAGCTATATAATTAATTAGCTAGTCTAAAGGAGAATTGTCTCGGTTTATAATTATTAGTATAAAAAGTTGAAAACATAATAAATATTACTTATTACTTAATTCACATAACTTCTTTTGCATGTTTACTCTAGATATCACGTTCTGCTAAAAAAAAACAGGGTTTTACATATATTTGCTGATTAGTATATAAAATGAGACTTAATTTCTAAAACCTCGAATTGTTAAAAGTCTTTTATCATTTGATACATATGTAATTTTATAGGATTATAATACCCTTGTACTTCATTAAATAGCATCTTTCAATATCACTAATTAATAGTATTAACATATTTAGTTTCCGTTTCTATATGTTTCTCAAAAATTTCCGTTCTACCAAAATAAATAAATATATATATATATATATATATGTTTTTCAAAATAGTACTTTCCTCTTTTACTACCATATATTGAAATAAAACTATTTCAAATTAAAAAAAAAATCCATTAAATTCATACAAGTTCATAGAGAAAAGAAAAGGAAAAAATTAAGTTCATGAAGGCATTTTTTTTAAAAGAGAAAAAGGTGTTATAGAAAATATTAGATAGAATAAAATAAAATAAATTGAGAGTTTCTTATAGCATCTGATTAGATAATGTTATGTGATATTCGCGTTGTAAGACTAAATAATAATACATTATAAGACTAAATGATACGATGTATATGATGCATTATGATGCTACATGATGCTTTAATATTCTTTTTTATTTATAAAAAAGTACGAAGTATCTCATATCATTAAAACTATATAATATAATGTTACTTGATAATCCTACATGATGATTTTTTTCTCTCACTAGCTAATGTTATTATACAGAGTAATACACTAATGCCAAGATACTATATAAATACAATATTTGTCTCTCTTTTTTCTCAATAATGTTTTTTTGTTCAAATTGAATAATAATAGCATCATGACGCATTATGAAAATTACAAATTATATACATTACAAGGTTAAAAACAAATAGTAAAAATAAGTATAATCATGTAGTATATGTAGTAGCATATGTACTAGTATCATGTAGCATATATAGTAACATCATGTATCATATGTAGTAGCATTACGTAGCATCATGTAACATATATATATCATTCTATTATAATAAATCAACTCAAGTCAAATGAGTCTGGTCAATTTAGCCAAAGTAGTAGCTATATACAAAATAATGGTCGGCGAAGACTATCAAGACTGTAAAATTTCTTAGTGTAAGAAATGGTAACCTAATAATATCCCCAACCTATATTTTACTAAATTTTTCTCTGAATTAAATGGGATTGCTCCCATCTTTACATACGGTTTAGTTACATGCTTCCACTTTTTTTCTTCCAATGTTTCACCATCAATATTACATTATATATGTATTACTATGATACATATTTGGAGCAAAAATATAATATTTATGAAGTGTTATTATTATTTCCAATTTCGAGACAAGTATGTGACCACAAACTGTGAATCTGATATTATACTTTTTTTTTGTAAGAAACAATAATTATTCCCAAGAGGCGTTGTATTTATTATTTTTCTTATTATGATTTATGATGAGGCTAGTTTTGATAATTGATATGGTAATAAATTAATTTTTTCCTAATATGGTGGAGACCTTGAACCATTCTTATCCTCTTACAACATTAACTTTCTTACCATTTTTTTATTTACTTTAGAAAAAGTACTATATATTTGTTTAAATATCCAATGCCCACAGTATTCCTCTAATATTTTTACCCCATCTCTCTCCAAAGGTTATCAAGCGGTGTCACTAGTAAGTTTTTATTGAGTATTAATTCTACGAGAATTTGTGGTTTGTTAGCTTTTTGTTTACATAGAATCATTATTTCTTTTGAATTAATTAGAAGTAGTATAAATTTCAACGGTTAGATCAATGCACGAATGCTATAACAAATTAAACGGAAGAAAGCGCCTCATCCTAAGAATGATGGGGCCTACACACTTATCAACGTTGTTTATTAATTATTGTTTATTAATTAAACTCGAAGTTTCATCTAAATATGTTTGATATATATATATAGTATATCACTTTAATACCGTAATATTTATTTATTCCTCGAGAACTACCATCTCATTGTTTTTACATGTAATTAATTACCTCCAGAGCTGATTTGCAATTCATGACATAAATATTATAACTGTTTCTTTCTCGCTTATTAGCAAGTTTTAATCTAGCTATTTCATGTTTTTTCCTGTCATCTCCTTGTACTATTTGTTATATAACATATATACACATTATGTCAATTTAAAGAGAAGATGTCTCTCTTCTCAATTAAAATTATCGAAATAATATATAATAGTTAATTTAATAACTGATATCTATTTTGATATCCGAAACTCATATCTCATACTAAGTGTTCTTGAATCATAATTGATAAAAAAAAACTTAGTTTTACATTTATTTGGCAAAAATGTTATTTTAACAAAAAATCAAACGAATTGTGATAATTAATGGCATAGATTTTGAAATAATCGCGAACATGTAGCACAAAAAAAAAAAGAATATATCGAGTTTTTAGTAGTTCTATTGGAATGACTAATTTAAATCATAGATATCATGAAGAAAAAATTAATGCATCATATGTTTATACTTAAGCATGACAACATAATAAATTAAAAATTAGATTGTTTATAATTGAAGGGAACGATTTGGGTTAGACTTTAATGATTAATCACAATTATAATAAGATAAGTTATAGTTACCTAATTCACTGAAATTACTAAATTTTAAAGGAAAACTATAATTCACTTAAATTACTAAATTAAAGGAAAACTATAATTCTACAAAGTTAACATGGTCGAATGAAAGCACCTATCACTTTGGAAAACACATCTTTTTTAAGGGAACATTGTATTTATTAATGTTGGAAAAACGAATTCTCACCAAGAGACATGCCCCTGTGGACGCGTGAAATAACATCAAATTCCGACAAAAATTTCAGAATAATCAAATAGTATCCCTATAGCAAGGGAACTAATATTGTGACTAAAAGAGGATAAAACTAGTCATCTTCTAATTAGCCTCATTTAAAAGAGCAAATGAGTTAAAAAAAAACACTATTTTTTTTCTTATACTCACTAACCTTATTTCTCACCTTTTAACGTCATCAATGCGAACTTTTGAAATCACATACATACCAATGTGTTGCACATTATTATTTTCTTTATTTAGAATGTTTATTATGATTATCGTGCTTCATTAGTTCCTATACTTGGCTAGACTTAAATGCATGCACATATTCATATTGATTCAACTTTTAACATCAATGGCTTAAGTTTTTCACAATTCCTTGTATCAAATACATGATTCAGCCATTTGTTTTTATTTTAAGGTAGGGTTCACCTAACGTGACGGACGATCATGATCCCTACGATGAGCCAACTTAGCTTTGTAGAAACCGATGGTAGAAGGGTAACAGATGGAGATAACAATAGTGTTGGGTTTGGAAACGAACCGGTTGAAAATGTTGGCGGCAGCATCAGTCGTGACACCGGGAAAAAGAAATACCACCGCCAGAATAACTACCAAACTCAACAACTCGAGAAGTAAGTGCATAGAACTTTTGGAGGAAGACTATTAGTATATAAATTACTTAAAATAACCGCACCCAATATTGTTTCATCTTAGAAATCTATTTTGTCATTATAGTTCAACTGAAATCATAAAAGTAACGAAGTTTTGGATAACCATCATAAAATCTTCACATGGATCAAAATCATTTCCAATTATGAAAAGTTACATGGAGAGTACCAAAATCATTTCCAAAAAAAAAAAATTATATCCCGTGTCAAGATATTTTCCTACTTATACTAATAAATGTCATTACATGACAAAATTTTTAACTTTGATGCATATATCTTTCTTTATGTAATTATATGTAATGTTTAAAATACTATAGATTTTCTATGTAATTAACCTCTATTTAACCATAACTCGATTTAGTAATATTTTCTTTTTGTCTCAATGTTACGATTGTAGAGAGATTCTATCGAATAAGTAATTACTCATTTATTTTTATTTGGTGCAGTTTTTTCAAGACTTGCCCAAATCCAAATGACAAGCAGAGGAAATTACTAAGCCGTAACTTGGCATTGGAGCCTCTGCAGGTCCGGTTTTGGTTCCAAAACAAACGCAATCAAATAAAGGTTTAGTTCACCACCTCACTTTTTAATTTTCACTCTATCTAGTCTCTTGTACAGTTTTTTCATTTGTTAAAATGCATCTACGCTAATCCAGTTTAAGCTATATATATATAGACTTTGACATCAACAAATAACTTAAAGGATATTAAACACCTTTCTTGGGCTCCTTTGCTTGTATCCTAGTGCTAGAGTATAACTTTTTAGGTGAAAAACATAATTAGGAAATAGACGGATTCGCTTTGTAGAAATTAATAACTACCCGTGTAATCGAAAAGTGAAGCATATATACTTTTGAAAATTATAAATCAAGATATTAAATAAAGAAGGGTTTTATTCTGCCTCCAAAGTATAAACCCGAACCATCGCATAGAATCATTTAGTCTTGTAAAAACGAAGTGTCACGTAGTATTATAGAGTCTGATGCTACAAGAATCTCCCAATCTGTCCTTTTATTTTTCACATTCTTTTTAAAAAAAATTAGTGGCGCCTGTTCTTTTATTATATTAATGTCCCTCATGAATTAATTTGTTTTTTTTTTTTTGTTTCTTATGAGCTTGGATATAAATTAGAAGTTTTTTAAATTTTAAAATAATTTTAGTTAAGTAGGAGTAGAAAAGGAAGGAGTAACTACTAGAGAAATATTTGGGAGGGATGGATTTTATGAAAGGGGTATATTGGTAGTGGAGAATTGGATATTTATCTATCTTGTATAAAACACAATTAGGCATTTATTGACGTTGAGTCATAAAGTATGAAATTAAGTTTTCTTTTTATCTCTCTATATTTGTATGTATAGTTTTATTAAGCTATCTTCTCCATTAACTAATTTTGTTTGGTTTTTTTTTTATGGTGTATTTTTGCGCAAAAGATGAGAATTTTTTTTTTTAGATTTGGACACATTAGGTTGAATTATTTATTAGAATAGAGGTTTTTGAAGTTTCTAAATTGATTCATGGAGTCAAATTGGCCTTTTGAATTTAAACACTTGTCCTATTCATGTTTCAGAAAAATTAACGTTAACGAAAGTAGGCTTTTGAGAAATCGCATCTGACAAATGGATGTCGTAGATTCTTTCTTTTTTTCTTTCTATTTTCATTTTTTGCTTTTCGATTATATGTTGATATGTTGGTGATGAATAACATTAAAGAGACTAAGAAGTCCATGCAAAATTATGAACCACAGGTATGAGTTCAGGGTACGGTTATAGTATGATACGAGTAGAACTTACGAGAATATGCTAATTTTGAAATTTAACAATAGTAGTATGGCGCGGCTAGTTAGTGTATTTTGTTATACAAGGTAAGAAAATAATAAAAAACAAATAAGAGAAAGAAAAAAAACCCTTCAAAATACTCTCAAAATGTCTTATACGCATAACGCATCTCATGATTCTGATTGTTATATATCGGCTTATTGAATCTTTACCTAATAATATATCCTCACTAATTTGTATTATTTTTTTTTCTCATGAACTTAAAAAAAAAAAATGAAGTATGGAAAATAATCGACCCAGTTTGTACCCAAGGTACCGGATGCACGATATGTATCCTATATGGGTACGTTTAAATTTCTAAATTACCCTAATGTAAGTCATAATATCCCTTGAGCTTAGCTGACGTTGGATCGATAGGCGAAAAAAAAATCATAATTTCAATTATCATATAGAAATTTCAGTAAAAGTTATATATATATATATATATATATATATATAAAACATGCTCATTTAATAGCATAGATTAAAGTATGGTTTAATGGTTGATATATGTGCCTATATTTCTTCCAAGGTCATGGGTTTGACTCTCGCTGTTTTAAAATTTTGCATTAAATTTTATATGATAAACTAGAAAATTTCTCAATTAATGGGTGAATAAAAGTCAAACTATTCTCTCTAAATAACTTAAAACTTCTATTTGTAACATATTTGACAATATAATAATTTATTTTTTTATATATTTGCTATATTTTTAATACCCAGCAATATATTTTCTTTTCTCCGAGTTAAGTTAAACAAAATGAGCCCAAATTTATTCTAAACTTAGGTACTGAATTGTTAGGGTCGTCTTGCTTGTGTTTTATAGCTTTAAAATGGTAACATATATATTGGGTTAGGAGTTACAAAAATGTATGAGAATTTTAAACATTAGTAGGTATGTACGTACTTGAAAAATAATGTGCATCCGGAAAAAGTAGGCATACTTTGAAAATTCGGGTATAAATTTTGAAAAGATGGGTATGAGTCCGGAAAAGTTATTTGGAGTATGAAAAAGAGGCATGAAATCCTTAAAAAAAACGTATGAAGTATAAAAAAAAAAAAGGTGTATGAACCCCCAAAAAAAGACATGAAGTATGAAAGTATGAAAGTATGGTTTGAGAAGTTGGAAAAAATATATGAAGTTGGTAGAGAAAGGGTATGGAGTCGGTAAATACGGCATGGACCTTGAAAATTTGATATGATATTTAAAAGTTTGGGTATGAACTGAAAGATGTTTCGGTGAAAGATCTTCTTTTGGTTGAAAAGGTATTTTTTTTAAAAGGATTGAAAATAACTTTTGAAATAGGTGGGTTTTTTCATTTTTTTTTTCCAAAATTTACTTATATTTTGTAGTATATTACGAATATTTATTACACTTATTCTTCTTCTTATTATTATTATATTTTTTTGTTTATAAAGGGAGAAGGTTGGTATGGGGAGTTCGTTTAAGTATATTTTTAAGGAGTGATAGTTTTTTTGGAAAGAAATAATTTATCATATGTATTTTAGATACAATATATTTTAAATACAATATATTTTAGATACAAAATTTAAAGTTCATTTTTAGCTCTTTATTTTAGTTCAAGACTACCTTTGACAACAGGTTTACGTATGACTATGAGTGGATAACAAAAGGCCATTTAAGAATTTATAAACACACAAATTTGTATGTACCATGAATATTAAATGGTGCAAACCAGAAAATTCTAAATTTATGATTCAGAATGCTGCTTTGGTGATAATCCTTCCTTCAATAAAAGATTTCTTCTTTATGCTTATATATGAAAAGTACCGTTGAATTTGAGTTATGATTTGAATAATGTCATTAATAATATTTAATGAAAATAATTATTTTGCACACCGTCTCTTGCTATCTTTAGTCTGCACGAAGTGTTTTATGTTAATTTAAAAGAATCAGTTTTTTTGTCATAATTTTGTAATATTTGAACTTATAACCATTTCAGATTGATCGGATGACCAATGCATACGCAAGACGCATCGACAAGCCTATAGGGCCCGCATTGGACTTAAAGAAACAAGTGGTGGCTAACGTGGCGTGTGCAGCAATGGATGAGTTGGTGTTTATGATCCAAACCCTCGAACCCATGTGGATCCCCGTTTCTATTGACGGGTACACTACTTACTTACTCAACGAAGAAGAATATTCTCGGTCTTTGTTTAGATCTTGGCCAAGGAGACCTGGGTTCAGATCGGAAGCCACTCGTGATTCTGCTATTGTTAAGACAACCCATACTAACATTATCACTGCTCTAATGAATGTTGTAAGTATCTACTTTCAGTTATATAAAATAAATAAATGGTAAAGCTTATCAAAATCATTTTTACGAGAGAATAACTGAAAGCATAAAAAGTTGAGCTTTTTCGTTTAGAAAAGGCTGGTAAGCTTGTCAGCAAAGCGTTTTTATGCTTTAAATCAACCTTTTTGAGGGTTGAAGTGAGCTCTTTGAAAACAAATGATAAACTTGCAACTTGTTTAAGGGATTTTTCTGCAATAGAGAAAAGATAACGATGGCGCCGCTTTTTACAAAAGATGAAAATGTTAGATTGATTTATAGTATTTTACAATGTAGTGAACCAAGGCAATCTTTGAGAAAGGACATTGAGTAATTAAAACAACTTTTTCTAGGTCATGAATCATATCCTATTTTCCTTTATGAATATTAGAATCAATGGGCGACTCTCTTTTGTGCAATCGTGGCAAAAGCCATACCGCTTGAGCAGTTGGCGATAGGGCGCGATGGAAGCTATGATGGAGCCTTACAACTGGTAAATATAAGATATAAAAGTGCATGATGTTCTTATAGAAAGTACATATCATTTTCCTGATAATTTTTTACAAGACTTACTTTTTTATTTTCTCAAGGTACATGCAGAGTATCAGATAATAACTCCTCTCGTCCCAACTCGGGAGACGACTTTGGTAAGGTATTGCAAGCAGCGGGGTGAGGGAATTTGGGTGGTGGTTGATGTTTCCTTAGACAGGATGAAAGCTGATTCTTTAACGAGATTCCAAAAACGAGCTTCTGGATGTGTAATTCAGCAATTGCCTGATGGCTACTCCGAGGTAAAAGATAACCACCTTGGGTAATTGTTACTTTTCTAATTTATAACTGAAGTAAAAACAACAGTGTTCTGTAATAATGTGGAAGTGGTAACAAGGTGTTATATTCATTTTGGCACAATTTTAGACCTAGATTCTGATTCATCCTAGTGTTGACCAGATTACTTGGATTGAGCACGTTGATGTGGAGGATAAAGGGAACGAAGGTATATACAGATCGGTGATTTCCTCAGGAGCCGGATTTGGGGCTAAGTATTGGCTTTCCATTCTTAATGGGAAAATTGAACGCTTTTCTTGTTGCGGTGCAACGGATCTTCCTACTAATGAAGTGAACAATATCGGTAATTTCCAAATGAGTTACTTTGTTTAAATCATTCGTCAGAATAACCAGACACGCACGCTAAGATTGTCAAACCCTAGAAAGTTAAGAGTAATGACTTGATACAAATCAAATTATAGAAAATTACCATTAAGTGACCAACGAAAGGCTTTATATTCATTTAGCGAAAATAAAAAACTCGTTTCCCAGTTTATGTTACGTTTGGTGTTCATCCATTTGATAACTTGATTTTACATTGATATAGTGTTCAATGAACTGATTTCATTTTTTATCGGCATAAACTGATTTTCAATTGGGCTATTGTTTAATAAACTTGGTTTTGCTTTTAATGGTATAAACATCAACAATTAATTTTTGGAGATGCATATTGAGCTGTGTAAAGTTTGTCTCGTAATGGAAACTTCCCTAAGTATATGCATAAAAATGAAAATATGGTTGATATACGACTATTTGTGCATACAGAAGGAACGAAAATCTTATTGAAGCTCGGAGAAAGGATAATGACGGGGTTTTGTAGTAGGGTGGGAGCTTCTGATGCTAACAATTGGACAACACTGTCTCTTATTGGACATGATGAAGTTAAGGTGATGACTCATAAAAGCGTCAACGAACAAGGTTGCCATAATGGCATTGTCATCAGCGTCGCAACTTCAATCTGCCTTCCTACAGCACCGAGGAAAGTATTCGATTTTTTCTTTGATGGGAACAACCGAGCTAAGGTGATTTTTCTCATTTCTGCATCTTCCTTTAGACCAACTATATGACAAGCTAGGGTCCCATGTTTTACGACCACGTTGGTACTCCTACGAGTTTGACTAAGCTTTTACCACTACTTACAAGTATATGTACATGAAGGTCTTGTTTGGTTGCAGGAGCATTAGTCTCAAACTAATAATCCAAACAGATGTTGATCAGTAGGTTTTGAAAATATGGTGGAATTAATAGTCCTGAGTAGCGGTGGGCACGGAACGGATTGATCTCAACTCTAACTCAACCCGTAAAATAAATTGCGGGCCAATTGGGACGGATTCGTAAAATTTAAATCTCAACTCAACCCAACCCAACCCGTTATAATTAAAACCCCAATCCAACCCAATCCAACCCGCAAAAAATATTACGGATTGGGACGGCTTTATTCTTAAATTTTTATTTTGGTCATTTATTTTTCATAATTTGCCCAATCAGCCTAAATTTTAAAATAAATTGTATGTTTTAAAGAGAAATAAAAATTAAAAACAATTATAACACGATTATAACATTCACAACAAGTAAGAAAACTAAAATGTAATAATACCGGGAGTTTGTTATCTTTAAATACACACAATGTATATATAAATATATATATATTTTTAATTTTTTTTATATATATAGTGGGTTCTAATGGGTTGCGGCGAATTAACCCGCGGTTTGGTAACCCCAACCCGTAAAATATATAACAGATTGGGGCGGGACGGATTCACTTTTCTTGGACACTCAACTCACCCCAACCTGCCCCAATCTGTGCGGATTGGATTACGGGTTGGGTTTGTGGATTTTTTAACCAGCCCTAGCCCTAAGAGTTTGACTAATAATAATAGAATATCACACCTTCAACGATAATTTGATGTTCGGCCTTCATTTATGGTCACATCCTTCATTAACCAAACAAACATGAGCTTTGTGAACCCCGTAGATTTGGTGTAAGTCTCATTACCAAGTACCCAAACCAAACAAAGCGTAATTATTATCCAATGTTTTAAATAGCGTTATTACTATCATAGAGTTTTTTTCGAGAGAAACGCTTAAAGCGCAAATAGCGTAGCAACGTAATGCTTTGCAGTGTAATTTTTTTTGCCTAAATATATAACAATATAACACGATAGTCATACAATTTATACTAATTATGTTAACAAAATTAAAAATTAAAAGAATTAGTTATGATTTTTTTGGCTAAGAAAAAGAGACACATGTTTGGTTAAAAAATCTGACGTTTTTTTAATTATTTGGGGATAAATGTGTTTTTGATATATTAATTACTATATGGGGAATTTGTGGCATGTTATTTACTACAATAGCGAATATTTGACATGTTATTAACTATAGGCGCTAATTGTGACATATTATATACTAAATGGGCTAATTACGACATGTTATATACTGCATGGGGTCAACTCATTATTTACTCTAGCAGTCCACTCTATTATGTTTTAAAAACTCGTTATTTACCCTACTAGTTCAATAATTTCGTACTTTTTGTGCTTTTAGTCCAAATAGCACGAATTTAGCGCTTTTCCATCCACATAGCGGTTTATCGATACGTTTTTTCAAAAAAAAAAAATGCTATTTCGCACAACATAACACGTTTTTTAAAACATGGGTATTATCCGATGCCAGTATTGAGAAAGTAGTTTATTAATTTTAATTGACATATTCAGGAAATGCTTATGTTTCCCTATCTAAGGTTTTGTTTCATGAATAATTTGATATTTTTTAACTGAAAATACCCCCATTTATTTATTAATCTAGATAAGCGTGCATACTGTTATTAACCTTTTCGAATGTATGGCAAATACAGTGGGACATGCTTATCAATGGTGCAAATATGTATCAAATGGAGAACATCCCTACTGGAGAGTTAGCTGGAAACGCTATTAAGTTGAGCCGCATGAACGTAAGTTGGATAATTTTCACTTACATATTGACACTATCATGTTTATAGCTAACAAAATTTCACACTTTATTAAGAAACAGTATATTTTTTAGAATATGTACGTATCAATGTTGCATCATTGAATATCACATGATAATCACAAAGAGGAAAAGGAGTCGATATGATTGAGAACAATTGAGCATCCGCACCAAATTTCAAAAGTGATTTTAACCGTGGATTTTCCAGAATTTGTACTAAATGTCTGGTTCTTCCCATAAATTAACCACTTTTTTATCATATCAACTTATCTAGGGTATTCCAGAGAACCCAAACAATATGTTGATTCTACAAGAGAGTTTTGCTTACCCAACAGGGTTCTTCATTGTGTATTCACCCATTGAGCCCAGTGATATGACCGCAGTGTTAGACAGTGGAGACACAAATAGTGTTCGTTTGCTACCCTCGGGATTTGCCATTCTTCCAGATGGTTCTGGTGGGTCATTGCTCACGCTTTCATTACAGTTTCTGGTCAACTCAGCCATTGATGCCAAGCTCTCCCGTGCAGATTTGACGTCTGCTTTCAGCCTCATGTCTGGTACTCTCGATAGGGTCAGGCCTTTTATTGGGATGCCATCGAATAGTGGTAAGTTTAGATTTTCTTAAAAAAGTTAGCAAGAAATAGATGGGAGAGGATCAGTATTAAAACATTTGACACAAAATATCTCACTACAAAAATACGCGTTTAATCCAGGGCTAAGAGACTAAGATAAGCTAGCTTTTGGTATAAATTTCAACCTCATGCTTTCCTTTGATTTAAGGGATGTCAATTGCCATTTTTTCTAGAAACTGGAAAATAATTTTAAGATTTATGAAACAATATGCTAGCTTGTCCTGTGTATTGGAGAGATTTTCGCTACAAAAATTGTGCAAAATTTCTGTTACCAGCAAAATGGAATTCATCGCTTGCTACCGATAACACTCAGGAGACTATTAAAAATGAACTAATATCATTTAGATGATGAGAGTCTATTTCTCTTTCAGGATTTACTCTTATCCCAATTGTCTTTGAATCACTGTTTTAAAAATCGTGCTATATTGCGCAACATTTCGCGATATAACGCTTTTCAAAAAAAAATGCCTACGCTAAAGCACTATTTGGGTGAAAAAGCGTTAAATTCGCGCTATTGGGACCAAAAACGCAAAAAAGCGCGAAATTTTGGACCAAAAGCGTAAATAGCGAGTTAGAAAAAAAAACAGCGAATCTAAATAATTTATATATGTTGTGTAATTTTCACAAAAGATTGTTAGTTCAGATGGTTGTAACATTGCATTCTGTCCCATTGGATCCAATTTTGAAACTCACTAGCATCAACATTTTTTTGGTTTTTGCAGAGTAAGGAACAAGGGAGAGTACCTTTGCAACTCTGCTATAGAAGATGCTGATGAGTCCATATTTTGCAGTCATTTTTTTTACATGCAGAACTACATACATTTCCTAAGTTTTAAGAACTATTCTACCTTTTTTATTTCCAAATTTGAATTGTTTTGAAGAGGTCTGGAACTTTAGAGTCCAGATTATTGAATTCGTTGACATCGCTGTTTCTTTGATTTCGAAGTTTGAAAATGCTCATAAACTTATTGCAGCCCCCCCTTCTTCATAAAATCCATTTTATAATGATCAAGCTTTTTATGATGTGTAAAGGTGGTCTAGTACAGCACAAAAAAATGTGCTTGAAGGGCCAATGAAATGGCTATATTATGCGGGATTTTGTTGTGGTTCATTTCCAATTGTTTTCTTACTTTAGGGTGATTATATGCTAAATAGTAGCGACATTAGTAGTTTAAGATTCAATACTGGAGACAACACGGGTAGATAGCGAGAACTTTATAAGTGTTTAGCATGTGTTAGTGTGGGATGGGATTAGTATCGAGTATAAGTACCATAGCTTTTTTAGGCTATGTATGACTCAATTTTGATGTTTTATTGTGTAGGAGGTTAACTTTTGTTTAAAGTATAATTGGAATGATCAGTACATAGTTTTTTTTAAAGGAGATAGTGATTAACACTTTTGCCGATAAGTGAGTTACATAGTCAGTTATTTAGGAGTAAACTTGTTACAAGACCCTTTTTAATTTCATTAACTTAATTAGTATATGATTTATGATATTCCTGGTCATTCTAGTGATATCTTCTATAATATGCCTGGTCGTATTTTCAATCTAGAAAGTCCTTCCTGGCATCTACTCAAATAGACTAGAACTGATAAATAGTTTCTCGAAAACTGAGAAGAATATAAAACCCTGGAATTTTTTTTAGTAGAATCTGATATCTAGAGTAAAAAAGCAAAAGAAGTATGTAAAATAAGTAATAATTATTACGACTTCAACTCTTCGTACTAATAGTTATAGACCGAGACAGTCTCTACTCTAAACTTGCTAATAGCTTCAACTAATTTATTTTCCCGTACAAATTATTCTATATACTGTTTCAACTAAAACCACAAAAGTAGAGGAGGGAACAGCGGCTCTAAAGCTGGTGAGTTTCAATGCTCAAGTCGATATACGAGCATGTTCTCGACTTCAGATTCTCCTGAACTATTTCTCATTTCATATTTGCCTGAGAATAGATAAAAGTTCCAACGATGGCAATGGCAGCTCCGAGTGCATTGACTGGTTGCACCGGAGTACTGAAAATAATGATAGAAGCCACTATGACCGATATCCTCTTCATTGTATTCCCAATGCTAAATGTCAATGGCGATATTTCGTTCAACCACATGTATGAGACTTGGTTGTAAAGATGATAAAATACACTCTGTGCTACCACCCACCTTTACACATACACAAGTAAAACATAAACTGATTTAGCTTTCATTTGCATTGTGCAAGCTAAAAACGAAAAATTCGTAAAAAGAAAAAAAGAGGATTTTGTTCTTACCATACAAAATTGGGTCCTATTTGAGCGACATCTTTGTTCCATCCTATGGTCCATACTTGAAGGCCCTCAACCGCAATCGCAAATGGAGTTAAGATTAAAAGAGACATCATAGATACGCAAGCATAGTAGTTCATTCCTCCAACACATTTGCTCCCTTTCATTCCCTTCTTTGAGAATATGTTTCGAAAAACAAATGCCAAATTCGAGATCATCGCCAACATGAAATCTGAATCAGGTTATTATTATTATTTTTGTTGAGATCAGGTTTTCTGCTTCTTAGCATTAGGAAAATGAGCAAAGCACAATAATTGTTCTTTTGTATTACCAATGAGGTTGAAGTTGAGCTCGGTGACTGCAGCAAGTGCACATCCTCCGATGATAGGCACGAGAGAAAAGTAAACTGGAATCGGAAAACTATCACCTAAAAGAAACCTCGAAACAAGAACGCTAAAAGCGGGCTCACTACTCTTAATTATATGAGTGAATGAAACTGCGACTTTTGACATGCTCACTGTCGCAGCTACATGTCCAATTGTATGCGCCAATGCAACCTGTAAGAACAAAGATATCAAAAATATATCAAAATTCTCATTTCTACCTCCTTTAGATAAATTGATACTACAAATACTACAGTTGTCATATTTCTCCCAAAAAAATCAAAATCCTGAATAAACTCTTTTCATTGACCATCATAAAAAATGAAGTTTTCGCGAAAACCTTTATGTTTATTCATTAGGGGGGCAAATAGCGATGGAAAAAATGCCCATTCCAATTGGTCATTATTTTTTCATAATTTTAAATCAATGTATACTTTGCTTTATGCTGCTATTATTTTTTATCATGATTTGCATTTTCTGTTGCCCTTGCATCATTGTTATTATTTCTTAGGTGGCACAGTTGCACAGTCTGAAGAACTTTTGGTATACCACATATACATTTTCCTAACTCTAATATCATTTTTGAAATTCAGTAAAGCTAAAGTTGAAAATCCGATTTTGATGCTTCATACAATACACATTGGATTTTTGAAAGATTTTGTGGGTGCAACAAGTGTGTTTCGTGTGCAAGAGCACATAAAAAGTTATTTTTACTGGTTCCACAGAAGACAAACGAGTTCATTTATTTTTTTTTTAATTCCGAGAGTAGTAAAAAAGCTGAAAAGCTAGAAGGAATTCAAAATTTCGAAAATATTGAGAAAAACAAAGTAAGCTGATGTTTTCGTGTGTATGCAAATCATGTATGCCACTATATGGATATGCAACACCTACATAAAAAGAATATGAAAACACATGTTTCTTGGTTCATAATATATGGTATGACGGCCATGTATATATAGTTATGCGCTAGAAATGTTGACACTGACTTAGCCTTGTCAGCATGTCCAGCTTTCTGTAACTCAAATAGAAGCTGGAAGTTCTGAACAGAACTCTTGTGAAACATGATTATCCAGTATATTGATATAGTCATATAGATAAAGATCATTCCATTTACATAGCAGTAGGCAGGAAATTAATCAGTGTACCTCGTATACAAATTGTTGAGTCAAAGTTTGTGTTGGTTGGATTGAGTTCGATATCTTCATTAAAGTGTTATTGATTATATGATCCTGTATCCTCTTGTATTGTTCTGTATTCTTCCTTTCATGTCAATGTACGATGTCGTTAGCTGCTGAACTGAATTAAATATTGGTCTTCATACTTTTGTTAAGCTGTAGTTTAGTTTCTATAATTTAATTTTTGGCTCATAATTTGTAGCTTTCGCTTATTTAAGAAATACTGGCAAAACTCTATTGTATCTTGTAAGCGTTGTTTGATTAGGAAGTCGCATAATCAGTTTTACCTGCTTGATGCTTTCACGAAATTGTGTCGTAGTGGGTTATAGAGAGTTTTGAGGAACAGTAGACTCATTCATGTTTTTCATTCTGTGTTTCTTTTACCAAATGTCAATGTGGATTTTTTTTTAATGTTCTCAGCTACTGTATAAAAGATTTTAAGCCCCTTGATTGTTATACTTGTTTGTCAATAGACCCAATACTTGAACAGTTAGTAATTGATATGTATTTACAATGATCTGTATGGAACAGGTATGAATGAGAGAGAAGGAAGGGAGAAAAGCAGGGACAGGGGGCGTGAGAAAGATGAAAACAAGTATCGAGATGATAGAGATAGGAGAGGGAGCAGAAGTCAAGAAAGAGAGAGGGGAAGAGATCGAGATCGAGAACGAGATTATTACAATAATGATAGGAAAAGAGATTTTGGCCGGGAGAGAGAGCGTGACCGTGACAGGAACACACATCGTTATTGATAACTGTTTTGACATTCCATTGTATTCTATTCTAAGGTCTAATATCTACATAGTCAAATTATTATTACAAACATTACAAAAAATTATCAAAATTAAGATTAAATAGTTTTTAATATATTACAAAAAAGATTATATGTAAAGAATCATGTATATTTTAATTTAGAGAAAAAAATATGTTATAAATCTAAAATTTCTATATTTTGATCAATATGTTGTCCATAAATCATGAATTTCTCAGGAATAAATTATAACTTATATAAATAGTTCTTCAAAATTTTAACAATTTGAGCATGATTGAAAAGGAAATAAAAACAATGTTGTAAATTATTTACTCAATTTTGGAAGTTTGAGTATTAAATATAAATTTGGAATTTTCTGTTCTCTTTACTAAATTGTATTTTTAGGTTGTTTTTTGTATTTAATTAATCAAAAAACTTAAGTCAAAACTCTTTAGTTAGCCAAAACAGGCACTATGCTGAGTGACACTCTGAAAATATTTTATTTTGATATGTTGTATACAAGAGGGTGATTTTTTTTAATATTGAAAACGTGATAAATTTATGTCCGTAATAATTTAAGGAAACTTAGGACCGCTAGTTTTTTTTAACAACCCCAAAATTAGTGTTTTGGGTCCGTATTTAACTACGTGTGAAAGTTCAATTATGTGATAGAGACGCAAATAATAAGTCATCATGCAAACAAAGTTGCATCTTATTTTACATGATACTATGTGTTTATGATATATATTATTTCTTGCTATAAGGCGACGAATTTCTAACTAACGGGAAAAAATTATAAAATATAAAATAGAGTTTATTTTTATTTATAATTGGCCGAAGCTGTTGGGACCATAATTTTTATTACTATATGAAGTTTATTATTATATAGAGGAGTCTTATATACATGTTTTACTATACTACCTATTTTATTATGCCGTCTTTAGATATATTCCTATTTATAGTAATAAATGCCAATACATGCCAAAATTAAACTTTGATATATATATATATCTATCCTTATGTATTTATATTTTGATATATACATGTCAAAATTATTTGTTTCACTGTTATGATTATAAAAAGATGATAATGCATGTATAAGTAATTATTAATTTATTTTTATTTGGTATAGTTTTTTCAATGCATGCCCATATCCAGATGACAAGCAGAGAAAAGAACTAAGTTGTGACTTGGCATTGGACCCTTTGCCAGTCAAGTATTGGTTCCAAAATAGGCGCACTCAAAGGAAGGTTTAGTTCAACACCTCACTCTTTAATTCTCACTCTAGCTATCTAGTCTCTTGTACAATTTTTACCTTTGTAAAAATGCATATACGCTAATCTATAGTTTATGCTATATAGACTTTGACATCAACCGATAACTTAAATGATATTGAACAACTTTCTTGGGCTCTTTTGATTGTATATCCTACAAGGCTAAAAGTGATAGAGTAGAACTTTATGTAAAAAGATATATAACAAGGCAACAAACAGATTCGCTCGGTAAAAATATAAAACCAGGTCCAATCGGAAGGAAAAATATAAATCAAAATTCTAAAGAAATAAGGGTTTTGTTCTGCCTCTAAAATGTAAGCAAGAATATGTTATACATAATTACCCTAAGAGGTTGAATGATCAAAAGTTAACTATAAAAGAGAAGCCCAAATTTTCAAAATAAAAAAAGGAAATTAATCCCCAAAAAAACATTTCTTGAACTATATTTTATATAATGTACCATCCAAAGGTTTACTAAAATGTGCAACTTTCTCTATCCTCGTTACAAACCCATCAAAATTAAAGTCACATTGGTGCTTCCCTCTTGACTCTCACCCACCACTTGCCTATGGGTCTGGAAAAGTGTATAAAATTTCATGTTGTGAAAATTAAAATACATAATTCATACTATAAAAAACGAAAAAGACAAATTAACTTATATTAAATATTTTGGTTCCCATATAGGCGGTAGGATTGAAATAAGTGGTTGGTAAATTCGCACTCAAATTTTTAGTTGAAACATTTTGAGTACTCCGTATCGAAAAAAATAATATCAATCATGGTTGATTTTCTTTTTACCATTTTTCTAATATTCAAACAAGAAAAACCTACCAAAATTAATCATCAAACTTTTCGCATGGTAATTAAAAAATAAAATGATTAAAACAATAAAGCATAGAGTCAAAACATAATAAAAACTAAAGCAATCAAAATAAGAAAATTAAAATAGGCAAACGAGTTCCTTTATTTTTTTGTTAATTCCGAGAGTAGTAAAAAAGCTGAAAAGCCAGAAGGAATTCAAAATTTCGAAAATATTGAGAAAAACAAAGTAAGCTGATGTTTTCGTGTGTATGCAAATCATCTATGGCACTATATGGATATGCAACACCTACATAAAAAGAATATGAAAACACATGTTTGTTGGTACATAATATATGGTATGACGGCCATGTATATACACTACAAGAAATAATCCATATAGCAACAGAAATATTTGTTGCTATTCAAGCTTTTTCTGTTGCGAAATACGATTAGCAACTGTTTAGCAACAAAAAACAATATGTTATTGTTTGGCTTGTTGCAGATTTCAGCAACAAACTTAGCAACACACGATTGGTACCAGTAACACAACAGTAACATGGTTCTTATGTTGCTATATTAGTAACATAATTGTATCATATTTTGTATGTTACTACCACACCAATTTTTGTGATGTAAAAAAGCAACACTTTTGTAACATAAATATTTCTTGTTGGGGGTTTGTTACAAATTGTTGATCTATCTCCTTTTAATATTTAAAAATCTGTTGCTATCATTGTTTGTATTATGTTACTATTTATATTATGTATTTATCACATAGATAATTATATGTTGCTATTTTGTCACTACAATAATGTTGCTATTCTTTGCTCTGGTAATTAAAAAAAAAAGAGTTTACAATTCAATTGCTGGTAATATGCATTTTTAGCATTAATAGAACAATATTTAGCATTAACTAATTAAAAAGTTAAACCAAAATTTTACAACTCCAATCATTCTACCTACCATACCAAAACATTTCAAACTTTTCGCCTACAAGTTAAGCCACTGCTTTTGTTCTATTGCTATATCGCTACTGTCAAAAAAATTACATAAGTCTTAGAATGCCAACACATCGGCAAGATTACGCATAAACGTGTCATAAGCAGCACCATCGGCGGCTGCAATCTTAGCTGCAGCAGTGGCGTTGGCGCGATAATGAGCCGCAGGTACATTAGGGCTGCAGCTTCTATAACTACTGTAGCAATTAGATATGCACTAGATGATCCTCTCCTTTCTACTAAGGATGGATCTTTCAGGATTGAAGCCTCCACGCTATCGATGTTCTCGGGAGCGTCTGCCTAGGTAATTGATACGTCATTGGAACTGTCACAAGTGTAATTGTCAGATCCACACCCACGCCACCAGAACTGCTCAAACAAGAACCGCCATCAATTGAAATTACTCTTTCCATAACCTTACAAAAGAACAAAAAGATTTAGGATTTAATTGCTTACAAAAAAGCATATCAACAAAAAGCTGTATTGTTTAGTTTCGCAAGTACCTTTGACAATACAAAGGGAATGATAGGGTTTGTTAGTTTTGGAAATTGACACTAAAGAAAAAGAAAACTTAAGGTTTGTTCGTCTTGAAAATTGACACTTAAGCAAAAGAAAACTTAAGGTTTGTTGGTTTTGAAAATTGAAACTTAAAGCAAAAGAAAAATTAGAACACATGGGATTTATTGAGTTTCAGTTTTCCACAATTTTGCTTACCAGCTGAACTCATTCAGCTTTTCACAATTTGCTTACTAGCTGGACTCAATCATCTTAAATTTGAGTTCTTTTGATTTTTCATCCAAAAAGCTACAAGACTTTAAGCAGGTTTAACTCATTTCCCCCTCAATATACATAATCCAAGGCATTGTAAAAGAAACATAAACATGATATACATAGTTACACAATAAATCATGTAGATATAGCTATGCTACAGTGTCTGAAATTAATTTCAAAACTAAATAGATAAATCACACTCAAACAAGATAAAATTACTGAATAGCCAAATAAGGTAAGCAGGGTATAACTTCAAATCTTGATAAATTGCTCTGCAAAACTTAAAACTCAATCAATTAGAATCACACTCAAACAGGGTATGATCAACATCATTCACAACACAAGTGTTAAAGAGATAGATATAGAGGCTAGGCCGGCCTAGGTAAATACTTACAAGAGAAAGAGGCACACACGAGAGATAGAGAGATACATAAAGAGAGAAGAGTTGGACTAATTGATTTGGGAATCTATTTACCCTAATTACTAAAAAAACACCTAAGTGTATCAAATGTAAAGAGGCATAATGACATTCTTTTAGGGTATAACAACAATTTCACATGGGATTTTCAATTTAGTAAATGGTTAGATCTAATAACTCACGATCTCAAAATTTGGGGGTAAGTTTCAGAATTTAGATATACAAGAAGGCAAGAACACACCAACTGAAATAAGAAATTCTGAAGAGAAAATTTACAGAAATACACTTAATTTGGTCAAACACGAACCTTTAGTACACATGTACAAGATTTTAAATCAGAAAAAATCTGGAAAATGCTAAAAATCCGTTGTATAATAGCATAATTTAGAACAAATTTAAGGTTAATAGACCATGAATTATGAAATAATCAGATTCATGCTAGTCTATACAATAAATAAACACACACGAATTGGGGGAAATGAATATATTTTCATAATTACAGACCACTTAATACACAATAATCAAGATAAAACTAACATAACATGGTTATAAGATAGGGAAATAAATAAAAAAAAAAAAAAAACGGAGAGACCTGTGAGTTGAGCGGCCGCTAATTAGATCTAGGGTTTTGTTTTGTGTGGTGTGTGTGTGAGAGGTAGAGAGAGAGAGAGAGAAAGTTGTATCATAGTATTAAATTTTGAGTCAATCTGTTAATGAAGAAAAGAAGGGGGAAAATGAAATTTTAAAAATATTAAGGGGGAAACAATTGTCATTCGCCAATTTTTTCAAATGTGTCTTTTTTTTTTACAAAGTCATGAAATTTTACATTATAAGGCATACTTTTTTTTATTTATTACAAATCAATTTTTCTTAGTACACACATAAGTACTCTTTTGAGGAGCTAGAATGAGACTCGCGATACATACAATTACCCTCACATTACGAATAATTCTATCAATACGTGTATATTTTACATATAAATTTAGTTTATTAGTCTCCTGCTTTTTTCTTTGAATTACAACACCTCTATATACGAACCACTAGCCTCACTCATAAGTCCACTTGCATCGAGCCGAACTCGACTCTTTTGCAGCCCTAATCGTATTCATTGTCATTCGTTGAATTCGAGAAGCTTGCTATTAACATTAGTTCATCTTGATTGGTAGCTATATGGATTTGATAATCTTGTTTAAGAGTTTAGGGGTATTCGTTTGCTTTGACTTGGTATTTGGATAAATTAGGGACCAAACCACTTGAAAATGATTGGTTTGGTTATATTTGATCTAAAACAAATTAAGGGACCAAACGATACTTTACCAAAACATCACTAATCAAGGATTAAAAACTTACAACTCGTAATGGATTTTTGCTCGATGTTATAGTAGACATAACCATGAGGCAAAAGAAGTAATTGGAATGAATTGAAATACACAAAAAGAAAATTACGAGGGAAATTTCTTTTAACATTAAGTATATCTATCATCACGTAGAATTTTGTAGATATATATATATATATATATATATATATATATTTTTATATGCACACAATACAATAATACGTCGACCGCCTTATAGCAACAAAAAACGTGTGTTACAAAATAGTGATAAATCATCTTATCATATGTTGTAGACAATCAATATAGCAACATATTTTATGTTGCTAATTTTTATGGGGATATCATGTTGCTGATTTGATGGTAAATTTGTTGCTGATTTTATTCGAAAAATTGTAACACCTTGTTAGCAACATATAAGAGTGATGCTAAATTTAAGTTGCTAAATAGTTGGTGATTCTATTACTAAATGTATCATACTGTTTTTGTTGCTGTTTTGTTAGTATTATGTTACTAATCAGCAACATAAATTTTCTCCTTATTTTCTTTTGTTGCTAACGGACAAATTTCTTGTAGTGATATAGTTATGCGCTAGAATTGTTGACACTGACTTAGCCTTGTCAGCATGTCCAGCTTTCTGTAACTCAAACTGGAAGTTCTGAACAGAACTCTTGTGAAACATGATTATCCAGTATATTCATATAGTCATATAGATAAAGATCATTCCATTTACATAGCAGTAGGCAGGAAATTAATCAGTGTACCTCGTATACAAATTGTTGAGTCAAAGTTTGTGTTGGTTGGATTGAGTTCGATATCTTCATTAAAGTGTTATTGATTATATGATCCTATATCCTCTTGTATTGTTCTGTATTCTTCCTTTCATGTCAATGTACGATGTCGTTAGCTGCTGAACTGAATTAAATATTGGTCTTCATACTTTTGTTAAGCTGTAGTTTAGTTTCTATAATTTAATTTTTGGCTCATAATTTGTAGCTTTCTCTTATTTAGGAAATACTGGCAAAACTCTATTGTATCTTGTAAGCGTTGTTTGATTAGGAAGTCGCATTATCAGTTTTACCTGCTTGATGCTTTCACAAAATTGTGTCGTAGTGGGTTATAGAGAGTTTTGAGGAATGGTAGACTAATTCATGTTTTTCATTCTGTGTTTCTTTTACCAAATGCCAATGTGGATTTTTTTTTTAATGTTCTCAGCTACTGTATAAAATATTTTAAGCCCCTTGATTGTTATACTTGTTTGTCAATAGACCCAATACTTGAACAGTTAGTAATTGATATGTATTTACGATGATCTGTATGGAACAGGTATAAATGAGAGAGAAGGAAGGGAGAAAAGCAGGGACAGGGGCGTGAGAAAGATGAAAACAAGTATCGAGATGATAGAGATAGGAGAGGGAGCAGAAGTCAAGAAAGAGAGAGGGGAAGAGATCGATATCGAGAACGAGATTATTACAATAATGATAGGAAAAGAGATTTTGGCCGCGAGAGAGAGCGTGACCGTGACAGGAACACACATCGTTATTGATAACTGTTTTGACATTCCTTAGAGACATCAGAAAGGGTCTCATCTTGTTTTTTTTTTTCTGGTTTTAACTTTTAATGGCTATGCTCATAATGTCTGGATTGTTGAACTTCATGTATTATTGTTCACCTTGAATTTACGGATGGAATGTAGAGCTACTTAGTTTTTTGACAGTAGTTGAATTGCTGTTAATTCTTTTTTGATAGAATTGTGTATCCTATGAAAGATGATATTGAGGATTGTTAAAATTGTTGGGTTCGTTGGCATCTGGCAACTAAATGTGATGTAAGAATGACAAATATCTTCGTAATACTAGACCCTCAATTTTTTGTAACAATATTTAACAATATGTGCGTGACTAAAGATTGTAGTAAAAGTTACATTAACTACTTTGAAGTCGTAATCAAAAGGGTACTCAGGCTTCCCCCTATAATTTGCCTTCATAGTTTATCTTCAGAGCAAGTCTTCAAGTTCATCAGAAAAATAATTTAGTAAGATTCCTTTTATTATTATCTAAATGTGTTTAGAGATTTTTTAGTATTTGATTGCATAACCAATTCCAATCATAATATATTTAGGTGTGAGCATGTCTTATGTGTTGAGGCTTCTGGGTGGTTAGGTTGATACATGAGATTGAATCTGTTTCCGGCTCCCATCCACAAAGGAAGGAAGTCGAGGGCTCCAGCCCCCTCATTTAGGAAAAAAAATGACGAAAAAGTAATTTTTTTTATAATCAAAATCTTAGAAATTTAGTGTTCGCCCTTCCCTAATTTTATGTAAAAAACAGTCGTAGAATATGAAATTTTTTATACAGAATATATTGATCCCTCTCATATTTAATTTCTGGTTCCGTCACTATCTATCCACTACAAGAAAGTCTAAGCGTTGAGATAGCTTCTGTTGCTATTGTGTGCTCGTGACTTATTTAGTGACGAGAATAACAACGGTTTCTTTTGCTAATTTTGTCACCAAATTAGCAAGAAACACTTTGGTATCATATTAGTAACAGAATATTGAGAATTTTTCTTATAGTGATCGACGCATACAATGGAAGGAAATCAGGTTAAATTTGCTAATAATTTTTAAAATCACACACACACACATATTTAGTTGGGCATTAATTTTCACGTACTTAATTAGTCATGTAAATGTTTAGAGACTTCGGCCGAGCTGAGCCGTTTTGTGCTTATATTTATAATAATCACGTACAAGTTTGTAATGTCAATATAGATTATTCACCAACTATAAAAATAAAATGATAATAGAAAATTTTAAGCCTTACATGATAAATAGAAAATTATAATCTGAATATCATTTCTTCTAAATGACAATACTTGCATATTAGTATTATATACTCGATCGTAAGTTATTTATAACAAATGCCTAATAGATTTAACTTAAACATCTTACCTAGCTCTTGATATCATTTTAAAGAGTTTTTTGCTAAAGATAATAAATTAATATTCAAGAGTGAATAGTAATTTTAAATATACATCATTCTGACAATAGGATAAATGAGTCTTTGTGATGATAATGGTTCTCCATATATCCAATAGGATAAATGCCAATCATAAATTTGAACATAAGTGGAAGGAAGATGGGTTTTATAGGTTTAGTACGCCAATCTATCTGTTTTTAACGATTTGGGTATTTATTTTTCAAATTTTTCAATTTAGGTACCACACTATATAATAAATTTTCAATTTAGGTACCGCCGTCTTAATAAATCACGAAATCACGTGACATTTGACAAATATTAATTTGATAGGCTAATTGGACAATTTTGCATAAAAATATGTCATCCTATAAAAATATTTTTCCTAATTTCACACATAACAAAAAATTGGATTATATGCTAAATTTTTTTATGTGTGAAATTGGGGTAAAAGTTTTTCTAGGATGACATATTTTTGTGCAAAATTGTCAAATTAGCCTCTCAAATTAATGTTTGTCAAATATCACGTGACATGATTTCGTGATTTATTAAGACGGTGGTACCTAAATTGGAAATTTATTTAGTGTGGTACATAAATTGATAAATTTGAAAGGTGAGTACCCAAATCGTTAACCGCAGATAGGTTGGGGTAGTAAATGTAATTTTTCCCGGAAGGAAAATGAAAGGAAATTTTCCAAAAAGAAATTTATGTGTCAAAATTTTGTTTCTTTTTAGTCGATATCTTCTATAGGCTCTCTGAGATGTAACAGCGACTAAAGAAATGACCAAAAAGTGTCGTATTTAAAATTTATTTTCAAAAAGTATCATGTAAACCTTCCTTCCTAATTTATTTTTCAACTCTCTCAATACCAATTTCAAATCATATACTCCAGTAGAAAAAAACAGAAGCTTCTTTTAGGGCCTTATTTTAGGATTAAAATCAACTAATAAACTCCTTTTATAATTATAAAGAAGCTATGGCTAGTCTAGAATAAACTGCTAATCCTGTATTTAAACTTCTCATCAAATATCACTACAAAATAATGTTTGATTTAGTAAGAGTCAAAAGCTGTCACAAGTCTGTCGCTAATTTAAAAAGCTGTCACAAATATGTCGCAAATTGACTAAACTGTCACAAAGCCGTCACAAAAACCGTCGCTAATAAGCTCGTAACAAAAAATACCGTCACTAATCCCGTCGCTATTTGAGTATTTTTTTGTAGTGTATATTCTACAACAATCACATCATGTATCAAGGTGCAATTATTGCTCTCAAGTAACCTCTCAATATGTTCAGCCATATAATAAATTTTTAAGCATTTTCATTCACAAAACGAAAAAAACTTTCATCCAGTGAAGATCAAGCCATCCAATTGCGATGATGTGACTCAAATTGTATATATTTTATGATATTATATAAGGATCAAATATATTATGATAAATTCTTCAAGTGATCAACTTAAACCCTTGAATGACAAACTCTTAATTTCATTCCAGATCACTTGTGAATTGTGATTCATATATACCGTATTAAGTAAAATAAAACAAAATGCCTGGTAACAATCACTTCTAGACAAAACCATCTTTACGCAAGTTTTTGGATAACTTGGGAATCATACTAAAGTTTTTGGATAACTTAGGAATCATACTAAAGTTCCACATAGTTACTTCTGGATGGCATTTTAGTATAAAGGTCCTTTAGAATGTGTTTGGATTTTTGGAACCTCGAAAATGTCAAGGGAAAAAAACAGAAAACAAAGAATGACAAAAAGAAAAGTAAAATGAAATCATTTTTCGTTCGTGTGTTTGAAAGTGTTAAAGTATATTATTTCACATCGACTAGATAATGATCGAGCCTGTGATTTATAAAAAGTTACTCATCTTTACTATTACGAGCCCTTTTAATGATAACGTATATGTGTTCAATAGAAAGTTTGGAAAAATGAGAGAATGAAAAATAAAAGAAAGAGAGAGAGAGAGCTAGTCCCTTTTTTTATAGCCTGTTTTCTATTTCCTTCCATTTGTGAAACAAAAGTGGTTAATTTCACTCAATCTACACATAAAAAAAAATCCGTACTTTTTATCGTTTTGTATTCCATTAGTTTTCTCATGTAACCAAATATAAGAAATTGTTTAATCTGGAAATTAGTTTTCTCATCTATTTTTTGGATTCCAAACACATATGACACACCATTAACCGGTGATGTCGGATTTTAACCAAAAATTAACAATCACTAAAGCAAATGAAGAGACGCTTAAAAGAAAACATAGCGGCTTTGGTGATCCCCAAAAATTGCTCCAACAATTGGAAGTTTTTTGTTCCATGAAATTGAAATTTGAATCTTCTCTTTCAAGAGTTGTCTACCAATATCCCCTTCATCCCAAATTACAAATATTTGTTGAGAATACAGCTATTAAAAAAAAAAAAACGAGTCTACTTGTAATTGTCTAAACATTTTAATTTAGTCAAATGAAAATATTTTATTCGTACAGAAAATCCAAAATCCAAGTAAGGGTAATAATAAACATAAACTAACTTCGTCCATTCTGAGTTTTCGTTTTTGTAAAAGTTCATTGAAATTGGGACGTGATGATATAGAATTATTATCAATTAAATTGGGATGGATAGGGTATAGAATATAAGAAGCAATTAACCAAACTAAGTACATTTTTCTTTGTAAAACTTCACGTACCATAACTGTTATATTATCTAAATACTCTTTTTATGATTTTATCGATGGTAATTTACCATTTTATTTTGTTTTTTAATTGTGTAAGTTCAAACGCTGTCGACCACAATCTTGGTAATAAAAAAAAAAAATGCTTTTTAAGGTATATTTTTCTTTTTAAATACAAGAATCAACTTATTGCAAAGTAACCTCAAAAAAGTAAAGTAATTGCAATTGCACAACGAAAAAGCTAGTACATAACTTTATTTTAATGTTAAAATGGCAAGATACTAACAACCGCAGTTAAAAAGATCGAGGACTTGATTAACAAAACGGATTAGTGCTATACATGTTCCTATGAACAAAAATATGGGAGAGTCTTTGAATCACCGGTATAATTCAGTTGCTACATTTGGCTAGCATGTGAATCTTTTTAATATAGTTGCGATAATTGCATTTTTGATTCATGAGAAGCAGTGCCGGTTCCAGAGTTTTAGTGGCTATATACAGCTAAAAATATAGTGTTTTTTTTTTTGAAATATTTTTCAAACTATTTAACTAAAGCTCAAATCTGATATCTTTAATAGAAGCCATGTATTTTGTGATATATGTAATATATGTGACCAGAAAGTACTTTATTCGAAACTATGAGGTTTCTCAGTCTAATAAATAAAAAATTTAAGGAAAAAACGCTGCAGGAAGAAGGGGTACCGTACATGAGACGAAGAAAATAGTAAAAGTAGTCTGTACTTTTTTTTATTAGCACCTTTTTTGTATAACCTTAGTGTATGAGGAAAGGATATCGTGTTAGCTCTTGTTTGTTGCTGCTTTTGTTGGCTTAAAAGCTGAATTCTGGATGTAACACTGAGTTAGGTTCCCTGTTTATAAAATCCAATCAATTTTCTTTGCAAAAAAAAAAAAAAAAAAAAACGCTGCAGGAAGGATTCGAACATACGTCAGTGCAGGTCAGAAAAAGATATGACTGGGACGCTAACCACTTGTTAAAATATTTAGTACGACTAGTGTACAATAAATTAGCTAGGATTTGCGCCACCGATAAATTTGCAAGGATTCAAACTAACTCTAAGACTCAGGGTTTCGTCCATTTTTTAGAGTTTTAATTAGAGGCAACATACAGTGGCAGATGCATAAGATTCATGGTTCCCTCCATTTTTTAGAGTTTTAATTGGAGCCAACACCCAGTGACGGATGCTTGTAGAGCAATGACGGGTCACATGGCCCCCCCAAAAATTATTTGTTGTGAAACTACTACTATGTACTATTCCCTTAATGTGTTATATTAAATCTAAGTCATCCGACACCGAAGCCTAAAATAAAAAAAAATATTGTTCGTAACATACGAACGGGTGTTTACTCGAAAACGCTCGCTCGAACGGACGTTAAATCGTTGGAATCCACCAACACAACTTATAACTCATCAGATATATAAATTAGAAAGAGAAAAACTCTATTGTTTATTTAATAACTGAATTCCCAAAACACTACTCCTATAGGAGTATTTATAACTTGTCTAACAAATCCTAATTAAACTAGAAATAGTAATAACTAAATATTCTGATTGGCTAGCAATCCTAATTAAATTAGTAATAGTAATAATTAAATATCCTAAATAAAATAGGAAAGTAAATATTAATAAATAATATTCTCTAAAAGGAAACTCTATTGCTCTTTTTGAACTTAATATTGCTTGGTGTTCATCCGTTCCTCATCATTCTCTTCCACTTAAAAACAAATCGTCCCGATTTGTACTTTGTAAGCGAAATTTTTTATCAAACCAATTGTTATCTTTTTGTTGGTGCATTATTTTCCCCTTGTCCCACAGATCTCCAATTAATGTATCAAAATCCATATACAAATACTCACGAACAAAACCTATCAAGTGCTGAATATCAAGCATGAAAGCTAGCTGATTCGACTCGAGCGTTATACCTCGAAACCACTTTAATAATTCTTTCATTAACTCACTTATTCCGATCCCTTCATATTCCGTGTTAATTCCCAAATTTAAAACTCCATAAAAATCGTTGATATTAAAAGAAAAATCTTTGACAACATTAGAGATAGCCAATAAACTTTTATCTTCCACTTTAGAAACATTTGATATACTTTCTGTTAGAACTAGCATAATTTTTTCTCCTTGTCACTCAATATAATATGTATCATCTTTTCCTTTATAAATAAAACCAACGTCAACTTTTCATGGTCTACCTATTAATACATTACATGCATCCATCTCATCAATTCTTAATTTCTCGAATTCAATATCTCTTTTCGACTTAAATTTTTCTTGAGCAACAATTTTAAAATCATTAATATCATCGCTTTGCTCTAATTTTGAAACACCTTCGAGAAAAAGTTTGTTTCTTTCTTTTAGCGAGATTGTTGTAGAATCCAAGTGAACTATATCAACCATTTGTGAATCTTGCGTTGAATTATAGTTTTCTAGGATTATGTCGTTTTTATTCTTGAGGTGATCAGTTAAAACAGGTTTAGTCAACTCCAAATCAGCAATCGCAAAACATGGTTTTAAATAGAGGGAAAAAATTTGATCATCATAAAAAATTTCCTCGTTTTGAAGAGACTCTGGTATTTCAATTCGATTTCCTTTTCCTTGCCATTTAGATGTATATCTATGGTGTTTGTCATCGTAAATAGATTTCACTTCATCTTGCCATGGTTTTCACAACAAAATATGACAAATATGCATATCAATAACTTCACAACTAACTAAATACTTATATATTTTTCTCATGGCTAAAGTAACCAAACAAATACGAGTTACCTGAACCGGGAGTCCATCTTGATCTCACCCGATTTGATAAGGTGTGGGGTGCGACATTATGTTCAAGTTCAAGTAGTTCACAGCCTTTAACGATACTAAATTTGACAAACAATTGTTCTCTATTACCATCTTGCAAACAACTCCTCCTAATCGGCACTGAGTTTGAAATATTTTTTTTCGATATGTGAGTTTTTCGTTATAGATAGAGCTTTCCATAATTTGCATTTTGTATTTGACAAAGATCGTAGGCTTGCTCTGGTACCAATTGACACAGGACGGAAGCATAAAATAAAATAAAAAGATCTTGTTCGTAACACATGAACGGGTATTTGCTCGAAAACGCCCGAACGGACGTTAAATCGTTGGAATCCACCAACACAACTTATAACTTACTAGAGATATAAATTAGAAAGAGAAAAACTCTATTGTTTATTTAATAACTAAATTCCTAAAACACTACTACTATAGAAGTATTTATAACATTGTCTAACAATCCTAATCAAACTAGAAATAGTAATAACTGCTACAAGAAATTACATCTTAATGCTCCGTTTGTTTCATAGTAAAAATATTTTAATGGGAAAGTTTTACACTGAGAACTTTTGTTTGCTTTTCGTTTACACGTGGTTGGTGCATAAAAAGTTTTCCAGCTAAAATTTTATACAAACTCAAGTTTTTTTTACAAATTGTTTTTTTAACAAATAATTGGTAAAAATCTCAACATTTATAGGAAAATTAACATAAACACATATTTTATTTCATATACATCACTTCTAATAACTTATAAATTTTCAACATATAAACTCATAAAATTACAAGTATAGAAGATATTATTGACTTTTTTTTAGCCTTTTCAAATTTTCTTAGGTTTTTTAGATTTTTTGGAATTTTTTGTTTTATTTTTTCCATTTTTTGTTATTTTTTAGATTTTTTCCTATTTTTTTTTTATATTTTTATTGGTTAATTAGATTTTAGTTTTTTCAAATTTTCTTGGGTTTTTTAGATTTTTCGGATTTGTTTTTTATTTATTTTCCATTTTTGTTATTTTTTAGAATTTTTCTTGTTTTTTCCTTTTTTTTATTGGTTAGTATATAGAATTGGACTAATTATTAAATAATTTTAAAAGAATAGACCTATAATTAATAATAGTTATAATACTAGTATTAGAAATAATATAGAGAGAGGCTCCGTAAACCGTTTACAACTTTGTTTACGGGATGGTAACGGTAGCATGTTCGTTAGAAATAATTTCAAAATTAGCCAAACTGTTTACAACCGTTTAAAAATAATAGTACGTTAATTGTTAATTTTGATAATTTGTTAACTAAATCGTTCAAAAACAGAAACTATATGTATTTTCTCTAAAGTACATGTTCGCTTGAGTGGTAACGGTAGCATTGACTTGAAATTTATTTATAAAGGAAGCCCCCATGAAACGCACGAGGTCAGATTTGTTGGGTGGACTTTTTAATCTTAGATCAATATTCTTTTTCTTCTCTAGTGTTACTTTTACAAAAATATTATTGTTTAACAGTATTCGTTATCATACAATTAAGAAGTAAAAGTTATGATTGGTAACATATTTTTTGGTATAAAATTAGATTTTAAAAATTTGTGAAAATCTAATGAAAAGTTAGATTTTAAAAATCTTGATTTTTTAGATTTTTCAGCCTTAAAAATCAGATTTTTAGAAGTTGAATAATCTGACTTATCAAACACCCACATATTTTTAAAATAAAAAATCTATTAAAAAAATCCGTTCTCAAAGGGACCCTAAGTTTAACTCCTGTACACGAATAACATTCAAAGTAATGTAACACTTCTTTCTACACAAGTTACATGAACATAGTTTGTGATTTTATATACTCACTTCGTCTCTTTTTAAGTGTCCCCCTTATAATTTGTTATTTGTTATTTTTTATAAATATTAAATTTTGATACATAAATTATCAATATTGTCCTTACAAATATCATAATTAAAGTTAATGCGGGTAACTTTTTTCATAGAAATTGTTGTTGTTGTAGTTATAAATGTTAAGTATATAAATGATAAGAGAGTAAATTTGTTGCATTATAATTATCATATTGAAAACGTAAACACTTATTTTGGAACAATTCAATATAAAATAGTGGATGTTGTAATACACTATTAGCTACGTATATAGGGAGACAGAAGTAGAAAGAGGGGAGAACAGTATGATCTTTATTAATGAAGGAATATGAATGTATGTGAAGTACAAGACCCCTAGCCCTCTTTATATAGATAGAGGGGTAGGGTTACATGACCTACATGAGCCAATAAAGTATAAGCCCAATAGTCCAATTATCTTACAACACTCCCCCTTTGGACGTCTTGAATTCTTCGTCTTCATGCAGTCGATCTGAGTCGAGTTCATTCGCAGTGCTAAACACATAAAGGCCTTAGGGCCGGAAAACCCGGTGTGGGACAAAACCGGTACCTAAGAAAAATTGTGTAACCGAATGATATATGCCAAAATACCATGTAAGTAACTAACCACAAAACAGTGTGCCTCATCAAAACCTTGCCAGAGCAAACCCAATGGGAAAATCTCTGATCGAAGGAAAAAGAGTGCAACAGTGGTAGTAGTGGGGGATCAACCACAAAACAGGTGCCTCATCAAAACCTTGCCAGAGTAAACCCAGTGGGAAAAAACTCTGGTCGAAGGACAAAAGAGTACACAGTGGTAAGAAGTATACGACAGGATACTCCCCCTGATTTCGGCAATCCTTAGTGAGGTATAACAGGGAACGTGTCTCGCTAAAAACCTTGTCAAGGAAAACCCAGTGGGAAAAAACCTTGTACTAAGGACAAAAAGAATACACATGCATACAACAGGATGCTCCCCCTCACTTGCACACGACAGGGTGCGAGGATTTCGACTCCGACATAAAATGTCGCTCTAAGGTAGCTCAGATAGCCTACGTAGGCCAATCGCCCGTACGTGCTTCTGAAAAGAATGCTTTGGCAGTGACTTGGTGAACAAGTCAGCGTGGTTATTCTCTGAACCAATATGCTTCACTTCAATCTTTTGAAGCGTTTGTTGTTCATGTGTGAAGAACAACTTTGGCGAGATATGCTTAGTGGCATCACCTTTGATATAACCATTTTTCGCTTGATCAATCACAGCGGTGTTGTCCTCATAAATAACAACTGGTTCATCATGATCGTAAGCTAGATCACAGGTGCTTCGAATATGGCCAATAACTGCTCGAAGCCAGACACACTCTCTAGTCGCCTCATAGAGCGCGAGTAGCTCGGAGTGGTTAGTCGAAGTGGCCACTAGAGTCTGTTTACGAGACCTCCAGGATATCGCCGTGTTCCCAATGGTAAAGACATAACCAGATTGGGAACGTCCCTTGTGTGGGTCTGATAAGAAACCAGCATCGGCATAGCCGACAAGGGTTGCGTTATTTCGAGGATCAATGGAGCTAGATCCACTCGACGCAAAGGGATAGAATAAGCCCATGTCCGTAGTACCTCTAAGGTAACGGAAAATGTCTTTTATGCCAGTCCAGTGGCGGCGTGTTGGCGCGGTGCTGTGTCGAGCTAGACAATTCACAGCAAACGAGATGTCCGGTCTAGTACACTGGGCCAAGTACAATAGTGCGCCTATTGCACCCAGATATGAACACTCAGGGCTCAATATCTCTTCATCGTCCTCCTTTGGACGGAAAGGGTCCTTATTAATGTCTAGAGAGCGGACGACCATGGGAGTAGAGGACGGCTTAGCATCACTATGACTAAAGCGCCTCAACACCTTTTGGGTGTAGTTTTCTTGATGGAATAAAATTCCATCTATACGGTGCTCGATCTGCAGGCCGAGGCAATACCGTGTCTTCCCAAGATCTTTCATCTCGAACTCCTTCTTCAGGATTTCAGCAGTTTCGAACAACTCTTTCGAGGTTCCTATGAGATTCATATCATCTACATAGACTGCGATAATCGCATATCCTGAAGTGGATTTCTTTATGAACACGCATGGGCATAGTTCATTATTAACATATCCCACGCCGATCAAGTATTCACTTAGACGGTTATACCACATCCGTCCGGATTGTTTCAATCCATATAGTGATCGTCTCAGTCTAATCGAGAACGGGAACTACTTGATTCAGGCAACTTAAGTCCATCAGGGACTCTCATGTAAATCTCTGTGTCCAGATCCCCGTAGAGATACGCTGTGACCACATCCATGAGCTGCATATTCAGTTTTTCGGAAACTACTAAACTGATTAAGTAGCGGAACGTTATAACGTCCATTACGGGAGAATACGTCTCATCGTAATCAATTCCAGGGCGTTGAGAGAAACCTTGCGCCACAAGGCGAGCTTTGTATCTAACAATCTCATTATTCTCATCACGCTTCCTTACGAAAACCCATTTATGACCAACTGGTCTAACATTGGGCGGTGTTGGAGCGACATGTCCAAACACGCTTCGTTTCGTTAAGGAATCCAATTCAGCCTGGATTGCTTGTTTCCATTGAGGCCAGTCCGTTCTTCGCTGACACTCAGCAACGGTACGAGGTTCCATGTCATCATTGTTCATAATGTCAGTGGCCACTGCGTATATGAACACATCATCGATGACAGTCTCGTTTCGCTTCAAAATATCGTCTAAACTAGCATAATCGACAGATATTTCGAGGTTATCATGATGATTAGGAACTGGTGATTCATCTGGAACACGCTTCTCTAATACATCACCGTGATCCTTAATGATCTCGTGTGGCAAAACAGATGCGACAGGATTTCTCCTCTTTCGAGGCAGAACATCCTTGGAACCGGACGGCCTTCCTCTTTTTTTCGGAAGGGCGGCGGACTGAACGGCCGACGGCAGCGTTCTTTGCTCGGTGGGTACAACCGGAGCAACGTGTTCAACCGGAAGACGGCGTCTCACTGGGACGTCTATCCTTGCAGGCACATTTGCAGCAGGTATATGTGATCTCGTGACATTCGCTAGGTCATTAAATGCGTCTGGCATTTGATTTGCAACATTTTGCAGGCCTAGGATTCTCTGCACTTCCTTATCACTATGTGCAGTTGGGGGATCTAGATGAGACATAGTGGGTACATGCCATGTTAATTCACGTCGTTCCTTATCAACGTTAACGTGCATTTCTCCCCCTAACGACGGGAAGAGTGTCTCATCAAAGTCACAATCTGCATGTCTAGCGGTAAAGAGATCGCTTGTCAAGGGCTCTAAATAGCGTATTATGGACGTGGATTCATAACCGACATATATGCCCCGTCGTTTCTGAGGTCCAAATTTGGAACGCTTAGGCGGCTCAATTGGAACATTGACTAAACACCCAAACACGCGTAAATGTGAGACATCGGGCTCATATCCAGTTACCAACTGGTATGCAGATAGTGGTTGGGTGGCCATGGGCCTCAGATGGAGCAACGCAGCAGCATGCAAAATGGCATAGCCCCACGCAGAAATAGGAAGTTTGGTGCGCATAACCAAAGTCCTAGCAATCATTTGCAATCGCTTAATGAAAGCTTCTGCAAGGCCGTTTTGGGTATGAACATACGCAACTGGGTGTTCAAGATTAATTCCCAAAGTCATGCAATAGTCATCGAAAGTTTTCGATGTAAACTCCGCGGCATTATCAAGTCTAATAGACTTTATCGGATAATCCGGATGATGAGCCCTCAATTTAATGATCTGGGCTAGGAGTTTTGGAAACGCTGCGTTTCTTGTGGACAACAAAGCTACGTGTGACCATCTTGTCGATGCATCAACCAAAACCATGAAATATTTAAATGGTCCGCAAGTTGGTTGGATAGGTCCACAAATATCTCCTTGAATTCTTTCAAGGAATTGGGAAACCAATTTTGTAGGTTTCACACGAATTGGTTTGAGATTAGTCTTTCCAATCGAGCATGCTTGGCATAGGCTTTTCGGATTAATCACGAAATTCTTTCCTCCAAGAGGATGCCCATGAGATGCGTTCATCGTTCGAAGCATCGTATTTTGACCCGGGTGTCCCAGCCGGTCATGCCATAGCATAAAAGTGCTCTCATCAATCGGCGCCCGCCGAATGATTAGATTGCTTTCAAAGTTTTGGATTGTAGTAACATACAAACCACTTGAAAGACATCTCAACTTCTCCAGAATACGCTTTTGGTCGTATTGAGTGGAGGTAATGTGAAGGTATTCAATACCATTTTCACGAGCAGTTTCAAGATGAAACTTATTTTCTCGGATATCCTTAAAGCTCAACAAGGTACGACTGGACCTCGGAGAATATAAGGCCTCAGATACTTCAACAGGAGTACCATTTGACAACGTGAATTTAGCTTTACCAAAGCCTTCAACAAGGGTCGACGGGCCCGAAATTGTTGTCACTGAGGTTACTTTAGGCGTAAAGTTGATAAAAAACGATTTATCTTTTAAGATAGTGTGCGTAGTGCCACTATCAACCAGACAATCAACTGCCCCACAATACATGCCTAAAAGTAAAATAATTTAAAGTCGGTCACATGAATAAAAGGAATTGCTCAATGAAATAACTTTAAATTATACGAGAAATGTTCAAAACATTATCCATAAAACAAACCATAATCCAAAAGAAATGAACAATATGCAAAGGAAAAAACATAATCCGAAATGGAATTGAAATAACATAATCCAGGAGCAAAACAACTCAATTATTAAAAGAAACGAAGAAAAAAAACTTTATTCTTCCATGTGAGCCTCAAAGTCAGGGGTCTCAAGAGTTTCTTTTGCACTAGCTTCAATCATGTTGGTTTCGACCCTTCTACCCTTGTGGTAGTTTTCGACTTCTTGGGGAGTTGCCCTACAAGTCCTTTGCATATGACCATTTCCACCACATTTATA
Organism: Primula veris; assembly: GCA_963682055.1. Lineage (NCBI taxonomy): Eukaryota > Viridiplantae > Streptophyta > Magnoliopsida > Ericales > Primulaceae > Primula > Primula veris. The sequence continues at coordinate 7,939,150 of OY821742.1, read as the reverse complement.
GCACAGAGTTGGCATAGCGGCCGGATCTCTTACTTTGGGACGACTGGCCCGATTGTTCCTACCACCACGAGACTGCCTAGGAGGAGCCACAGGTCCTCGGTTCGGACGATTGTCCAAACCTCGCTTGGCTGGACGAGCATTACGCTCATCCCTGTTCCTTGGCTGACGGGACGACTGGCCCTTTTCTCGTTTCCCATATCATGGACGAGGTCCACGAACAGCATTAGCATCAGGCATTGGAATTGCCTTTGAACCAGCAGGACGAGAATTACTGTTCATCATTAAAATGAGACTATTCTTCTCGTCCAATAACAACTGGGTGATGAGCTCGGGAAATTTGGTGAATTTAGACTGACGATATTGCTTTTGGAGCAAGATGTCAGAACTAGGAAATGTGGTGTACGTTTTCTCCAATAAGTCACTGTCGGTGAGTGTTTCACCACAGTATTGGAGAGTAGCACGAATTCTGCATACTTCAGCGTTATATTTTTCAACGCTTTCAAAGTCCTGAAATCGCAGATTCAGCCAATCACGGCGGGCTTCAGGAAGCCAAATGGTCTTTTGGTGGTCAAAACGCTCTTTCAGAGAGTCCCATAATGCCTTTGGTGAGGTGGTCGCTATGAACTCAGATTTCATGGCGTTTGATAAGTGGCGGCGAAACAGAATCATCGCCCGAGCACTCATTTCACGCGTTACTTCCATTTCACGCTCCTCCTCATCATATATGACATCCAGTAAGCCTTGGGAATCTAAATGGTTTTGGATATCCTGACTCCAATCCAAGTAGTTCTTGCCGGCAGCATCCAAAATTGGAAAGTCAAGCTTAATTGACATTTTTCTACAACAGGAGAAAAGAAAATAAAGACTGGATTAGTCATCATATAAAACAACGGGTTTATATGTTTATGGTTTGTATAAGCACAAACTTTATTTCGAAACGACAGGTTCGAAAAACAAGTTTTGCTTTTAAGTGAAGAGGTTCTCTTTGATCGAACGACAGGTCGATCCTGAGACACCAATTCGGCGAATACATATCTATATAGACACATTCGGGGAAATTATTATTTACTCAACCCCTTTCGGTAGCTCTATTTGAACACGACCAGGAAAGACGGTGAGGGGGGTGGGCACGAATGCCTCTTAAAAACCGACCTCATTAGGAGAACGACTTCCGCCTTTATCTTTCCTAGACATCGTATCCAAATAGGTGAGCCTATTTGGGGAAGATTCATAATTTTTTCAACTTAAATGTGAATATATACGATTTTCGCATTTTATATATGGCAATAATATTAAACATAGAGAATATCTATCTAGATTAATTACACATATATAAACATGCAGTAAATATATTTTAGAATCTATCTAATCATGCAGTAGATTTTGTGTTATAAACAAATCAATTTAAGATTATCAATCAATCTATAAAGATTCTAACATATCAAATCAAATCAATTTAAGATTATCAATCAATCCATGAAGATTCTAATATATCAAATCAAATCAATTTATGATTATCAATCAATCCATGAAGATTCTAACATATCAAATCAAATCAATTTATGATTATCAATCAATCCATGAAAATTCTAACATATCAAATCAAATCAATTTAATTCAATTAACATGCAATTTTTATTCGCTTGCCTTTTAATAAATTATATGCATGTGTGTGTATATTTACCAAATATTATATCTTTATCAACCATATGTACTGTTTTCGTATAAGTATTATACTACAGGACCATGCGTGTAATTTCAGCAAACTATATATCTATTTACAGCATTATTACATATATAGTCCAGAATTTCAGACAAGTTTCAGTTTAGTCCTTGAGTAATTTTACAGCTTTCAGAGAATTACAATTCAGTACATACGTTTCAGTTTGTTGCAGATTTAATCCGACAGATTAATACATGTTTTACAATTACATGATTTTTGATTTACAATTCGGTTATACATGTAATAAGTACACAACTTTTTTTTTCTTCATGTAGTAAGTTAACATACATACCATACCAAGACATATACTATTTGGACAAAAATAAACTTTTTTGTTTATACATACATGGTAACAAACGTGTGTATTATCATGATTAACATGCAATATTTTGTTATCAAACCAATTGAGTAAACATGCATACACTATTCACAACATATTCATGATACACAGTAAGAGTTTTTTTTGTTTTTTTTTTTGTTTTTTTTTTGTTTTTTTTAAAAAAAAAAAAAAAACATACGCAGGAATGATGGCAGTAGTAGCATAAGGTTTAAGTATGTATGTACTCAGTACCAGTACCAGTAGCATAAGGTTTTAAAACCTACGCAGGGAATTGATGAGCAGTAGCATAATATTTCAATTTCAATTTTCAAATGGCAGTAGCATGCAAACATGTACAGTAACATGCTATAGTAATATGGCAGTAGCATACAAAACATGCTATAGTAATATGGCAGTGAAGTCATCATCACATATAACATATAAACATGCAGCATTAAAGTCATATAAACATGCTGATGTGTACGGTTAAAAAAAAATTATATCCGGGTACCTTACGCACGGTATGTTGGTGAAGGTCGATATAGCAATAACCCTAAAATCCGGATAAATCTCAAGGTTTATTGAACCCAGAATTCGTACTCCAATCTCCGAGAGCAGTGCTGATAACGTGTTGTAATACACTATTAGCTACGTATATAGGGAGACAGAAGTAGAAAGAGGGGATAACAGTATGATCTTTATTAATGAAGGAATATGAATGTATGTGAAGTACAAGACCCCTAGCCCTCTTTATATAGATAGAGGGGTAGGGTTACATGACCTACATGGGCCAATAAAGTATAAGACCAATAGTCCAATTATCTTACAACAGTGGACACTTAAAAGAGGGAGAAAGTATTACTAAGTTAGTAACCATTTCAATGTATTCACAAGTTAATTCGTGGTCTTATAGGAGATAGTTAGCATAACTTGCCAAATACGCCATGCACATTTAAGGCTCTGTTTGTTTCGTAGTAAAATATTTACGGAGGGAAAATATTTTTCGGGTAAAGTTTTACGGTGCAAACTTTTGTTTGCATTTTATTTACGGGTGTTTGGTGCGTCAAAAGTTTCCCATGGGAATTCTATTGAAATTCAAAAATCTATTAGTTATTTAAATTAGACAAATTCGATGCATAAATAAATAAACATTATTCATACTTTAAACAAAATATTTTAAGATGAAAAACATCAAAAATTAACTAAAAGTCACAAAAATTAACTAAAAGTCACAAAAATTAATAAGTTCGTGAAAGTTTAAAAATATTAGTAATTAAAATCACAATTATTTTGACGGAAAAAAAGCTAAAAGTTCGTCTACTTTTCTGAAAGGAACTTCGTCAACATGTATAGAAAACTTACCATAAACACATATTTTATTTCATATACGTCACTTATAATAATTTATAATTTTTCAACATATAAACTCATAAAATTATAAGTATAGAAGATATTATTGACTTTTTTTAGCTTTTTCAAATTTTCTTGGGTTTTTAGATTTTTCGGAATTTTTTGTTTTATTTTTTCCCTTTTTTTGTTATTTTTTAGATTTTTTCCTATTTATTTATATTTTTATTGGTTAATTAGATTTTAGTTTTTTCAAATTTTCTTGGGTTTTTTAGATTTTTCGGAATTTTTTGTTTTATTTTTTCCATTTTTTTGTTATTTTTTAGATTTTTTCCTATTTATTTATATTTTTACTGGTTAATTAGATTTTAGCTTTTTCAAATTTTCTTGGGTTTTTTAGATTTTTCGGAATTTTTTGTTTTATTTTTTCCATTTTTTTGTTATTTTTTAGATTTTTTCCTATTTATTTATATTTTTATTGGTTAATTAGATTTTAACTTTTTCAAATTTTCTTGGGTTTTTTAGATTTTTCGGATTTTTTTTTTCCATTTTTGTTATTTTTCGTGTTTTTTCCTTTTTTTTTATTGGTTAGTAGATAGAATTGGACTAATTATTAAATAATTTTGAAAGAATAGACCTATAATTAATAATAGTTATAATACTAGTATTAGAAAGAATATAGAGAGACTCCTTAAACCGTTTACAACTTTATTTGCGGGGTAATCGTTTCCCCCAATTTTACTGGATATGTGGGAAAAGTTTTCCCAAAAAAAATGTTTTATGTTAAACCAATCACCCAGAAAATCTATTTTACCCGTAAATATTTGTTTACCCCCATTTTAAAAGAAAACAAACAGAACATTAAGTAACCAAAGACTTTGTTGCTTAAAAACAATTATTTGTTGCTAGAAGAATTGCAACAGAAAAAAGTTTGTTGCCGTGATGTTGCTAAAGCCTTGTTGCGGAAAGTTTCGGCAACAAATTCAGATATTGTGACTAATATTCACATCTTTGGCAATTAAGAATTCTGTTGCCAAATTAAATCTTTTTGTTGTTAAAGTAAACACTTTTTTTTGCTATTTTGTAATAATTTCTTTTCAATAATTATTTTTTTAATACTGGAATTATAGAATAATTGTTGCATTTAAACTGATTTTTCTCGTTGATCCGAAGCCTGTATCTTTTCAATTTTATTTAATTTTTTATTAGTTGTGACATTTCTAAATATATTTTGTTAAAATTAACAAATATTTAATTACTAGTCATGTAATTTTTTTCATTGTCATTTCATTTTGTTTTTGCTCCCCCAGATGCTCTTGATATATGATGGCCCGTATTTTGACTTAATTGGATCGTTTTAGATATTTGCAAGCAATTTTATACAAGTAAATAAGAAAAGCTTAAAAATACAAAAACTCAAAGGCAGTATTAGACTAATAAGTAAAAGCAGTATTAGACTTATAAGCATTATATAATAGGAAAATAAAAATACAAAAATGTCATTATGTTGTTGTTGATGATTTCTATGTGCAACAAACTGCAAGTCGTTGCCGATTAGCTAATTTTATTGCTAAAAAGTCATTCACCTGCAACTAAATTTTGCTTTGTTGCCGATATTATCAATCAACAACGAAGCAACAAAACGTTGCCAAAAAGCACCTATTTAGCAACATGATAATTATTTGTTGTTATATTTTGTTGTTGAAAATGTAATTTCTTGTAGCTAAATATTCTGCTTGCCTAGCAATCCTAATTAAAGTAGAAATAGTAATAACTAAATATCCTAAAAAAAAAGAAGTAAATACTAATAAATAATATTATCTAAAATGAAACTCCATTGCTCTTCTTGAATTTGATATTGCTTGATCTTCATCCGTTGTTCATCATACATACATATATATATATATGGCCTATTTATACTACTATCTTTCCAGTTTAGCAATTAGACGTCTTCTTCTACTTTATTGGCTATTGTGAATCAGACTATTTATTTGTTCATTTGTTCTATTTCATTGTTATTTCGCCAGTTACATTTGTTTTATTTTATTGTTACTTAGCCAATTTTTTTTAATCGTTATGGACTCATGTGCGTTGTTAACTAAAACTATGAATTTAGTTATAGTTTCTTTCTCCATTTAATTATTTAAAAATATCCTTGTACTTAACACAATCATATAACATTGTCACTATTTTAATATCATGAAAATCAAAATTGTGCCCTCAAAATAAAATTTCTAGATCAGCCCCTCAACACCTACATGATTTTAACAAGAAATGATTTCTTAAATATATAATCTATTTTTTATAAAATCAGGGGCCAAAAAAGTAAGTTTTTTCGAGGGGCATACGTACACATTATGATATAGTGAAATAAAGACAAAAAGGCATACACATTATAAATGAATAATTAAAAATACCAATCCTAAAACTTTTGGTATAATATATAGCTCTCACAATGGGACCGAGGTATCAAACATCCAACAAAAAAAACTACATTAACGACAGACTAATTAACTGCTATAAAAAATTATCCCCCACATGAATGGGTAAAAGAAAGTTTAGATACAAAATAATGGTCCGCAAAAGACTATCACAATTGTAAGATTTCTTAGTACTAACAATATCTTCACGATTTATTTTTATTAAATTCTTTTCCACAGTAAATGTAATCACTATCACAATTGTAAGATTTCTTAGTACTAACAATATCTTCACGATTTATTTTTATTAAATTCTTTTCCACAGTAAATGTAATCACTATCACAATTGTAAGATTTCTTAGTACTAACAATATCTTCACGATTTATTTTTATTAAATTCTTTTCCACAGTAAATGTGATTGCATTGCACCCATCTTTTACCCGCTTATGTTCAGTTACGTATATACTTCTACTTTTTTTTATTTCACTATTTGCATGTATTACTATCGAATCCAAATTTTATGCCCCCTATTTTATATTTCTTTTTATCCCCCCATAGCTATTTTATGTTTATAAACTTCTACATGTTCTAGACAAATTTTATAATACTGGGACACAATATTTATTTACACGATTTGTTATTTGGATTTAATTTTTAATTACACCAGTTCTAAATTTTATTTGAAAATAAAAAAATATTTGACTTTTTTCGTAAGAAAAATTTGTTGGAATGTATAGATACATGTCTAATACAATTTTTTTTCCTAAAAACATTTGGGTAAAAAACCGAAAGGGCATGCATGGTCAGGGGGTATAACATATGGGGCAACAGATTTGGACTCATTACTATGACATATATATTATTTGGAGAAATAACATTATATTTGAAATGTTATTGTTATAAAAGTGGGGTTTGTTCAATTAAAATTGAATTTTATATTTTTTAAAAAGTTACTTCACCTCGAGAATGAATGTTGGAAACTTTTCGAAAATATGATACATAGAATAAATTTATTGTTTGATTTTAGGGGTCGGTATGTGACCACAAATCGTCAATATGGTATATACTTTAATTTTTGTTAGAAACCATAATTTATTTATGAGAAGCATTGAACTTTATTTTTTTTCTTCTAATTATGCATTATCATTTGCCTTTTTTCGATAAATAACACGGTAAGTATTCAACTTTGTTTCTTAATATGCCGAAGACCGTGAATCCTTCTTATCCCCCGATTAGAAAAACCCCTTAGCCTTCTTATCCTTCTTTATTTTCCTATAAAAAAGCACTATTAGTCTAAATATTCAATACCCACAATATATCTCTAATAATTTTACCCCCTCTCTCTAAACGTTATTGAGTCGTCTCACTGGTAAGTTTCTTATCGAGTAATATCTAACAAATTATGGTATGTTAGTTTTATTTTCACATTGAACCATCAATGTTGCTTAGTAATTAAACTCAATCTTCCATTTAAATATGTTTGTTTGAGCAAATATATATATATATCCCCCTCCCCCCTTTCAACTTGACAACACCCCTTGGCTACCTTGACTATTATCTAAATGTGGTGTATATTTTTTTTTTGATTACCTAAAAAATTTCAATAATAAAATTTTAGGTGTGAAAAATGTCTTCTGGATTGAGACTTACGGGTAGTCTGGTTGATGAGAGTGAAGGTGACTTTCGATCCCCATCGCCAGAAACAATCGAAGGACATCAGGTAAAATTTGTTAATAATTTTAAAAATTCCCGCCTATGACTTTCATAGAAAATTTCTTATAACATCGATGTATGTATGTTTTATCAATTTGTCGCCGTCTGTAATTTTAAATTTATTTCATATAATATACATAGTAAATGATCTAACATTTACAAAATTTCTTAAATTATGCTACTTTATGTGATTGTGACTCTGGAAGTGTATTTATGTTTTAAGACAAAACAAATATATATACGACAAAAATAAATGCCTTTATTTAGTTAGGAATTAATTTCCAGTTATGACTTTTTTAAGAAAAAAATTGTCTCATTGTCGGGGTACATTTATATAATCATGGCACAGAAATCTCGGTCGAGTGGAGCCATTTTGTGTGTGTTTGTATAAATAATAATTGACAAATTTTTAATGTCAATTAAGGCTATAGACCGAACATATACTACTAAAATTTGCCATAACATTTGAAGCCTTACAAGATAATAGAAAATTTTAGTTTAATTATTCTCATTTCTTGTCATTTAGGATCCATCAATTTTTTCATTTCCTTCTAAATGGTATTTGCATATATTAGCTCATATCATATACCCGATACAAAGATATTTATAGTTAAAAAACCGTGATCCGGTGAACCCGGACCGATCCGTTGGTTTGATTTGGTCTGGTCTAGGTTTTCAACCTATATGGTCTGGACTTGGGTAAGGAAAATTCTAGACCGTTCTTAATGATTTGTGATAGGGTAACATTTGTTAATTGCAACTATATGGTCTGGACTTGGGTAAGGGAAATTTTAAACCGTTATTAATGATCTGGGATAGGGTCAACTAATCAAAATCCGGACTGAACCGCGAAAATCGTTAAGGCCACTAAAACAACCTAAGTTAAATATTAAATAACTAAGTATATAATATAGTAAATATAAATTTATCTCATCCATTTATTTTTTTAATTGCAACTATAACATTTGTTGATTTTATGGATTTTTTGCTGACTTTTTCTTTTTCGGATATAATTTATTATGTTGTCTTTATTGTGATACCGCGACAACTAGAAATCCAATCCGAAACCGAACCGGACCGTCGAACTTGAAACCCAATCCGAAATCGAACCGGACCGTTGATCTGGTTTGGTTTGGGCTATAAAGTTACATTGGTCCGGTCTGATTTATATTTTCCTAGTCCGTTTCAACATGGTCCGGGCTTGGGTTTGGCCAAAACCGTTTTAACCCGAACAGTAAACACCCCCCTAGCTAATGCCTAATAAGTTTAACTTAATTAAACATCTTACCTTTTGACATAAATTTTAAAAGTTTTTTTTCCTGGTACTTCAAAGATAAAAAGTTTAAATTCATTAGTGGATAATAATTTAACATATACAACTTCCTGACACTTTCGTAAATGTCAATCACAAATCGACCTGGACAAAAATGGAAAGAAAATGTATTAAACTTTCTCAAAGAGAAAAATATAAAATTGAAAAATTTGTTTCTTTTTCAGTCAATGACTTTAATAAACACTTACAGATGTAATAACAACCCTATATTTTTATTTAATTAGTTTAAAAAAATGTAAATATAATAATAACAAACAACACTTGGAAAAACCGGCTCCCTCTTCGTATTACTATCTTTTAATCTCTTTTAAAATTTCTAAATATAAAGGCAAAGAAAGAAGTTACAATTTTTTTTCCGAATCCAATAGTGTAAGAAGGTAGTTTGGTTTCTAAATGTAATCTCTTAGTATATTAGTCTTATCATCATTCTATTATAATAACTCAAGCCAAATCAAATGATTCTGTCTAATTTAGCAATTTTTTCAAAAAATACTCATATATTTTTATATTAATTATCATATTAACTATTTTCATAAAAAATAAAAACTATTTACACTATTTCTCTCTCTTTACCTACAGAAAATTTCTTATATCGCATATTTTTATTTTCTAAATATTTGTATCATCATCGCAATTTATCATCATCTCTAAATGTAATCTCTTAGTATATTAGTCTTATACCATAATATTTATTTAGTCCTCCAGTATTACCTCTCATTCTTGTAAGTTATCAAAACAATGAGATAGTAATTAATTTTCAGCACAGAAACAGAACTGTTTATTTCTCTCTCTTATTAGCAAGTTTAATCTAGCTATTTCATTTTTTTTTCCATCATTTCCTTCTACTTCCTCGGTATATTAATATAAAATACGCACATGATGTTACTTTGAACAGAAGATATCTCTCTTCTCAATTAAAACTATCGAAATAATATACTAGGTAATTAATTTGAATATTATTAACTGTTTAGGAATCCAAAACTTTTATCTAATCGATTAAAGCTAATTTATACATTTATTTGGAAAAAATGTTATCTGAACAAAAAATTAAACGAATTCTAATAATTAATATATACATGTCATAAATTTTGTAATATCCTGCACTAAATTGAATATATATCTACGGGAACATGTAATTTTTTTTTTTTGGATATATCGAGTTTATAGCTAGGTGTTGGAATGACTAATTTATATCATAGAAATCAAGAGGAAATAATTATTGCATCGAATGTTAATTCATAAATAAATAACAAATTAGAAAATTAAATTTTTTATAATTGATGGGAAGGATTTAAGTTGAATTTCAATGATTAATCACTATAACAACATATGTCATTGTTATATCTATTTCACTTAAATTACTAAGTACTAGAAAAACCAGAAAGTTGAAGGTTAAAATGGTCGACAATTGCACATGTGATAATAGACTTATGTAGGACTCGTTTAGTTTGCAGTACCCAAACGAAAAATATGGCGATTAGAAACCTTTCTTAATTTGTCCAATTTGAATGTTATCACTTTAGAAAGCACCTACATAACAAGGAGAGTTGCACATTATTCTTTTCTTGATTTGGAATGTTTATTATGATTGTCCTCCGGCTTCATTAGTTTCCAAATTAACTTGACTGTAATTAAACTCATGCACAAATACATTATGCATATCGTTCAACTATTTAACATCGTTGTCTTCAGTTTTTCGAAATTCCTTTTATCATGCGTACATGATCCAATCATTTACATTTATTTTACGATAGGGTTCGCCTAGTGTGGCGGACAATCAGTTTACGACCCCTACGATGAGTCCGAGCCTTGTGGAAACCGATGGTAGAAGGGTTAGAGGTGCAGAGAGCGATGGTGTTGGGTCCCAAGACGAACGGGTTGAGAATGTTGGCGGCAGTACCAGCCGTGGAACTCGGAAGAAGAAATACCACCGCCACACTATCTACCAAACTGAACAACTTGAAAAGTAAGTGCATAGAATTTTTTAGATTAGTAATGACACTTAGTACTCGAATATGTTCAGTAAGATATTCGTAGAGTGAAATATCTTGACAGCACATGTGGAGAGTGTTTAAAATCCATATTTTATCACATCTTGTCAATAGTTGATTACAAATATAACAATTACAGTAAAACTTTTCTATACGAATTCAAATGAAATTCACAAAGTCCGAAGAATTTCAAGTCACAACAATAAACTCTATATTGTTATACACTTTTCCTAAGTAGATATTACAAATAAAAAATAATTATTTTAAAATTAACTAAAACTTAAAAATATATACATCATGTAAGATATTTGAACAAGGTTTATACAAATGAATCATGTCAAAAAGCTTCGAGAATGGTAGACAGTAAAAAACATTTTGACTTCAACAAGAAAGTGTCCATGTTGGCGAGCTTTTACCTACGCGTAGTGGCGGGGCTTATGTATGATAAGGGGTTATCAGGGGTTGCCATGACAACCACACAAATTTCAATAATTTGATTTTTTTACAGTGTTTTTTCGGCTAATTTGTAAATATAGCATTTTATCAACCCCTTAATTAAATTTTATTTCCGACAACCCTTTTTAAAATTATATATTGTTTTTGTAATTACACACCACTAGATTTTGTGTAGTGATACTAGTAAAGATTATTAATTCTAAAGGCTAAAGATTAAAAAAGTAAAGAAAAAATATCAAAAAATCTTAAAAAAAAGGAGAAAATAAAATTGAAAAATAATTGTAGTGACTTTACTTACAATAAAAACTAACTATAAATATATTATTGATTATTAGTGTCATATACACTAATTAAATATGACTCTGGATGGTTCTAACCTTTTCATTGTACTCTATTCTAAGGTCTAATATCTACTTAGTCAAATTATTATTACAAACATTACAAAAACTATCAAAATTAAGATTAAATAGTTTTTAATATATTACAAAAAAGATTATATGTAAAGAATCATGTATATTTTAATTTAGAGAAAAAAATATGTTATAAATCTAAAATTTCTATATTTTGATCAATATGTTGTCCATAAATCATGAATTTCTCAGGAATAAATTATAACTTATATAAATAGTTCTTCAAAATTTTTACAATTTGAGCATGATTGAAAAGGAAATAAAAACAATGTTGTAAATTATTTACTAAATTTTGGAAGTTTGAGTATTAAATATAAATTTGGGATTTTCTATTCTCTTTACTAAATTGTATTTTTAGGTGGTTTTTTGTATTTAATTTATCAAAAAACTTAAGTCAAAACTCTTTAGTTAGCCAAAACAGGCAGTTGGCTGAGTGACACTCTGAAAATATTTTATTTTGATATGTTGTATACAAGAGGGTGATTTTTTTTAATATTGAAAACGTGAAAAATTTATGTCCGTAATAATTTAAGGAAACTTAGGACCGATAGTTTTTTTTAACCACCCCAAAATTAGTGTTTTGGGTCCGTATTTAACTACGTGTGAAAGTTCAACTATGTGATAGAGACGCAAATAATAAGTCATTATGCAAACAAAGTTATATCTTATTTTACATGATACTATGTGTTTACGATATATATTATTTCTTGCCATAAGGCGACGAATTTCTTACTAACGGGAAAAAATTATGAAATATAAATAGAGTTTATTTTTATTTATAATTGGCCGAAGTTGTTGGGACCATAGTTTATATGACTATATGAAGTTTATTATTATATAGAGGAGTCTTATATACATGTTTTACTATACTACCTATTTTATTATGCCGTCTTTAGATATATTCCTATTTATAGTAATAAATGCCAATACATGCCAAAATTAAACTTTGATATATATATATATATATATATATATATATATATATATATATATATATATATATATCCTTATGTATTTATATTTTAACTTTTAAAACTACAGATTTTCTATGTGATCCTTTATCATAAACTCCATTTAGTAAAAAAATTATTTGTTTCACTGTTATGATTATAAAAAGATGCTAATGCATGTATAAGTAATTATTAATTTATTTTTATTTGCTATAGTTTTTTCAAGGCATGCCCATATCCAGATGACAAGCAGAGGAAAGAACTAAGTCGTGACTTGGCATTGGACCCTTTGCCAGTCAAGTATTGGTTCCAAAATAGGCGCACTCAAATGAAGGTTTAGTTCAACACCTCACTCTTTAATTCTCACTCTAACTATCTAGTCTCTTGTACAATTTTTTCCTTTGTTAAAATGCACATACGCTAATCTAGTTTATGCTATATAGACTTTGACATCAACCGATAACTTAAAAGGATATTGAACAACTTTCTTGGGCTTTTTTGGTTGTATCCTACAAGGCTAAAAGTGATAGAGTAGAACTTTAGGTAAAAAGATATATAACAAGGTAACAAAAAGATTCGCTCGGTAAAAATATAAAACCAGGGGGAGAAATTTGAGTACAAAATTTCAAATAGTTTTCATGCAAAAAGAAAAAAGACGAGGTAATTAGTAAGAGCAAAAGATCTAAAAGGCAGAAATTTATTGGAATCGTATTTAAATGTAATAAATTGTTATTAGATTTTACGTATTTTGTGTAGTCTATTATGAATTATTATTATTATTAATATATTTTTTGGTTTAAAAGGAGATAAATTTAGTATGTTGAGTTTTTTTAAAGTATTTTAGATAGTGATAGTTTTTGAAAATAAATAGTTCACACATGCATATTAGACGGTATAACTTGTGTAACTAGGGGCGGAGCCAACACAAAATGTTTAGGGTTGCCAAAATTAAAATACATAATTCATAATATAAAAAACGGAAAAAACAAACTTATATTAAATATTTAGGTTCCCATATAGGCGGTAGGATTGACATAAGTGGTTGGTAAATTCGCATTCAAATTTTTAGCTGAAACATTTTGAGTACTCCGTATTGAAAAAAATAATTATCAATCATGGTAGATTTTTGTTTTACCATTTTTCTAATATTCAAAGAAGAAAAACCTATCTAAATCAATCATCAAACTTTTCGCATGATAATTAAAAAATAAACTGATTAAAACAATACAGCATAGAGTCAAAACATAATAAAAACTAAAGCCATCAAAATAAGAAAATTAAAATAGGCAAGATCTTAGATACATTTCCATACATTATTATAGATTTATAAGCATGTATCTTCACATCAAGAATGGTACGGAGTAAACAATTTATTTTATTCAAATTCCAAATATTTTTGAAAGTAAATCTTTTGTAATATATATTTACTCCTAACAATTATTTGTTACATAACATTTTTATTATTAATTTTGCATATAAACTCTAAAGTTAATTTATAATTATATTTTTCCCTTAATATTATATTATACTACTTAGACAATGCATTTCTTCTGACACATGGGTTGACTTGTCATCAATTACAATAATTTACTATTTTATATCTACTAATATTATCACTACATGAGATTTCGTAGTAGTTTATTACATAAATGATATTTCATTTTGAAAGGTGTTGCCAACAAAAAATATTAATGAGTTGTCATAATACATTATTTATAAATTAGTTCGAAAAACAGTGCTAAATAAATATTTTTTAAAAAAAATTATGTGATTGCCGTGGCAACCACTTGTCATATATGAGTTCCGCCGCTGTATGTAGTAATACTTTTTCATCATTACCCTTTTTTTTTTACCTCTCAGATGCAAAATGAGAGGCATGAGAAGGTACAATTTCGGTTAAAGAATGAGACGCTTCATGCTGAAAATATGAGGCTAAGAGACACACTCAACAACTCCCTTTGCCGCGCTTGTGGTGGTCCAAGTGCTGTCAATGATCCTTTGGACGAGAATCATTTGCGAATGGAGAATGTCCGTTTGAAAGATGAGGTATATATGCTGCACTTTATCTTTTTATAATAATTTCAATAATATATATTTGACATTGGTTTGACATGCCTTTTGAAGCTGGTTATATAAGAAAAGATTTCAACTTAATCTAAAAATGCAGGTGGTTGTCACGGATAGCGCCATGCGGAATAAGATGAAATTATGAAAAATGTTTGTGGTGAAATGGTTAAAGTATTTGTGTAGTGAAATTACAATAGCTACAACTCAAAGTTATATTTTAGTTTTAACTTAAGAGACTTGAGTAACATATTTAGATTTCTGATGATCTATTTATCAAGAACACAAATTGACTGAAGTCTTGCATATACTCCTATTATATACATTTCCATATATAGATAATCAGATTATGCAATTTTCTCATAATTTCACATGTTTATGTGTGAGTAAAGTTTTAACATCCATAATGCATATAAGTGAATAATAGAAGTCCAACTTCCAACAAATTTCTTGATCATGAATCTAGAAAATGACTATTAATTGTTATGAACATGGATGTGGTTTAGCACTATGACCTTTTTCTCTCATGAAACAGTTTCCAATAACAATGAAAGGTATGTACCATGAATGTTGCAAACAAGAAAAATCTAAATTTGTGATTCAGACTGCTACTTTGGATCTTTGGTGGTGCTTTTCTCAATAAAAGATTACTACTTTATGATTATATATGAAAATGATGATCTAATTTGAGTTAGAATTTGAACAATGTAATTAATAACGGTAAACAAATTAATTTGCATATTGCCATTTGATATCTTTAGTCTACACAAATTGCATTATAATTGGACATAGTGGTTCAAAATAAAATAAAATCTGGAATCATGGTACTAAATAAGAAAAATAAGAATTGAGGGTACTAAATTACTAATCGAGAAAACACAAACTATTCAGAAAATGCTAAAAACCCACTTATACAGTTCAACAGTAGTACTTGCCTATATTTTTAGTTTTATTTTATATATAATTTTACCTTCCAATTTTGGTTTTGAACTTGTAAAAAAATTCAGATTGAACGGATGATCAATGCAGCCGCAAGACGTGTCAACAATCCCATGCCATGGGTCCCACAAACCTGTATGTCTGAGAATGGAGTTACGGGAAGAGAGCTATGTGTATCGGCCGAACACACTAGGCAAGTTATTGGACCCAAATCGGACTTCGAGAAACAAGTGCTTGCTAACGTGGCGAGTTCAGCAATGGATGAATTGGTCATTATGACCCAAAGCCTTGAACCCTTGTGGATCCCCGTTTCTATTGACGAGTACACTACTTACTTACTCAACGAAGAAGAGTATTCTCGGATTTTTTTTAGAGGTTGGCCAAGGAGACATGGGTTTAGATCAGAAGGCACTCTTGATTCAGCTATCGTTAAGACAAACCATATTAACATTATTACTGCTCTCATGAATGTTGTAAGTATCTACTTTTGGTTATGTAAAATAAGTAAATGGTAAATCTTATCTAAATCATTTTAATAAGAAATTAACTAAGAGCATAAAAAGTTAAGCATTTTCGTGTAGAAAAATGTAAGCTTTTCAGCATAGCATTTTTGAGATTAAAATCAAGCTTTTGAGATTTGAAGAGCACTCTTTGAAAACAAAGGATAAACTTTCAAGTCATTTAATAGCTTTTGTGCAACAGAGCAAATATAATGATGGAGCCGCGTTTTGGAAAACATGAAAACGATAATTGATTTTATAATGCAGCCATGGCTCAGAGGACCTTGAGTAATTAAAACAGCTTTTTTCAAGGTCATGAATCATATTATGATTTTTTAATGAATATTAGAATCAATGGGCGAATCTCTTTTCTGCAATCGTGGCAAAAGCTATACCGCTTGAGATGTTGGCGACAGGGCGTGATGGAAGCTACGATGGAGCCTTACAGCTGGTAATTAAGATAGAAGTGCATGATGTTCTCATAGAAAGTACATATGATTTTCCGCACAATTTTATTACAAGACGTACTTTTTTATTTTCTCAAGGTACATGCAGAGTATCAGATAATGACACCTCTCGTCCCAACTCGGGAGACGACTTTGGTAAGGTATTGCAAGCAGCGGGACGAAGGAATTTGGGTTGTGGTCGATGTTTCCTTGGACGAGATGGAAGCTGATTCTATAATAAGATTCCAAAAGCGAGCTTCTGGATGTGTAATTGAGCAATTGCCTAACGGATACTCTAAGGTAAGAAATAAAACATGCTTGAGTAATTGTCACTCTTCTAATTTATACAATAATACCTAAAGAAAATCAGCGTTCTTTAATAATATGGACATGGTTCAAAGTGTTATATTCATTTTGGTACAATTTTAAAACTAGAGTCTGATTCATCCTATTGTTGCTCAGATAACTTGGATGGAGCATGTTGAGGTGGAGGATAAGGAGAACAACAGTATATACAGATCGGTAATTTGCTCAGGAGTCGCATTTGGGGCAAAAAATTGGCTTTCCATTCTTAATGGGCAATTTGAACGCTTTTCTTGTTGCAGTGCAATGGGTATTCCTTTTAATAAACTGAGCAATATCGGTAAGTGTTAATACCCAATTAGTACCATGGGGTTTAAGAAAGTAGCGATACTACCCCGTCGTTTTTTAAATGTGCAATTCAGTACCTGAACATTAATGTTTGAAGCAATTTAGTCCAATTCCGCAAAAAATGATGATGTTATCGCTGGCACATCATTAATTTCTTTTAGTCTAGGAGGCAAATCTGTCATTTTGCCAATATATGTATTTGCAAAAGATAAAATAAAACAAAAATGTACTTATACACTAATACATACATTCAAACATACATACATATACAGATACATATACACATTACACACACAAATATATCCCAAGGTAATCTTGTCTCTAATACTAATTGGGTATTATACTTATCGGTAATTTCCATATGAGTTTAGTTGATTAAATCCTGCGTCACGATAACTGGTAACGCAAAGCTAAGCTTGTCAAAAATCTTTCAAATCCTCGAAACTTAAGAGTAATGACTTGATACAATTCGAATTATTGAAAATTACCATTTAGTAACCAAAGAAGGACTTGCTTTTTATTTAGCCATAGGGAAAAAGTCGTTTCCCATTTTATGTTACTTTTGATGCCATTCATTTAATAACTTGAGTTCACATCGACATAGTGTTCAATGAATCGATTTCATTTTTTATCACCATAAACTGATTTTCTGTTGAGATATTGTTTAATGATCTGGTTTTGCTTTTAATGGTCATAAACACCAACAATTAAGTTATAAAGTTGCATTTTTTTCTTTTCTTTTTCTAAAATCTTATTTAGGAAAGTTTTGAAGCTGAATATTAAACAGTATGTAAGTGTAAAATTTGTCCCAAAGGGAGACTTCCCTAAGCATACACATAAAACTGAAAATATAGTTGACATACGACTATTTTTGTATACAGAAGGAAGGAAAAGCTTATCGAAGATGGCTGAAAGAATGGTGACAGCCTTTTTTAATAGGGTGGGAGCCTCTACTGCTAACCGTTGGAAAACACTTTCTCATATTGGACCTGATGAAGTAAAGGTGATGACCCACAAAAGCGTCAACGAACAAGGTTGCCATAATGGCATTGTCATTACTGTTGCAACCTCTATCTGCCTTCCTACTGCAGCAAGGAGAGTTTTCAATTTTTTCTTTGATCAGAACAACCGACCTAAGGTGAATTTTCTCATTTCAGCTTCTTCTTTTGGACGAACTATATGAGAAGCTAGGGTCCTAAGTTTTACAATCACGTTGATATTCCTACGAGTTAGACTAAGCTTTTCGCACTACCTACAAGTATGTATACTAAGGCCTCATTTGGTTAGTCCCAAACTAACAATCCAGACAGATGCTGAGTATGTTTTGAAAATATGGTCGAATTAATAGTCCTCGACTAATAATATCAAACCTTCGACGATCATTTGATTTCCAACTTTCATTTATGGTCCCGTCCTTCATTATCCAAACAAACATAGGTCTTGTGGACCCCATATAGTGTCAGTCCCATGACCAAGTACCCCAACAAAACAAATCCTAAGTATTATCTAATGCAAGTATTGAGAAAGTAGTTTATAAATTTTCATTTACATCTTTGGGTATTGTGCTTCTGTTAGGACCAGATTTCTGGTCTAAATATTGTTAATTGTCTATTGGTTTTTACTAAATAAATCCTAACTGTTATTAAGAACTAAGACAGGATTGACAGGTTCCAAGTACAAGTTGCAACCTCAGTTACAACCTACCAAGTTAGTAGTATTAGGTTTCAAGTACTAGTTGCAACCTCAGTTACAACCTGTGTTGACAGGTTTCAAGTAATGTTGCAACCTCAGTTGCAACCACGAGTTCAAACCTACTGCGAAGCAGAATTCTGTCTTGTTTCATTATTCTACATTACTACTTGTTTAATGTTTATCATTTGTTTTAAAGTATGTAGGATATATTCTCATAAGGTCTTAATCGTTTATATGTGTTTATTGAGAATATTAATGTGTTAAGGAAAGATGTTTTCTACAAGATATAAAGAGATTAGTTTATAAGGTTATGTTTCCTTTTAAATATAAATCTCTATTCTTATGCTTGTCCTCATCACATGTTTCAATCTTTATTCCTTATCTATATTCAGTATGAATTGTGTAAAGATTGAATGAAATATGGAGTTAAGTGTTTCATATTTATATGGGAAGATATTATCTCTAAAGGATATTATCTTCATATGTTTCCTTGTCATATGCAAATACTAATTCCTACAATCAAGCTAGTTATCAATTAGGTATCAACCAATGATGATTGGAGTTAATCCACGCTGAAGAATCACGCATTGATTGGGAAGATTGAAGCCAATCAAATAGAGTCAAAGCAATCACAAAAGATCTTGAAGAAAGAAGATTGATTTGTTCTCTTTATATAGTTGATAACTAAGCTTGTAAATGTGTGTGTTCTAAATTATAAAGAACTTATTTTCTAGAGAGAATACACGTGAGCTTTAAAAAGAAAAACAATGGTGGGATGCCATTGATTTATAAGTGATAGTTATAGAGTAGGAGCAATATAGTGATAGGCAGAAAAACATAGAGGGAGTCTAAGTTTTTCATTAAGACTTGAGTCATATATTGTAAGCTTTTTATAATATCATAATCTGGGTAAGTGCCCCGGAGACGTAGCCTAGTCAGGTGAACTCCGTTGTTAAATGTGCGTGTGAATTATTTCCAAGTACATTTAATTTTAAAAACAGTTCTGTCCATTAATACACTTGGTTCCAACTGCAGTTCCAACCTCACTTGGAACCTTATACACTTGGTTCCAACTGCAGTTCCAACCCCACTTGGAACCTTACTGCAAAACTGCATCTAGAACAACGGATAGGAATTTCAATTGGTATCAGAGCTTCACACTAGATCTTACTTAGTGTGGATCCTGTGTTCTAGTAACAATGGACTTAATGAGGGAAGGAAACGCCTTCAACAAACCTCCATTGCTTGAAGGAGGAGTAAACTATGGAGTATGGAAAATTAGAATGAGGTCCTTCATCAAACAGCAGAATGAACATGCATGGAAGACTGTTATGTATGGATGGGAGGCTCCAACTACCATGGATAATGAAGGAGAACTGATTCTCTTACCTGAAGACAGATGGTCTGCTGAAGAAGACAGAAAATCAAGTGCCAACTCAACAGCCATAAACTTGATTTTTGCTGGTGTAACTCTCAGCGTATTCAGGTATATCTCTCATTGTGAAACAGCTAAAGAAGCATGGGATATTTTGCAAGTTACTTTTGAAGGAACAACTAAAGTAAAAGCTTTCAAACTTCAACAGTTAACTACCCAATTTGAGAACTTAAGAATGGAGGAAGATGAAAACATTGAACAATTTAATGGTAGAATCTGCCACATTGCTCACCAAGCTAGAACATTAGGTGAAAAATACAGTGATGCTAAGCTTGTTAAGAAAACTCTTAGGTCACTCCCAGAAAGGTTTGAAATTAAGGTCACAGCTATTGAAGAATCAACTGACTTAGATAATCTTAAACTTGAAGAACTCATAGGAAATCTTAGTACACATGAACTGAAATTCTTCAAACATAAAAGACCAGAAAAGGGAATAGCATTTCAAGCTAAGAAATCTGAATCTAATACCTGTGATAAAATGAGTGATGAAGAACAACTAGCTTTCTTTGCAAAAAAGGTGTACAAGAAGTTTTATAAGAAAAAGGAGGATGATACTGGTTCATCTAAAAACTTTCAGAAAAAGGATAACCAGTTTAAGACAGAGTCTAGATTCAATAATAACTCTACAGGAAAGTGGAATTCCAAAGAAAAGGATAACAAAGAATACAAATCTAAAGAGATTCAGTGTAGAGAATGTAGAGGTTTTGGTCATATTCAGGCTGAGTGTGCAAACACTTTAAAAAGAAACAAAAATGCTTATATAACCACTCATAGTGATAGTGATTCTGAGAGTAACAGTGATGAAGAGGATGGTTCAAATTTTGTTAATTTCATGGGAATAATCACTGAAAAAGAACCTACTTATGAAAGTGACTGTGAGCATGTTTCAACCCCAGTTACAACTGCCTGTGAAACATATAGCAGTGATGAGGAAGAGCCTTCTAATGAAAACATTACTAAGCAATACCTTGTTCTGTATGAAAAGTATAAATGTCTGAGTAAACAATGTTTGATCATAAGCAAGCTGAATGTTGATCTAAAGGATGAGGTTAAAAATCTTACTGAGAAGCTTAAATTACAACTGGCTGAACTTACTGAAACTAAAAAGATAATAAAATTGCTGAATGTCTCTGCTTCAGATAAATTAGATGACATGCTGTCATATTCTAGAGGATCCAAAGATATCAGTGGTCTAGGTTACTATGGTGGTAAGAGTACAGGAAAAACTACTTTTATTGAAGCTGTTGCTAAAGCTAAAACTCATGATTTTGATCACAAGGTTAGAAGCTCAGTTGAAACCAGAGTTGCAACCAGGAATAAAACTCAGGTTTATGTAAAGAAGGTTGGAAGCTCAGTTACAACCAAAGTTGCAACCATGAACAAACTGAATAACTTTAGGTTGAAATTGTGCAATTTCTGTAAAAAACCTGGTCATTCTGAAATCCAGTGTTATTTAAAAAGAAACAGAAAGTATATTTCCCAGAAAACCTGGTTGGCTTCTGTCAATAAAAATTTGAAATGGGTTTGGAAAGTTAAAGAAAAAGCAACCTTAGTTGCTAACAACAAAGCTGTTATCAACTCTTTGAATGCTGTTACTTCTAATGATTGGTATTTTGACAGTGGATGCTCTAAGCATATGACAGGTACTGCAAGCCTCCTAAAAAATGTCACCATTCTTACAGGTAACACTGTTGTGTTTGGAGGAGGAGATACAGGTAAAATTATTGGTAAAGGTACCTTAAACAAACCTGGAATGCCTGATATTGAGGATGTTTTTCTTGTAGATGGTCTAAAAGCTAATCTTATTAGTATCAGTCAACTCTGTGATAATGAAATGACTGTTAAATTTGACAAAGAAAGGTGTCTAATTACTAATCTTAACAATGATTTAATCATGACTGGAGTTAGATCAACCAACAGTTGCTATGTGTTTGAAAAAGCTGAAAAAGAATTGCCTCAAAGTAGGTGTAATCAAGCTATTACTAATAATGCAGATATTTGGCATAAAAGGCTTGGGCATGTGAATTACAAAACTTTAGATAAGCTTGTTAAAAAGGAATTGATAAGAGGAATTCCTAAACTTAGTGCTAAAACTCAAAGTGTCTGTGGTGATTGTGCTATAGGCAAACAAACCAAAAGTATACACAAAAGTACTAGTCTAATCTACACTAAAAGAGTCTTAGAACTTCTTCACATTGACTTGATGGGTCCTATGCAAACTGCTAGTATAGGTGGTAAGAAGTACATTCTAGTAGTTGTAGATGATTTCTCTAGATACTCTTGGGTAGTGTTCTTAAAGGATAAGTCTGAAACTTTTGAACTATTCAGAACTCTGTGCTTAAAACTGCAAGTTGAAAAAGGTTCCACTAGTGGTAATATTGCTAGGATTAGAAGTGATCATGGAACTGAATTTGAAAATATCAGGTTTAAAGAATTCTGCAACTCCTTAGGAATATGTCATGAGTTCTCTGCTCCTAAGACTCCACAGCAAAATGGCATAGTTGAAAGGAAAAATAGAACCATTCAGGAAATGGCTAGAGTAATGCTTAACTCTAAGAAACTTGCCAATAGATTTTGGGCTGAAGCTGTTAATACTGCCTGTCATATAGTTAATAGAGTTTATATTACTAAAGGTACTTCCATGACAGCTTATGAAATATGGAAAGGTAGAAAACCCAATGTAAAGTATTTTCAAGTTTTTGGATGTGTTTGTTACATTCTCAGAGATAGAGAGCATCTTGGTAAATTTGACTCTAAAAGTGATAAAGGGATTTTTCTTGGTTATGCTCAGAATAGTAGAGCATTTAGAGTCTTCAATCAAAGAACAAACTGTGTTATGGAATCTTATAATGTGTTATTTGATAACCTAAAAACTGTTGATGAGATTACAGGTGATGATGAACAGGCTGAGACTACAGAAAAAGAGAAAGAAGAAACTCAACAAACTGGAAGTCCCAGAGTGGTTGGAAGTCCAGTTGCAACTGAGGTTACAACTGAGGTTGGAACTGAGGTTGGAACCACAGTTGAAACCCAAAATGCTGCTGAATCTGAAGAAGAAGAAGAAAGTTCTCATGTTCAGTCAACTAGCAGGCCTCGCTATGTAAGGACTCAGAAAAATCATTCTCTTGACAATGTCATAGGAGAAGTTGCTTCAGGTATGAAAACCAGAGGTAAGAGAAATAATGTTGTTCATTTTGCTTGTTACCTCTCTCAGTTAGAACCTAAGAACACAAAAGAGGCTTTGGAAGATAGTGACTGGATCTTAGCTATGCAAGATGAACTATCCCAATTTGAAAGGAATGATGTATGGACTTTAGTACCCAGACCTTCTAATAAAAATATTATAGGGACTAAATGGATCTTTAGAAATAAAAGTAATGAAGATGGAGTTATTATCAGAAATAAAGCTAGGTTGGTAGCTCAGGGTTATACACAAATTGAGGGAATTGATTTTGATGAAACCTTTGCTCCAGTAGCTAGAATTGAATCCATTAGAATGCTACTCTCTCTTGCATGTCTGTATGATTTTAAACTGTTTCAACTTGACATAAAGAGTGCTTTTCTTAATGGTGTGATTAATGAAGAAGTTTTTGTCTGTCAACCTAAGGGATTTGAGGATCCTAACTTTCCTGAACATGTCTATTTGTTGAAAAAGGCATTGTATGGCCTAAAACAAGCTCCTAGAGCTTCGTATGATAGATTAACCAAGTACTTGATTGAAAAAGGCTTTAACAGAGGGGGAGTTGATAAAACTTTGTTTACTAAGAAAACCACAAAGGACATAATAATTGCTCAAATCTATGTTGATGACATTGTCTTTGGCTCTACTTCTAATAAAAGGATAGAAGAATTCATTTCTGATATGAAGAATGAATTTGAAATGAGTGGTGGAGGTGAACTAACTTACTTTCTAGGATTGCAAGTTAAACAGAATGAGAAAGGCATTTTTCTGTGCCAAAGTAAGTATGCAGACAATCTTGTTAAAAAGTTTGGTCTGAGTGAGAGTAAAGAGAAGAGAACCCCTATGAGTACTACCCTTAAACTGTCCAAAAATGATAAAGGTAAAAATGTCTGTCCAAGTCTTTATAGATCCATGATTGGAAGTTTGCTGTATTTAACTGCTAGTAGACCAGACCTTTGCTTAAGTGTAGGAGTTTGTGCCAGATATCAGGCAAATCCTTTAGAACCTCATCTTCTAGCTGTCAAAAGAATTCTAAGGTATGTAAAAGGAACACCTCATCTAGGCCTATGGTACTCTAAAGATACAAACCATTTTCTTAGTGGCTACTGTGATGCAGATTGGGCAGGAAACATAGATGATAGAAAGAGTACTTCTGGTGGTTGTTTTTATTTTGGAAACAATCTTGTTTCTTGGTTCAGTAAAAAGCAAAATTGCATATCTTTATCTACTGCTGAGGCAGAATATGTTGCAGCTGGAAGTGGATGCACTCAACTAATTTGGATGAAACAAATGTTAACTGATTATAATGTTAAACAAGAGATATTAACTCTGTTTTGTGATAACAAAAGTGCTATAGATTTAGCCAAAAATCCAGTTCAACATTCCAGAACCAAACATATTGATCTAAGGCATCATTTTATTAGAGAACTAGTTGAAGAAAAGAGCTTAATTTTAGAACATGTTTCAACTGAAAGACAACTAGCAGATATTTTCACAAAGCCCCTTGATACAAACAAGTTTGAATCATTAAGAAGTGACATAGGGGTATGTCATTATCAATCTAATTGAATACTTTTGCTAAATATGTCTGTATTGAGTACCTTTAATAAGTTTTATTTCTAAGGTTAAAGTCTTATTTTGAGCTATGATGTTTTTGTCTTGAAAAAGCCGCTTTTTGGTGTCTCAAAAACAGATGTGAGGTAACTTGTCGTTAAAAACCTCTCTGGTAATAGAGTTGCAAGCACAAAGTGCAAATTTTTATGATGGTTGCAAGTTCAGTTGCAACATCAGTTGAAACCTCACACTCTCAATAGTTGGTTGGAAGTTCAGTTGCAACATCAGTTGAAACCTTGTGTTAAAAATACTGGTTGCAAGCTCAGTTGAAACATCAGTTGAAACCTCAGTCTGTATTATAACTGTCAAGACTAAGTCTTGTATATTTTTGACATCACTTATACTCTTTCCTTGATGAGGTCATCAAACTAGTTTTTGTGTAGAGATAAAAACGGATATGCTCAATTTAAGCTCCCCAGATTTAATCTTTATTAGAGTTATTCTTTGATAAACATCTTTTCTTGAGTAAATAGCTAGATTTTGTTTTGTTCTCCTAAAAGTTAGATATCTGTTTAAGTGTTCTTTATCTTGAATCAAGTCAAATTTCCTTAAAGTTTCAATTTTTGATTTTTCCAATTTTGGATGAATCTGTTTTGAAAAAGGAATGTTTATCTGTTTAATTGGCTGAATTTATCTTAATGCCAACTGTTTCTTTCGTGATCATAGTATGATTTATTTTTCAAAATTCTGTTGATAAAATACTTCCTATTTTTAAGCCAAAATCTGTCCCTTAATTGATTTGCATGTATCTATTTCCAATTTCAAAAAGATATGGTCTTTATTGCTATTTATACAAACTTCTTTTACTATCCAAAATCAACTCTAATTTACAGAATATCTCTCTCTCTCTCTAAACTGTCAAAACCCTAGGCTCACTGTCAAAAACCCAGTGCTAGGTTCAAAGCTCACTTCCAACCCTTAGTTGCAACCATGTCCAAAAACCCCAATTCTGATGATGATTGCACCCTCAGAGATTTTCTGAATAAATCTCCATCACGTCAAGGTTCCAAATCAAAGGTAAGTGAGTCTTCCTCACCCAAAATTAAGCGCACTAAGAAGCGTGCTAGAAGGAATTTTGATAATGACCCTGTTATTGCTAAGTTTGAGTATGTTCCTACAATCAATAATGTTGATCCTCGTTTCTGGAGTAGGACAACATATAGGAGGTTTAGGGGAATGGCTAGTAAAGAAATTCTGTGTGAAAGAAGGCTTAATTTAGTTAGCTATCCTCACATACAGGTGTATGTTGAGAAATTACTCTCTGCTGTTGGATTAGCCAAAACTGTTTGTTATGCAGACTCCTATTACCCTGCTGTTGTAAAAGAATTCTATTCCAATTTAAGCAGTGGTGTCTTTGAAGAGGGTAATCCTAAGTATGGAAGAGTGTTTTTGAGAGGTGTAACTTTGGATTTCACCCCTAAGTTGATTAATGACTATCTGTGTTGTCCCAGTCCTACTGTAGACAACAATGCTGAACCAGATTTAGAAATTCTAGCTTTAATTCTAACTGGGAAGAACAATAGGTTTGATGGTCATTCCATCAAAACATCCTCTCTCACATTAAGTGCTGCTGTGTTGCACAAAATTGCTAGGTTTAACTGGACACCCACCAAACAATCTTCCAAAGTCAACAAAGATATGGCTATTTTTCTATACAGGATTATGTCTTCACTACCCATCAACTTTGGCCATCATATCTTTAATCTTATAAAGGAATTTAGTGATGATAATTCACCATCCATTCTGCTTCCTTTCCCTTGCCTCATATCTAGTCTTCTTCTGGGCCAACTGGATGCTGATGACTATCAGATAAATAAGCTGCTGGTGAATCTCATAGAAAGTGAGGATGATGACAGCAATGATACTCAAAGTCATGATGGTTTTTCAATCAGCAGTGATGATGACAATGCAGAAGATGAAGAAGTAGTCAGGCAGAATCCTCTAAGAGAAAGACCCCCACAGTGATATTCCAAGTGACTAATTCCAATGGTTGCTGACAAATAGGGGGAGTGAAGTTTATGCTTTTGTTTTATGTTTTGTTTCATTTTGATGTTTTCAAGACTTTAATCTGTTTTTCAATTCTGCTGTATTAAGACAAGTTTATGCCTGTTTGGCTTTAATCATTCTGCAATTTCCTTCTGCAAATATCTTGATATCTTGTTGAAGTATGAATGCCTTTAAACTTGAAACAGGTCAACAGGTCTGAAAACTAATTGTGTGCACATACATTGTGCTTATATATTTTGCCTGCAATTCTAACATACAGGGGGAGCTTACTGATATGGAATTTGCAGGTGGTTGGGATGATTTATAAACTTTATTGATTTGTCAAAACCAATGACAAAGGGGGAGATTGTTAGGACCAGATTTCTGGTCTAAATATTGTTAATTGTCTATTGGTTTTTACTAAATAAATCCTAACTGTTATTAAGAACTAAGACAGGATTGACAGGTTCCAAGTACAAGTTGCAACCTCAGTTACAACCTACCAAGTTAGTAGTATTAGGTTTCAAGTACTAGTTGCAACCTCAGTTACAACCTGTGTTGACAGGTTTCAAGTAATGTTGCAACCTCAGTTGCAACCACGAGTTCAAACCTACTGCGAAGCAGAATTCTGTCTTGTTTCATTATTCTACATTACTACTTGTTTAATGTTTATCATTTGTTTTAAAGTATGTAGGATATATTCTCATAAGGTCTTAATCGTTTATATGTGTTTATTGAGAATATTAATGTGTTAAGGAAAGATGTTTTCTACAAGATATAAAGAGATTAGTTTATAAGGTTATGTTTCCTTTTAAATATAAATCTCTATTCTTATGCTTGTCCTCATCACATGTTTCAATCTTTATTCCTTATCTATATTCAGTATGAATTGTGTAAAGATTGAATGAAATATGGAGTTAAGTGTTTCATATTTATATGGGAAGATATTATCTCTAAAGGATATTATCTTCATATGTTTCCTTGTCATATGCAAATACTAATTCCTACAATCAAGCTAGTTATCAATCAGGTATCAACCAATGATGATTGGAGTTAATCCACGCTGAAGAATCACGTATTGATTGGGAAGATTGAAGCCAATCAAATAGAGTCAAAGCAATCACAAAAGATCTTGAAGAAAGAAGATTGATTTGTTCTCTTTATATAGTTGATAACTAAGCTTGTAAATGTGTGTGTTCTAAATTATAAAGAACTTATTTTCTAGAGAGAATACACGTGAGCTTTAAAAAGAAAAACAATGGTGGGATGCCATTGATTTATAAGTGATAGTTATAGAGTAGGAGCAATATAGTGATAGGCAGAAAAACATAGAGGGAGTCTAAGTTTTTCATTAAGACTTGAGTCATATATTGTAAGCTTTTTATAATATCATAATCTGGGTAAGTGCCCCGGAGACGTAGCCTAGTCAGGTGAACTCCGTTGTTAAATGTGCGTGTGAATTATTTCCAAGTACATTTAATTTTAAAAACAGTTCTGTCCATTAATACACTTGGTTCCAACTGCAGTTCCAACCTCACTTGGAACCTTATACACTTGGTTCCAACTGCAGTTCCAACCCCACTTGGAACCTTACTGCAAAACTGCATCTAGAACAACGGATAGGAATTTCAGCTTCTGTTTCCCTATCCAAGGGTTTCGTTAATGAATAATTTGATACCATAATTTATAACTGAGAATACTCCGATTTTTTTATTATTGTCTAGATAAGCGTGCATATTGTTATTAACCTTTCGAATGTATGTCGGTTTGGAAAATACAGTGGGACATCCTTACCAATGGTGCAAATATATATCAAATGGCGAACAAGACTACTGGAGAGCTAGCTGGAAATTCCATTAAGTTGAGCCGCGTAAACGTAAGTTGGATAAGCTTCACTTACATACCAACACTATAATGTTTAGCATTAACATAATTTCGAATTTATTAAGGAAAACCTATATTTCTTAAGAATATGTACAAATCAATGTAGCATCATTGAGAACCATGAGTATCAAATGATAAACAGAAAGAGGAAAAGAGTCGGTAAGATTGAACATTATTGCGCATCCATACCAAATATTAAAAAATGATTTTCAACCTTGGGTTTTCTTTAATCAAAAGTTCCAGAATTTGTACTAAATGTATATTTCCTCCTATAAATTAACCATTTTTTGTCATATAAACTAATCTAGGGTATGTCAGAGAATCCGAACAGTATGCTGCTCCTTCAAGAGAGTTTTGCTTACCCAACAGGGTTCTTCATTGTCTACTCACCCATTGATCCTAGTGCTATGACCGGGGTGATAGACGGTGGAGACACAAATGGAGTTCCTTTGCTACCTTCAGGATTTGCTATCCTTCCCGATTATTCTGGTGGGTCGTTGCTCACGCTTACGTTACAGGTCCTGGCCGACTCACCCATTGGATCCAAGCTATCACTTTTTGATTTGACGACTGTGAACAACCTCATGTCTGGCACTCTAGGTAGGATCAGGGCCTTTTTTGGGGTGACATCTAATATTGGTAAGTTTAGAATCTTAAGACTACAGTGAAAAAGTTAGCTAGAAAGACATGGGATAGGATCAGGATAAAAAACATTTGACACGAACTGAGTATTTTCCCCTTAAAAAGATACACGTTTAATCCAGGGCTAAGAGACTAAGATGAGCTAGCATTTGGTATGAATTTCAACCTCATGCTTTGTCTAGGTTTAAGGGTTGTCAAGGACCGATTTTCTGGAAATTGGATAATAGTTTTAAGATTTATGACACATTATGCTAGTTTGGCCTCTGTGTTGCAAATATTTTTGCTACAGAAATTGTGTAAAATTTTTGTTACCAGCAAAATGGCAGTCATCACTTGCTCCCGTTAACATTAGTTCATTTTTTGCTACCATTAAAAATGAACTAATGTTCTTTACTTCATTTAGATACTCATATTTTATTTTTCTTTCAGGATTTACTTTTAGCCAAATGGTCTTTGAGTCGTTAATTTATTATGCTATGTTGGTTTTTGCAGAGTAAGGAACAACGGAGAGGGCCTTGGAACCTCTGCTATAGAAGATGATGATGAGTCCAGATCATTATAGCAGCGACCCGTTAATAAATAAAATTTCAAAGGGTCTAAGTATTCGAATAGACTTATTTTAATTTTTACATGCAGAACAACATACATTTCCAAAGTTTTAAGAACTATTCTTCCTTTTCTGATACTCCAAATTTGAATTATTTGGAAGACTTTCGGAACTCCAGAGTCCAGATTATTGAATATGTTGACATCATTGTTTCTTTGATTTTTGAGCTTTGAAAATGCTCAAAAACTTATTGCGTAACCACCCCTTCTTCAGTAATATACCTTTTACAATGATCAAGCTTTTTATGATGTGAAAAAGGTAGCCTAGTACATAACAAAAGATGTTTCTTTTTTGGATTAGTTACAAAGCGGGTCTTATAGTAGTACAAACCGCTACCAAAAGCATGTAAAAGCAAACAACATCAAATAATTCTCTTAGGTAACAATCTAAACAACTATGATAAATCTAAGTCGAACTCTAGCTAATCTCATACAATCCACCTTAAAAAATAACCAAGTGTTGACAATTTATTCATAAACAATGTGTCGGCGCAGACCCAAAAGTACTATGTTTTCCGTTTCACAAGTAGTTTGTCTTGATCAACCTAATCCAGTTTCATAACAAAGCCAGAGACAACGATAGTCGCAAATAAGCACATCCAAAGATTAGACTTCAAGTCAAATAATCTTGGTCAGAATTCGGATTATAACAAAATGAACGTATAAAAATTTGGGAAATTGATGGTTAAATACACTACTAGTATGACCTTAGTTATAAAAAAAAACATGGGTAAAATATTATTTGACATTTGATACATAGCATCTAAAATATTCTCACGTTACCATTCAATTATTATAGCAAAACTATTAACTCACTCACTATTTTTTAGCACTTTATTACATGTTTTTTTTTTCTCTGTACATATTCTTTCTTCTACGTATTTAATGGGAATTCATTTACTTTTCCTTCTAATTTGAGCCGTTTCACTAATTTTATTGTTATCTCCAATCATCAATACTTTATATTCTCTAGATTTTATTTTATATTGTTATTTGTTTATTATGTTTTTCCTTCTATGCTTTTATGATTTCTAATTATTTAATTAATATATTTTTTTTTACTATTTGTAAGTATACTCTAATTTTTCACTTGTTGCTCTTTGTTTTTCTCCCATAGTGCTATCTATTTTTCTTTCATGGTTTTTTCTCCCATTTTGGTGTCATTAAGGTTAAACTTTTAGTTTGCTGTTTGATGCTATCAGATGCTCTCTAGTTCTATGTTCTTACTATATTTTCATTTGATACTATATACTCAATTATTGTTTTTGAAATTTATTTCCATTGTTTTGTTGGCTGCTTTTGGTTGCTCTCTACCTCATTTTTTTTTATTCTTCTTTGATTCTCTAATTTTTTCCTCTCAAATTGTAGTTTTAAATGTCAATAATATAAAAAAGTTTTCTTTCTTTTCAAAACTAAAACGACAAGTTCTACGTTTTTACTATTTTTCCATTTGATGCTATATACTTGATTATTGTTTTTGAATTTTATTCCCGTTTTTGTTTGGTGCTTGTTGGCCGTTTCTCTCTACTTTGTTTGTTTGATTCTCGTTTGATGCTCTAAATTTCTCCTCTTAATTTGTATTTTTATATGTCAATAATGTAAAAGGGTTTTCTTTCTTTTCAAAAATAAAATTACAAGTTTCACGTTCTTACTATATTTAAATTTGATGCTATATATTCAATTATAGTTTTTAAAAAAAATCGCTTTTTTTTTTTGTATTTGGCGTTTTTTGTTGCTCTCTACTTTATTTCTATAATTCTCCTTCGATACTCTCGTTTTTTCCTCTTAAATTGTTTTATACCAATAATGTAAAAGGGTTTTCTTTCTTTCCAAAAAAAGAATTACATGTTCTATTTTCTTATTATATTTCCATTTGATGCTATATACTCAACTATTGTTTTTGAATTTTGTTCGCGTTTTTCTCTTTTTTGGTGTTTTTTTCTGGGGTTTTTTTGTTGTTTTTTGCTGCTCTCTCCTTTATTTCTTTGATTCTTCTTCGATGCTCTAAATTTTTCCTTTTAAATTGTATTTTTATTTATCAATAATGTAAAAAGGTTTTCTTCCTTTTCAATAATAAAATTACAAGTTATATATATATTAAGAGAAAAAAAAGTTAAGAGATAACTAAGTTAGAAGCTGATTTAAAAAGGAGAGATGTTTTAGGATATATTTGTTTTCCAACATTAAGATCATAGCAACGCACTAAACCTTAATTCCCCTTAAAAATTTAACCCCAATCTTTAGATAGCCCAAAGGTCCAAATGACACATTGGCCATCTCATACCAATTTAGCCAATCGGACCCGATACTCGTCGCTCACAAAAGAAAAGCTCCAACCTCATCATTAGCGAGTTCAAGTGACAACCCAATTACTCGAAAAGACAAGGAACTAGAAACCATTAGATCTAAACCGAAACATTCTAAAAAAATGTAATGATATGTACACTATTCCCACACTAATTGACATACTCATAGGGGTCAAACGTTAGTATAACATATATTTTAACACACAAACATGTTTAGGCTAAATCTGTTTTGATCCCTGCAACATATGATTGATGACGTGGTTAGTGTGGTCATGAGTGTGAAAATAGTGTATATATCATTACCCATAAAAAAAATATCAGGCAAGTCAATAAATCAAACCAAAAGAAACTAAATAAAATAAGTAAGTAAAAATAGAACGACCCCAAATCTAGCAAAATACGGATCCCCAAATTTTACCTTTCAATCGGTTCAACCCCGTGAGGATTCAATCCAATGGAAATACCTATTCATACCTGTCACTTAACCAAATCGAGGAGTTTATTCCCATCGGAACCCGTAATTAAGAAGTCCAAATGACGGATCCCCAAATTTTACCTTTCAATCGGTTCAACCCCGTGAGGATTCAATCCAATGGAAATACCTATTCATACCTGTCACTTAACCAAATCGAGGAGTTTATTCCCATCGGAACCCGTAATTAAGAAGTCCAAATGGGTTTGTAAGATTGCCCAAACACACGGCCAAGTGAAAGTAATTGTCGCTAGAAAAGCATGGAGGGAAGAAACTGAGTGATGAGGAATAGTTGGAGATATCCCAATGGCAGAGGAGTGGCAGAGAGCCCTCCCCCACCCCGGGCGGAGGCAGATCTGGGTTCTAAGGTTTAAGAGGAGGAGGAGGAGGAGGAGGAGGGGGAGGGGAGGGGGGGGGGGGGAGGGGGGTTGGTATATGTGTTTGAAATGCTATATTATGCATGATTTCGTTGTATTTAATTTTCAATTGTTTCTTTTTTTAGGGTAATTATAGCCTAAATAGTAGCGTTGATAGTAGTTGAATCTATATTATTGGAGACAGCGATACCGAGAACTTTATAAGACGGGGATTTTGATTTGTTATAGTGTTTGTGTAGGATGTGATTACTAGAACCATAACCTTTTACGCCATGTAACTGTAATACTCAATTTTGATTGTTTACTTTTGTAGGAAATTTATGTAGACATTTTCAACTCAGACCTTAACTTCTATTCTTTGTTTTCCTAAAAAAAAGATCTGAATCTATAATAGAGTTTCACTCTTGTTCAAAGTGAAACTCTGTTACATTTAAGAGTTACATCTAAAAGGAGTACTTAATTAGTTAATTGCATATAACTACAATATGGTCATTTTTCCTTTGCAAAAAAGCTTTTCTAGGCCGTGTTTGGATATTTTGGAATAAAGCAGGATCAACCAGTAGTCCAGTATACGGTTAATATACACCTGGTCCTTCTTGAGTTAAACTCGATGCATGCTTTCAATTGATAAATAATTTCTCAAAATCTGATAAGAATATGCGTACAACCCTATTTCTTTTAGTAGAATCTGATATCTAGAGTAAAAAAGCAAAAGAAGTTATGTAAATTAAGTAATAACTAAAATTTATTACGACTCTAACTTTTTGTCCTAATAATTATAAACAGAGACAATTACATGAAACACATTTGCTTTATAATCATTTGTCTTGAAAGATTTTAAAACTCCTCCTTCTCCATGAGCTTCTAAAATTCTCCATATTCTTTTTGTGCATCTCTTAATTAACAAAATAAGATCAAGCGAGCGCATGCCTTTGTTATGATATCTTTTTTTTCCTTTTCTGCCACTTGGTTTGTTGAACTAGTGTTGGAAAAACATGTTTTACATGGGTGTTTCTGAATGGTCACAGGACCAACTTTGAGTTGATATTACATGTGACAACGCTGAGTTGTTAATACCGTACTCAACGCGATTGAGTAGCTCGTGTGACGAGCTTCGTAACGGTATATCGTATGACCTATTCGGAGAATGGGTGTGAATACTAATCGGCTTCAAAGTTGGGCTCTCGAAAGCTCAATGCTGGAAAATGAAATGGAAAATGGAAAAAACCATTGAGGGTTATCCCATATTGGAAGATTAAGAGTTAATTTTACAATATATATACAAGACCAACCCATGTAGTTGTTAAACAAACATGTCCACATACACCTAAGAGTATTAGTGTGTACCACACACGCTCGATCGGGTCTCGGGTCACGGGCGCGGGCACGGATTTGGGATTGAGATTGGGATTTGGGGAATGTCACGGGTCTTGGGTCAAATCTGAAAAGGGAGTTTTGTATAAAATACAAAAGTAGTCCCTAGAGTTTCCAGCAATTGAAACGCAAGCAATCAATGAGAATAAATTGCAGATTAAGTGCTGCGGTTTTAGAAATTGATTGGGCTGATTCTGGGGGTGTAACTCCCAGAATTGAATGACCATTAATGGCTGCAGTTTCAAGAAAGCCTATAAAAGGAAGCCCTCCCCCTCTCATTCAGACACTACAATTCACACAAACACATAGCATAAGCATCATACTAGAGAGAGAGAATCGCACCACCAACAGCTCGACCTGTGGTTCGGTGCCGGTTTCCACACGACCCACTCTGAGACAGAAGTTGTACCTTGGGAACAAAGTCCCGAAATCAGAAACCTTTAAAGGTGGTTCGGGAAATATTGTTTAAGGGAAACTGTCCAGCAGTTGCCTCTTCTTTTATTTCAGTCTTTTAATATTCTGTTCATTTCATTTCAGTCATTTATTATTCTGTAATTTACATTCTGTCCATTTCATTTCAGTACTGTTTATTTTCAGTAATTACTTTCCAGTACTGTTTACTTTATGTAATTTACTTTCCAATCCTTTCCTATTCTGTAATTACTTTCTGTAATTTATATTTCAGTTATGTTATTTATTTTGTTTACAGAAACAGTCCAGACATTTAGTAATCATACTATTCTGTCTGGCAGTTTTCTTTAATTGTTAAACAGTCCAGCAGTTTAGTAATTATACTATTCTGTCTGACAGTTTCAAATAATTACAATTCAGTCCAGCAGTTTAATATTTTATATTAAATCTGTCTAGAATTTAATTAGTGTAATTTAAATTCTGTACAAGTCAGGAATTGTAATTTATATTCCAATTGTGAGAAATAAAATTGTTATTTCCATTATCAGTCCTTTGTTATTTCAATTATTGCTTTTCGATATAGTACAAAACCAACAATCTTAAACAATATAATTATTTGGTTTTACTATTTTCGAAAAGGATAAGGACTTTTCTTTTTAATTTATTTTGTTGACGTATCGGTTTTTATTCTTGCAAAATCATTGCTAGTTTACTAGAAATTGAAATTTGCAAATAGAATAAATCCGATTTGGTTTTAATCTTTTAATTCGAGAATTTATAAGAGAATTCTTAGTGAAATTAAAAGTGATTTGATTTTCACGCTAGAATCTCAATAATTTGTTTTTATTCTTTTGAAGAAAACTAATTAAGTTATAATTAGTATTTGCGATTAAGAATATTAGTTTTCTTGTGAGAAACTAAATTGTTTTATATTGTCATTTCAGATGACTAATGAGGATCAAACACCCACCGTTCCTTCGGGAGACGTGTAGGGCGCAGTTGTGATTGGCAGTAGCCAAAACATTGCGAGCGCTGCGAGTGGGGGGGCTGAGGCTGAGGCTGAGGCTGAGGCCGAAGCTGCGGCGGCTAAGGCTGTGGCCAACGCCGCTACGGCAGAGGCCGATGCTATGGCTACGGCTGCGGCCAGGGCAAAGGGCAAGGCTCCGACAATGCCGACTATGCCAATGTTGCCAACCTCTCATCTAGAGAAACCGGAAAAGTTTAGGGGCAACAACTTCAAACGTTGGAAGAAAAAAATATTGTTTTATTTAACTGCCCTTAACCTTACCCGTTTTCTCAAGGAGACTGCACCCGTCCTTAGTGAGGACGATGAGGACGTGCAGATGGTTTCGGCGGTGGAAGCGTGGAAACACGGTGACTACCTATGCTGAAACTACATCCGGTGTGCTCTAGATGACACTCTTTTCAGTGTGTTCGAGCCCAAGGCTTCTGCAAAGGAGCTTTGGGAGTCTCTCGAAAGAAAGTACAAAGTGAATAACGCTGGCGCAAAGAAATTTGTCGTCACGGACTTTCACGAGTACATGATGACTGACGGAAAGAGTGTTATCGAGCAGGTTGAGGAACTCCAACTCATATACCATAGGCTTGAGGTTGATGGGCTAGTTATCAACGAACCTTTCCAGGTGGCATTAATGATTGAGAAACTGCCACCTTCATGGAAAGAGTTCCAAAACTACCTGAAACACAAGAGAAAGGCAATGAACTTCGAGGGACTCATTGAGAGGCTCAATGTTGAGCAAAGCAACCGCCGATCCGGAAGGAAAGGCGGTGGCGGAGCAGGCAACACGGTTGCCAAGGCCAATGTGTTTGAGGACGCTGTATCTAAGCGGAAATGCTTTGACAGCGGTGTCGGTGCTTCTCTCAAGAAGAAATTCTCGGGAGATTGCTTTGTGTGCAACAAACATGGCCATCGTGCCGCGGATTGTAAGATGCACATCGACAAGCCCAAACACCCCCCCCCCCCCCCCCCCCCCAAAGAGGAAGTTCCAAGGGAAAGGGAGGAAGAGGGCACCTGCTCAGGAAAATGTGGCTGAGGGAGGAGATGATGCTGGACAAGACTATATGCACCTGAGTGTTGTGGTCTCGGAAGTGAACCTGGTGGGGAGCAACCCAAAGGAATGGTGGCTGGACACATGCACCACTAGTCACATCTGTGCAAGCAAATGGATGTTTAAGACCTATACGGCCGTGGACAATGAGAGCTGCTTCATGGGGAACTCGGCTACTTCCAGGGTGGAAGGAAAAGGAACCGTGATGCTGAAGATGACGTCAGGAAAGGAGCCGACACTAAATGGCGTGCTCCATGTGCCGAAAATTCCCAAGAATCTAGTCTCCGGCTCAGTGATGGTGAACAAAAGGGTTTAAACTTGTATTTGAATCCGCTAAAATTGTAATCACCTTAAATGGGATGTATGTAGGCCGTGGATATATGAACAACGACATGTTTAAATTAAATCTTGGAACACTGGCTCCTAAAGCCGAGTCTGCTATTGAGGGTACTAAGGCCGAGGCCAGTACCAAGAATAATGTAATCGTTAATGTTGCTTAAGTGGCCAATAAAACTTCTTTTGCTTATTCCTGTGATTCATTTAATTTATGACATGGTAGATTAGATCATGTGAATACTAGTTCAATGAAGAAATTAATATCACTAAATCTACTACCAAGTTTTGTCTTCAATAAACAACATAAATGTGAGATTTGTGTTGAGGCAAAATTAACCAAGTCTTCGTATCAACATATTGAATGAAGTACTGAACCTCTCGGTCTAATACACACGGATGTATGCGACCTAAATTTTATATAAACGCGAGGAGGAAAAAAGTATTTCATCATGTTTATAGATGACTGTACTAGATACTGCTATGTCTATTTAATGAGAAGTAAAGACGAAGCGGTAGAGAAGTTCGCTCTTTATAAGACCGAATTAGAAAATCAACTCAATAAAAAGATTAAAATGTTGAGGAGTGATAGAGGCGGTGAATACGAGGCACCGTTTGCGCAGATATGCGCAGAAAGTGGCATTATACATCAAACCACAGCCCCATACTCTCCGGAGCAGAATGGGGTTGCTGAGCGTAAGAATAGGAT
Organism: Primula veris; assembly: GCA_963682055.1. Classification (NCBI taxonomy): domain Eukaryota; kingdom Viridiplantae; phylum Streptophyta; class Magnoliopsida; order Ericales; family Primulaceae; genus Primula; species Primula veris. The sequence continues at coordinate 7,900,796 of OY821742.1, read as the reverse complement.
GCTCAAGGAAATGATGAATGCTATGTTAATAAGTTATGCGTTACCCCAGAACATGTGGGGGGAAGCGCTGCTTTCCGCCAACTATGTATTGAACAAGCTACCGCATAAGAAGCGTGATAAACCACCTTATGAACTATGGAAAGGCCATCGGCCGAGCTATAAATTCTTAAGGGTTTGGGGTTGTCTTGCAAAGGTCCTTGTCTTGCTTCCGAAAAGAACGAGAATAGGACCAAAGACGGTAGACTGTGTGTTCATAGGATATACACACAACAGTAGTGCTTATCGTTTTCTCGTGCACAAGTCGGATAATCCCGATGTACATGTAGATACTATCATCGAAGCTCGAGAAGCTTCTTTCTTCGAGGAGATCTTTCCCCGCAAGTCTTCCATAACTGTAGAGACTGAGAAGTCAAACAGTCAAACAGTGAGGAAAATGTGGGGGCAAGTGAACCGTTGGAGGAAGAAGAAGAAGAGCCTTGACATAGTAAAAGGGCTTGAAAGGAAACGACTTTCGGTCCAGATTTTGTAACCTTCATGATAGAAGGCGAACCGACAATATTCAAACAAGTAATGTCATCCCCAGAAGCCCAATATTGGGAGGAGGAGATCAACAATGAGATTGAATCAATATTACAAAATCACACTTGGAAACTAGTGGATCTACCACCCGGGTGTAAGACACTAGGACACAAGTGGATCTTCAAGAGGAAGAGATAGCTCGATGGAACGATCGAGAAATACAAGGCGAGGCTTGTAGTGAAAGGTTTTAGACAAACCGAATGTGTCGACTATTTTGACACCTATGCTCCTGTCTCCATGAAGACGTCAATCCGGATAGTCATTGCTCTTGCGGCACTGTTCGATCTAGAAATACATCAAATGGATGTTAAAACAGCGTTCTTGAATGGTGAACTGGAAGAGGAAATTTACATGGAACAACCGGATGGGTTTGTGGTTCCAGATAAAGCGCACAAGGTGTGTAAACTTGTGAAGTCCTTATATGGACTTAAACAAGCACCTAAACAATGGCATGAAAAATTTGATAGAGTGATGCTATCAAACGGTTTTTGGATAAACGAGTGTGACAAATGCGTCTACGTAAAAGGAAATGAAAAGGACTACGTGGTAGTCTGCCTCTACGTAGATGACATGATTATAATAGGGAGTATTGATAACATCAACTCCACTAAGAGAATGTTGTCGCAAAAATTCGAGATGAAAGATTTGGGTGTCGCTGATGTAATACTTGGTATGAAAATTACCAAGACATCAGACGCATATGCGCTATCTCAAACTCACTATGTCAAGAAGATGCTTGACAAATTTGATAAAGATAGTAGAGCGACATCCAGAACTCCGATAGAGATCTCAACCACCCTGAAAAAGAACTTTGGGGAGAGTGTGAGACAATTGGAATACTCTCGAATAATATGCAGTCTGATGTACGTCATGAACTGTACTAGACCAGACATAGCCAACTCAGTGAGTAGACTGAGTAGGTACACTAGTAATCCCAATGAGGAACACTGGAAGTCCATCATGAGACTTCTCAGATACATGAGATTCACTGCCGACCGAGGGTTGCATTATACCAGATATCCAGCTGTACTGGAAGGGTATTTTGATGCAAACTGGATCTCGGATTCCAACAGTACACGATCCACTAGCGGATATGTGTTCGTGATGGGAGGAGCAGCTGTCTCATGGAGATCATCCAAGAAGACCTGCATAGCCAGATCAACTATAGAATCCGAGTTCATAGCGTTGGATCTAGCTACAGAAGAGGTTGACTGGCTAAGAAGCTTTCTGGAAGGAATTCCAATGTGGCCGAAACCTGTCCCAGCAATAAGCATGCACAGCGATAGTCAGTCGGCTATTGGACGGGTGCAGGATCATATGTATAATGGAAAGTCCCGACACATATGTCGGAGACATAAATCCGTAAGAGAATTGTTAGCTAACGGTGTGGTGTCATTAGACTTTGTGAGATCTAAGGACAATATTGCGGATTCATTTACAAAAGGCTTGACTCAGGTAGGAGTTGATGTTTCATCAAGGGGAATGGGGTTGAAGCCCATCAAATTGGAAACCTCCTCAGAGGCAACCCAACCCGAACTGGATTCTCCAGCGTCGGGTTCAATGGGAAAACCGAACTGTGGGGTTGACCGAACAAAGCACTCGGGAAATTAAGTTCCCAACCCATTTCTATGATGAAAGAGTGATAGACCTAGACCATTTAAAGGGTGAGCATGAGGCTCTTAATGAAAACAGGGATCTCGAAGGTCGAGAGGGGTGAGTCAGGGCACCCTTAACTTGAAATCACCTATGACAAGTGTGTATGGCCGATACTATGTGATGAGCCATGGGCTAAATCACTAGAGCACTCGGTTGAATTTTACAAAGGCAGTCCACGGCCAAATATGGACAACAATCAAAGGGCTTAGTAAGTGGTGTAGAGAGGACACTGTGTGAGTATTACTCTGGTATGCACAAACGCTAAAGGGTTCAAGGCTTAAAGGCTACCAAATAGTAGCATATCAGATTTTACGTCACTACGGCAGGTTGAAGGCGCACGCTACCTGTCCTTATGCAGTGGACTCTTGCGGTTCTCTCATATGCATTTAGAGGCATTTTTATTTTCAGCCAATTGCATTCATGTGGGGGATTGTTGGAAAAACATGTTTTACATGGGTGTTTCCGAATGGTCACAGGACCAACTTTGAGTCGATATTACATGTGACAACGCTGAGTTGTTAATACTGTACTCAACGCGATTGAGTAGCTCGTGTGACGAGCTTCGTAACGGTATATCGCATGACCTATTCGGAGAATGGGTGTGAATACTAATCGGCTTCAAAGTTGGGCTCTCGAAAGCTCAATGCTGGAAAATGAAATGGAAAATGAAAAAAACCATTGAGGGTTATCCCATATTGGAAGATTAAGAGTTAATTTTACAATATATATACAAGACCAACCCATGTAGTTGTTAAACAAACATGTCCACATACACCTAAGAGTATTAGTGTGTACCACACACGCGCGCTCGCTTGGGTATCGGGACTCGGGTCACGGGAGCGGGCTCAGGCACGGGCTTGGGATTTGGGATTTGGGAAATGTCTCGGGTCTTGGGTCTTGGGGTCTTGGGTCAAATCTGAAAAGGGAGTTTTGTATAAAATACAAAAGTAGTCCCTAGAGTTTCCAGCAATTGAAACGCAAGCAATCAATGAGAATAAATTGCAGATTAAGTGCTGCGGTTTTAGAAATTGATTGGGCTGATTCTGGGGGTGTAACTCCCAGAATTGAATGACCATTAATGGCTGCAGTTTCAAGAAAGCCTATAAAAGGCAGCTCTCCCCCTCTCATTCAGACACTACAATTCACACAAACACACAGCATAAGCATCATACTAGAGAGAGAGAATCACACCAACAACAGCTCGACCTGTGGTTCGGTGCCGGTTTCCACACGACCCACTCTGAGACAGAAGTTGTACCTTGGAAACAAAGTCCCGAAACCAGAAACCTTTAAAGGTGGTTCGGGAAATATTGTTTAAGGGAAACTGCCCAGCAGTTGCCTCTTCTTTTATTTCAGTCTTTTAATATTTTGTTCATTTCATTTCAGTCCTTTATTATTCTGTAATTTACATTCTGTCCATTTTATTTCAGTACTGTTTATTTTCAGTAATTACTTTCCAGTACTGTTTACTTTCTGTAATTTACTTTCCAGTCCTTTCCTATTCTGTAATTACTTTCTGTAATTTATATTTCAGTTATGTTATTTATTTTGTTTACAGAAACAGTCCAGACATTTAGTAATCATACTATTCTGCCTGGCAGTTTTCTTTAATTGTTAAACAGTCCAGCAGTTTAGTAATTATACTATTCTGTCTGACAGTTTCAAACAATTACAATTCAGTCCAGCAGTTTAATATTTTATATTAAATCTGTCTGGAATTTAATTAGTGTAATTTAAATTATGTACGAGTCAGGAATTGTAATTTATATTCCAATTGTGAGAAATAAAATTGTTATTTCCATTATCAGTCCTTTGTTATTTCAATTATTGCTTTTCGATATAGTACAAAACCAACAACTAGGACATCCAAAAATGTGTTTATCTATATATAATAAGGCCTCATCATCACTTCAATTCATTTCAGTTCACTTTAATTCAAAACTCAGATAAGATCCTTCACAAAAAATCACAATGTTGGATAATACTAGATGGTTTCAAAACATCATGCCTTGGCAAGGGGTGTGGCTTAATGAGTGATGAGCAGTTGTATCCGGTGACGAATCTAGGATTTTAAGTAAGGGGACAAGTCATATGTAAATTTTTTATCAAAATGTAACAATGTATATAAATACGTGATGTATTATTTTTTAAATTTTATATCAAGACTCGGAGTAAAACCAGCAAACATCAATAAAATATACGAGTTCATAAGATTCTATATACTCGTGTCTTAAATTTCCAAATAAAGTAAATTATTTAATTTTGAGAAAAGTCATTACGCAACTAGATATATTAGGTCAATCATGTGTTAATAATGATGTAGTCGTAATAAATAATAATGTAATATAGCAAATTTTATTTTGTAAAAAAAAATAACCAATGCGTAATATTTTATATTAGAAACACATTAAGTTCGAACTTTTGTAAGAGAAAAGAACTATAGTCAAAATAAAATTTAAAAATCTGGAAATAAAGTTTAGCAAGTTAAAAGTAACGAATACTTTTTAGTTTTTTAATTAAAAAAATGAGTAAATAATTACATTGAATAGAAACTAATAAAAAATTAAAATTGTGTGTGACACAAGATTTGAAGTTGAGACCACTTGGTAAGCAAGAGATACTTTTCCACTACATGAATCAAGGAAATGGAGTTTTTATGATTTGCATTTAGTTTTATCTATTGAGTGACTGGTTTTACAAAATAAATGTTAAACATTAATAAAAAAATATTTTTTAATACATTTTTCTATCGAACCAAGGGTGGGCTCTTGCACCCCCTTGCCACTATATAGATTCGTCCATAGTTGTATCCAATGAGTATTTGTAACTAAATTAGTTGAGCACATCCTATAAAAGTTTGCACAATCATTTAACCCTTACTAGGCGCTGGTTGGCCATGGATCTTAATTTAAGCAAAATTTTTTTTGCTAATTTAAAGTAGAACAAGAAAATTGGTTATTTTATTGTGAGAAAAATCATAATTTTCCTTTTACAAAAAACATATAAGAGCCACTACGCTCTCTCAAAGATAAAAAATGCTTCACATTCAAATCATGTTGACTATCCAAATGTGGAATGTACGTAATTACTAAAATGCATGTGAAGATTGATTGTCTGATTTGATTGGCTACGTTCGAACCTTGTGATAAATGCAAAAAAATATTTAAAAGATTCACATGCTAGCTAAATAAAGCATGTGAATTATTCCGGTGGTTCAAAGGCTTTCCTATATTCTTGTTTATCCAAACATGTATAGCACTATTCTGTTTTGTTAAGCAAGCCATTTTTTTTAACTAAGGTTGTTCGTATCTTTCCATTTTAGCATCAAAAGAAAAATGTGCACTAACTTTTTCTTTGTGCAAGTTTAATTATTTTCGTACAAAATAAGTTATTTGAAGCTATAATTACCTAGTTTAGAGGAGAATTCATCTCGGTTTATAATTATTAGTACAAAATTTGAATTCGTAATAAATATTAGTTATTAGTTAATTTACATAACTTCTTTTGCTCTTTTACTCTAGATATCAGGTTCTACAAAATTAACAGGGTTGTACATATATTCTTATTAGATTTTGAGGATAGAAAGAGACAATCTGTTTCAATTATCACTAAATTTAGCAATAATATTGCACCTACATGACATGTTGATGTTTTGTTTTTAAGTTTAACGAAATTCACTTCTAAAACATACAATGATATTTATATGTAGTGAGATGATAAACATCATTCAAGTACGAAAAAAAGCCAACTGTAAAACTTAATTTTGGTATAATATATAGCTAGATCCGATCGGGGGTCAAACGTACAAAAAAATAATACATTAACAATAGAATAATAAACTGTTGAAAAACCTTATCTGTGAATGGGTATAAGAAGTTTAGTGGTACGATAAGTTAGGGTTCATAAAAATTAGTAGCTAGATACAAAATAATGGTCCGCTATGACTATCAAGATTGTAAAATTTCTTAGTGTAAGAAATGGTAACGTAATAATATCCCTAAGCTATATTTGTACTAAATTCTTCTCCAAATTAAATGTGATTGCACCCATTTTTACACACGGTTCAGTTACATGCTCCCACTTTTTTTCTTTTAATGTTTCACCATCAATATTTCATTAATTGCATGTATTACTATACATGATGCATATTTGGAGTAAGAATATAATACCATATGAAGTTTTGTTATTATTATTAAAGTGTTATTATTAATTCTAATTTTGAGGTAAGTATGTGACCACAAATTGGGAATATGATATATATACTTTATTTTTATTTTTGTAAGAAACAATAATTATTTCCAAGATGCTCTGAATTTATTTATGTTCTTATTGTGATCTATAATGGGCCTATTTTTGACAAATAATATGGTAACAAATTATTATTTTCTTAATATGGTGGAGACCTTGAACTATTCTTATTCTCTTATCATAACATTAACTTTCGTAACCTTTTTTTATTTATCCTATAAAAAGTACTATTTGTCTAAAGATGCAATGCCCATAATATAACTCTAACACTTTTACTCCATCTTTCTACAAAGGTTATCAAGCCGTGTCACTAGTAAGTTTCTTATTAAGCATTTTATGAGAAATTATGGTTTTTTAATTTTTTGTTCATATAGAATCATAAATTTTTTGAAAATTAGTTTAAAATAGTATAAAAGTCAACGGCTAGATCAATTCGTGAAGGCTATAACAAAGTCAACTGAAGAAAGCGCGTCATCTCAAGAATGATGGGGCCTACACAACTATCAATAATCTATCCCAATACCGCGTATCGCTATATTCATTGTTATGTTCTATAATATTCAATAGGAAGATTTATTTGAAATTATAGTTTTGTCTATATTGCTTGCTATTAATTTAAGTCGGAATTAAATAACTAAGAATTAAAATAAGAGAAATAGAATAGTTATATAGTTAATAGCTAAGATTCCAATAGTTTCTCAACTTTCAATAGATTCAATGTTGTTTATTAATTAAACTCGACCTTCCATCTAAATATGTTTGTGTAACTATATATATATATATATATACACACTTACATTTACCATTTTAATTATTTCTCTAGCTTGGTTCTTGATATCAATGATTTCTTTCAAATTAATGATCTACTAATGTTCCACACCATCTCGAAATTGTAAAGTTCTTGATATCAATGATTTCTTTCAAATTAATGATCTACTAATGTTCCACACCATCTCGAAATTTTATACAATTTTCATATGTAGTGATAATTTTCCAAATTACTTTGTTTGAACATAAATGCAAAAAATGAGACGAAATATTCCTAGTCAATGGGATCCTTCTTTTTACCTAAAATTAAGTAAATAATTTATGTAAGTCACATGTACATATACCCAGAAAAATACATGTTTCTTTCAACATCCTTTTTTCTCAGACAAGTTAAGATATGTGTAAGCCACAATATTCTGCTAAAGAAATTACTACAATGATCACATATTACTTGAAATTGAACATGAAATTTATCAAAAGCTTAAACAAATAATTTATTGATAAAATGAAACTATTTTCTGAATTTTAATTTATTTTGTATATCATTAATGGAATAAAAATATACCTTTTTTTTAATATTGGAATAACTATTAGAAAAAAAAGTCCACAAGAAAAAAAAAACATATTACTAGCTAGATCATTTTTTTGCCAATTTTTTAATATTCAGCTAGCAAAATAATTGATTGTTAAGTAAATGTGGTACATATTTTTTTTAGTATTTGATTGCCTAACCAATTCTAATAATAAAATAAATTTTAGGTGCAAAAATGTCTTCTGGTTTGAGGCTTCCAAGTGGCCAGGTTGACGAGAATGAAGGTGAATTCCAATCTTCATCATCACGTACAATCAGAGGACATCAGGTTAAATCTGCTAATAATTTTTAAATTCCCGCGTATGCATTTTCTCTAGAAAATTTCACGTAACATCTATATATATGTCATATTAATTTTTTATCACCCGTAATGTTTAATTTATTGCATTTAATTTTCATAGTAAGTTTGAAGATTGATTCACAAAACTTCTTATTTGATGCTACTTTATACATTGTGGCCATGGAAGTACATGTATGTAAGGTATACGAGAAAACGAATACATATTTGGCAAAAGTAATAGCCTTTATTTCATTGAGCATTTATTTTCAGTTTTGTCTTTTTAAAGAAAAAATATCATCTCATTGTCGGATTATATTATTTAAAGATGGTACGGAGACTTCGGTCGAGTGGAACCATTATGTGCTTACATATACAATAATTGCGTAACAAATTTGCAATGCCAATTAAGATTATAAATTGATACATGTTTCCACAACATTTCAAGCCTTACATGATAATAGAAAGTTTTTAATATGATTATTCCCTTTTGTTGTCATTAATGATCCATCAATTTCTTCATTTTATAGCGCTAATAAATTTAACTTAAACATCCTACCTCTCGGCATGGTTTAATTATTATTTATGCTATTTGAAAGATAAAATAAATAAATTTAAGAGTGGATAATAAATTTTACATATACATGTCTGACACTGAGTCTTTGTGATCATAATAGTTCTCTACATTTAAAATTTTAATAGGGAAAGCTTTGATAAAGTTCGTACATTTTTCTTATTCTAGAAATGCATACTCGTTCGTTATAAACTGTCTGCATATATATATATATATATATATATATATATATATATATATGTATATGTATAATGACCATGTATAGTTTTTCTCGACTTTATGTTTATATATAGAGTTTTAAATAAACGATTGTATTATTTTGACTTTATATAATGTATATAAATAGTTCGAGTCATGGTGACTCCGAGTTAGGTACCCCACTTCGGTCTTCGTGTATGTTTTAAATTTTTGCATTGAAATGTATGTGTTAAACCTAGACTCAATTAATAGGTGAATTCAAACTCACTTTCTCTAAGTAACTTAAAACTTCTTTTAGTACCATATTTGACAATAATAATTTAATGTTATCGTTGCTATCTTCTTAATTCTCACCAATATATTTTCTTGTCTCCGAGTTAAATAAGAATAATTCGACAAATTTTATTATAAACTCAGGTGCTGAAGGTTGCCCCTGTCTTGGTTTCATAGCCTTGAAGCAATGAGAATCAATTGTAGCATATATATACACTGGGTTTGGACTTTGGATTTACAAAAATGTGTGAGAATTTTTTTCTAAAAATAAGTATGTATTTGAAAAATAATGTGTGCATCCAGAAAATTTAGGCATGCTTTTGAAAATTAGGGTATATATTTTGAAAAAAATGGGTATGAGTCCGAAATAACTGTATAAGGTATGAAAAAAGTAATGAAATCTATAAAAAAAAAAAATGTATGAAAAAAAGGGTATAAATCCCAAACAAAAAAGGCTTGAAGTATAAAAATATGGTTTAAAGTCAGGAAAAAAAATGTATGAAGTCAGTAGAAAAAAGGTATGGAGTCGGTAAAAATGGCATGGACCTTGAAAAAATTGATATGAACTTTAAAGTTTGGGTATGAAATGAAAGATGCTTTCGGTGAAAGATCTTCTTTTGGTTGAAAAGGTATTTTTTCAAAGGATTTAAAATAACTTTTGAAATAGGTTTGGGTTTTTTCACTTTTTGGTTTTTGTTGTCCGAATTTAACTTATATTTTGTAGTCTATTATGAATTTTCATTGTTTTTTTTTTTTGGTTTAGAAAGGGAGAAGGTTGGTACACCGTATGGGAGTTTTTTTTTAAGTATTTTAAAGAGTGATAGTTTCTTGAAAGAAATAGTTTGTCACATGTATTTTAGATAATATAGCTTGTGTAGTATTACCATTTACCTCGTCATTTCCCCCTTTGTTTTTTACTATACCCCTCAGGTACAACATGCGAGGCATGAGAACTCGCTAATTCGATTAGAGAATGAGACGCTTCGTGCTGAAAATTTGAGGCTAAGAAACACACTCAGCAACTCCCTTCGCCGCGGTTTTGGTGGTCCAAATGCTGTCAATTATGATCTGTCTTTCGACGAGCAACATCTGCAAATGGAGAATGCCCGCTTGAGAGATGAGGTATGTTGATTTTTAACCTTCTAATTATTTAAATCCTATATGCTTAACATTGGTTTGACATTTTGATCTTGGCTATGTAACAAAATACTTCAGTTTAACCCAAAACCACAGGTGGTGTCTTGAAGAGTGCCTTGCTCCATGAAGAATGATTTTGGTGAAATGGTTAAAAAGCAATTGTGTAGTATATTATTAGTTTTAAGTTAAGAGACTTGAGAAACATATTTAAAATTTTGATGATCTTTTGTATCAAGCACATAAATTGACTGAATCCTTACATATACTCCTATTATATTAAGACATTTCCAAATATAGATAATCACAATCAGAAAAACCAAGCACATAATTTGTATGTACCGGTGAAAACCAGAAAAACAAAATTTGTGAAATAAATAAGTGAACATGACTTGAAAACAGTAGTACATCTTCGGTATCTAAGCACTTACCAATTAACGGATCTTGCTATAGACAATCTGAAATGAAGATATTGAAAGATAGTATCTTGCTATAGATTCATAGTAAGTGAACATGACTTGAAAACAATGTTTTAAATAGCGTTATCGCTAACATAGTGTTTTTTCGAGAAAAATACTAAAAACGCAAATAGCGTTGCTACATAGTGTTTTGCGATGTACTTTTTTTTTTTGCCTAAATACATATAAATATAGAATTAAATTCAGAACATCTAATAAAAATTAACTAAATATATATAAAAAGTTGTAACTAATAATCATAAAATGATTGTATTTGAGATGTCAGAACATTTACTTTGTTTGCAAGAGTTTTGAGATTTGATTCTGTTTAGCCTCTAATAATAAATAAAATTTGGACTGCACCCGCTATAGCGTAAATAGCGTCCGCTATAACGTAAATAGCGTCCGCTATAGCGTAAATAGCGTTCCTATAGCGCGAATTTAGCGTTTTTCCATCCAAATAGCGGTTTTTCATAGCGATTTTCGGCCAAAACGCTATTTCGCGAACTATAGCGTAATATAACGCGCTTTTTAAAACAATGCTTGAAAAGAATAGTATCTTTTAGAATGATGCTTTGGTGATGACCCTTCCTTCGTTAAAAGATTACTTCTTTATGCTTATATATGAAAAGTATTGTTTAATTTGAGTTATGATTTGAATAATGCCATTATTATGAACGAAAAGATTTATTTTGCACACCATCTCTTGATATCTTTAGTCTGCATGAATTGTTTTATGTTATATGCATGTGTAAGGGAAGCATGATTTTGAGTTACTAATGTCATAATATTTGAATTTATAAAATTTCAGATTGATCAATTGACAATTGAACTCGCAAGACGCATGAAAAATCCTATGCGTGGGTTTCACAAACCGGTGTGTCTCAAAATGAAGTTGCAGGGAATGCGCTATGCGCATCGGGCTTAGAGAAACAAGTAGTTTTTGATGTGGCATATACAGCAATGGATGAGTTGATCTTCATGACCCAAACCCTCAAACCCTTGTGGATCCCCTTTTCTTTTGACGGGTACACTACTTACTTACTCAACGAAAAAGAGTATTCTCGGTCTTTGTTTAGAGCTTGGCCAAGGAGACATGGATTCAGATCAGAAGCCACTCGTGCTTCTGCTATCGTTAAGACAGACCATACTAACATTATCACTGCTCTGATGGATTTGGTGAGAATCTAGTTTCGGTTATGTAAAATAAATAAATGGTAAATCTTATCTAAATCATTTTAGAAGATATTAACTAGCAACATAGAAAGTTAAGTTTTTTCGCATAGAAAAGGTAAGCTTTTCAGCAAAGCGTTTTTGAGCTTAAAATCAAGCTTTTTGAGATTTGACGATAGCTCTATAAAAACAAAAGATAAACTAGCAACTCATTTAAGAACTTTTGTGTAACAGATCAAAGATAATGATGGTGCTGCGTTTTACAAAACATGAAAAAAAATAGATTGATTTACAGTATGTTATAATGTAGTAAGACAGCTAATTATACGAGAAAGGACCTTGATTAACTACAACAGCTTTTTCGAAGGTCATGAATCATATCCTATTTTTCTTTATGAATATTAGAATCAATGGGCGACTCTCTTTTGTGCAATCGTGGCAAAAGCCATACCGCTTGAGAAGTTGGCGACAGAGCGTGATGGAAGCTACGATGGAGCCCTACAAATGGTAATTTAGATAGAAGTCCATGATGTTCTAATAGAAAGTACATATGATTTTCCTGACAAATCTTTTACAAGACGTACTTTTTTATTTTCTCAAGGTACATGCAGAGTATCAGATAATAACACCTCTAGTCCCAACTCGCGAAACAACTTTGGTAAGGTATTGCAAGCAGCGGGGTGAAGGAATTTGGGTGGTGGTCGATGTTTCCTTGGACGAGGTGGAAGCTCATTCTGTAACGAGATTCCAGAAACGAGCTTCTGGATGTGTAATTCAGCAATTGCGTAATGGATACTCCGAGGTAAAAGATAACAAGCTTGGGTAGTTGTTACTCTTCTAATTTATACTTGAAGTAAAAACAACAGTGTTCTGAAATAAAGTGAAAATTGTAACAAAGTGGTATATTCATTCTAGCACAATTTTAAACCTAGAGTCTGATTTATTATATTATTGTTTAGATTACTTGGATCGAGCATATTGAAGTGGAGGATAAGGGTAACGATGGTATATAAAGATCGGTGATTTTATCAGGAGTCGCATTTGGGGCGAAATATTGGCTTTCTATTCTTAATGGGCAATTTGAATGCTCTTCTTGCTGCGGTGCAACAGATCTTCCTGTTAATGAAGTGAACAATATCGGTAATTTCCGTATGAGAGTCGTTGTTTAAATCATGTGTCATGATAACTACACACGCAAGCTAAGATTGTCAAAAATCTTTCAAATCCTAGAAAGTTAGAGTAATGTCTTGATACAAAACAAATCATAGAAAATTACCATTAATTAACCAAAGAAAGACTTGATTTTCATTTAGCCACAAGGAAAAATGTTTCCCATTTAATGTTACTGTTGGCGTTGGTTCGTTTGATAATTTGATTTTACATTTCAATGGAATGATGGATTGATTTCATCTTTTATCGCCATAAACTAATTTTCAGTTGGTATACTGTTTAATAAATTAGTTTCGCTTTTAATGGTCATAAACATCAAAAATCAAATTATGGAGCTGCAAATTAAGCAGGATTTAAGCGTAAAGTTTGTCCCATAATGGGAACTTCCCTAAGCATACACATAAAAATGAAAATATGGTTGATATACAACTATTTATGTATGCAGAAGGAAGGAAAATCTTATTGAAGCTTGCAGAAAGGATGGTGACGGGGTTTTGTAGTAGGGTTGGAGCCTCTTCTGCTAACTATTGGACCAGTTTGTCACACATTGGTGGTGCTGAAGTAAAAGTGATGATCGATAAAAGCGTCAACAAGAAGGTTGCCATAATGGCATCGTCGTCACCATCGCAACCTCTATCTGCCTTCCTACTGCACCAAGGAGAATATTTGATTTTTTCCATGATGAGAACAACCGAGATAAGGTGATTTTTCTCATTTCCTCATCTTCTTTTAGACAAGCTTGGGTCCTATGTTTTACAATCACGTTGGTACTCCTACGAGTTAGACTAAGCTTTTTCCCACTACCTACAAGTATGTACACTAAGGTCTCGTTTGGTTGCGGGAGCATTAATCCCGAAATAACAATCCAGGCAGATATTGTTGAATTTGTTTTGAAAATAATAGTCACGAGACACCTTCATAGATCATTTGATGACTTTCCTTTATGGTCTCGTCCTTCATTAACCAAACAAACATAGGTCTTATGGACTAAGTATCCCAACCAAAGGAAGCCTAAGTATTATCTAATACAAGTATTGAGGAAGTAGTTTATAAATTTAAATTGTCATCATCGGGTATTGTGCTTATGTTTCCCTATCTAATGGTTTCTTTAATGAATAATTCGATATTTTTTACTGAGAATACCCCTATTTATTTATTATTACCTAGATAAGCGTGCATAATGTTATTAACCTTTTCAAATGTATGGCGGTTTGGCCAATACAGTGAGACATCAATATCAATGGTGCAAATATGTATCAAGTGGCGAACATCACGACTGGAGAGATAGTCGGAAACGCCATTAAGTTGAGCCGCGTGAATGTAAGTTGGATAATATTCACTTACATAATAACTTAATCATGTTTGGCGCCAAGATAATTTCGTAATTTATTAAGGAAAATCTGTATTTCTAAAGAATTTGTATACATCAATGTAGCTCAATGCATCATTAAGAACCATTGAGTATCAAATGATAAACACAAATAGGAAAAAGAATCGGTGTGATTTAGCATTATGCACATCCGCACCAAATATTTAAAGTGGTATAAACGTCTGGTTTTCTTAAATCGAAAGCCTTAAATTTTGTACTAAATGTGTATTTCTCCCTATAAATTAAAAACTTTTTTGTCATATCAACTAATTTAGATGTATATTTCTCCCCATACATAACCACTTTTTTTGTCATATCGACTTATCTAGGGTATTTCAGAGAACTCGAACCGTATGTTGATCCTGCAAGAGAGTTTTGCTTACCCAACAGGGTTCTTCATCGTGTATTCACCAATTGATCTCTGTGTCATGACCGGGTTTATAGATGGTGGAGACACACATGGAATTTCTTTGCTACCTTCGGGATTTGCTATCCTTCCAGATGGTTCTGGTGGGTCATTGTTCACACTTTCGTTACATGTTGTTGTGGACTCAGCCCTTGATGCCAAGCTCTCGCTTGCTGATCTTACCACCCTGAACAACCTCATGTCTGGTACTCTCGATAGGGTCAGGGCTCTTTTTGGGGTTCCATCTAATACAGGTATGTTTAGATTTTCTTAAAAAAATTAGCGACAAAGACATGGGACAGGATCAAGATAAGAAACATTTGACAGAAAAGATTTCTTAAAAAAATACACGCTTAATCGAGGGCTAAGAGGCTAAGATGAGCTAGCGCTTGGCATGAATTTCAACCTCATGCTTCCCCTTGATTTAAGGGTTATCAAGGGCCAGTTTTTTGTAAATTGAAAAATAATTTTAAGATTTAGGACACATCATGCTAGCTTGTCCTATGTGTATCAGAGATTCTTGCTACAAAAATTGTGTAAAATTTCTGCTACCAACAAATGTAATTCATTGCTTGTGAGTTTCTACTGATAACACTAAAAATGAATAAATATTATTTGCTTCATTTAGATACTAAGATTGTAATTCTCTTTCAGGATTTACTTTTATACCAATGGTTTTTGAATCGGTTATTTACTATGCTATGTTGGTTTTCACAGAGTAAGGAACAAGTCAGGTGGCCTTGGCAACTCTGCTATACAAGATGTTGATGAGTCCAGATCATTATAGTATCTACCCGTTAATAAATAAATTACAAAGAGTCTGAGTATTCGAATAGACTTATTTTTTATTTTTACATACAAAAATACATACATTTCCAAAGTTTTAAGAACTATTCTACCTTTTCTGTTGCTCCAAAGTTGAATTATTTGGAAGAGGTCCGAACGCCAGAGTCCAGATTATTCAATATGTTGACATCATTGTTTCTTTGAGCTTTGAAATTGCTCATAAACTTATTGGAAGGGCCAATAGAATAGCTATATTATGCGTGATTTCATTATATTTTATTTCCAATTATTTTATTTCTTTAGGGTGATTATATACTAAATAGTAGCTTAAGAATCAGTACTGGGATGGGATTAGTAGTAGTACTAAATCTTTTTCAGCTACTCTGTGTGGGATGGGATTAACATGTGTTACGGTGTTAGCGTGTGGGATGGGATTAGTAGTAGTACTAAATCTTTTTAGGCTACTCTGCAAGACTCAGTTTTGATTGTTTTATTTTGTAGGAAATTAATTTAGACATTTTGAAATCAGACCTTACTTTCCTCTTTGTTTTTACCTCCCAAAAAAGGTCCGAATCTATAGCAGAGGTTAGCTCCTGTTCAAAGTGTAATTCGAATGATTTATAAATTCAGTACACGGCTTTTTTAAACGAGTTGGTGAATTGTGAGTAATATGCATCAGTTTTTTTTTAGTCAAACTTATTACAGACGTATTCAGTCTTCATAACATAGTGAAGTTGAGCAATGTCATGCCTAAAGTTTCGATGGCATCGTTTTAGAAGAGAAATAAACAGATTTGAAGGTTTACTTAATTGCATATAACCACATAATGGCCATTTTTTTCTTTGCGGAAAATCTTTTCCAGGCCGCATTTGGATGTTTTGGAATAAAGCAGCATCAACTAGTAGTCTAGTTTATGATTTATGATATGCCTGGTCATACTAGTGATATCTATTATAATGATTCTAAGATCGTACTTTCAATCTAGAATGTCCTTCTTGACATTAACTCGATTTAGACTTTGATCTGATATGCATTTTCTCAAAATCTGAGAAGAATATATATAGAACCCTGATTTTTTTTTTGTAGAACCTGATATCAACGATAAAAAAGCAAAGGAATCTATGTAAAATAAGTAATGGAGTAACTAATATTTATTACGACTTCAACTTTTTGTACTAATAATTATAAACCTCGAAACAATTAAATGATACACGGTTGCTTTATAATCATTGTCTTGAAAGAGTGTAAAACTCTTTCGCCTCGGGCTTCCCAAAATTCTCCATATTCTTTTTGTGCATCTCTTAATTAACAAAATAAGATCAAGCGAGTGCATGTCTATGTTATGACATCATTTTTTTTCTTTTACGCCACTTGGTTTGTTGAACTAGAGCGCCCAAAATTTTGTTCATCTATATATAATACTGCCTCATCACCTCTTCAATTCATTTCAGTTCACTTTAGTTCAAAATTCAGATAAGACCTTCACAAAAAATCACAATGTCGGATAATACTAGATGAGCGAGGAACATGCCTTGGCAAGGGTTGAAGCTTTAGTTGCAAAGCATCATGCCTTGGCAAGGGTTGAAGCTTAATGAGCGAGGAACAGTTGTATCCAATGAGTATTTAGAACTAAATCAGTTGAGTGCATCCGATGAAAGTTTACAGAATCATTCAACCCTTACTAGGAGCTGGTTGGCCATGGATCTTGATTTAAGCAAATTTTTTTACTAAAGTAGAACAATAAAATTACTAAAAACATATAAGAGACACTACGCACTCTCAAAGATCAAAAGTGCTTCATATTTAAATCATGTTGACTATCCAAATGTGGAATGTCTACTAAAATACATGTGAAGATTGGTTGTCTGAATTCATTGTCAACGTTCCAACCTTATGATAAATGCAAAAATTATCGAACCTCTATTGAAACAATTCACAGGCTAGCTAAATGTAGCAAATGAATTATTCGGGCAATTCAAAGGCTTCCCTATATTCTTGTTCATCCGAACATATATAGCACTAGTCTGTTTTGTTGGGGTATAAGAAGTAAATAGGAAGTTATCATAGCAAGAAACATTCTTAAAATGATTGGAGAATTTGAACTGTTAGTATTCCGGTTTCTTTGCCTCTTCTGATTGCTTTTTTGGCCTTTTTTGTATTTATTAAGTGTACGGCAATATTGATCAGTTTGTTATCGTTTTTCTTAAACGATATAGCCATTATGGGGGCTTGGCCCATAAGCTTGAATATTTCTTTAATTTTAATAAATGTCGGATATTGATTAAAAAAAAGTCCTCGTTTTTAACTACGGTTGTTTGTATCTTGCCATTTTAACATCAAAAGAAAACTATGCACTAGCTTTTTCTTTGTACAAGTGCAATTATTTTCGTACAAAATAAGTTCATTGAAGCTATATAATTAATTAGCTAGTCTAAAGGAGAATTGTCTCGGTTTATAATTATTAGTATAAAAAGTTGAAAACATAATAAATATTACTTATTACTTAATTCACATAACTTCTTTTGCATGTTTACTCTAGATATCACGTTCTGCTAAAAAAAAAAGGGTTTTACATATATTTGCTGATTAGTATATAAAATGAGACTTAATTTCTAAAACCTCGAATTGTTAAAAGTCTTTTATCATTTGATACATATGTAATTTTATAGGATTATAATACCCTTGTACTTCATTAAATAGCATCTTTCAATATCACTAATTAATAGTATTAACATATTTAGCTTCCGTTTCTATATGTTTCTCAAAAATTTCCGTTCTACCAAAATAAATAAATATATATATATGTGTGTGTATATATATATATATATATATATATATATATATATATGTTTCTCAAAATAGTACTTTCCTCTTTTACTACCATATATTGAAATAAAACTATTTCAAATTAAAAAAAAAAATCCATTAAATTCATACAAGGTCATAGAGAAAAGAAAAGGAAAAAATTAAGTTCATGAAGGCATTTTGTTTAAAAGAGAAAAAGGTGTTATAGAAAATATTAGATAGAATAAAATAAAATAAATTGAGAGTTTCTTATAGCATCTGATTAGATAATGTTACGTGATATTCGCGTTGTAAGACTAAATATTGATACATTATAAGACTAAATGATACTACGTATGTGATGCATTATGATGCTACATGATGCTTTCATATTCTTTTTTATTTATAAAAAAGTACGAAGTATCTCATATCATTAAAACTATATAATATAATGTTACTTGATAATCCTACATGATGATTTTTTTCTCTCACTAGCTAATGTTATTATACAGGAGTAATACAATAATGCCAAGATACTATATAAATACAATATTTGTCTCTCTTTTTTCTCAATAATGTTTATTTGTTCAAATTGAATAATAATAGCATCATGACGCATTATGAAAATTACAAATTATATGCATTACAAGGTTAAAAACAAATAGTAAAAATAAGTATAATCATGTAGTATATATGTAGTAGCATATGTACTAGTATCATGTAACATATATAGTAACATCATGTATCATATGTAGTAGCATTACGTAGCATCATTTAGCATATATATATATATATATATTATTCTATTATAATAACTCAACTCAAGTCAAATGAGTCTGGTCAATTTAGCCTTTTTTTTTTCAAAAATATCTCTACACATTTATATTAATTGCAATAATATCTATTTATCATTTTCTCATATATATTCTTATGAGATTTTGAGAAACTATTTATCAGTTTGAAGTATGTATCGAGTAAATCTCGAGAAAGAGATTATAGATTGAAATTACGATCTAAGAATCAGTTCTCATGCTGACTCTGTTGTTTCGGAAGCTTTGCTTCTTACTTACCTAGAAATTTGTGCTATGCAAGGTTTTTTTCTCTTTGTTTTTAATATAATTCTTACCTTCCAAAAAAAAACATTATAAAAGATTTCACTAGAATGACCAGGTGTATATATATTAATTATTAACTGTATACTACTATACTAGACTATATGTTGCTGTATTCAAAAACATCCAAACGCCTACATTAGCTTTTTTGGAAAGAAAAAATGACCATTATTGTTATCAATTATTTTGGATAAGTTAAATTTTATGATACTTTAGGATTTTCATACATTTATTTAGATATTACAAACTTCTCTTTTGGAGCTTCTTGAGTTAGCAACATGTGCTAACCAAGTTACTTTTTTCGTTTTATAAATTATTTTGTTTCTTGCAAAAAAAAAAGTATCAACTTTTCAAGATATACCACCTCATTTTTGCAAAAAAATGAAACAAATAGGAAATATAATATTAGAAAGAACGAAATAAGACTACAAGATACATGAGGATAGAAGGAGGCGATTTGTTTCAATTACCGCTAAATTTAGCAATATCTTGATATTTTGTTTTTAAATTTAGCAAAATTCACTTTAAAAACATATAGTAGTATCATGATATTTTCTTGTAGTGAGATGATACACGTCATTCAAGTGTTGGCAGTGAACAAAAAAGGCCGACCTTAAAACTTATTTTTGGTATTAATATATAGCTAGATCTCATGGGGTGTCAAACGTAAAAAAAAAATAAAAAAAAATAAAAAAAAATAAAAAAATAATAAAATAAAAAAATTACATTAACAATAGAATAATGAACTGTTGAAAAAACCTCATACACCTATACATGAATGGGTATAAAAAGTTTATTGGTACAGTAAGTTAGGGTTGAGAAAAAGTAGTAGCTATATACAAAATAATGGTCCGCGAAGACTATCAAGACTGTAAAATTTCTTAGTGTAAGAAATGGTAACCTAATAATTTCTTAGACTATCAAGACTAAGAATTTAGTTTATTTTACTAAATTCTTCTCTGAATTAAATGGGATTGCTCCCATCTTTACATACACGGTTTAGTTACATGCTCCCACTTTTTTGCTTCCAATGTTTCACCATCAATATTTCATTATATATGTATTACTATGATACATATTTGGAGCAAAAATATAATATTTATGAAGTGTTATTATTATTTCCAATTTCGAGACAAGTATGTGACCACAAACTGTGAATCTGATATTATACTTTTTTTTGTAAGAAACAATAATTATTCCCAAGAGGCGTTGTATTTATTATTTTTTTTTATTATGATTTATGATGAGGCTAGTTTTGATAATTGATATGGTAATAAATTATTTTTTTCCTAGTATGGTGGAGACCTTGAACCATTCTTATCCTCTTACAACATTAACTTTCTTACCATTTTTTATTTATTTTAGAAAAAGTACTATATATTTGTTTAAATATTCAGTGCCCACATTATTCCTCTAATATTTTTACCCCATCTCTCTCTAAAGGTTATCAAGCGGTGTCACTAGTAAGTTTTTTATTGAGTATTAATTCTATGAGAATTTGTGGTTTGTTAGCTTTTTGTTTACATAGAATCATTATTTCTTTTGAATTAATTAGAAGTAGTATAAATTTCAACGGTTATATCAATGCACGAATGCTATAACAAATTAAACGGAAGAAAGCGCCTCATCCTAAGAATGATGGGGCCTACACAATTATCAACGTTGTTTATTAATTAAATTCGAAGTTTCATCTAAATATGTTTGATATATATATATATATAGTATATCACTTTAATACCGTAATATTTATTTATTTCTCGAGAACTACCATCTCATTGTTTTTACAAGTAATTAATTGTCTCCATTCATGACATAAATATTATAACTGTTTCTTTCTCGCTTATTAGCAAGTTTTAATCTAGCTATTTCATGTTTTTTCCTGTCATCTCCTTGTACTATTTGGTATATAACATATACACATTATGTTAATTTAAAGAGAAGATGTCTCTCTTCTCAATTAAAATTATCGAAATAATATATAATTGGTAATTTAATAACTGATATATCTATTTTCATATCCGAAACTCATATCTCATACTAAGTGTTCTTGAATCATAATTGATAAAAAAAAAACTTAGTTTTACATTTATTTGGCAAAAATGTTATTTTAACAAAAAATCAAACGAATTGTGATAATTAATAGCATAGATTTTGAAATAATTTTGCTCTAATAAAATAAAAATCCACGAACATGTAGCACAAAAAATATGAATATATCGAGTTTTTAGTAGTTCTACTGGAATGACTAATTTAAATCATAGATATCATGAGGAAAAAATTAATGCATCATATGTTTATAGTTAAGCATGACAACATAATGAATTAAAAATTAGATTGTTTATAATTGAAGGGAACGATTTAGGTTAGACTTTAATGATTAATTACAATTATAATAAGATAAGTTATAGTTACCTAATTCACTGAAATTACTAATTTTTAATGGAAAACTATAATTCACTTAAATTACTAAATTAAAGGAAAACTATAATTCTACAAAGTTAACATGGTCGAATGAAAGCACCTATCACTTTGGAAAACACATCTTTTTTAACGGAACATTGTATTTATTAATGCTGGAAAAACGAATTCTCACCAAGAGACATGCCCCTGTGGACGCGTGAAATAACATCAAATTCCGACAAAAAATTCAGAATAATCAAATAGTATCCCTATAGCAAGGGAACTAATATTGTGACTAAAAGAGGATAAAACTAGTCATCTTCTAATTAACCTCATTTAAAAGAGCAAATGAGTTAAAAAAAACACTATTTTTCTCCTTATACTCACTAACCTTATTTCTCACCTTTTAACGTCATCAATGTGAACTTTTGAAATCACATACATACCAATGTGTTGGACATTATTATTTTCTTTATTTAGAATGTTAATAATGATTATCATCGTGCTTCATTAGTTCCTATACTTGCCTAGACTTAAATGCATGCACATATTCATATTGATTCAACTTTTAACATCAATGGCTTAAGTTTTTCACAATTCCTTGTATCAAATACATGATTCAGCCATTTGTTTTTACTTTAAGGTAGGGTTCACCTAACGTGACGGACAATCAGATCATGATCCCTACGATGAGCCAACTTAGCTTTGTAGAAACCGATGGTAGAGGGGTGACAGATGGAGATGAGAATGGTGTTGGGTTTGGAAATGAAGCGGTTGAAAATGTTGGCGGCAGCACCAGTCGTGGCACCGGAAAAAAGAAATACCACCGCCATAATAACCACCAAACTCAACAGCTCGAAAAGTAAGTGCATAGAACTTTTGAAGGAAGAATATTAGTATATAAATTACTTAAAATAACCGCACCCAATATTGTTTCATCTTAGAAATCTATTTTGTCATTATAGTTCAACTGAAATCATTAAAGTAACGAAGTGCATATATAAATGTCATTACATGACAAAAAAATTAACTTTGATGCATATATCTTTCTTTATGTAATTATATTTAATGTTTAAAATACTATAGGTTTTCTATGTAACCTCTATTTAACCATAACTCGGTTTAGTAATATTTTCTCTTTGTCTCAATGTTACGATTGTAGAGAGATTCTATCGAATAAGTAATTACTCATTTATTTTTATTTGGTGTAGTTTTTTCAAGACTTGCCCAAATCCAAATGACAGGCAGAGGAAATTACTAAGCCGTAACTTGGCATTGGAGCCTCTGCAGATCCGATTTTGGTTCCAAAACAAACGCAATCAAATAAAGGTTTAGTTCAACACCTCACTTTTTAATTCTCACTCTATCTAGTCTCTTGTACAGTTTTTTCATTTGTTAAAATGCATCTACGCTAATCCAGTTTAAGCTATATATATATAGACTTTGACATCAACAAATAACTTAAAAGGATATTAAACACCTTTCTTGGGCTCCTTTGCTTGTATCCTACAAGTGCTAGAGTATAACTTTTTAGGTGAAAAACATAATTAGGCAATAGACGGATTCGCTTTGTAGAAATTAATAAGTACCCATGTAATCGAAAAGTGAAGCATATATACTTTTGAAAATTATAAATCATGATATTAAATAAAGAAGGGTTTTATTCTGCCTCCAAAGTATAAACCCGAACCATCGCATAGAATCATTTAGTCTTGTAAAAACGAAGGGTCACGTAGTATTATAGAGTCTGATGCTACAAGAATCTTCCAATCTGTCCTTTTATTTTTCACATTCTTTTTAAAAAAAAATAGTGGCGCCTGTTCTTTTATTATATTAATGTCACTCATGAATTAATTTGTTTTTTTTTTCTTTCTTATGAGCTTGAATATAAATTAGAAGTTTTTTAAATTTTGAAATAATTTTAGTTAAGTGGGAGTAGAAAAGGAAGGAGTAACTAATAGAGAAATATTTGGGAGGGGTGGATTTAATTAAAGGGGTATATTGGTAGTGGAGAATTGGATATTTATCTATCTTGTATAAAACACAATTAGGCATTTATTGACATTCATTTATTGGATATTTGTATGTATAGTTTTATTAAGCTATCTTCTCCATTAACTAATTTTTTTTTTTTTTTTTTGTTATGGTGTATTTTTGCACAAAATATGAGATTTTGTTTTAGATTTGGACACATTAGGTAGAATTATTTATTAGAATAGAGGTTTTTGAGGTTTCTAAATTGATTCGTGAAGTCAAATTGGCCTTTTGAATTTAAACTCTTGTCCTATTCATGTTTCAGAAAAATTAACGTCAACGAAAGTAGGCATTTGAAAAATCGCATCTGACAAATGGATGTCTTAGATTCTTTCTTTTTTTCTTTCTATTTTCATTTTTTGCTTTTCGATTATATGTTGATATGTTGGTGACGAATAACATTAAAGAGACTAGGACGTCCATGCAAAACTATGAACCACGGGTACGAGTTTAGGGTACGGTTATAGTATGATAGGAGTAGAACTTACGAGAATATGCTAATTTTGAAATTTAACAATAGTAGTATGGTGCGGCTAGTTAGTGTATTTTGTTATACAAGGTAAGAAAATAATAGAAAGAAAAAAAACTTCAAAATACTCTCAAAATGTCTTATACGCATAACGCATCTCATTATTCTGATTGTTATATATCGGCTTATTGAATCTTTACCTAATAATATATCCTCACTAATCTGTATTATTTTTATTTCTCAAGAACTTAAAAAAAAAATGAAGTATGGAAAATAATCGACCCATTTTGTACCCAAGGTACCAGATGCACGCTATATATGTATCTTATATGGGTACGTTTAAATTTCTAAATTACCCTAATGTAAGTCATAATGAGAATGGTTTAATGGTTGATTTATGTGCCTATATTTCTTCCAAAGTCAGGGGTTCGACTCTCGCTGTTTTAAAATTTTGCATTAAATTTTATATGCTAAACTAGAAAATTTCTCAATTAATAGGTGAATAAAAGTCAAACTACTCTCTCTAAATAACTTAAAACTTCAATTTGTAACATATTTGACAATATAATAATTTACATATTTGCTATATTTTTAATACCCAACAATATATTTTCTTGTGTCCGAGTTAAGTTAAACAAAATGAGCCCAAATTTATTCTAAACTTAGGTACTGAATTGTTAGGGTTGTCTTGCTTGTGTTTCATAGCTTTGAAATAATGAGAATGAATTGTAACTTATATATTGGGTTAGGAGTTACAAAAATGTATGAGAATTTTAAACATTAGTAGGTATGTACGTATTTGAAAAATAATGTGCATCCGGAAAAAGTAGGCATACTTTGAAAATTCGGGTATAAATTTTGAAAAGATGGGTATGAGTCCGGAAAAGTTGTTTGGAGTATGAAGAAGAGGCATGAAATCCTTAAAAAAAACTTATGAAGTATAAAAATAAAAAAAATAAGGCATGAAGGATGAAAGTATGGTTTGAAGTCGGAAAAAATATATGAAGTTGGCAGAGAAAGGGTATGGAGTCAGTAAATACGGCATGGACCTTGAAAATTTGGTATGATATTTAAAAGCTTGGGTATGAACTGAAAGATGTTTCGGTGAAAGATCTTCTTTTGGTTGAAAAGGTATTTTTTTTAAAAGGATTGAAAATAACTTTTGAAATAGGTGGGTTTTTTCAATTTTTTTTTCCAAAATTTACTTCTTTTTTGTAGTATATTACGAATATTTATTACCCTTATTATTATTATATTTTTTTGTTTATAAAGGGAGAAGGTTGGTATGGGGAGTTCGTTTAAGGTTCAATCTGTCTCTAAATAATTGTCCATTATTCCATATTTGACTGTTCCAAAATAAGTGTCCATTTTCCTAATTTATTAATGAAAAAATGATAAAAGTATAATAATTTCCTCATGTATTGCAATGAATACATTTCAAAGACCACATGTCGTTGTCAGGGATAGTACCTTGCGGATTAAGATGAAACTTTGAAAAATCATTTTGGTGAAATGGTTAAAATATTTGTGTAGTGTATTATTAGTTTTAACTTAAGAGAACAAATTTAATTGTCTGTTGATCTTTCTATCAATCACATAAATTGACCGAAGCCTTACATATACTAAGACATTTCTACAAATAGATAAAACAGATTCTGTTTTTTCAAGCATTAATTGATTAATTCACATGTTTCCGTGCGACTAAAGATTAATTTAAAGTTCATTTTTAGCTCTTTATTCTAGTTCAAGACTACCTTTGACAACCGGTTTACGTATGATTACGAGTGGATAACAAAAGGCCATTTAAGAATTTATAAACACACAAATTTGTATGTACCATGAATATTAAATGGTGCAAACCAGAAAATTCTAAATTTATGGTTCAGAATGCTGCTTTGGTGATAATCCTTCCATCAATAAAAGATTTTTTCTTTATGCTTATATATGAAAAGTACCGTTGAAATTGAGTTATG
Source organism: Primula veris (assembly GCA_963682055.1). Lineage (NCBI taxonomy): Eukaryota > Viridiplantae > Streptophyta > Magnoliopsida > Ericales > Primulaceae > Primula > Primula veris. The sequence goes on along the minus strand of OY821742.1, from coordinate 7,874,363 downwards.
ATTTGAATAATGTCATTAATAATATTTAATGAAAAGAATTATTTTGCACACCGTCTCTTGCTATCTTTAGTCTGCACGAAGTGTTTTATGTTAATTTAAAAGAATCAGTTTTTTTGTCATAATTTTGTAATATTTGAACTTATAACCATTTCAGATTGATCGGATGACCAATGCATACGCAAGACGCATCGACAAGCCTATAGGGCCCGCATTGGACTTAAAGAAACAAGTGGTGGCTAACGTGGCGTGTGCAGCAATGGATGAGTTGGTGTTTATGATCCAAACTCTCGAACCCATGTGGATCCCCGTTTCTATTGATGGGTACACTACTTACTTACTCAACGAAGAAGAGTATTCTCGGTCTTTGTTTAGATCTTGGCCAAGGAGACCTGGGTTCAGATCGGAAGCCACTCGTGATTCTGCTATTGTTAAGACAACCCATACTAACATTATCACTGCTCTAATGAATGTTGTAAGTATCTACTTTCAGTTATATAAAATAAATAAATGGTAAAGCTTATCGAAATCATTTTTACGAGAGAATAACTGAAAGCATAAAAAGTTGAGCTTTTTCGTTTAGAAAAGGCTGGTAAGCTTGTCAGCAAAGCGTTTTTATGCTTTAAATCAACCTTTTTGAGGGTTGAAGTGAGCTCTTTGAAAACAAATGATAAACTTGCAACTCATTTAAGGGGTTTTTGTGCAATAGAGAAAAGATAACGATGGTGCCGCTTTTTACAAAAGATGAAAATGTTAGATTGATTTATAGTATTTTACAATGTAGTGAGCCAAGGCAATTTTTGAGAAAGGACATTGAGTAATTAAAACAACTTTTTCTAGGTCATGAATCATATCCTATTTTCTTTTGTGAATATTAGAATCAATGGGCGACTCTCTTTTGTGCAATCGTGGCAAAAGCCATACCGCTTGAGCAGTTGGCGATAGGGCGTGATGGAAGCTATGATGGAGCCTTACAACTGGTAATTATAAGATATAAAAGTGCATGATGTTCTTATAGAAAGTACATATCATTTTCCTGATAATTTTTTACAAGACTTACTTTTTTATTTTCTCAGATACATGCAGAGTATCAGATAATAACACCTCTCGTCCCAACTAGAGAGACGACTTTGGTAAGGTATTGCAAGCAGCGGGGTGAGGGAATTTGGGTTGTGGTTGATGTTTCCTTAGACGGGATGAAAGCTGATTCTTTAACGAGATTCCAAAAACGAGCTTCTGGATGTGTAATTCAGCAATTGCCTGATGGATACTCCGAGGTAAAAGATAACAACCTCGGGTAATTGTTATTTTTCTAATTTATAACTGAAGTAAAAACGACAGTGTTCTGTAATAATGTGGAAGTGGTAACAAGGTGTTATATTCATTTCGGCACAATTTTAGACCTAGATTCTGATTCATCCTAGTGTTGACCAGATTACTTGGATGGAGCACGTTGACGTGGAGGATAAAGGGAATGAAGGTATATACAGATCGGTGATTTCCTCAGGAGCCGGATTTGGGGCTAAGTATTGGCTTTCCATTCTTAATGGGCAAATTGAACGCTTTTCTTGTTGCGGTGCAACGGATCTTCCTACTAATGAAGTGAACAATATCGGTAATTTCCAAATGAGTTACTTTGTTTAAACCATTCGTCGGAATAACTAGACACGCACACTAAGATGTCAAATCCTAGAAAGATAAGAGTAATGACTTGATACAAATCAAATTATAGAAAATTACCATTAATTGACCAACGAAAGACTTTATATTCATTTAGCCAAAAGGAAAAACTCGTTTCCCATTTTATGTTACGTTTGGTGTTCATTCATTTGATAACTTGATTTTACATTGATATAGTGTTCAATGAACTGATTTCATTTTTTATCGGCATAAACTGATTTTCAATTGGGCTATTGTTTAATAAACTTGGTTTCGCTTTTAATGGTATAAACATCAACAATTAATTTATGGAGATGCATATTGAGCTGTGTAAAGTTTGTCTCGTAATGGAAACTTCCCTAAGTGTATGCATAAAAATGAAAATATGGTTGATATACGACTATTTGTGTATACAGAAGGAAGGAAAATCTTATTGAAGCTCGGAGAAAGGATAATGACGGGGTTTTGTAGTAGGGTGGGAGCTTCTGATGCTAACAATTGGACAACACTGTCTCTTATTGGACATGATGAAGTTAAGGTGATGACTCATAAAAGCGTCAACGAACAAGGTTGCCATAATGGAATTGTCATCAGCGTCGCAACCTCAATCTGCCTTCCTACAGCACCAAGGAAAGTATTCGATTTTTTCTTTGATGGGAACAACCGAGCTAAGGTGATTTTTCTCATTTCTGCATCTTCCTTTAGACCAACTATATGACAAGCTAGGGTCCCATGTTTTACGACCACGTTGGTACTCCTACGAGTTTGACTAAGCTTTTACCACTACTTACAAGTATGTACATGAAGGTCTTGTTTGGTTGCGGGAGCAGTAGTCTCAAACTAATAATCCAAACAGATGTTGATTAGTAGGTTTTGAATATATGGTGGAATTAATAGTCCTGAGTAGGGGTGGGCACGGGGCAGATTGATTTCAACTCTAACTCAACCCGTAAAATAAATTGCGGGCCGGATTGGGACAGATTCGTAAAATTTAAATCTCAACTCAATCCAACCCAACCCGTTATAATTAAAAGCTCAACCCAACCCAATCCAACCTGCAAAAAATATTATGGATTTGGGCGGCTTTATTCTTAAATTTTTATTTTGGTCCTTTATTTTTCATAATTTGCTCAATTAGCCTAAATTTTAAAATAAATTGTATGTTTCAAAAAGAAATAAAAATTAAAAACAATTATAATACGTTTATAACATTCACAACAAGTAAGAAAACTAAAATGTAATAATACCAGGAGTTTGCTATCTTTAAATACACACAATGTATATATAAATATATTTATTTTTAATTTTTTTTATATATATAGCGGGTTGTAATGGATTTCGGCGAATTAACCCGCGGTTTGGTAACACCAACCCGTAAAATATATAACGGATTGGGACGGGACGGATTCACTTTTCTTGGACACTCAACCCACCCCAACCCGTCCCAATCCGTGTGGATTGGGTTACATGTTGGGTTTGCGGATTTTTTAACCAACTCTAGTCCTGAGAGTTTGACTAATAATAATAGAATATCACACCTTCAACGATAATTTGATGTCCGTCCTTCATTTATGGTCACATCCTTCATTAACCAATCAAACATGAGCTTTGTGGACCCCATAGATTTGGTGTAAGTCTCATTACCAAGTACCCAAACCAAACAAAGCGCAATTATTATCCAATGTTTTAAATAGCGTTATTGCTATCATAGGGTTTTTTCGAGAGAAACGCTAAAAACGCATATAGCGTAGCAACGTAACGCTTTGCAGTGTAATTTTTTTTGCCTAAATATATAACAATATAACAGGACATACAATTTATACTAATTATGTTAACAAAATTAAAAATTAAAAGAATTAGTTATGATTTTTTTGGCTAAAAAAAAGAGACACATGTTTGGTTAAAAAAATCTGACGTTTTTTTAATTATTTGGGGATAAATGTGTTTTTGATATATTAATTACTATATGGGGAATTTGTGACATGTTATTTACTACAATAGCGAATATGTGACATGTTATTAACTATATGGGCTAATTGTGACATATTATATACTAAGTGGGCTAATTGTGACATGTTATATACTGCATGGGGTCAACCCATTATTTACTCTAGCATTCCACTCTATTCTGTTTTAAAAACTCGTTATTTACGCTATCAGTTCAATAATTTAGTACTTTTTGTGTTTTTAGTCCCAATAGCACGAATTTAGCACTTTTCCATCCAAATAGCGGTTTATCGATACGTTTTTTCAAAAAAAAAAACGTTATTTCGCACAACATAATGCGTTTTTTAAAACATGGGTATCATCTGATGCCAGTATTGAGAAAGTAGTTTATTAATTTTAATTGACATATTGAGGAATTGTGCTTATGTTTCCCTATCTAAGGTTTTCTTTCATGAATAATTTGATATTTTTTAACTGAAAATACCCCCATTTATTTATTAATCTAGATAAGCGTGCATACTGTTATTAACCTTTTCGAATGTATGGCAAATACAGTGGGACATCCTTATCAATGGTGTAAATATGCATCAAATGGAGAACATCCCTACTGGAGAGTTAGCTGGAAACGCTATTAAGTTGAGCCGCATGAACGTAAGTTGGATAATTTTCACTTACATGTCGACACTATCATGTTTAGCGCTAACAAAATTTCACACTTTATTAAGAAACATTATCTTTTTTAGAATATGTACGTATCAATGTTGCATCATTGAGTATCAAATGATAATCACAAAGAGGAAAAAGAGTTGATATGATTGAGAACTATTGCGCATCCGCACCAAATTTCAAAATTGATTTTAACCGTGGATTTTCCAGAATTTGTACTAAATGTCTAGTTCTTCCCATAAATTAACCATTTTCTTATCATATCAACTTATCTAGGGTATTCCAGAGAACCCAAACAGTATGTTGATTCTACAAGAGAGTTTTGCTTACCCAACAGGGTTCTTCATTGTGTATTCACCCATTGAGCCCAGTGATATGACCGCAGTGTTAGAAAGTGGAGACACAAATAGTGTTCGTTTGCTACCCTCGGGATTTGCCATCCTTCCAGATGGTTCTGGTGGGTCATTGCTCACGCTTTCATTACAGTTTCTGGTCAACTCAGCCATTGATGCCAAGCTCTCCCGTGCTGATTTGACGTCTGCTTTCAGCCTCATGTCTGGTACTCTCGATAGGGTCAGGGCTTTTATTGGGATGCCATCGAATAGTGGTAAGTTTAGATTTTCTTAAAAAAATTAGCAAGAAATAGATGGGAGAGGATCAGTATTAAAACATTTGACACAAAATATCTCACTACAAAAATACGCGTTTAATCCAGGGCTAAGAGACTAAGATAAGCTAGCTTTTGGTATAAATTTCAACCTCATGCTTTCCTTTGATTTAAGGGATGTCAAGGGCTGTTTTTTCTGGAAACTGGAAAATAATTTTAAGATTTATGAAACAATATGCTAGCTTGTCCTGTATATTGGAGAGATTTTCGCTACAAAAATTGTGTAAAATTTCTGTTACCAACAAAATGGAATTCATCGCTTGCTGCCAATAACACTCAGGAGACTATTAAAAATGAACTAATATCATTTAGATGATGAGAGTCTATTTCTCTTTCAGGATTTACTCTTATCCCAATTGTCTTTGAATCACTGTTTTAAAAATCGTACTATATTGCGCAACATTTCGCGATATAACGCTATTCGGAAAAAAATTGCCTACGCTAAAACGCTATTTGGGTGGAAAAGCCTTAAATTCGCGCTATTGGGACCAAAAACGCAAAAGGCACGAAAGTTTGGACCAAAAGCGTAAATAGCGAGTTAGGAAAAAAAACAGCGAATATAAATAATTAATATATGTTGTGTAATTTTCACAAAAGATTGTTAATTAAGATGGTTGTAACATTGCATTCTGTCCCATTGGACCCAAGTTTGAAACTCACTAGCATCAACATTTTTTTGGTTTTTGCAGAGTAAGGAACAAGGGAGAGTACCTTTCCAACTCTGCTATAGAAGATGCTGATGAGTCCATATTTTGCAGTAATTTTTTTTTACATGCAGAACTACATACATTTCCTAAGTTTTAAGAACTATTCTACCTTTTTTATTTCCAAATTTGAATTGTTTTGAAGAGGTCTGGAACTTTAGAGTCCAGATTATTGAATTTGTTGACATCGCTGTTTCTTTGATTTCGAAGTTTGAAAATGCTCATAAACTTATTGCATCCCCCCCTTCTTCAAAAAATCCATTTTATAACGATTAAGCTTTTTATGATGTGTAAAGGTGGTCTAGTACAGCACAAAAAAATGTGCTTGAAGGGCCAATGAAATGGCTATATTATGCGGGATTTTGTTGTGGTTCATTTCCAATTGTTTTCTTACTTTAGGGTGATTATATGCTAAATAGTAGCGACATTAGTAGTTTAAGATTCAATACTGGAGACAACACGGGTAAATAGCGAGAACTTTATAAAACTGTTTAGCATGTGTTAGTGTGAGATGGGATTAGTATTGAGTAGAAGTACCATAGCTTTTTTAGGCTATGTATGACTCAATTTTGATGTTTTATTGTGTAGGAGGTTAACTTTTGTTTAAAGTGTAATTGGAATGATCAGTACATAGTTTTTTTTAAAGGAGATAGTGATCAACACTTTTGCCGATAAGTGAGTTACATAGTCAGTTATTTAGGAGTAAACTTGTTACAAGACCCTTTTTAATTTCATAAACTTAATTAGTATATGATTTATGATATGCCTGGTCATTCTAGTGATATCTTCTATGATATGCCTGGTCGTATTTTCAATCTAGAAAGTCCTTCCTGGCATCTACTCAAATAGACTAGAACTGATAAATAGTTTCTCGAAAACTGAGAAGAATATAAAACCCTGGATTTTTTTTAGCAGAATCTGATATCTAGAGTAAAAAAGCAAAAAAAAGTATGTAAAATAACTAATAATTATTAGGACTTCAACTCTTCGTGCTAATAGTTATAAACCGAGACAATCTCTACTCTAAACTTGCTAATAGCTTCAACTAATTTATTTTCCCGTACAAATTATTCTATATACTGTTTCAACTAAAACCACAAAAGTAGAGGGGGGAACAACAGTTCTAAAGCTGGTGAGTTTCAATGCTCAAGTCGATATACGAAAATGTTCTCAACTTCAGATTCTCCTGAACTATTTCTCATTTCATATTTGCCTGAGAATAGATAAAAGTTCCAACGATGGCAATGGCAGCTCCGAGTGCATTGACTGGTTGCACCGGAGTACTGAAAATAATGATAGAAGCCACTATGACCGATATCCTCTTCATTGTATTCCCAATGCTAAATGTCAATGGCGATATTTCGTTCAACGACATGTATGAGACTTGGTTGTAAAGAGTATAGAATATACTCTGTGCTACCACCCACCTTTACACATACACAAGTAAAACATAAACTGATTTAGCTCACATTTGCATTGTGCAAGCTAAAAACGAAAAACTCGTAAAAAGAAAAAAAGAGGATTTTGTTCTTACCATACAAAATTGGGTCCTATTTGAGCGACAGCTTTGTTCCATCCTATGGTCCATACTTGAGGGCCCTCAACCGCGATCGCAAATGGAGTTAAGATTAAAAGAGACATCATAGATAAGCAAGCATAGTAGTTCATTCCTCCAACACATTTTCCCCCTTTCATTCCCTTCTTTGAGAATATATTTCGAAAAACAAATGCCAAATTCGAGATCATCACCCCCATGAAACCTGAATCGGGTTATTATTATTATTTTTGTAGAGATCAGGTTTTCCTCTTCTTAGCATTAAAAAAATGAGCAAATCACAATAATTGTTCTTTTGTCTTACAAATGAGGTTGAGGTTGAGCTCGGTGACTGCAGCAAGTGCACATCCTCCGATGATAGGCACGAGAGAAAAGTACACTGGAATCAGGAAATTATCACCTAATAGAAACTTCGAAACAAGAACGCTAAAAGCAGGCTCACTACTCTTGATTATATGAGTGAATGAAACTGTGACTTTTGACATGCTCACTGTCGCAGCTACATGTCCAATTGTATGCGCCAATGCAACCTGTAAGAACAAAGATATTAAAAATATATCAAATTCTCACTTCTACTTCCTTACATAAAGTGACACTACAAATACTACAGTCAGTGATGGCAATTTCACGGGTTTCTATTCGGGTCGGGTCGGATCTGTTTTAAATGTTTAAAAATACAACTTAAAAAGTGTAAGTTAACATTCTCACACTTGTATATCTTTTATATATTAAACCATCTCTCATATAATAATAGATAACATACATTTAAATTCATAAAATTGAAAGCTAAAACGTGTAACTTAACACAATCTCTCTCATATAAATTAAATTCTCTCTTTTATAATTTAAATGGGTAAAAGTGCAATTTAAGATTCTATCCTTTATCTCTCTCATATACATTAAACTCTTTCTTTTATATTATTTTTATATTATATTTCTAAATCAAATGATTTTTTACTCTACCTAACAATTTTTTTTTGAAATTTTTGACATTTATGAGATTTATTTTTTAAAAAGAAGAAAAATATTTTTTAAAAACGGGTCAAATGAGTCCGGTCGGATCAAATGTGTAAAAGTGTGACTTTGCCCTCGGATCAGGTCGGGTTAAAACCCGCGAAATTTCCATCCCTAACTTAAGTTGTCATATTTCTCCCAAAAAAATCAAGATCCTGAATAAACTCTTTTACGTGGCAAGGAAAACTAATTCTGGGTTTGGTCCCCAATTTCATATATAAAATGGGTTTTGATTAAAAAACAAATATCGTAAGTTAAACCAAAAGGCAAATTGAAAATTATGAAATACAACCAACCAACCAATACTTTGTAAACAAACAACCAAAAGCTCAAATCTGCTCTCTTTAATAGAAGGCAGGTCTTTTGTGATGTATGTAATATATGTGACCAGAAAGTACTTTACTCAAAACTATGAGGTTTCTCAGTGTAATAATATAAAATTAAAGGAAAAAACGCTACAGGAAGAAGGGGTACCGTACATGAGACGAAGAAAACAGTAAAAGTAGTCTGTAGTTTTTTTTATTAGCACCTTTTGTATAACTTAGGCTCTGTTTGTTTCGTAGTAAAATATTTACGGCGGAAAAATATTTTTCGGGTAAAGTTTTACGGTGCAAACTTTTGTTTGCATTTTATTTACGGGTGTTTGGTGCGTCAAAGGTTTCCCATGTGAATTCTATTGAAATTCAAAAATCTATTAGTTATTTAAATTAGACAAATTCAATGCATAAATAAATAAACATTACTTATACTTTAAACAAAATATTTTAAGATGAAAAATATCAAAAATTAACTAAAAGTCACAAAAATTAACTAAAAGTCACAAAAATGAATAAGTTCGTGAGAGTTTAAAAACATTAGTGATTAAAATCACAATTATTTTGACGGCAAAAAAGCTAAAAGTTCGTCTACTTTTCTGATAGGAACTTCGTCCATGTATAGAAAATTTAACCTAAACACATATTTTATTTCATATACGTCACTTATAATAACTTATAATTTTTCAACATATAAACTCATAAAATTATAAGTATAGAAGATAGTATTGACTTTTTTTTTAGCTTTTTCAAATTTTCTTGGGTTTTTTAGATTTTTCGGAATTTTTTGTTAGCACCTTTTGTATAACTTAGTGTATGAGGAAATAGTAAATGTATAACCTTCTGTATAACTTTTTTTTATGAACGAGTCTTAATAGAATTACACTTTTATGGATTATATATAAATTTGATTTTTATTACTTGTTAATGGTGAGAAATTTAATGTGTGTTAAACAGTTAAAAAAATTATACAATTTTGATTTTATTTCTTATAAACACTGAGCAATCTTTTGACTGTCATATTGAACAACCTTTTGATGCGCAATTTATGTGTTCGTCTAAATGCATGATAGATGTATTTGTTGCGAAATTATATATTAATAAGTGAATATTGTTTGTTTTGAAATTAAAAGTCCTATTTATGTATAAAAGTATCAACTGCGAATTTTTTTAAAATTAAAAGGAATATTCTTATTTATGTATAAAAGTGTGCTAGATTTACACGTCCAAAAATAGAATTCTATTCCATCGGAGATTCAAGGACAATTGTTAATGGAGCTCGTTATGAGGTTTAAAATAATCATGTGTGGTATTAATTAAAAAAGTACTCCAAATTAATTTGTAAGTCTACTTGTCGGTTATAATAGGAGGACTTCAATTTGAGCCGAATCCATTGTCGTCCTTTTCATTTTTATCTCCAAAATGAAAAATGACAAAAAAAATAGCAACATGCGACGTATTTGCAGGGATATACACAGTCTATCCAGTTCATACCTTATAATATATGTTCCAACATTCTCTATAAAAACACAACACAGACGTATTAATTTTTTAAAATTAAGAAATGAGCCGCATATAACCAGTCGACACCTAACCATGTGATATTTTTTTACTATGGTTAGGACCAAACTTGTTAATGATCAATGTTTTTTTCTCACCATCTGATGATATACACGTCTCTATTTAATTCCCTCAATTACTCCCATTCTCTCCCTCTCCCTACCTCATTATATGCAACTAAAGCTGTTAAATGTATTTATTTATTTTTTCTGCGTAACTACTAAATCTGGCAATAATCTGTAGTTACGGTAAATATTTGATTGAAAAGGAAATCCCTGCTAGTCTTAATTTATATGGGTACTGATCTGATTTAGTTTCTAATAAACTCTCTCTCTCTTCAATCTCTAGGTAAGATCAATTGAATCAATCGTCATTCAATAATCTTCTTACAACTATATACTAGTTAATTATATTATTTCATTTAATTAAGTTATCTTTTATGTTTGTCTTTAATTATATTATTTCATTTAATTAAGTTATCTTTTATGTTTGTCTGTACTCATTCAGTGCTAGGGTTTCAAATTAGAAGCCCCAATTTTTTATTGGACGAATTTTAGGGCACTAATTCATATGTACTATAGTTTATATGAATACATATATATATATATATATATATATATATATATATATATATATATATATACTAGTAATCGTGTCTCACGCGTTGCATGTGCGGCGCGTAATGCAATAAAAAAATAAAAATAGTTATGATATAAATACGTGCATAATACAAAAAAAAACATATTTTAAAATTTAAAGAGTGTTTAATTGTTAAAAAGAGATAAATAGTTTTATTAATTTATGTGAGTATGGTATTATTTTAATTAATATAAATGTGTAGGGGTATTTTTGGAAAAAAAAAAGTGATTAAATTGGACAGACTCATTTGACTTGTGTTGACTTATTATAATAGAAGATATATATTGGATTCTTACCAAATGAGAGAATGTTAGAGCATTACCCTTGTTAAGATTGGGCTTATTTCGGGTTATTGCTTTTATTAGCCTTATTTATAACCCCAATAAGCTCAGTTACTAGTTATTGCTTTTATTTAAGGCTTATTTTTCTGCAGCTAAAGAAAAAAGCTGAGTTTTCAGAAAGTAAAAGTGCTCTTTAAGCTGGTCAATCAAAGTGAGTGAAATTTATTGGAAAAAGGTACATAACAAAAAATAACTATTATTGTATGTCTTTAAAAGCTTCAGCCAGACAAGTCTTTGATTTGTCGTAAGGCGTATATATATATATATATATATAGGCTTGCTTTTTGAATGATTGAGGTCATAATTTGTAGTATGATAGCTGCTCTTTATACAATCTGAGCAGATCTTTTCTTCGCGATTATCTAAGTTTTTCCGACCTCTGTTATTTTTGCATACAACTTTTGTATTTTAATTATTGTTGCCAATTTTAACAACTTCCGGTGCCTTTGATCTTTTAAGCCTTGTTTTGATTCTTGTTTGTGTTGCAATCTTTTGTTTTTGGATGAATACATTGATGATGTGAATCTTGACATTGTATACGTTACTTCAATTTAATTAAACTACAAAAGAGAGCTTTAAAATATTGGTTCTGGTGTATCGCAGTTTTCTGTATGAATTTTATAATGTTTTGTGTTTTATCTATTTTTAGTTATTGATTTTAGTTTTGTAGTCGTTTGCCATTTTCGGTTTGAATACGAATATGGAACTAAGAATTTGGTTTTGCATTAGTTCTTACAAAAAGCCGAGTTATTTGCAATCTATTTTAACCTTATCTAATTTCCCATAAAGCATGATAAGTTTGGTAGAGTTTCTGAACTAAATTTGATTCTGACCTAGTGCTTCTTTCAACCTCAAAGAAGCTGACTTATTTACTTACGAGCTACAATAAAGCCAGGTCAATTTATTACCTGTTAGATATAGTCAACAGTAAGATAATGAATACCAGCTTCGAAGCGTCTTATACACGTCACAGGTCATTGTGGGAGAGAAATTAAAAAAGAGGTTTTCGCTATTATATTTTTGTTGTTAAATTGCGATAATAACTAAATTTATTTTGCAGAAAGAAATTATTATGAGCTTCTCAGCATGTCAAAAGGTGCAAGGCGGGAAGAGACTAAGAAGTCTTTCCACTTGCTTAGTACAATTTTCATATGCTAATTGGATGTCCGAGCGTAAGAAATGAGCATCTTATCTCCGTCAATGTACACTTTCTCTTTGAATTTTTTGATTGTTTTTTCGCAGTGAAGTGCTTTCTCTGGTCTCACAGAACTTAATTACAATCTTCATCGCCAATCTCCGCCTATTTGATCACTGATTAGGTACCCATCGCTTACATTGCTGTTTTTAGTTGATATACTCGTGGTCATAGCTGATATAATTGAGTTCATGTGGCGATTATTGTTTTTTTTCATAAAAACTCAGATGGTTGTCTATGGGTGTGGGCCGTGTGGCTGAGTTTTTAAACTCGCACCATTGTTTCTTAAACAATGTGTCAGAGTCATATGTCTAGTTGCAGACTTCTCCTATTTGTTTTGAAGCAATATAAATTTTTATTTTAAGATAATATAGTTCCATTTTTTTAGTTTTTTACAATTTTTGAATTTAAGAAATTCAGTTTGCAAGCAGGCTACCAAAACCTCCAACCATTTATAGTTTAACTAAACGAACTCAAAACCAAAATCAAGCAAACTCTTACTTTCGTTTGTCGATTGTTTTTTTTTCTAAATAGGTGCAAAATGGCTTTGTTTTGAGTGTGTCGGGTCTCTTGAAGACGGCTCTTGTTCTTTTTATAAGTATATAGAAATCTTTTGTTTTGTACATGATGATGAAACTAGTAGTTTTCTTGTGTGTTTTAGCCAATACGGTTTAGTGAAAAGATATCAATCACATCATTGTGGACTGTAAACGAATTCCTCAATATATCGGTTCCTGGTTTTATAATATAATAACTAGTGTTATTACATTACATGTCGATACACAAAAGATAATTTGATGTGTCTTGTTTTGAATTTTGAAGGCTGCAGAGTATCTTGCGCTCATGGCTAGCCTACTTTCCTAGTTCGTCATCAAGCTTCCTTTGATTCATTTTCATTGTCATCAATAACATGTTATAGCTAGTGTTTTTTCTTTTGTTCTATGTACACATATTTATTATTGGAGAATGTTAATAGTGATTACTCTTGTAATGAATATGTTAATACATTTTATTTTTATAAATGTATATGACGAATTTATTATAATTGTGTGTTGAATGATTCTAACAATTAAAAGTTAATTTAATTTATTTATTTGTAATATATATGAATGAAATTGAATTTAAATTTTATAACCGTTATTTTCATTTGCAAGAAAAATTGATTATGTATATACAACTGTAGAGATTTGAATAAGCAACATCCAATGTTGAAATTGCAATGATTTTTTTTCACATTTGGCAACACTTTATTTCTCTAATGCAACAAATTTAGTTAAAAATCAACAACGAAATTGTAACTTTTTAACAACGAAAAAATTAAAGGATTGACAACATCTTGTTTTCATTTGGCAACAATATTATTTTGAAATTGCAGCATAGCTTTTTGTTGCAAAATAATTATTTTAAGCAACGATTTCAATCTGTTGTTAGAAACTTTCAGTAACGGGGCGTCCGCAACGGCATGGCAACGGCAATAATTTGTTGCCGATCAATTTTTACAAAGAAAAATGAGCTTTATGCAACGAATTCTTTCGTTGCCAAAAACGTATTTTCTTGTAGTCCTAACTCATTAAGCCTCATCTCTTGCCAAGCTATGATGTTTCGCAACCACCTATATAATCCGACATTGTGATTTTTGTGAACATGTTATCTGAATTTATAACTGAATTGAATTAAAGAGGCGATGGGGAAGTATAATATATAAATGAACAACTTTTTGGCCGTTCTAGTGCAGCAAACCAAGCAGGTTTAAAGGAAAAAGATATCATAATGTAGACATGCCCTGACTTGAGCTTATTTTGTTAAGAGCTACACGGAAACAGTATAGAGAATTTTTAGAATCTCAAGCATAGGACAAAGAGTGTTACACTCTTTCAAGCAAATTGTTATAAATTATGCTCTATAATCATTGTAATCAATGGTTTTGGATAAGTTAAATTTTCTGAGATTTTAAGATTTTCATACATGTAATAACATATTACAAACTTATCCTTCGTGTTTCTTGATCAGTTAGCAACAAGTTGTTGGTTTCCGTGTACGCAATAACAATTAACAATAATTAAAGGACTAAATAAGAATAAACAAAAACCAGTGTAATCTTTATTAATTTCGAATTGGAATAGAAATTAACGATTACAACATGTAGGTACTGAATAGTAAATAAAGCAAACGTTATCAGATTATTATTAATTAATAATCTGATGTACTGAATTGCAATAAATAGAAACTGCCGGACTGGAAAGTATAAACTTAACAGCCGGACTGTTCTGTTTGAAATTAAAATTACAGGATTGAATTGAAACTATTCTAATTACTGAATTAAATTACATAATTGAAATTACAGCAAAAAACAGAACTTTAAAGAAATTACAGAAAGGTACAAACAGAATTAAAAACTACAGCTAAGGACAACAAATGAAAATACTGAAATAAAAAATACAGAATTGGAAAAAACAGAATGTAAATAACAGAATTAAATAATGCACAAAATTGAAAATGGACATAATTAAAAAGAAGAGGCTACTGTTTAACAGTATGCCCTTAACCGATATTCGCCCAACCACCTTGATGTTTCTGGTTGCGTTGGCGCTTCGATCCCAATGTACAACGTCTCGGATGACTTGCCGAAAACTGGCGACGAGTCAAGGTCGACCTGTTGATGGGTGGTTCTCTCTATTCTAATATGCTATGAGGAAAAAATTATATGCTGTTAGAGAGAAGAGAGATTTTCATGTGTGTTTGAATGTGAGGGAATGACTGCCTCATATAGAGGAATTCTGAAACCGCAGAATTAATTGTGGTTATTTAATTCTGAGAGTTACATCCCCAGAATCCGCCTCCATTATTGCTGGAGTTTCAAACTTTCTGGAACTCTAGGTACTCCTCTTGTAAATATACAAAAGTCCCTTTTTCAGTTTAGTACAAGACCCAAGACCCAAGACCCGAGACATTCCTCAAATCTCAAACCCCAAATCCCAAATCCCAAATCCCAAATCCCGCATCCCGCGTCCCGCATCCCGCATCCCACGGCCCGCGGCCTGCGTCCCGCGTCTTGAGGCCCGAGTCCCGAGTCCCGAGCGAGCGCGCGCGTGTGTGGTACACACTAACCCACTCATGGGTATGTGGACTTGATTAGTTTACCAACTACATGGGATAGACTTGTATTTATAGTGTAAAAATCACTCTTGATTTTACAATGTGAGATAACCCTCATGGTTTAATCACACTTTCTTTACCATTTTCCAGATTTCGTTTTATTGCCTCTTTCGAGTACCAACCTTCGAGTCCAATTATCATTCACACCCATTCTCCGAATAGGTCATGCGATATACCGTTGCGAAGCTCGTCACACGAGCTACTCAAACGCCTTGAATATGGCCTCAGAAAATCTGAGTAGTCGCATTGAATATTGACTCAAAGATGGTCTCTAACCACTCGGAACAACCATGTTTAAAATACATGTTTTCCAACAATTTTTCCAACAATCCCCCACATGAATGCAATTGGCTTGAAAGCCCATGTTCTAAATGCAAATCAAGAGAACCGCAAAAGTTCACTGCCTAATATCAGGTAGCGCGCCTTAAACCTTCCGTAGCTGAGTACCACCCAGAATACTACTATTAGGTAGCTATAAAGCTTTGAACCATCAAGCTTTGTGTATCCCAGAATGGCACCCGCACAGTGCCCTCTCTACCCATGTACTAGGCCCTTTAGTTGTTGTCCATATTTGGCCTGGACTGCCTTGGCAACTTCAACTGAGTGCTCTAGTGAATTAGCCCAAGCTCATCACATGATACCGGCCTTACACACTCGTTAGAGGTGTTCCAAGTCGAAAGTGTCCTGACTCACTTTACTCGACCGTCGAGTTACTTGGATCATTAAGAGCCTCAAGCTCACCCTTACAATGGTACAGGTCTATCACTTTGTCATCACGGAAATGGGCTGGGAACTCCAGGTTCCCGAGTGCTTTGTTCGGTTGCCCTCACAGTTCAGTTTCCCTTTGAACCTATCAGGAAATATTCCGTTTAGGTTGGGTTGCCTATGTGGGGGCCACCAATTTAATGGGCTTTAATCCCATTCCGTTCGATGACGTCTCGACTCCCACTTGAGTCAAGCCTTTTGTTAATGGATCCGCTATGTTTTCCTTTGATCTCACAAAATCTAAGGATACCACACCGTTGGATAACAATTCCCTTACGGATTTATGTCTCCGACGTATATGTCGAGACTTTCCATTATACATATGATCATGAGCCCACGCAATAACTGATTGACTATCACAATGCATGCTTATTACGGGAACAGGTTTTCGCCACATTGGAATTCCTTCCAATAGACTTCTCAGCCAGTCTGCCTCTTCGGTTGCTAAGTCTAACGCTATGAATTCAGATTCCATAGATGACCTTGCAATACACGTTTGTTTAGAGGATCTCCAAGACATAGCAGCTCCTCCCATTATAAACACATATCTACTCGTGGACCTTGTGTTATTGGAGTCTGATATCCAGTTGGCATCTGAGTACCCTTCCAGTACCGCTGGATATCTGGTATAGTGCAACCCGTAATCGGCTAAAAACCTCATATATCTAAGAAGTTTTATTATGGCCTTCCAGTGTTCCTCATTCGGATTGCTGGTGTACCTGCTCAGTCTACTCACTGAGTTTTCTATGTCTGGTCTAGTGCAATTCATTATATACATGAGACTGCCTATGACTCGAGAGAACTCCAACTGATTCACACTCTTACCGAAATTCTTTTTTAGGTTACAGTTGAACTCAATTGGGGTTCTAGACATCGCTTTACTGCCCTTGTCAAACTTGTCTAATACTTGTTTAACATAGTGACTTTGTGACAAGGCATACCCCTCTGATGTTTTGGTAATCTTCATACCAAGTATTACATCAGCTATACCCAGATCCTTCATATCGAAGTGTTGTGATAACATTTTCTTTGTGGAGCTGATTCTATCATTACTCCCAATTATAATCATGTCGTCCACATAGAGACAGACTACGACACAGTCTCTTCCACTTCCTTTAGAGTAGACACATTTATCGCACTAATAAATGTGAAAACCGTTTGATAGCATAATTCTATCAAACTTCCCGTGACATTGCTTTGGCGCTTGTTTGAGTCCATATAGAGACTTTACAAGTTTGCATACTTTGTGCTCTTTACCAGGAACTACAAACCCTTCCGGTTGTTCCATGTAAATCTCTTCTTCCAGTTCTCCATTCAGAAACGCCGTCTTTACATACATTTGATGTATTTCCATATCAAACAAAGCTGCGAGAGCAATGACAATTCGGATAGACGTTTTCTTGGAGACAGGAGCATACGTGTCAAAATAATCGACACCTTCCGTTTGCTTGAACCCTTTTACTACAAGTCTCGCATTGTATTTCTCAATCGTGACGTCAACCCTTAACTTCCTCTTGAAGATCCACTTGTGACCTAGGGGCTTACATCCTTTCGGAAGATCCACTAGTTCCCAAGTGTGGTTTTGCATGATTGATTCAATCTTATTTTGAATAGCTTCTTCCCAATATTGGGAATCCTGTGTTGACATAGCTTGTTTATATGTCAACGGTACGCCTTGAACCATGAAGGTTAGGAAATCAGGTCCAAAGAAAGTTTTCTTCCTTGCCCTTTTGCTGCGTCGAGGCTCTTCCTCTTCCTTTGTCGGTTCACTTGCCCCCATATTTCCTTCATTGTTCAACTCTTGAGTTGGTACAGATGTAGGTAATTTACGGGGAAAGATATCCTCAAATAAAGAAGCCTCTCAGCTTTCCAGATACGTATCTACGTGCACATCGGGATTGTCCGACTTGTGTACGAGAAACCGATATGCACTACTATTATGTGCATATTCAATGAACACACAGTCCACCGTTTTAGGACCAATTCTCATGCTCTTAGGAGTGGGAACTAGGACCTTCGCGAGACAACCCCAAACCCGCAGGTTCTTATTACTGAGTTGATGACCTTTCCATAATTCATATGGAGTCTTTTCTCGCTTCTTATGTGGTAACTTGTTTAAAACATAGTTTGCGGAAAGTATCGCTTCCCCCCACATGTTCTGGGGTAACCCAGAACTGATTAGCATAGCATTCATCATTTCCTTTAGCGTTCTATTTTTACGCTCAGCAACCCCATTTTGCTTGGGAGTGTATGGGGCTGTGGTTTGATGTATAATGCCGCTTTCAGTGCATATCTTCTCAAACGGTGATTCAAATTCACCGCCTCTATCACTTCTCAATGTTTTAATTTTTCTATTGAGTTGATTTTCAACTTCGGTCTTATAAAGAGCGAATTTCTCTACTGCTTCGTCTTTACTTCTCATTAAGTAAACATAACAGTATCTAGTACAATCATCTATAAAGGTGATAAAGTACTTTTTCCCTCCTCGTGCTTGTATAAACTTTAAGTTGCATACATCCGTGTGTATTAGACCGAGAGGTTCACTTCTCGTTCAACATGTTGAAACGATAATTTCGTTAATTTTGCCTCTACACAAATCTCACATTTGTGTTGCTTATTAAAAATGAAATTTGGTATTAGTTTTAGTGATATTAATTTCTTTAAAGAATTATAATTCACGTGACCTAATCTACCATGCCACAAATGAAATGACTCAAATAAATAATCAAAATTAGAATTTTTATTGGCCTCTTGGGCAAGAGTCATTACATCACTAGTGCTAGCCTCAGCTTTAGCACCTTTATTGGGAGCAGGTGTCCCTACGTTTAACTTAAACATGTCGTTGGTCATATAGCCACGGCCTACATAGACACCATTTTTGGTGATTACAATTTTATCGGATTCTAAAACCAGCTTGAACCCGTTCTTCACCATCACCGATCCGGATACCAGATTCTTACGGATATCCGGAACATGGAGCACATTGGTCAACCTCAGCTCTTTTCCCGAGGTCATCTTTATCACCACCATTCCTTTTCCTTCCACCTTGGAAGTAGCAGAATTTCCCATTAAGTATCTTTCTCCCTCTACCTCCTCGTAGGTCTTAAACATCCACCATGTTGAGAAGATGTGGCTTGTGGCACCGGTATCCAGCCACCCCTCTTTGGGGTTGCTCCCCACGAGATTCACCTCAGAGACCATAGCAGTAAAGTGGTCATCATCTCGTCGTCCCTCGGCCAGATGTGCCTAAGCTGGAGCTTTCCTCTTCCCCTTGCCCTTGAAGTTCCTCAGGGGGGGGGGGGGGGGGTGGCTTGGGCTTAACAGCGCCTTTATTGTCATAACAGTCCGTAGCACGATGACCGGTCCTATCACACACAAAGCAGGTTCCCGCAAATTTCTTTGCGACAACAGCACTGCCTCCGTTGTCGAAACGTTTCCGTTTGACATTGGAGCTTTCGACCACATTGGCCTTTGCCATCGGGATGTTAGCACCACCGACTCTCCTCACGGAGCGACAGTTGCTCACCTCGATATTGAGCTTCTCAATGAGCCCCTCCAGCCTCATTTCCTTTCCGCTTGTGCTTCAGGTAGTTTTGAAAGTCTTTCCAAGACGGTGGCAATTTCTCAATCATGAGTGCCACCTGGAAAGGCTTATTAATCACTAGCCCCTCAGCCTCAAGGCAATCGTAAATGAGTTGGAGCTCCTCAACTTGCTCCATGACACCCCTGCTGTCAGTCATACGGTACTCATGAAAGTCCGTGACAACAAATCTTTTTGTGCCAGCGTTATTCAATTTGTACTTGTTTTCGAGAGTTTCCCATAGCTCCTTTGCAGTAGCTTTGGGCTCGAAAACATTGAATAGTGTGTCATCTAAAGCACACAGGATATAGTTCTTGCATAGGTAGTAGGCATGTCTCCATGCCTCAACCGCAGAGAACGACTGCTCGTCCAGATCGTCCTCACTTAGGACGGGAGCAGTCTCCTTAAGAAACCTGGTCAGATTCAGGGTCGTGAGATAAAACAACATCTTTTGCTGCCAACGTTTAAAGTTGTCTCCCCTGAATTTTTCCGGTTTCTCTAGATGAGAAGTCGGCAAAGTAGGCACAGCCGAATACATCGGTGCCTTGCCCTTGGCCGCAACCTTGACTCTAACCGCAGCTTTGGCCACGGCCTTGGCCGTAGCCGCTGCTTCGGCCGCAGCCTCAGCTTTGGCCGTAGCATCCGCCATGGCCGCAGCCGCGGCGGCCTCAGCCGCTGCAGCTACGTCATCGGCGTTAGCCCCCACAATCGCATCGCCCCCAGTGTTATGGACATCTCCACCAACCACTGGGTCATGCTCACTTCTGATAGGCAACGGAATAGGCGCTGTGTTTGTCATCTGAAATGACAACACAACAAACGTATGAGATACGTGTACAAAACAAATTCTATAAACAAAACCCCAAAACTGAAATTTGGGTTTGTAAAAGAATTTTAATCAAACAATAAAATTAAACTTTTTATCCTTTTGAATATCAATACGGTTGATATTAATAGGATTAAATGATCCTTATTGAATACCAATACGGTTGGTATCAACAAGATTCTAAAACAAGATTAAAATTGTTTGGAATTTTTCTTTGTAATTCAATTTCTAATATGATTTAGAATTGAAAAAAAAAAAGCATTATTCCTTTTAAAAAATAAATAATTGTATTAATTAATACACGAAAGAAACAACAGGGCTATCGGTTAAGATTGTCGGTTTCCGTGTAAGAAATAACAATTAATAATAATTAAAGGACTAAACAATAATAAACAAAAACCAGTGTAATCTTTATTAATTTCGAATTGGAATAGAAATAAACGATTACAACATGTAGGTACTGAATAGTAAATAAAGCAAACGTTATCAGATTATTATTAATTAATAATCTGATGTACTGAATTGCAATAAATAGAAACTGCCGGACTGGAAAGTATAAACTTAACAGCCGGACTGTTCTGTTTGAAATTAAAATTACAGGACTGAATTGAAACTATTCTAATTACTGAATTAAATTACAGAATTGAAATTACAGCAAAAAACATAATTTTAAAGAAATTACAGAAAGGTACAAACAGAATTAAAAACTACAACTAAGGACAACAAATGAAAATACTGAAATAAAAAATACAGAATTGAAAAAAACAGAATGTAAATAACAGAATTAAATAATGGACAAAATTGAAAATGGACAGAATTAAAAAGACGAGACTACTCTTTAACAGTATGCCCTTAACCGATATTCGCCCAACCACCTTGATGTTTCTGGTTGCGTTGGCGCTTCGATCCTAAGGTACAACGTCTCGGATGACTCACCGGAAACTGGCGACGAATCAAGGTCGAGCTGTTGGTGGGTGGTTCTCTCTGTTCTAATATCCTATGAGAAAAAAATTATATGCTGTTAGAGAGAAGAGAGATTTTCGTGTGTGTTTGAATGTGAGGGAATGGCTGCCTCATATAGAGGAATTCTAAAACCGCATAATTAATTGTGGTCATTTAATTATGTGAGTTACATCCCCAGAATCCGCCTCCATTATTGCTGGAGTTTCAAACTTTCTGGAATTCTAGGGACTCCTCTTGTAAATATACAAAAGTCCCTTTTTCAATTTAGTACAAGACCTGAGACACAAGACCCGAGACCCGTTCCGCGTCCCGTGACCCGAGTCCCGAGTCCCGAGACCTACGCGAGCGCGCACGTGTGTGGTACACACTAACCCACTCATGGGTATGTGGACTTGATTAGTTTACCAACTACATGGGATGTACTTGTATTTATAGTGTAAAAACCACTCTTGATTTTACAATATGGGATAACCCTCATGGTTTAATCCAACTTTCTTTTCCATTTTCCAGATTTCGTTTTATTGGCTCTTTCGAGTACCAATCTTCGAGTCCAATTATCATTCACACCCATTCTCCGAATAGGTCATGCGATATACCGTTGCGAAACTCGTCGCACGAGCTACTCAAATGCCTTGAGTATGGCCTCAGAAAATCTGAGTAGTAACATTGAATATTGACTCAAAGATGGTCCCTGACCACTCGAAACAACCATGTTTAAAATACATGTTTTACAACAATTTTTCCAACACAAGTCTCAACCAAGTTATTTTGAATGGTTTATTCATTATTTAATTTGCTTCCTTGCCAACAAAAAAGTTCTATACAACTCCAAAGTATCAACTTTTCAAAATGTACCATCTCATTTTTGCAAAAAAGTTAATTAAATAGGAAATAGTTTATTAAAAAGAAGAGAACAATATTAAAAAAAAAATGGAAACATAGTAATATGCGCTTCTATTATGATGGTAATAAAGTGATTATCGCAAAATTTAGCAACAATGGATTAACATAATATGATACTATATTTAGCGACACCCACTTAATCAAACACACATTAAGACATTATGATATAGTGAAATAAAGACAAAGGCATATACACATTACAAATGAATAATTAAAAATACCAATCCTAAAACTTTTGGTATAATATATAGCTCTCACAATGGGACCGAGGTATCAAACATCCAACAAAAAAAACTACATTAACGACAGACTAATTAACTGCTATAAAAAATTATCCCCCACATGAATGGGTAAACGAAATTTTAGATACAAAATAATGGTCCGCAAAGACTCAAAATTGTAAAATTTCTTAGTACTAACAATAACTTCACGATTTATTTTTTTAAAATTCTTTTCCACATAGTAAATGTGATTGCATTGCACCCATCGTTTACACGCTTGTGTTCAGTTACATATATACTTCCACTTTTTTTATTTCACTATTTGCATGTATTACTATCGAGTCCAAATTTTATGCCCCTATTTTATATTTCTTTTTATTCCCCCATAGATATTTTATGTTTATAAACTTCTACATGTTCAAGACAAATTTTAGAATACTGGGATGCAATATTAATTTAATAACACTAGTTCTAAATTTTATTTGAAAAGAAAAAAATTCACTTTTTTCGGAAGAAAAATTTGTTCGAATGTATAGATACATGCCTAATTACATTTTTTTTTCTAAAAACATTTGGGTAAAAAACCAAAAGGGCACGAACAGGGGGTATAACATATAGGGCAACAGATTTGGACTCATTACTATGACATATATATTATTTGGAGAAATAACATTATATTTGAAGTGTTATTGTTATAAAAGTGGGGTTTGTTCAATTAAAATTGAATTTTATATTTTTCAAAAACTTACTTCACTCCGAGAATGAATGTTGGAAACTCTTCGAAAATATGATACATAGAATAAATTTATTGTTTAATTTTAGGGGTCGGTATGTGACCACAAATTGTCAAAATATGGTATATACTTTAATTTTTGTTAGAAACCATAATTTATTTATGAGAGGCATTGAACTTCATTTTTTTAATTCTAATTATGCATTATCATTTGCCTTTTTTCGATAAATAACACGGTAAGTATTCAACTTTGTTTCTTAATATGCCGAAGACCGTGAACCCTTCTTATCCCCCGATTAGAAAGACCCCTTAGCCTTCTTATCCTTCTTTATTTTCCTATAAAAAAGCACTATTAGTCTAAATATTCAATACCCACAATATATCTCTAATAATTTTACCCCCTCTCTCTAAACGTTATTGAGTCGTCTCACTGGTAAGTTTCTTATCGAGTAATATCTAACAAATTATGGTATGTTAGTTTTATTTTCACATTGAACCATCAATGTTGCTTAGTAATTAAACTCAATCTTTCATTTAAATATGTTTGTTTGTGCAACTATATATCCCCCCTCCCTCTTTCAGCTTGACAACACCCCTTGGCTACCATGACTATAATCTAAATGCGGTGTAGATTTTTTTTTTATTGCCTAAAAATTCCAATAATAAAATTTTAGGTGTGAAAAATGTCTTCTGGGTTGAGACTTACGGGTGGTCTGATTAATGAGAGTGAAAGTGACTTTCGATCCCCATCGCCACATGCAATCGAAGGACATCAGGTAAAATTTGTTAATAATTTTAAAAATTCCCGCCTATGACTTTCATAAAAAATTTCTTATAACATCGATATATGCATGTTTTATCAATTTGTCGCCATATGTAATTTTAAATTTATTTCATATAATGTACATAGTAAGTTCGAACATTTACAAAATTTCTTAAAATATGCTACTTTATGCATTGTGACTCTGGAAGTGTACTTAAGTTTTAGGACAAAACAAATATATATATACGACAAAAATAAATGCCTTTATTTAGTTAGGAATTAATTTCCAGTTATAACTTTTTTAAGAAAAAAATTGTCTCATTGTTAGGGTAAATTTATATAATATGCATGGCACGGAAATCTCGATCGAGCGGAGCCATTTTGTGTGTGTTTGTATAAATAATAATTGAGTAACAAATTTTTAATGTCCATTAAGGTTATAGACCGAACATACTAATATTAAAAGTTGCGACAACATTTGAAGCCTTACAAGATAATAGAAAATTTTAGTTTAATTATTCTCATTTTTTGTCATTAAGGATCCATCAATTTTTTCATTTCCTTCTAAATGATACTTGCATATATTAGCTTATATCATATACCCGATAGAAAGATATTTATAGCTAAAAAACCGTGAATCGGTGAACCCGTACCGATCCGTTGGTTTGATCTCGTCTGGTCCGGGTATTCAACCTATATGGTCTGAACTTAGCTTAGGGAAATTTTAAACCGTTCTTAATGATCTGGGCTAAGGTTAACTAATCAAAATTCGGACCGAACCGCAAAAATCGTTAAGCCCACTAAAACCACTTAAGTTAAATATTAAATAACTAAGTAAATAATATAGTATTAAGTATAGTAAATATAAATTTATCTCATCCATTTATTTTTTTAATTGTAACATTTGTTGACTTTATGGATTTTGGGCTGACTCTTTCATTTCGGATATAATTTATTATGTTGTCTTTATTGTGATATCGCGACAACCCGAAATCCAATCCGAAACCGAACCGGACCATTGGTCTGATCTGCTTTGGGCTATAAAGTTACATTAGTCCGGTCTGAGTTATATTTTCCTAACCCATTTCAGCATGATCCAGGCTTAGGTTTGGCCAAAACTGTTTCAACCCGGACAATAAACACCCCCTATAGCTAATGTCTGTAAGTTTAACTTAATTAAACATCTTACCTTTTGACATAAATTTTAAAAGTTTTTTTTTCTGATAATTCAAAGATAAAAAGTTTAAATTCATTAGTGGGTAATAATTTTACATATACAACTTTCTGACACTTTCGTAAATGTTAATCACAAATCGATCTGGACGAAAATGGAAAGAAAATGTATTAAACTTTCTCAATGAGAAAAATATAAAATTGAAAAATTTGTTTCTTTATCGGTCAATGATTTTAATAGACACTTACAGATGTAATAACAACCCTATATTTTTATTTAATTAGTTTAACAAAATGTAAATATAATAGTAACAAACTACTTGGAAACACCTGCTCCCTCTTCGTATTACTATCTTTTAATCACTTTTGAAATTTCAAAATATAAAGGCAAAGAAAGAAGTTACAATTTTTTTTCCGAATCCAATCAAGTAAGAAGGTAGTTTGGTTTCTAAATGTAATCTCTTAGTATATTAGTCTTATCATAATTCTATTATAATAACTCAAGTCAAATCAAATCAGTCTATCTAATTTAGCAATTTCTTTCAAAAAATACTCATATACTTTTTTATTAATTATCATATTAACTATTTTCATAAAAAATAAATACTAATTACACTCTTTCTCTCTCTTTAACTACACAAAATTTCTTATATCGTATACTTTTTCTCTCTAAATATTTGTATCATTATCGCAATTTATATAAAAAAATTTTCTTATATCCTGTATTTTGTTTTACTATAAATATTTGTATCATCATCGCAACGCGTGGGTATCGTTTACTCAGTACCATAATATTTATTTATTCCTCCAGTATTAGTTCTCATTGACTTCTCTTTCTTGTAAGTTATCAAAACAATGAGATAGTAATTAATTTCCTGCACAGAAACATAACTGTTTATTTTTCTCTCCTATTAGCAAGTTTAATTAAGCTATTTCATATTTTTTCCCATGATTTTCCTCGGTATATTAATATAAAATACGCACACGATGTTACTTTGAACAGAAGATATCTCTCTTCTCAATTAAAACTATCGAAATAATATACTAAGTATTTAATTTGAATATTATTAACTGTTTCGGAATCCAAAACTTTTATCACATAGTAAGTGTTCTAAAAACATAATCTATAAAAGCTAATTTATACATTTATTTGGAAAAAATGTTATCTGAACAAAAAATTAAACGAATTCTAATAATTAATATATACATGTCATAAATTTTGTAATATCCTGCACTAAATTGAATATATATCTACCGGAACATGTAAAACAAAATAAAAAAAATGGATATATCGAGTTTA
The DNA here is from genome assembly GCA_963682055.1 of Primula veris. NCBI lineage: Eukaryota > Viridiplantae > Streptophyta > Magnoliopsida > Ericales > Primulaceae > Primula > Primula veris. The sequence continues at coordinate 7,847,722 of OY821742.1, read as the reverse complement.
TAGCTAGGTGTTGGAATGACTAATTTATATCATAGAAATCAAGAGGAAATAATTATTGCATCGAATGTTAATTCATAAATAAATAACAAATTAGAAAATTAATTTTTTTATAACTGATGGGAAGGATTTAAGTTGAATTTCAATGATTAATCACTATAGCAGCATATGTTATTGTTATATCTATTTCACTTAAATTACTAAGTACTAGAAAAACCAGAAAATTGAAGGTTAACATGGTCGACAATTGCACATGTGATAATAGACTTATGTAGGACTCGTTTAGTTTGCAGTACCCAAACGAAAAATATGGCGATTAGAAACCTTTCTTAATTTGTCCAATTTGAATGTTATCACTTTAGAAAGCACCTACATAACAAGGAGAGTTGCACATTATTCTTTTCTTGATTTGGAATGTTTATTATGATTGTCCTCCTGCTTCATTAGTTTCCAAATTAACTTGACTGTAGTTAAACTCATGCACAAATACATTATGCATATCGTTCAACTATTTAACATCGTTGTCTTCAGTTTTTCGAAATTCCTGTTATCATGCATACATGATCCAATCATTTACATTTATTTTACGATAGGGTTCGCCTAGTGTGGCGGACAATCAGTTTACGACCCCTACGATGAATCTGAGCCTTGTGGAAACCGACGGCAGTACCAGTCGTGGAACTGGGAAGAAGAAATACCACCGCCACAGTATCTACCAAACTGAACAACTTGAAAAGTAAGTGCATAGAATTTTTTAGATTAGTAATGACACTTAGTACTCGAATATGTTCAGTAAGATATTCGTAGAGTGAAATATGTTGACAACACATGTGGAGAGTGTTTAAAATCCATATTTTATCACATATTGTCAATAGTTGATTACAAATAACAATTACAGTAAAACTTTTCTATACGAATTCAAATGAAATTCACAGAGTCCGAAGAATTTCAAGTCACAACAATAAACTCTACATTGTTATACACTTTTCCTAAGTAGATATTACAAATAAAAAATAATTATTTTAAATTAACTAAGACTTAAATATATATACATCATGTAAGATATTTGAACAAGGTTTATACAAAGAAACAAATGAATCATGTCAAAAAGCTTCGAGAATGGTAAACATTAAAAAACATTTTGACTTCAACAAGAAAGTGTTCATGTTGGCGAGCTTTTACCTACGCGTAGTGGCGGGGCTTATGTATGATAAGGGGTTACCAGGGGTTGCCACGACAACCACGTAAATTTCAATAATTTGATTTTTTTTACAGTGTTTTTTCGGCTAATTTGTAAATATAGCATTTTATCAACCCCTTAATTAAATTCTATTTCGGACAACCCCTTTTAAAATTATATATTGTTTTTGTAATTACACACCACTAGATTTTGTGTTGTGATACTAGTAAAGATTATTAATTTTAAAGGCTAAAGATTAAAAAAGTAAAGAAAAATATCAAAAAATCTTAAAAAAAAGAATGAGAAAATAAAATTGAAAAATGATTGTAGTGACTTCACTTATAATAAAAACTAACTATAAATGTATTATTGATTATTAGTGCCATATACACTAATTAAATATGAATCTGGATGGTTCTAACATTTTCATTGTACTATATTCTAAGGCCTAATATCTGCTTAGTCAAATTATTATTACAAACAGGGGGAAGCTAAGTGGGGACGATCGGGTGCCACGGCACCCCCCATAATTTTAGAAATCCCAAGTGACGCAATTTTTTTTAGTACAATTTCTTTTTAGGTGTAGATTTGGCACCCCTATAAAAATATGTTACTTGTACATATATTTTGGCACCCCCCATTTACACATCCTGGCTTCGCCCCTGAATTTACAAACATTACAAAAAATATCAAAATTAAGATTAAATAGTTTTTAATATATTACCAAAAAAGATTATATGTAAAGAATCATGCATATTTTAATTTAGAGAAAAAGAGAAGTTATAAATCTAAATTTTCTATATTTTGATCAATATGTGTTGTCCATAAATCATGAATTTGCCAGGAATAAATTATAACTTATATAAAAAGTTCTTCAAAATTTTGACAATTTGAGCATGTTTGAAAAGGAAATAAAAACAATGTTGTAAATTATTTACTCAATGTTGGAAGTTTGAGTATTAAATATAAATTTGGATTTTTTTGTTCTCTTTACTAAATTGGATTTTTAGGTTGTTTTTTGTATTTAATTTATAAAAAAAACTTAAATCAAAACTCTTTAGTTAGCCAAAACAGACAGTTGGTTGAGTGACACTCCGAAAATAATTTATTTTTATATGTTGTATACAAGAGGGTGATTTTTTTTAATATTGAAAACGTGAAAAATTTATGTCCAGAATAATTTAAGGAAACTTAGTGCCGATAGTTTTTTAGCAACCCCAAAATTAGTGTTCTGGGTCCACCCTTAACTACGTGTGAAAGTTCAACTATGTGATAGAGACGTAAATAATAAGTCATTTTTGCAAACAAAGTTACATCGTATTTTACATGATACTGTGTTTACGATATATATTATTTCTTGCTATAAGGAGACGAATTTCTTACTAACGGGAAAAAAAAATATGAAATATAAAATATACAGTTTATTCTTATTTATAATTGGCCGAAATTATTGGGACCATGTTTTTTATGACTATACGAAGTTTATTATTATATAGAAGAATCTTATATAGATGTTTTATTATACTACCGATTTTATTATGCCATGTCTTTAGATATATTCCTGCTTATAGTAATAAATTCCAATACATGCCAAAAACAAACTTTGATACATATATCTATTTTTATGTATTTATATTTTAAATAATACCCAATAGGTACCACTTTTGAAATTATATTACTCATAAGTACCTCCATAAGTTCATATTCTTTATAGGTATCACTTTTTAATTATTTACTTTATTTACCAAAACCCCATATACATATTTCATAAAAAATAAAAAATAAAACACATAAAATTATATAAAATGCAAAAAAATCTCAAAAAATTGTAAAATTTTAAAAAAAATGTATTCTTATAAAAAAAATCACAAAAAATGAAAAAAAATAAAAACAATCACAAAGAAAATAAAAAAATCACAAAAAAAATTTATAAAAAATAAAAAAATAACAAAAAAATCACAAAAATTTAAAAAAATTACAAAAAAAATTATAAAAAATTATAAAAAATGGAAAAAATCACAAAATATAATAAAAAAATGAAAAAATCACAAAATATTATAAAAAAATAAAAAAAATAAAAAATTTATAAAAAATGAAAAAAATCACAAAAAATCAAAAGAAAATAATAAAAATCACAAAAATCACAAAATTTTAAAAAAATTACAAAAAAAATTAAAAAAATTAAAAAAAATCAAAAAAATCACAAAATATTATAAAAAATAAAAAAAATCACATAAAATTAAAAAAATGAAAAAAATCACAAAATATTATAAAAATATAAAAAAAAATGAAAAATTTATAAAAAATGAAAAAAAATGAAAAAAAAATCACTTTTATTGAAATTTATACACTTTCGACTGTACTAGACGCACTTTCGACTGAACCAGATGCACTTTTAGCTGAACTATATGCACTTTCAGCCGAACCAGATGCACTTTTAGTTGAACTAGATGCAGGTTTTACAGAACGATATGCACTTTTATTGAACTAGATGCACTTTTGTCTGAACCATATGCAGTTTCAGCTGAAATAGATACACTTTTAGCTGAACCATATGCACTTTCAGCCGAACCATATGCACTTTTAGTTGAACTAGATGCAGGTTTTACAGAACGATATGCACTTTTATTGAACTAGATGCACTTTTGTCTGAACCATATGCACTTTCAGCTGAACCAGATACACTTTTAGCTGAACCATATGCACTTTCAACTAAACCATATGCACTTTCAGTTGTACCAGATGCACTTTTAGTTGAATCAGTTGCATTTTTAACAGAACTATATGCACTTTCGACTATACTATATTCATTTTCGACTACACTATATGCACTTTTGACTTAAATATATCTACTTTCCACTAAATTAGATGCACTTTAAGCTGAACCAGATGTACTTTCAGCTGAACCAGATGCACTTTTACCTGAACTATATGCACTTTTGTTTTTTTTAATAATTTTTTGTGATTTTTTATAATTTTTTATATTTCTTTTGATTTTTTGTTATTTTTATAAAAAAAAATTATTTTTGTGATTTTTTTATAATTTTTATTTTATTTTTTTGATTTTTTATAATTTTTTATGTTTTTTTGTGATTTTTTTCATTTTTATAATTTTTTTGTTTTTTTTTATTTTGTTGTAATTTAAAACTATTTTTTTGGGTTTATTGAAAGATAAAATATGTATATTATATTTTGGTTTGTATGACAATTTAGTAAATAAACTAAATAATTAAAAAGTGGTATCTACGAGGAATGTGAAATTATGAAGATATCTAAGAGGAATATAATTTGCTATGAGGTACTTATATGGAATTACCCCTATATTATATTTTGGTTTGTATGACAATTTAGTAAATAAACTAAATAATTAAAAAGTGGTACTTATGAGTAATATAAAATTATCAAGATATCTAAGAGGAATATAATTTGTTATGAGATACTTATAGTAAATTACCCCTTTATATTTTAACTTTTAAAAGTACAGATTTTCTATGTGATCTGTTATCATAAACTCCATTTAGTAAAAAAATTCTCGGTTTCACTGTTATGATTATAAAAACATGCTAATGCATGTATAAGTAATTATTAATTTATTTTTATTTGGTATAGTTTTTTCAAGGCATGCCCATATCCAGATGACAAACAGAGGAAAGAACTAAGTCGTGACTTGGCATTGGATCCTTTACCAGTCAAGTATTGGTTCCAAAATAGGCACACTCAAATGAAAGTTTAGTTCAACACCTCACTCTTTAATTCTCACTCTAGCTATCTAGTCTCTTGTACAATTTTTTCCTTTGTTAAAATGCACATACGCTAATCTAGTTTATGCTATATAGACTTTGACATCAACCGATAACTTAAAAGGATATTGAACAACTTTCTTGGGCTCTTTTAGTTGTATCCTACAAGGCTAAAAGTGATAGAGTAGAACTTTAGGTAAAAAGATATATAACAAGGTAACAAAAAGATTCGCTCGGTAAAAATATAAAACCAGGGGGAGAAATTTGAGTACAAAATTTCAAATAGTTTTCATGCAGAAAGAAAAAAGACGAGGTAATTAGTAAGAGCAAAAGATCTAAAAGGCAGAAATTTAAGGGAATCGTATTTAAATGTAATAAATTGTTATTAGATTTTATGTATTTTGTGTAGTCTATTATGAATTTTTATTATTATTAATATATTTTTTGGTTTAAAAGGAGATAAATTTGGCATGTTGAGTTTTTTTGAAGTATTTTAGATAGTGATAGTTTTTGAAAATAAATAGTTCACACATGCATATTAGACAGTATAACTTGTGTAGCTAGGGGCGGAGCCAACACAAAATGTTTAGGGTTGGCAAAATTAAAATACATAATTCATAATATAAAAAATGAAAGAGACAAACTTATATTAAATATTTAGATTCTCATATAGGCGGTAGGATTGACATAAGTGGTTGGTAAATTTACATTCAAATTTTTAGCTGAAACATTTTGAGTACTCCGTATTGAAAAAAATAATTATTAATCATGGTTGATTTTCATTTTACCATTTTTCTAATATTCAAAGAAGAAAAACCTATCTAAATCAATCATCAAACTTTTCGCATGGTAATTAAAAAATAAACTGATTAAAACAATACAGCATAGAGTCAAAACATAATAAAAACTAAAACCATCAAAATAAGAAAATTAAAATAGGCAAGATCTTAGATACCTTTCCATACATTATTATATATTTATAAGCATGTATCTTCACATCAAGAATGGTACGGAGTAAACAATTTTTTTTATTCAAATTCTAAATATTTTTGAAATTAAATCTTTTGTAATATATATTTACTCCTAACAATTATTTGTTACATAACATTTTTATTATTAATTTTGCATATAAACTCTAAAGTTAATTTATAATTATATTTTTACCTTAATATTATATTATACTACTTAGACAATGCATTTCTTCTGACACATGGGTTGACTTGTCATCAATTACAATAATTTACTATTTTATATCTACTAATATTATCACTACATTAGATTTCGTAGTAGTTTATTACATAAATGATATTTCATTTTGAAAGGTGTTGCCAACAAAAAATATTAATGGGTTGTCAAATACATTATTTATAAATTAGTTTGAAAAACAGTGCTAAATAAATATTTTTAAAAAAAATTATGGGGTTACCGTGGCAACCACTTGTCATATATGAGTTATGCCGCTGTATGTAGTAATACTTTTTCGTCATTACCCTTTTTTTATACCTCTCAGATGCAAAATGAGAGGCATGAGAAGGTACAATTTCGGTTAAAGAATGAGACGCTTCATGCTGAAAATATGAGGCTAAGAGACACACTCAACAACTCCCTTTGCCGCGCTTGTGGTAGTCCAAGTGCTGTCAATGATCCTTTGGATGAGAATCATTTGCGAATGGAGAATGTCCGTTTGAAAGATGAGGTATATATGTTGCACTTTATCCTTTTATAATAATTTCAATAATATATGTTTGACATTGGTTTGACATGCCTTTTGAAGCTGGTTATATAAGAAAAGATTTCAACTTAATCTAAAACTGCAGGTGGTTGTCACGGATAGCGCCATGCGGAATAAGATGAAGTTATGAAAAATGTTTGTGGTGAAATGGTTAAAGTATTTGTGTAGTGAAATTACAATAGCTACAACTCAAAAGTTATATTTTAGTTTTAACTTAAGAGACTTGAGTAACATATTTAGATTTCTGATGATCTATTTATCAAGAACACAAATTGACTGAAGTCTTGCATATACTCCTATTATATACATTTCCATATATAGATAATCAGATTGTGCAATTTTCTCATAATTTCACATGTTTATGTGTGAGTAAAGTTTTAACATCCATTATGCATATAAGTGAATAATAGAAGTCCAACTTCCAACAAATTTCTTGATCATGAATCTAGAAAATGACTATTAATTGTTATGAACATGGATGTGGTTTAGCACTATGACCTTTTTCTCTCATGAAACAGTTTCCAATAACAATGAAAGGTATGTACCATGAATGTTGCAAACAAGAAAAATCTAAATTTGTGATTCAGAATGCTACTTTGGATCTTTGGTGGTGCTTTTCTCAATAAAAGATTACTACTTTATGATTATATATGAAAATGATGGTCTAATTTGAGTTAGAATTTGAACAATGTAATTAATTATTGAACGGTAAAAAAATTAATTTGCATATTGCCATTTGATATCTTTAGTCTACACAAATTGCATTATAATTGGACATAGTGGTTCAAAATAAAATAAAATCTGGAATCATGGTACTAAATAAGAAAAATAAGAATTGAGGGTACTAAATTACTAATCGAGAAAACACAAACTATTCAGAAAATGCTAAAAACCCCCTTATACAGTTCAACAGTAGTACTTGCCTATATTTTTAGTTTTATTATATATATATTTTTACCTTCCAATTTTGGTTTTGAACTTGTAAAAAATTTCAGATTGAACGGATGATCAATACAGCCGCAAGACGTGTCAACAATCCTATGCCATGGGTCCCACAAACCGGTATGTCTGAGAATGGAGTTACGGGAAGAGAGCTATGTGTATCGGCCCAACACACTAGGCAAGTTATTGGACCCAAATCGGACTTCGAGAAACAAGTGCTTGCTAACGTGGCGAGTTCAGCAATGGATGAATAGGTCATTATGACCCAAAGCCTTGAACCCTTGTGGATCCCCGTTTCTATTGACGAGTACACTACTTACTTACTCAACGAAGAAGAGTATTCTCGGATTTTTTTTAGAGGTTGGCCAAGGAGACATGGGTTTAGATCAGAAGGCACTCTTGATTCAGCTATCGTTAAGACAAACCATATTAACATTATTACTGCTCTCATGAATGTTGTAAGTATCTACTTTTGGTTATGTAAAATAAGTAAATGGTAAATCTTATCTAAATCATTTTAACAAGAAATTAACTAATAGCATAAAAAGTTAAGCATTTTCGTGTAGAAAAATGTAAGCTTTTCAGCATAGCATTTTTGAGATTAAAATCAAGCTTTTAAGATTTGAAGAGCACTCTTTGAAAACAAAGGATAAACTTTCAAGTCATTTAATAGCTTTTGTGCAACAGAGCAAATATAATGATGGAGCCGCGTTTTGGAAAACATGAAAACGATAATTTATTTTATAATGTAGCCATGGCTCAGAGGACCTTGAGTAATTAAAACAGCTTTTTTCAAGGTCATGAATCATATTATGATTTTTTAATGAATATTAGAATCAATGGGCGAATCTCTTTTTTGCAATCGTGGCAAAAGCTATACCGCTTGAGATGTTGGCGACAGGGCGTGATGGAAGCTACGATGGAGCCTTACAGCTGGTAATTAAGATAGAAGTGCATGATGTTCTCATAGAAAGTACATATGATTTTCCTCACAATTTTATTACAAGACGTACTTTTTTATTTTCTCAAGGTACATGCAGAGTATCAGATAATGACACCTCTCGTCCCAACTCGGGAGACGACTTTGGTAAGGTATTGCAAGCAGCGGGACGAAGGAATTTGGGTTGTGGTCGATGTTTCCTTGAACGAGATGGAAGCTGATTCTATAATAAGATTCCAAAAGCGAGCTTCTGGATGTGTAATTGAGCAATTGCCTAACGGATTCTCTAAGGTAAGAAAGAAAACATGCTTGAGTAATTGTCACTCTTCTAATTTATACTATAATACCTAAAGAAAATCAGCGTTCTTTAATAATATGGACATGGTTCAAAGTGTTATATTCATTTTGGTACAATTTTAAAACTAGAGTCTGATGCATCCTATTGTTCCTCAGATAACTTGGATGGAGCATGTTGAGGTGGAGGATAAGGAGAACAACAGTATATACAGATCGGTAATTTGCTCAGGAGTCGCATTTGGGGCAAAAAATTGGCTTTCCATTCTTAATGGGAAATTTGAACGCTTTTCTTGTTGCAGTGCAATGGGTATTTGTTAGGACCAGATTTCTGGTCTAAATATTGTTAATTGTCTATTGGTTTTTACTAAATAAATCCTAACTGTTATTAAGAACTAAGACAGGATTGACAGGTTCCAAGTACAAGTTGCAACCTCAGTTACAACCTACCAAGTTAGTAGTATTAGGTTTCAAGTACTAGTTGCAACCTCAGTTACAACCTGTGTTGACAGGTTTCAAGTAATGTTGCAACCTCAGTTGCAACCACGAGTTCAAACCTACTGCGAAGCAGAATTCTGTCTTGTTTCATTATTCTACATTACTACTTGTTTAATGTTTATCATTTGTTTTAAAGTATGTAGGATATATTCTCATAAGGTCTTAATCGTTTATATGTGTTTATTGAGAATATTAATGTGTTAAGGAAAGATGTTTTCTACAAGATATAAAGAGATTAGTTTATAAGGTTATGTTTCCTTTTAAATATAAATCTCTATTCTTATGCTTGTCCTCATCACATGTTTCAATCTTTATTCCTTATCTATATTCAGTATGAATTGTGTAAAGATTGAATGAAATATGGAGTTAAGTGTTTCATATTTATATGGGAAGATATTATCTCTAAAGGATATTATCTTCATATGTTTCCTTGTCATATGCAAATACTAATTCCTACAATCAAGCTAGTTATCAATCAGGTATCAACCAATGATGATTGGAGTTAATCCACGCTGAAGAATCACGCATTGATTGGGAAGATTGAAGCCAATCAAATAGAGTCAAAGCAATCACAAAAGATCTTGAAGAAAGAAGATTGATTTGTTCTCTTTATATAGTTGATAACTAAGCTTGTAAATGTGTGTGTTCTAAATTATAAAGAACTTATTTTCTAGAGAGAATACACGTGAGCTTTAAAAAGAAAAACAATGGTGGGATGCCATTGATTTATAAGTGATAGTTATAGAGTAGGAGCAATATAGTGATAGGCAGAAAAACATAGAGGGAGTCTAAGTTTTTCATTAAGACTTGAGTCATATATTGTAAGCTTTTTATAATATCATAATCTGGGTAAGTGCCCCGGAGACGTAGCCTAGTCAGGTGAACTCCGTTGTTAAATGTGCGTGTGAATTATTTCCAAGTATATTTAATTTTAAAAACAGTTCTGTCCATTAATACACTTGGTTCCAACTGCAGTTCCAACCTCACTTGGAACCTTATACACTTGGTTCCAACTGCAGTTCCAACCCCACTTGGAACCTTACTGCAAAACTGCATCTAGAACAACGGATAGGAATTTCAATTGGTATCAGAGCTTCACACTAGATCTTACTTAGTGTGGATCCTGTGTTATAGTAACAATGGACTTAATGAGGGAAGGAAACGCCTTCAACAAACCTCCATTGCTTGAAGGAGGAGTAAACTATGGAGTATGGAAAATTAGAATGAGGTCCTTCATCAAACAGCAGAATGAACATGCATGGAAGACTGTTATGTATGGATGGGAGGCTCCAACTACCATGGATAATGAAGGAGAACTGATTCTCTTACCTGAAGACAGATGGTCTGCTGAAGAAGACAGAAAATCAAGTGCCAACTCAACAGCCATAAACTTGATTTTTGCTGGTGTAACTCTCAGCGTATTCAGGTATATCTCTCATTGTGAAACAGCTAAAGAAGCATGGGATATTTTGCAAGTTACTTTTGAAGGAACAACTAAAGTAAAAGCTTTCAAACTTCAACAGTTAACTACCCAATTTGAGAACTTAAGAATGGAGGAAGATGAAAACATTGAACAATTTAATGGTAGAATCTGCCACATTGCTCACCAAGCTGGAACATTAGGTGAAAAATACAGTGATGTTAAGCTTGTTAAGAAAACTCTTAGGTCACTCCCAGAAAGGTTTGAAATTAAGGTCACAGCTATTGAAGAATCAACTGACTTAGATAATCTTAAACTTGAAGAACTCATAGGAAATCTTAGTACACATGAACTGAAATTCTTCAAACATAAAAGACCAGAAAAGGGAATAGCATTTCAAGCTAAGAAATCTGAATCTAATACCTGTGATAAAATGAGTGATGAAGAACAACTAGCTTTCTTTGCAAAAAAGGTGTACAAGAAGTTTTATAAGAAAAAGGAGGATGATACTGGTTCATCTAAAAACTTTCAGAAAAAGGATAACCAGTTTAAGACAGAGTCTAGATTCAATAATAACTCTACAGGAAGGTGGAATTCCAAAGAAAAGGATAACAAAGAATACAAATCTAAAGAGATTCAGTGTAGAGAATGTAGAGGTTTTGGTCATATTCAGGCTGAGTGTGCAAACACTTTAAAAAGAAACAAAAATGCTTATATAACCACTCATAGTGATAGTGATTCTGAGAGTAACAGTGATGAAGAGGATGGTTCAAATTTTGTTAATTTCATGGGAATAATCACTGAAAAAGAACCTACTTATGAAAGTGACTGTGAGCATGTTTCAACCCCAGTTACAACTGCCTGTGAAACATATAGCAGTGATGAGGAAGAGTCTTCTGATGAAAACATTACTAAGCAATACCTTGTTCTGTATGAAAAGTATAAATGTCTGAGTAAACAATGTTTGATCATAAGCAAGCTGAATGTTGATCTAAAGGATGAGGTTAAAAATCTTACTGAGAAGCTTAAATTACAACTGGCTGAACTTACTGAAACTAAAAAGATAATAAAATTGCTGAATGTCTCTGCTTCAGATAAATTAGATGACATGCTGTCATATTCTAGAGGATCCAAAGATATCAGTGGTCTAGGTTACTATGGTGGTAAGAGTACAGGAAAAACTACTTTTATTGAAGCTGTTGCTAAAGCTAAAACTCATGATTTTGATCACAAGGTTAGAAGCTCAGTTGAAACCAGAGTTGCAACCAGGAATAAAACTCAGGTTTATGTAAAGAAGGTTGGAAGCTCAGTTACAACCAAAGTTGCAACCATGAACAAACTGAATAACTTTAGGTTGAAATTGTGCAATTTCTGTAAAAAACCTGGTCATTCTGAAATCCAGTGTTATTTAAAAAGAAACAGAAAGTATATTTCCCAGAAAACCTGGTTGGCTTCTGTCAATAAAAATTTGAAATGGGTTTGGAAAGTTAAAGAAAAAGCAACCTTAGTTGCTAACAACAAAGCTGTTATCAACTCTTTGAATGCTGTTACTTCTAATGATTGGTATTTTGACAGTGGATGCTCTAAGCATATGACAGGTACTGCAAGCCTCCTAAAAAATGTCACCATTCTTACAGGTAACACTGTTGTGTTTGGAGGAGGAGATACAGGTAAAATTATTGGTAAAGGTACCTTAAACAAACCTGGAATGCCTGATATTGAGGATGTTTTTCTTGTAGATGGTCTAAAAGCTAATCTTATTAGTATCAGTCAACTCTGTGATAATGAAATGACTGTTAAATTTGACAAAGAAAGGTGTCTAATTACTAATCTTAACAATGATTTAATCATGACTGGAGTTAGATCAACCAACAGTTGCTATGTGTTTGAAAAAGCTGAAAAAGAATTGCCTCAAAGTAGGTGTAATCAAGCTATTACTAATAATGCAGATATTTGGCATAAAAGGCTTGGGCATGTGAATTACAAAACTTTAGATAAGCTTGTTAAAAAGGAATTGATAAGAGGAATTCCTAAACTTAGTGCTAAAACTCAAAGTGTCTGTGGTGATTGTGCTATAGGCAAACAAACCAAAAGTATACACAAAAGTACTAGTCTAATCTACACTAAAAGAGTCTTAGAACTTTTTCACATTGACTTGATGGGTCCTATGCAAACTGCTAGTATAGGTGGTAAGAAGTACATTCTAGTAGTTGTAGATGATTTCTCTAGATACTCTTGGATAGTGTTCTTAAAGGATAAGTCTGAAACTTTTGAACTATTCAGAACTCTGTGCTTAAAACTGCAAGTTGAAAAAGGTTCCACTAGTGGTAATATTGCTAGGATTAGAAGTGATCATGGAACTGAATTTGAAAATATCAGGTTTAAAGAATTCTGCAACTCCTTAGGAATATGTCATGAGTTCTCTGCTCCTAAGACTCCACAGCAAAATGGCATAGTTGAAAGGAAAAATAGAACCATTCAGGAAATGGCTAGAGTAATGCTTAACTCTAAGAAACTTGCCAATAGATTTTGGGCTGAAGCTGTTAATACTGCCTGTCATATAGTTAATAGAGTTTATATTACTAAAGGTACTTCCATGACAGCTTATGAAATATGGAAAGGTAGAAAACCCAATGTAAAGTATTTTCAAGTTTTTGGATGTGTTTGTTACATTCTCAGAGATAGAGAGCATCTTGGTAAATTTGACTCTAAAAGTGATAAAGGGATTTTTCTTGGTTATGCTCAGAATAGTAGAGCATTTAGAGTCTTCAATCAAAGAACAAACTGTGTTATGGAATCTTATAATGTGTTATTTGATGACCTAAAAACTGTTGATGAGATTACAGGTGATGATGAACAGGCTGAGACTACAGAAAAAGAGAAAGAAGAAACTCAACAAACTGGAAGTCCCAGAGTGGTTGGAAGTCCAGTTGCAACTGAGGTTACAACTGAGGTTGGAACTGAGGTTGGAACCACAGTTGAAACCCAAAATGCTGCTGAATCTGAAGAAGAAGAAGAAAGTTCTCATGTTCAGTCAACTAGCAGGCCTCGCTATGTAAGGACTCAGAAAAATCATTCTCTTGACAATGTCATAGGAGAAGTTGCTTCAGGTATGAAAACCAGAGGTAAGAGAAATAATGTTGTTCATTTTGCTTGTTACCTCTCTCAGTTAGAACCTAAGAACATAAAAGAGGCTTTGGAAGATAGTGACTGGATCTTAGCTATGCAAGATGAACTATCCCAATTTGAAAGGAATGATGTATGGACTTTAGTACCCAGACCTTCTAATAAAAATATTATAGGGACTAAATGGATCTTTAGAAATAAAAGTAATGAAGATGGAGTTATTATCAGAAATAAAGCTAGGTTGGTAGCTCAGGGTTATACACAAATTGAGGGAATTGATTTTGATGAAACCTTTGCTCCAGTAGCTAGAATTGAATCCATTAGAATGCTACTGTCTCTTGCATGTCTGTATGATTTTAAACTGTTTCAACTTGACATAAAGAGTGCTTTTCTTAATGGTGTGATTAATGAAGAAGTTTTTGTCTGTCAACCTAAGGGATTTGAGGATCCTAACTTTCCTGAACATGTCTATTTGTTGAAAAAGGCATTGTATGGCCTAAAACAAGCTCCTAGAGCTTGGTATGATAGATTAACCAAGTACTTGATTGAAAAAGGCTTTAACAGAGGGGGAGTTGATAAAACTTTGTTTACTAAGAAAACCACAAAGGACATAATAATTGCTCAAATCTATGTTGATGACATTGTCTTTGGCTCTACTTCTAATAAAAGGATAGAAGAATTCATTTCTGATATGAAGAATGAATTTGAAATGAGTGGTGGAGGTGAACTAACTTACTTTCTAGGATTGCAAGTTAAACAGAATGAGAAAGGCATTTTTCTGTGCCAAAGTAAGTATGCAGACAATCTTGTTAAAAAGTTTGGTCTGAGTGAGAGTAAAGAGAAGAGAACCCCTATGAGTACTACCCTTAAACTGTCCAAAAATGATAAAGGTAAAAATGTCTGTCCAAGTCTTTATAGATCCATGATTGGAAGTTTGCTGTATTTAACTGCTAGTAGACCAGACCTTTGCTTAAGTGTAGGAGTTTGTGCCAGATATCAGGCAAATCCTTTAGAACCTCATCTTCTAGCTGTCAAAAGAATTCTAAGGTATGTAAAAGGAACACCTCATCTAGGCCTATGGTACTCTAAAGATACAAACCATTTTCTTAGTGGCTACTGTGATGCAGATTGGGCAGGAAACATAGATGATAGAAAGAGTACTTCTGGTGGTTGTTTTTATTTTGGAAACAATCTTGTTTCTTGGTTCAGTAAAAAGCAAAATTGCATATCTTTATCTACTGCTGAGGCAGAATATGTTGCAGCTGGAAGTGGATGCACTCAACTAATTTGGATGAAACAAATGTTAACTGATTATAATGTTAAACAAGAGATATTAACTCTGTTTTGTGATAACAAAAGTGCTATAGATTTAGCCAAAAATCCAGTTCAACATTCCAGAACCAAACATATTGATCTAAGGCATCATTTTATTAGAGAACTAGTTGAAGAAAAGAGCTTAATTTCAGAACATGTTTCAACTGAAAGACAACTAGCAGATATTTTCACAAAGCCCCTTGATACAAACAAGTTTGAATCATTAAGAAGTGACATAGGGGTATGTCATTATCAATCTAATTGAATACTTTTGCTAAATATGTCTGTATTGAGTACCTTTAATAAGTTTTATTTCTAAGGTTAAAGTCTTATTTTGAGCTATGATGTTTTTGTCTTGAAAAAGCCGCTTTTTGGTGTCTCAAAAACAGATGTGAGGTAACTTGTCGTTAAAAACCTCTCTGGTAATAGAGTTGCAAGCACAAAGTGCAAATTTTTATGATGGTTGCAAGTTCAGTTGCAACATCAGTTGAAACCTCACACTCTCAATAGTTGGTTGGAAGTTCAGTTGCAACATCAGTTGAAACCTTGTGTTAAAAATACTGGTTGCAAGCTCAGTTGAAACATCAGTTGAAACCTCAGTCTGTATTATAACTGTCAAGACTAAGTCTTGTATATTTTTGACATCACTTATACTCTTTCCTTGATGAGGTCATCAAACTAGTTTTTGTGTAGAGATAAAAACGGATATGCTCAATTTAAGCTCCCCAGATTTAATCTTTATTAGAGTTATTCTTTGATAAACATCTTTTCTTGAGTAAATAGCTAGATTTTGTTTTGTTCTCCTAAAAGTTAGATATCTGTTTAAGTGTTCTTTATCTTGAATCAAGTCAAATTTCCTTAAAGCTTCAATTTTTGATTTTTCCAATTTTGGATGAATCTGTTTTGAAAAAGGAATGTTTATCTGTTTAATTGGCTGAATTTATCTTAATGCCAACTATTTCTTTCGTGATCATAGTATGATTTATTTTTCAAAATTCTGTTGATAAAATACTTCCTATTTTTAAGCCAAAATCTGTCCCTTAATTGATTTGCATGTATCTATTTCCAATTTCAAAAAGATATGGTCTTTATTGCTATTTATACAAACTTCTTTTACTATCCAAAATCAACTCCAATTTACAGAATATCTCTCTCTCTCTCTAAACTGTCAAAACCCTAGGCTCACTGTCAAAAACCCAGTGCTAGGTTCAAAGCTCACTTCCAACCCTTAGTTGCAACCATGTCCAAAAACCCCAATTCTGATGATGATTGCACCCTCAGAGATTTTCTGAATAAATCTCCATCACGTCAAGGTTCCAAATCAAAGGTAAGTGAGTCTTCCTCACCCAAAATTAAGCGCACTAAGAAGCGTGCTAGAAGGAATTTTGATAATGACCCTGTTATTGCTAAGTTTGAGTATGTTCCTACAATCAATAATGTTGATCCTCGTTTCTGGAGTAGGACAACATATAGGAGGTTTAGGGGAATGGCTAGTAAAGAAATTCTGTGTGAAAGAAGGCTTAATTTAGTTAGCTATCCTCACATACAGGTGTATGTTGAGAAATTACTCTCTGCTGTTGGATTAGCCAAAACTGTTTGTTATGCAGACTCCTATTACCCTGCTGTTGTAAAAGAATTCTATTCCAATTTAAGCAGTGGTGTCTTTGAAGAGGGTAATCCTAAGTATGGAAGAGTGTTTTTGAGAGGTGTAACTTTGGATTTCACCCCTAAGTTGATTAATGACTATCTGTGTTGTCCCAGTCCTACTGTAGACAACAATGCTGAACCAGATTTAGAAATTTTAGCTTTAATTCTAACTGGGAAGAACAATAGGTTTGATGGTCATTCCATCAAAACATCCTCTCTCACATTAAGTGCTGCTGTGTTGCACAAAATTGCTAGGTTTAACTGGACACCCACCAAACAATCTTCCAAAGTCAACAAAGATATGGCTATTTTTCTATACAGGATTATGTCTTCACTACCCATCAACTTTGGCCATCATATCTTTAATCTTATAAAGGAATTTAGTGATGATAATTCACCATCCATTCTGCTTCCTTTCCCTTGCCTCATATCTAGTCTTCTTCTGGGCCAACTGGATGCTGATGACTATCAGATAAATAAGCTGCTGGTGAATCTCATAGAAAGTGAGGATGATGACAGCAATGATACTCAAAGTCATGATGGTTTTTCAATCAGCAGTGATGATGACAATGCAGAAGATGAAGAAGTAGTCAGGCAGAATCCTCTAAGAGAAAGACCCCCACAGTGATATTCCAAGTGACTAATTCCAATGGTTGCTGACAAATAGGGGGAGTGAAGTTTATGCTTTTGTTTTATGTTTTGTTTCATTTTGATGTTTTCAAGACTTTAATCTGTTTTTCAATTCTGCTGTATTAAGACAAGTTTATGCCTGTTTGGCTTTAATCATTCTGCAATTTCCTTCTGCAAATATCTTGATATCTTGTTGAAGTATGAATGCCTTTAAACTTGAAACAGGTCAACAGGTCTGAAAACTAATTGTGTGCACATACATTGTGCTTATATATTTTGCCTGCAATTCTAACATACAGGGGGAGCTTACTGATATGGAATTTGCAGGTGGTTGGGATGATTTATAAACTTTATTGATTTGTCAAAACCAATGACAAAGGGGGAGATTGTTAGGACCAGATTTCTGGTCTAAATATTGTTAATTGTCTATTGGTTTTTACTAAATAAATCCTAACTGTTATTAAGAACTAAGACAGGATTGACAGGTTCCAAGTACAAGTTGCAACCTCAGTTACAACCTACCAAGTTAGTAGTATTAGGTTTCAAGTACTAGTTGCAACCTCAGTTACAACCTGTGTTGACAGGTTTCAAGTAATGTTGCAACCTCAGTTGCAACCACGAGTTCAAACCTACTGCGAAGCAGAATTCTGTCTTGTTTCATTATTCTACATTACTACTTGTTTAATGTTTATCATTTGTTTTAAAGTATGTAGGATATATTCTCATAAGGTCTTAATCGTTTATATGTGTTTATTGAGAATATTAATGTGTTAAGGAAAGATGTTTTCTACAAGATATAAAGAGATTAGTTTATAAGGTTATGTTTCCTTTTAAATATAAATCTCTATTCTTATGCTTGTCCTCATCACATGTTTCAATCTTTATTCCTTATCTATATTCAGTATGAATTGTGTAAAGATTGAATGAAATATGGAGTTAAGTGTTTCATATTTATATGGGAAGATATTATCTCTAAAGGATATTATCTTCATATGTTTCCTTGTCATATGCAAATACTAATTCCTACAATCAAGCTAGTTATCAATCAGGTATCAACCAATGATGATTGGAGTTAATCCACGCTGAAGAATCACGCATTGATTGGGAAGATTGAAGCCAATCAAATAGAGTCAAAGCAATCACAAAAGATCTTGAAGAAAGAAGATTGATTTGTTCTCTTTATATAGTTGATAACTAAGCTTGTAAATGTGTGTGTTCTAAATTATAAAGAACTTATTTTCTAGAGAGAATACACGTGAGCTTTAAAAAGAAAAACAATGGTGGGATGCCATTGATTTATAAGTGATAGTTATAGAGTAGGAGCAATATAGTGATAGGCAGAAAAACATAGAGGGAGTCTAAGTTTTTCATTAAGACTTGAGTCATATATTGTAAGCTTTTTATAATATCATAATCTGGGTAAGTGCCCCGGAGACGTAGCCTAGTCAGGTGAACTCCGTTGTTAAATGTGCGTGTGAATTATTTCCAAGTACATTTAATTTTAAAAACAGTTCTGTCCATTAATACACTTGGTTCCAACTGCAGTTCCAACCTCACTTGGAACCTTATACACTTGGTTCCAACTGCAGTTCCAACCCCACTTGGAACCTTACTGCAAAACTGCATCTAGAACAACGGATAGGAATTTCAGTATTCCTTTTAATAAAGTGAGCAATATCGGTAAGTGTTAATACCCAATTAGTACCATGGGGTTTAAGAAAGTAGCGATTACTACCCCGTCGTTTTTTAAATGTCCAATTCAGTACCTGAACATTAATGTTTGAAGAAATTTAGTCCAATTCCGCAAAAAATGGTGATGTTATCGCTGGCACGTCATTAATTTCTTTTAGTCTAGGAGGCAAATCTGTCATTTTGCCAATATATGTATTTGCAAAAGATAAAATAAAACAAAAATGTACTTATACACTAATACATACATTCAAACATACATACAGATACAGACATATACACATTACACACACAAATATATCCCAAGGTAAGCTTGTCTCTAATACTAATTGGGTATTATACTTATAGGTAATTTCCATATGAGTTTAGTTGATTAAATCCTGCGTCACGATAACTGGTAACGCAAAGCTAAGCTTGTCAAAAATCTTTCAAATCCTCGAAACTTAGAGTAATGATTTGATACAATTCGAATTATTGAAAATTACCATTTAGTAACCAAAGAAGGACTTGCTTTTTATTTACCCATAGGGAAAAACTCGTTTCCCATTTTATGTTACTTTTGATGTCATTCATTTAATAACTTGAGTTCACATCGACATAGTGTTCAATGAATCGATTTCATTTTTTATCGCCATAAACTGATTTTCTGTTGAGATATTGTTTAATGATCTGATTTTGCATTTAATGGTCATAAACACCAACAATTAAGTTATAAAGTTGCATTTTTTTCTTTTCTTTTTCTAAAATCTTATTGAGGAAAGTTTTGAAGCTGAATATTAAACAGTATGTAAGTGTAAAATTTGTCCCAAAGGGAGACTTCCCTAAGCATACACATAAAACTGAAAATATAGTTGATATACGACTATTTTTGTATACAGAAGGAAGGAAAAGCTTATCGAAGATGGCTGAAAGAATGGTGACAGCCTTTTTTAATAGGGTGGGAGCCTCTACTGCTAACCGTTGGAAAACACTTTCTCATATTGGACCTGATGAAGTAAAGGTGATGACCCACAAAAGCGTCAACGAACAAGGTTGCCATAATGGCATTGTCATCACTGTTGCAACCTCTATCTGCCTTCCTACTGCAGCAAGGAGAGTTTTCAATTTTTTCTTTGATCAGAACAACCAACGTAAGGTGAATTTTCTCATTTCAGCCACTTCTTTTGGACGAACTATATGAGAAGCTAGGGTCCTAAGTTTTACGATCACGTTGATATTCATACGAGTTAGACTAAGCTTTTCGCACTACCTACAAGTATGTATACTAAGGCCTCGTTTGGTTAGTCCCAAACTAACAATCCAGACAGATGCTGAGTATGTTTTGAAAATATGGTCGAATTAATAGTCCTCGACTAATAATATCAAACCTTCCACGATCATTTGATTTCCAACTTTCATTTATGGTCCCGTCCTTCATTATCCAAACAAACATGGTCTTGTGGACCCCATATAGTGTCAGTCCCATGACCAAGTACCCCAACAAAACAAATCCTAAGTATTATCTAATGCAAGTATTGAGAAAGTAGTTTATAAATTTTCATTTACAACTTTAAGTATTGTGCTTATGTTTCTCTATCCAAGGAATTCTTAATGAATAATTCGATACCATAATTTATAACTGAGAATACTCCGATTTTTTTATTATTGTCTAGATAAGCGTGCATATTGTTATTAACCTTTCGAATGTATGTTGGTTTGGAAAATACAGTGGGACATCCTTACCAATGGTGCAAATATATATCAAATGGCGAACATGACTACTGGAGAGCTAGCTGGAAATTCCATTAAGTTGAGCCGCGTAAACGTAAGTTGGATAAGCTTCACTTACATACCAACACTATAATGTTTAGCATTAAGATAATTTCGAATTTATTAAGGAAAACCTATATTTCTTAAGAATATGTACAAATCAATGTAGCATCCTTGAGAACCATGAGTATCAAATGATAAACAGAAAGAGGAAAAGAGTCGGTAAGATTGAACATTATTGCGCATCCATACCAAATATTAAAAAATGATTTTCATCCTTGGGTTTTCTTTAATCAAAAGTCCCAGAATTTGTACTAAATGTATATTTCCTCCTATAAATTAACCATTTTTTGTCATATAAACTAATCTAGGGTATGTCAGAGAATCCGAACAGTATGCTGCTTCTTCAAGAGAGTTTTGCTAACCCAACAGGGTTCTTCATTGTCTACTCACCCATTGATCCTAGTGCTATGACCGGGGTGATAGACGGTGGAGACACAAATGGAGTTCCTTTGCTACCTTCAGGATTTGCTATCCTTCCCGATTATTCTGGTGGGTCGTTGCTCACGCTTACGTTACAGGTCCTGGCCGACTCACCCATTGGATCCAAGCTATCACGTTTTGATTTGACGACTGTGAACAACCTCATGTCTGGCACTCTAGATAGGATCAGGGCCTTTTTTGGGGGGCCATCTAATATTGGTAAGTTTAGAATCTTAAGACTACATTGAAAAAGTTAGCTAGAAAGACATTTGATAGGATCAGGATAAAAAACATTTGACACGAACTGAGTATTTTCCCCTTAAAAAGATACACGTTTAATCCAGGGCTAAGAGACTAAGATGAGCTAGCATTTGGTATGAATTTCAACCTCATGCTTTGTCTAGATTTAAGGGTTGCCAAGGACCGATTTTCTGGAAATTCGATAATAGTTTTAAGATTTATGACACATTATGCTAGTTTGGCCTCTGTGTTGCAAAGATTTTTGCTACAAAAATTGTGTAAAATTTTTGCTACCAGCGAAATGGCAGTCATCACTTGCTACCGTTAACATTAGTTCATTTTTTGCTACCATTAAAAATGAACTAATGCTCTTTACTTCATTTAGATACTCGTATTTTATTTTTCTTTCAGGATTTACTTTTAGCCAAATGGTCTTTGAGTCGTTAATTTATTATGCTATGTTGGTTTTTGCAGAGTAAGGAACGACGGAGAGGGCCTTGGCAACTCTGCTATAGAAGATGATGATGAGTCCAGATCATTATAGCAGCGACCCGTTAATAAATAAAATTTCAAAGGGGTTCAAATAGACTTATTTTAATTTTTACATGCAGAACAGCATACATTTCCAAAGTTTTAAGAACTATTCTACCTTTTCTGATACTCCAAATTTTAATTATTTGGAAGACTTTCGGAACTCCAGAGTCCAGATTATTGAATATGTTGACATCATTGTTTCGTTGATTTTTGAGCTTTGGAAATGCTCAAAAACTTATTGCGTAACCACCCCTTCTTCAGTAATATACCTTTTACAATGATTAAGCTTTTTATGATGTGAAAAAGGTAGCCTAGTACATAACAAAAGATGTTTCTTTTTTGGAATTTAAGCGTGTTATATATCGAACCAGAACTAGTTACAAAGCGGGTCTTATAGTAGTACAAACCACTACCAAAAGCATGTAAAAGCAAACAACATCAAATAATTCTCGTCGGTAACAATCTAAACAACTATGATAAATCTAAGTCGAACTCTAGCTAATCTCATACAATCCACACCTTCAAAAATAACCAAGTGTTGACAAATATTCATAAACAATGTGTCGGCGCAGACCCGAAAGTACTATGCTTTCCGTTTCACTAGTAGTTTGTCTTGATCAACCTAATCCAGTTTCATAGCAAAGCCAGAGACAACGATAATCGCAAATAAGCATATCCAAAGATTAGACTTCAAGTCAAATAATCTTGGTCAGAATTCGGATTATAACAAAATGAACGTATAAAAATTTGGGAAACTGATGGTTAAATACACTACTAGTATGACCTTAGTTATAAAAAAAAACATGGGTAAAATATTATTTTACATTTGATACATAGCATCTAAAATATTCTCACGTTACCATTCAATTATTATAGCAAAACTATTAACTAACTCACTATTTTTTAGCACTTTATTATTTTTTTTTTCTCTGTACATATTCTTTCTTCTACGTATTTAATGGGAATTCATTTACTTTTCCTTCTAATTTGAGCCGTTTCACTAATTTTATTGTTATCTCCAATCATCAATACTTTATATTCTCTAGATTTTATTTTATATTGTTATTTGTTTATTATGTTTTTCCTTCTATGCTTTTATGATTTCTAATTATTTGATTAATATTTTTTTTTTACTATTTGTAAGTATACTCTAATTTTTCACTTGTTGCTCTTTGTTTTTCTTTCATGGTTTTTTCTCCCATTTTGGTGTCACGAAGGTTAGACTTTTAGTTTGCTGTTTGATGCTATCAGATGCTCTCTAGTTCTATGTTCTTACTATATTTTCATTTGATACCATATACTCAATTATTGTTTTTGAAATTTATTTCCATTTTTTTGTTGGGTGCTTTTGGTTGCTCTCTACCTCATTTTTTTTTTATTCTTCTTTGATCCTCTAATTTTTTTCTCTCAAATTGTAGTTTTAAATGTCAATAATATAAAAAAAGTTTTCTTTCTTTTCAAAACTAAAACGACAAGTTCTACGTTTTTACATTTTTCCATTTGATGCTATATACTTAATTATTGTTTTTGAATTTTATTCCCGTTTTTTTATTTGTTTGGTGCTTGTTGGCCGTTTCTTTCTACTTTGTTTGTTTGATTCTCGTTTGATGCTCTAAATTTCTCCTCTTAAATTGTATTTTTATATGTCAATAATGTAAAAGAGTTTTCTTTCTTTTCAAAAATAAAATTACAAGTTTCACGTTCTTACTATATTTCAATTTGATGCTATATATTCAATTATAGTTTTTAAAAAAAATCGCATTTTTTTTTATTTGGCGTTTTTTGTTGCTCTCTACTTTATTTCTATAATTCTCCTTCGATACTCTCGTTTTTTCCTCTTAAATTGTTTTATACCAATAATGTAAAAGGGTTTTCTTTCTTTTCAAAAAAACAATTACATGTTCTATTTTCTTATTATTTTTCCATTTGATGCTATATACTCAACTATTGTTTTTTTAATTTTGTTCGTGTTTTTCTCTTTTTTGGTGTTTTTTTCTGGGGTTTTTTGGTGTTTTTTGCTGCTCTCTCCTTTATTTCTTTGATTCTTCTTCGATGCTCTAAATTTTTCCTTTTAAATTGTATTTTTATTTATCAATAATGTAAAAAGGTTTTCTTCCTTTTCAATAATAAAATTACAAGTTATATATATATTAAGAGAAAAAAAAGTTAAGAGATAACTAAGTTAGAAGCTGATTTAAAAAGGAGAGATATTTTAGGATATATTTGTTTTCCAACATTAAGATCATAGCAACGCACTAAACCTTAATTCCCCTTAAAAATTTAACCCCCATCTTTAGATAGCCCAAAGTTCCAAATGACGCATTGGCCCTCTCATACCAATTTAGCCAATCGGACCCGATACTCGTCGCTCACAAAAGAAAAGCTCCAACCTCATCATTAGCGAGTTCAAATGACAACACAATTACTCGAAAAGACAAGGAACTAGAAACCATTAGATCTAAACCGAAACATACTAAAAAAATCTAATGATATGTACACTATTTTCACACTAACTGACATACTCAGAGGGGTCAAACGTTAGTATAACAAACATTTTAACACACAAATATATTTAGGGTAAATCTGTTTTGATCCCTGCACATATGATTGATGACGTGGTTAGTGTGGTCATGAGTGTGAAAATAGTGTATATATCATTACCCGTAAAAAAAAATATTAGACAAGCCAATAAATCAAACCAAAAAGCACTAAATAAAATAAGTAAGTAAAAATAGAACGACCCCAAATCTAGCAAAATACGGATCCCCAAATTTTACCTTTCAATCGGTTCAACCCCGTGAGGATTCAATCCAAAGGAAATACCAATTCATACCTGTCACTTAACCAAATCGAGGAGTTTATTCCCATCGAAACCCGTGAGTAAGAAGTCCAAATGGGTTTGTAAGATTGCCCAAACACACGGCCAAGTGAAAGTAATTGTCGCTAGAAAAGCATGGAGGGAAGAAACTGAGTGATGAGGAATAGTTGGAGATATCCCAATGGCAGAGGAGTGGCAGAGAGCCCTCCCCCACCCCGGGCGGAGGCAGATATGGGTTCTAGGGTTTAAGAGGAGGAGGAGGAGGAGGAGGAGAGAGGGGTGGGGGGGGGGGGGGTGGGGGGTGGGTGGAGGGGTATATGTGCTTGAAATGCTATATTATGCATGATTTCGTTGTATTTCATTTTCAATTGTTTCTTTTTTTAGGGTAATTATAGCCTACATAGTAGCGACGATAGCAGTTGAATCTATATTATTGGAGAAAGCGATACCGAGAACTTTATAAGACGGGGATTATGATTTGTTATAGTGTTTGTGTAGGATGTGATTACTAGAACCATTACGTTTTACGCCATGTAACTGTAATACTCAATTTTGATTGTTTACTTTTGTAGCAAATTTATGTAGACATTTTGAACTCAGACCTTAACTTCTATTCTTTGTTTTCCTAAAAAAAGATCTGAATCTATAATAGAGTTTCACTCTTGTTCAAAGTGAAACTCTGTTACATTTAAGAGTTACATCTAAAAGGAGTACTTAATTAGTTCATTGCATATAACTACAATATGGTCATTTTTTCTTTGCAAAAAAGCTTTTCTATGCCGTGTTTGGATATTTTGGAATAAAGCAGGATCAATCAGTAGTCCAGTATACGGTTAATATACACCTGGTCCTTCTTGAGTTAAACTCGATGCATGCTTTCAATTGATAAATAATTTCTCAAAATATGATAAGAATATGCGTACAACCCTATTTCTTTTAGTAGAATCTGATATCTAGAGTAAAAAAGCAAAAGAAGTTATGTAAATTAAGTAATAACTTATATTTATTACGACTCTAACTTTTTGTACTAATAATTATAAACAGAGACAATTACATGAAACACATTTGCTTTATAATCATTTGTCTTGAAAGATTGTAAAACTCCTCCTTCTCCATAAGCTTCTCAAAATTCTCCATATTCTTTTTGTGCATCTCTTAATTAACAAAATAAGATCAAGCGATGCCTTTGTTATGATATCTTTTTTTTCCTTTTCTGCCACTTGGTTTGTTGAACTAGGACGTCCAAAAATGTGTTTATCTATATATAATAAGGCCTCATCATCACTTCAATTCATTTCAGTTCACTTTAATTCAAAACTCAGATAATACGAAATGGTTTCAAAGCATCATGCCTTGGCAAGGGGTGAGTGATGAGCAGTTGTATCCGGTGACGAATCTAGGATTTTAAGTAAGCGGATAAGTCATATGTAAACTTTTTGTCAAAATGTAACAATGTATATAAATACGTGATATATTATTTTTTAAATTTTATATCAAGACTCGGAGTAAAACCAGCAAACATCAATAAAATATATGAGTTCATAAGATTCTATATACTTGTGTCTTAAATTTCCAAATAAAGTAAATTATTTAATTTTGAGAAAAGTCATTATGCAACTAGATATATTAGGTCAATCATGTGTTAATAATGATGTAGTCGTAATAAATAATAATGTAATGTAGCAAATTTTATTTTGTAAAACAAAATAACCAATGCGTAATATTTTATATTAGAAACACATTAAGTTCGAACTTTTATAAGGGAAAAAAACTATAGTCAAAATAAAATTTAAAAATCTGGAAATGAAGTTGTATTTTATAGATTCGTCCATAGTTGTATCCAATGAGTATTTAGAACTAAATTAGTTGAGCGCATCCTATAAAAGTTTGCACAATCATTTAACCCTTATTAGGCGCTGGTTGGCCATGGATCTTAATTTAAGCAAAAAAATTTTTTGCTAATTTAAAGTAGAAAAAGAAAATTGGTTATTTTATTGTGAGAAAAATCTTAATTTTCCTTTTACAAAAAACATATAAGAGCCACTACGCTCTCTCAAAGATAAAAAATGCTTCACATTCAAATCATGTTGACTATCCAAATGTGGAATGTACGTAATTACTAAAATGCATGTGAAGATTGATTGTCTCATTTGATTGGCTACGTGATAAATGCAAAAAAATATTTAAAAGATTCACATGATAGATAAATAAAGCATGTGAATTATTCCGGCGATTCAAAGGCTTTCCTATATTCTTGTTTATCCGAACTATTCTGTTTTGTTAAGCAAGTCATTTTTTTAACTAAGGTTGTTCCTATCTTTCCATTTTAACATCAAAAGAAAAATGTGCACTAACTTTTTCTTTGTGCAAGTTTAATTATTTTCGTACAAAATAAGTTATTTAAAGCTATAATTAGCTAGTTTAGAGGAGAATTCGTCTCGGTTTATAATTATTAGTACAAAATTTGAATTCGTAATAAATATTAGTTATTAGTTAATTTACATAACTTCTTTTGCTTTTTTACTCTAGATATCAGGTTCTACAAAATTAACAGGGTTGTACATATATTCTTATCAGATTTTGAGGATAGAAAGAGACAATCTGTTTCAATTATCACTAAATTTAGCAATAATACTGCAGCAACATGACATGTTGATGTTTTGTTTTTAATTTTAACGAAATTCACTTTTATGTGTAGTGAGATGATAAACATCATTCAAGAACAAAAAAAAGCCAACTGTAAAACTTAATTTTGGTATAATATATAGCTAGATCCGATCGGGTGGCAAACGTAAAAAAAAAAAAAAATACATTAACAATAGAATAATGAACTGTTGAAAAACCTTATCTGTGAATGGGTATAAGAAGTTTAGTGGTACGATAAGTTAGGGTTCATAAAAATTAGTAGCTAGATACAAAATAATGGTCCGCTAAGACTATCAAGATTGTAAAATTTCTTAGTGTAAGTAATGGTAACGTAATAATATCCCTAAGCTATATTTGTACTAAATTCTTCTCCACACATTTTGGAGTAAGAATATAATACCATTTTAATGTTTTTACACACGGTTGATCAGTTTTTTCTTTTAATGTTTCACCATCAATATTTCATTAATTGCATGTATTACTACTATACATGATGCATATTTGGAGTAAGAATATAATACCATATGAAGTTTTGTTATTACTATTAAAGTGCTGTTATTAATTCTAATTTTGAGGTAGGCATGTGACCACAAATTGGGAATATGATATATATACTTTATTTTTATTTTTGAAAGAAACAATAATTATTTCCAAGATGCTCTGAATTTATTTATGTTCTTATTGTGATCTATAACTATTTTTGACAAATAATATGGTAACAAATTATTATTTTCTTAATATGGTGGAGACCTTAACCATTCTTATTCTCTTATCAGAACATTAACTTTCGTAACCTTTTTTTATTTATCCTATAAAAAGTACTATTTGTCTAAAGATGCAATGCCCATAATATACCTCTAACACTTTTACTCCATCTCTCTACAAAGGTTATCAAGCCGTGTCACTAGTAAGCTTCTTAGTAAGCATTTTTATGAGAAATTGTGGTTTTTTAATTTTTTGTTCATATAGAATTATAAATTTTTTGAAAATTAGTTTAAAATAGTATAAAAGTCAACGGCTAGATCAATTCGTAAAGGCTATAACAAAGTCAACGGAAGAATGCTTGTTTGTATAACTATATATATGTGTATATATATATATATATATACACTTACATTTACCATTTTAATTATTTCTCTAGTTTGGTTCTTGATATCAATGATTTCTTTCAAATTAATGATTTACTAATGTTCCACACCATCTTGATTTTTTTTACAATTTTCATATGTAGTGATTATCTTTCCAAATTACTTTGTTTGAACATAAATGCAAAAAAATGAGACGAAATATTCCGAGTCAAGGGGATCCTTCTTTTTACCTAAAATTAAGTAATTAATTTATGTAAGTCACATGTACATATACCCAGAAAAATACATGTTTCTTTCAACATCCTTTTTTTCTCAGACAAGTCAAGATATGTGTATATAGAAATTACTACAATGATCACATATTACTTGAAATTACTACATATATCCTTTTTTTCAACAATATTCTGCTAAAGAAATTACTACAATGATCACATATTACTTGAAATTGAACATGAAATTTACCAAAATCTTTAAAAATAATTTATTGATAAAATGAAACTATTTTCTGAATCTTAATTTATTTTGTATATAGAATAAAAATATACCTTTTTTTTTAATATTAGAATAACTATTAGAAAAAAAGTCCACAAGAAAAAAAACATATTACTACCTAGATCGTTTTTTTGCCAATTTTTTAATATTCAGCTAGCAAAATAATTAATTGTTAAGTAAATGTGGTACATATTTTTTTTAGTATTTCATTGCCTAACCAATTCTAATAATAAAATAAATTTTAGGTGCAAAAATGTCTTCTGGTTTGAGGCTTCCAAGTGGCCAGGTTGACGAGAATGAAGGTAAATTCCAATCTCCATCATCACGTACAATCAGAGGACATCAGGTTAAATCTGCTAATAATTTTTAAATTCCCGCGTATGCATTTTCTCTAGAAAATTTCATGTAACATCGATATATATGTCATATTAATTTTTTATCACCCGTAATGTTATATTTATTGCATTTAATTTTCATAGTAAGTTTGAAGACTGATTCACAAAACTTCTTATTTGATGCTACTTTATACATTGTGACCATGGAAGTACATGTATTTAAGGTATATGACAAAACGAATGCATATTTGACAAAAGTAATAGCCTTTATTTCATTGAGCATTTATTTTCAGTTTTGTCTTTTTAAAGAAAAAATATCATCTCATCTTATTTAAGGATGGTACGGAGACTTCGGTCGAGTGGAACCATTGTGTGCTTACATATACAATAATTGCGTAACAAATTTGCAATGTCAATTAAGATTATAAATTGTACATAAATTGATACATGTTTCCACAGCATTTCAAGCCTTACATGATAATAGAAAGTTTTTAATATGATTATTCCCTTTTGTTGTCATTAATGATCCATCAATTTCTTCATTTTATAGCGCTAATAAATTTAACTTAAACATCCTACCTCTTGGCATGGTTTAATTATTATTTATGCTATTTGAAAGATAAAATAAATAAATTTAAGAGTGGATAATAAATTTTACATATACACATGTCTGACAGTCTTTGTGATCATAATATTTCTCTACATTTAAAATTTTAATAGGCAAAGCTTTGATAAAGTTCGTACATTTTTCTTATTCTAGAAATGCATACTCGTTAGTTATAAATTGTTTACATATATATATATGTATAATGACTATGGATAGTTTTTCTCTACTTTATGTTTAAATATCGAGTTTTAAATGAACGATTGTATTATTTTGACTTTATATAATGTATATAAATAGTTCGAGTCATGATGACTCCGAGTTAGGTACCCCACTTCGGTCTCCCTGTATGTTTTAAATTTTTGCATTGAAATATATGTGTTAAACCTAGACTCAATTAATAGGTGAATTCAAACTCACTTTCTCTAAGTAACTTAAAACTTCTTTTAGTACCATATTTGACAATAATAATTTAATGTTATAGTTGCTATCTTCTTAATTCCCACCAATATATTTTCTTGTCTCCGAGTTAAATAAGAATAATTCGACAAATTTTATTATAAACTCAGGTGCTGAAGGTTGCCCCTGTCTTGGTTTCATAGTCTTGAAGCAATGAGAATCAATTGTAGCATATATATACACTGGGTTTGGACTTTGGATTTACAAAAATGTTTGAGAATTTTTTTCTAAAAATAAATATCTATTTGAAAATTAATGTGTGCATCCAGAAAATTAGGCATGCTTTTGAAAATTAGGGTATATATTTTGAAAAAAATGGGTATGAGTCCGGAATAACTGTATAAGTTATGAAAAAAGTCATGAAATCTATAAAAAAAAAAATGTATGAAAAAAAGGGTATAAATCCCAAACAAAAAAAGGCTTGAAGTATAAAAATATGGTTTAAAGTCAGGAAAAAAAATGTATGAAGTCAGTAGAAAAAAGGTATGGAGTCGGTAAAAATGGCATGGACCTTGAAAAAATTGATACGAACTTTAAAGTTTGGGTATGAAATGAAAGACGCTTTCGGTGAAAGATCTTCTTTTGGTTGAAAAGGTATTTTTTAAAAGGATTTAAAATAACTTTTGAAATAGGTTTGGGTTTTTTCACTTTTTGGTTTTTGTTGTCCGAATTTAACTTATATTTTGTAGTCTATTATGAATTTTCATTGTTTTTTTTTTTTTTTTGGTTTAGAAAGGGAGAAGGTTGGTACACCGTATGGGAGTTTTTTTTAAAGTATTTTAAAGAGTGATAGTTTCTTGAAAGAAATAGTTTGTCACATGTATTTTAGATAATATAGCTTGTGTAGTATTACCATTTACCTCGTCATTTCCCCCTTTGTTTTTTGCTATACCCCTCAGGTACAACATGCGAGGCATGAGAACTCGCTAATTCGATTAGAGAATGAGACGCTTCGTGCTGAAAATTTGAGGCTAAGAAACACACTCAGCAACTCCCTTCGCCATGGTTTTGGTGGTCCAAATGCTGTCAATTATGATCTGTCTTTCGACGAGCAACATCTGCAAATGGAGAATGCCCGCTTGAGAGATGAGGTATGTTGATTTTTAACCTTCTAATTATTTAAATCCTATATGCTTAACATTGGTTTGACATTTTGATCTTGGCTATGTAACAAAATACTTCAGTTTAACCCAAAACCACAGGTGGTGTCTTGAAGAGTGCCTTGCTCCATGAAGAATGATTTTGGTGAAATGGTTAAAAAGCAATTGTGTAGTATATTATTAGTTTTAAGTTAAGAGACTTGAGAAACATATTTAAAATTTTGATGATCTTTTTTATCAAGCACATAAATTGACTGAATCCTTACATATACTCCTATTATATTAGGACATTTTCAAATATAGATAATCACAATCAGAAAAACCAAGCACATAATTTGTATGTACCGGTGAAAACCAGAAAAACAAAATTTGTGAAATGAATAAGTGAACATGACTTGAAAACAGTAGTACATCTTTCAGTATCTAAGCACTTACCAATTAACGGATCTTGCTATAGACAATGTGAAATGAAGATATTGAAAGATAGTATCTTGCCATAGATTCATAGTAAGTGAAGATGACTTGAAAACAATGTTTTAAATAACGTTATCGCTAGCGTAGCGTTTTTTCGAGAGAAACGCTAAAAGCGCAAATAGCGTTGTTATATAGTGTTTTGCGGTGTACTTTTTTTTATTTGCCTAAATACATATAAATATAGTATTAAATTCAGAACATCTAATAAAAATTAACTAAATATATATAAAAAGTTGTAACTAATAATCACAAAATGATTGTATTTGAGATGTCAGAACATTTACTTTGTTTGCAAGAGTTTTGGGATTTGATTCTCTTTAGCCTCCAATAATTTCATTAAAATTTTGATAAAAAATAAAATAAATAAAATTTGGACTGCACCCGCTATAGCGTAAATAGCGTCCGCTATAGCGTAAATAACGTTCCTATAGCGCGAATTTAACGTTTTTCCATCCAAATAGCGGTTTTTCATAGCGTTTTTCGGCAAAAAAAGCTATTTCGTGAACTATAACGCAATATAGCGCGCATTTTAAAACAATGCTTGAAAACAATAGTATCTTTTAGAATGATGCTTTGGTGATGACCCTTCCTTCATTAAAAGATTACTTCTTTATGCTTATATATGAAAAGTATTGTTTAATTTGAGTTATGATTTGAATAATGCCATTATTATGAACGAAAAGATTTATTTTGCACACCATCTCTTGATATCTTTAGTCTGCATGAATTGTTTTATGTTATATGCATGTGTAAGGGAAGCATGATTTTGAGTTACTAATGTCATAATATTTGAACTTATAAAAATTTCAGATTGATCAATTGACAATTGAACTCGCAAGACGCATGAAAAATCCTATGCCGTGGGTTTCACAAACCGGTGTGTCTCAAAATGAAGTTCCAGGGAATGCGCTATGCGCATCGGGCTTAGAGAAACAAGTAGTTTCTGATGTGGCATATACAGCAATGGATGAGTTGATCTTCATGACCCAAACCCTCGAACCCTTGTGGATCCCCGTTTCTTTTGACGGGTACACTACATACTTACTCAACGAAAAAGAGTATTCTCGGTCTTTGTTTAGAGCTTGGCCAAGGAGACATGGATTCAGATCAGAAGCCACTCGTGCTTCTGCTATCGTTAAGACAGACCATACTAACATTATCACTGCTCTGATGGATTTGGTGAGAATCTAGTTTCGGTTATGTAAAATAAATAAATGGTAAAGCTTATCTAAATCATTTTAGAAGAGATTAACTAGCAACCTAGAAAGTTTAGTTTTTTCGCATAGAAAAGGGAAGCTTTTCAGCAAAGCGTTTTTGAGCTTAAAATCAAGCTTTTTGAGATTTGACGATAGCTCTATAAAAACAAAAGATAAACTTGCAACTCATTTAAGAACTTTTGTGTAACAGATCAAAGATAATGATGGTGCTGCGTTTCACAAAATATGAACAAAAATAGATTGATTTACAGTGTGTTATAATGTAGTAAGACAGCTAATTATACGAGAAAGGGCCTTGATTAACTACAACAGCTTTTTCGAAGGTCATGAATCATATCCTGTTTTTCTTTATGAATATTAGAATCAATGGGCGACTCTCTTTTGTGCAATAGTGGCAAAAGCCATACCGCTTGAGAAGTTGGTGACAGGGCGTGATGGAAGCTACGATGGAGCCCTACAAATGGTAATTTAGATAGAAGTCCATGATGTTCTAATAGAAAATACATATGATTTTCCTGACAAATCTTTTACAAGACGTACTTTTTTATTTTCTCAAGGTACATGCAGAGTATCAGATAATAACACCTCTAGTCCCAACTCGCGAAACAACTTTGGTAAGGTATTGCAAGCAGCGGGGTGAAGGAATTTGGGTTGTGGTCGATGTTTCCTTGGACAAGGTGGAACCTCATTCTGTAACGAGGTTCCAAAAACGAGCTTCTGGATGTGTAATTCAGCAATTGCGTAATGGATACTCCGAGGTAAAAGATACCAAGCTTGGGTAGTTGTTACTCTTCTAATCTATACTTGAAGTAAAAACAACAGTGTTCTGAAATAAAGTGAAATTTGGTAACAAGGTGGTATATTCATTCTAGCACAATTTTAAACCTAGAGTCTGATTTATTATATTATTGTTTAGATTACTTGGATCGAGCATATTGAAGTGGAGGATAAGGGTAACGATGGTATATACAGATCGGTGATTTTATCAGGAGTCGCATTTGGGGCGAAATATTGGCTTTCTATTCTTAATGGGCAATTTGAACGCTCTTCTTGCTGCGGTGCAACAGATCTTCCTGTTAATGAAGTGAACAATATCGGTAATTTCCGTATGAGCTTCGTTGTTTAAATCATGTGTCATGATAACTACACACGCAAGCTAAGATTGCCAAAAATCTTTCAAATCCTAGAAAGTTAGAGTAATGTCTTGATACAAAACAAATCATAGAAAATTACCATTAATTAACCAAAGAAAGACTTGATTTTCATTTAGCCACAAGGAAAAATGTTTCCCATTTAATGTTACTGTTGGCGTTGATTCGTTTGATAATTTGATTTTACATTTCAATGGAATGATGGATTGATTTCATCTTTTATCGCCATAAACTAATTTTCAGTTGGTATACTGTTTAATAAATTGGTTTCGCTTTTAATGGTCATAAACATCAAAAATCAAATTATGGAGCTGCAAATTAAGCAGGATTTAAGTGTAAAGTTTGTCCCATAATGGGAACTTCCCTAAGCATACACATAAAAATGAAAATATGGTTGATATACAACTATTTATGTATGCAGAAGGAAGGAAAATCTTATTGAAGCTTGCAGAAAGGATGGTGACGGGGTTTTGTAGTAGGGTGGGAGCCTCTTCTGCTAACTATTGGACCAATTTGTCACACATTGGTGGTGCTGAAGTAAAACTGATGATCAATAAAAGCGTCAACGAACAAGGTTGCCATAATGGCATCGTCGTCACCATCGCAACCTCTATCTGCCTTCCTACTGCACCAAGGAGAATATTTGATTTTTTCCATGATGAGAACAACCGAGATAAGGTGATTTTTCTCATTTCCTCATCTTCTTTTAGACAAGCTTGGGTCCTATGTTTTACAATCACGTTGGTACTCCTACGAGTTAGACTAAGCTTTTTCCCACTACCTACAAGTATGTACACTAAGGTCTCGTTTGGTTGCGGGAGCATTAATCCCGAAATAACAATCCAGGCAGATATTGTTGAATTTGTTTTGAAAATAATAGTCACGAGACTAATTATATCACACCTTCATAGATCATTTGATGACCTTTCTTTATGGTCTCGTCCTTCATTAACTAAACAAACATGGGTCTTGTGGACCAAGTACCCCAACCAAAGGAAGCCTAAGTATTATCTAATACAAGTATTGAGGAAGTAGTTTATAAATTTAAACTGTCATCTTCGGGTATTGTGCTTATGTTTCCCTATCTAATGGTTTCTTTAATGAATAATTCGATATTTTTTACTGAGAATACCCCTATTTATTTATTATTACCTAGATAAGCGTGCATAATGTTATTAACCTTTTCAAATGTATGGCGGTTTGGCCAATACAGTGGGACATCAATATCAATGGTGCAAATATGTATCAAGTGGCGAACATCACGACTGGAGAGATAGTCGGAAACGCCATTAAGTTGAGCCGCGTGAATGTAAGTTGGATAATATTCACTTACATAATAACTTAATCATATTTGGCGCCAAGATAATTTCGTAATTTATTAAGGAAAATCTGTATTTCTAAAGAATATGTATACATCAATGTAGCTCAATGCATCATTAAGAACCATTGAGTATCAAATGATAAACACAAATAGGAAAAAAAATCGGTGTGATTTAGCATTATGCACATCCGCACCAAATATTTAAAGTGGCATAAACGTCTGGTTTTCTTAAATCGGAAGCCTTAAATTTTGTACTTAATGTGTATTTCTCCCAATAAATTAAAAACTTTTTTGTCATATCAACTTATTTAGATGTATATTTCTCCCCATACATAACCACTTTTTTTGTCATATCGACTTATCTAGGGTATTTCAGAGAACTCGAACCGTATGTTGATCCTGCAAGAGAGTTTTGCTTACCCAACAGGGTTCTTCATCGTGTATTCACCAATTGATCTCTGTGTCATGACCGGGTTTATAGATGGTGGAGACACACATGGAATTCCTTTGCTACCTTCGGGATTTGCTATCCTTCCAGATGGTTCTGGTGGATCATTGTTCACGCTTTCGTTACAAGTTGTTGTGGACTCAGCCCTTGATGCCAAGCTTTCGCTTGCTGATGTTACCACTCTGAACAAACTCATGTCTGGTACTCTCGATAGGGTCAGGGGTCTTTTTGGGGTTCCATCTAATATAGGTATGTTTAGATTTTCTTAAAAAAGTTAGCGAGAAAGACATGGGACAGGATCAGGATAAGAAACATTTGACAGAAAAGATTTCTTAAAAAAATACATGCTTAATCGAGGGCTAAGAGACTAAGATGAGCTAGCGCTTGGCATGAATTTCAACCTCATGCTTCCCCTTGATTTAAGGGTTATCAAAGGCCAGTTTTTTGTAAATTGAAAAATAATTTTAAGATTTAGGACACATCATGCTAGCTTGTCCTATGTGTATCAGAGATTCTTGCTACAAAAATTGTGTAAAATTTCTGTTACCAACAAATGTAATTCATTGCTTGTGAGTTTCTACTGATAACACTAAAAATGAATAAATATATTATTTGCTTCATTTAGATACTAAGATTGTAATTCTCTTTCAGGATTTACTTTTATACCAATGGTTTTTGAATCGGTTATTTACTATGCTATGTTGGTTTTCACAGAGTAAGGAACAAGTCAAGTGGCCTTGGCAACTCCCGCTATACAAGATGTTGATGAGTCCAGATCATTATAGTATCGACCCGTTAATAAATAAATTTCAAAGAGTCTTGAGTATTCGAATAGACTTATTTTTTATTTTTACATACAAAAATACATACATTTCCAAAGTTTTAAGAACTATTCTACCTTTTCTGTTGCTCCAAATTTGAATTATTTGGAAAAGGTCCGAACTCCAGAGTCCAGATTATTCAATATGTTGACATCATTGTTTCTTTGAGCTTTGAAATTGCTCATAAACTTATTGGAAGGGCCAATAGAATGGCTATATTACGCGTGATTTCATTATATTTTATTTCCAATTATTTTATTTCTTTAGGGTGATTATATACTAAATAGTAGCTTAAGAATCAGTACTGGAGACAGCCCCGGTAAATAGGGAGAACTTTATAAGACAGTGATTAACATGTGTTACAGTGTTAGTGTGTGGGATGGGATTAGTAGTAGTACTAAATCTCTTTAGGCTACTCTGTAAGACTCAGTTTTGATTGTTTTATTTTGTAGGAAATTAATTTAGACATTTTGAAATCAGACCTTACTTTCCTCTTTGTTTTTACCTCCCAAAAAAGGTCCGAATCTATAGCAGAGGTTAGCTCTTGTTCAAAGTGTAACTCGAATGATTTATAGATTCAGTACACGGTTTTTATAAACGAGTTAGTGAATTGTGAGTAACATGCATCAGTTTTTTTTTTTAGTCAAACTTATTACAGACGTATTCAGTCTTCATAACATAGACTTTGATCTGATACGCATTTTCTCAAAATCTGAGAAGAATATATATAGAACCCTGATTTTTTTTGTAGAACCTGATATCTACGATAAAAAAGCAAAGGAATCTATGTAAAATAAGTAATGGAGTAACTAATATTTATTAAGACTTCAACTTTTTGTACTAATAATTATAAACCACGAAACAATTAAATGATACACGGTTGCTTTATAATCATTTGTCTTGAAAGATTGTAAAACTCCTTCGC
Organism: Primula veris; assembly: GCA_963682055.1. NCBI lineage: Eukaryota > Viridiplantae > Streptophyta > Magnoliopsida > Ericales > Primulaceae > Primula > Primula veris. The sequence continues at coordinate 7,809,668 of OY821742.1, read as the reverse complement.
CTCGGGCTTCTCAAAATTCTCCATATTCTTTTTGTGCATCTCTTAATTAACAAAATAAGATCAAGCGAGTGCATGTCTATGTTATGACATCATTTTTTTTCCTTTTACGCCACTTGGTTTGTTGAACTAGAGCGCCCAAAATTTTGTTCATATATATATAATACTGCCTCATCACCCCTTCAATTCATTTCAGTTCACTTTAGTTCAAAATTCAGATAAGACCTTCACAAAAAATCAAAATGTCGGATAATACTAGATGAGCGAGGAACATGCCTTGGCAAGGGTTGAAGCTTTAGTTGCAAAACATCATGCCTTGGCAAGGGTTGAAGCTTAATGAGCGAGGAACAGTTGTATCCAATGAGTATTTAGAACTAAATCAGTTGAGCGCATCCGATGAAAGTTTGCAGAATCATTCAACCCTTACTAGGGGCTGGTTGGCCATGGATCTTGATTTAAGCAAATTCTTTTACTAAAGTAGAACAATAAAATTACTAAAAACATATAAGAGACACTACGCACTCTCAAAGATCAAAAGTGCTTCATATTTAAATCATGTTGACTATCCAAATGTGGAATGTCTACTAAAATACATGTGAAGATTGGTTGTCTGAATTGATTGTCAACGTTCCAACCTTATGATAAATGCAAAAATTATCGAACCTCTATTGAAACGATTCACAGGCTAGCTAAATGTAGCAAATGAATTATTCGGGCAATTCAAAGGCTTCCCTATATTCTTGTTCATCCGAACATGTATAGCACTAGTCTGTTTTGTTGGGGTATAAGAAGTAAATAGGAAGTTATCATACCAAAAAAGATTCTTAAAATGATTAGAGTATTTGAACTGCTAGTATTCTGGTTTCTTTGCCTCTTCTGATTGCTTTTTCGGCATTTTTTGTATTTATTAAGTGTACGGAAATATTGATCAGTTTGTTATCGTTTTTCTTAAACGAAATAGCCATTATGGGGGCTTGGCCCATAAGCTTGAATATTTCTTTAATATTAATAAATGTCGGATATTGATTAAAAAAAAAGTCCTCGTTTTTAACGACGGTTGTTTGTATCTTGCCATTTTAACATCAAAAGAAAACTATGCACTAGCTTTTTCTTTGTACAAGTGCAATTATTTTCGTACAAAATAAGTTCATTGAAGCTATATAATTAATTAGCTAGTCTAAAGGAGAATTGTCTCGATTTATAATTATTAGTATAAAAAGTTGAAAACATAATAAATATTACTTATTACTTAATTCATATAACTTCTTTTGCATGTTTACTCTAGATATCACGTTCTGCTAAAAAAAGCAGGGTTTTACATATATATATATTGGGAGATTCCCTGATTAGTATATAAAATGAGACTTAATTTCTAAAATCCCGAATTGTCAAAACTCTTTTATCATTTGATACATATGTAATTTTATAGGATTATAATACCCTTGTACTTCATTAAATAGCATCTTTCAATACCACTAATTAATAGTATTAACATATTTAGTTTCCGTTTCTATATGTTTCTCAAAAATTTCCGTTGTACCAGTACTATTTTGAGAAACATATATATATATATATACACACATATATATATATATATATATATATTTCTCAAAATAGTACTTTCCTTTTTTACTACCATATATTGAAATAAAACTATTTCAAATTAAAAAAAAAAAATCCATTAAATTCATACAAGTTCATAGAGAAAAGAAAAGGAAAAAATTAAGTTCATGAAGACATTTTGTTTAAAAGAGAAAAAGGTGTTATAGAAAATTTTAGACAGAATAAAATAAAATAAATCGAGAGTTTCTTATAGCATCTGACTAGATAATGTTACGTGATATTCGCGTTGTAAGACTAAATAATAATACATTATTCATCATGATGCTACGTTATTCGCGTTGTAAGACTAAATAATAATACATTATAAGACTAAATGATACTACGTATGTGATGCATTATGATTCTACATGATGCTTTAATATTCTTTTTTATTTATAAAAAAGTACGAAGTATCTCATATCATTAAAACTATATAATATAATGTTACGTGATAATTCTACATGATGATTTTTTTCTCTCACTAGCTAATGTTATTATACAGGAGTAATACAATAATGCCACATGATGTTATATGATACTATATAAATACAATATTTGTCTCTCTTTTTTCTCAATAATGTTTTTTTGCTCAAATTGAATAATAATAGCATCATGACGCGTTATGAAAATTACAAATTATATGCATTACAAAGTTAAAAACAAATAGTAAAAATAAGTATAATCATGTAGTATATGTAGTAGCATATGTACTGGTATCATGTAACATATATAGTAACATCATGTATCATGTGTAGTAGCATTATGTAGCATCATGTAACATATATATATATATATATCATTCTATTATAATAAGTCAACCCAAATTAAATTTAACCACTTTTTTTCTAAAAATACTCCTACACATTTATATTAATTACAATAATATCTATTTATCATTTTCTCATATATATTCTTATGAGAAATCTATTTATCGGTTTGAAGTATGTATCGAGTTAACGTCGAGAAAGACATTATAGATTGAAATTACGATCTAAGAATCAGTTCTCATGCTGACTCTGTTGTTTCGGAAGCTTTACTTACCTAGAAATTTGTGCTATGCAAGGTTTTTTTTCTCTTTGTTTTTAATATAATTCTTACCTTCCAAAAAAAAAAACATTATAAAAATTTCACTAGAATGACCAAGTGTTAAATATATTAATTATTAACTGTATACTACTATACTAGACTATATGTTGCTGTATTCAAAAACATCCAAACGCCTAGATTAGCTTTTTTGGAAAGAAAAAATGACCATTATTGTTATCAATTATTTTGGATAAGTTAAATTTTATGATACTTTAGGATTTTCATACATGTATTTAGATATTACAAACTTCTCTTTTGGAGCTTCTTGAGTTAGCAACATGTGCTAACCAAGTTACTTTTTTTCGTTTTATAAATTATTTTGTTTCTTGCAAAAAAAAGTATCAACTTTTCAAGATATACCATCTCATTTTTGCAAAAAAATGAAACAAATAAGAAATATAATATTAGAAAGAACGAAATAAGACAACAAGATACATGAGGATAGAAGTAGACGATTTGTTTCCATTACCGCTAAATTTAGCAATATCTTGATATTTTGTTTTTAAATTTAGCAAAATTCACTTTAAAAACATATAATAGTATCATGATATTTTCTTGTAGTGAGATGATACATGTCATTCAAGTGTTGGCAGTGAACAAAAAAGGCCGACCTTAAAACTTATTTTTGGTATATATTAATATATAGCTTGATCTCATGGGGTCTCAAACGTAAAAAAAGTAAAAATAAAATTACATTAACAATAGAATAATGAACTGTTAAAAAAACCTCATACAGGTATACATGAATGGGTATAAAAAGTTTATTGGTACAATAAGTTAGGGTTGAGAAAAAGTAGTAGCTATATACAAAATAATGGTCCGCGAAGACTATCAAGACTGTAAAATTTCTTAGTGTAAGAAATGGTAACCTAATAATATCCCCAAGCTATATACTCTTTTTTATAAGAAACAATAATTATTCCCAAGAGGCGTTGTATTTATTATTTTTTTTATTATGATTTATGATGAGGCTAGTTTTGATAATTGATATGGTAATAAATTAATTTTTTCCTAATATGGTGGAGACCTTGAACCATTCTTATCCTCTTACAACATTAACTTTCTTACCATTTTTTATTTATTTTAGAAAAAGTATTATATATTTGTTCAAATATTCAATGCCCACAGTATTCCTCTGATATTTTTTCTCCATCTCTCTCCAAAGGTTATCAAGCAGTGTCACTAGTAAGTTTTTTATTGAGTATTAATTCAATGAGAAATTGTGGGTTGTTAGCTTTTTGTTTACATAGAATCATTATTTCTTTTGAATTAATTAGAAGTAGCATAAATTTCAACGGTTAGATCAATGCACGAACGCTATAACAACGTAAACGGAAGAAAACGTCTCATCCTAATAATGATGGGGCCTACACACTTATCAATGTTGTTTATTAATTTAATTCGAAGTTTCATCTATATTTATGTCATGAATTGCGCAATTCATGACATAAATATTATAACTGTTTCTTTCTCGCTTATTAGCAAGTAATTTTAATCTAGCTATTTCATGTTTTTTCCTGTCATCTCCTTGTACTATTTGGTATATAACATATACACATTATGTTAATTTAAAGAGAAGATGTCTCTCTTCTCAATTAAAATTATCGAAATAATATATAATAGGTAATTTAATAACTGATATCTATTTTGATATCCGAAACTCATATCTCATACCAAGTGTTCTTGAATCATAATTGATAAAAAAAAACCTTAGTTTTACATTTATTTGGCAAAAATGTTATTTTAACAAAAAATAAAACAAATTGTGATAATTAATGGCATAGATTTTGAAATAATCTTGCTCTAATAAAATAAAATTCCGCGAACATGTAGCACTAAAAATATGAATATATCGAGTTTTTAGTAGTTCTACTGGAATGACTGATTTAAATCATAGATATAATGAGGAAAAAAATTAGTGAATCATATGTTTAAAAGAGCAAGGGAACTTTTATTGTGACTAAAAGAGGATAAAACTAGTCATCTTCTAATTAACCTCATTTAAAAGAGCAAATGAGTTAAAAAAAACACTATTTTTCTCTTTATACTCATTAACCTTATTTCTCACCTTTTAACGTCATTAATGTGAACTTTTGAAATCACATACATACCAATGTGTTGGACATTATTATTTTCTTTATTTAGAATGTTAATAATGATTATCATCGTGCTTCATTAGTTCCTATACTTGCCTAGACTTAAATGCATGCACATATTCATATTGATTCAACCTTTAACATCAATGGCTTAAGTTTTTCACAATTCCTTGTATCAAATACATGATTCAGCCATTTGTTTTTACTTTAAGGTAGGGTTCACCTAACGTGACGGACAATCAGATCATGATCCCTACGATGAGCCAACTTAGCTTTGTAGAAACCGATGGTAGAGGGGTGACAGATGGAGATGACAATGGTGTTGGGTTTGGAAATGAACCGGTTGAAAATGTTGGCGGCAGCACCAATTGTGGCACCGGAAAAAAGAAATACCACCGCCATAATAACCACCAAACTCAACAACTCGAAAAGTAAGTGCATAGAACTTTTGAAGGAAGAATATTAGTATATAAATTACTTAAAATAACCGCACCCAATATTGTTTCATCTTAGAAATCTATTTTGTCATTATAGTTCAACTGAAATCATAAAAGTAACGAAGTGCATATATAAATGTCATTACATGACAAAAAAATTAACTTTGATGCATATATCTTTCTTTATGTAATTATATTTAATGTTTAAAATACTATAGGTTTTCTATGTAACCTCTATTTAACCATAACTCGGTTTAGTAATATTTTCTCTGTCTCAATGTTACGATTGTAGTTTTTTCAAGACTTGCCCAAATCCAAATGACAAGCAGAGGAAATTACTAAGCCGTAACTTGGCATTGGAGCCTCTGCAGGTCCGGTTTTGGTTCCAAAACAAACGCAATCAAATAAAGGTTTAGTTCAACACCTCACTTTTTTAATTCTCACTCTATCTAGTCTCTTGTACAGTTTTTTCATTTTTTGAAATGTATCTACACTAATCCAGTTTAAGCTATATATATATAGACTTTGACATCAACAAATAACTTAAAGGATATTAAACACCTTTCTTGGGCTCCTTTGCTTGTATCTTACAAGTGCTAGAGTATAACTTTTTAGGTGAAAAACATAATTAGGCAATAGACGGATTCGCTTTGTAGAAATTAATAAGTACCCGTGTAATCGAAAAGTGAAGCATATATACTTTTGAAAATTATAAATCACAATATTAAATAAAGAAGGGTTTTATTCTGCCTCCAAAGTATAAACCCGAACCATCGCATAGAATCATTTAGTCTTGTAAAAACGAAGTGTCACGTAGTATTATAGAGTCTGATGCTACAAGAATCTCCCAATCTGTCCTTTATTTTTCACATTCTTTTTAAAAAAAATTAGTGGCGCCTGTTCTTTTATTATATTAACGTCACTCATGAATTAATTTGTTTTTTTTTTGTTTCTTATGAGCTTGAATATAAATTAGAATTTTTTTAATTTTTGAAATAATTTTAGTTAAGTGGGAGTAGAAAAGGAAGTAGTAACTAATAGAGAAATATTTGGGAGGGGTGGATTTAATGAAAGGGGTATATTGGTAGTGGAGAATTGGATATTTATCTATCTTGTATAAAACACAAGTAGGCATTTATTGACATTGAGTCATAAAGTATGAAATTACGTTTTCTTTTCATCTCTCTATATTTGTATGTATAGTTTTATTAAGCTATCTTCTCCCTTAACTAATTTTGTTTGTTTTTTTTTTTTTTTTTTTTGTTATGGTGTATTTTTGCGCAAAATATGAGATTTTTTTTTAGATTTGAACACATTAGGTTGAATTATTTATTAGAATAGAGGTTTTTGAGGTTTCTTAATTGATTCGTGAAGTCAAATTGGCCTTTTGAATTTAAACTCTTGTCCTATTCATGTTTCAGAAAAATTAACGTCAACGAAAGTAGGCTTTTGAGAAATCGCATCTGACAAATGGATGTCGTAGATTCTTTATTTTTTTCTTTCTATTTTCATTTTTTTCTTTTCGATTATATGTTGATATGTTGGTGACGAATAACATTAAAGAGACTAGGACGTCCATGCAAAACTATGAACCACGGGTACGAGTTTAGGGTACGGTTATAGTATGATAGGAGTAGAACTTACGAGAATATGCTAATTTTGAAATTTAACAATAGTAGTATGGAAAACAATCGACCCAGTTTGTACCCAAGGTACCGGATGCACGCTATATATGTATCCTATATGGGTACGTTTAAATTTCTAAATTACCCTAAGGTAAGTCATAACATCCCTTGAGCTTAGCTGACGTTGGATCGGTAGGCGAAAAAAAATCATAATTTCAATTATCATATAGAAATTTCAGTAAAAGTTATATATATATATATAAACATGTTCATTTAATAGCATAGATTAAAGTATGGTTTAATTGTTGATTTATGTGCCTATATTTCTTCCAATGTCATGGGTTCGACTCTCGCTGTTTTAAAATTTTCCATTAAATTTTATATGCTAAACTAGAAAATTTCTCAATTAATAGGTGAATAAAAGTCAAACTACTCTCTCTAAATAACTTAAAACTTCTATTTGTAACATATTTGACAATATAATAATTTACATATTTGCTATATTTTTAATACCCAACAATATATTTTCTTGTCTCCGAGTTAAGTTAAACAAAATGAGCCCAAATTTATTCTAAACTTAGGTACTGAATTGTTAGGGTCGTCTTGCTTGTGTTTCATAGCTTTGATATAATGAGAATGAATTGTAACTTATATATTGGGTTAGGAGTTACAAAAATGTATGAGAATTTTAAACATTAGTAGGTATGTACGTACTTGAAAAATAATGTGCATCCGGAAAAAGTAGGCATACTTTGAAAATTCGGGTATAAATTTTGAAGCATAAAAAAAAGGCATGAAGTATGAAAGTATGGTTTGAAGTCGGAAAAAATATATGAAGTTGGTAGCGAAAGGGTATGGAGTCGGTAAATACGGCATGGACCTTGAAAATTTGGTATGATATTTAAAAGTTTGGGTATGAACTGAAAGATGTTTCGGTGAAAGATCTTCTTTTGGTTGAAAAGGTATTTTTTTTTAAAAGGATTGAAAATAACTTTTGAAATAGGTGGGTTTTTTCAAAAAAAGTTTCCAAAATTTACTTCTAGTTTGTAGTATATTACGAATATTTATTACCCTTATTATTATTATTATTATATTTTTTTGTTTATAAAGGGAGAAGGTTGGTATGGGGAGTTCGTTTAAGTATATTTTTAAGGAGTGATAGTTTTTTTGAAAGAAATAATTGATCATATGTATTTTAGATACAATATATAGCTTGTGTACAATATATAACTTTTTCGTCATTTTCCCTTTTGAATTTTGCAATACCCCTCAGCTACAACATGAGAGGCATGAGAACTTTCAAATTCAACTAGAGCATGAGACGCTTCATGCTCAAAATATGAAGCTAATAGACATACTCACAAACTCCACTTGTCGCGCTTGTGGTGGTCCAAATGTTGTCAATGATTTGTCTTTTCACGAACATCATTTGCGAATGGAGAATGTCCGTTTGAAAGATATGGTATGTTGCTTGTTAACTATTTATTTAAATAATGTTCAATCCGTCTTTAAATAATTGTCCATTATTCCATTATTCCAAAATAAGTGTCCGTTTTCCTAATTTATTAATGAAAAAATGATAAAAGTACAATAATATCCTCATATATTGCAATGAATACATTTCAAAAATTGATAGTAGTAATTATTTAATTTAAATTAGGACTATATTTGTAACTTTAAAATACAATTAATGATAACTTTTAATATTTACCAAAATTCAAGGAGTACACTTAAAAAGTGACGGATGGAGTATATGTTTAACATTGGTTTGACATGCATTTTGAACTTGGTTAATTTTGTAACCTAAGACTTCAATTTACCCTAAAACCACATGTCGTTGTCAGGAATAATGCCTTGCGGATTAAGATGAAACTATGAAAAATCATTTGGGTAAAATGGTTAAAATATTTGTGTAGTGTATTATTAGTTTTAAGTTAAGAGAACGTATTTAATTGTCCGAAGCCTTATATATATTTCTATTATATTAAGACATTTCTACAAATAGATAAAACAGATTCTGTTTTTTCATGCATTAATTGATTAATTCACATGTTCCCGTGTGAGTAAAGATTAATTTAAACTTCATTTTTAGCTCTTTATTCTAGTTCAAGACTACCTTTGACAACCGGTTTACGTATGATTATGAGTGGATAACAAAAGGCCATTTAAGAATTTATAAACACACTAATTTGTATGTACCATGAATATTAAATGGTGCAAACCAGAAAATTCTAAATTTATGATTCAGAATGCTGCTTTGGTGATAATCCTTCCATCAATAAAAGATTTCTTCTTTATGCTTATATATGAAAAGTACCGTTGAAATTGATTTATGATTTGAATAATGTCATTAATAATATTTAATGAAAAGAATTATTTTGCACACCGTCTCTTGCTATCTTTAGTCTGCACGAAGTGTTTTATGTTAATTTAAAAGAATCAGTTTTTTAGTCATAATTTTGTAATATTTGAACTTATAACCATTTCAGATTGATCGGATGACCAATGCATTGGACTTAAAGAAACAAGTGGTGGCTAACGTGGCGTGTGCAGCAATGGATGAGTTGGTGTTTATGATCCAAACTCTCGAACCCATGTGGATCCCCGTTTCTATTGACGGGTACACTACTTACTTACTCAACGAAGAAGAGTATTCTCGGTCTTTGTTTAGATCTTGGCCAAGGAGACCTGGGTTCAGATCGGAAGCCACTCGTGATTCTGCTATTGTTAAGACAACCCATACTAACATTATCACTGCTCTAATGAATGTTGTAAGTATCTACTTTCAGTTATATAAAATAAATAAATGGTAAAGCTTATCGAAATCATTTTTACGAGAGAATAACTGAAAGCATAAAAAGTTGAGCTTTTTCGTTTAGAAAAGCCTGGTAAGCTTGTCAGCAAAGCGTTTTTATGCTTTAAATCAACCTTTTTGAGGGTTGAAGTGAGCTCTTTCAAAACAAATGATAAACTTGCAACTCATTTAAGGGATTTTTGTGCAATAGAGAAAAGATAACGATGGTGCCGCTTTTTACAAAAGATGAAAATGTTAGATTGATTTATAGTATTTTACAATGCAGTGAGCCAAGGCAATCTTTGAGAAAGGACATTGAGTAATTAAAACAACTTTTTCTAGGTCATGAATCATATCCTATTTTCTTTTATGAATATTAGAATCAATGGGCGACTCTCTTTTGTGAAATCGTGGCAAAAGCCATACCGCTTGAGCAGTTGGCGATAGGGCGTGATGGAAGCTATGATGGAGCCTTACAACTGGTAATTATAAGATATAAAAGTGCATGATGTTCTTATAGAAAGTACATATCATTTTCCTGATAATTTTTTACAAGACTTACTTTTTTATTTTCTCAGATACATGCAGAGTATCAGATAATAACACCTCTCGTCCCAACTAGGGAGACGACTTTGGTAAGGTATTGCAAGCAGCGGGGTGAGGGAATTTGGGTTGTGGTTGATGTTTCCTTAGACGGGATGAAAGCTGATTCTTTAACGAGATTCCAAAAACGAGCTTCCGGATGTGTAATTCAGCAATTGCCTGATGGATACTCCGAGGTAAAAGATAACCACCTTGGGTAATTGTTACTTTTCTAATTTATAACTGAAGTAAAAACAACAGTGTTCTGTAATAATGTGGAAGTGGTAACAAGGTGTTATATTCATTTTGGCACAATTTTAGACCTAGATTCTGATTCATCCTAGTGTTGACCAGATTACTTGGATTGAGCACGTTGACGTGGAGGATAAAGGGAACGAAGGTATATACAGATCGGTGATTTCCTCAGGAGCCGGATTTGGGGCTAAGTATTGGCTTTCCATTCTTAATGGGAAAATTGAACGCTTTTCTTGTTGCGGTGCAACGGATCTTCCTACTAATGAAGTGAACAATATCGGTAATTTCGAAATGAGTTACTTTGTTTAAATCATTCGTCAGAATAACTAGACACGCACACTAAGATTGTCAAATCCTAGAAAGTTAGAGTAATGACTTGATACAAATCAAATTATAGATAATTACCATCAAGTGACCAACGAAAGACTTTATATTCATTTAGCTAAAATAAAAAACTCGTTTCCCATTTTATGTTATGTTTGGTCAATTCATTTGATAATTTGATTTTACATTGATATGGTGTTCAATGAACTGATTTCATTTTTTATCGGCATAAACTGATTTTCAATTGGGCTATTGTTTAATAAACTTGGTTTCGCTTTTAATGGTATAAACATCAACAATTAATTTATGGAGATGCATATTGAGCTGCGTAAAGTTTGTCTCGTAATGGAAACTTCCCTAAGTATATGCATAAAAATGAAAATATGGTTGATATACGACTATTTGTGTATACAGAAGGAAGGAAAATCTTATTGAAGCTCGGAGAAAGGATAATGACGGGGTTTTGTAGTAGGGTGGGAGCTTCTGATGCTAACAATTGGACAACACTGTCTCTTATTGGACATGATGAAGTTAAGGTGATGACTCATAAAAGCGTCAACGAACAAGGTTGCCATAATGGCATTGTCATCAGCGTCGCAACCTCAATCTGCCTTCCTACAGCACCGAGGAAAGTATTCGATTTTTTCTTTGATGGGAACAACCGAGCTAAGGTGATTTTTCTCATTTCTGCATCTTCCTTTAGACCAACTATATGACAAGCTAGGGTCCCATGTTTTACGACCACGTTGGTACTCCTACGAGTTTGACTAAGCTTTTACCACTACTTACAAGTATGTACATGAAGGTCTTGTTTGGTTGCGGGAGCACTAGTCTCAAACTAATAATCCAAACAGATGTTGATCAGTAGGTTTTGAAAATATGATGGAATTAATAGTCCTAAGTAGGGGTGGGCACGAGACGAATTGGGACGGATTCGTAAAATTTAAATCTCAACTCAACTCAACCCAACCCAACCCATTATAATTAAAATAACAACTCAACACAATCCAACCCGCAAAAAATATTACGGATTGGGACAGCTTTATTCTTAAATTTTTATTTTAGTCATTTATTTTTAATAGTTTACACAATCAGCTTAAATTTTAAAATAAATTGTATCTTTCAAAGAGAAATAAAAATTAAAACCAATTATAATACGTTTATAACATTCACAGTAAGTAAGAAAACTAAAATGTAATAATACCGGGAGTTTGTTATCTTTATTTTTTTATATATATAGAGCGGGTTGTAATGGGTTGGTGCGGATTAACTCGCGGTTTACTAACCCTAACCCAACCCGCAAAATATATAATGGATTGTGGCGGGATGGATTGACTTTTTTTGCACACTCAACCCACCCCAACCCGTGCAGATTGGGTTACGGGTTGGGTTTACGAATTTTTTACCCACTCCTAGTCCTGAGAGTCTGACTAATAATAATATAATATCACACATTCAACGATCATTTGATTTTCGGCCTTCATTTATGGTCCCGTCCTTCATTAACCAAACAAACATGAGCTTTGTGGACCCCATAGATTCTGGTGTAAGTCTCATAACCAAGTAACCAAACCAAAGCCTAAGTATTATCCAATGTTTTAAATAGCGTTATTGCTATCATAGCAAATAGCGTAGTAACGTAGCGGTTTGCGGTGTAATTTTTGGTGCCTAAATATATAACAATATAGCACAATGGTCATACAATTTATACTAATTATGTTAACAAAATTAAAAGTTAAAAGAATTAGTTGTGGTTTATTTGGTTAAGAAAAAGAAACACATGCTATGTTAAAAAATTATGACGTTTTTTTTTAATTATTTGGGAATAAATGTGTTTTATTAATTACTATAGAGGGAATTTATGACATGTTATTTACTACAATAGCGAATATATGACATGTTATTAACTTTAGGGGATAATTGTGACATATTATATACTAAAGAGGGTAATTGTGACATGTTATATACCGTATGGGGTCAACCCAGTATTTACGCTATCAGTCCACTGTGTTCTGTTTTAAAAACTCGTTATTTACACGAGCAGTTCAATAATTTCGTGCCTTTTACGCTTTTAGTCCCAATAGCGCGAATTTAGCGCTTTTCCATCCAAATAGCGGTTTATCCATGCGTTTTTTCAAAAAAAAAATGTTATTTCACGCAACATAGCGCGTTTTTTGAAACATGGGTATTATATGATGCCAGTATTGAGAAAGTAGTTTATTAATTTTAATTGACATATTCAGGTATTGTGCTTATGTTTCCCTATCTAAGGCTTTCTTTCATGAATAATTTGATATTTTTTAACTGAAAATACCCCCATTTCTTTATTAATCTAGATAAGCGTGCATACTGTTATTAACCTTTTCGAATGTATGGCAAATACAGTGGGACATCCTTATCAATGGTGCAAATATGTATCAAATGGAGAACATCCCTACTGGAGAGTTAGCTGGAAACGCTATTAAGTTGAGCCACATGAACGTAAGTTGGATAATTTACACTTACATATCGACACTATCATGTTTAGCGCTAACAAAATTTCACACTTTATTAAGAAACAGTATCTTTTTTTGAATATGTACGTATCAATGTTGCATCATTGAGTATCAAATGATAATCACAAAGAGGAAAAAGAGTCGATATGATTGAGAACTATTGCGCATCCGCACCAAATTTCAAAAGTGATTTTAACCGTGGATTTTCCAGAATTTGTACTAAATGTCTAGTTCTTCACATAAATTAACCACTTTTTTATCATATCAACTTATCTAGGGTATTCCAGAGAACCCAAACAGTATGCTCATTCTACAAGAGAGTTTTGCTTACCCAACAGGGTTCTTCATTGTGTATTCACCCATTGAGCCCAGTGATATGACCGCAGTGTTAGACAGTGGAGACATAAATAGTGTTCGTTTGCTACCCTCGGGATTTGCCATCCTTCCAAATGGTTCTGGTGGGTCATTGCTCACGCTTTCATTGCAGTTTCTGGTCAACTCAGCCATTGATGCCAAGCTCTCCCATGCTGATTTGACGTCTGCTTTCAGCCTCATGTCTGGTACTCTCGATAGGGTCAGGGCTTTTATTGGGATGCCATCGAATAGTGGTAAGTTTAGATTTTCTTAAAAAAGTTAGCAAGAAATAGATGGGAGAGGATCAGTATTAAAACATTTGACACAAAATATCTCACTACAAAAATACGCGTTTAATCCAGGGCTAAGAGACTAAGATAAGCTAGCTTTTGGTATAAATTTCAACCTCATGCTTTCCTTTGATTTAAGGGATGTCAAGGGCCGTTTTTTCTAGAAACTGGAAAATAATTTTAAGATTTATGAAACAATATGCTAGCTTGTCCAGTGTATTGAAGATATTTTCGCTATAAAAATTGTGTAAAATTTCTGTTACCGGCAAAATGGAATTCATCGCTTGCTACCGATAACACTGAAGAGATTATTAAAAAGGAACTAATAACATTTAGATGATGAGAGTCTATTTCTCTTTCAGGATTTACTCTTATCCCAATTGTCTTTGAATCACTGTTTTAAAAATCGTGCTATATTACACAACATTTCGCGATATAACGCTTTTCGAAATAAAATTGCCTATGCTAAAACGCTATTTGGGTGGAAAAACGTTAAATTCGCGCTATTGGGACCAAAAACGCAAAAAGCGCGAATCTAAATAATTAATATATGTTGTTTAATTTTCACAAAAGATTGTTAGTTCAGATGGTTGTAACATTGCATTCTGTCCCATTGGACCCAAGTTTGAAACTCACTAGCATCAACATTTTTTTGGTTTTTGCAGAGTAAGAAACAAGGGAGAGTACCTTTCCAACTCTGCTATAGAAGATGCTGATGAGTCCATATTTTGCAGAGTCATTTTTTTTTACATGCAGAACTACATACATTTCCCAAGTTTTAAGAACTATTCTACCTTTTTTATTTCCAAATTTGAATTGTTTTGAAGAGGTCTGGAACTTTAGAGTCCAGATTATTGAATTTGTTGACATCGCTGTTTCTTTGATTTCGAAGTTTGAAAATGCTCATAAATTTATTGCAGCCCCCCCTTCTTCATAAAATCCATTTTATAATGATTAAGCTTTTTATGATGTGTAAAGGTGGTCTAGTACAGCACAAAAAAATGTGCTTGAAGGGCCAATGAAATCGCTATATTATGCGGGATTTTGTTGTGGTTCATTTCCAATTGTTTTCTTACTTTAGGGTGATTATATGCTAAATAGTAGCGACATTAGTAGTTTAAGAATCAATACTGGAGACAACACGGGTAAATAGCGAGAACTTTATAAGACAGTGTTTAGCATGTGTTAGGGTGAGATGGGATTAGTATTGAGTAGAAGTACCATAGCTTTTTTAGGCTATGTATGACTCAATTTTGATGTTTTATTGTGTAGGAGGTTAACTTTTGTTTAAAGTGTAATTGGAATGATCAGTACATAGTTTTTTTTAAAGGAGATAGTGATTAACACTTTTGCCGATTAGTGAGTTACGTAGTCAGTTATTTAGGAGTAAACTTGTTACAATACCCTTTTTAATTTCATTAACTTAATTAGTATATGATTTATGATATGCCTGGTCATTCTAGTGATATCTTCTATGATATGCCTGGTCGTATTTTCAATCTAGAAAGTCCTTCCTGGCATCTACTCAAATAGACTAGAACTGATAAATAGTTTCTCGAAAACTGAGAAGAATATAAAACCCTAAAATTTTTTTTAGCACAATCTGATATCTAGAGTAAAAAAGCAAAAGAAGTATGTAAAATAACTGATAATTATTACTACTTCAACTCTTCGTACTAATAGTTATAAACCGAGACAGTCTCTACTCTAAACTAGCTAATAGCTTCAACTAATTTATTTTCCCGTACAAATTATTCTATATACTGTTTCAACTAAAACCACAAAAGTAGAGGGGGGAACAGCGGCTCTAATGTCACGCCCAAAAATCCATAAACACGGATATCGAGGCATGACCTTTTTGAAAAAAAGAAAACAGAACCTGTTGGTACGAAATTAAAAATTTTTAAAAAGAAAAGACTAGCGAGCTAAAGGAAAGTTTAAACAAATAAATATAGAATTTACCAAACGCGGCTACATGACCAAATAGTTTTGACAACTTATAAAAATTACCAAACGAAAGTAAATTGCCCATAGGCTACAACCTCAAGATAAAATCTAAGTGAAAAGGAAATGAAAGCCCGAGCCCACGTGATGTATTGCCATAGCTTCTAACCGAACGTCTCAACCTAAAATGTACCTGAAATACAAAATTGTAACGGTGAGTCCCACGCACATAACTAGACGGGACGGCACCACAAATACCGTCACTCCATCCCAAGTATGCAATAGCTCACAAATTCTACAACTATGATAATCGACGTATAAAAGGAAATATAATAACATTCTACAACTACGATAATCGACGTATAAAAGGGAATATAATAACATTCTACAACGGGATAAATTAAATAACGTCTACATAAATCTATAGCAAACATGGACCTCTCATGCCACATACCCCAGTCCGTAAGGTAGGTCATTTCCTATCCCCTCGGCCGTCTTCTGTCCCCGGAATTAGGAAGAGACAGAGACCATTGCTAACATAAAAGTAGATTTAAAGTGCGTACTTGGACCTCTCATGCCACTCGTCCCAGTACGTAAGACGAGTCATTCCCTATCCCCACGGCCGTCTTCTGTCCCCGGAATTAGGAAGAGACAGAGACCATTGCTAACAGAAAAATAAATAGAGTGCACACTAGGACCTCTCATGCCACTCGCCCCAGTCCGTAAGACGAGTCATTCCCTATCCCCACGGCCGTCTTCTGTCCCCGAAATTAGGAAGAGACAGAGACCATTGCTAATGTATCAATATTAAGGCCTCGGCCAATAATATTATACTATTTATATAACACAATCTCATACATATCAATATTAAGGCCTCGGCCAATAATGTTATACTATTCAAATAACACAATCTCATACGTCACGTAACGTAATACAACATAATCCAAAAGCATAGGTGCTAGATTCACAACTAACCAAACAAGTCTAATCAACATAAAGACTCATTCAGGCATTTTAACAAACACCTTGTATACGCAATATAAAACACATCTTTATTCAACAATAATTTACCCAATTCTATCAGCAACCATAATAATACATAATCAATGCATATAACACGCAACCCATTAATATTATCATTAATCCGAAATCAAGATACTAAATCCACAACTAATCCAAAATCAAAGAAGCAAATTAAAAATATAACAACTAACCCCAATTAACAATTTAAGAACATAATTAATATAAAAGGCAAAAACCCTCAATTTATACTAAACGTAAAACCTAATACTAACATACACCCTCGTCTAGTCGCAATGGATAACCCCCGTTACCTTAGAGCGTAGAGGAGATGCTTTCGGTGAGAACCCGCTAATGGTGGTTTTCTCTTCTTCTTCTTCTTCTTCTTCTTCTTCTCTTTTCTCTCTTTTTCTCTCTTTTCTCTTGGCTGATTTTTTTTTTAGGTTTAAAGAATAGAAAAGTGGGCTGATTTTTAGGTATAGAAAAAACTGTTTTTACAAAGTTTGTGGAAGCGAACTATTTGGTCCCCAAAGTTCTAAAAGCTAACTTTTAATCAAAAATATTAATAAACTACTCAATAATAACAAATCTTTAGAAACAAATCTATTGGGTCCTTTTTATTTATAAAATTAGTAACAGGTTTTAAAAATAAAACTTTTCGGAAGAGTTTTGGTTTTTTGCTAAAAATTAGTCGAGTGACCGGTTTTTAGTAAAATTTGTATAAAACGTTTTTGGATAAATTAATACCTAATTAAAAACACTTATAAAAATACGGGATGTTACAACTAACCCTCCTTAAAAGAATTTCGTCCCGAAATTTCCTTTCTAAACAACTATATCCAGGAATTATAAACTTCTATAAACAAGGCCATAAAAATTTTAAACGTACAATGCGTGACATAATTCAAGAAATAACATACGCAGGGTTCACAACCCGTAACAACTCCATAACTCAAATAAAATAAACTCCAGATAATGCACAACATGTGAGAATAACCGCCTGTATACAATATCTAACAAAATAGAAGACGACAATGTAAAATAAGCGGCTGCAACAAAAAAGTTAATAAAGTAAACTAAGCTGCTATGCTTCTACCTCAACAACTCCATACATCTACAAAGCCCCAAATATGGTAAACACCTATATGCAATATCAAACATAATAAAAGAGAACTCAACAACTCCGTAAACTCTAGGCGTTATAACAAAAATAAACTCCAAACTCTAGGCGTTACAACCCTTCCCCGATAAAGAAATTTCGTCCCGAAATTAGAATGCATCTAAAGAAAAGTACCTAAAGAAAAGTCGAGATTAGGATATTTCCTCTTCATCTCATCCTCGCCTTCCCAAGTTGCCTCCTCGGCCCCGTGGTGTTTCCAAACCACATTTACCAATCTAATAGTGTTTCCTCGAAGTTCCTTCTCTTGCACATCGATAATTCTCATAGGTCCCACTTCGTAGGTCACATCCGCACTAACCTCAATGTCCTTAAAGTCCACCACGTGTGAAGGGTCATGATGGTACTTTTTCAACATTGACACATGGAACACCGGGTGAACCCCCGCCAACTTTGGTGGCAAGTCCAACCGATATGCAACTTCTCCAACTCGGTCCACGATCTCAAATGGTCCGATAAATCTTGGGCTCAACTTTCCTTTAGAGCCAAACCTCATAATCCTCTTCCTGGGCGAAACCCGCAAAAATACTTGATCCCCCTTTTCGAACTCCAAAGGTCTCCTCCTCTTATCCGCATAACTCTTTTGCCTACTTCGGGCCGTCTCAAGCCTTTGTCGAATTAACTTAATCTTTTCTGTCGTTTCTTGAACCAATTGCGGTCCTAACATTTCCGCTTCCCCCACCTCGGTCCAACACACCGGAGACCTACACGGCCGCCCGTATAAAGCCTCGAAAGGTGCCATGCCAATACTAGCTTGAAAGCTATTATTATACGCAAACTCCACTAAGGGTAGATGGCTCTCCCAGCCTCCCTTGAAGTCATTCACACATGCGTGCAACATATCCTCTAGTAGTTGGATAGTTTGCTCCGATTGTCCATCCGTTTGGGGATGAAATGCCGTACTCATTGTCAACTTGGTCCCTAAGGCATTTTGCAATGCACCCCAGAACCTCAACACAAATCTCGCGTCTCGATCCGATACTATCGAAATCGGCACCCCATGAAGTCTAACAATTTCCTTAATATACTTCCGTCCCAAGATTTCCACCGAATTTGTCATCTTGATTGCAATGAAGTGTGCGGATTTGGTCAAACGGTCGACCACAACCCACACAGCGTCATTCCCACTTACCGATCTAGGTAAGTTGGTCACAAAGTCCATTGCTATCCTTTCCCACTTCCATTCCGCTACCGGTAAGGGTTGGAGCATACCCGCCGGCCTTTGGTGTTCCGCTTTCACTTGCTGGCAAGTTAGACACCTGCTAACATATGAAGCTACATCTCGTTTCATTCCGGGCCACCAAAACTGTCTTTTCGCATCATGGTACATTTTCATCCCGTCGGGATGAACGGCTAATCGGGAGTGGTAAAACTCCTTTAATACCTCGTTCCTCATGTTTTCTGTCACATAAGTCCTTCCCTTATAGCGTAGTCCTCCATCGGTTCCTTTCGTCCAACCCTCTAATCCTTCGCTCGAACTTATCCGTTTCTCAAAGTTCTCCACTTTCTCGTCCCCATCTTGCGCTTCCAAAACTCTACTCACAAGTTCCGGTTGTACCACTATCGTGTACAAAGTCCCCACATTAACCTCTCCCAATTCCAAGTCGAACTCGTTCACTTTTCCCATCATCCTCCATTCGTCGATCGCCACATGCGCTAAGGTCGCATGGGACTTTCGACTCAAAGCATCCGCCACTACATTGGCATTTCCCGGATGATAGTGCAAGTCATAGTCGTACTGTTCCAGATATTCCATCCATCGTCGTTGCCGCATATTTAGATCATGTTGGGTAAAGATATGCCCTAAGCTCTTGTGATCCGAGAAGACTTCGAACTTTTCCCCGAACAGATAATGCCTCCATATCTTCAACGCATGAACTATTGCCGCTAGCTCTAGGTCATGAGTCGGATAATTCTTTTCGTGAATCTTCAGTTGTCGCGAAGCATATGCGATAACCTTTCCGTCTTGCATTAAGACGCAACCCAAACCTTCCTTCGAAGCATCGCAATACACTTGATAACCCTTCCCTTGCTCGGGAATAACTAGTATGGGGGAACTAGTCAACCGTTTCTTGAGCTTTAGGAAAGCTTTCTCGCAAGCCTCACTCCACACGAACTTCACCCCTTTCTTGGTAAGGTAAGTCATTGGAGTCGCTAACTTAGAGAAATCCTTAACGAACCGTCGATAGTATCCCGCTAAACCCAAGAAACTTCGAATCTCGAACACATTCTTCGGTTGTGCCCATTTCGAAACTGCCTCAATTTTCGTCGTGTCAACCTTTACCCCTTCTTCCGAGATCACATGTCCCAAAAATTTCACCTCATTTAGCCAAAATTCACATTTACTAAATTTTCCGTAAAGTTGGTGCTCTCTCAACGTGAGCAACGCTAAATGGAGATGGTCCTCGTGTTCCTCTTTTGAACTCGAGTAAATCAAGATATCGTCACGAAGACCACTACGAACTTGTCGAGATACTCCTTAAATATCCGGTTCATTAATTCCATAAATGCCGCCGGCGCATTAGTTAACCCGAATGGCATGACCACAAACTCATAGTGACCATACCGAGTCCTAAAGGCCATTTTCAAAATATCCTCATCTTTCACTCTCAATTGGTGATAGCCTGATCGTAAGTCAATTTTTGAAAAGAACGTTGCTCCCTTCAGTTGGTCAAACAAATCGTCAATTCGAGGTAGTGGGTACTTATTCTTAATAGTCACCCTATTTAGCTTTCGATAGTCGATGCACATCCTCATCGATCCATCCTTTTTTTGCACAAATAAGGTCGGTGCCGCCCACGGTGACGTACTCCGTCTAATAAACCCCTTCCCTAGCAGTTCTTCTAACTGCTTACTTAACTCTTTTAACTCAGCAGGTGCCAATCGGTACGGGGAAATGGCTATGGGTGCCGTTCCCGGTACCAAATCGATAGAAAAATCTAACTCTCTTTTCGGTGGTAACCCAGGTAGATCCTTCGGAAACACATCTCTAAAATCGTCCACTACGTGTGGCCACATTTACACTTCCTCGTCGTTATCCACTATCAAGAGACTAGCCAAAAGACAAGACAGGTTGCCCATAACCCGCTTGGAATAATAAGGAATAGAAGAAAGGGTAGCGTCCCTTTCTCCACGAAAGAACACTTCATCTCCGGATGAAGTCGTAAGGAAAATTTTTCGTCGAACACAGTCGATGAAAGAGTTGAAATGAACCAACCAGTCCATTCCAAGTATCAGGTCGAATCCCGACATCTCTATAACAACTAAATCATATATAAATAAGTGGTCCGCGACCACCATCTCACAAGACCGACACACTCGGTCCAACACAACTCGACCCCCAACAGGAGTCTCTACAATGATCGGGTTCTCTAGAATCCCTATTTCTAACGACAAAGACTCAACTAGATTTCTAGATATAAAAGAACGCGAAGCCCCCGTATCGAAAAGAACATGTGCCCAAGATGAGCACACAAGAACCATACCTTGTACATTTGCCGGATCTCCTTGGTTTGGCAACTGTGGCAAGGGGAATAGACGAGCTTGAACTGGTGGGTTTCCTTGCGGTCCTCGATTTCCCCCATGATTACTTCGGTTTCCCTGGCCTTGATAGCCTCCTCGGTAGTTCCCACGGTTCCCCCCTCCTTGGTGGTTACCTCGAAACCCTCCCCTTTGGTTCCCAGGTATTTGGTGTTGTGGCACAAATTCCGGTCCTCTTGGTGGTGGTGGTGGTAACCTTGGTTGGTTAAAAGGCCGGTTGGTGTCGATTCTTCCTTGTCCCAAGGTACAAACTTTTGCCGTATGTCCAAACCGGTTGCATGTCCTACATAGGACTCTAGGGCACTCGTATTGTCGATGGTTCACATCTCCACAAGTAAAACACGCTCTCTTCATTATGGTGTTTGTTGGTAGTGGGTTGAAACCCCTATCTCCCCTTCCCTGTTGTTGAAACCGCGAATTATTCGCCATATCCCAAGTCCGCTTCTTCTCTTCCCTTGGAGCATTTCCGGTTTTCGATTTCTCTAAAATTCTCTTGTTATGGAGTAGAGCTCCCTCCACAGCTTGAGTCGATTTTACCAACTCATTATAGTTGACATGGCGAGCCGATGCCAATTGCAAAGAGATGGTCGGATTCAGCCCCTTCATGAATCTCCTACATTTTTCTGCATCCCCTAGAACCGAGTCCGGTGCATACCTCGAGAGTGAGGTAAACTTTAGCTGGTATGCTTGAACGGTCATACCCCCTTGATATAGTTCATCGAACCGCCTCCTCATTTCATCCTTATAAGAGTCGGGAAGAAACTGTCGATTGAACAATTCGATGAATTCATTCCAGTCGATGTTGGTTAAGTCGTAAGTATCCACGATCCCTAACCACCACTTCCGTGCTTCACCCTTTAGGTGAAACTGGGCCATATTCACCCGTTGTTCCCCATTAACTATCCCCGCTGCCGATAGGTATTTCTCCATTTCGTCCACCCATCCCTCAGCTATGGATGGTTCACCTACCCCATCGAAGGTCAGAGCCCCCAATCGGGTGAAGTTAAGCAATCCATTGTTGCTTGAACTCCCAACTTGTGCATTATGCACCATCATTTGCACCACCTTCTGAAGGTCGGTCATCACTTGATTAGCATTAACCGTTTCCGGTTCAGGTGCAAAAGTCTCTTCTTCTTCCACATTCACTTCCTCATATTCATTCTCAACCTCGGGTTGCTCAGGTGGTGGGGCATTAGTGTTACCTCTTCCCCCACGACCTCTAGCAGCCCTTCCCCCTCTAGTTGCTCCCCGCCCCCTTGGATCTCTTCTTCCTCTTCCATTTGTCCTACCTCGGGTGGCTGCACCGCTTGACGGTGATGTGCCCCCGCGTGTAGCTGGTCCCCTTCCACTAGTCCTTGTGGTAATTGCCATTACTACAACAGGTTAAACAGACACTTTAGTTGTCTTACTCGACACTACTATCCATACATGTATAACCATACATGATAAAAGCTCGTTCTACATGTTAATCACTTTACCAAGCTTCCTAAGGTTCAATAACCGATTTTTACGAATTCTCAATTTCGATGATATAACGCTTTGACTTTTCCAAAAATAGAAACTGAAAATTATGAAATGCCAGAAAGATAGAGTACTGAAAAACGAAGCCAACGGTTCAAGCGGAACTAGAATCGGAGTTAAAACGAATGAGTTACGAGCGTTTGAAGTATAGCAGAAAAACCGCGAAATTACCAGAATTCGACCGGTCGTTTTGTCCAACGACCGATCATTTTTTGGTCCAGTAGGGTCTGAAAAAATTCTGAAGAATTTCGACCGATCGTTTTGGGCAACGACCGATCGTTTTTTTGGTCCAGTAGGGTCTGAAAAAATTCTGAAGAATTTCGACCGATCGTTTTGGGCAACGACCGATCTTTTTTGGTCCAGTAGGGTCTGAAAATTTTTTGAAGAATTTCGACCGATCGTTTTGGGCCACGACCGATCGTTTTTGATCAAAAACTGACCAGTAGAGTCCGAAGAAATTTAACCGATCGTTTTGACAGACGACCGATCGTTTTACTGCAGAAAACTATCGACACAAAAACATAAAATTCCTCAATGCTTATGTATTCTATTCATGAAACATATCACACAACATCATTCTAATCCATAACATTTATACGAACAACATCGATTCGCATATAATATTCATTAACACACAAGTTAATAATTTAGGAAACACATTACGTAAAATCATCAACTTCACAATTCTCGCACTTTAATACATCGTTACTACTTGACATACAACTTACACCTTATACACACTATATCAATTTACACACGCATACAATCAACACAAAAATGCGAGAGATAACCCATCACGATACGTTATCCTAAAGCACCCGAGCGTCCTCGCATACTCTAGAGTTTCACATCGCTAAGGTATTCTTTCACACATACCGACGAAAGGTTTATTCACTAGTTTGGCGAGCCGGGATCAACAAGCGTCCTCATTGTCCCCAACTTGCCTCACATGTGAACTTTACTTTCATCAACTACTACTAAGTTCTATCTACATGTCTTAAGCTAAATGCAACCCCCCGTTTTAGAAAAAGTTTGAATTTTTGGAATTTTTTTTTTTTTGTAAAAATGATACGATGGATCTTGGTCCAATGGTTACCCATCTTCCCGTCGTCCCAAAGTATACAAGAACCTCTGATACCAACTTGTCACGCCCCAAAATCCATAAACACGGATATCGAGGCATGACCTTTTTGAAAAAAAGAAAAGAGAATCTGTTGGTACGAAATTAAAAATTTTTAAAAAGAAAAGACTAGCGAGCTAAAGGAAAGTTTAAACAAATAAATATAGAATTCGCCAAACGCGGCTACATGACCAAATAGTTTTGACAACATATAAAAATTACCAAACGAAAGTAAATTGCCCATAGGCTACAAGCTCAAGATAAAATCTAAGTGAAAAGGAAATGAAAGCCCGAGCCCACGTGATGTATTGCCATAGCTTCTAACCGAACGTCTCAACCTAAAATGTACCTGAAATATAAAATTGTAACGGTGAGTCCCACGCACATAACTAGACGGGACGGCACCACAAATACCGTCACTCCATCCCAAGTATGCAAGAGCTCACAAATTCTACAACTATGATAATCGACGTATAAAAGGAAATATAATAACATTCTACAACTACTATAATCAACGTATAAAAGGGAATATAATAACATTCTACAACGGGATAAATTAAATAACGTCTACATAAATCTATAGCAAACATGGACCTCTCATGCCACCTACCCCAGTCCGTAAGGTAGGTCATTTCCTATCCCCTCGGCCGTCTTCTGTCCCCGGAATTAGGAAGAGACAGAGACCATTGCTAACATAAAAGTAGATTTAAAGTGCGTACTTGGACCTCTCATGCCACTCGTCCCAGTACGTAAGACGAGTCATTCCCTATCCTCACGGCCGTCTTCTGTCCCCGGAATTAGGAAGAGACAGAGACCATTGCTAACAGAAAAATAAATAGAGTGCACACTAGGACCTCTCATGCCACTCGCCCCAGTCCGTAAGACGAGTCATTCCCTATCCCCACGGCCGTCTTCTGTCCCCGAAATTAGGAAGAGACAGAGACCATTGCTAATGTATCAATATTAAGGCCTCGACCAATAATATTATACTATTTATATAACACAATCTCATACATATCAATATTAAGGCCTCGACCAATAATGTTATACTATTCAAATAACACAATCTCATACGTCACGTAACGTAATACAACATAATCCAAAAGCATAGGTGCTAGATTCACAACTAACCAAACAAGTTTAATCAACATAAAAACTCATTCAGGCATTTTAACAAACACCTTGTATACGCAATATAAAACACATCTTTATTCAACAATAATTTACCCAATTCTATCAGCAACCATAATAATACATAATCAATGCATATAACACGCAACCCATTAATATTATCATTAATCCGAAATCAAGATACTAAATCCACAACTAATCCAAAATCAAAGAAGCAAATTAAAAATATAACAACTAACCCCAATTAACAATTTAAGAACATAATTAATATAAAAGGCAAAAACCCTCAATTTATACTAAACGTAAAACCTAATACTAACATACACCCTCGTCTAGTCGCAATGGATAACCCCCGTTACCTTAGAGCGTAGAGGAGATGCTTTCGGTGAGAACCCGCTAATGGTGGTTTTCTCTTCTTCTTCTTCTTCTTCTTCTTCTTCTTCTCTTTTCTCTCTTTTTCTCTCTTTTCTCTTGGCTGATTTTTTTTTAGGTTTAAAGAATAGAAAAGTGGGCTGATTTTTAGGTATAGAAAAAACTGTTTTTACAAAGTTTGTGGAAGCGAACTATTTGGTCCCCAAAGTTCTAAAAGCTAACTTTTAATCAAAAATATTAATAAACTACTCAATAATAACAAATCTTTAGAAACAAATCTATTGGGGCCTTTTTATTTATAAAATTAGTAACAGGTTTTAAAAATAAAACTTTTCGGAAGAGTTTTGGTTTTTTGCTAAAAATTAGTCGAGTGACCGGTTTTTAGTAAAATTTGTATAAAACGTTTTTGGATAAATTAATACCTAATTAAAAACACTTATAAAAATACGGGATGTTACATCTAAAGCTGGTGAGTTTCAATGCTCAAGTCGATATACGAGCATGTTCTCGATTTCAGATTCTCTCGAACTATTTCTCATTTCATATTTGCCTGAGAATAGATAAAAGTTCCAACGATGGCAATGGCATCTCCGAGTGCATTGACTGGCTGCACCGGAGTACTGAAAATAATGATAGAAGCCACTATGACCGATATCCTCTTCATTCTATTCCCAATGCTAAATGTCAATGGCGATATTTCGTTCAACGACATGTATGAGACTTGGTTGTAAAGTTGATAGAATAAACTCTGTGCTACCACCCACCTTTACACATACACAAGTAAAACATAAACTGATTTAGCTCACATTTGCATTGTGCAAGCTAAAAACGAAAAACTCATAAAAAGAAAAAAAAGAGAATTTTGTTCTTGCCATACAAAATTGGATCCGATTTGAGCGACAGCTTTGTTCCATCCTATGGTCCACTTGAGGGCCCTCATCCGCGATTGCAAATGGGGTTAAGATTAAAAGAGACATCATAGATAAGCAAGCATAGTAGTTCATTCCTCCAACATATTTTCCCCCTTTCATTCCCTTCTTTGAGAATATGTTTCGAAAAACAAATGCCAAATTCGAGATCATCACCCCCATGAAACCTGAATCGGGTTATTATTATTATTTTTGTAGAGATCAGGTTTTCCTCTTCTTAGCATTAAGAAAATGAGCAAATCACAATAATTGTTCTTTTGTCTTACAAATGAGGTTGAGGTTGAGCTCGGTGACTGCAGCAAGTGCACATCCTCCGATGATAGGCACGAGAGAAAAGTACACTGGAATCGGGAAATTATCACTTAATAGAAACCTTGAAACAAGAATGCTAAAAGCGGGCTCACTACTCTTGATTATATGAGTGAATGAAACTGTGACTTTTGACATGCTCACTGTCGCAGCTACATGTCCAATTGTAAGCGCCAATGCAGCCTGTAAGAAAAAAGATATCAAAAATATATCAAATTCTCACTTCTACCTCCTTTAGATAAAGTGACACTACATATATTACAGGTAGAGATGGCTATTTCGTGGGTTTCTATTCGGGTCGGGTCGGATCTGTTTTAAATGTTTAAAAATGCAACTTAAAAAGTGTAATTTAACATTCTCCCACTTGTATCTCTATCATATATATTAAACCATCTCTCATATAATAATAGAGAACATACATTTAAATTCGTAAAAGTGCAAGCTAAAAAGTGTAATTTAACACCCTCTCTCATATAAATTAAATTCTCTCTTTTATAATTTAAATGGGTAAAAGTGCAACTTAAAACTCTCTCCCTCATCTCTCTCATATACATTAAACTCTTTCTTTTATATTATTTTTATATTATATTTCTAAATCAAATGATTTTTTACTCTACCTAACAAATTTTCTTTGAAATTTTTGACATTTATGAGATTTATTTTTTAAAAGGGAGAAAAATATTTTTTAAAGATGGGTCAAATGAGTCCGGTCGGGTCAAATGGATAAAAGTGTGACTTTGTCCTCGGATCGGGTCGGGTTGAAACCCGCAAAATTTCCATCCCTAACTTAAGTTGTCATATTTCTCCCAAAAAAATCAAGATCCTGAATAAACTCTTTTACGTGGCAAGGAAAACTAATTCTTGGTCTGGTCTCCAATTTCATATATAAAATGGGTTTTGATTAAAAAACATATCGTAAGGAAAACCAAAAAGCAAATTGAACGAGTCTTAATAAAATTACACTTTTATGGATTATATATAAATTTGATTTTTATTACTTATTAATGGTGATAAATTTAATGTGTGTTAAACAGTTAAGAAAAGTCTACAATTTTGATTTTATTTCTTATAAACACTGAGCAACCTTTTGACTGTCATATTGAACAACCTTTTGATGCGCACTTTATGTGTTAGTCTAAATGCATGATAGATGCATTTGTTGCGAAATTATATATTAATAAGTGAATATTGTTTGTTTTGAAATTAAAAGTCCTATTTATGTATAAAAGTATCAACTGCGAAATTTTTTAAAATTAAAAGGAATATTCTTATTTATGTATAAAAGTGTGCTAGATTTACACGTCCCAAAATAGAATTCTATTCCATCGGAGATTCAAGGACAATTGTTAATGGAGCTCGTTATGAGGCTTAAAATAATCATGTGTGGTATTAATTAAAAAAGTACTCCAAATTAATTTGTAAGTCTACTTGTCGGTTATAATAGGAGGACTTCAATTTGAGCCGAATCCATTGTCGTGCTTTTCATTTTTATCTCCAAAATGAAAAATGACAAAAAAAAAAAAAAATAGGAACATGCGACGTATTTGCAGGGATATATATATTGGTTCTGGTGTATCGTAGTTTTCTGTATGAATTTTATAATGTTTTGTGTTTTATCTATTTTTAGTTATTGATTTTAGTTTTGTAGTAGTTTGCCATTTTCGGTTTGAATACGAATATGGAACTAAGAATTTGGTTTTGCATTAGTTCTTACAAAAAGCCGAGTTATTTGCAATCTATTTTAACCTTATCTAATTTCCCATAAAGCATGATAAGTTTGGTAGAGTTTCTGAACTAAATTTGATTCGGACCTAGTGCTTCTTTCAACCTCAAAGAAGCTGACTTATTTACTTACGAGCTACAATAAAGCCAGGTCAATTTATTACCTGTTAGATATAGTCAACAGTAAGATAATGAATACCAGCTTCGAAGCGTCTTATACATGTCACAGGTCATTGTGGGAGAGAAATTAAAAAAGAGGTTTTCGCTATTATATTTTTGTTGTTAAATTGCGATAATAACTAAATTTATTTTGCAGAAACCAATTATTATGAGCTTCTCAGCATGTCAAAAGGTGCAAGGCGGGAAGAGACTAAGAAGGCTTTCCACTTGGTTAGTACAATTTTCATATGCTAATTGGATGTCCGAGCGTAAAAAATGAGCATCTTAACTCCGTCAATGTACACTTTCTCTTTGAATTTTTTTATTGTTTTCTCGCAGTGAAGTGCTTTCTCTGGTCTCACAGAACTTAATTACAATCTTCATCGCCAATCTCCGCCTATTTGATCACTGATTAGGTACCCATCACTTACATTGCTGTTTTTAGTTGATATACTCGTGGTCATAGCTGATATACTTGAGTTCATGTGGCGATTATTGTTTTTTTTCATAAAAACTCAGATGGTTCTCTGTGGGTGTGGGCCGTGTGGCTCAGTTTTTAAACTCGCACCATTGTTTCTTAAATAATGTGTCAGAGTCATATGTCTAGTTGCAGACTTCTCCTATTTGTTTTGAAACAATATAAATTTTTATGTTAAGATAATATAGTTCCATTTTTTTAGTTTTTTACAATTTTTGAATTTAAGAAATTCAGTTTGCAAGCAGGCTACCAAAACCTCCAACCATTTATAGTTTAACTAAACGAACTCAAAAGCAAAAATCAAGCAAACTCTTACTTTCGTTTGTCGATTGTTTTTTTTTAAAATAGGTGCAAAATGGCTTTGATTTTTGAGTGTGTCGGGTCTCTTGAAAACGGCTCTTGTTCTTTTTATAAGTATATAGAAATCTTTTGTTTTGTACATGATGATGAAACTAGTAGTTTTCTTGTGTTTTTGAGCCAATACGGTTTAGTGAAAAGATATCAATCACATCATTGTGGACTGTAAACGAATTCCTCGATCAATATATCGGTTCCTGGTTGTGTAATATAATAACTAGTGTTATTACATTACATCTCGATACACAGAAGATAATTTGATGTGTCTTGTTTTGAAATTTGAAGGCTGCAGAGTATCTTGCGCTCATGGCTAGCCTACTTTCCTAGTTCGTCATCAAGCTTCCTTTGATTCATCTTCATTGTAATCAACAACATGTTATAGCTAGTGTTTTTTCTTTTGTTCTATGTACACATATTTATTATTGGAGAATGTTAATAGTGATTACTCTTGTAATGAATATGTTAATACATTTTATTTTTATAAATGTATATGACGAATTTATTATAATTGTGTGTTGAATGATTCTAACAATTAAAAGTTAATTTAATTTATTTATTTGTAATATATATGAATGAAATTGAATTTAAATTTTATAACCGTTATTTTCATTTGCAAGAAAAATTGATTATGTATTTACAACTGCAGAGATTTGAATAAGCAACTTCCAATGTTGAAATTGCAATGATTTTTTTCCACATTTGGCAACACTTTATTTCTCTAATGCAACAAATTTAGTTAAAAATCAACAACGAAATTGTAACCTTTTAACAACGAAAAAATTAAAGGATTGACAACATCTTATTTTCATTTGGCAACAATATTATTTTGAAATTGCAACATAGCTTTTTGTTGCAAAATAATTATTTTAAGCAACGATTCTTCAATCTGTTGTTAGAAACTTTCAGTTATTGGACCCAAATCGGACTAGGCAAGTTATTGGACCCAAATCGGACTTCGAGAAACAAGTGCTTGCTAACGTGCCGAGTTCAGCAATGGATGAATTGGTCATTATGACCCAAAGCCTTGAACCCTTGTGGATCCCCGTTTCTATTGACGAGTACACTACTTACTTACTCAACGAAGAAGAGTATTCTCGGATTTTTTTTAGAGGTTGGTCAAGGAGACATGGGTTTAGATCAGAAGGCACTCTTGATTCAGCTATCGTTAAGACAAACCATATTAACATTATTACTGCTCTCATGAATGTTGTAAGTATCTACTTTTGGTTATGTAAAATAAGTAAATGGTAAATCTTATCTAAATCATTTTTACAAGAAACTAAAAAGTTAAGCATTTTCGTGTAGAAAAATGTAAGCTTTTCAGCATAGCATTTTTGAGATTAAAATCAAGCTTTTGAGATTTGAAGAGCACTCTTTGAAAACAAAGGATAAACTTTCAAGTCATTTAATAGCTTTTGTGCAACAGAGCAAATATAATGATGGAGCCGCATTTTGGAAAACATGAAAACGATAATTGATTTTATAATGTAGCCATGGCTCAGAGGACCTTGAGTAATTAAAACAGCTTTTTTCAAGGTCATGAATCATATTATGATTTTTTAATGAATATTAGAATCAATGGGCGAATCTCTTTTGTGCAATCGTGGCAAAAGCTATACCGCTTGAGATGTTGGCGACAGGGCGTGATGGAAGCTACGATCACTACAAAATAATATTTGATTTAGTGAGAGTCAAAAGCTGTCACAAGCCTGTCGCTAATTTAAAAAGTTATCACAAATATGTCGCAAATTGACTAAACTGTCACAAAGCCGTCACAAAAACCGTCGCTAATAAGCTCGTAACAAAAAATACCGTCATTAATCCTGTCGCTATTTGGACATTTTTTTTATAGTGGATGGAGCCTTACAGCTGGCAATTAAGATAGAAGTGCATGATGTTCTCATAGAAAGTACATATGATTTTCCTCACAATTTTATTACAAGACGTACTTTTTTATTTTCTCAAGGTACATGCAGAGTATCAGATAATGACACCTCTCGTCCCAACTCGGGAGACGACTTTGGTAAGGTATTGCAAGCAGCGGGACGAAGGAATTTGGGTTGTGGTCGATGTTTCCTTGGACGAAATGGAAGATGATTATATAATAAGATTCCAAAAGCGAGCTTCTGGATGTGTAATTGAGCAATTGCCTAACGGATACTCTAAGGTAAGAAAGAAAACATGCTTGAGTAATTGTCACTCTTCTAATTTATACAATAATACCTAAAGAAAATCAGCGTTCTTTAATAATATGGACATGGTTCAAAGTGTTATATTCATTTTGGTACAATTTTAAAACTAGAGTCTGATTCATCCTATTGTTGCTCAGATAACTTGGATGGAGCATGTTGAGGTGGAGGATAAGGAGAACAACAGTATATACAGATCTGTAATTTGCTCAGGAGTCGCATTTGGGACAAAAAATTGGCTTTCCATTCTTAATGGGCAATTTGAACACTTTTCTTGTTGCAGTGCAATGGGTATTCCTTTTAATAAAGTGAGCAATATCGGTAAGTGTTAATACCCAATTAGTACCATGGGGTTTAAGAAAGTAGCGATTACTACCCCGCCGTTTTTTAAATGTCCAATTCAGTACCTGAACATTAATGTTTGAAGCAATTTAGTCCAATTCCGCAAAAAATGATGATGTTATCGCTGGCACGTCATTAATTTCTTTTAGTCTAGGAGGCAAATCTGTCATTTGGCCAATATATGTATTTGCAAAAGATAAAATAAAATAAAAATGTACTTATACACTAATACATACATTCAAACATACATACAGATACAGATACATATACACATTACACACACAAATATATCCCAAGGTAAGCTTGTCTCTAATACTAATTGGGTATTATACTTATCGGTAATTTCCATATGAGTTTAGTTGATTAAATGCTGCGTCACGATAACTGGTAACGCAAAGCTAAGCTTGTCAAAAATCTTTCAAATCCTCGAAACTTAGAGTAATGACTTGATACAATTCGAATTATTGAAAATTACCATTTAGTAACCAAAGAAGGACTTGCTTTTTATTTAGCCATAGGGAAAAACTCGTTTCCCATTTTATGTTACTTTTGATGTCATTCATTTAATAACTTAAGTTCACATTGACATAGTGTTCAGTGAATCGATTTCATTTTTTATCGCCATAAACTGATTTTCTGTTGAGATATTGTTTAATGATCTGGTTTTGCTTTTAATGGTCATAAACCCCAACAATTAAGTTATAAAGTTGCATTTTTTTCTTTTCTTTTTCTAAAATCTTATTTAGGAAAGTTTTGAAGCTGAATATTAAACAGTAAGTAAGTGTAAAATTTGTCCCAAAGGGAGACTTCCCTAAGCATACACATAAAACTGAAAATATAGTTGATATACGACTATTTTTGTATACAGAAGGAAGGAAAAGCTTATCGAAGATGGCTGAAAGAATGGTGACATCCTTTTTTAATAGGGTGGGAGCCTCTACTGCTAACCGTTGGAAAACACTTTCTCATATTGGACCTGATGAAGTAAAGGTGGTGACCCACAAAAGCGTCAACGAACAAGGTTGCCATAATGGCATTGTCATCACTGTTGCAACCTCTATCTGCCTTCCTACTGCAGCAAGGAGAGTTTTCAATTTTTTCTTTGATCAGAACAACCGACCTAAGGTGAATTTTCTCATTTCAGCTTCTTCTTTTGAATGAACTATATGAGAAGCTAGGGTCCTAAGTTTTACGATCACGTTGATATTCCTATGAGTTAGACTAAGCTTTTCGCACTACCTACAAGTATGTATACTAAGGCCTCGTTTGGTTAGTCCCAAACTAACAATCCAGACAGATGCTGAGTATGTTTTGAAAATATGGTCGAATAAATAGTCCTCGACTATTAAT
This sequence comes from Primula veris, assembly GCA_963682055.1. Classification (NCBI taxonomy): domain Eukaryota; kingdom Viridiplantae; phylum Streptophyta; class Magnoliopsida; order Ericales; family Primulaceae; genus Primula; species Primula veris. The sequence goes on along the minus strand of OY821742.1, from coordinate 7,776,071 downwards.
ATCAAACCTTCGACGATCATTTGATTTCCTACTTTCATTTATGGTCCCGTCCTTCATTATCCAAACAAACATAGGTCTTGTGGACCCCATATAGTGTCAGTCCCATGACCAAGTACTCCAACAAAACAAATCCTAAGTATTATCTAATGCAAGTATTGAGAAAGTAGTTTATAAATTTTCATTTACATCTTTGGGTATTGTGCTTATGTTTCCCTATCCAAGGGTTTCTTTAATGAATAATTCGATACCATAATTTATAACTGAGAATACTCCGATTTTTTTTTTATTGTCTAGATAAGCGTGCATATTGTTATTAACCTTTCGAATGTATGTCGGTTTGGAAAATACAGTGGGACATCCTTACCAATGGTGCAAATATATATCAAATGGCGAACATGACTACTGGAGAGCTAGCTGGAAATTCCATTAAGTTGAGCCGCGTAAACGTAAGTTGGATAAGCTTCACTTACATACCAACACTATAATGTTTAGCGTTAACATAATTTCGAATTTATTAAGGAAAACCTATATTTCTTAAGAATATGTACAAATCAATGTAGCATCATTGAGAACCATCGAGTATCAAATGATAAACAGAAAGAGGAAAAGAGTCGGTAAGATTGAACATTATTGCGCATCCATACCAAATATTAAAAAATGATTTTCAACCTTGGGTTTTCTTTAATCAAAAGTCCCAGAATTAGTACTAAATGTATATTTCCCCCTATAAATTAACCATTTTTTGTCATATAAACTAATCTAGGGTATGTCAGAGAATCCGAACAGTATGCTGCTCCTTCAAGAGAGTTTTGCTTACCCAACAGGGTTCTTCATTGTCTACTCACCCATTGATCCTAGTGCTATGACCGGGGTGATAGACGGTGGAGACACAAATGGAGTTCCTTTGCTACCTTCAGGATTTGCTATCCTTCCCGATTATTCTGGTGGGTCGTTGCTCACGCTTACGTTACAGGTCCTGGCCGACTCACCCATTGGATCCTAGCTATCACTTTTTGATTTGACGACTGTGAACAACCTCATGTCTGGCACTCTAGATAGGATCAGGGCCTTTTTTGGGGTGCCATCTAATATTGGTAAGTTTAGAATCTTACACTACATTGAAAAAGTTAGCTAGAAAGACATGGGATAGGATCAGGATAAAAAACATTTGACACAAACTGAGTATTTCCCCCTTAAAAAGATACACGTTTAATCTAGAGCTAAGAGACTAAGATGAGCTAGCATTTGGTATGAATTTCAACCTCATGCTTTGTCTAGATTTAAGGGTTGTCAAGGACCGATTTTCTGGAAATTGGATAATAGTTTTAAGATTTATGACACATTATGCTAGTTTGGCCTCTATGTTGCAAAGATTTTTGCTACAAAAATTGTGTAATTGAACATGAAATTTATCAAAAGCTTAAACAAATAATTTATTGATAAAATGAAACTATTTTCTGAATTTTAATTTATTTTGTATATCATTAATGGAATAAAAATATACCTTTTTTTTAATATTGGAATAACTATTAGAAAAAAGTCCACAAGAAAAAAAAAACATATTACTAGCTAGATCGTTTTTTTGCCAATTTTTTAATATTCAGCTAGCAAAATAATTAATTGTTAAGTAAATGTTGTACATATTTTTTTTAGTATTTGATTGCCTAACCAATTCTAATAATAAAATAAATTTTAGGCGCAAAAATGTCTTCTGGTTTGAGGCTTCCAAGTGGCCAGGTTGACGAGAATGAAGGTGAATTCCAATCTCCATCATCACGTACAATCAGAGGACATCAGGTTAAATCTGCTAATAATTTTTAAATTCCCGCGTATGCATTTTCTCTAGAAAATTTCATGTAACATCTATATATATGTCATATTAATTTTTTATCACCCGTAATGTTAAATTTATTGCATTTAATTTTCATAGTAAGTTTGAAGATTGATTCACAAAACTTCTTATTTGATGCTACTTTATACATTGTGGCCATGGAAGTACATGTATGTAAGGTATACGACAAAACGAATACATATTTGGCAAAAGTAATAGCCTTTATTTCATTGAGCATTTATTTTCAGTTTTGTCTTTTTAAAGAAAAAATATCATCTCATTGTCGGATTATATTATTTAAAGATGGTACGGAGACTTCGGTCGAGTGGAACCATTATGTGCTTACATATACAATAATTGCGTAACAAATTTGCAATGCCAATTAAGATTATAAATTGATACATGTTTCCACAACATTTCAAGCCTTACATGATAATAGAAAGTTTTTAATATGATTATTCCCTTTTGTTGTCATTAATGATCCATCAATTTCTTCATTTTATAGCGCTAATAAATTTAACTTAAACATCCTACCTCTTGGCATGGTTTAATTATTATTTATGCTATTTGAAAGATAAAATAAATAAATTTAAGAGTGGATAATAAATTTTACATATACACGTCTGACACTGAGTCTTTGTGATCATAATATTTCTCTACATTTAAAATTTTAATAGGCAAAGCTTTGATAAAGTTCGTACATTTTTCTTATTCTAGAAATGCATACTGTTCGTTATAAACTGTCTACATATATATATATATAATGACTATGGATAGTTTTTCTCTACTTTATGTTTATATATAGAGTTTTAAATGAACGATTGTATTATTTTGACTTTATATAATGTATATAAATAGTTCGAGTCATGGTGACTCCGAGTTAGGTACCCCTTCGGTCTCCCTGTATGTTTTAAATTTTTGCATTGAAATGTATGTGTTAAACCTAGACTCAATTAATAGGTGAATTCAAACTCACTTTCTCTAAGTAACTTAAAACTTCTTTTAGTACCATATTTGACAATACTAATTTAATGTTATAGTTGCTATCTTCTTAATTCCCACCAATATATTTTCTTGTCTCCGAGTTAAATAAGAATAATTCGACAAATTTTATTATAAACTCAGGTGCAGAAGGTTGCCCCTGTCTTGGTTTCATAGCCTTGAAGCAATGAGAATCAATTGTAGCATATATATACACTGGGTTTGGACTTTGGATTTACAAAAATGTGTGAGAATTTTTTTTCTAAAAGTATGTATTTGAAAAATAATGTGTGCATCCAGAAAATTTAGGCATGCTTTTGAAAATTAGGGTATATATTTTGAAAAAAATGGGTATGAGTCCGGAAAAACTGTATAAGATATGAAAAAAGTCATGAAATCTATATAAAAAAAAAATGTATGAAAAAAAGGGTATAAATCCCAAACAAAAAAGGGTTGAAGTATAAAAATATGGTTTAAAGTCAGGAAAAAAAATGTATGAAGTCAGTAGAAAAAAGGTATGGAGTCGGTAAAAATGGCATGGACCTTGAAAAAATTGATACGAACTTTAAAGTTTGGGTATGAAATGAAAGACGCTTTCTGTGAAAGATCTTCTTTTGGTTGAAAAGGTATTTTTTTAAAGGATTTAAAATAACTTTTGAAATAGGTTTGGGTTTTTTCACTTTTTGGTTTTTGTTGTCCGAATTTAACTTATATTTTGTAGTCTATTATGAATTTTCATTGTTTTTTTTTTTTTTTTGGTTTAGAAAGGGAGAAGGTTGGTACACCGTATGGGAGTTTTTTTTAAGTATTTTAAAGAGTGATAGTTTCTTGAAAGAAATAGTTTGTCACATGTATTTTAGATAATATAGCTTGTGTAGTATTACCATTTACCTCGTCATTTCCCCCTTTGTTTTTTGCTATACCCCTCAGGTACAACATGCGAGGCATGAGAACTCGCTAATTCGATTAGAGAATGAGACGCTTCGTGCTGAAAATTTGAGGCTAAGAAACACACTCAGCAACTCCCTTCGCCGCGGTTTTGGTGGTCCAAATGCTGTCAATTATGATCTGTCTTTCGACGAGCAACATCTGCAAATGGAGAATGCCCGCTTGAGAGATGAGGTATGTTGATTTTTAACCTTCTAATTATTTAAATCCTATATGCTTAACATTGGTTTGACATTTTGATCTTGGCTATGTAACAAAATACTTCAGTTTAACCCAAAACCACAGGTGGTGTCTTGAAGAGTGCCTTGCTCCATGAAGAATGATTTTGGTGAAATGGTTAAAAAGCAATTGTGTAGTATATTATTAGTTTTAAGTTAAGAGACTTGAGAAACATATTTAAAATTTTGATGATCTTTTTTATCAAGCACATAAATTGACTGAATCCTTACATATACTCCTATTATATTAAGACATTTCCAAATATAGATAATCACAATCAGAAAAACCAAGCACATAATTTGTATGTACCGGTGAAAACCAGAAAAACAAAATTTGTGAAATGAATAAGTGAACATGACTTGAAAACAGTAGTACATCTTTCAGTATCTAAGCACTTACCAATTAACGGATCTTGCTATAGACAATGTGAAATGAAGATATTGAAAGATAGTATCTTGCCATAGATTCATAGTATGTGAAGATGACTTGAAAACAATGTTTTAAATAGCGTTATCGCTAGCCTAGCGTTTTTTCGAGAGAAACGCTAACAGCGCAAATAACGTTGTTACATAGTGTTTTGCGGTGTACTTTTTTTTATTTGCCTAAATACATATAAATATAGCATTAAATTCAGAATATCTAATAAAAATTAACTAAATATATATAAAAATTTGTAACTAATAATCACAAAATGATTGTATTTGAGATGTCAGAACATTTACTTTGTTTGCAAGAGTTTTGGGATTTGATTCTCTTTATCCTCCAATAATTTCATTAAAATTTTGATCAAAAAATAAAATAAATAAAATTTGGACTGCAGCCGCTATAGCGTAAATAGCGTCCGCTATAGTGTAAATAGCGTTCCTATAGCGCGAATGTAACGTTTTTCCATCCAAATAGCGGTTTTTCATAGCGTTTTTCGGCCAAAAAACGCTATTTCGTGAACTATAACGCAATATAGCGCGCATTTTAAAACAATGCTTGAAAACAATAGTATCTTTTAGAATGATGCTTTGGTGATGACCCTTCCTTCATTAAAAGATTACTTCTTTATGCTTATATATGAAAAGTATTGTTTAATTTGAGTTATGATTTGAATAATGCCATTATTATGAACGAAAAGATTTATTTTGCACACCATCTCTTGATATCTTTAGTCTGCATGAATTGTTTTATGTTATATGCTTGTGTAAGGGAAGCATGATTTTGAGTTACTAACGTCATAATATTTGAACTTATAAAAATTTCAGATTGATCAATTGACAATTGAACTCGCAAGACGCATGAAAAATCCTATGCCGTGGGTTTCACAAACCGGTGTGTCTCAAAATGAAGTTCCAGGGAATGCGCTATGCGCATCGGGCTTAGAGAAACAAGTAGTTTCTGATGTGGCATATACAGCCATGAATGAGTTGATCTTCATGACCCAAACCCTCGAACCCTTGTGGATCCCCGTTTCTTTTGACGGGTACACTACTTACTTACTCAACGAAAAAGAGTATTCTCGGTCTTTGTTTAGAGCTTGGTCAAGGAGACATGGATTCAGATCAGAAGCCACTCGTGCTTCTGCTATCGTTAAGACAGACCATACTAACATTATCACTGCTCTGATGGATTTGGTGAGAATCTAGTTTCGGTTATGTAAAATAAATAAATGGTAAAGCTTATCTAAATCATTTTAGAAGAGATTAACTAGCAACCTAGAAAGTTTAGTTTTTTCGCATAGAAAAGGGAAGCTTTTCAGCAAAGCGTTTTCGAGCTTAAAATCAAGCTTTTTGAGATTTGACGATAGCTCTATAAAAACAAAAGATAAACTTGCAACTCATTTAAGAACTTTTGTGTAACAGATCAAAGATAATGATGGTGCTGCGTTTCACAAAATATGAACAAAAATAGATTGATTTACAGTGTGTTATAATGTAGTAAGACAGCTAATTATACGAGAAAGGGCCTTGATTAACTACAACAGCTTTTTCGAAGGTCATGAATCATATCCTGTTTTTCTTTATGAATATTAGAATCAATGGGCGACTCTCTTTTGTGCAATAGTGGCAAAAGCCATACCGCTTGAGAAGTTGGTGACAGGGCGTGATGGAAGCTACGATGGAGCCCTACAAATGGTAATTTAGATAGAAGTCCATGATGTTCTAATAGAAAGTACATATGATTTTCCTGACAAATCTTTTACAAGACGTACTTTTTTATTTTCTCAAGGTACATGTAGAGTATCAGATAATAACACCTCTAGTCCCAACTCGCGAAACAACTTTGGTAAGGTATTGCAAGCAGCGGGGTGAAGGAATTTGGGTTGTGGTCGATGTTTCCTTGGACAAGGTGGAACCTCATTCTGTAACGAGGTTCCAAAAACGAGCTTCTGGATGTGTAATTCAGCAATTGCGTAATGGATACTCCGAGGTAAAAGATAACAAGCTTGGGTAGTTGTTACTCTTCTAATCTATACTTGAAGTAAAAACAACAGTGTTCTGAAATAAAGTGAAATTTGGTAACAAGGTGGTATATTCATTCTAGCACAATTTTAAACCTAGAGTCTGATTTATTATATTATTGTTTAGATTACTTGGATCGAGCATATTGAAGTGGAGGATAAGGGTAACGATGGTATATACAGATCGGTGATTTTATCAGGAGTCGCATTCGGGGCGAAATATTGGCTTTCTATTCTTAATGGGCAATTTGAACGCTCTTCTTGCTGCGGTGCAACAGATCTTCCTGTTAATGAAGTGAACAATATCGGTAATTTCCGTATGAGCTTCGTTGTTTAAATCATGTGTCATGATAACTACACACGCAAGCTAAGATTGCCAAAAATCTTTCAAATCCTAGAAAGTTAGAGTAATGTCTTGATACAAAACAAATCATAGAAAATTACCATTAATTAACCAAAGAAAGACTTGATTTTCATTTAGCCACAAGGAAAAATGTTTCCCATTTAATGTTACTGTTGGCGTTGATTCGTTTGATAATTTGATTTTACATTTCAATGGAATGATGGATTGATTTCATCTTTTATCGCCATAAACTAATTTTCAGTTGGTATACTGTTTAATAAATTGGTTTCGCTTTTAATGGTCATAAACATCAAAAATCAAATTATGGAGCTGCAAATTAAGCAGGATTTAAGCGTAAAGTTTGTCCCATAATGGGAACTTCCCTAAGCATACACATAAAAATGAAAATATGGTTGATATACAACCATTTATGTATGCAGAAGGAAGGAAAATCTTATTGAAGCTTGCAGAAAGGATGGTGACGGGGTTTTGTAGTAGGGTGGGAGCCTCTTCTGCTAACTATTGGACCAATTTGTCACACATTGGTGGTGCTGAAGTAAAACTGATGATCGATAAAGGCGTCAACGAACAAGGTTGCCATAATGGCATCGTCGTCACCATCGCAACCTCTATCTGCCTTCCTACTGCACCAAGGAGAATATTTGATTTTTTCCATGATGAGAACAACCGAGATAAGGTGATTTTTCTCATTTCCTCATCTTCTTTTAGACAAGCTTGGGTCCTATGTTTTACAATCACGTTGGTACTCCTACGAGTTAGACTAAGCTTTTTCCCACTACCTACAAGTATGTACACTAAGGTCTCGTTTGGTTGCGGGAGCATTAATCCCGAAATAACAATCCAGGCAGATATTGTTGAATTTGTTTTGAAAATAATAGTCACGAGACTAATTATATCACACCTTCATAGATCATTTGATGACCTTTCTTTATGGTCTCGTCCTTCATTAACCAAACAAACATGGGTCTTGTGGACCAAGTACCCCAACCAAAGGAAGCCTAAGTATTATCTAATACAAGTATTGAGGAAGTAGTTTATAAATTTAAATTGTCATCTTCGGGTATTGTGCTTATGTTTCCCTATCTAATGGTTTCTTTAATGAATAATTCGATATTTTTTACTGAGAATACCCCTATTTATTTATTATTACCTAGATAAGCGTGCATAATGTTATTAACCATTTCAAATATATGGCGGTTTGGCCAATACAGTGGGACATCAATATCAATGGTGCAAATATGTATCAAGTGGCGAACATCACGACTAGAGAGATAGTCGGAAACGCCATTAAGTTGAGCCGCGTGAATGTAAGTTGGATAATATTCACTTACATAATAACTTAATCATGTTTGGCGCCAAGATAATTTCGTAATTTATTAAGGAAAATCTGTATTTCTAAAGAATATGTATACATCAATGTAGCTCAATGCATCATTAAGAACCATTGAGTATCAAATGATAAACACAAATAGGAAAAAAAATCGGTGTGATTTAGCATTATGCACATCCGCACCAAATATTTAAAGTGGTATAAACGTCTGGTTTTCTTAAATCGGAAGCCTTAAATTTTGTACTTAATGTGTATTTCTCCCAATAAATTAAAAACTTTTTTGTCATATCAACTTATTTAGATGTATATTTCTCCCCATACATAACCACTTTTTTTGTCATATCGACTTATCTAGGGTATTTCAGAGAACTCGAACCGTATGTTGATCCTGCAAGAGAGTTTTGCTTACCCAACAGGGTTCTTCATCGTGTATTCACCAATTGATCTCTGTGTCATGACCGGGTTTATAGATGGTGGAGACACACATGGAATTCCTTTGCTACCTTCGGGATTTGCTATCCTTCCAGATGGTTCTGGTGGGTCATTGTTCACGCTTTCGTTACAAGTTGTTGTGGACTCAGCCCTTGATGCCAAGCTCTCGCTTGCTGATGTTACCACTCTGAACAACCTCATGTCTGGTACTCTCGATAGGGTCAGGGGTCTTTTTGGGGTTCCATCAAATACAGGTATGTTTAGATTTTCTTAAAAAAGTTAGCGAGAAAGACATGGGACAGGATCAGGATAAGAAACATTTGACAGAAAAGATTTCTTAAAAAAATACATGCTTAATCGAGGGCTAAGAGACTAAGATGAGCTAGCGCTTGGCATGAATTTCAACCTCATGCTTCCCCTTGATTTAAGGGTTATCAAAGGCCAGTTTTTTGTAAATTGAAAAATAACTTTAAGATTTAGGACACATCATGCTAGCTTGTCCTATGTGTATCAGAGATTCTTGCTACAAAAATTGTGTAAAATTTCTGTTACCAACAAATGTAATTCATTGCTTGTGAGTTTCTACTGATAACACTAAAAATGAATAAATATTATTTGCTTCATTTAGATACTAAGATTGTAATTCTCTTTCAGGATTTACTTTTATACCAATGGTTTTTGAATCGGTTATTTACTATGCTATGTTGGTTTTCACAGAGTAAGGAACAAGTCAGGTGGCCTTGGCAACTCCCGCTATACAAGATGTTGATGAGTCCAGATCATTATAGTATCGACCCGTTAATAAATAAATTTCAAAGAGTCTGAGTATTCGAATAGACTTATTTTTTATTTTTACATACAAAAATACATACATTTCCAAAGTTTTAAGAACTATTCTACCTTTTCTGTTGCTCCAAATTTGAATTATTTGGAAGAGGTCCCAACTCCAGAGTCCAGATTATTCAATATGTTGACATCATTGTTTCTTTGAGCTTTGAAATTGCTCATAAACTTATTGGAAGGGCCAATAGAATGGCTATATTACGCGTGATTTCATTATATTTTATTTCCAATTATTTTATTTCTTTAGGGTGATTATATACTAAATAGTAGCTTAAGAATCAGTACTGGAGACAGCCCCGGTAAATAGGGAGAACTTTATAAGACAGCGATTAACATGTGTTACAGTGTTAGTGTGTGGGATGGGATTAGTAGTAGTACTAAATCTTTTTAGGCTACTCTGTAAGACTCAGTTTTGATTGTTTTATTTTGTAGGAAATTAATTTAGACATTTTGAAATCAGACCTTACTTTCCTCTTTGTTTTTACCTCCCAAAAAAGGTCCGAATCTATAGAAGAGGTTAGCTCTTGTTCAAAGTGTAACTCGAATGATTTATAGATTCAGTACACGGTTTTTTTAAAAGAGTTAGTGAATTGTGAGTAACATGCATCAGTTTTTTTTTTAGTCAAACTTATTACAGACGTATTCAGTCTTCATAACATAGTGAAGTTGAGCAATGTCATTCCTAAAGTTTCGATGGCATCGTTTTACAAGAGAAATAAACAGATTTGAAGGTGTACTTAATTGCATATAACCACATAATGGCCATTTTTTTCTTTGCGGAAAATCTTTTCCAGGCCGCATTTGGATGTTTTGGAATAAAGCAGCATCAACTAGTAGTCTAGTTTATGGTTTATGATATGCCTGGTCATACTAGTGATATTTATTATAATGATTCTAAGATCGTACTTTCAATCTAGAATGTCCTTGACATTAACTCGATTTAGACTTTGATCTGATACGCATTTTCTCAAAATCTGAGAAGAATATATATAGAACCCTGATTTTTTTTGTAGAACCTGATATCTACGATAAAACAGCAAAGGAATCTATGTAAAATAAGCAATGGAGTAACTAATATTTATTACGACTTCAACTTTTTGTACTAATAATTATAAACCACGAAACATTTAAATGATACACGGTTGCTTTATAATCATTTGTCTTGAAAGAGTGTAAAACTCCTTCGCCTCGGGCTTCTCAAAATTCTCCATATTCTTTTTGTGCATCTCTTAATTAACAAAATAAGATCAAGCGAGTGCATGTGTTAGGACCAGATTTCTGGTCTAAATATTGTTGATTGTCTATTGGTTTTTACTAAATAAATCCTAACTGTTATTAAGAACTAAGACAGCATTGACAGGTTTCAAGTACCAGTTGCAACCTTAGTTACAACCTACAGTGTTAGGTTTCAAGTAACAGTTGCAACCTCAGTTGCAACCTATAGTATTAGGTTTCAAGCACCAGTTGCAACCCCAGTTGCAACCTCAGTTCCAACCTGCTGCTCAGCAGTACTCTGTCTAGTTCTGTTAATTTGCATAACTGTTATTTATTGATTATCATTTGATCTACAGTATGCAGGATATGTTCTCATCTAATCATAACAGATTAATATGCGTTAATTGAGAATATCAAGGTGGTAAGGAAAGATGCTTTCTATAATATATAAAGAGATCAATTTATAAGGTTGTGTTTCCTTTTAAATGTGTATCTTGATTTCCTATGCTTATCGTTATTACCAGTTTCAATCTTTAATCCCTATAGATTTATGTTCAGTAAAGATATGTTCAAAAGATTGGTATATTTATGGAGTTGAATGTTTCATATGTTTATGAAAAAATATTATTCTTAAAAGATGTTATCTTCATATGTTTCCTTTTAAAAAGGAAAAGATTAACTACTACTTTTAAGCTTGTTACTAAACAGGTATTATTCAAAGATGATTGGAATCAATCCACGCTGAAGAATCACGTAATGCTTGGAAAGATTGAAGCCAATCAACAAAGTCAAAAGCAATCAAGATATTGAAGATAGAAGATTGTTTTTACTTGCTTATATACTTAGTAACTTTAGCTTGTAAAGTGTGTGTGTTCTAAATTATAAAGAACTTATTTTCTAGAGAGAATACACGTGAGCTTTAAATAAGAAAACAATGGTGGGATGCCATTGATTTATATTTGATAGTTATAGAGTAGGAGCAATATAGAAATAGGCAGAAAAACCTAGAGGGAGTCTAAGAGTTTTTCATTAAGACTTGAGTCCTATATTGTAAGCTTTTATAATATCATAATCTGGGTAAGTGCCCCGGAGACGTAGCCTAGTTAGGTGAACTCCGTTGTTAAATGTGCTTGTGTTCACTTTAAGTACATTTAACGTTTTATAGTTCTGTCCATTAAATGCACTTGGTTCCAACCTGTGGTTATAACCTCACTTGGAACCTAACTGCAAAACTGCAACTAGAACAGTGGATAGGAATTTCAATTGGTATCAGAGCTTCACACTAGATCTTACTTAGTGTGGATCCTGTGTTCTAGTAACAATGGACTTAATGAGGGAAGGAAACGCCTTCAACAAACCTCCATTGCTTGAAGGAGGAGTAAACTATGGAGTATGGAAAATTAGAATGAGGTCTTTCATCAAACAGCAGAATGAACATGCATGGAAGACTGTTATGTATGGATGGGAGGCTCCAACTACCATGGATAATGAAGGAGAACTGATTCTCTTACCTGAAGACAGATGGTCTGCTGAAGAAGACAGAAAATCAAGTGCCAACTCAACAGCCATAAACTTGATTTTTGCTGGTGTAACTCTCAGCGTATTCAGGTATATCTCTCATTGTGAAACAGCTAAAGAAGCATGGGATATTTTGCAAGTTACTTTTGAAGGAACCACTAAAGTAAAAGCTTTCAAACTTCAACAGTTAACTACCCAATTTGAGAACTTAAGAATGGAGGAAGATGAAAACATTGAACAATTTAATGGTAGAATCTGCCACATTGCTCATCAAGCTGGAACCTTAGGTGAAAAATACAGTGATGCTAAACTTGTTAAGAAAACTCTTAGGTCACTCACAGAAATGTTTGAAATTAAGGTCACAGCTATTGAAGAATCAACTGACTTAGATAATCTTAAACTTGAAGAACTCATAGGAAATCTAAGTACTCATGAACTGAAATTCTTCAAACATAAAAGACCAGAAAAGGGAATAGCATTTCAAGCTAAGAAATCTGAATCTAATGCCTGTGATAAAATGAGTGATGAAGAACAACTAGCTTTCTTTACAAAAAAGGTGTACAAGAAGTTTTATAAGAAAAAGGAGGATGATACTGGTTCATCTAAAAACTTTCAGAAAAAGGATAACCAGTTTAAGACAGAGTCTAGGTTCAATAATAACTCTACAGGAAAGTGGAATTCCAAAGAAAAGGATAACAAAGAATACAAACCTAAAGAGATTCAGTGTAGAGAATGTAGAGGTTTTGGTCATATTCAGGCTGAGTGTGCAAACACTTTAAAAAGAAACAAAAATGCTTACATAACCACTCATAGTGATAGTGATTCTGAGAGTAACAGTGATGAAGAGGATGGTTCCAATTTTGTTAATTTCATGGGAATAATCACTGAAAAAGAACCTACTTATGAAAGTGACTGTGAGCATGTTTCAACCCCAGTTACAACTGCCTGTGAAACATATAGCAGTGATGAGGAAGAGCCTTCTGATGAAAACATTACTAAGCAATACCTTGTTCTGTATGAAAAGTATAAATGTCTGAGTAAACAATCCTTGATCATAAGCAAACTAAATGTTGATCTAAAGGATGAGGTTAAAAGTCTTACTGAGAAGCTTAAATTACAACTGGCTGAACTTACTGAAACTAAAAAGATAATAAAATTGCTGAATGTTTCTGCTTCAGATAAATTAGATGACATGCTGTCATATTCTAGAGGCTCCAAAGATATCAGTGGTCTAGGTTACTATGGTGGTAAGAGTACAGGAAAAACTACTTTTATTGAAGCTGTTGCTAAAGCTAAAACTCATGATTTTGACCACAAGGTTAGAAGCTCAGTTGCAACCAGAGTTGCAACCAGGAATAAAACTCAGGTTTATGTAAAGAAGGTTGGAAGCTCAGTTACAACCAAAGTTGCAACCATGAATAAACTGAATAGCTTTAGGGATAAAAATAACTTTAGGTTGAAGTTGTGTAATTTCTGTAAAAAACCTGGTCATTCTGAAATCCAGTGTTATTTAAAAAGAAACAGAAAGTATATTTCCCAGAAAACCTGGTTGGCTTCTGTTAATAAAAATTTGAAATGGGTCTGGAAAGTTAAAGAAAAAGCAACTTTAATTGCTAACAACAAAGCTGTTATTAACTCTTTGAATGCTGTTACTTCTAATGATTGGTATTTTGACAGTGGATGCTCTAAGCATATGACAGGTACTGCAAGTCTCCTAAAAAAATGTCACCATTCTTATAGGTAACACTGTTGTGTTTGGAGGTGGAGATACAGGTAAAATTGTTGGTAAAGGTACCTTAAACAAACCTGGAATGCCTAATATTGAGGATGTTTTTCTTGTAGATGGTCTAAAAGCTAATCTTATTAGTATCAGTCAACTCTGTGATAATGAAATGACTGTTAAATTTGACAAAGAAAGGTGTCTAATTACTAATCTTAACAATGATTTAATCATGACTGGAGTTAGATCAACCAACAGCTGCTATGTGTTTGAAAAAGCTGAAAAAGAATTTCCTCAAAGTAGGTGTAATCAAGCCATTACTAATAATGTAGATATTTGGCATAAAAGACTTGGGCATGTGAATTACAAAACTTTAGATAAGCTTGTCAAAAAGGAATTGATAAGAGGAATTCCTAAACTTAGTGCTAAAACTCAAAGTGTCTGTGGTGATTGTGCTATAGGCAAACAAACCAAAAGTATTCACAAAAGTACTAGTCAAATCTACACTAAGAGAGTCTTAGAACTTCTTCACACTGACTTGATGGGTCCTATGCAAACTGCTAGTAGAGGTGGTAAGAAGTACATTTTGGTAGTTGTAGATGATTTCTCTAGATACTCTTGGGTAGTGTTCTTAAAGGATAAGTCTGAAACTTTTGAACTATTCAAAACTCTGTGCTTAAAACTGTAACTTGAAAAAGGTTCCACTAGTGGTAATATTGCTAGGATTAGAAGTGATCATGGAACTGAATTTGAAAACATCAAGTTTAGAGAATTTTGCAACTCCTTAGGTATAAGTCATGAGTTCTCTGCTCCTAAGACTCCACAGCAAAATGGCATAGTTGAAAGGAAAAATAGAACCATTCAGGAAATGGCTAGAGTAATGCTTAACTCAAAGAAACTTGCCAACAGATTTTGGGCTGAAGCTGTTAATACTGCCTGTCATATAGTTAATAGAGTTTATATTACTAAAGGTACTTTCATGACAGCTTATGAAATATGGAAAGGTAGAAAACCCAATGTAAAGTATTTTCAAGTTTTTGGACGTGTTTGCTACATTCTAAGAGATAGAGAGCATCTTGGTAAATTTGACTCTAAAAGTGATAAAGGGATTTTTCTTGGTTATGCTCAGAATAGTAGAGCATTTAGAGTCTTCAATCAAAGAACAAACTGTGTTATGGAATCTTATAATGTGTTATTTGATGACCTAAAAACTGTTGATGAGATTACAGGTGATGATGAACAGGCTGAGACTACAGAAAAAGAGAAAGAAGAAACTCAACAAACTGGAAGTCCCAGAGTGGTTGGAAGTCCAGTTGCAACTGAGGTTATAACTGAGGTTGGAACTGAGGTTGGAACCGCAGTTGGAACCCAGAATGCTGCTGAATCTGAAGAAGAAGAAGAAAGTTCTCATGCTCAGTCAACTAGCAGGCCTCGCTATGTAAGGACTCAGAAAAATCATTCTCTTGACAATGTCATAGGAGAAGTTACTTCAGGTATGAAAATCAGAGGTAAAAGAAATAATATTGTTCACTTTGCTTGTTATATCTCTCAGTTAGAACCTAAGAATATAAACGAAGCTCTAGAAGATAGTGAATGGATTCTAGCTATGCAGGATGAATTGGCTCAATTTGAGAGAAATGATGTATGGACTTTAGTACCCAGACCTTCTAATAAAAATGTTATAGGGACTAAATGGATTTTTAGAAATAAAAGTGATGAGGATGGAGAGATTATCAGGAATAAAGCTAGGTTGGTAGCTCAGGGTTATACACAAATTGAGGGAATTGACTTTGATGAAACCTTTGCTCCTGTAGCTAGAATTGAATCCATTAGAATGCTACTATCTCTTGCATGTCTGTATGATTTTAAACTGTTTCAACTTGACATAAAGAGTGCTTTTCTTAATGGTGTGATTAATGAAGAGGTTTATGTCTGTCAACCTAAGGGATTTGAAGATCCTAACTTTCCTGAACATGTTTATTTGCTGAAAAAGGCCTTGTATGGTCTTAAGCAAGCCCCTAGAGCTTGGTATGATAGATTAACCAAGTTTTTGCTTGAAAAAGGTTTTAAAAGAGGGGGAGTTGATAAAACTCTGTTTACAAAGAAAACTACAAAGGATATAATTGTTGCTCAAATATATGTTGATGACATTGTGTTTGGCTCATCTTCTAATAATAGGATAGAAGAATTCATTTCTGATATGAAAAATGAATTTGAAATGAGTGGTGGAGGTGAATTGACTTACTTTCTAGGATTGCAAGTTAAACAGAATGAGAAAGGGATTTTTCTATGTCAAAGCAAGTATGCAGACAATCTTGTTAAGAAGTTTGGTCTAAGTGAGAGTAAAGAAAAGAGAACTCCTATGAGTACTACCCTTAAAATGTCTAAAAATGATAAAGGAAAAAGTGTTTGTCCAAGTCTTTATAGATCCATGATTGGAAGTTTGCTGTATTTAACTGCTAGTAGACCAGACCTTTGCTTAAGTGTAGGAGTTTGTGCCAGATATCAAGCAAATCCTTTAGAAGCTCATCTTCTAGCTGTCAAAAGAATTCTAAGGTATGTAAAAGGAACACCCATCTAGGCCTATGGTATTCTAAAGATACAAACCATTTTCTTAGTGGCTACTGTGATGCAGATTGGGCAGGAAACATAGATGATAGAAAGAGTACTTCTGGTGGTTTTTTTTATTTTGGAAACAATCTTGTTTCTTGGTTCAGTAAAAAGCAAAATTGCATATCTTTATCTACTGCTGAGGCAGAATATGTTGCAGCTGGAAGTGGATGCACTCAACTAATTTGGATGAAACAAATGTTAACTGATTATAATGTTAAACAAGAGATATTAACTCTGTTTTGTGATAACAAAAGTGCTATAGATTTAGCTAAAAATCCAGTTCAACATTCCAGAACCAAACATATTGATCTAAGGCATCATTTTATTAGAGAACTAGTTGAAGAAAAGAGCTTAATTTTAGAACATGTTTCAACTGAAAGACAATTAGCAGATATTTTCACAAAGCCCCTTGATACAAACAAGTTTGAATCATTAAGAAGTGACATAGGGGTATGTCATTATCAATCTAATTAAATATTCTTGCTAAATATGTCTGTATTGAGTACCTTAAATATTTTTTATTTTTAAAGTTAAGTCTTAATTGAGCTATGATGTTTTTGTTTTGAAAAAGCCGCTATTTGGTGTCTCAAAAACAGATGTGAGGTAACTTGTCCTTGAAAACCTCTCTGGTAATAGAGTTGCAAGCACAAAGTGCAATTTTGTATGCTGGTTGCAAATTCAGCTGCAACCTCAGTTGAAACCTCATACTCTCAATAACTGGTTAGAAGTTCAGTTACAACTCCAGTTGAAACCTCGTGTTAAAAATACTGGTTGCAAGCTCAGTTGCAACATCAGTTGAAACATCAGTCTATTCCATAACTAACAAGACATAGTCTTGTTATTTTTTTTTTGACATCACTTATACTCTTTCCTTGCTGAGGTCATCAAACTAGTTTTTGTGTAGAGATAAAAACGGAGTTGCTCAATTTAAGCTCCTAAAATTTAATCTTTATTAGAGTTATTATTTGATAAACATATTTTCTTGAGTAAATTGCTAGATTTTTTTTTTTTAAAAAATTAGATATCTGTTTAATTGTTCTTTATCTTGAACCTAGTCAAATTTCCTTAATAAGCTTCAACGTTTTATTTTTCAAATTTTGGATAAATCTGTTTGTGCAAAAAGGAATGTTTATCTGTATAATTGGTTGGATTTATCTTCTTTTCGTGATCTTGCTGTGATTTCCTTAAACTGTTGATAAGATATTTCCTATTTTATTTGTTCGCCTAAATCTGTTTTAAAATTGATTTGCATGTATCTCCTTCCTATTTCAAAAAGATATGGACTTAATTGCGCTTTATATAAACTTCTTTTTACTATCCAAAATCAACTACAATTTACAGAATCTCTCTCTCTCTCTAAACTGTTAAAACCTAGGTCTCTGTAAAATCCACTTCAAGGTTCTAAGTAAGGTTCCAACCCCAGTTGCAACCATGTCTACGAACCCCAATTCTGATGATGACTGCACTCTAAGGGACTTCCTAAACAAATCTCCAACCAGTCCTAGCTCTAAGGCAAAGGTAAATGAGTCCTCCTCTTCTAAGAAACATAGGACTAAAAAACGTGCTAGGAGGAATCCTGAGAATGAGCCTATTAAAGCTAAGTTTGAGTTTGTTCCTAGATTCAATGAAGTTGATCCTCGATTCTGGAGTAGAAAATCTTATAGGAGATTTAGGGCTTTCTCTAGTAAAGAAATCCATTGTGAAAGAAGGCTCAATTTGGTTAGTTATCCATACATACAAGTGTATGTTGAAAAAATGCTCTTTGCTGTTGGATTAGGAGAAACTATTTCTTATGCTAGTTCCTACTATCCTGCTGTAGTTAAAGAATTTTATGCCAACTTGACTAGTGGTGTCTTTGATAAGAGTAATCCTATGTTTGGAAGGGTCTTTCTGAGGGGAATAACTTTAGACTTTACACCTGAGTTAATTAATAACTGTCTGAATATACCCAATCCTTCTGTGGATAATGCTGAGTATGATATGGAAGTTATTGCTCTGGTTCTAACTGGAAAGAACACTAGCTTTGATGGTACTTCCATCAAAACATCCTCTCTCTCACTTTGTCCTGCTGTATTGCACAAAATTGCTAGGTTCAACTGGACCCCTACCAAACAACCCTCCAGAGTTAACAAAGACATGGCCATCTTTCTGTATAAGATAATGTCTTCTCTACCCATAAATTTTGGCCATCATATCTTTAACCTTATAAGGGATTTCAGTGATGATAATTCATCATCCATTCTGCTTCCATTCCCCTGCCTAATCTCCAGTATTATTCTGGGTCAAGTTGCTTCTATGAATAGAGATTCTCCTATTAGTATTACTAATGAACCAATCACAGATTGTCCCTCTGCTATCTATATTTCTGCCAAACTGTTAAAAGAAGGGCATGCCAATGACATTTCTGGTGACAAAGGGAAAGAAAAAGAAGAAGAAACTTCAACTGCTCCTTCAGCAAAGAAGAAAGGTGTAAGGTGGTACTTACAACAGAAGTTGGCCTACAATCAAGAAAGGAGAGCTGAACTGGATGCTGATGACTATCAGATAAATAAGCTGCTGGTGAATCTCATAGAAAGTGAGGATGATGACAGTAATGACACTCAAAGTCATGATGGTTTTTCAATCAGCAGTGAGGATGACAATGCAGAAGATGAAGAAGTAGTCAGGCAGAATCCTTTAAGAGAAAGACCCCCACAGTGTGATATTCCTAGTGACTAATTCCAATGGTTGCTGACAAATAGGGGGAGTGAAGTTTATGTTTTGTTGTTTAGTTTCATTCAATTTCAAGACTCATTGCTGCTGTCTTTAATTACTATTTCAATTGCTGTACTAAGACATTGTTGTGCCATTTTTTTTGGCCTTTAAATTTCTGCAACTTCAAGTTTGAAGTATGGTTGTTTTTAAAATTGAATATGTGAATAATTGTGCTTATGCTTGCAATTCTAACATACAGGGGGAGCTTACTGATATTGAATTTGCAGGTGGTTGGGATGACTTATAAACTTGATTGATTTGTCAAAACCAATGACAAAGGGGGAGATTGTTAGGACCAGATTTCTGGTCTAAATATTGTTGATTGTCTATTGGTTTTTACTAAATAAATCCTAACTGTTATTAAGAACTAAGACAGCATTGACAGGTTTCAAGTACCAGTTGCAACCTTAGTTACAACCTACAGTGTTAGGTTTCAAGTAACAGTTGCAACCTCAGTTGCAACCTATAGTATTAGGTTTCAAGCACCAGTTGCAACCTCAGTTCCAACCTGCTGCTCAGCAGTACTCTGTCTAGTTCTGTTAATTTGCATAACTGTTATTTATTGATTATCATTTGATCTACAGTATGCAGGATATGTTCTCATCTAATCATAACAGATTAATATGCGTTAATTGAGAATATCAAGGTGGTAAGGAAAGATGCTTTCTATAATATATAAAGAGATCAATTTATAAGGTTGTGTTTCCTTTTAAATGTGTATCTTGATTTCCTATGCTTATCGTTATTACCAGTTTCAATCTTTAATCCCTATAGATTTATGTTCAGTAAAGATATGTTCAAAAGATTGGTATATTTATGGAGTTGAATGTTTCATATGTTTATGAAAAGATATTATTCTTAAAAGATGTTATCTTCATATGTTTCCTTTTAAAAAGGAAAAGATTAACTACTACTTTTAAGCTTGTTACTAAACAGGTATTATTCAAAGATGATTGGAATCAATCCACGCTGAAGAATCACGTAATGCTTGGAAAGATTGAAGCCAATCAACAAAGTCAAAAGCAATCAAGATATTGAAGATAGAAGATTGTTTTTACTTGCTTATATACTTAGTAACTTTAGCTTGTAAAGTGTGTGTGTTCTAAATTATAAAGAACTTATTTTCTAGAGAGAATACACGTGAGCTTTAAATAAGAAAACAATGGTGAGATGCCATTGATTTATATTTGAAAGTTATAGAGTAGGAGCAATATAGAGATAGGCAGAAAAACCTAGAGGGAGTCTAAGAGTTTTTCATTAAGACTTGAGTCCTATATTGTAAGCTTTTATAATATCATAATCTGGGTAAGTGCCCCGGAGACGTAGCCTAGTTAGGTGAACTCCGTTGTTAAATGTGCTTGTGTTCACTTTAAGTACATTTAACGTTTTACAGTTCTGTCCATTAAATACACTTGGTTCCAACCTGTGGTTACAACCTCACTTGGAACCTAACTGCAAAACTGCAACTAGAACAGCGGATAGGAATTTCAGCATGTCTATGTTATGACATCATTTTTTTCCTTTTACGCCACTTGGTTTGTTGAACTAGAGCGTCCAAAATTTTGTTCATATATATATAATACTGCCTCATCACCCCTTCAATTCATTTCAGTTCACTTTAGTTCAAAATTCAGATAAGACCTTCACAAAAAACAAAATGTCGGATAATACTAGATGAGCGAGGAACATGCCTTGGCAAGGGTTGAAGCATAATGAGCGAGGAACAGTTGTATCCAATGAGTATTTAGAACTAAATCAGTTGAGCGCATCCGATGAAAGTTTGCAGAATCATTCAACCCTTACTAGGGGCTGGTTGGCCATGGATCTTGATTTAAGCAAATTTTTTTACTAAAGTAGAACAATAAAATTACTAAAAACATATAAGAGACACTACGCACTCTCAAAGATCAAAAGTGCTTCATATTTAAATCATGTTGACTATCCAAATGTGGAATGTCTACTAAAATACATGTGAAGATTGGTTGTCTGAATTGATTGTCAACGTTCCAACCTTATGATAAATGCAAAAATTATCGAACCTCTATTGAAACGATTCACAGGCTAGCTAAATGTAGCAAATGAATTATTCGGGCAATTCAAAGGCTTCCCTATATTCTTGTTCATCCGAACATGTATAGCACTAGTCTGTTTTGTTGGGGTATAAGAAGTAAATAGGAAGTTATCATACCAAAAAAGATTCTTAAAATGATTAGAGTATTTGAACTGCTAGTATTCTGGTTTCTTTGCCTCTTCTGATTGCTTTTTCGGCATTTTTTGTATTTATTAAGTGTACGGAAAAATTGATCAGTTTGTTATCGTTTTTCTTAAACGAAATAGCCATTATGGGGGCTTGGCCCATAAGGTTGAATATTTCTTTAATTTTAATAAATGTCGGATATTGATTAAAAAAAAAGTCCTCGTTTTTAACTACGGTTGTTTGTATCTTGCCATTTTAACATCAAAAGAAAACTATGCACTAGCTTTTTCTTTGTACAAGTGCAATTATTTTCGTACAAAATAAGTTCATTGAAGCTATATAATTAATTAGCTAGTCTAAAGGAGAATTGTCTCGATTTATAATTATTAGTATAAAAATTTGAAAACATAATAAATATTACTTATTACTTAATTCATATAACTTCTTTTGCATGTTTACTCTAGATATCACGTTCTGCTAAAAAAAGCAGGGTTTTACATATATATATATATTGGGAGATTCGCTGATTAGTATATAAAATGAGACTTAATTTCTAAAATCCCGAATTGTTAAAACTCTTTTATCATTTGATACATATGTAATTTTATAGGATTATAATACCCTTGTACTTCATTAAATAGCATCTTTCAATATCACTAATTAATAGTATTAACATATTTAGTTTCCGTTTCTATATGTTTCTCAAAAATTTCCGTTGTACCAAAATATATATATATATGTTTCTCAAAATAGTACTTTCCTTTTTTACTACCATATATTGAAATAAAACTATTTCAAATTAAAAAAAAAATCCATTGAATTCATACAAGTTCATAGAGAAAAGAAAAGGAAAAAATTAAGTTCATGAAGACATTTTGTTTAAAAGAGAAAAAGGTGTTATAGAAAATATTAGATAGAATAAAATAAAATAAATCGAGTTTCTTATAGCATCTGACTAGATAATGTTACGTGATATTCGCGTTGTAAGACTAAATAATAATACATTATAAGACTAAATGATACTACGTATGTGATGCATTATGATGCTACATGATGCTTTAATATTCTTTTTTATTTATAAAAAAGTACGAAGTATCTCATATCATTAAAACTATATAATATAATGTTACGTGATAATTCTACATGATGATTTTTTTCTCTCACTAGCTAATGTTATTATACAGGAGTAATACAATAATGCCACATGATGTTATATGATACTATATAAATACAATATTTGTCTCTCTTTTTTCTCAATAATGTTTTTTTGCTCAAATTGAATAATAATAGCATCATGACGCGTTATGAAAATTACAAATTATATGCATTACAAAGTTAAAAATAAATAGTAAAAATAAGTATAATCATGTCGTATATGTAGTAGCATATATACTAGTATCATGTAGCATATATAGTAACATCATATATCATGTGTAGTAGCATTACGTAGCATCATGTAACATATATATATATATATATATATATATATCATTCTATTATAATAAGTCAACCCAAGTCAAATTTAGCCAATTTTTTTCTAAAAATACTCCTACACATTTATATTAATTACAATAATATCTATTTATCATTTTCTCATATATATTCTTATGAGAAATCTATTTATCGGTTTGAAGTATGTATCGAGTTAACGTCGAAAAAGACATTATAGATTGAAATTACGATCTAAGAATCAGTTCTCATGCTGACTCTGTTGTTTCGGAAGCTTTGCTTCTTACTTACCTAGAAATTTGTGCTATGCAAGGTTTTTTTTCTCTTTGTTTTTAATATAATTCTTACCTTCCAAAAAAAAAAAACATTATAAAAATTTCACTAGAATGACCAAGTGTTAAATATATTAATTATTAACTGTATACTACTATACTAGACTATATGTTGCTGTATTCAAAAACATCCAAACGCCTAGATTAGCTTTTTTGGAAAGAAAAAATGACCATTATTGTTATCAATTATTTTGGATAAGTTAAATTTTATGATACTTTAGGATTTTCATACATGTATTTAGATATTACAAACTTCTCTTTTGGAGCTTCTTGAGTTAGCAACATGTGCTAACCAAGTTACTTTTTTTCGTTTTATAAATTATTTTGTTTCTTGCAAAAAAAAGTATCAACTTTTCAAGATATACCATCTCTTTTTTGCAAAAAAATGAAACAAATAAGAAATATAATATTAGAAAGAACGAAATAAGACAACAAGATACATGAGGATAGAAGGAGACGATTTGTTTCAATTACCGCTAAATTTAGCAATATCTTGATATTTTGTTTTTAAATTTAGCAAAATTCACTTTAAAAACATATAATAGTATCATGATATTTTCTTGTAG
Source organism: Primula veris (assembly GCA_963682055.1). NCBI lineage: Eukaryota > Viridiplantae > Streptophyta > Magnoliopsida > Ericales > Primulaceae > Primula > Primula veris. The sequence goes on along the minus strand of OY821742.1, from coordinate 7,752,313 downwards.
TGAGATGATACATGTCATTCAAGTGTTGGCAGTGAACAAAAAAGGCCGACCTTAAAACTTATTTTTGGTATATATTAATATATAGCTAGATCTCATGGGGTCTCAAACGTAAAAAAAGTAAAAATAAAATTACATTAACAATAGAATAATGAACTGTTAAAAAAACCTCATACAGGTATACATGAATGGGTATAAAAAGTTTATTGGTACAGTAAGTTAGGGTTGAGAAAAAGTAGTAGCTATATACAAAATAATGGTCCGCGAAGACTATCAAGACTGTAAAATTTCTTAGTGTAAGAAATGGTAACCTAATAATATCCCCAAGCTATATACTCTTTTTTATAAGAAACAATAATTATTCCCAAGAGGCGTTGTATTTATTATTTTTTTTATTATGATTTATGATGAGGCTAGTTTTGATAATTGATATGGTAATAAATTAATTTTTTCCTAATATGGTGGAGACCTTGAACCATTCTTATCCTCTTACAACATTAACTTTCTTACCATTTTTTATTTATTTTAGAAAAAGTAGTATATATTTGTTCAAATATTGAATGCCCGCAGTATTCCTCTGATATTTTTTCTCCATCTCTCTCCAAAGGTTATCAAGCAGTGTCACTAGTAAGTTTTTTATTGAGTATTAATTCAATGAGAAATTGTGGGTTGTTAGCTTTTTGTTTACATAGAATCATTATTTCTTTTGAATTAATTAGAAGTAGCATAAATTTCAACGGTTAGATCAATGCACGAACGCTATAACAACGTAAACGGAAGAAAACGTCTCATCCTAATAATGATGGGGCCTACACACTTATCAATGTTGTTTATTAATTTAATTCGAAGTTTCATCTATATATATATATATATATATATATATATATATATATATATATATATATATATATATATATATATATATATATATATATCGTATATCACTTTAATACCGTAATATTTATTTATTCCCTGAGAACTACCATCTCATTGTTTTTACAAGTAACTAATTGCCTCCAGGGTTGATCTGCAATTCATGACATAAATATTATAACTGTTTCTTTATCGCTTATTAGCAAGTTTTAATCTAGCTATTTCATGTTTTTTCGTGTCATCTCCTTGTACTGTTTGGTATATAACATATACACATTATGTTAATTTAAAGAGAAGATGTCTCTCTTCTCAATTAAAATTATCGAAATAATATATAATAGGTAATTTAATAACTGATATCTATTTTGATATCCGAAACTCATATCTCATACCAAGTGTTCTTGAATCATAATTGATAAAAAAAAAACCTTAGTTTTACATTTATTTGGCAAAAATTTTATTTTAACAAAAAATAAAACAAATTGTGATAATTAATGGCATAGATTTTGAAATAATCTTGCTCTAATAAAATAAAATTCCGCGAACATGCAGCACTAAAAATATGAATATATCGAGTTTTTAGTAGTTCTACTGGAATGACTAATTTAAATCATAGATATAATGAGGAAAAAAATTAGTGAATCATATGTTTAAAAGAGCAAGGGAACTTTTATTGTGACTAAAAGAGGATAAAACTAGTCATCTTCTAATTAACCTCATTTAAAAGAGCAAATGAGTTAAAAAAAACACTATTTTTCTCCTTATACTCACTAACCTTATTTCTCACCTTTTAACGTCATCAATGTGAACTTTTGAAATCACATACATACCAATGTGTTGGACATTATTATTTTCTTTATTTAGAATGTTAATAATGATTATCATCGTGCTTCATTAGTTCCTATACTTGCCTAGACTTAAATGCATGCACATATTCATATTGATTCAACTTTTAACATCAATGGCTTAAGTTTTTCACAATTCCTTGTATCAAATACATGATTCAGCCATTTGTTTTTACTTTAAGGTAGGGTTCACCTAACGTGACGGACAATCAGATCATGATCCCTACGATGAGCCAACTTAGCTTTGTAGAAACCGATGGTAGAGGGGTGACAGATGGAGATGACAATGGTGTTGGGTTTGGAAATGAAGCGGTTGAAAATGTTGGCGGCAGCACCAGTCGTGGCACCGGAAAAAAGAAATACCACCGCCATAATAACCACCAAACTCAACAGCTCGAAAAGTAAGTGCATAGAACTTTTGAAGGAAGAATATTAGTATATAAATTACTTAAAATAACCGCACCCAATATTGTTTCATCTTAGAAATCTATTTTGTCATTATAGTTCAACTGAAATCATTAAAGTAACGAAGTGCATATATAAATGTCATTACATGACAAAAAAATTAACTTTGATGCATATATCTTTCTTTATGTAATTATATTTAATGTTTAAAATACTATAGGTTTTCTATGTAACCTCTATTTAACCATAACTCGGTTTAGTAATATTTTCTCTGTCTCAATGTTACGATTGTAGTTTTTTCAAGACTTGCCCAAATCCAAATGACAAGCAGAGGAAATTACTAAGCCGTAACTTGGCATTGGAGCCTCTGCAGGTCCGGTTTTGGTTCCAAAACAAACGCAATCAAATAAAGGTTTAGTTCAACACCTCATTTTTTTAATTCTCACTCTATCTAGTCTCTTGTACAGTTTTTTCATTTTTTAAAATGTATCTATGCTAATCCAGTTTAAGCTATATATATATAGACTTTGACATCAACAAATAACTTAAAGGATATTAAACACCTTTCTTGGGCTCCTTTGCTTGTATCTTACAAGTGCTAGAGTATAACTTTTTAGGTGAAAAACATAATTAGGCAATAGACGGATTCGCTTTGTAGAAATTAATAAGTACCCGTGTAATCGAAAAGTGAAGCATATATACTTTTGAAAATTATAAATCACAATATTAAATAAAGAAGGGTTTTATTCTGCCTCCAAAGTTTAAACCCGAACCATCGCATAGAATCATTTAGTCTTGTAAAAACGAAGTGTCACGTAGTATTATAGAGTCTGATGCTACAAGAATCTCCCAATCTGTCCTTTTATTTTTCACATACTTTTTAAAAAAAATTAGTGGCGCCTGTTCTTTTATTATATTAACGTCACTCATGAATTAATTTGTTTTTTTTTTTTTGTTTCTTATGAGCTTGAATATAAATTAGAATTTTTTTAATTTTTGAAATAATTTTAGTTAAGTGGGAGTAGAAAAGGAAGGAGTAACTAATAGAGAAATATTTGGGAGGGGTGGATTTAATGAAAGGGGTATATTGGTAGTGGAGAATTGGATATTTATCTATCTTGTATAAAACACAAGTAGGCATTTATTGACATTGAGTCATAAAGTATGAAATTACGTTTTCTTTTCATCTCTCTATATTTGTATGTATAGTTTTATTAAGCTATCTTCTCCCTTAACTAATTTTGTTTGGTTTTTTTTTTATTTTGTTATGGTGTATTTTTGCGCAAAATATGAGCTTTTTTTTTAGATTTGAACACATTAGGTTGAATTATTTATTAGAATAGAGGTTTTTGAGGTTTCTTAATTGATTCGTGAAGTCAAATTGGCCTTTTGAATTTAAACTCTTGTCCTATTCATGTTTCAGAAAAATTAACGTCAACGAAAGTAGGCTTTTGAGAAATCGCATCTGACAAATGGATGTCGTAGATTCTTTATTTTTTTCTTTCTATTTTCATTTTTTTCTTTCTATTTTCATTTTTTTCTTTTCGATTATATGTTGATATGTTGGTGACGAATAACATTAAAGAGACTAGGACGTCCATGCAAAACTATGAACCACGGGTACGAGTTTAGGCTACGATTATAGTATGATAGGAGTAGAACTTACGAGAATATGCTAATTTTGAAATTTAACAATAGTAGTATGGAAAACAATCGACCCAGTTTGTACCCAAGGTACCGGATGCACGCTATATATGTATCCTATATGGGTACGTTTAAATTTCTAAATTACCCTAAGGTAAGTCATAACATCCCTTGAGCTTAGCTGACGTTGGATCGATAGGCGAAAAAAAATCATAATTTCAATTATCATATAGAAATTTCAGTAAAAGTTATATATATATATATATATATATATAAACATGTTCATTTAATAACATAGATTAAAGTATGGTTTAATTGTTGATTTATGTGCCTATATTTCTTCCAATGTCATGGGTTCGACTCTCGCTGTTTTAAAATTTTCCATTAAATTTTATATGCTAAACTAGAAAATTTCTCAATTAATAGGTGAATAAAAGTCAAACTACTCTCTCTAAATAACTTAAAACTTCTATTTGTAACATATTTGACAATATAATAATTTACATATTTGCTATATTTTTAATACCCAACAATATATTTTCTTGTCTCCGAGTTAAGTTAAACAAAATGAGCCCAAATTTATTCTAAACTTAGGTACTGAATTGTTAGGGTCGTCTTGCTTGTGTTTCATAGCTTTGATATAATGAGAATGAATTGTAACTTATTTATTGGGTTAGGAGTTACAAAAATGTATGAGAATTTTAAACATTAGTAGGTATGTACGTACTTGAAAAATAATGTGCATCCGGAAAAAGTAGGCATACTTTGAAAATTCGGGTATAAATTTTGAAGCATAAAAAAAAGGCATGAAGTATGAAAGTATGGTTTGAAGTCGGAAAAAATATATGAAGTTGGTAGCGAAAGGGTATGGAGTCGGTAAATACGGCATGGACCTTAAAAATTTGGTATGATATTTAAAAGTTTGGGTATGAACTGAAAGATGTTTCGGTGAAAGATCTTCTTTTGGTTGAAAAGGTATTTTTTTTAAAAGGATTGAAAATAACTTTTGAAATAGGTGGGTTTTTTCAAAAAAAGTTTCCAAAATTTACTTCTATTTTGTAGTATATTACGAATATTTATTACCCTTATTATTATTATTATTATATTTTTTTGTTTATAAAGGGAGAAGGTTGGTATGGGGAGTTCGTTTAAGTATATTTTTAAGGAGTGATAGTTTTTTTGAAAGAAATAATTGATCATATGTATTTTAGATACAATATATAGCTTGTGTACAATATATAACTTTTTCGTCATTTTCCCTTTTGAATTTTGCAATACCCCTCAGCTACAACATGAGAGGCATGAGAACTTTCAAATTCAACTAGAGCATGAGACGCTTCATGCTCAAAATATGAAGCTAATAGACATACTCACAAACTCCACTTGTCGCGCTTGTGGTGGTCCAAATGTTGTCAATGATTTGTCTTTTCACGAACATCATTTGCGAATGGAGAATGTCCGTTTGAAAGATATGGTATGTTGCTTGTTAACTATTTATTTAAATAATGTTCAATCCGTCTTTAAATATTGTCCATTATTCCATTATTCCAAAATAAGTGTCCGTTTTCCTAATTTATTAATGAAAAAATGATAAAAGTACAATAATATCCTCATATATTGCAATGAATACATTTCAAAAATTGATAGTAGTAATTATTTAATTTAAATTAGGGCTATATTTGTAACTTTAAAATACAATTAATGATAACTTTTAATATTTACCAAAATTCAAGGAGTACACTTAAAAAGTGACGGATGGAGTATATGTTTAACATTGGTTTGACATGCATTTTGAACTTGGTTAATTTTGTAACCTAAGACTTCAATTTACCCTAAAACCACATGTCGTTGTCAGGGATAATGCCTTGCGGATTAAGATGAAACTATGAAAAATCATTTGGGTAAAATGGTTAAAATATTTGTGTAGTGTATTATTAGTTTTAAGTTAAGAGAACGTATTTAATTGTCCGAAGCCTTATATATATTTCTATTATATTAAGACATTTCTACAAATAGATAAAACAGATTCTGTTTTTTCATGCACTAATTGATTAATTCACATGTTTCCGTGTGAGTAAAGATTAATTTAAAGTTCATTTTTAGCTCTTTATTCTAGTTCAAGACTACCTTTGACAACCGGTTTACGTATGATTATGAGGGGATAACAAAAGGCCATTTAAGAATTTATAAACACACTAATTTGTATGTACCATGAATATTAAATGGTGCAAACCAGAAAATTCTAAATTTATGATTCAGAATGCTGCTTTGGTGATAATCCTTCCATCAATAAAAGATTTCTTCTTTATGCTTATATATGAAAAGTACCGTTGAAATTGAGTTATGATTTGAATAATGTCATTAATAATATTTAATGAAAAGAATTATTTTGCACACCGTCTCTTGCTATCTTTAGTCTGCACGAAGTGTTTTATGTTAATTTAAAAGAATCAGTTTTTTTGTCATAATTTTGTAATATTTGAACTTATAACCATTTCAGATTGATCGGATGACCAATGCATTGGACTTAAAGAAACAAGTGGTGGCTAACGTGGCGTGTGCAGCAATGGATGAGTTGGTGTTTATGATCCAAACTCTCGAACCCATGTGGATCCCCGTTTCTATTGACGGGTACACTACTTACTTACTCAACGAAGAAGAGTATTCTCGGTCTTTGTTTAGATCTTGGCCAAGGAGACCTGGGTTCAGATCGGAAGCCACTCGTGATTCTGCTATTGTTAAGACAACCCATACTAACATTATCACTGCTCTAATGAATGTTGTAAGTATCTACTTTCAGTTATATAAAATAAATAAATGGTAAAGCTTATCGAAATCATTTTTACGAGAGAATAACTGAAAGCATAAAAAGTTGAGCTTTTTCGTTTAGAAAAGCCTGGTAAGCTTGTCAGCAAAGCGTTTTTATGCTTTAAATCAACCTTTTTGAGGGTTGAAGTGAGCTCTTTCAAAACAAATGATAAACTTGCAACTCATTTAAGGGATTTTTGTGCAATAGAGAAAAGATAACGATGGTGCCGCTTTTTACAAAAGATGAAAATGTTAGATTGATTTATAGTATTTTACAATGTAGTGAGCCAAGGCAATCTTTGAGAAAGGACATTGAGTAATTAAAACAACTTTTTCTAGGTCATGAATCATATCCTATTTTCTTTTATGAATATTAGAATCAATGGGCGACTCTCTTTTGTGCAATCGTGGCAAAAGCCATACCGCTTGAGCAGTTGGCGATAGGGCGTGATGGAAGCTATGATGGAGCCTTACAACTGGTAATTATAAGATATAAAAGTGCATGATGTTCTTATAGAAAGTACATATCATTTTCCTGATAATTTTTTACAAGACTTACTTTTTTATTTTCTCAGATACATGCAGAGTATCAGATAATAACACCTCTCGTCCCAACTAGGGAGACGACTTTGGTAAGGTATTGCAAGCAGCGGGGTGAGGGAATTTGGGTTGTGGTTGATGTTTCCTTAGACGGGATGAAAGCTGATTCTTTAACGAGATTCCAAAAACGAGCTTCTGGATGTGTAATTCAGCAATTGCCTGATGGATACTCCGAGGTAAAAGATAACCACCTCGGGTAATTGTTACTTTTCTAATTTATAACTGAAGTAAAAACAACAGTGTTCTGTAATAATGTGGAAGTGGTAACAAGGTGTTATATTCATTTTGGCACAATTTTAGACCTAGATTCTGATTCATCCTAGTGTTGACCAGATTACTTGGATTGAGCACGTTGACGTGGAGGATAAAGGGAACGAAGGTATATACAGATCGGTGATTTCCTCAGGAGCCGGATTTGGGGCTAAGTATTGGCTTTCCATTCTTAATGGGAAAATTGAACGCTTTTCTTGTTGCGGTGCAACGGATCTTCCTACTAATGAAGTGAACAATATCGGTAATTTCGAAATGAGTTACTTTGTTTAAATCATTCGTCAGAATAACTAGACACGCACACTAAGATTGTCAAATCCTAGAAAGTTAGAGTAATGACTTGATACAAATCAAATTATAGATAATTACCATCAAGTGACCAACGAAAGACTTTATATTCATTTAGCTAAAATAAAAAACTCGTTTCCCATTTTATGTTATGTTTGGTCAATTCATTTGATAATTTGATTTTACATTGATATGGTGTTCAATGAACTGATTTCATTTTTTTTCGGCATAAACTGATTTTCAATTGGGCTATTGTTTAATAAACTTGGTTTCGCTTTTAATGGTATAAACATCAACAATTAATTTATGGAGATGCATATTGAGCTGCGTAAAGTTTGTCTCGTAATGGAAACTTCCCTAAGTATATGCATAAAAATGAAAATATGGTTGATATACGACTATTTGTGTATACAGAAGGAAGGAAAATCTTATTGAAGCTCGGAGAAAGGATAATGACGGGGTTTTGTAGTAGGGTGGGAGCTTCTGATGCTAACAATTGGACAACACTGTCTCTTATTGGACATGATGAAGTTAAGGTGATGACTCATAAAAGCGTCAACGAACAAGGTTGCCATAATGGCATTGTCATCAGCGTCGCAACCTCAATCTGCCTTCCTACAGCACCGAGGAAAGTATTCGATTTTTTCTTTGATGGGAACAACCGAGCTAAGGTGATTTTTCTCATTTCTGCATCTTCCTTTAGACCAACTATATGACAAGCTAGGGTCCCATGTTTTACGACCACGTTGGTACTCCTACGAGTTTGACTAAGCTTTTACCACTACTTACAAGTATGTACATGAAGGTCTTGTTTGGTTGCGGGAGCACTAGTCTCAAACTAATAATCCAAACAGATGTTGATCAGTAGGTTTTGAAAATATGATGGAATTAATAGTCCTAAGTAGGGGTGGGCACGAGACGAATTGGGACGGATTCGTAAAATTTAAATCTCAACTCAACCCAACCCAACCCATTATAATTAAAATAACAACTCAACACAATCCAACCCGAAAAAATATTACGGATTGGGACAGCTTTATTCTTAAATTTTTATTTTAGTCATTTATTTTTAATAGTTTACACAATCAGCTTAAATTTTAAAATAAATTGTATCTTTCAAAGAGAAATAAAAATTAAAACCAATTATAATACGTTTATAACATTCACAGTAAGTAAGAAAACTAAAATGTAATAATACCGGGAGTTTGTTATCTTTATTTTTTTTATATATAGAGCGGGTTGTAATGGGTTGGTGCGGATTAACTCGCGGTTTACTAACCCTAACCCAACCCGCAAAATATATAATGGATTGTGGCGGGACGGATTGACTTTTTTTGCACACTCAACCCACCCCAACCCGTGCAGATTGGGTTACGGGTTGGGTTTGCGGATTTTTTACCCACTCCTAGTCCTGAGAGTCTGACTAATAATAATATAATATCACACATTCAACGATCATTTGATTTTCGGCCTTCATTTATGGTCCCGTCCTTCATTAACCAAACAAACATGAGCTTTGTGGACCCCATAGATTCTGGTGTAAGTCTCATAACCAAGTAACCAAACCAAAGCCTAAGTATTATCCAATGTTTTAAATAGCGCTATTGCTATCATAGCAAATAGCGTAGCAACGTAGCGGTTTGCGGTGTAATTTTTGTTGCCAAAATATATAACAATATAGCACAATGGTCATACAATTTATACTAATTATGTTAACAAAATTAAAAGTTAAAAGAATTAGTTGTGGTTTTTTTGGTTAAGAAAAAGAAACACATGCTATGTTAAAAAAATTTGACGTTTTTTTTAATTATTTGGGAATAAATGTGTTTTATTAATTACTATAGGGGGAATTTATGACATGTTATTTACTACAATAGCGAATATATGACATGTTATTAACTTTAGCGGCTAATTGCGACATATTATATACTAAAGAGGGTAATTGTGACATGTTATATACCGTATGGGGTCAACCCAGTATTTACGCTATCAGTCCACTGTGTTCTGTTTTAAAAACTCGTTATTTACACGAGCAGTTCAATAATTTCGTGCCTTTTACGCTTTTAGTCCCAATAGCGCGAATTTAGCGCTTTTCCATCCAAATAGCGGTTTATCCATGCGTTTTTTCAAAAAAAACACCGTTATTTCACGCAACATAGCGCGTTTTTTGAAACATGGGCATTATATGATGCCAGTATTGAGAAAGTAGTTTATTAATTTTAATTGACATATTCAGGTATTGTGCTTATGTTTCCCTATCTAAGGCTTTCTTTCATGAATAATTTGATATTTTTTAACTGAAAATACCCCCATTTCTTTATTAATCTAGATAAGCGTGCATACTGTTATTAACCTTTTCGAATGTATGGCAAATACAGTGGGACATCCTTATCAATGGTGCAAATATGTATCAAATGGAGAACATCCCTACTGGAGAGTTAGCTGGAAACGCTATTAAGTTGAGCCACATGAACGTAAGTTGGATAATTTACACTTACATATCGACACTATCATGTTTAGCGCTAACAAAATTTCACACTTTATTAAGAAACAGTATCTTTTTTTGAATATGTACGTATCAATGTTGCATCATTGAGTATCAAATGATAATCACAAAGAGGAAAAAGAGTCGATATGATTGAGAACTATTGCGCATCCGCACCAAATTTCAAAAGTGATTTTAACCGTGGATTTTCCAGAATTTGTACTAAATGTCTAGTTCTTCACATAAATTAACCACTTTTTTATCATATCAACTTATCTAGGGTATTCCAGAGAACCCAAACAGTATGCTCATTCTACAAGAGAGTTTTGCTTACCCAACAGGGTTCTTCATTGTGTATTCACCCATTGAGCCCAGTGATATGACCGCAGTGTTAGACAGTGGAGACATAAATAGTGTTCGTTTGCTACCCTCGGGATTTGCCATCCTTCCAAATGGTTCTGGTGGGTCATTGCTCACGCTTTCATTGCAGTTTCTGGTCAACTCAGCCATTGATGCCAAGCTCTCCCATGCTGATTTGACGTCTGCTTTCAGCCTCATGTCTGGTACTCTCGATAGGGTCAGGGCTTTTATTGGGATGCCATCGAATAGTGGTAAGTTTAGATTTTCTTAAAAAAGTTAGCAAGAAATAGATGGGAGAGGATCAGTATTAAAACATTTGACACAAAATATCTCACTACAAAAATACGCGTTTAATCCAGGGCTAAGAGACTAAGATAAGCTAGCTTTTGGTATAAATTTCAACCTCATGCTTTCCTTTGATTTAAGGGATGTCAAGGGCCGTTTTTTCTAGAAACTGGAAAATAATTTTAAGATTTATGAAACAATATGCTAGCTTGTCCAGTGTATTGAAGAGATTTTCGCTATAAAAATTGTGTAAAATTTCTGTTACCAGCAAAATGGAATTCATCGCTTGCTACCGATAACACTGAAGAGACTATTAAAAAGGAACTAATAACATTTAGATGATGAGAGTCTATTTCTCTTTCAGGATTTACTCTTATCCCAATTGTCTTTGAATCACTGTTTTAAAAATCGTCCTATATTACACAACATTTCGCGATATAACGCTTTTCGAAATAAAATTGCCTACGCTAAAACGCTATTTGGGTGGAAAAACGTTAAATTCGCGCTATTGGGACCAAAAACGCAAAAAGCGCGAATCTAAATAATTAATATATGTTGTGTAATTTTCACAAAAGATTGTTAGTTCAGATGGTTGTAACATTGCATTCTGTCCCATTGGACCCAAGTTTGAAACTCACTAGCATCAACATTTTTTTGGTTTTTGCAGAGTAAGGAACAAGGGAAAGTACCTTTCCAACTCTGCTATAGAAGATGCTGATGAGTCCATATTTTGCAGAGTCATTTTTTTTTACATGCAGAACTACATACATTTCCCAAGTTTTAAGAACTATTCTACCTTTTTTATTTCCAAATTTGAATTGTTTTGAAGAGGTCTGGAACTTTAGAGTCCAGATTATTGAATTTGTTGACATTCGCTGTTTCTTTGATTTCGAAGTTTGAAAATGCTCATAAACTTATTGCAGCCCCCCCTTCTTCATAAAATCCATTTTATAATGATTAAGCTTTTTATGATGTGTAAAGGTGGTCTAGTACAGCACAAAAAAATGTGCTTGAAGGGCCAATGAAATGGCTATATTATGCGGGATTTTGTTGTGGTTCATTTCCAATTGTTTTCTTACTTTAGGGTGATTATATGCTAAATAGTAGCGACATTAGTAGTTTAAGAATCAATACTGGAGACAACACGGGTAAATAGCGAGAACTTTATAAGACAGTGTTTAGCATGTGTTAGCGTGAGATGGGATTAGTATTGAGTAGAAGTACCATAGCTTTTTTAGGCCATGTATGACTCAATTTTGATGTTTTATTGTGTAGGAGGTTAACTTTTGTTTAAAGTGTAATTGGAATGATCAGTACATAGTTTTTTTTAAAGGAGATAGTTATTAACACTTTTGCCGATAAGTGAGTTACATAATCAGTTATTTAGGAGTAAACTTGTTACAAGACCCTTTTTAATTTCATTAACTTAATTAGTATATGATTTATGATATGCCTGGTCATTCTAGTGATATCTTCTATGATATGCCTGGTCGTATTTTCAATCTAGAAAGTCCTTCCTGGCATCTACTCAAATAGACTAGAACTGATAAATAGTTTCTCGAAAACTGAGAAGAATATAAAACCCTGGAATTTTTTTTAGCACAATCTGATATCTAGAGTAAAAAAGCAAAAGAAGTATGTAAAATAACTGATAATTATTACTACTTCAACTCTTCGTACTAGTAGTTATAAACCGAGACAGTCTCTACTCTAAACTAGCTAATAGCTTCAACTAATTTATTTTCCCGTACAAATTATTCTATATACTGTTTCAACTAAAACCACAAAAGTAGAGGGGGGAACAGCGGCTCTAAAGCTGGTGAGTTTCAATGCTCAAGTCGATATACGAGCATGTTCTCGATGGCAATGGCATCTCCGAGTGCATTGACTGGCTGCACCGGAGTACTGAAAATAATGATAGAAGCCACTATGACCGATATCCTCTTCATTGTATTCCCAATGCTAAATGTCAATGGCGATATTTCGTTCAACGACATGTATGAGACTTGGTTGTAAAGTTGATAGAATAAACTCTGTGCTACCACCCACCTTTACACATACACAAGTAAAACATAAACTGATTTAGCTCACATTTGTATTGTGCAAGCTAAAAATGAAAAACTCATAAAAAGAAAAAAAAGTGAATTTTGTTCTTGCCATACAAAATTGGGTCCGATTTGAGCGACAGCTTTGTTCCATCCTATGGTCCACTTGAGGGCCCTCATCCGCGATTGCAAATGGGGTTAAGATTAAAAGAGACATCATAGATAAGCAAGCATAGTAGTTCATTCCTCCAACATATTTTCCCCCTTTCATTCCCTTCTTTGAGAATATGTTTCGAAAAACAAATGCCAAATTCGAGATCATCACCCCCATGAAACCTGAATCGGGTTATTATTATTATTTTTGTAGAGATCAGGTTTTCCTCTTCTTAGCATTAAGAAAATGAGCAAATCACAATAATTGTTCTTTTGTCTTACAAATGAGGTTGAGGTTGAGCTCGGTGACTGCAGCAAGTGCACATCCTCCGATGATAGGCACGAGAGAAAAGTACACTGGAATCGGGAAATTATCACTTAATAGAAACCTCGAAACAAGAACGCTAAAAGCGGGCTCACTACTCTTGATTATATGAGTGAATGAAACTGTGACTTTTGACATGCTCACTGTGGCAGCTACATGTCCAATTGTATGCGCCAATGCAGCCTGTAAGAACAAAGATATCAAAAATATATCAAATTCTCACTTCTACCTCCTTTAGATAAAGTGACACTACATATACTACAGTCAGATATGGCAATTTCGCGGGTTTATATTCGGGTCGGGTCGGATCTGTTTTAAATGTTTAAAAATGCAACTTAAAAAGTGTAAGTTAACATTCTCTCACTTGTATCTCTATCATATATATTAAACCATCTCTCATATAATAATAGAGAACATACATTTAAATTCGTAAAAGTGCAAGCTAAAAAGTGTAATTTAACACCCTCTCTCATATAAATTAAATTCTCTCTTTTATAATTTAAATGGGTAAAAGTACAATTTAAAACTCTCTCCCTCATCTCTCTCATATACATTAAACTCTTTCTTTTATATTATTTTTATATAATATTTCTAAATCAAATGATTTTTTACTCTACCTAACAAATCTTCTTTGAAATTTTTGATATTTATGAGATTTATTTTTTAAAAGGGAGAAAAATATTTTTTGAAGATGGGTCAAATGAGTCCGGTCGGGTCAAATGGATAAAAGTGTGACTTTGTACTCGGATCGGATCGGGTTGAAACCCGCGAAATTTCCATCCCTAACTTAAGTTGTCATATTTCTCCCAAAAAAATCAAGATCTTGAATAAACTCTTTTACGTGGCAAGGAAAACTAATTCTGGGTTTGGTCCCCAATTTCATATATAAAATGGGTTTTGATTAAAAAAAATATCGTAAGGAAAACCAAAAAGCAAATTGAACGAGTCTTAATAAAATTACACTTTTATGGATTATATATAAATTTGATTTTTATTACTTATTAATGGTGATAAATTTAATGTGTGTTAAACAGTTAAGAAAAGTCTACAATTTTGATTTTATTTCTTATAAACACTGAGCAACCTTTTGACTGTCATATTGAACAACCTTTTATGCGCACTTTATGTGTTAGTCTAAATGCATGATAGATGCATTTGTTGCGAAATTATATATTAATAAGTGAATATTGTTTGTTTTGAAATTAAAAGTCCTATTTATGTATAAAAGTATCAAATGCGAAATTTTTTAAAATTAAAAGGAATATTCTTATTTATGTATAAAAGTGTGCTAGATTTACACGTCCCAAAATAGAATTCTATTCCATCGGAGATTCAAGGACAATTGTTAATGGAGCTCGTTATGAGGCTTAAAATAATCATGTGTGGTATTAATTAAAAAAGTACTCCAAATTAATTTGTAAGTCTACTTGTCGGTTATAATAGGAGGACTTCAATTTGAGCCGAATCCATTGTCGTGCTTTTCATTTTTATCTCCAAAATGAAAAATGACAAAAAAAAAAATAGCAACATGCGACGTATTTGCAGGGATATATATATTGGTTCTGGTGTATCGCAGTTTTCTGTATGAATTTTATAATGTTTTGTGTTTTATCTATTTTTAGTTATTGATTTTAGTTTTGTAGTAGTTTGCCATTTTCGGTTTGAATACGAATATGGAACTAAGAATTTGGTTTTGCATTAGTTCTTACAAAAAGCCGAGTTATTTGCAATCTATTTTAACCTTATCTAATTTCCCATAAAGCATGATAAGTTTGGTAGAGTTTCTGAACTAAATTTGATTCGGACCTAGTGCTTCTTTCAACCTCAAAGAAGCTGACTTATTTACTTACGAGCTACAATAAAGCCAGGTCAATTTATTACCTGTTAGATATAGTCAACAGTAAGATAATGAATACCAGCTTCGAAGCGTCTTATACACGTCACAGGTCATTGTGGGAGAGAAATTAAAAAAGAGGTTTTCGCTATTATATTTTTGTTGTTAAATTGCGATAATAACTAAATTTATTTTGCAGAAACAAATTATTATGAGCTTCTCAGCATGTCAAAAGGTGCAAGGCGGGAAGAGACTAAGAAGGCTTTCCACTTGGTTAGTACAATTTTCATATGCTAATTGAATGTCCGAGCGTAAAAAATGAGCATCTTAACTCCGTCAATGTACACTTTCTCTTTGAATTTTTTTATTGTTTTCTCGCAGTGAAGTGCTTTCTCTGGTCTCACAGAACTTAATTACAATCTTCATCGCCAATCTCCGCCTATTTGATCACTGATTAGGTACCCATCACTTACATTGCTGTTTTTAGTTGATATACTCGTGGTCATAGCTGATATACTTGAGTTCATGTGGCGATTATTGTTTTTTTTCATAAAAACTCAGATGGTTGTCTATGGGTGTGGGCCGTGTGGCTCAGTTTTTAAACTCGCACCATTGTTTCTTAAATAATGTGTCAGAGTCATATGTCTAGTTGCAGACTTCTCCTATTTGTTTTGAAACAATATAAATTTTTATGTTAAGATAATATAGTTCCATTTTTTTAGGTTTTTTACATTTTTTGAATTTAAGAAATTCAGTTTGCAAGCAGGCTACCAAAACCTCCAACCATTTATAGTTTAACTAAACGAACTCAAAAGCAAAAATCAAGCAAACTCTTACTTTCGTTTGTCGATTGTTTTTTTTTAAAATAGGTGCAAAATGGCTTTGATTTTTGAGTGTGTCGGGTCTCTTGAAGACGGCTCTTGTTCTTTTTATAAGTATATAGAAATCTTTTGTTTTGTACATGATGATGAAACTAGTAGTTTTCTTGTGTTTTTGAGCCAATACGGTTTAGTGAAAAGATATCAATCACATCATTGTGGACTGTAAACGAATTCCTCGATCAATATATCGGTTCCTGGTTGTGTAATATAATAACTAGTGTTATTACATTACATGTCGATACACAGAAGATAATTTGATGTGTCTTGTTTTGAATTTTGAAGGCTGCAGAGTATCTTGCGCTCATGGCTAGCCTACTTTCCTAGTTCGTCATCAAGCTTCCTTTGATTCATCTTCATTGTAATCAACAACATGTTATAGCTAGTGTTTTTTCTTTTGTTCTATGTACACATATTTATTATTGGAGAATGTTAATAGTGATTACTCTTGTAATGAATATGTTAATACATTTTATTTTTATAAATGTATATGACGAATTTATTATAATTGTGTGTTGAATGATTCTAACAATTAAAAGTTAATTTAATTTATTTATTTGTAATATATATGAATGAAATTGAATTTAAATTTTATAACCGTTATTTTCATTTGCAAGAAAAATTGATTATGTATTTACAACTGCAGAGATTTGAATAAGCAACTTCCAATGTTGAAATTGCAATGATTTTTTTCCACATTTGGCAACACTTTATTTCTCTAATGCAACAAATTTAGTTAAAAATCAACAACGAAATTGTAACCTTTTAACAACGAAAAAATTAAAGGATTGACAACATCTTATTTTCATTTGGCAACAATATTATTTTGAAATTGCAACATAGCTTTTTGTTGCAAAATAATTATTTTAAGCAACGATTCTTCAGTCTGATGTTAGAAACTTTCAGTTATTGGACCCAAATCGGACTAGGCAAGTTATTGGACCCAAATCGGACTTCGAGAAACAAGTGCTTGCTAACGTGGCGAGTTCAGCAATGGATGAATTGGTCATTATGACCCAAAGCCTTGAACCCTTGTGGATCCCCGTTTCTATTGACGAGTACACTACTTACTTACTCAACGAAGAAGAGTATTCTCGGATTTTTTTTAGAGGTTGGTCAAGGAGACATGGGTTTAGATCAGAAGGCACTCTTGATTCAGCTATCGTTAAGACAAACCATATTAACATTATTACTGCTCTCATGAATGTTGTAAGTATCTACTTTTGGTTATGTAAAATAAGTAAATGGTAAATCTTATCTAAATCATTTTTACAAGAAATTAAAAAGTTAAGCATTTTCGTGTAGAAAAATGTAAGCTTTTCAGCATAGCATTTTTGAGATTAAAATCAAGCTTTTGAGATTTGAAGAGCACTCTTTGAAAACAAAGGATAAACTTTCAAGTCATTTAATAGCTTTTGTGCAACAGAGCAAATATAATGATGGAGCCGCGTTTTGGAAAACATGAAAACGATAATTGATTTTATAATGTAGCCATGGCTCAGAGGACCTTGAGTAATTAAAACAGCTTTTTTCAAGGTCATGAATCATATTATGATTTTTTAATGAATATTAGAATCAATGGGCGAATCTCTTTTGTGCAATCGTGGCAAAAGCTATACCGCTTGAGATGTTGGCGACAGGGCGTGATGGAAGCTACGATGGAGCCTTACCGCTGGTAATTAAGATAGAAGTGCATGATGTTCTCATAGAAAGTACATATGATTTTCCTCACAATTTTATTACAAGACGTACTTTTTTATTTTCTCAAGGTACATGCAGAGTATCAGATAATGACACCTCTCGTCCCAACTCGGGAGACGACTTTGGTAAGGTATTGCAAGCAGCGGGACGAAGGAATTTGGGTTGTGGTCGATGTTTCCTTGGACGAGATGGAAGCTGATTCTATAATAAGATTCCAAAAGCGAGCTTCTGGATGTGTAATTGAGCAATTGCCTAACGGATACTCTAAGGTAAGAAAGAAAACATGCTTGAGTAATTGTCACTCTTCTAATTTATACAATAATACCTAAAGAAAATCAGCGTTCTTTAATAATATGGACATGGTTCAAAGTGTTATATTCATTTTGGTACAATTTTAAAACTAGAGTCTGATTCATCCTATTGTTGCTCAGATAACTTGGATGGAGCATGTTGAGGTGGAGGATAAGGAGAACAACAGTATATACAGATCTGTAATTTGCTCAGGAGTCGCATTTGGGGCAAAAAATTGGCTTTCCATTCTTAATGGGCAATTTGAACACTTTTCTTGTTGCAGTGCAATGGGTATTCCTTTTAATAAAGTGAGCAATATCGGTAAGTGTTAATACCCAATTAGTACCATGGGGTTTAAGAAAGTAGCGATTACTACCCCGCCGTTTTTTAAATGTCCAATTCAGTACCTGAACATTAATGTTTGAAGCAATTTAGTCCAATTCCGCAAAAAATGATGATGTTATCGCTGGCACGTCATTAATTTCTTTTAGTCTAGGAGGCAAATCTGTCATTTTGCCAATATATGTATTTGCAAAAGATAAAATAAAACAAAAATGTACTTATACACTAATACATACATTCAAACATACATACAGATACAGATACATATACACATTACACACACAAATATATCCCAAGGTAAGCTTGTCTCTAATACTAATTGGGTATTATACTTATCGGTAATTTCCATATGAGTTTAGTTGATTAAATTCTGCGTCACGATAACGGGTAACGCAAAGCTAAGCTTGTCAAAAATCTTTCAAATCCTCGAAACTTAGAGTAATGACTTGATACAATTCGAATTATTGAAAATTACCATTTAGTAACCAAAGAAGGACTTGCTTTTTATTTAGCCATAGGGAAAAACTCGTTTCCCATTTTATGTTACTTTTGATGTCATTCATTTAATAACTTAAGTTCACATTGACATAGTGTTCAGTGAATCGATTTCATTTTTTATCGCCATAAACTGATTTTCTGTTGAGATATTGTTTAATGATCTGGTTTTGCTTTTAATGGTCATAAACCCCAACAATTAAGTTATAAAGTTGCATTTTTTTCTTTTCTTTTTCTAAAATCTTATTTAGGAAAGTTTTGAAGCTGAATATTAAACAGTAAGTAAGTGTAAAATTTGTCCCAAAGGGAGACTTCCCTAAGCATACACATAAAACTGAAAATATAGTTGATATACGACTATTTTTGTATACAGAAGGAAGGAAAAGCTTATCGAAGATGGCTGAAAGAATGGTGACAGCCTTTTTTAATAGGGTGGGAGCCTCTACTGCTAACCGTTGGAAAACACTTTCTCATATTGGACCTGATGAAGTAAAGGTGATGACCCACAAAAGCGTCAACGAACAAGGTTGCCATAATGGCATTGTCATCACTGTTGCAACCTCTATCTGCCTTCCTACTGCAGCAAGGAGAGTTTTCAATTTTTTCTTTGATCAGAACAACCGACCTAAGGTGAATTTTCTCATTTCAGCTTCTTCTTTTGAACGAACTATATGAGAAGCTAGGGTCCTAAGTTTTACGATCACGTTGATATTCCTACGAGTTAGACTAAGCTTTTCGCACTACCTACAAGTATGTATACTAAGGCCTCGTTTGGTTAGTCCCAAACTAACAATCCAGACAGATGCTGAGTATGTTTTGAAAATATGGTCGAATTAATAGTCATCGACTATTAATATCAAACCTTCGACGATCATTTGATTTCCTACTTTCATTTATGGTCCCGTCCTTCATTATCCAAACAAACATAGGTCTTGTGGACCCCATATAGTGTCAGTCCCATGACCAAGTACTCCAACAAAACAAATCCTAAGTATTATCTAATGCAAGTATTGAGAAAGTAGTTTATAAATTTTCATTTACATATTTGGGTATTGTGCTTATGTTTCCCTATCCAAGGGTTTCTTTAATGAATAATTCGATACCATAATTTATAACTGAGAATACTCCGATTTTTTTATTATTGTCTAGATAAGCGTGCATAATGTTATTAACCTTTCGAATGTATGTCGGTTTGGAAAATACAGTGGGACATCCTTACCAATGGTGCAAATATATATCAAATGGCGAACATGACTACTGGAGAGCTAGCTGGAAATTCCATTAAGTTGAGCCGCGTAAACGTAAGTTGGATAAGCTTCACTTACATACCAACACTATAATGTTTAGCGTTAACATAATTTCGAATTTATTAAGGAAAACCTATATTTCTTAAGAATATGTACAAATCAATGTAGCATCATTGAGAACCATCGAGTATCAAATGATAAACAGAAAGAGGAAAAGAGTCGGTAAGATTGAACATTATTGCGCATCCATACCAAATATTAAAAAATGATTTTCAACCTTGGGTTTTCTTTAATCAAAAGACCCAGAATTTGTACTAAATGTATATTTCCTCCTATAAATTAACCATTTTTTGTCATATAAACTAATCTAGGGTATGTCAGAGAATCCGAACAGTATGCTGCTCCTTCAAGAGAGTTTTGCTTACCCAACAGGGTTCTTCATTGTCTACTCACCCATTGATCCTAGTGCTATGACCGGGGTGATAGACGGTGGAGACACAAATGGAGTTCCTTTGCTACCTTCAGGATTTGCTATCCTTCCCGATTATTCTGGTGGGTCGTTGCTCACGCTTACGTTACAGGTCCTGGCCAACTCACCCATTGGATCCAAGCTATCACTTTTTGATTTGACGACTGTGAACAACCTCATGTCTGGCACTCAGGGGGAAGCTAAGTGGGGACGATCGGGTGCCACGACACCCCCCATAATTTTAGAAATCCCAAGTGACGCAATTTTTTTTTAGTACAATTTCTTTTTAGGTGTAGATTTGGCACCCCACATAAAAATATGTTACTTGTACATATATTTATAGCTAATGTTTGAACCCAAAACACAATAATTAAATTTTGGCCGAAAGACCCAATTATATTTTTCTTTGATATTGGACTCTTTAAGATTTAATTAAAAAAAAATAACATCAACAACACTTCTCTTCGTGCGTGTCAGCGTGTGTATCAAAATAAAAAACAAATTTGAAAAAAGAAAAACTCCACTCATCTGTGCTGCTGTGCACCGCATTGATTGGGGTTAGATTTAATTAAAAAAACATCAACAATTCTATCCTTCTGGCTCGGCAAGGTATACTCTTCTATTTATTTTTTCCTTTAATATGCTTCTTTTTATTATATGTATTGATGTTATGTTGCACCATAGGTGTTTGATTAAAGTACTCAAAGGGGAAAAAAAATAGGCTATTAACTCTTAGAGTTTTAATCTGCAGATCTGGCATCGCTAATATTTTTATCGAGTATAAAATGGAAAAGACACCTAAAATAAATTCGTTCTTTAAGAGAGCTAATGTTTCTCCGATGGAAGAGAATGTTGGTAGTAGTGTTGATCACGTGACAATCGATACGCCTAGTCCTCCAACAAAAATTCAAAGAATCGACACAGTAGAATTTGATATTAATTCGCTAGAGCGTGATCCTGGATTACGTAGAAAAATTTGGGAGTATCCTATTAATAGGCGTGACGAAGTTCGTAGGGCGTACATAACTCTACATGGTCCAAATCGTCCCGATTTAGGAAAAAAATATCCGTATACTCTTGCATCCGCCAAGGCTCGTCCTCGAAGATTTCAAGCTCCGTGGTTTGCTTTATTTTCGTGGTTGGAATATTCAGTGGCCAAGAACAAGGCTTTCTGTTTTCCTTGTTTCCTTTTTGCGCCTCCGGATGGGTCTAGTTTTGCAGGACATAGTGCATTTGTTGTTGAAGGTTTTGATGGTTGAAGGAAGGTCAATAGCGGGAAAACTTGTTCTTTTCGTTTGCATGAAGGTGTTAATTCCGATTCTTGTCATCGAACCGCTGAACATAAATGGAAGGAAATACAAAACCCAACTCAAAATATTGAAAGGGTGATTGTAAAATTTTCTTCATAACAAGTTTTTAACAATCGCATTCGCTTAAAAATTTCTATTGACTTGGTTCGAAGATTGGCCTTTCAAGCTATGCCTTTCAGAGGGCATGATGAGAAATCAACATCAAACAACCGTGGTAATTTCCTTGAGTTTTATGATTTATTAGCATCATATAATGAAGAAGCCACCAAAGCATTGATAAATGTTTCAAAGAATGCCACTTACAAGTCGTCTGATATTCAAAAAGAAATTTTACATATCTTTTCTATAAAAGTGAAAGAGGCGATTCGAGAAGAAATTGGACATGCTAAATTCTGCATTATAGTGGACGAAGCTCGAGATGCGTCAAAAAAGGAGCAGATGGCAGTAGTTATAAGATTTGTTGATAAAAATGGTGTTTTACGGGAGCGTTTTTTTGGTATTGTTCATGTTCCCAACACTATGGCAGTGACACTAAAAGATAGCATATGCTCAGTTCTCAATCACCACAATCTCGATATTCGGAATATTCGGAGACAAGGATTTGACGGTGCAAGTAACATGCGGGGTGAGTTTCATGGACTACAAGCTTTGATATTAAGTGATTGCCCATATGCTTATTATGTTCACTGCTTCGCACATCGATTACAATTAGCATTAGTGGCATCAGCAAAAGAAGTGCTTCTAGTCGATCGATTTTTTGCTAAATTGCTTCGGATCGTGAATATTGTTAGTGTATCATGCAAGAGAAATGATGAGTTGAAAGCTGCCCATGCCGATGATATTGCTTTCTTAATTTCCATTGAAGAGCTTGAGACTGGAAGAGGATTAAATCAAATTGGTAATCTGAAACGACCTGGTGATACTCGCTGGAGTTCTCACCTAAAGTCTGTTTCTAGCTTGATAAAAATGTATAGTGCTGCTTGCATGGTTTTACTTAATATTTATGAAGATGGACCTACTTCTCTAAAGGGAGAAGCTCGTTCAACACATAAGCCATTAACTTCCTTTGAATTTGTCTTTATACTTCATCTTATGAAGTCAATGTTAGGAATCACGAATTCTCTTTGTCTAGCTTTGCAATCTAAAACTCAAGACATTCTTAAGGCTACTTCAATGGTTTTATCTACTAAAAGCCTTCTTCAAAATCTTAGAGATGATGAATTCGATGATTTGGTTGCTACCGTCAAACTCTTTTGTGAATCACGCAACATTGATATCCCAAACTTGAATGCAAAATATTCTTCGAGGTATGATCCCACTCGTGATAACTTTTCAGTACTTGACCGCTATAGAGTTGATATTTTCTATCGTGCTATAGATTCTCAAATTCAAGAACTAAATCGTCGCTTTGATGAGCAAGTAATGGAATTGTTAGTTATTAGTTCTACTTTGAATCCTAATTGTCACTCTTCAATATTCAAAATTGATGATATTTGTCTACTTGTTGACAAATTTTATCCGGAGGACTTTACGGAGTTTGATAAAAGTAACTTGAAATTGGAACTTCGACATTATGAGAATTGTGTTATTTCTCTTCCTGAATACAAGAATTTATCATCGATTTCCGAGCTTTGTCAATGGTTGGTAGAAACAAAATGATCTACAACATATCAGCTTGTTTATAGAATTGTGGTTCTCGTGCTTACTCTTCCCGTTTCTACCGCCACCGCAGAAAGATCATTTTCAGCTATGAATATCATCAAAACTAGTATTCGTAATAAAATGGAAGCCTATTATCTTGAAGATTGTATGATGATGTATATTGAGAAAGATATTGCTTCAAAATTTAGCACGAAAACTATCATTGATGCATTTGCGAATGCGAGCAGCCGTCGGGTTCATTTCTTTTGATTTTATCAGGTATCATGTTAGTTATTTGCAATAATTTTTGTGTTTATGCTTTGGTATTTGTTCAACAACACTTAAATGGGGTATATAGATTATGGGTGAGTATGAAAAATTATTATTTTAAGTTGCTTTTTTTTTTTGGTATATTTTGGCACCCCCCATTTACACATCCTGGTTTCGCCCCTGCTGGCACTCTAGATAGGATCAGGGCCTTTTTTGGGGTGCCATCTAATATTGGTAAGTTTAGAATCTTAGACTACGTTGAAAAAGTTAGCTAGAAAAGACATGGGATAGGATCACGATAAAAAACATTTGACACAAACTGAGTATTTTCCCCTTAAAAAGATACACGTTTAATCTAGAGCTAAGAGACTAAGATGAGCTAGCATTTGGTATGAATTTCAACCTCATGCTTTGTCTAGATTTAAGGGTTGTCAAGGACCGATTTTCTGGAAATTGGATAATAGTTTTAAGATTTATGACACATTATGCTAGTTTGGCCTCTGTGTTGCAAAGATTTTTGCTACAAAAATTGTGTAAAATTTTTGTTACCAGCAAAATGGCAGTCATCACTTGCTACCGTTAACATTAGTTCATTTTTTGCTACCATTAAAAATGAACTAATGTTCTTTACTTCATTTAGATACTCATATTTGATTTTTCTTTCAGGATTTAATTTTAGCCAAATGGTCTTTGAGTTGTTAATTTATTATGCTACGTTGGTTTTTGCAGAGTAAGGAACAACGGAGAGGGCCTTGGCAACTCTGCTATAGAAGATGATGATGAGTCCAGATCATTATAGCAGCGACCTGTTAATAAATAAAATTTCAAAGGGTCTAAGTATTCGAATAGACTTATTTTAATTTTTACATACAGAACAACATACATTTCCAAAGTTTTAAGAACTATTCTACCTTTTCTGATACTCCAAATTTGAATTATTTGGAAGACTTTCGGAACTCCAGAGTCCAGATTATTGAATATGTTGACATCATTGTTTCTTTGATTTTTGAGCTTTGAAAATGCTCAAAAACTTATTTCGTAAAAATTTGGGAAAGTGATGGTTAAATACACTACTATGACCTTAGTTATCAAAAAAAACATGGGTAAAATATTATTTGATATTTGATACATAGCATCTAAAATATTCTCACGTTACGTTAAATTATTATAGCAAAACTATTAACTAACTCACTATTTTTTAGAACTTTATTACAAGTTTTTTTTTTCTCTGTGCATATTCTTTCTACGTATTTAATGGGAATTCATTTACTTTTCCTCCTAATTTGAGCCATTTCACTAATTTTGTTGTTATCTCCAATCATCAATACTTTATATTCTCTTGATTTTATTTTATATTGTTATTTGTTTATTCTGTTTTTCCTTCTATGCTTTTATGATTTCTAATTATTTGATTAATATTTTTTTTTTACTATTTGTAAGTATACTCTAATTTTTCACTTGTTGTTCTTTGTTTTTCTCCAATAGTGCTACCTATTTTTCTTTCATGGTTTTTTCTCCCATTTTGGTGTCACGAAGGTTATACTTTTAGTTTGGTGTTTGACTATCAGATGCTCTCTAGTTTTATGTTCTTACTATATTTTCATTTGATACTATATACTCAATTATTGTTTTTGAAATTTATTTTCATTTTTTTGTTGGGTGCTTTTGGTTGCTCTCTACCTCATTTTTTTTTATTCTTCTTTGATTCTCTTAGTTTTTCCTCTCAAATTGTAGTTTTAAATGTCAATAATATAAACAAGTTTTCTTTCTTTTCAAAACTAAAACTACAAGTTCTATGTTTTTACTATTTTTCCATTTGATGCTATATACTTAATTATTGTTTTTGAATTTTATTCCCGTTTTTTGATTTCTTTGGTGCTTGTTGGCCGTTTCTCTCTACTTTGTTTGTTTGATTCTCGTTTGATGCTCTAAATTTCTCCTCTTAAATTGTATTTTTATATGTCAATAATGTAAAAGGGTTTTCTTTCTTTTCAAAAATAAAATTACAAGTTTCACGTTCTTACTATATTTCAATTTGATGCTATATATTCAATTATAGTTTTTTAAAAAAATCGCGTTTTTTTTTTTGTATTTGGCGTTTTTTGTTGCTCTCTACTTTATTTCTATAATTCTCCTTCGATACTCTAGTTTTTTCCTCTTAAATTGTTTTATACCAATAATGTAAAAGGGTTTTCTTTCTTTCCAAAAAAAGAATTACATGTTCTATTTTCTTATTATATTTCCATTTGATGCCATATACTCAACTATTGTTTTTGAATTTTGTTCGCGTTTTTCTCCTTTTTGGTGTTTTTTTTCTAGGGTTTTTTGGTGTTTTTTGCTTCTCTCTCCTTTATTTCTTTGATTCTTCTTCGATGCTCTAAATTTTTCCTTTGAAATTGTATTTTTATTTATCAATAATGTAAAAAGGTTTTCTTCCTTTTCAATAATAAAATTACAAGTTATATATATATATATTAAGAGATAACTAAGTTAGAAACTAATTTTAAAAGGAGAGATATTTTAGGATATATTTGTTTTCCAACATTAAGATTATAGCAAGGCACTAAACCTTAATTCCCCTTAAAAATTTAACCCCCATCTTTAGATAGCCCAAAAGTCCAAATGACACATTGGCCCTCTCATACCAATTTAGCCAATCGGACCCGATACTCGTCGCTCACAAAAGAAAAGCTCCAACCTCATCATTAGCGAGTTCAAGTGACAACACAATTACTCGAAAAGACAAGGAACTAGAAACCATTAGATCTAAACCGAAACATACTAAAAAAATGTAATGATATGTACACTATTTCCATACTAATTGACATACTCATAGGGGTCAAACGTTAGTATAACAAACATTTTAACACACAAACATATTTAGGGTAAATCTGTTTTGATCCCTACAACATATGATTGATGACGTGGTTAGTGTGGTTATGAGTGTGAAAATAGTGTATATATCATTTCCCATTAAAAAAAAATCAGACAAGCCAATAAATCAAACCAAAAGGCACTAAATAAAAATAAGTAAAAATAGAACGACCCCAAATCTAGCAAAATACGGATCCCCAAATTTTACCTTTCAATCGGTTCAACCTCGTGAGGATTCAATCCAAAGGAAATACCAATTCATACCATTCACTTAACCAAATCGAGGAGTTTATTCCCATCAGAACCCGTAAGTAAGAAGTCCAAATGGATTTGTAAGATTGCCCAAACACACGGCCAAGTGAAAGTAATTGTCGCTAGAAAAGCATGGAGGGAAGAAACTGAGTGATGAGGAATTAATAGTTGGAGATATCCCAATGGCAGAGGAGTGGCAGAGAGCCCTCCCACACCCCGGGCAGAGGCAGATCTGGGTTCTAGGGTTTAAGAGGAGAGAGGGGGGGGGGGGGGTAGGTTGGTGTGGGGGGGTATATGTGCTTGAAATGCTATATTATGCATGATTTCGTTGTATTTCATTTTCAATTGTTTCTTTTTTGGGGTAATTATAGCCTAAATAGTAGCGACGATAGTAGTTGAATCTATATTATTGGAGACAGCGATACCGAGAACTTTATAAGACGGGGATTATGATTTGTTATAGTGTTTGTGTAGGATGTGATTACTAGAACCATTACGTTTTACGCCATGTAACTGTAATACTCAATTTTGATTGTTTACTTTTGTAGGAAATTTATGTAGACATTTTGAACTCAGACCTGGTCCTTCTTGAGTTAATATACACCTGGTCCTTCTTTAGTTAAACTCGATGCATGCTTTCAATTGATAAATAATTTCTCAAAATCTGATAAGAATATGCGTACAACCCTATTTCTTTTAGTAGAATATGATATCTAGAGTAAAAAAGCAAAAGAAGTTATGTAAATTAAGTAATAACTAATATTTATTACGACTCTAACTTTTTGTACTAATAATTATAAACAGAGACAATTACATGAAACACATTTGCTTTATAATCATTTGTCTTGAAAGATTGTAAAACTCCTCCTTCTCCATGAGCTTCTCAAAATTCTCCATATTCTTTTTGTGCATCTCTTAAGTAACAAAATAAGATCAAGCGAGTGCATCCCTTTGTTATAATATCTTTTTTTTCCTTTTCTGCCACTTGGTTTGTTGAACTAGGACGTCCAAAAATGTGTTTATCTATATATAATAAGGCCTCATCATCACTTCAATTCATTTCAGTTCACTTTAATTCAAAACTCAGATAAGATACTTCACAAAAAATCACAATGTTGGATATACTAGATGGTTTTAAAACATCATGCCTTGGCAAGGGGTGTGGCTTAATGAGTGATGAGCAGTTGTATCCAGTGACGAATCTAGGATTTTAAGTAAGGGGACAAGTCATATGTAAACTTTTTATCAAAATGTAACAATGTATATAAATACGTGATGTATTATTTTTTAAATTTTATATTAAGACTCGGAGTAAAACCAGCAAACATCAATAAAATATATGAGTTCATAAGATTCTATATACTTGTGTCTTAAATTTCCAAATAAAGTAAATTATTTAATTTTGAGAAAAGTCATTACGCAACTAGATATATTAGGTCATTCATGTGTTAATAATGATGTAGCCGTAATAAATAATAATGTAATGTAACAAATTTTATTTTGTAAAACAAAATAACCAATGCGTAATATTTTATATTAGAAACACATTAAGTTCGAACTTTTGTAAGAGAAAAAAACTATAGTCAAAATAAAATTTAAAAATCTGGAAATAAAGTTTAACAAGTTAAAAGTAACAAATACTTTTTAGTTTTTTAATTAGAAAAATGTGCAAATAATTACATTGAATAGAAACTAATAAAAAAATAAAATTGTATGTGACACAAGATTTGAAGTTGAGACCACTTGGTAAGCAACAGATACTTTTCCACTACATCAAGAAAATGGGGTTTTTATGATTTGCATTTACTTTTATATATTGAGTGACTGCTTTTACAAAATAAATATTAAACATTAATACAAAAATATTTTTTAATAATTTTTCTATCGAAACAAGGGTGGGCTCTTGCACCTCCTTGCCACTATATATATTCGTCCATAGTTGTATCCAATGAGTATTTAGAACTAAATTAGTTGAGCGCATCCTATAAAAGTTTGCACAATCATTTAACCCTTATTAGGCGTTCGTTGACCATGGATCTTAATTTAAGCAAAAATTTTTTTGCTAAAGTAGAACAAGAAAATTGATTATTTTATTGTGAGAAAAATCTTAATTTTCCTTTTACAAAAAACATATAAGAGCCACTACGCTCTCTCAAAGATAAAAAATGCTTCACATTCAAATCATGTTGACTATCCAAATGTGGAATGTACGTAATTACTAAAATGCATGTGAAGATTGATTGTCTCATTTGATTGGCTACGTTCGAACCTTGTGATAAATGCAAAAAAATATTTAAAAGATTCACTTGATAGATAAATAAAGCATGTGAATTATTCCGGTGGTTCAAAGGCTTTCCTATATTCTTGTTTATCCAAACATGTATAGCACTATTCTGTTTTGTTAAGCAATTCATTTTTTTAACTAAGGTTGTTCGTATCTTTCCATTTTAACATCAAAAGAAAAATGTGCACTAACTTTTTCTTTGTGCAAGTTTAATTATTTTCGTACAAAATAAGTTATTTGAAGCTATAATTACCTAGTTTAGAGGAGAATTCATCTCGGTTTATAATTATTAGTACAAAATTTGAATTCGTAATAAATATTAGTTATTAGTTAATTTACATAACTTCTTTTGCTCTTTTACTCTAGATATCAGGTTCTACAAAATTAACAGGGTTGTACATATATTCTTATTAGATTTTGAGGATAGAAAGAGACAATCTGTTCAATTATCACTAAATTTAGCAATAATATTGCACCTACATGACATGTTGATGTTTTGTTTTTAAGTTTAACGAAATTCACTTCTAAAACATACAATGATATTTATATGTAGTGAGATGATAAACATCATTCAAGTACGAAAAAAAGCCAACTGTAAAACTTAATTTTGGTATAATATATAGCTAGATCCGATCGGGGGTCAAACGTACAAAAAAATAATACATTAACAATAGAATAATAAACTGTTGAAAAACCTTATCTGTGAATGGGTATAAGAAGTTTAGTGGTACGATAAGTTAGGGTTCATAAAAATTAGTAGCTAGATACAAAATAATGGTCCACTATGACTATCAAGATTGTAAAATTTCTTAGTGTAAGAAATGGTAACGTAATAATATCCCTAAGCTATATTTGTACTAAATTCTTCTCCAAATTAAATGTGATTGCACCCATTTTTACACACGGTTCAGTTACATGCTCCCACTTTTTTTCTTTTAATGTTTCACCATCAATATTTCATTAATTGCATGTATTACTATACATGATGCATATTTGGAGTAAGAATATAATACCATATGAAGTTTTGTTATTATTATTAAAGTGTTATTATTAATTCTAATTTTGAGGTAAGTATGTGACCACAAATTGGGAATATGATATATATACTTTATTTTTATTTTTGTAAGAAACAATAATTATTTCCAAGATGCTCTGAATTTATTTATGTTCTTATTGTGATCTATAATGGGCCTATTTTTGACAAATAATATGGTAACAAATTATTATTTTCTTAATATGGTGGAGACCTTGAACTATTCTTATTCTCTTATCATAACATTAACTTTCGTAACCTTTTTTTATTTATCCTATAAAAAGTACTATTTGTCTAAAGATGCAATGCCCATAATATAACTCTAACACTTTTACTCCATCTTTCTACAAAGGTTATCAAGCCGTGTCACTGGTAAGTTTTTTATTAAGCATTTTATGAGAAATTATGGTTTTTTAATTTTTTGTTCATATAGAATCATAAATTTTTTGAAAATTAGTTTAAAATAGTATAAAAGTCAACGGCTAGATCAATTCGTGAAGACTATAACAAAGTCAACTGAAGAAAGCACGTCATCTCAAGAATGATGGGGCCTACACAACTATCAATAATCTATCCCAATACCGCGTATCGCTATATTCATTGTTATGTTCTATAATATTCAATAGGAAGATTTATTTGAAATTATAGTTTTGTCTATATTGCTTGCTATTAATTTAAGTCGGAATTAAATAACTAAGAATTAAAATAAGAGAAATAGAATAGTTATATAGTTAATAGCTAAGATTCCAATAGTTTCTCAACTTTCAATAGATTCAATGTTGTTTATTAATTAAACTCGACCTTCCATCTAAATATGTTTGTGTAACTATATATATATATATATATATACACACTTACATTTACCATTTTAATTATTTCTCTAGCTTGGTTCTTGATATCAATGATTTCTTTCAAATTAATGATCTACTAATGTTCCACACCATCTCGAAATTGTAAAGTTCTTGATATCAATGATTTCTTTCAAATTAATGATCTACTAATGTTCCACACCATCTCGAAATTTTATACAATTTTCATATGTAGTGATAATTTTCCAAATTACTTTGTTTGAACATAAATGCAAAAAATGAGACGAAATATTCCTAGTCAATGGGATCCTTCTTTTTACCTAAAATTAAGTAAATAATTTATGTAAGTCACATGTACATATACCCAGAAAAATACATGTTTCTTTCAACATCCTTTTTTCTCAGACAAGTTAAGATATGTGTAAGCCACAATATTCTGCTAAAGAAATTACTACAATGATCACATATTACTTGAAATTGAACATGAAATTTATCAAAAGCTTAAACAAATAATTTATTGATAAAATGAAACTATTTTCTGAATTTTAATTTATTTTGTATATCATTAATGGAATAAAAATATACCTTTTTTTTAATATTGGAATAACTATTAGAAAAAAAAAGTCCACAAGAAAAAAAAAACATATTACTAGCTAGATCATTTTTTTGCCAATTTTTTAATATTCAGCTAGCAAAATAATTAATTGTTAAGTAAATGTGGTACATATTTTTTTTAGTATTTGATTGCCTAACCAATTCTAATAATAAAATAAATTTTAGGTGCAAAAATGTCTTCTGGTTTGAGGCTTCCAAGTGGCCAGGTTGACGAGAATGAAGGTGAATTCCAATCTTCATCATCACGTACAATCAGAGGACATCAGGTTAAATCTGCTAATAATTTTTAAATTCCCGCGTATGCATTTTCTCTAGAAAATTTCACGTAACATCTATATATATGTCATATTAATTTTTTATCACCCGTAATGTTAAATTTATTGCATTTAATTTTCATAGTAAGTTTGAAGATTGATTCACAAAACTTCTTATTTGATGCTACTTTATACATTGTGGCCATGGAAGTACATGTATGTAAGGTATACGACAAAACGAATACATATTTGGCAAAAGTAATAGCCTTTATTTCATTGAGCATTTATTTTCAGTTTTGTCTTTTTAAAGAAAAAATATCATCTCATTGTCGGATTATATTATTTAAAGATGGTACGGAGACTTCGGTCGAGTGGAACCATTATGTGCTTACATATACAATAATTGCGTAACAAATTTGCAATGCTAATTAAGATTATAAATTGATACATGTTTCCACAACATTTCAAGCCTTACATGATAATAGAAAGTTTTTAATATGATTATTCCCTTTTGTTGTCATTAATGATCCATCAATTTCTTCATTTTATAGCGCTAATAAATTTAACTTAAACATCCTACCTCTCGGCATGGTTTAATTATTATTTATGCTATTTGAAAGATAAAATAAATAAATTTAAGAGTGGATAATAAATTTTACATATACATGTCTGACACTGAGTCTTTGTGATCATAATAGTTCTCTACATTTAAAATTTTAATAGGGAAAGCTTTGATAAAGTTCGTACATTTTTCTTATTCTAGAAATGCATACTCGTTCGTTATAAACTGTCTGCATATATATATATATATATATATATGTATATGTATAATGACCATGTATAGTTTTTCTCGACTTTATGTTTATATATAGAGTTTTAAATAAACGATTGTATTATTTTGACTTTATATAATGTATATAAATAGTTCGAGTCATGGTGACTCCGAGTTAGGTACCCCACTTCGGTCTTCGTGTATGTTTTAAATTTTTGCATTGAAATGTATGTGTTAAACCTAGACTCAATTAATAGGTGAATTCAAACTCACTTTCTCTAAGTAACTTAAAACTTCTTTTAGTACCATATTTGACAATAATAATTTAATGTTATCGTTGCTATCTTCTTAATTCTCACCAATATATTTTCTTGTCTCCGAGTTAAATAAGAATAATTCGACAAATTTTATTATAAACTCAGGTGCTGAAGGTTGCCCCTGTCTTGGTTTCATAGCCTTGAAGCAATGAGAATCAATTGTAGCATATATATACACTGGATTTGGACTTTGGATTTACAAAAATGTGTGAGAATTTTTTTCTAAAAATAAGTATGTATTTGAAAAATAATGTGTGCATCCAGAAAATTTAGGCATGCTTTTGAAAATTAGGGTATATATTTTGAAAAAAATGGGTATGAGTCCGAAATAACTATATAAGGTATGAAAAAAGTAATGAAATCTATAAAAAAAAAATGTATGAAAAAAAGGGTATAAATCCCAAACAAAAAAGGCTTGAAGTATAAAAATATGGTTTAAAGTCAGGAAAAAAAATGTATGAAGTCAGTAGAAAAAAGGTATGGAGTCGGTAAAAATGGCATGGACCTTGAAAAAATTGATATGAACTTTAAAGTTTGGGTATGAAATGAAAGATGCTTTCGGTGAAAGATCTTCTTTTGGTTGAAAAGGTATTTTTTCAAAGGATTTAAAATAACTTTTGAAATAGGTTTGGGTTTTTTCACTTTTTGGTTTTTGTTGTCCGAATTTAACTTATATTTTGTAGTCTATTATGAATTTTCATTGTTTTTTTTTTTTGGTTTAGAAAGGGAGAAGGTTGGTACACCGTATGGGAGTTTTTTTTTAAGTATTTTAAAGAGTGATAGTTTCTTGAAAGAAATAGTTTGTCACATGTATTTTAGATAATATAGCTTGTGTAGTATTACCATTTACCTCGTCATTTCCCCCTTTGTTTTTTGCTATACCCCTCAGGTACAACATGCGAGGCATGAGAACTCGCTAATTCGATTAGAGAATGAGACGCTTCGTGCTGAAAATTTGAGGCTAAGAAACACACTCAGCAACTCCCTTCGCCGCGGTTTTGGTGGTCCAAATGCTGTCAATTATGATCTGTCTTTCGACGAGCAACATCTGCAAATGGAGAATGCCCGCTTGAGAGATGAGGTATGTTGATTTTTAACCTTCTAATTATTTAAATCCTATATGCTTAACATTGGTTTGACATTTTGATCTTGGCTATGTAACAAAATACTTCAGTTTAACCCAAAACCACAGGTGGTGTCTTGAAGAGTGCCTTGCTCCATGAAGAATGATTTTGGTGAAATGGTTAAAAAGCAATTGTGTAGTATATTATTAGTTTTAAGTTAAGAGACTTGAGAAACATATTTAAAATTTTGATGATCTTTTTTATCAAGCACATAAATTGACTGAATCCTTACATATACTCCTATTATATTAAGACATTTCCAAATATAGATAATCACAATCAGAAAAACCAAGCACATAATTTGTATGTACCGGTGAAAACCAGAAAAACAAAATTTGTGAAATAAATAAGTGAACATGACTTGAAAACAGTAGTACATCTTCGGTATCTAAGCACTTACCAATTAACGGATCTTGCTATAGACAATGTGAAATGAAGATATTGAAAGATAGTATCTTGCTATAGATTCATAGTAAGTGAACATGACTTGAAAACAATGTTTTAAATAGCGTTATCGCTAACATAGTGTTTTTTCGAGAAAAATACTAAAAACGCAAATAGCGTTGCTACATAGTGTTTTGCGGTGTACTTTTTTTTTTTTGCCTAAATACATATAAATATAGCATTAAATTCAGAACATCTAATAAAAATTAACTAAATATATATAAAAAGTTGTAACTAATAATCATAAAATGATTGTATTTGAGATGTCAGAACATTTACTTTGTTTGCAAGAGTTTTGAGATTTGATTCTGTTTAGCCTCTAATAATAAATAAAATTTGGACTGCACCCGCTATAGCGTAAATAGCGTCCGCTATAACGTAAATAGCGTCCGCTATAGCGTAAATAGCGTTCCTATAGCGCGAATTTAGCGTTTTTCCATCCAAATAGCGGTTTTTCATAGCGATTTCCGGCCAAAACGCTATTTCGCGAACTATATCGTAATATAGCGCGCTTTTTAAAACAATGCTTGAAAAGAATAGTATCTTTTAGAATGATGCTTTGGTGATGACCCTTCCTTCGTTAAAAGATTACTTCTTTATGCTTATATATGAAAAGTATTGTTTAATTTGAGTTATGATTTGAATAATGCCATTATTATGAACGAAAAGATTTATTTTGCACACCATCTCTTGATATCTTTAGTCTGCATGAATTGTTTTATGTTATATGCATGTGTAAGGGAAGCATGATTTTGAGTTACTAATGTCATAATATTTGAATTTATAAAATTTCAGATTGATCAATTGACAATTGAACTCGCAAGACGCATGAAAAATCCTATGCGTGGGTTTCACAAACCGGTGTGTCTCAAAATGAAGTTGCAGGGAATGCGCTATGCGCATCGGGCTTAGAGAAACAAGTAGTTTTTGATGTGGCATATACAGCAATGGATGAGTTGATCTTCATGACCCAAACCCTCAAACCCTTGTGGATCCCCTTTTCTTTTGACGGGTACACTACTTACTTACTCAACGAAAAAGAGTATTCTCGGTCTTTGTTTAGAGCTTGGCCAAGGAGACATGGATTCAGATCAGAAGCCACTCGTGCTTCTGCTATCGTTAAGACAGACCATACTAACATTATCACTGCTCTGATGGATTTGGTGAGAATCTAGTTTCGGTTATGTAAAATAAATAAATGGTAAAGCTTATCTAAATCATTTTAGAAGATATTAACTAGCAACATAGAAAGTTAAGTCTTTTCGCATAGAAAAGGGAAGCTTTTCAGCAAAGCGTTTTTGAGCTTAAAATCAAGCTTTTTGAGATTTGACGATAGCTCTATAAAAACAAAAGATA
The DNA here is from genome assembly GCA_963682055.1 of Primula veris. Taxonomy (NCBI): domain Eukaryota; kingdom Viridiplantae; phylum Streptophyta; class Magnoliopsida; order Ericales; family Primulaceae; genus Primula; species Primula veris. The sequence goes on along the minus strand of OY821742.1, from coordinate 7,716,318 downwards.
AACTAGCAACTCATTTAAGAACTTTTGTGTAACAGATCTGTTAGGACCAGATTTCTGGTCTAAATATTGTTAATTGTCTATTGGTTTTTACTAAATAAATCCTAACTGTTATTAAGAACTAAGACAGGATTGACAGGTTCCAAGTACCAGTTGCAACCTCAGTTGCAACCTCTGCTGACAGGTTCCAAGTACCAGTTGCAACCTAAGTTGCAACCTATGCTGACAGGTTTCAAGTACCAGTTGCAACCTCAGTTGCAACCTCAGTTCAAACCTGTTGTTCAGCAGAATTCTGTTTAGTTCCATTTATCTGCATAACCATTCTTTAATATAATTACTTGTTTTAAAGTATGCAGGATATATTCTCATAAGGTCTTAAACGTTTTATATGTGTTTATTGAGAATATCAAAGTGTTAAGGAAAGATGTCTTATTAAAGATATAAAGAGATTAGTTTATAAGGTTGTTTCCTTTTGAATATGATCTCTTCTCTTATGATTATCCTTATCACTTGTTTCAATCTTTGTTCCCTATCAAATCAGTATGATATGTTTAAGATTGAATAAAATTAGGAGTTAATGTCTTACATGAATATCTAAAAGATATTATCTTACCAAGATATGATCTTTTTATATGTTTCCTTGTTATAGGAAAATACTAACTCCTACAATCAAGCTTGTTATTTAACAGGTATCAACCAATCATGATTGAAGTCTATTCACGCTGAAGAATCACGTATTACATGGAAAGACTAAAGCCAATCATTAAAGTCAAAAGCAATCACAAAAGACCTTCAAAGATAGAAGATTGTTTTTGCTTATATATAGTTGATAACTAAGCTTGTAAATGTGTGTGTTCTAAATTATAAAGAACTTATTTTCTAGAGAGAATACACGTGAGCTTTAAAAGAAAACAATGATGGGATGCCATTGATTTATAAGTGATAGTTATAGAGTAGGAGCAATATAGTGATAGGCAGAAAAACCTAGAGGGAGTCTAAGTTTTTCATTAAGACTTGAGTCATATATTGTAAGCTTTTTATAATATCATAATCTGGGTAAGTGCCCCGGAGACGTAGCCTAGTTAGGTGAACTCCGTTGTTAAATGTGCGTGTGAATTATTTTCAAGTACATTTAATTTTAAAACAGTTCTGTCCATTAATACACTTGGTTCCAACTGCAGTTCCAACCCCACTTGGAACCTTACTGCAAAACTGCATCTAGAACAGCGGATAGGAATTTCAATTGGTATCAGAGCTTCACACTAGATCTTACTTAGTGTGGATCCTATGTTCTAGTAACAATGGACTTAATGAGGGAAGGAAACGCCTTCAACAAACCTCCATTGCTTGAAGGAGGAGTAAACTATGGAGTATGGAAAATTAGAATGAGGTCTTTCATCAAACAGCAGAATGAACATGCATGGAAGACTGTTATGTATGGATGGGAGGCTCCAACTACCATGGATAATGAAAGAGAACTGATTCTCTTACCTGAAGACAGATGGTCTGCTGAAGAAGACAGAAAATCAAGTGCCAACTCAACAGCCATAAACTTGATTTTTGCTGGTGTAACTCTCAGCGTATTCAGGTATATCTCTCATTGTGAAACAGCTAAAGAAGCATGGGATATTTTGCAAGTTACCTTTGAAGGAACCACTAAAGTAAAAGCTTTCAAACTTCAACAGTTAACTACCCAATTTGAGAACTTAAGAATGGAGGAAGATGAAAACATTGAACAATTTAATGGTAGAATCTGCCACATTGCTCATCAAGCTGGAACCTTAGGTGAAAAATACAGTGATGCTAAACTTGTTAAGAAAACTCTTAGGTCACTCCCAGAAAGGTTTGAAATTAAGGTCACAGCTATTGAAGAATCAACTGACTTAGATAATCTTAAACTTGAAGAACTCATAGGAAATCTAAGTACTCATGAACTGAAATTCTTCAAACATAAAAGACCAGAAAAGGGAATAGCATTTCAAGCTAAGAAATCTGAATCTAATGCCTGTGATAAACTGAGTGATGAAGAACAACTAGCTTTCTTTGCAAAAAAGGTGTACAAGAAGTTTTATAAGAAAAAGGAGGATGATACTGGTTCATCTAAAAACTTTCAGAAAAAGGATAACCAGTTTAAGACAGAGTCTAGGTTCAATAATAACTCTACAGGAAAGTGGAATTCCAAAGAAAAGGATAACAAAGAATACAAACCTAAAGAGATTCAGTGTAGAGAATGTAGAGGTTTTGGTCATATTCAGGCTGAGTGTGCAAACACTTTAAAAAGAAACAAAAATGCTTATATAACCACTCATAGTGATAGTGATTCTGAAAGTAACAGTGATGAAGAGGATGGTTCCAATTTTGTTAATTTCATGGGAATAATCACTGAAAAAGAACCTACTTATGAAAGTGACTGTGAGCAGGTTTCAACCCCAGTTACAACTGCCTGTGAAACATATAGCAGTGATGAGGAAGAGTCTTCTGATGAAAACATTACTAAGCAATACCTTGTTCTGTATGAAAAGTATAAATGTCTGAGTAAACAATCCTTGATCATAAGCAAACTGAATGTTGATCTAAAGGATGAGGTTAAAAGTCTTACTGAGAAGCTTAAATTACAACTGGCTGAACTTACTGAAACTAAAAAGATAATAAAATTGCTGAATGTTTCTGCTTCAGATAAATTAGATGACATGCTGTCATATTCTAGAGGCTCCAAAGATATCAGTGGTCTAGGTTACTATGGTGGTAAGAGTACTGGAAAAACTACTTTTATTGAAGCTGTTGCTAAAGCTAAAACTCATGATTTTGACCACAAGATTAGAAGCTCAGTTGCAACCAGAGTTGCAACCAGGAATAAAACTCAGGTTTATGTAAAGAAGGTTGGAAGCTCAGTTACAACCAAAGTTGCAACCATGAATAAACTGAATAGCTTTAGGGATAAAAATAACTTTAGATTGAAGTTGTGTAATTTCTGTAAAAAACCTGGTCATTCTGAAATCCAGTGTTATTTAAAAAGAAACAGAAAGTATATTTCCCAGAAAACCTGGTTGGCTTCTGTCAATAAAAATTTGAAATGGTTCTGGAAAGTTAAAGAAAAAGCAACTTTAGTTGCTAACAACAAAGCTGTGATTAACTCTTTGAATGCTGTTACTTCTAATGATTGGTATTTTGACAGTGGATGCTCTAAGCATATGACAGGTACTGCAAGTCTCCTAAAAAATGTCACCATTCTTACAGGTAACACTGTTGTGTTTGGAGGTGGAGATACAGGTAAAATTATTGGTAAAGGTACCTTAAACAAACCTGGAATGCCTAATATTGAGGATGTTTTTCTTGTAGATGGTCTAAAAGCTAATCTTATTAGTATCAGTCAACTCTGTGATAATGAAATGACTGTTAAATTTGACAAAGAAAGGTGTCTAATTACTAATCTTAACAATGATTTAATCATGACTGGAGTTAGATCAACCAACAGTTGCTATGTGTTTGAAAAAGCTGAAAAAGAATTGCCTCAAAGTAGGTGTAATCAAGCCATTACTAATAATGTAGATATTTGGCATAAAAGGCTTGGGCATGTGAATTACAAAACTTTAGATAAGCTTGTTAAAAAGGAATTGATAAGAGGAATTCCTAAACTTAGTGCTAAAACTCAAAGTGTCTGTGGTGATTGTGCTATAGGCAAACAAACCAAAAGTATTCACAAAAGTACTAGTCTAATCTACACTAAGAGAGTCTTAGAACTTCTTCACATTGACTTGATGGGTCCTATGCAAACTGCTAGTATAGGTGGTAAGAAGTACATTCTAGTAGTTGTAGATGATTTCTCTAGATACTCTTGGGTAGTGTTCTTAAAGGATAAGTCTGAAACTTTTGAACTATTCAAAACTCTGTGCTTAAAACTGCAACTTGAAAAAGGTTTCACTAGTGGTAATATTGCTAGAATTAGAAGTGATCATGGAACTGAATTTGAAAATATCAGGTTTAAAGAATTCTGCAACTCCTTAGGAATATGTCATGAGTTCTCTGCTCCTAAAACTCCACAGCAAAATGGCATAGTTGAAAGGAAAAATAGAACCATTCAGGAAATGGCTAGAGTAATGCTTAACTCTAAGAAACTTGCCAATAGATTTTGGGCTGAAGCTGTTAATACTGCCTGTCATATAGTTAATAGAGTTTATATTACTAAAGGTACTTCCATGACAGCTTATGAAATATGGAAAGGTAGAAAACCCAATGTAAAGTATTTTCAAGTTTTTGGATGTGTTTGCTACATTCTCAGAGATAGAGAGCATCTTGGTAAATTTGACTCTAAAAGTGATAAAGGGATTTTTCTTGGTTATGCTCAGAATAGTAGAGCATTTAGAGTCTTCAATCAAAGAACAAACTGTGTTATGGAATCTTATAATGTGTTATTTGATGACCTAAAAACTGTTGATGAGATTACAGGTGATGATGAACAGGCTGAGACTACAGAAAAAGAGAAAGAAGAAACTCAACAAACTGGAAGTCCCAGAGTGGTTGGAAGTCCAGTTGCAACTGAGGTTACAACTGAGGTTGGAACTGAGGTTGGAACCACAGTTGAAACCCAGAATGCTGCTGAATCTGAAGAAGAAGAAGAAAGTTCTCATGCTCAGTCAACTAGCAGGCCTCGCTATGTAAGGACTCAGAAAAATCATTCTCTTGACAATGTCATAGGAGAAGTTACATCAGGTATGAAAACCAGAGGTAAAAGAAATAATGTTGTTCACTTTGCTTGTTATATCTCTCAGTTAGAACCTAAGAATATAAAAGAAGCTCTAGAAGATAGTGAATGGATTTTAGCTATGCAGGATGAATTGGCTCAATTTGAGAGAAATGATGTATGGACTTTAGTACCCAGACCTTCTAATAAAAATGTTATAGGGACTAAATGGATTTTTAGAAATAAAAGTGATGAGGATGGAGTGATTATCAGGAATAAAGCTAGGTTGGTAGCTCAGGGTTATACACAAATTGAGGGAATTGACTTTGATGAAACCTTTGCTCCTGTAGCTAGAATTGAATCCATTAGAATGCTACTATCTCTTGCATGTCTGTATGATTTTAAACTGTTTCAACTTGATATAAAGAGTGCTTTTCTTAATAGTGTGATTAATGAAGAGGTTTATGTCTGTCAACCTAAGGGATTTGAAGATCCTAACTTTCCTGAACATGTTTATTTGCTGAAAAAGGCCTTGTATGGTCTTAAGCAAGCCCCTAGAGCTTGGTATGATAGATTAACCAAGTTTTTGCTTGAAAAAGGTTTTAAAAGAGGGGGAGTTGATAAAACTCTGTTTACAAAGAAAACTACAAAGGATATAATTGTTTCTCAAATATATGTTGATGACATTGTGTTTGGCTCATCTTCTAATAAGAGGATAGAAGAATTCATTTCTGATATGAAAAATGAATTTGAAATGAGTGGTGGAGGTGAATTGACTTACTTTCTAGGATTGCAAGTTAAACAGAATGAGAAAGGGATTTTTCTATGTCAAAGCAAGTATGCAGACAATCTTGTTAAGAAGTTTGGTCTAAGTGAGAGTAAAGAAAAGAGAACTCCTATGAGTACTACCCTTAAACTGTCTAAAAATGATAAAGGAAAAAGTGTTTGTCCCAGTCTTTATAGATCCATGATTGGAAGTTTGCTGTATTTAACTGCTAGTAGACCAGACCTTTGCTTAAGTGTAGGAGTTTGTGCCAGATATCAAGCAAATCCTTTAGAACCTCATCTTCTAGCTGTCAAAAGAATTCTAAGGTATGTAAAAGGAACACCTCATCTAGGCCTATGGTATTCTAAAGATACAAACCATTTTCTTAGTGGCTACTGTGATGCAGATTGGGCAGGAAACATAGATGATAGAAAGAGTACTTCTGGTGGTTTTTTTTATTTTGGAAACAATCTTGTTTCTTGGTTCAGTAAAAAGCAAAATTGCATATCTTTATCTACTGCTGAGGCAGAATATGTTGCAGCTGGAAGTGGATGCACTCAACTAATTTGGATGAAACAAATGTTAACTGATTATAATGTTAAACAAGAGATATTAACTCTGTTTTGTGATAACAAAAGTGCTATAGATTTAGCTAAAAATCCAGTTCAACATTCCAGAACCAAACATATTGATCTAAGGCATCATTTTATTAGAGAACTAGTTGAAGAAAAGAGCTTAATTTTAGAACATGTTTCAACTGAAAGACAACTAGCAGATATTTTCACAAAGCCCCTTGATACAAAAAAGTTTGAATCATTAAGAAGTGACATAGGGGTATGTCATTATCAATCTAATTGAATACTTTTGCTAAATATGTCTGTGTTGAGTACCTTTAATAAGTTTTATTTCTAAGGTTAAAGTCTTATTTTGAGCTATGATGTTTTTGTCTTGAAAAAGCCGCTTTTTGGTGTCTCAAAAACAGATGTGAGGTAACTTGTCCTTAAAAACCTCTCTGGTAATAGAGTTGCAAGCACAAAGTGCAAATTTTTTATGATGGTTGCAAGTTCAGTTGCAACATCAGTTGAAACCTCACACTCTCAATAGTTGGTTGGAAGTTCAGTTGCAACTCCAGTTGAAACCTCGTGTTAAAAATACTGGTTGCAAGCTCAGTTGAAACATCAGTTGGAACCTCAGTCTACATTATAACTGTCAAGACATAGTCTTATTTTTTTTTGACATCACTTATACTCTTTCCTTGCTGAGGTCATCAAACAAGTTTTTGTGTAGAGATAAAAACAGATTTGCTCAATATAAGCTCCTAAAATCTAATCTTTATTAAGGCTATTCAATGATAAACATATTTTCTTAGGTAAATTGCTAGATTTTTGTTTTTCAAAAGCTTAAATATCTTTCTAATTGCTATCTTTATCTTGAATCAATTCAAATTTCCTTCAAAGCTTCAACTCTTGTATTTTCAAATTTTGGATAAATCTGTTTGTGCAAAAAGGAATGTTTTTCTGTATAATTGGTTGGATTTATCTTCTTTTCGTGATCTTGCTGTGATTTCCTTAAATTGTTGATAAGATATTTCCTATTTTTTCGCCTAAATCTGTTTTAAAATTTATTTGCATGTATCTCCTTCCTATTTCAAAAAGATATGGACTTAATTGCTCTTTATATAAACTTCTTTTTACTATCCAAAATCAACTACAATTTACAGAATCTCTCTCTCTCTCTCTAAACTGTTAAAACCTAGGTCTCTGTAAAATCCTCTTCAAGGTTCTAAGTAAGGTTCCAACCCCAGTTGCAACCATGTCTACGAACCCCAATTCTGATGATGACTGCACTCTAAGGGACTTCCTAAACAAATCTCCAACCAGTCCTAGCTCTAAGGCAAAGGTAAATGAGTCCTCCTCTTCTAAGAAACATAGGACTAAAAAACGTGCTAGGAGGAATCCTGAGAATGAGCCTATTAAAGATAAGTTTGAGTTTGTTCCTAGATTCAATGAAGTTGATCCTCGATTCTGGAGTAGAAAATCTTATAGGAGATTTAGGGCTTTCTCTAGTAAAGAAATCCATTGTGAAAGAAGGCTTAATTTGGTTAGTTATCCATACATACAAGTGTATGTTGAAAAAAGGCTCTTTGCTGTTGGATTAGGAGAAACTATTTCTTATGCTAGTTCCTACTATCCTGCTGTAGTTAAAGAATTTTATGCCAACTTGACTAGTGGTGTCTTTGATAAGAGTAATCCTATGTTTGGAAGGGTCTTTCTGAGGGGAATAACTTTAGACTTTACACCTGAGTTGATTAATAACTGTCTGAATACACCCAATCCTTCTGTGGATAATGCTGAGTATGATATGGAAGTTATTGCTCTGGTTCTAACTGGAAAGAACACTAGCTTTGATGGTACTTCCATCAAAACATCCTCTCTCACACTTTGTGCTGCTGTATTGCACAAAATTGCTAGGTTCAACTGGACCCCTACCAAACAACCCTCCAAAGTTAACAAAGACATGGCCATCTTTCTGTATAAGATAATGTCTTCTCTACCCATAAACTTTGGCCATCATATCTTTAACCTTATAAGGGATTTCAGTGATGATAATTCCTCATCCATTCTGCTTCCATTCCCCTGCCTAATCTCCAGTATTATTCTGGGTCAAGTTGCTTCTATGAATAGAGATTCTCCTATTAGTATTACTAATGAACCAATCACAGATTGTCCCTCTGCTCTCTATATTTCTGCCAAATTGTTAAAAGAAGGGCATGTCAATGACATTTCTGGTGACAAAGGGAAAGAAAAAGAAGAAGAAACTTCAACTGCTCCTTTAGCAAAGAAGAAAGGTGTAAGGTGGTACTTACAACAGAAGTTGGCCTACAATCAAGAAAGGAGAGCTGAACTGGATGCTGATGACTATCAGATAAATAAGCTGCTGGTGAATATCATAGAAAGTGAGGATGATGAAAGTAATGACACTCAAAGTCATGATGGTTTTTCAATCAGCAGTGAGGATGACAATGCAGAAGATGAAGAAGTAGTCAGGCAGAATCCTCTAAGAGAAAGACCCCCACAGTGTGATATTCCTAGTGACTAATTCCAATGGTTGCTAACAAATAGGGGGAGTGAAGTTTATGTTTTGTTGTTTAGTTTCATTCTGATGTTTTCAAGACTTTATTCTGCTTTTCAATTATGCTGTATTAAGACAACTTTAGCCTGTTTGGCTTTAATCTGTTTGGCTTTAATAATTCTGCAGTTTCCTTCTGAAAATATCTTGATATCTTGTTGAAGTATGAATGCCTTTAAAACTTGAAACAGGTCTGAAAACTTACTGTGTGCACATACATTGTGCTTATATAATATGCCTGCAATTCTAACATACATGGGGAGCTTACTGATATTGAATTTGCAGGTGGTTGGGATGATTTATAAACTTTATTGATTTGTCAAAACCAATGACAAAGGGGGAGATCTGTTAGGACCAGATTTCTGGTCTAAATATTGTTAATTGTCTATTGGTTTTTACTAAATAAATCCTAACTGTTATTAAGAACTAAGACAGGATTGACAGGTTCCAAGTACCAGTTGCAACCTCAGTTGCAACCTCTGCTGACAGGTTCCAAGTACCAGTTGCAACCTAAGTTGCAACCTATGCTGACAGGTTTCAAGTACCAGTTGCAACCTCAGTTGCAACCTCAGTTCAAACCTGTTGTTCAGCAGAATTCTGTTTAGTTCCATTTATCTGCATAACCATTCTTTAATATAATTACTTGTTTTAAAGTATGCAGGATATATTCTCATAAGGTCTTAAACGTTTTATATGTGTTTATTGAGAATATCAAAGTGTTAAGGAAAGATGTCTTATTAAAGATATAAAGAGATTAGTTTATAAGGTTGTTTCCTTTTGAATATGATCTCTTCTCTTATGATTATCCTTATCACTTGTTTCAATCTTTGTTCCCTATCAAATCAGTATGATATGTTTAAGATTGAATAAAATTAGGAGTTAATGTCTTACATGAATATCTAAAAGATATTATCTTACCAAGATATGATCTTTTTATATGTTTCCTTGTTATAGGAAAATACTAACTCCTACAATCAAGCTTGTTATTTAACAGGTATCAACCAATCATGATTGAAGTCTATTCACGCTGAAGAATCACGTATTACATGGAAAGACTAAAGCCAATCATTAAAGTCAAAAGCAATCACAAAAGACCTTCAAAGATAGAAGATTGTTTTTGCTTATATATAGTTGATAACTAAGCTTGTAAATGTGTGTGTTCTAAATTATAAAGAACTTATTTTCTAGAGAGAATACACGTGAGCTTTAAAAGAAAACAATGGTGGGATGCCATTGATTTATAAGTGATAGTTATAGAGTAGGAGCAATATAGTGATAGGCAGAAAAACCTAGAGGGAGTCTAAGTTTTTCATTAAGACTTGAGTCATATATTGTAAGCTTTTTATAATATCATAATCTGGGTAAGTGCCCCGGAGACGTAGCCTAGTTAGGTGAACTCCGTTGTTAAATGTGCGTGTGAATTATTTTCAAGTACATTTAATTTTAAAACAGTTCTGTCCATTAATACACTTGGTTCCAACTGCAGTTCCAACCCCACTTGGAACCTTACTGCAAAACTGCATCTAGAACAGCGGATAGGAATTTCAAGATCAAAGATAATGATGGTGCTGCGTTTTACAAAACATGAAAAAAAATAGATTGATTTACAGTATGTTATAATGTAGTAAGACAGCTAATTATACGAGAAAGGACCTTGATTAACTACAACAGCTTTTTCGAAGGTCATGAATCATATCCTATTTTTCTTTATGAATATTAGAATCAATGGGCGACTCTCTTTTGTGCAATCGTGGCAAAAGCCATACCGCTTGAGAAGTTGGCGACAGAGCGTGATGGAAGCTACGATGGAGCCCTACAAATGGTAATTTAGATAGAAGTCCATGATGTTCTAATAGAAAGTACATATGATTTTCCTGACAAATCTTTTACAAGACGTACTTTTTTATTTTCTCAAGGTACATGCAGAGTATCAGATAATAACACCTCTAGTCCCAACTCGCGAAACAACTTTGGTAAGGTATTGCAAGCAGCGGGGTGAAGGAATTTGGGTGGTGGTCGATGTTTCCTTGGACGAGGTGGAAGCTCATTCTGTAACGAGATTCCAGAAACGAGCTTCTGGATGTGTAATTCAGCAATTGCGTAATGGATACTCCGAGGTAAAAGATAACAAGCTTGGGTAGTTGTTACTCTTCTAATTTATACTTGAAGTAAAAACAACAGTGTTCTGAAATAAAGTGAAAATTGTAACAAAGTGGTATATTCATTCTAGCACAATTTTAAACCTAGAGTCTGATTTATTATATTATTGTTTAGATTACTTGGATCGAGCATATTGAAGTGGAGCATAAGGGTAACGATGGTATATAAAGATCGGTGATTTTATCAGGAGTCGCATTTGGGGCGAAATATTGGCTTTCTATTCTTAATGGGCAATTTGAATGCTCTTCTTGCTGCGGTGCAACAGATCTTCCTGTTAATGAAGTGAACAATATCGGTAATTTCCGTATGAGAGTCGTTGTTTAAATCATGTGTCATGATAACTACACACGCAAGCTAAGATTGTCAAAAATCTTTCAAATCCTAGAAAGTTAGAGTAATGTCTTGATACAAAACAAATCATAGAAAATTACCATTAATTAACCAAAGAAAGACTTGATTTTCATTTAGCCACAAGGAAAAATGTTTCCCATTTAATGTTACTGTTGGCGTTGGTTCGTTTGATAATTTGATTTTACATTTCAATGGAATGATGGATTGATTTCATCTTTTATCGCCATAAACTAATTTTCAGTTGGTATACTGTTTAATAAATTAGTTTCGCTTTTAATGGTCATAAACATCAAAAATCAAATTATGGAGCTGCAAATTAAGCAGGATTTAAGCGTAAAGTTTGTCCCATAATGGGAACTTCCCTAAGCATACACATAAAAATGAAAATATGGTTGATATACAACTATTTATGTATGCAGAAGGAAGGAAAATCTTATTGAAGCTTGCAGAAAGGATGGTGACGGGGTTTTGTAGTAGGGTTGGAGCCTCTTCTGCTAACTATTGGACCAGTTTGTCACACATTGGTGGTGCTGAAGTAAAAGTGATGATCGATAAAAGCGTCAACAAGAAGGTTGCCATAATGGCATCGTCATCACCATCGCAACCTCTATCTGCCTTCCTACTGCACCAAGGAGAATATTTGATTTTTTCCATGATGAGAACAACCGAGATAAGGTGATTTTTCTCATTTCCTCATCTTCTTTTAGACAAGCTTGGGTCCTATGTTTTACAATCACGTTGGTACTCCTACGAGTTAGACTAAGCTTTTTCCCACTACCTACAAGTATGTACACTAAGGTCTCGTTTGGTTGCGGGAGCATTAATCCCGAAATAACAATCCAGGCAGATATTGTTAAATTTGTTTTGAAAATAATAGTCACGAGACACCTTCATAGATCATTTGATGACTTTCCTTTATGGTCTCGTCCTTCATTAACCAAACAAACATAGGTCTTATGGACCAAGTATCCCAACCAAAGGAAGCCTAAGTATTATCTAATACAAGTATTGAGGAAGTAGTTTATAAATTTAAATTGTCATCATCGGGTATTGTGCTTATGTTTCCCTATCTAATGGTTTCTTTAATGAATAATTCGATATTTTTTACTGAGAATACCCCTATTTATTTATTATTACCTAGATAAGCGTGCATAATGTTATTAACCTTTTCAAATGTATGGCGGTTTGGCCAATACAGTGAGACATCAATATCAATGGTGCAAATATGTATCAAGTGTCGAACATCACGACTGGAGAGATAGTCGGAAACGCCATTAAGTTGAGCCGCGTGAATGTAAGTTGGATAATATTCACTTACATAATAACTTAATCATGTTTGGCGCCAAGATAATTTCGTAATTTATTAAGGAAAATCTGTATTTCTAAAGAATATGTATACATCAATGTAGCTCAATGCATCATTAAGAACCATTGAGTATCAAATGATAAACACAAATAGGAAAAAGAATCGGTGTGATTTAGCATTATGCACATCCGCACCAAATATTTAAAGTGGTATAAACGTCTGGTTTTCTTAAATCGAAAGCCTTAAATTTTGTACTAAATGTGTATTTCTCCCTATAAATTAAAAACTTTTTTGTCATATCAACTAATTTAGATGTATATTTCTCCCCATACATAACCACTTTTTTTGTCATATCGACTTATCTAGGGTATTTCAGAGAACTCGAACCGTATGTTGATCCTGCAAGAGAGTTTTGCTTACCCAACAGGGTTCTTCATCGTGTATTCAAAAATTGATCTCTGTGTCATGACCGGGTTTATAGATGGTGGAGACACACATGGAATTTCTTTGCTACCTTCGGGATTTGCTATCCTTCCAGATGGTTCTGGTGGGTCATTGTTCACACTTTCGTTACATGTTGTTGTGGACTCAGCCCTTGATGCCAAGCTCTCGCTTGCTGATCTTACCACCCTGAACAACCTCATGTCTGGTACTCTCGATAGGGTCAGGGCTCTTTTTGGGGTTCCATCTAATACAGGTATGTTTAGATTTTCTTAAAAAAATTAGCGACAAAGACATGGGACAGGATCAAGATAAGAAACATTTGACAGAAAAGATTTCTTAAAAAAATACACGCTTAATCGAGGGCTAAGAGGCTAAGATGAGCTAGCGCTTGGCATGAATTTCAACCTCATGCTTCCCCTTGATTTAAGGGTTATCAAGGGCCAGTTTTTTGTAAATTGAAAAATAATTTTAAGATTTAGGACACATCATGCTAGCTTGTCCTATGTGTATCAGAGATTCTTGCTACAAAAATTGTGTAAAATTTCTGCTACCAACAAATGTAATTCATTGCTTGTGAGTTTCTACTGATAACACTAAAAATGAATAAATATTATTTGCTTCATTTAGATACTAAGATTGTAATTCTCTTTCAGGATTTAATTTTATACCAATGGTTTTTGAATCGGTTATTTACTATGCTATGTTGGTTTTCACAGAGTAAGGAACAAGTCAGGTGGCCTTGGCAACTCTGCTATACAAGATGTTGATGAGTCCAGATCATTATAGTATCTACCCGTTAATAAATAAATTACAAAGAGTCTGAGTATTCGAATAGACTTATTTTTTATTTTTACATACAAAAATACATACATTTCCAAAGTTTTAAGAACTATTCTACCTTTTCTGTTGCTCCAAAGTTGAATTATTTGGAAGAGGTCCGAACTCCAGAGTCCAGATTATTCAATATGTTGACATCATTGTTTCTTTGAGCTTTGAAATTGCTCATAAACTTATTGGAAGGGCCAATAGAATAGCTATATTATGCGTGATTTCATTATATTTTCTTTCCAATTATTTTATTTCTTTAGGGTGATTATATACTAAATAGTAGCTTAAGAATCAGTACTGGGATGGGATTAGTAGTAGTACTAAATCTTTTTCAGCTACTCTGTGTGGGATGGGATTAACATGTGTTACAGTGTTAGTGTGTGGGATGGGATTAGTAGTAGTACTAAATCTTTTTAGGCTACTCTGTAAGACTCAGTTTTGATTGTTTTATTTTGTAGGAAATTAATTTAGACATTTTGAAATCAGACCTTACTTTCCTCTTTGTTTTTACCTCTCAAAAAAGGTCCGAATCTATAGCAGAGGTTAGCTCCTGTTCAAAGTGTAATTCGAATGATTTATAAATTCAGTACACGGCTTTTTTAAACGAGTTGGTGAATTGTGAGTAATATGCATCAGTTTTTTTTTAGTCAAACTTATTACAGACGTATTCAGTCTTCATAACATAGTGAAGTTGAGCAATGTCATGCCTAAAGTTTCGATGGCATCGTTTTAGAAGAGAAATAAACAGATTTGAAGGTTTACTTAATTGCATATAACCACATAATGGCCATTTTTTTCTTTGCGGAAAATCTTTTCCAGGCCGCATTTGGATGTTTTGGAATAAAGCAGCATCAACTAGTAGTCTAGTTTATGATTTATGATATGCCTGGTCATACTAGTGATATCTATTATAATGATTCTAAGATCGTACTTTCAATCTAGAATGTCCTTCTTGACATTAACTCGATTTAGACTTTGATCTGATATGCATTTTCTCAAAATCTGAGAAGAATATATATAGAACCCTGATTTTTTTTTTGTAGAACCTGATATCTACGATAAAAAAGCAAAGGAATCTATGTAAAATAAGTAATGGAGTAACTAATATTTATTACGACTTCAACTTTTTGTACTAATAATTATAAACCTCGAAACAATTAAATGATACAAGGTTGCTTTATAATCATTGTCTTGAAAGAGTGTAAAACTCTTTCGCCTCGGGCTTCCCAAAATTCTCCATATTCTTTTTGTGCATCTCTTAATTAACAAAATAAGATCAAGCGAGTGCATGTCTATGTTATGACATCATTTTTTTTTCTTTTACGCCACTTGGTTTGTTGAACTAGAGCGCCCAAAATTTTGTTCATCTATATATAATACTGCCTCATCACCTCTTCAATTCATTTCAGTTCACTTTAGTTCAAAATTCAGATAAGACCATCACAAAAAATCACAATGTCGGATAATACTAGATGAGCGAGGAACATGCCTTGGCAAGGGTTGAAGCTTTAGTTGCAAAGCATCATGCCTTGGCAAGGGTTGAAGCTTAATGAGCGAGGAACAGTTGTATCCACTGAGTATTTAGAACTAAATCAGTTGAGCGCATCCGATGAAAGTTTACAGAATCATTCAACCCTTACTAGGAGCTGGTTGGCCATGGATCTTGATTTAAGCAAATTTTTTTACTAAAGTAGAACAATAAAATTACTAAAAACATATAAGAGACACTACGCACTCTCAAAGATCAAAAGTGCTTCATATTTAAATCATGTTGACTATCCAAATGTGGAATGTCTACTAAAATACATGTGAAGATTGGTTGTCTGAATTCATTGTCAACGTTCCAACCTTATGATAAATGCAAAAATTATCGAACCTCTATTGAAACAATTCACAGGCTAGCTAAATGTAGCAAATGAATTATTCGGGCAATTCAAAGGCTTCCCTATATTCTTGTTCATCCGAACATATATAGCACTAGTCTGTTTTGTTGGGGTATAAGGAGTAAATAGGAAGTTATCATAGCAAAAAACATTCTTAAAATGATTGAAGAATTTGAACTGTTAGTATTCCGGTTTCTTTGCCTCTTCTGATTGCTTTTTTGGCCTTTTTTGTATTTATTAAGTGTACGGCAATATTGATAAGTTTGTTATCGTTTTTCTTAAACGATATAGCCATTATGGGGGCTTGGCCCATAAGCTTGAATATTTCTTTAATTTTAATAAATGTCGGATATTGATTAAAAAAAAGTCCTCGTTTTTAACTACGGTTGTTTGTATCTTGCCATTTTAACATCAAAAGAAAACTATGCACTAGCTTTTTCTTTGTACAAGTGCAATTATTTTCGTACAAAATAAGTTCATTGAAGCTATATAATTAATTAGCTAGTCTAAAGGAGAATTGTCTCGGTTTATAATTATTAGTATAAAAAGTTGAAAACATAATAAATATTACTTATTACTTAATTCACATAACTTCTTTTGCATGTTTACTCTAGATATCACGTTCTGCTAAAAAAAAAAAGGGTTTTACATATATTTGCTGATTAGTATATAAAATGAGACTTAATTTCTAAAACCTCGAATTGTTAAAAGTCTTTTATCATTTGATACATATGTAATTTTATAGGATTATAATACCCTTGTACTTCATTAAATAGCATCTTTCAATATCACTAATTAATAGTATTAACATATTTAGCTTCCGTTTCTATATGTTTCTCAAAAAATTCCGTTCTACCAAAATAAATAAATATATATATATATGTGTGTGTGTATATATATATATATATATATATATATGTTTCTCAAAATAGTACTTTCCTCTTTTACTACCATATATTGAAATAAAACTATTTCAAATTAAAAAAAAAATCCATTAAATTCATACAAGGTCATAGAGAAAAGAAAAGGAAAAAATTAAGTTCATGAAGGCATTTTGTTTAAAAGATAAAAAGGTGTTATAGAAAATATTAGATAGAATAAAATAAAATAAATTGAGAGTTTCTTATAGCATCTGATTAGATAATGTTACGTGATATTCGCGTTGTAAGACTAAATATTGATACATTATAAGACTAAATGATACTACGTATGTGATGCATTATGATGCTACATGATGCTTTCATATTCTTTTTTATTTATAAAAAAGTACGAAGTATCTCATATCATTAAAACTATATAATATAATGTTACTTGATAATCCTACATGATGATTTTTTTCTCTCACTAGCTAATGTTATTATACAGGAGTAATACAATAATGCCAAGATACTATATAAATACAATATTTGTCTCTCTTTTTTCTCAATAATGTTTATTTGTTCAAATTGAATAATAATAGCATCATGACGCATTATGAAAATTACAAATTATATGCATTACAAGGTTAAAAACAAATAGTAAAAATAAGTATAATCATGTAGTATATATGTAGTAGCATATGTACTAGTATCATGTAACATATATAGTAACATCATGTATCATATGTAGTAGCATTACGTAGCATCATGTAGCATATATATATATATATATTATTCTATTATAATAACTCAACTCAAGTCAAATGAGTCTGGTCAATTTAGCCATTTTTTTTTCAAAAATACCTCTACACATTTATATTAATTGCAATAATATCTATTTATCATTTTCTCATATATATTCTTATGAGATTTTGAGAAACTATTTATCAGTTTGAAGTATGTATCGAGTAAATCTCGAGAAAGAGATTATAGATTGAAATTACGATCTAAGAATCAGTTCTCATGCTGACTCTGTTGTTTCGGAAGCTTTGCTTCTTACTTACCTAGAAATTTGTGCTATGCAAGGTTTTTTTCTCTTTGTTTTTAATATAATTCTTACCTTCCAAAAAAAAACATTATAAAAGATTTCACTAGAATGACCAGGTGTATATATATTAATTATTAACTGTATACTACTATACTAGACTATATGTTGCTGTATTCAAAAACATCCAAACGCCTAGATTAGCTTTTTTGGAAAGAAAAAATGACCATTATTGTTATCAATTATTTTGGATAAGTTAAATTTTATGATACTTTAGGATTTTCATACATTTATTTAGATATTACAAACTTCTCTTTTGGAGCTTCTTGAGTTAGCAACATGTGCTAACCAAGTTACTTTTTTCGTTTTATAAATTATTTTGTTTCTTGCAAAAAAAAAAGTATCAACTTTTCAAGATATACCACCTCATTTTTGCAAAAAAATGAAACGAATAGGAAATATAATATTAGAAAGAACGAAATAAGACTACAAGATACATGAGGATAGAAGGAGGCGATTTGTTTCAATTACCGCTAAATTTAGCAATATCTTGATATTTTGTTTTTAAATTTAGCAAAATTCACTTTAAAAACATATAGTAGTATCATGATATTTTCTTGTAGTGAGATGATACACGTCATTCAAGTGTTGGCAGTGAACAAAAAAGGCCGACCTTAAAACTTATTTTTGGTATTAATATATAGCTAGATCTCATGGGGTGTCAAACGTAAAAAAAAAAAAAAAAAAAAAAAAAAAAAAAAATAACATTAACAATAGAATAATGAACTGTTGAAAAAACCTCATACACCTATACATGAATGGGTATAAAAAGTTTATTGGTACAGTAAGTTAGGGTTGAGAAAAAGTAGTAGCTATATACAAAATAATGGTCCGCGAAGACTATCAAGACTGTAAAATTTCTTAGTGTAAGAAATGGTAACCTAATAATTTCTTAGACTATCAAGACTAAGAATTTAGTTTATTTTACTAAATTCTTCTCTGAATTAAATGGGATTGCTCCCATCTTTACATACACGGTTTAGTTACATGCTCCCACTTTTTTGCTTCCAATGTTTCACCATCAATATTTCATTATATATGTATTACTATGATACATATTTGGAGCAAAAATATAATATTTATGAAGTGTTATTATTATTTCCAATTTCGAGACAAGTATGTGACCACAAACTGTGAATCTGATATTATACTTTTTTTTGTAAGAAACAATAATTATTCCCAAGAGGCGTTGTATTTATTATTTTTTTTTATTATGATTTATGATGAGGCTAGTTTTGATAATTGATATGGTAATAAATTATTTTTTTCCTAATATGGTGGAGACCTTGAACCATTCTTATCCTCTTACAACATTAACTTTCTTACCATTTTTTATTTATTTTAGAAAAAGTACTATATATTTGTTTAAATATTCAATGCCCACATTATTCCTCTAATATTTTTACCCCATCTCTCTCTAAAGGTTATCAAGCGGTGTCACTAGTAAGTTTTTTATTGAGTATTAATTCTATGAGAATTTGTGGTTTGTTAGCTTTTTGTTTACATAGAATCATTATTTCTTTTGAATTAATTAGAAGTAGTATAAATTTCAACGGTTATATCAATGCACGAATGCTATAACAAATTAAACGGAAGAAAGCGCCTCATCCTAAGAATGATGGAGCCTACACAATAATCAACGTTGTTTATTAATTAAATTCGAAGTTTCATCTAAATATGTTTGATATATATATATATATATATAGTATATCACTTTAATACCGTAATATTTATTTATTTCTCGAGAACTACCATCTCATTGTTTTTACAAGTAATTAATTGTCTCCATTCATGACATAAATATTATAACTGTTTCTTTCTCGCTTATTAGCAAGTTTTAATCTAGCTATTTCATGTTTTTTCCTGTCATCTCCTTGTACTATTTGGTATATAACATATACACATTATGTTAATTTAAAGAGAAGATGTCTCTCTTCTCAATTAAAATTATCGAAATAATATATAATTGGTAATTTAATAACTGATATATCTATTTTCATATCCGAAACTCATATCTCATACTAAGTGTTCTTGAATCATAATTGATAAAAAAAAACTTAGTTTTACATTTATTTGGCAAAAATGTTATTTTAACAAAAAATCAAACGAATTGTGATAATTAATAGCATAGATTTTGAAATAATTTTGCTCTAATAAAATAAAAATCCGCGAACATGTAGCACAAAAAATATGAATATATCGAGTTTTTAGTAGTTCTACTGGAATGACTAATTTAAATCATAGATATCATGAGGAAAAAATTAATGCATCATATGTTTATAGTTAAGCATGACAACATAATGAATTAAAAATTAGATTGTTTATAATTGAAGGGAACGATTTAGGTTAGACTTTAATGATTAATTACAATTATAATAAGATAAGTTATAGTTACCTAATTCACTGAAATTACTAATTTTTAATGGAAAACTATAATTCACTTAAATTACTAAATTAAAGGAAAACTATAATTCTACAAAGTTAACATGGTCGAATGAAAGCACCTATCACTTTGGAAAACACATCTTTTTTAACGGAACATTGTATTTATTAATGCTGGAAAAACGAATTCTCACCAAGAGACATGCCCCTGTGGACGCGTGAAATAACATCAAATTCCGACAAAAAATTCAGAATAATCAAATAGTATCCCTATAGCAAGGGAACTAATATTGTGACTAAAAGAGGATAAAACTAGTCATCTTCTAATTAACCTCATTTAAAAGAGCAAATGAGTTAAAAAAAACACTATTTTTCTCCTTATACTCACTAACCTTATTTCTCACCTTTTAACGTCATCAATGTGAACTTTTGAAATCACATACATACCAATGTGTTGAACATTATTATTTTCTTTATTTAGAATGTTAATAATGATTATCATCGTGCTTCATTAGTTCCTATACTTGCCTAGACTTAAATGCATGCACATATTCATATTGATTCAACTTTTAACATCAATGGCTTAAGTTTTTCACAATTCCTTGTATCAAATACATGATTCAGCCATTTGTTTTTACTTTAAGGTAGGGTTCACCTAACGTGACGGACAATCAGATCATGATCCCTACGATGAGCCAACTTAGCTTTGTAGAAACCGATGGTAGAGGGGTGACAGATGGAGATGAGAATGGTGTTGGGTTTGGAAATGAAGCGGTTGAAAATGTTGGCGGCAGCACCAGTCGTGGCACCGGAAAAAAGAAATACCACCGCCATAATAACCACCAAACTCAACAGCTCGAAAAGTAAGTGCATAGAACTTTTGAAGGAAGAATATTAGTATATAAATTACTTAAAATAACCGCACCCAATATTGTTTCATCTTAGAAATCTATTTTGTCATTATAGTTCAACTGAAATCATTAAAGTAACGAAGTGCATATATAAATGTCATTACATGACAAAAAAATTAACTTTGATGCATATATCTTTCTTTATGTAATTATATTTAATGTTTAAAATACTATAGGTTTTCTATGTAACCTCTATTTAACCATAACTCGGTTTAGTAATATTTTCTCTTTGTCTCAATGTTACGATTGTAGAGAGATTCTATCGAATAAGTAATTACTCATTTATTTTTATTTGGTGTAGTTTTTTCAAGACTTGCCCAAATCCAAATGACAGGCAGAGGAAATTACTAAGCCGTAACTTGGCATTGGAGCCTCTGCAGATCCGATTTTGGTTCCAAAACAAACGCAATCAAATAAAGGTTTAGTTCAACACCTCACTTTTTAATTCTCACTCTATCTAGTCTCTTGTACAGTTTTTTCATTTGTTAAAATGCATCTACGCTAATCCAGTTTAAGCTATATATATATAGACTTTGACATCAACAAATAACTTAAAAGGATATTAAACACCTTTCTTGGGCTCCTTTGCTTGTATCCTACAAGTGCTAGAGTATAACTTTTTAGGTGAAAAACATAATTAGGCAATAGACGGATTCGCTTTGTAGAAATTAATAAGTACCCATGTAATCGAAAAGTGAAGCATATATACTTTTGAAAATTATAAATCATGATATTAAATAAAGAAGGGTTTTATTCTGCCTCCAAAGTATAAACCCGAACCATCGCATAGAATCATTTAGTCTTGTAAAAACGAAGGGTCACGTAGTATTATAGAGTCTGATGCTACAAGAATCTTCCAATCTGTCCTTTTATTTTTCACATTCTTTTTAAAAAAAAATAGTGGCGCCTGTTCTTTTATTATATTAATGTCACTCATGAATTAATTTGTTTTTTTTTTCTTTCTTATGAGCTTGAATATAAATTAGAAGTTTTTTAAATTTTGAAATAATTTTAGTTAAGTGGGAGTAGAAAAGGAAGGAGTAACTAATAGAGAAATATTTGGGAGGGGTGGATTTAATTAAAGGGGTATATTGGTAGTGGAGAATTGGATATTTATCTATCTTGTATAAAACACAATTAGGCATTTATTGACATTCATTTATTGGATATTTGTATGTATAGTTTTATTAAGCTATCTTCTCCATTAACTAATTTTTTTATTTTTTTTTTGTTATGGTGTATTTTTGCACAAAATATGAGATTTTGTTTTAGATTTGGACACATTAGGTAGAATTATTTATTAGAATAGAGGTTTTTGAGGTTTCTAAATTGATTCGTGAAGTCAAATTGGCCTTTTGAATTTAAACTCTTGTCCTATTCATGTTTCAGAAAAATTAACGTCAACGAAAGTAGGCATTTGAAAAATCGCATCTGACAAATGGATGTCTTAGATTCTTTCTTTTTTTCTTTCTATTTTCATTTTTTGCTTTTCGATTATATGTTGATATGTTGGTGACGAATAACATTAAAGAGACTAGGACGTCCATGCAAAACTATGAACCACGGGTACGAGTTTAGGGTACGGTTATAGTATGATAGGAGTAGAACTTACGAGAATATGCTAATTTTGAAATTTAACAATAGTAGTATGGTGCGGCTAGTTAGTGTATTTTGTTATACAAGGTAAGAAAATAATAGAAAGAAAAAAAACTTCAAAATACTCTCAAAATGTCTTATACGCATAACGCATCTCATTATTCTGATTGTTATATATCGGCTTATTGAATCTTTACCTAATAATATATCCTCACTAATCTGTATTATTTTTATTTCTCAAGAACTTAAAAAAAAATGAAGTATGGAAAATAATCGACCCATTTTGTACCCAAGGTACCAGATGCACGCTATATATGTATCTTATATGGGTACGTTTAAATTTCTAAATTACCCTAATGTAAGTCATAATGAGAATGGTTTAATGGTTGATTTATGTGCCTATATTTCTTCCAAAGTCAGGGGTTCGACTCTCGCTGTTTTAAAATTTTGCATTAAATTTTATATGCTAAACTAGAAAATTTCTCAATTAATAGGTGAATAAAAGTCAAACTACTCTCTCTAAATAACTTAAAACTTCAATTTGTAACATATTTGACAATATAATAATTTACATATTTGCTATATTTTTAATACCCAACAATATATTTTCTTGTGTCCGAGTTAAGTTAAACAAAATGAGCCCAAATTTATTCTAAACTTAGGTACTGAATTGTTAGGGTTGTCTTGCTTGTGTTTCATAGCTTTGAAATAATGAGAATGAATTGTAACTTATATATTGGGTTAGGAGTTACAAAAATGTATGAGAATTTTAAACATTAGTAGGTATGTACGTATTTGAAAAATAATGTGCATCCGGAAAAAGTAGGCATACTTTGAAAATTCGGGTATAAATTTTGAAAAGATGGGTATGAGTCCGGAAAAGTTGTTTGGAGTATGAAGAAGAGGCATGAAATCCTTAAAAAAAACTTATGAAGTATAAAAAAAAAAAAAAAAAAGGCATGAAGGATGAAAGTATGGTTTGAAGTCGGAAAGAATATATGAAGTTGGCAGAGAAAGGGTATGGAGTCAGTAAATACGGCATGGACCTTGAAAATTTGGTATGATATTTAAAAGCTTGGGTATGAACTGAAAGATGTTTCGGTGAAAGATCTTCTTTTGGTTGAAAAGGTATTTTTTTTAAAAGGATTGAAAATAACTTTTGAAATAGGTGGGTTTTTTCAAATTTTTTTTCCAAAATTTACTTCTTTTTTGTAGTATATTACGAATATTTATTACCCTTATTATTATTATATTTTTTTGTTTATAAAGGGAGAAGGTTGGTATGGGGAGTTCGTTTAAGGTTCAATCTGTCTCTAAATAATTGTCCATTATTCCATATTTGACTGTTTCAAAATAAGTGTCTATTTTCCTAATTTATTAATGAAAAAATGATAAAAGTACAATAATTTCCTCATGTATTGCAATGAATACATTTCAAAGACCACATGTCGTTGTCAGGGATAGTACCTTGCGGATTAAGATGAAACTTTGAAAAATCATTTTGGTGAAATGGTTAAAATATTTGTGTAGTGTATTATTAGTTTTAACTTAAGAGAACAAATTTAATTGTCTGTTGATCTTTCTATCAATCACATAAATTGACCGAAGCCTTACATATACTAAGACATTTCTACAAATAGATAAAACAGATTCTGTTTTTTCAAGCATTAATTGATTAATTCACATGTTTCCGTGCGACTAAAGATTAATTTAAAGTTCATTTTTAGCTCTTTATTCTAGTTCAAGACTACCTTTGACAACCGGTTTACGTATGATTACGAGTGGATAACAAAAGGCCATTTAAGAATTTATAAACACACAAATTTGTATGTACCATGAATATTAAATGGTGCAAACCAGAAAATTCTAAATTTATGGTTCAGAATGCTGCTTTGGTGATAATCCTTCCATCAATAAAAGATTTTTTCTTTATGCTTATATATGAAAAGTACCGTTGAAATTGAGTTATGATTTGAATAATGTCATTAATAATATTTAATGAAAAGAATTATTTTGCACACCGTCTCTTGCTATCTTTAGTCTGCACGAAGTGTTTTATGTTAATTTAAAAGAATCAGTTTTTTTGTCATAATTTTGTAATATTTGAACTTATAACCATTTCAGATTGATCGGATGACCAATGCATACGCAAGACGCATCGACAAGCCTATAGGGCCCGCATTGGACTTAAAGAAACAAGTGGTGGCTAACGTGGCGTGTGCAGCAATGGATGAGTTGGTGTTTATGATCCAAACTCTCGAACCCATGTGGATCCCCGTTTCTATTGATGGGTACACTACTTACTTACTCAACGAAGAAGAGTATTCTCGGTCTTTGTTTAGATCTTGGCCAAGGAGACCTGGGTTCAGATCGGAAGCCACTCGTGATTCTGCTATTGTTAAGACAACCCATACTAACATTATCACTGCTCTAATGAATGTTGTAAGTATCTACTTTCAGTTATATAAAATAAATAAATGGTAAAGCTTATCGAAATCATTTTTACGAGAGAATAACTGAAAGCATAAAAAGTTGAGCTTTTTCGTTTAGAAAAGGCTGGTAAGCTTGTCAGCAAAGCGTTTTTATGCTTTAAATCAACCTTTTTGAGGGTTGAAGTGAGCTCTTTGAAAACAAATGATAAACTTGCAACTCATTTAAGGGATTTTTGTGCAATAGAGAAAAGATAACGATGGTGCCGCTTTTTACAAAAGATGAAAATGTTAGATTGATTTATAGTATTTTACAATGTAGTGAGCCAAGGCAATTTTTGAGAAAGGACATTGAGTAATTAAAACAACTTTTTCTAGGTCATGAATCATATCCTATTTTCTTTTGTGAATATTAGAATCAATGGGCGACTCTCTTTTGTGCAATCGTGGCAAAAGCCATACCGCTTGAGCAGTTGGCGATAGGGCGTGATGGAAGCTATGATGGAGCCTTACAACTGGTAATTATAAGATATAAAAGTGCATGATGTTCTTATAGAAAGTACATATCATTTTCCTGATAATTTTTTACAAGACTTACTTTTTTATTTTCTCAGATACATGCAGAGTATCAGATAATAACACCTCTCGTCCCAACTAGAGAGACGACTTTGGTAAGGTATTGCAAGCAGCGGGGTGAGGGAATTTGGGTTGTGGTTGATGTTTCCTTAGACGGGATGAAAGCTGATTCTTTAACGAGATTCCAAAAACGAGCTTCTGGATGTGTAATTCAGCAATTGCCTGATGGATACTCCGAGGTAAAAGATAACAACCTCGGGTAATTGTTACTTTTCTAATTTATAACTGAAGTAAAAACGACAGTGTTCTGTAATAATGTGGAAGTGGTAACAAGGTGTTATATTCATTTCGGCACAATTTTAGACCTAGATTCTGATTCATCCTAGTGTTGACCAGATTACTTGGATGGAGCACGTTGACGTGGAGGATAAAGGGAACGAAGGTATATACAGATCGGTGATTTCCTCAGGAGCCGGATTTGGGGCTAAGTATTGGCTTTCCATTCTTAATGGGCAAATTGAACGCTTTTCTTGTTGCGGTGCAACGGATCTTCCTACTAATGAAGTGAACAATATCGGTAATTTCCAAATGAGTTACTTTGTTTAAACCATTCGTCGGAATAACTAGACACGCACACTAAGATGTCAAATCCTAGAAAGATAAGAGTAATGACTTGATACAAATCAAATTATAGAAAATTACCATTAATTGACCAACGAAAGACTTTATATTCATTTAGCCAAAAGGAAAAACTCGTTTCCCATTTTATGTTACGTTTGGTGTTCATTCATTTGATAACTTGATTTTACATTGATATAGTGTTCAATGAACTGATTTCATTTTTTATCGGCATAAACTGATTTTCAATTGGGCTATTGTTTAATAAACTTGGTTTCGCTTTTAATGGTATAAACATCAACAATTAATTTATGGAGATGCATATTGAGCTGTGTAAAGTTTGTCTCGTAATGGAAACTTCCCTAAGTGTATGCATAAAAATGAAAATATGGTTGATATACGACTATTTGTGTATACAGAAGGAAGGAAAATCTTATTGAAGCTCGGAGAAAGGATAATGACGGGGTTTTGTAGTAGGGTGGGAGCTTCTGATGCTAACAATTGGACAACACTGTCTCTTATTGGACATGATGAAGTTAAGGTGATGACTCATAAAAGCGTCAACGAACAAGGTTGCCATAATGGAATTGTCATCAGCGTCGCAACCTCAATCTGCCTTCCTACAGCACCAAGGAAAGTATTCGATTTTTTCTTTGATGGGAACAACCGAGCTAAGGTGATTTTTCTCATTTCTGCATCTTCCTTTAGACCAACTATATGACAAGCTAGGGTCCCATGTTTTACGACCACGTTGGTACTCCTACGAGTTTGACTAAGCTTTTACCACTACTGACAAGTATGTACATGAAGGTCTTGTTTGGTTGCGGGAGCATTAGTCTCAAACTAATAATCCAAACAGATGTTGATTAGTAGGTTTTGAATATATGGTGGAATTAATAGTCCTGAGTAGGGGTGGGCACGGGGCAGATTGATTTCAACTCTAACTCAACCCGTAAAATAAATTGCCGGCCGGATTGGGACAGATTCGTAAAATTTAAATCTCAACTCAATCCAACCCAACCCGTTATAATTAAAAGCTCAACCCAACCCAATCCAACCTGCAAAAAATATTATGGATTTGGGCGGCTTTATTCTTAAAATTTTATTTTGGTCCTTTATTTTTCATAATTTGCTCAATCAGCCTAAATTTTAAAATAAATTGTATGTTTCAAAAAGAAATAAAAATTAAAAACAATTATAATACGTTTATAACATTCACAACAAGTAAGAAAACTAAAATGTAATAATACCAGGAGTTTGTTATCTTTAAATACACACAATGTATATATAAATATATATATTTTTAATTTTTTTTATATATATAGCGGGTTGTAATGGATTTCGGCGAATTAACCCGCGGTTTGGTAACACCAACCCATAAAATATATAACGGATTGGGGCGGGACGGATTCACTTTTCTTGGACACTCAACCCACCCCAACCCGTCCCAATCCGTGCGGATTGGGTTACATGTTGGGTTTGCGGATTTTTTAACCAACTCTAGTCCTGAGAGTTTGACTAATAATAATAGAATATCACACCTTCAACGATAATTTGATGTCGGTCCTTCATTTATGGTCACATCCTTCATTAACCAATCAAACATGAGCTTTGTGGACCCCATAGATTTGGTGTAAGTCTCATTACCAAGTACCCAAACCAAACAAAGAGCAATTATTATCCAATGTTTTAAATAGCGTTATTGCTATCATAGGGTTTTTTCGAGAGAAACGCTAAAAACGCATATAGCGTAGCAACGTAACGCTTTGCAGTGTAATTTTTTTTGCCTAAATATATAACAATATAACAGGACATACAATTTATACTAATTATGTTAACAAAATGAAAAATTAAAAGAATTAGTTATGATTTTTTTGGTTAAAAAAAAGAGACACATGTTTGGTTAAAAAAATCTGACGTTTTTTTAATTATTTGGGGATAAATGTGTTTTTGATATATTAATTACTATAGGGGGAATTTGTGACATGTTATTTACTACAATAGCGAATATGTGACATGTTATTAACTATATGGGCTAATTGTGACATATTATATACTAAGTGGGCTAATTGTGACATGTTATATACTGCATGGGGTCAACCCATTATTTACTCTAGCATTCCACTCTATTCTGTTTTAAAAACTCGTTATTTACTCTATCAGTTCAATAATTTAGTACTTTTTGTGTTTTTAGTCCCAATAGCACGAATTTAGCGCTTTTCCATCCAAATAGCGGTTTATCGATACGTTATTTCGCACAACATAATGCGTTTTTTAAAACATGGGTATCATCTGATGCCAGTATTGAGAAAGTAGTTTATTAATTTTAATTGACATATTGAGGAATTGTGCTTATGTTTCCCTATCTAAGGTTTTCTTTCATGAATAATTTGATATTTTTTAACTGAAAATACCCCCATTTATTTATTAATCTAGATAAGCGTGCATACTGTTATTAACCTTTTCGAATGTATGGCAAATACAGTGGGACATCCTTATCAATGGTGTAAATATGCATCAAATGGAGAACATCCCTACTGGAGAGTTAGCTGGAAACGCTATTAAGTTGAGCCGCATGAACGTAAGTTGGATAATTTTCACTTACATGTCGACACTATCATGTTTAGCGCTAACAAAATTTCACACTTTATTAAGAAACATTATCTTTTTTAGAATATGTACGTATCAATGTTGCATCATTGAGTATCAAATGATAATCACAAAGAGGAAAAAGAGTTGATATGATTGAGAACTATTGCGCATCCGCACCAAATTTCAAAATTGATTTTAACCGTGGATTTTCCAGAATTTGTACTAAATGTCTAGTTCTTCCCATAAATTAACCATTTTCTTATCATATCAACTTATTTAGGGTATTCCAGAGAACCCAAACAGTATGTTGATTCTACAAGAGAGTTTTGCTTACCCAACAGGGTTCTTCATTGTGTATTCACCCATTGAGCCCAGTGATATGACCGCAGTGTTAGAAAGTGGAGACACAAATAGTGTTCGTTTGCTACCCTCGGGATTTGCCATCCTTCCAGATGGTTCTGGTGGGTCATTGCTCACGCTTTCATTACAGTTTCTGGTCAACTCAGCCATTGATGCCAAGCTCTCCCGTGCTGATTTGACGTCTGCTTTCAGCCTCATGTCTGGTACTCTCGATAGGGTCAGGGATTTTATTGGGATGCCATCGAATAGTGGTAAGTTTAGATTTTCTTAAAAAAATTAGCAAGAAATAGATGGGAGAGGATCAGTATTAAAACATTTGACACAAAATATCTCACTACAAAAATACGCGTTTAATCCAGGGCTAAGAGACTAAGATAAGCTAGCTTTTGGTATAAATTTCAACCTCATGCTTTCCTTTGATTTAAGGGATGTCAAGGGCTGTTTTTTCTGGAAACTGGAAAATAATTTTAAGATTTATGAAACAATATGCTAGCTTGTCCTGTATATTGGAGAGATTTTCGCTACAAAAATTGTGTAAAATTTCTGTTACCAACAAAATGGAATTCATCGCTTGCTGCCAATAACACTCAGGAGACTATTAAAAATGAACTAATATCATTTAGATGATGAGAGTCTATTTCTCTTTCAGGATTTACTCTTATCCCAATTGTCTTTGAATCACTGTTTTAAAAATCGTACTATATTGCGCAACATTTCGCGATATAACGCTATTCGGAAAAAAATTGCCTACGCTAAAACGCTATTTGGGTGGAAAAGCCTTAAATTCGCGCTATTGGGACCAAAAACGCAAAAGGCACGAAAGTTTGGACCAAAAGCGTAAATAGCGAGTTAGGAAAAAAAACAGCGAATATAAATAATTAATATATGTTGTGTAATTTTCACAAAAGATTGTTAATTAAGATGGTTGTAACATTGCATTCTGTCCCATTGGACCCAAGTTTGAAACTCACTAGCATCAACATTTTTTTGGTTTTTGCAGAGTAAGGAACAAGGGAGAGTACCTTTCCAACTCTGCTATAGAAGATGCTGATGAGTCCATATTTTGCAGTAATTTTTTTTTACATGCAGAACTACATACATTTCCTAAGTTTTAAGAACTATTCTACCTTTTTTATTTCCAAATTTGAATTGTTTTGAAGAGGTCTGGAACTTTAGAGTCCAGATTATTGAATTTGTTGACATCGCTGTTTCTTTGATTTCGAAGTTTGAAAATGCTCATAAACTTATTGCATCCCCCCCTTCTTCAAAAAATCCATTTTATAACGATTAAGCTTTTTATGATGTGTAAAGGTGGTCTAGTACAGCACAAAAAAATGTGCTTGAAGGGCCAATGAAATGGCTATATTATGCGGGATTTTGTTGTGGTTCATTTCCAATTGTTTTCTTACTTTAGGGTGATTATATGCTAAATAGTAGCGACATTAGTAGTTTAAGATTCAATACTGGAGACAACACGGGTAAATAGCGAGAACTTTATAAAACTGTTTAGCATGTGTTAGTGTGAGATGGGATTAGTATTGAGTAGAAGTACCATAGCTTTTTTAGGCTATGTATGACTCAATTTTGATGTTTTATTGTGTAGGAGGTTAACTTTTGTTTAAAGTGTAATTGGAATGATCAGTACATAGTTTTTTTTAAAGGAGATAGTGATCAACACTTTTGCCGATAAGTGAGTTACATAGTCAGTTATTTAGGAGTAAACTTGTTACAAGACCCTTTTTAATTTCATTAACTTAATTAGTATATGATTTATGATATGCCTGGTCATTCTAGTGATATCTTCTATGATATGCCTGGTCGTATTTTCAATCTAGAAAGTCCTTCCTGGCATCTACTCAAATAGACTAGAACTGATAAATAGTTTCTCGAAAACTGAGAAGAATATAAAACCCTGGATTTTTTTTTAGCAGAATCTGATATCTAGAGTAAAAAAGCAAAAAAAGTATGTAAAATAACTAATAATTATTAGGACTTCAACTCTTCGTGCTAATAGTTATAAACCGAGACAATCTCTACTCTAAACTTGCTAATAGCTTCAACTAATTTATTTTCCCGTACAAATTATTCTATATACTGTTTCAACTAAAACCACAAAAGTAGAGGGGGGAACAGCAGTTCTAAAGCTGGTGAGTTTCAATGCTCAAGTCGATATACGAAAATGTTCTCAACTTCAGATTCTCCTGAACTATTTCTCATTTCATATTTGCCTGAGAATAGATAAAAGTTCCAACGATGGCAATGGCAGCTCCGAGTGCATTGACTGGTTGCACCGGAGTACTGAAAATAATGATAGAAGCCACTATGACCGATATCCTCTTCATTGTATTCCCAATGCTAAATGTCAATGGCGATATTTCGTTCAACGACATGTATGAGACTTGGTTGTAAAGAGTATAGAATATACTCTGTGCTACCACCCACCTTTACACATACACAAGTAAAACATAAACTGATTTAGCTCACATTTGCATTGTGCAAGCTAAAAACGAAAAACTCGTAAAAAGAAAAAAAGAGGATTTTGTTCTTACCATACAAAATTGGGTCCTATTTGAGCGACAGCTTTGTTCCATCCTATGGTCCATACTTGAGGGCCCTCAACCGCGATCGCAAATGGAGTTAAGATTAAAAGAGACATCATAGATAAGCAAGCATAGTAGTTCATTCCTCCAACACATTTTCCCCCTTTCATTCCCTTCTTTGAGAATATATTTCGAAAAACAAATGCCAAATTCGAGATCATCACCCCCATGAAACCTGAATCGGGTTATTATTATTATTTTTGTAGAGATCAGGTTTTCCTCTTCTTAGCATTAAAAAAATGAGCAAATCACAATAATTGTTCTTTTGTCTTACAAATGAGGCTGAGGTTGAGCTCGGTGACTGCAGCAAGTGCACATCCTCCGATGATAGGCACGAGAGAAAAGTACACTGGAATCGGGAAATTATCACCTAATAGAAAGTTCGAAACAAGAACGCTAAAAGCAGGCTCACTACTCTTGATTATATGAGTGAATGAAACTGTGACTTTTGACATGCTCACTGTCGCAGCTACATGTCCAATTGTATGCGCCAATGCAACCTGTAAGAACAAAGATATTAAAAATATATCAAATTCTCACTTCTACCTCCTTACATAAAGTGACACTACAAATACTACAGTCAGTGATGGCAATTTCACGGGTTTCTATTCGGGTCGGGTCGGATCTGTTTTAAATGTTTAAAAATACAACTTAAAAAGTGTAAGTTAACATTCTCCCACTTGTATATCTTTTATATATTAAACCATCTCTCATATAATAATAGATAACATACATTTAAATTCATAAAATTGAAAGCTAAAAAGTGTAACTTAACACAATCTCTCTCATATAAATTAAATTCTCTCTTTTATAATTTAAATGGGTAAAAGTGCAATTTAAGATTCTATCCTTCATCTCTCTCATATACATTAAACTCTCTCTTTTATATTATTTTTATATTATATTTCTAAATCAAATGATTTTTTACTCTACCTAACAATTTTTTTTTGAAATTTTTGACATTTATGAGATTTATTTTTTAAAAGGAAGAAAAATATTTTTTAAAAACGGGTCAAATGAGTCCGGTCGGATCAAATGTGTAAAAGTGTGACTTTGCCCTCGAATCGGGTCGGGTTAAAACCCGCGAAATTTCCATCCCTAACTTAAGTTGTCATATTTCTCCCAAAAAAATCAAGATCCTGAATAAACTCTTTTACGTGACAAGGAAAACTAATTCTGGGTTTGGTCCCCAATTTCATATATAAAATGGGTTTTGATTAAAAAACAAATATCGTAAGTTAAACCAAAAGGCAAATTGAAAATTATGAAATACAACCAACCAACCAATACTTTGTAAACAAACAACCAAAAGCTCAAATCTGCTATCTTTAATAGAAGGCAGGTCTTTTGTGATGTATGTAATATATGTGACCAGAAAGTACTTTACTTAAAACTATGAGGTTTCTCAGTGTAATAATATAAAATTAAAGGAAAAAACGCTACAGGAAGAAGGGGTACCGTACATGAGACGAAGAAAACAGTAAAAGTAGTCTGTAGTTTTTTTTATTAGCACCTTTTGTATAACTTAGGCTCTGTTTGTTTCGTAGTAAAATATTTACGGCGGGAAAATATTTTTTGGGTAAAGTTTTACGGTGCAAACTTTTGTTTGCATTTTATTTACGGGTGTTTGGTGCGTCAAAGGTTTCCCATGTGAATTCTATTGAAATTCAAAAATCTATTAGTTATTTAAATTAGACAAATTCAATGCATAAATAAATAAACATTATTCATACTTTAAACAAAATATTTTAAGATGAAAAACATCAAAAATTAACTAAAAGTCACAAAAATTAACTAAAAGTCACAAAAATGAATAAGTTCGTGAAAGTTTAAAAACATTAGTGATTAAAATCACAATTATTTTGACGGCAAAAAAGCTAAAAGTTCGTCTACTTTTCTGATAGGAACTTCGTCCATGTATAGGAAATTTAACCTAAACACATATTTTATTTCATATACGTCACTTATAATAACTTATAATTTTTCAACATATAAACTCATAAAATTATAAGTATACAAGATAGTATTGACTTTTTTTTAGCTTTTTTAAATTTTCTTGGATTTTTTAGATTTTTCGGAATTTTTTGTTAGCACCTTTTGTATAACTTAGTGTATGAGGAAATAGTAAATGTATAACCTTCTGTATAACTTTTTTTTATGAACGAGTCTTAATAGAATTACACTTTTATGGATTATATATAAATTTGATTTTTATTACTTGTTAATGGTGAGAAATTTAATGTGTGTTAAACAGTTAAAAAAATTATACAATTTTGATTTTATTTCTTATAAACACTGAGCAATCTTTTGACTGTCATATTGAACAATCTTTTGATGCGCAATTTATGTGTTCGTCTAAATGCATGATAGATGTATTTGTTGCGAAATTATATATTAATAAGTGAATATTGTTTGTTTTGAAATTAAAAGTCCTATTTATGTATAAAAGTATCAACTGCGATTTTTTTTAAAATTAAAAGGAATATTCTTATTTATGTATAAAAGTGTGCTAGATTTACACGTCCAAAAATAGAATTCTATTCCATCGGAGATTCAAGGACAATTGTTAATGGAGCTCGTTATGAGGTTTAAAATAATCATGTGTGGTATTAATTAAAAAAGTACTCCAAATTAATTTGTAAGTCTACTTGTCGGTTATAATAGGAGGACTTCAATTTGAGCCGAATCCATTGTCGTCCTTTTCATTTTTATCTCCAAAATGAAAAATGACAAAAAAAATAGCAACATGCGACGTATTTGCAGGGATATACACAGTCTATCCAGTTCATACCTTATAATATATGTTCCAACATTCTCTATAAAAACACAACACAGACTATTAATTTTTTAAAATTAAGAAATGAGCCGCATATAACCAGTCGACACCTAACCATGTGATATTTTTTTACTATGGTTAGGACCAAACTTGTTAATGATCAATGTTTTTTTCTCACCATCTGATGATATACACGTCTCTATTTAATTCCCTCAATTACTCCCATTCTCTCCCTTTCCCTACCTCATTATATGCAACTAAAGCTGTTAAATGTATTTATTTATTTTTTCTGCGTAACTACTAAATCTGGCAATAATCTGTAGTTACGGTAAATATTTGATTGAAAAGGAAATCCCTGCTAGTCTTAATTTATATGGGTACTGATCTGATTTAGTTTCTAATAAACTCTCTCTCTCTTCAATCTCTAGGTAAGATCAATTGAATCAGTCGTCATTCAATAATCTTCTTACAACTATATAATAGTTAATTATATTATTTCATTTAATTAAGTTATCTTTTATGTTTGTCTTTAATTATATTATTTCATTTAATTAAGTTATCTTTTATGTTTGTCTGTACTCATTCAGTGCTAGGGTTTCAAATTAGAAGCCCCAATTTTTTATTGGACGAATTTTAGGGAACTAATTCATATGTACTATAGTTTATATGAATACATACATATATATATATATATATATATATATACTAGTAATCGTGTCTCACGCGTTGCATGTGCGGCGCGTAATGCAATAAAAAAATAAATATAGTTATGATATAAATACGTGCATAATACAAAAAAAAAACATATTTTAAAATTTAAAGAGTGTTTGATTGTTAAAAAGAAATAAATAGTTTTATTAATTTATGTGAGTATGGTATTATTTTAATTAATATAAATGTGTAGGGGTATTTTTGGAAAAAAAAAAGTGATTAAATTGGACAGACTCATTTGACTTGGGTTGACTTATTATAATAGAAGATATATATTGGATTCTTACCAAATGAGAGAATGTTAGAGCATTACCCTTGTTAAGATTGGGCTTATTTCGGGTTATTGCTTTTATTAGCCTTATTTATAACCTCAATAAGCTCAGTTACTAGTTATTGCTTTTATTTAAGGCTTATTTTTCTGCAGCTAAAGAAAAAAGCTGAGTTTTCAGAAAGTAAAAGTGCTCTTTAAGCTGGTCAATCAAAGTGAGTGAAATTTATTGGAAAAAGGTACATAACAAAAAATAACTATTATTGTATGTCTTTAAAAGCTTCAGCCAGACAAGTCTTTGATTTGTCGTAAGGCATATATATATATATATATATATAGGCTTGCTTTTTGAATGATTGAGGTCATAATTTGTAGTATGATAGCTGCTCTTTATACAATCTGAGCAGATCTTTTCTTCGCGATTATCTAAGTTTTTCCGACCTCTGTTATTTTTGCATACAACTTTTGTATTTTAATTATTGTTGCCAATTTTAACAACTTCCGGTGCCTTTGATCTTTTAAGCCTTGTTTTGATTCTTGTTTTTGTTGCAATCTTTTGTTTTTGGATGAATACATTGATGATGTGAATCTTGACATTGTATACGTTACTTAAATTTAATTAAACTACAAAAGAGAGCTTTAAAATATTGGTTCTGGTGTATCACAGTTTTCTGTATGAATTTTATAATGTTTTGTGTTTTATCTATTTTTAGTTATTGATTTTAGTTTTGTAGTCGTTTGCCATTTTCGGTTTGAATACAAATATGGAACTAAGAATTTGGTTTTGCATTAGTTCTTACAAAAAGCCGAGTTATTTGCAATCTATTTTAACCTTATCTAATTTCCCATAAAGCATGATAAGTTTGGTAGAGTTTCTGAACTAAATTTGATTCTGACCTAGTGCTTCTTTCAACCTCAAAGAAGCTGACTTATTTACTTACGAGCTACAATAAAGCCAGGTCAATTTATTACCTGTTAGATATAGTCAACAGTAAGATAATGAATACCAGCTTCGAAGCGTCTTATACACGTCACAGGTCATTGTGGGAGAGAAATTAAAAAAGAGGTTTTCGCTATTATATTTTTGTTGTTAAATTGCGATAATAACTAAATTTATTTTGCAGAAAGAAATTATTATGAGCTTCTCAGCATGTCAAAAGGTGCAAGGCGGGAAGAGACTAAGAAGTCTTTCCACTTGCTTAGTACAATTTTCATATGCTAATTGGATGTCCGAGCGTAAGAAATGAGCATCTTATCTCCGTCAATGTACACTTTCTCTTTGAATTTTTTGATTGTTTTTTCGCAGTTAAGTGCTTTCTCTGGTCTCACAGAACTTAATTACAATCTTCATCGCCAATCTCCGCCTATTTGATCACTGATTAGGTACCCATCGCTTACATTGCTGTTTTTAGTTGATATACTCGTGGTCATAGCTGATATAATTGAGTTCATGTGGCGATTATTGTTTTTTTTCATAAAAACTCAGATGGTTGTCTATGGGTGTGGGCCGTGTGGCTGAGTTTTTAAACTCGCACCATTGTTTCTTAAACAATGTGTCAGAGTCATATGTCTAGTTGCAGACTTCTCCTATTTGTTTTGAAGCAATATAAATTTTTATTTTAAGATAATATAGTTCCATTTTTTTAGTTTTTTACAATTTTTGAATTTAAGAAATTCAGTTTGCAAGCAGGCTACCAAAACCTCCAACCATTTATAGTTTAACTAAACGAACTCAAAACCAAAATCAAGCAAACTCTTACTTTCGTTTGTCGATTGTTTTTTTTTCTAAATAGGTGCAAAATGGCTTTGTTTTGAGTGTGTCGGGTCTCTTGAAGACGGCTCTTGTTCTTTTTATAAGTATATAGAAATCTTTTGTTTTGTACATGATGATGAAACTAGTAGTTTTCTTGTGTGTTTTAGCCAATACGGTTTAGTGAAAAGATATCAATCACATCATTGTGGACTGTAAACGAATTCCTCAATATATCGGTTCCTGGTTTTATAATATAATAACTAGTGTTATTACATTACATGTCGATACACAAAAGATAATTTGATGTGTCTTGTTTTGAATTTTGAAGGCTGCAGAGTATCTTGCGCTCATGGCTAGCCTACTTTCCTAGTTCGTCATCAAGCTTCCTTTGATTCATTTTCATTGTAATCAATAACATGTTATAGCTAGTGTTTTTTCTTTTGTTCTATGTACACATATTTATTATTGGAGAATGTTAATAGTGATTACTCTTGTAATGAATATGTTAATACATTTTATTTTTATAAATGTATATGACGAATTTATTATAATTGTGTGTTGAATGATTCTAACAATTAAAAGTTAATTTAATTTATTTATTTGTAATATATATGAATGAAATTGAATTTAAATTTTATAACCGTTATTTTCATTTGCAAGAAAAATTGATTATGTATATACAACTGTAGAGATTTGAATAAGCAACATCCAATGTTGAAATTGCAATGATTTTTTTTCACATTTGGCAACACTTTATTTCTCTAATGCAACAAATTTAGTTAAAAATCAACAACGAAATTGTAACTTTTTAACAACGAAAAAATTAAAGGATTGACAACATCTTGTTTTCATTTGGCAACAATATTATTTTGAAATTGCAGCATAGCTTTTTGTTGCAAAATAATTATTTTAAGCAAAGATTTCAATCTGTTGTTAGAAACTTTCAGTAACGGGGCGTCCGCAACGGCATGGCAACGGCAATAATTTGTTGCCGATCAATTTTTACAAAGAAAAATGAGCTTTATGCAACGAATTCTTTCGTTGCCAAAAACGTATTTTCTTGTAGTCCTAACTCATTAAGCCTCATCTCTTGCCAAGCTATGATGTTTCGCAACCACCTATATAATCCGACATTGTGATTTTTGTGAACATGTTATCTGAATTTATAACTGAATTGAATTAAAGAGGCGATGGGGAAGTATAATATATAAATGAACAACTTTTTGGCCGTTCTAGTGCAGCAAACCAAGCAGGTTTAAAGGAAAAAGATATCATAATGTAGACATGCCCTGACTTGAGCTTATTTTGTTAAGAGCTACACGGAAACAGTATAGAGAATTTTTAGAATCTCAAGCATAGGACAAAGAGTGTTACACTCTTTCAAGCAAATTGTTATAAATTATGCTCTATAATCATTGTAATCAATGGTTTTGGATAAGTTAAATTTTCTGAGATTTTAAGATTTTCATACATGTAATAACATATTACAAACTTATCCTTCGTGTTTCTTGATCAGTTAGCAACAAGTTGTTGGTTTCCGTGTACGCAATAACAATTAACAATAATTAAATGACTAAATAAGAATAAACAAAAACCAGTGTAATCTTTATTAATTTCGAATTGGAATAGAAATTAACGATTACAACATGTAGGTACTGAATAGTAAATAAAGCAAACGTTATCAGATTATTATTAATTAATAATCTGATGTACTGAATTGCAATAAATAGAAACTGCCGGACTGGAAAGTATAAACTTAACAGCCGGACTGTTCTGTTTGAAATTAAAATTACAGGACTGAATTGAAACTATTCTAATTACTGAATTAAATTACATAATTGAAATTACAGCAATAAACATAACTTTAAAGAAATTACAGAAAGGTACAAACAGAATTAAAAACTACAGCTAAGGACAACAAATGAAAATACTGAAATAAAAAATACAGAATTGGAAAAAACAGAATGTAAATAACAGAATTAAATAATGCACAAAATTGAAAATGGACAGAATTAAAAAGAAGAGGCTACTGTTTAACAGTATGCCCTTAACCGATATTCGCCCAACCACCTTGATGTTTCTGGTTGCGTTGGCGCTTCGATCCCAAGGTACAACGTCTCGGATGACTTGCCGAAAACTGGCGACGAGTCAAGGTCGATCTGTTGATGGGTGGTTCTCTCTATTCTAATATGCTATGAGGAAAAAATTATATGCTGTTAGAGAGAAGAGAGATTTTCATGTGTGTTTGAATGTGAGGGAATGACTGCCTCATATAGAGGAATTCTGAAACCGCATAATTAATTGTGGTTATTTAATTCTGAGAGTTACATCCCCAGAATCCGCCTCCATTATTGCTGGAGTTTCAAACTTTCTGGAACTCTAGGTACTCCTCTTGTAAATATACAAAAGTCCCTTTTTCAGTTTAGTACAAGACCCAAGACCCAAGACCCGAGACATTCCTCAAATCCCAAACCCCAAATCCCAAATCCCAAATCCCAAATCCCGCATCCCGCGTCCCGCATCCCGCATCCCGCGGCCCGCGGCCTGCGTCCCGCGTCTTGAGGCCCGAGTCCCGAGACCCGAGCGAGCGCGCGCGTGTGTGGTACACACTAACCCACTCATGGGTATGTGGACTTGATTAGTTTACCAACTACATTGGATAGACTTGTATTTATAGTGTAAAAACCACTCATGGGAGTGTATGGGGCTGTGGTTTGATGTATAATGCCGCTTTCAGTGCATATCTTCTCAAACGGTGATTCAAATTCACCACCTCTATCACTTCTCAATGTTTTAATTTTTCTATTGAGTTGATTTTCAACTTCGGTCTTATAAAGAGCGAATTTCTCTACTGCTTCGTCTTTACTTCTCATTAAGTAAACATAACAGTATCTAGTACAATCATCTATAAAGGTGATAAAGTACTTTTTCCCTCCTCGTGCTTGTATAAACTTTAAGTCGCATACATCCGTGTGTATTAGACCGAGAGGTTCACTTCTCGTTCAACATGTTGAAACGATAATTTCGTTAATTTTGCCTCTACACAAATCTCACATTTGTGTTGCTTATTAAAAATGAAATTTGGTATTAGTTTTAGTGATATTAATTTCTTTAAAGAATTATAATTCACGTGACCTAATCTACCATGCCACAAATGAAATGACTCAAATAAATAATCAAAATTAGAATTTTTATTGGCCTCTTGGGCAAGAGTCATTACATCACTAGTGCTAGCCTCAGATTTAGCACCTTTATTGGGAGCAGGTGTCCCTACGTTTAACTTAAACATGTCGTTGGTCATATAGCCACGGCCTACATAGACACCATTTTTGGTGATTACAATTTTATCGGATTCTAAAACCAGCTTGAACCCGTTCTTCACCATCACCGATCCGGATACCAGATTCTTACGGATATCCGGAACATGGAGCACATTAGTCAACCTCAGCTCTTTTCCCGAGGTCATCTTTATCACCACCATTCCTTTTCCTTCCACCTTGGAAGTAGCAGAATTTCCCATGAAGTAGCTTTCTCCCTCTACCTCCTCGTAGGTCTTAAACATCCATCATGTTGAGAAGATGTGGCTTGTGGCACCGGTATCCAGCCACCACTCTTTGGGGTTGCTCCCCACGAGATTCACCTCAGAGACCATAGCAGTAAAGTGGTCATCATCTCGTCGTCCCTCGGCCAGATGTGCCTGAGCTGGAGCTTTCCTCTTCCCCTTGCCCTTGAAGTTCCTCAGGGGGGGGGGGGGGGGTGGCTTGGGCTTAACAGCGCCTTTATTGTCATAACAGTCCGTAGCACGATGACCGGTCCTATCACACACAAAGCAGGTTCCCGCAAATTTCTTTGCGACAACAGCACTGCCTCCGTTGTCGAAACGTTTCCGTTTGACATTGGAGCTTTCGACCACATTGGCCTTTGCCATCGGGATGTTAGCACCACCGACTCTCCTCACGGAGCGACGGTTGCTCACCTAGATATTGAGCTTCTCAATGAGCCCCTCCAGCCTCATTTCCTTTCCGCTTGTGCTTCAGGTAGTTTTGAAAGTCTTTCCAAGACGGTGGCAATTTCTCATTCATGAGTGCCACCTGGAAAGGCTTATTAATCACTAGCCCCTCAGCCTCAAGGCAATGGTAAATGAGTTGGAGCTCCTCAACTTGCTCCATGACACCCCTGCTGTCAGTCATACGGTACTCATGAAAGTGCGTGACAACAAATCTTTTTGTGCCAGCGTTATTCAATTTGTACTTGTTTTCGAGAGTTTCCCATAGCTCCTTTGCAGTAGCTTTGGGCTCGAAAACATTGAACAGTGTGTC
This sequence comes from Primula veris, assembly GCA_963682055.1. Taxonomy (NCBI): domain Eukaryota; kingdom Viridiplantae; phylum Streptophyta; class Magnoliopsida; order Ericales; family Primulaceae; genus Primula; species Primula veris. Next base: position 7,674,920 of record OY821742.1, on the reverse strand, counting down.
ATCTAAAGCACACAGGATATAGTTCTTGCATAGGTAGTAGGCATGTCTCCATGCCTCAACCGCAGAGAACCACTGCTCGTCCAGATCGTCCTCACTTAGGACGGGAGCAGTCTCCTTAAGAAACCTGGTCAGATTCAGGGTCGTGAGATAAAACAACATCTTTTGCTGCCAACGTTTAAAGTTGTCTCCCCTGAATTTTTCCGGTTTCTCTAGATGAGAAGTCGGCAAAGTAGGCACAGCCGAATACATCGGTGCCTTGCCCTTGGCCGCAGCCTTAACTCTAACCGCAGCTTTGGCCACGGCCTTGGCCGTAGCCGCTGCTTCGGCCGCAGCCTCAGCTTTGGCCGTAGCATCCGCCATGGCCGCAGCCGCGGCGGCCTCAGCCGCTGCAGCTACGTCATCGGCGTTAGCCCCCACAATCGCATCGCCCCCAATGTTATGGACATCTCCACCAACCACTGGGTCATGCTCACTTCTGATAGGCAACGGAATAGGCGCTGTGTTTGTCATCTGAAATGACAACACAACAAACGTATGAGATACGTGTACAAAACAAATTCTATAAACAAAACCCCAAAACTGAAATTTGGGTTTGTAAAAGAATTTTAATCAAACAATAAAATTAAACTTTTTATCCTTTTGAATATCAATACGGTTGATATTAATAGGATTAAATGATCCTTATTGAATACCAATACGGTTGGTATCAACAAGATTCTAAAACATGATTAAAATTGTTTGGAATTTTTCTTTGTAATTCAATTTCTAATATGATTTAGAATTGAAAACAAAAAAGCATTATTCCTTTTAAAAAATAAATAATTGTATTAATTAATACACGAAAGAAACAACAGGGCTATCGGTTAAGATTGTTGGTTTCCGTGTACGAAATAACAATTAATAATAATTAAAGGACTAAACAATAATAAACAAAAACCAGTGTAATCTTTATTAATTTCGAATTGGAATAGAAATAAACGATTACAACATGTAGGTACTGAATAGTAAATAAAGCAAACGTTATCAGATTATTATTAATTAATAATCTGATGTACTGAATTGCAATAAATAGAAACTGCCGGACTGGAAAGTATAAACTTAACAGCCGGACTGTTCTGTTTGAAATTAAAATTACAGGACTGAATTGAAACTACAGCAAAAAACATAACTTTAAAGAAATTACAGAAAGGACAGCAAATGAAAATACTGAAATAAAAAATACAGAATTGAAAAAAACAGAATGTAAATAACAGAATTAAATAATGGACAAAATTGAAAATGGACAGAATTAAAAAGACGAGACTACTCTTTAACAGTATGCCCTTAACCGATATTCTCCCAACCACCTTGATGTTTCTGGTTGCGTTGGCGCTTCGATCCTAAGGTACAACGTCTCGGATGACTCACCGGAAACTGGCGACGAATCAAGGTCGAGCTGTTGGTGGGTGGTTCTCTCTGTTCTAATATCTTATGAGAAAAAAATTATATGCTGTTAGAGAGAAGAGAGATTTTCGTGTGTGTTTGAATGTGAGGGAATGGCTGCCTCATATAGAGGAATTCTAAAACCGCATAATTAATTGTGGTCATTTAATTATGGGAGTTACATCCCCAGAATCCGCCTCCATTAAACTTTCTGGAATTCTAGGGACTCCTCTTGTAAATATACAAAAGTCCCTTTTTCAATTTAGTACAAGACCCGAGACACAAGACCCGACACCCGTTCCGCGTCCCGTGACCCGAGTCCCGAGTCCCGAGACCTACGCGAGCGCGCACGTGTGTGGTACACACTAACCCACTCATGGGTATGTGGACTTGATTAGTTTACCAACTACATGAGATGTACTTGTATTTATAGTGTAAAAACCACTCTTGATTTTACAATATGGGATAACCCTCATGGTTTAATCCAACTTTCTTTTCCATTTTCCAGATTTTGTTTTATTGGCTCTTTCGAGTACCAATCTTCGAGTCCAATTATCATTCACACTCATTCTCCGAATAGGTCATGCGATATACCGTTGCGAAGCTCGTCGCACGAGCTACTCAAATGCCTTGAGTATGGCCTCAGAAAATCTGAGTAGTCACATTGAATATTGACTCAAAGATGGTCCCTGACCACTCGAAACAACCATGTTTAAAATACATGTTTTACAACAATTTTTCCAACACAAGTCTCAACCAAGTTATTTTTAATGGTTTATTCATTATTTAATTTGCTTCCTTGCCAACAAAAAAGTTCTATACAACTCCAAAGTATCAACTTTTCAAAATGTACCATCTCATTTTTGCAAAAAAGTTAATTAAATAGGAAATAGTTTATTAAAAAGAAGAGAACAATATTAAAAAAAAAATGGAAACATAGTAATATGCGCTTCTATTATGATGGTAATAAAGTGATTATCGCAAAATTTAGCAACAATGGATTAACATAATATGATACTATATTTAGCGACACCCACTTAATCAACACACATTAAGACATTATGATATAGTGAAATAAAGACAAAGGCATATACACATTACAAATGAATAATTAAAAATACCAATCCTAAAACTTTTGGTATAATATATAGCTCTCACAATGGGACCGAGGTATCAAACATCCAACAAAAAAAACTACATTAACGACAGACTAATTAACTGCTATAAAAAATTATCCCCCACATGAATGGGTAAACGAAATTTTAGATACAAAATAATGGTCCGCAAAGACTCAAAATTGTAAAATTTCTTAGTACTAACAATAACTTCACGATTTATTTTTTTAAAATTCTTTTCCACATAGTAAATGTGATTGCATTGCACCCATCGTTTACACGCTTGTGTTCAGTTACATATATACTTCCACTTTTTTTATTTCACTATTTGCATGTATTACTATCGAGTCCAAATTTTATGCCCCTATTTTATATTTCTTTTTATTCCCCCATAGATATTTTATGTTTATAAACTTCTACATGTTCAAGACAAATTTTAGAATACTGGGACGCAATATTAATTTAATAACACTAGTTCTAAATTTTATTTGAAAAGAAAAAAATTCACTTTTTTCGGAAGAAAAATTTGTTCGAATGTATAGATACATGCCTAATTACATTTTTTTTTTCTAAAAACATTTGGGTAAAAAACCAAAAGGGCACGAACAGGGGGTATAACATATAGGGCAACAGATTTGGACTCATTACTATGACATATATATTATTTGGAGAAATAACATTATATTTGAAGTGTTATTGTTATAAAAGTGGGGTTTGTTCAATTAAAATTGAATTTTATATTTTTCAAAAACTTACTTCACCTCGAGAATGAATGTTGGAAACTCTTCGAAAATATGATACATAGAATAAATTTATTGTTTAATTTTAGGGGTCGGTATGTGACCACAAATTGTCAAAATATGGTATATACTTTAATTTTTGTTAGAAACCATAATTTATTTATGAGAGGCATTGAACTTCATTTTTTTAATTCTAATTATGCATTATCATTTGCCTTTTTTCGATAAATAACACGGTAAGTATTCAACTTTGTTTCTTAATATGCCGAAGACCGTGAACCCTTCTTATCCCCCGATTAGAAAGACCCCTTAGCCTTCTTATCCTTCTTTATTTTCCTATAAAAAAGCACTATTAGTCTAAATATTCAATACCCACAATATATCTCTAATAATTTTACCCCCTCTCTCTAAACGTTATTGAGTCGTCTCACTGGTAAGTTTCTTATCGAGTAATATCTAACAAATTATGGTATGTTAGTTTTATTTTCACATTGAACCATCAATGTTGCTTAGTAATTAAACTCAATCTTTCATTTAAATATGTTTGTTTGTGCAACTATATATCCCCCCTCCCTCTTTCAGCTTGACAACACCCCTTGGCTACCATGACTATAATCTAAATGCGGTGTAGATTTTTTTTTTATTGCCTAAAAATTCCAATAATAAAATTTTAGGTGTGAAAAATGTCTTCTGGGTTGAGACTTACGGTTGGTCTGATTAATGAGAGTGAAAGTGACTTTCGATCCCCATCGCCACATGCAATCGAAGGACATCAGGTAAAATTTGTTAATAATTTTAAAAATTCCCGCCTATGACTTTCATAAAAAATTTCTTATAACATCGATATATGCATGTTTTATCAATTTGTCGCCGTATGTAATTTTAAATTTATTTCATATAATGTACATAGTAAGTTCGAACATTTACAAAATTTCTTAAAATATGCTACTTTATGCATTGTGACTCTGGAAGTGTACTTAAGTTTTAGGACAAAACAAATATATATATACGACAAAAATAAATGCCTTTATTTAGTTAGGAATTAATTTCCAGTTATAACTTTTTTAAGAAAAAAATTGTCTCATTGTTAGGGTAAATTTATATAATATGCATGGCACGGAAATCTCGATCGAGCGGAGCCATTTTGTGTGTGTTTGTATAAATAATAATTGAGTAACAAATTTTTAATGTCCATTAAGGTTATAGACCGAACATACTAATAAAAGTTGCGACAACATTTGAAGCCTTACAAGATAATAGAAAATTTTAGTTTAATTATTCTCATTTTTTGTCATTAAGGATCCATCAATTTTTTCATTTCCTTCTAAATGATACTTGCATATATTAGCTTATATCATATACCCGATAGAAAGATATTTATAGCTAAAAAACCGTGAATCGGTGAACCCGTACCGATCCGTTGGTTTGATCTCGTCTGGTCCGGGTATTCAACCTATATGGTCTGAACTTAGCTTAGGGAAATTTTAAACCGTTCTTAATGATCTGGGCTAAGGTTAACTAATCAAAATTCGGACCGAACCGCAAAAATCGTTAAGCCCACTAAAACCACTTAAGTTAAATATTAAATAACTAAGTAAATAATATAGTATTAAGTATAGTAAATATAAATTTATCTCATCCATTTATTTTTTTAATTGTAACATTTGTTGACTTTATGGATTTTGGGCTGACTCTTTCATTTCGGATATAATTTATTATGTTGTCTTTATTGTGATATCGCAACAACCCGAAATCCAATCCGAAACCGAACCGGACCATTGGTCTGATCTGCTTTGGGCTATAAAGTTACATTAGTCCGGTCTGAGTTATATTTTCCTAACCCATTTCAGCATGATCCAGGCTTGGGTTTGGCCAAAACTGTTTCAACCCGGACAATAAACACCCCCTATAGCTAATGTCTATAAGTTTAACTTAATTAAACATCTTACCTTTTGACATAAATTTTAAAAGTTTTTTTTTTTCTGATAATTCAAAGATAAAAAGTTTAAATTCATTAGTGGGTAATAATTTTACATATACAACTTTCTGACACTTTCGTAAATGTTAATCACAAATCGATCTGGACGAAAATGGAAAGAAAATGTATTAAACTTTCTCAACGAGAAAAATATAAAATTGAAAAATTTGTTTCTTTATCGGTCAATGATTTTAATAGACACTTACAGATGTAATAACAACCCTATATTTTTATTTAATTAGTTTAACAAAATGTAAATATAATAGTAACAAACTACTTGGAAACACCTGCTCCCTCTTCGTATTACTATCTTTTAATCACTTTTGAAATTTCAAAATATAAAGGCAAAGAAAGAAGTTACAATTTTTTTTCCGAATCCAATCAAGTAAGAAGGTAGTTTGGTTTCTAAATGTAATCTCTTAGTATATTAGTCTTATCGTAATTCTATTATAATAACTCAAGTCAAATCAAATGAGTCTATCTAATTTAGCAATTTCTTTCAAAAAATACTCATATACTTTTTTATTAATTATCATATTAACTATTTTCATAAAAAATAAAAACTAATTGCTCTCTTTCTCTCTCTTTAACTACACAAAATTTCTTATATCGTATACTTTTTCTCTCTAAATATTTGTATCATCATCGCAATTTATATAAAAAAAATTTCTTATATCCTATATTTTGTTTTACTATAAATATTTGTATCATCATCGCAACGCGTGGGTATCGTTTACTCAGTACCATAATATTTATTTATTCCTCCAGTATTAGTTCTCATTGACTTCTCTTTCTTGTAAGTTATCAAAACAATGAGATAGTAATTAATTTCCTGCACAGAAACAGAACTGTTTATTTTTCTCTCCTATTAGCAAGTTTAATTAAGCTATTTCATATTTTTTCCCATGATTTTCCTCGGTATATTAATATAAAATACGCACACGATGTTACTTTGAACAGAAGATATCTCTCTTCTCAATTAAAACTATCGAAATAATATACTAGGTATTTAATTTGAATATTATTAACTGTTTCGGAATCCAAAACTTTTATCACATAGTAAGTGTTCTAAAAACATAATCGATAAAAGCTAATTTATACATTTATTTGGAAAAAATGTTATCTGAACAAAAAATTAAACGAATTCTAATAATTAATATATACATGTCATAAATTTTGTAATATCCTGCACTAAATTGAATATATATCTACCGGAACATGTAAAACAAAATAAAAAAAATGGATATATCGAGTTTATAGCTAGGTGTTGGAATGACTAATTTATATCATAGAAATCAAGAGGAAATAATTATTGCATCGAATGTTAATTCATAAATAAATAACAAATTAGAAAATTAAATTTTTTATAACTGATGGGAAGGATTTAAGTTGAATTTCAATGATTAATCACTATAGCAACATATGTTATTGTTATATCTATTTCACTTAAATTACTAAGTACTAGAAAAACCAGAAAATTGAAGGTTAACATGGTCGACAATTGCACATGTGATAATAGACTTATGTAGGACTCGTTTAGTTTGCAGTACCCAAACGAAAAATATGGCGATTAGAAACCTTTCTTAATTTGTCCAATTTGAATGTTATCACTTTAGAAAGCACCTACATAACAAGGAGAGTTGCACATTATTCTTTTCTTGATTTGGAATGTTTATTATGATTGTCCTCCTGCTTCATTAGTTTCCAAATTAACTTGACTGTAATTAAACTCATGCACAAATACATTATGCATATCGTTCAACTATTTAACATCGTTGTCTTCAGTTTTTCCAAATTCCTGTTATCATGCATACATGATCCAATCATTTACATTTATTTTACGATAGGGTTCGCCTAGTGTGGCGGACAATCAGTTTACGACCCCTACGATGAATCTGAGCCTTGTGGAAACCGACGGCAGTACCAGTCGTGGAACTGGGAAGAAGAAATACCACCGCCACAGTATCTACCAAACTGAACACCTTGAAAAGTAAGTGCATAGAATTTTTTAGATTAGTAATGACACTTAGTACTCGAATATGTTCAGTAAGATATTCGTAGAGTGAAATATCTTGACAACACATGTGGAGAGTGTTTAAAATCCATATTTTATCACATATTGTCAATAGTTGATTACAAATAACAATTACAGTAAAACTTTTCTATACGAATTCAAATGAAATTCACAGAGTCCGAACAATTTCAAGTCACAACAATAAACTCTACATTGTTATACACTTTTCCTAAGTAGATATTACAAATAAAAAATAATTATTTTAAATTAACTAAGACTTAAATATATATACATCATGTAAGATATTTGAACAAGGTTTATACAAAGAAACAAATGAATCATGTCAAAAAGCTTCGAGAATGGTAAACAGTAAAAAACATTTTGACTTCAACAAGAAAGTGTTCATGTTGGCGAGCTTTTACCTACGCGTAGTGGCGGGGCTTATGTATGATAAGGGGTTACCAGGAGTTGCCACGACAACCACGTAAATTTCAATAATTTGATTTTTTTTACAGTGTTTTTTCGGCTAATTTGTAAATATAGCATTTTATCAACCCCTTAATTAAATTCTATTTCGGACAACCCCTTTTAAAATTATATATTGTTTTTGTAATTACACACCACTAGATTTTGTGTTGTGATACTAGTAAAGATTATTAATTTTAAAGGCTAAAGATTAAAAAAGTAAAGAAAAATATCAAAAAATCTTAAAAAAAAGAAGGAGAAAATAAAATTGAAAAATGATTGTAGTGACTTTACTTATAATAAAAACTAACTATAAATGTATTATTGATTATTAGTGCCATATACACTAATTAAATATGAATCTGGATGGTTCTAACATTTTCATTGTACTATATTCTAAGGCCTAATATCTGCTTAGTCAAATTATTATTACAAACAGGGGGAAGCTAAGTGGGGACGATCGGGTGCCACGGCACCTCCCATAATTTTAGAAATCCCAAGTGACGCAATTTTTTTTAGTACAATTTCTTTTTAGGTGTAGATTTGGCACCCCCATAAAAATATGTTACTTGTACATATATTTTGGCACCCCCCATTTACACATCCTGGCTTCGCCCCTGAATTTACAAACATTACAAAAAATATCAAAATTAAGATTAAATAGTTTTTAATATATTACCAAAAAAGATTATATGTAAAGAATCATGCATATTTTAATTTAGAGAAAAAGAGAAGTTATAAATCTAAATTTTCTATATTTTGATCAATATGTGTTGTCCATAAATCATGAATTTGCCAGGAATAAATTATAACTTATATAAAAAGTTCTTCAAAATTTTGACAATTTGAGCATGTTTGAAAAGGAAATAAAAACAATGTTGTAAATTATTTACTCAATTTTGGAAGTTTGAGTATTAAATATAAATTTGGATTTTTTTGTTCTCTTTACTAAATTGGATTTTTAGGTTGTTTTTTGTATTTAATTTATAAAAAAAAACTTAAATCAAAACTCTTTAGTTAGCCAAAACAGACAGTTGGTTGAGTGACACTCTGAAAATAATTTATTTTTATATGTTGTATACAAGAGGGTGATTTTTTTTAATATTGAAAACATGAAAAATTTATGTCCAGAATAATTTAAGGAAACTTAGTGCCGATAGTTTTTTTAGCAACCCCAAAATTAGTGTTCTGGGTCCACCCTTAACTACGTGTGAAAGTTCAACTATGTGATAGAGACGTAAATAATAAGTCATTTTTGCAAACAAAGTTACATCGTATTTTACATGATACTGTGTTTACGATATATATTATTTCTTGCTATAAGGAGACGAATTTCTTACTAACGGAAAAAAAAAAAATGAAATATAAAATATACAGTTTATTCTTATTTATAATTGGCCGAAATTATTGGGACCATGTTTTTTTATGACTATACGAAGTTTATTATTATATAGAAGAATCTTATATAGATGTTTTATTATACTACCGATTTTATTATGCCATGTCTTTAGATATATTCCTGCTTATAGTAATAAATTCCAATACATGCCAAAAACAAACTTTGATACATATATCTATTTTTATGTATTTATATTTTAAATAATACCCAATAGGTACCACTTTTGAAATTATATTACTCATAAGTACCTCCATAAGTTCATATTCTTTATAGGTATCACTTTTTAATTATTTACTTTATTTACCAAAACGCCATACACATATTTCATAAAAAATAAAAAATAAAACACATAAAATTATATAAAATGCAAAAAAATCTCAAAAAAAATCACAAAAAATTGTAAAATTAAAAAAAAAAATGTATTCTTATAAAAAAAATCACAAAAAATGAAAAAAAATAAAAAAAATCACAAAGAAAATAAAAAAATCACAAAAAAAAATTATAAAAAATTATAAAAAATGGAAAAAATCACAAAATATAATAAAAAATGAAAAAATCACAAAATATTATAAAAAAATAAAAAAAATAAAAAATTTATAAAAAATGAAAAAAATCACAAAAAATCAAAAGAAAATAATAAAAATCACAGAAAATCACAAAATTTTAAAAAAATTACAAAAAAAATAAAAAAAATTATAAAAAATGAAAAAAATCACAAAATATTAAAAAAAATGAAAAAAATCACATAAAATTAAAAAAATGAAAAAAATCACAAAATATTATAAAAATATAAAAAAAAATAAAAAATTTATAAAAAATGAAAAAAAATGAAAAAAAAATCACTTTTATTGAAATTTATGCACTTTCGACTGTACTAGACGCACTTTCGACTGAACCAGATGCACTTTTAGCTGAACTATATGCACTTTCAGCCGAACCAGATGCACTTTTAGTTGAACTAGATGCAGGTTTTACAGAACGATATGCACTTTTATTGAACTAGGTGCACTTTTGTCTGAACCATATGCAGTTTCAGCTGAACTAGATACACTTTTAGCTGAACCATATGCACTTTTAGCCGAACCATATGCACTTTTAGTTGAACTAGATGCAGGTTTTACAGAACGATATGCACTTTTATTGAACTAGATGCACTTTTGTCTGAACCATATGCACTTTCAGCTGAACCAGATACACTTTTAGCTGAACCATATGCACTTTCAACTGAACCATATGCACTTTCAGTTGTACCAGATGCACTTTTAGTTGAATCAGTTGCATTTTTAACAGAACTATATGCACTTTCGACTATACTATATTCATTTTCGACTACACTATATGCACTTTTGACTTAAATATATCTACTTTCCACTAAATTAGATGCACTTTAAGCTGAACCAGATGTACTTTCAGCTGAACCAGATGCACTTTTACCTGAACTATATGTATACTCACTTTTATTGAACTATATTTACTTTCGACTGAATTGTATGCACTTTTAACGGAATTAGATGTACTTTCAGCCGAATTGAATGCAATTTCGATTCAATTTTATGCATTTTTGACTAACTGTATACACTTTCAACTGAACTATATGCACTTTTATTGAACTATATACGCTTTTGACTGAATTATATGTATTTTTGACTGAACTATATGCACTTTCAGCTCATTCAGATTAAAAAAAGTCACATTTATCATGGAAAAACCATTTTTTTGTATAAAAAAAATCACTTTTCGGTATAAAAAGTGTTATATTGACAAAAAAAATTATATATTTTTTGTAATTTTTTAAAAAGTTTATGATTTTTTCATTTTTTTTATAATTCTTTTTTTTTGTGATTTTTTTCATTTTTTATAATTTTTATAATTTTTTGTGATTTTTGTTATTTTTTTATAATGTTTTGTGATTTTTTGTGATTTTTGTGAATTTTAATAATTTTTTGTCATTTTTTATATATTTTTTTATTTTTCGGTATCAAAAGTGTTATATTGACAAAAAAAATTATATATTTTTTTTGTAATTTTTTAAAAAGTTTGTGATTTTTTTTCATTTTTTGTAATTTTTTAAATTTTTTATAATTTTTATAATTTTTTTTGTGATTTTTGTTTTTTTTAATAATTTTTTGTGATTTTTTAAATTTTTATAATATAATATGTTTTTTTGTGATTTTTTAATATAATATGTTTTTTTGTGATTTTTTTCATTTTTATAATTTTTTTGTTTTTTTTTATTTTGTTGTAATTTAAAACTATTTTTTTGGGTTTATTGAAAGATAAAATATGTATATTATATTTTGGTTTGTATGACAATTTAGTAAATAAACTAAATAATTAAAAAGTGGTATCTACGAGGAATGTGAAATTATGAAGATATCTAAGAGGAATATAATTTGCTATGAGGTACTTATATGGAATTACCCCTATATTATATTTTGGTTTGTATGACAATTTAGTAAATAAACTAAATAATTAAAAAGTGGTACTTATGAGTAATATAAAATTATCAAGATATCTAAGAGGAATATAATTTGCTATGAGATACTTATAGTAAATTACCCCTTTATATTTTAACTTTTAAAAGTACAGATTTTCTATGTGATCTGTTATCATAAACTCCATTTAGTAAAAAAATTCTCGGTTTCACTGTTATGATTATAAAAACATGCTAATGCATGTATAAGTAATTATTAATTTATTTTTATTTGGTATAGTTTTTTCAAGGCATGCCCATATCCAGATGACAAACAGAGGAAAGAACTAAGTCGTGACTTGGCATTGGATCCTTTACCAGTCAAGTATTGGTTCCAAAATAGGCACACTCAAATGAAAGTTTAGTTCAACACCTCACTCTTTAATTCTCACTCTAGCTATCTAGTCTCTTGTACAATTTTTTCCTTTGTTAAAATGCACATACGCTAATCTAGTTTATGCTATATAGACTTTGACATCAACCGATAACTTAAAAGGATATTGAACAACTTTCTTGGGCTCTTTTAGTTGTATCCTACAAGGCTAAAAGTGATAGAGTAGAACTTTAGGTAAAAAGATATATAACAAGGTAACAAAAAGATTCGCTCGGTAAAAATATAAAACCAGGGGGAGAAATTTGAGTACAAAATTTCAAATAGTTTTCATGCAGAAAGAAAAAAGACGAGGTAATTAGTAAGAGCAAAAGATCTAAAAGGCAGAAATTTAAGGGAATCGTATTTAAATGTAATAAATTGTTATTAGATTTTATGTATTTTGTGTAGTCTATTATGAATTTTTATTATTATTAATATATTTTTTGGTTTAAAAGGAGATAAATTTGGCATGTTGAGTTTTTTTGAAGTATTTTAGATAGTGATAGTTTTTGAAAATAAATAGTTCACACATGCATATTAGACAGTATAACTTGTGTAGCTAGGGGCGGAGCCAACACAAAATGTTTAGGGTTGGCAAAATTAAAATACATAATTCATAATATAAAAAATGAAAGAGACAAACTTATATTAAATATTTAGATTCTCATATAGGCGGTAGGATTGACATAAGTGGTTGGTAAATTTACATTCAAATTTTTAGCTGAAACATTTTGAGTACTCCGTATTGAAAAAAATAATTATTAATCATGGTTGATTTTCATTTTACCATTTTTCTAATATTCAAAGAAGAAAAACCTATCTAAATCAATCATCAAACTTTTCGCATGGTAATTAAAAAATAAACTGATTAAAACAATACAGCATAGAGTCAAAACATAATAAAAACTAAAACCATCAAAATAAGAAAATTAAAATAGGCAAGATCTTAGATACCTTTCCATACATTATTATATATTTATAAGCATGTATCTTCACATCAAGAATGGTACGGAGTAAACAATTTTTTTTATTCAAATTCTAAATATTTTTGAAATTAAATCTTTTGTAATATATATTTACTCCTAACAATTATTTGTTACATAACATTTTTATTATTAATTTTGCATATAAACTCTAAAGTTAATTTATAATTATATTTTTACCTTAATATTATATTATACTACTTAGACAATGCATTTCTTCTGACACATGGGTTGACTTGTCATCAATTACAATAATTTACTATTTTATATCTACTAATATTATCACTACATTAGATTTCGTAGTAGTTTATTACATAAATGATATTTCATTTTGAAAGGTGTTGCCAACAAAAAATATTAATGGGTTGTCAAATACATTATTTATAAATTAGTTTGAAAAACAGTGCTAAATAAATATTTTTAAAAAAAATTATGGGGTTACCGTGGCAACCACTTGTCATATATGAGTTATGCCGCTGTATGTAGTAATACTTTTTCGTCATTACCCTTTTTTTATACCTCTCAGATGCAAAATGAGAGGCATGAGAAGGTACAATTTCGGTTAAAGAATGAGACGCTTCATGCTGAAAATATGAGGCTAAGAGACACACTCAACAACTCCCTTTGCCGCGCTTGTGGTAGTCCAAGTGCTGTCAATGATCCTTTGGATGAGAATCATTTGCGAATGGAGAATGTCCGTTTGAAAGATGAGGTATATATGTTGCACTTTATCCTTTTATAATAATTTCAATAATATATGTTTGACATTGGTTTGACATGCCTTTTGAAGCTGGTTATATAAGAAAAGATTTCAACTTAATCTAAAACTGCAGGTGGTTGTCACGGATAGCGCCATGCGGAATAAGATGAAGTTATGAAAAATGTTTGTGGTGAAATGGTTAAAGTATTTGTGTAGTGAAATTACAATAGCTACAACTCAAAGTTATATTTTAGTTTTAACTTAAGAGACTTGAGTAACATATTTAGATTTCTGATGATCTATTTATCAAGAACACAAATTGACTGAAGTCTTGCATATACTCCTATTATATACATTTCCATATATAGATAATCAGATTGTGCAATTTTCTCATAATTTCACATGTTTATGTGTGAGTAAAGTTTTAACATCCATTATGCATATAAGTGAATAATAGAAGTCCAACTTCCAACAAATTTCTTGATCATGAATCTAGAAAATGACTATTAATTGTTATGAACATGGATGTGGTTTAGCACTATGACCTTTTTCTCTCATGAAACAGTTTCCAATAACAATGAAAGGTATGTACCATGAATGTTGCAAACAAGAAAAATCTAAATTTGTGATTCAGAATGCTACTTTGGATCTTTGGTGGTGCTTTTCTCAATAAAAGATTACTACTTTATGATTATATATGAAAATGATGGTCTAATTTGAGTTAGAATTTGAACAATGTAATTAATTATTGAACGGTAAAAAAATTAATTTGCATATTGCCATTTGATATCTTTAGTCTACACAAATTGCATTATAATTGGACATAGTGGTTCAAAATAAAATAAAATCTGGAATCATGGTACTAAATAAGAAAAATAAGAATTGAGGGTACTAAATTACTAATCGAGAAAACACAAACTATTCAGAAAATGCTAAAAACCCCCTTATACAGTTCAACAGTAGTACTTGCCTATATTTTTAGTTTTATTATATATATATTTTTACCTTCCAATTTTGGTTTTGAACTTGTAAAAAATTTCAGATTGAACGGATGATCAATACAGCCGCAAGACGTGTCAACAATCCTATGCCATGGGTCCCACAAACCGGTATGTCTGAGAATGGAGTTACGGGAAGAGAGCTATGTGTATCGGCCCAACACACTAGGCAAGTTATTGGACCCAAATCGGACTTCGAGAAACAAGTGCTTGCTAACGTGGCGAGTTCAGCAATGGATGAATAGGTCATTATGACCCAAAGCCTTGAACCCTTGTGGATCCCCGTTTCTATTGACGAGTACACTACTTACTTACTCAACGAAGAAGAGTATTCTCGGATTTTTTTTAGAGGTTGGCCAAGGAGACATGGGTTTAGATCAGAAGGCACTCTTGATTCAGCTATCGTTAAGACAAACCATATTAACATTATTACTGCTCTCATGAATGTTGTAAGTATCTACTTTTGGTTATGTAAAATAAGTAAATGGTAAATCTTATCTAAATCATTTTAACAAGAAATTAACTAATAGCATAAAAAGTTAAGCATTTTCGTGTAGAAAAATGTAAGCTTTTCAGCATAGCATTTTTTAGATTAAAATCAAGCTTTTAAGATTTGAAGAGCACTCTTTGAAAACAAAGGATAAACTTTCAAGTCATTTAATAGCTTTTGTGCAACAGAGCAAATATAATGATGGAGCCGCGTTTTGGAAAACATGAAAACGATAATTTAATTTATAATGTAGCCATGGCTCAGAGGACCTTGAGTAATTAAAACAGCTTTTTTCAAGGTCATGAATCATATTATGATTTTTTAATGAATATTAGAATCAATGGGCGAATCTCTTTTTTGCAATCGTGGCAAAAGCTATACCGCTTGAGATGTTGGCGACAAGGCGTGATGGAAGCTACGATGGAGCCTTACAGCTGGTAATTAAGATAGAAGTGCATGATGTTCTCATAGAAAGTACATATGATTTTCCTCACAATTTTATTACAAGACGTACTTTTTTATTTTCTCAAGGTACATGCAGAGTATCAGATAATGACACCTCTCGTCCCAACTCGGGAGACGACTTTGGTAAGGTATTGCAAGCAGCGGGACGAAGGAATTTGGGTTGTGGTCGATGTTTCCTTGAACGAGATGGAAGCTGATTCTATAATAAGATTCCAAAAGCGAGCTTCTGGATGTGTAATTGAGCAATTGCCTAACGGATTCTCTAAGGTAAGAAAGAAAACATGCTTGAGTAATTGTCACTCTTCTAATTTATACAATAATACCTAAAGAAAATCAGCGTTCTTTAATAATATGGACATGGTTCAAAGTGTTATATTCATTTTGGTACAATTTTAAAACTAGAGTCTGATGCATCCTATTGTTCCTCAGATAACTTGGATGGAGCATGTTGAGGTGGAGGATAAGGAGAACAACAGTATATACAGATCGGTAATTTGCTCAGGAGTCGCATTTGGGGCAAAAAATTGGCTTTCCATTCTTAATGGGAAATTTGAACGCTTTTCTTGTTGCAGTGCAATGGGTATTCCTTTTAATAAAGTGAGCAATATCGGTAAGTGTTAATACCCAATTAGTACCATGGGGTTTAAGAATGTAGCGATTACTACCCCGTCGTTTTTTAAATGTCCAATTCAGTACCTGAACATTAATGTTTGAAGCAATTTAGTCCAATTCCGCAAAAAATGGTGATGTTATCGCTGGCACGTCATTAATTTCTTTTAGTCTAGGAGGCAAATCTGTCATTTTGCCAATATATGTATTTGCAAAAGATAAAATAAAACAAAAATGTACTTATACACTAATACATGCATTCAAACATACATACAGATACAGACATATACACATTACACACACAAATATATCCCAAGGTAAGCTTGTCTCTAATACTAATTGGGTATTATACTTATCGGTAATTTCCATATGAGTTTAGTTGATTAAATCCTGCGTCACGATAACTGGTAACGCAAAGCTAAGCTTGTCAAAAATCTTTCAAATCCTCGAAACTTAGAGTAATGATTTGATACAATTCGAATTATTGAAAATTACCATTTAGTAACCAAAGAAGGACTTGCTTTTTATTTACCCATAGGGAAAAACTCGTTTCCCATTTTATGTTACTTTTGATGTCATTCATTTAATAACTTGAGTTCACATCGACATAGTGTTCAATGAATCGATTTCATTTTTTATCGCCATAAACTGATTTTCTGTTGAGATATTGTTTAATGATCTGATTTTGCATTTAATGGTCATAAACACCAACAATTAAGTTATAAAGTTGCATTTTTTTCTTTTCTTTTTCTAAAATCTTATTGAGGAAAGTTTTGAAGCTGAATATTAAACAGTATGTAAGTGTAAAATTTGTCCCAAAGGGAGACTTCCCTAAGCATACACATAAAACTGAAAATATAGTTGATATACGACTATTTTTGTGTACAGAAGGAAGGAAAAGCTTATCGAAGATGGCTGAAAGAATGGTGACAGCCTTTTTTAATAGGGTGGGAGCCTCTACTGCTAACCGTTGGAAAACACTTTCTCATATTGGACCTGATGAAGTAAAGGTGATGACCCACAAAAGCGTCAACGAACAAGGTTGCCATAATGGCATTGTCATCACTGTTGCAACCTCTATCTGCCTTCCTACTGCAGCAAGGAGAGTTTTCAATTTTTTCTTTGATCAGAACAACCAACGTAAGGTGAATTTTCTCATTTCAGCCACTTCTTTTGGACGAACTATATGAGAAGCTAGGGTCCTAAGTTTTGTTAGAGATTTAGGGTATGATAATCCTGGATAACTTCGAAGAATCGTGTTCGTACACTTTCCGAACAAAGTATTTCGACCCTATTATTGCCTGGGTTCACGAAATCTTTGTGGGGATAATTCTTGAAGAACAATCTGTTTCTGGCAAGGAGAATGGATTAGGAATGTAGAGAGAATTTTCTTATATGTTTCTGTATCCAAAACCGAGGCCAAATGACTTCTTATATAGGAGATCAATAACCGAAACTGAAAACAAGCAACTGTTCCGGAAAGGAAGCAACTGTTCCGGAAAGGAAGCAACTGTTCCGGAAAGGAAGCAACTGTTCCGGAAAGGAAGCAACTGTTGGGAAAGGGTCCAACTATTCAAAATTTTCCGGAAAGGAAGCAACTGTTCCGGAAAGGAAGCAACTGTTGGGAAAGGGTCCAACTATTCAAAATTTTCCGGAAAGGAAGCAACTGTTCCGGAAAGAAAGCAACTGTTGGGAAAGGGTCCAACTATTCAAAATTTTCCGGAAAGGAAGCAACTGTTGGGCGCTGCCCCGCACCCCGCCCGCTGTCCTGGCAGCGGGACCCCAGCCAGGGGCTCTCGCCCCTTGGACCCCTCCAGGGGCTCTGCCCCTAGGACCCCGCCAGGGGCTCTGCCCCTTGGAACCCCGTTTCAATTATTCATATTCAATTATACGTTGGCTCGACGAGCGTGCACTCCGCACTTCCCTAACTCGTTTCCGAGTTTAACGCATTATTGCATCGGCCTATAATAAATCACATTACTACTAAAATACATTGATGATACTAAAATCACCAACAAATCCCCCCCATTTTAGTGTAATCCTTGATTTACTCAGTATATACAATAATATATACAAGGGTATAACACACAGGTATAACAATCAAACAAATGCATAGATGAAAATGTCTTACGATTGAATTTTCATCTTAGTACAAATACACATTCCAAATACTCGAAAATCTGGGTGTCATAACGATTGAACCCGTCAATCCATTTGAATATCTGAAGATATAGTACACATATGTTTCTTACAATACTCTACTATTCATACTTGACACTTTACAAGCCATGTGTCCTTATCCATTAATAAGCATATAGGAAGCCAAGTCCAAGCTTCTTGAAGCGGCAAAACTTCATGCTCACATAGGTGATCCTTTTAATCTTGCACCTGCATTTGCAATTTTTCAAAAGAACCATTAAGAAGATATACTTCAACCTAGCCATCACTTGCAGGTCTGAGCACATACCTTGGGAAGATAAACACAATTGCTCCAATCTCTAACTATGATCTTTCCACATTGAATTCTGCTTCTAACGTTGTATTCGAAGGGAATTGGGTATACCACAGCTAATAGATTTAAATGGACTTTAATCCCATCCCAATTACCGACTTATTCACTAAGTCTCTAGCTAACCCCTTCGTCAAGTGGTCAGCTAAGTTTTGTTGCGACCGAACAAAATCAATAGATATCACCCCATTCATGATTAATTCCCTAATCATACTATGTCTAACACCCAAATGTCTAGACTTTCCATTGTATATTTGACTATAAGCTTTAGCCAGTGTGGCAGTACTATCACAACGGATAGAAATTGGTGATATCGGTTTAGGCCATATCGGAATCTCATATACCAAGTTCCTGAGCCATTCCGCTTCTTTACCAGCAGCTGCTAATGCTACAAACTCAGATTCCATTGTGGAACCAGTTATACATGTTTGCTTCTTGGAAGCCCATGAGATGGCACCTCCCCCAAGCAAGAACACCCATCCACTTGTAGAGGATGAGTCTTCAGCATTATTTATCCAACTAGCATCCGAATAACCCTCTAACACCAAAGGAAATCCCATATATGCCAATCCATAATTCATAGTACCCTTCAAGTACTTGAATACCCTAGTTATCGCATGCCAATGATGTCTACTAGGATTACTAGTAAATCTGCTCAACTTTCCAACCGCATAAGCAATATCCGGTCTAGTGCTAATCATAGCATACATCAAAGAGCCTATAGCTCTTGAGTATTCAAGTTGATCCACAGGTTTACCTGTATTTGGCATAAGCTTTTCTCCCGGATCCATGGGAGTACTTACTGGAGAACAACTTTCATAATTGAACTTCTTGAGTATTTTCTCAATGTAATGAGATTGCGTAATTACAATCCCCTTATTCTCCCGTTTAATCTTAATACCAAGAATAACGTCCGCTTCTCCCATATCTTTCATGGAGAACTTTGATGACAAGAAATTCTTCGTTTTATCAACTTGATTTTGGTCGGTGCCAAAGATCAACATGTCATCAACATATAGACAAATGAAAACTCCTTTACCGGATGTATTAAATTTGCTATATACACATTTGTCTGCTTGGTTTAGAATGAAACCATTAGACAAAACAACTTCATCAAACTTTTGATGCCACTGCTTCGGAGCTTGTTTCAGCCCATACAGCGACTTAACTAGCTTACACACTTTATGCTCATTACCAGGCATTACAAATCCTTCAGGTTGCTTCATATACACTTCTTCTTCCAAATCACCATTCAGAAATGCTGTTTTGACATCCATTTGATGAATCACTAGATTATGAATAGCCGCCAAGGCAATCAACAATCTAATAGTAGTGATACGGGCAACTGGAGCATAGGTATCGAAATAATCAATCCCTTCCTTTTGTCTGAAGCCTTGGATAACTAATCTAGCTTTAAACTTGTCAATTGTACCATCGACTTTCATCTTCTTTTTGAAGATCCATTTGCAACCTAATGGTTTGCAACCTGGTGGTAAATCAGATAATACCCAAGTATTATTTTCCATGATAGAACCAATCTCTTCATCAATTGCTTCTTTCCAAAAAACAGAATCTCGAGATTTCACAGCTTCATCATACGTTCTTGGATCCTCCTCTATACTATAACAATAATAGTATTGAGTACCAATCTGATCTCTTGATCCCTCAACTAAATATAGTTGAAAATCAGATCCATAAGATCTAGATTTTCTAGTTCTTTTGCTCCTACGGGGTTCAAGCGTCTCACTTGGCACATCAATTGAATGATCATCCCTTAGAGATTCATCTGAATTAGGTATAGAGTCCTTTGGTCTAGGTATAAAAGAGAAACAATTCTCATCAAATATGGCATCTCTTGATTCTATAATCGTGTTAATAGAAATCGAGTCATTAGGTTCTATAACATAAAACCTATAGGCCTTGGAGTGCTCAGCATATCCAACAAAGATGCAAGCTATACCCTTTTCACCCAAAGTTTTCCTTTTTGGGTCCGGGAGTCTAACCACGGCCCTACAACCCCAAACACGTAAAAATGTTAAGTTTGGTCGTTTCTTATACCAAAGTTCATATGGGTAGTCTTGTTCCTTTTATTAGGAACCCTATTTAATAAATAGCAAGCCGTTAACATAGCTTCTCCCCAAAACCCTTCACTTAAACCAGAGTAAGATAACATGGCATTCACCATTTCTTTAAGAACTCTATTTTTCCTTTCAGCCACACCATTTTGTTGAGGTGTATAAGGTGCCGTAGTCTCATGAATGATTCCTACGGATTGGAAAAATACAGGATCATAATATTCACCACCTCTATCTGTACGCAATGTTTTAATCAACACATTCTGTTGCACTTCAACTTCAGTTTTATAAATTTTGAATTTATCTAAGGCTTCGTCCTTAGCGTGCAACAAATAGACATAGCAGAATCTAGATGCATCATCTATGAAAGTGATAAAATATTTTTTATGCCCTAATGATGGAGTAGCATGCAAATCACATAAATCACTATGTATTAATACAAGAATGACAGATTTCTTTGTTATACTTTTAAAAGGTTGCCTAGTGATCTTTATTAACATGCAAGTTTTACATATTTCTACATTTTCATTAAAAACAGGAATTAAATCATCTTTAGACATTTCATGCATTCTTTTATAGTGTACATGTCCTAGACGAGCATGCCATAACGAGAAATTGATAACATTCGAAGAAGACATAAATACAGAACCAGAATCATTAGGAACTCCATTCAAATTCATCATAAACATACCATTATTATAATATCCAAATCCTACAAACACACCAGACTTCGATAAAACATATTTATCGGATTCACACACTTGCTTGTATCCAAGCTTATTTAATACAGGACCAGAAATTAAATTCTTACGTAATTTAGGAACATACAAAACATTAAACAAAGTAATAGTCTTTCCAGAACTGAATTCTAGCACCACGTTTCCTTTGGCTTCAACGGGAGCGAAGTGATCATCTCCCATGTAGAGGACAGAACCATCTTCCATTGGAACAAAATTCTTGAACCAGAAACGATCCTTGCAAACATGTGTTGTGGCGCCAGAATCAATCCACCACGCGATAGCATCATCCTTGGTTTTCGGATTGGTCCTTAGACCCTTTTCCTGAACCACTTGCATTCGCGTTGTCGTGCTTTTTGCCGAAACGGCATTCCCTCTTGAAGTGGCCTGTTTTGCCACACTTCCAGCATTCTAGTTTCGGTTTCTTGTTAGCACCGAAACTGCCCTTATTGTTCTTGAAAGCACGCTTCTTTCCTTTGTTTTTGTGGTTATCGTTCTTACCACCCTCTTCAACCATATTAACCGAGGGTCCAGCAATTTGTTTGCCCTTTCCTTTATCATCCTCCTGCGCTCTTAGAGATTTTTCTATGCGCAAGTGACTTCCAAGTTGGATCAAAGACAGTTCGTCTTTTCCATGTTTCAGATTGTGTTTGAAATCCTTCCACGAAGGAGGCAACTTGTCTATGATGCTTGAGACAGATATTGTTTCATCCATCTTCAATCCGTGTTGTGTGAATTATCCAAGGATTCGGAGGAGTTCATTGAATTGTTCCATGACAGACCTCGATTCAACCATTTTGTAATTGTTGAAATCGGTTACCAGAAACTTTTTACTGGATGAGTCCTCTGCCATGTACTTGGATTCGAGACAATCCCATAATTCCTTTGCAGATTCCATGTTTTGGTAAATATCAAATAAGGGATCAGACATACCGTTAAGAATGTGCCCTATGCAAATGTAGTCGTCGTTCTCCCACTTTGATCTGCGTCTTAGATTTTCAACCGTGTCATCCTCTACAAATTCTGGAATCGGTGTAGACAGGACGTGCACCACCTTTAACGTTGTCAACATGAAATGCATCTTCTTCTGCCAACGCCTGAAGTCTTGTCCTTGAAACTTGTCCAATTTTCCGAAATTTGTAGTCATCTCCTTGACGGTGCTTCCTCCAGCCATGATTATCAGAAATTACTTTGTTCGTTTGTTAGAGATTTAGGGTATGATAATCCTGGATAACTTCGAAGAATCGTGTTCGTACACTTTCCGAACAAAGTATTTCGACCCTATTATTGCCTGGGTTCACGAAATCTTTGTGGGGATAATTCTTGAAGAACAATCTGTTTCTGGCAAGGAGAATAGATTAGGAATGTAGAGAGAATTTTCTTATATGTTTCTGTATCCAAAACCGAGGCCAAATGACTTCTTATATAGGAGATCAATAACCGAAACTGAAAGCAAGCAACTGTTCCGGAAAGGAAGCAACTGTTCCGGAAAGGAAGCAACTGTTCCGGAAAGGAAGCAACTGTTGGGAAAGGGTCCAACTATTCAAAATTTTCCGGAAAGGAAGCAACTGTTCCGGAAAGGAAGCAACTGTTGGGAAAGGGTCCAACTATTCAAAATTTTCCGGAAAGGAAGCAACTGTTCCGGAAAGGAAGCAACTGTTGGGAAAGGGTCCAACTATTCAAAATTTTCCGGAAAGGAAGCAACTGTTCCGGAAAGGAAGCAACTGTTGGGCGCTGCCCCGCACCCCGCCCGCTGTCCTGGCAGCGGGACCCCAGCCAGGGGCTCTCGCCCCTTGGACCCCGCCAGGGGCTCTGCCCCTAGGACCCCGCCAGGGGCTCTGCCCCTTGGAACCCCGTTTCAATTATTCATATTCAATTATACGTTGGCTCGACGAGCGTGCACTCCGCACTTTCCTAACTCGTTTCCGAGTTTAACGCATTATTGCATCGGCCTATAATAAATCACATTACTACTAAAATACATTGATGATACTAAAATCACCAACAAGTTTTACGATCACGTTGATATTCATACGAGTTAGACTAAGCTTTTCGCACTACCTACAAGTATGTATACTAAGGCCTCGTTTGGTTAGTCCCAAACTAACAATCCAGACAGATGCTGAGTATGTTTTGAAAATATGGTCGAATTAATAGTCCTCGACTAATAATATCAAACCTTCGACGATCATTTGATTTCCAACTTTCATTTATGGTCCCGTCCTTCATTATCCAAACAAACATGGTCTTGTGGACCCCATATAGTGTCAGTCCCATGACCAAGTACCCCAACAAAACAAATCCTAAGTATTATCTAATGCAAGTATTGAGAAAGTAGTTTATAAATTTTCATTTACAACTTTAAGTATTGTGCTTATGTTTCCCTATCCAAGGAATTCTTAATGAATAATTCGATACCATAATTTATAACTGAGAATACTCCGATTTTTTTATTATTGTCTAGATAAGCGTGCATATTGTTATTAACCTTTCGAATGTATGTTGGTTTGGAAAATACAGTGGGACATCCTTACCAATGGTGCAAATATATATCAAATGGCGAACATGACTACTGGAGAGCTAGCTGGAAATTCCATTAAGTTGAGCCGCGTAAACGTAAGTTGGATAAGCTTCACTTACATACCAACACTATAATGTTTAGCATTAAGATAATTTCGAATTTATTAAGGAAAACCTATATTTCTTAAGAATATGTACAAATCAATGTAGCATCCTTGAGAACCATGAGTATCAAATGATAAACAGAAAGAGGAAAAGAGTCGGTAAGATTGAACATTATTGCGCATCCATACCAAATATTAAAAAATGATTTTCATCCTTGGGTTTTCTTTAATCAAAAGTCCCAGAATTTGTACTAAATGTATATTTCCTCCTATAAATTAACCATTTTTTGTCATATAAACTAATCTAGGGTATGTCAGAGAATCCGAACAGTATGCTGCTTCTTCAAGAGAGTTTTGCTAACCCAACAGGGTTCTTCATTGTCTACTCACCCATTGATCCTAGTGCTATGACCGGGGTGATAGACGGTGGAGACACAAATGGAGTTCCTTTGCTACCTTCAGGATTTGCTATCCTTCCCGATTATTCTGGTGGGTCGTTGCTCACGCTTACGTTACAGGTCCTGGCCGACTCACCCATTGGATCCAAGCTATCACGTTTTGATTTGACGACTGTGAACAACCTCATGTCTGGCACTCTAGATAGGATCAGGGCCTTTTTTGGGGGGCCATCTAATATTGGTAAGTTTAGAATCTTAAGACTACATTGAAAAAGTTAGCTAGAAAGACATTTGATAGGATCAGGATAAAAAACATTTGACACGAACTGAGTATTTTCCCCTTAAAAAGATACACGTTTAATCCAGGACTAAGAGACTAAGATGAGCTAGCATTTGGTATGAATTTCAACCTCATGCTTTGTCTAGATTTAAGGGTTGCCAAGGACCGATTTTCTGGAAATTCGATAATAGTTTTAAGATTTATGACACATTATGCTAGTTTGGCCTCTGTGTTGCAAAGATTTTTGCTACAAAAATTGTGTAAAATTTTTGCTACCAGCGAAATGGCAGTCATCACTTGCTACCGTTAACATTAGTTCATTTTTTGCTACCATTAAAAATGAACTAATGCTCTTTACTTCATTTAGATACTCGTATTTTATTTTTCTTTCAGGATTTACTTTTAGCCAAATGGTCTTTGAGTCGTTAATTTATTATGCTATGTTGGTTTTTGCAGAGTAAGGAACGACGGAGAGGGCCTTGGCAACTCTGCTATAGAAGATGATGATGAGTCCAGATCATTATAGCAGCGACCCGTTAATAAATAAAATTTCAAAGGGGTTCAAATAGACTTATTTTAATTTTTACATGCAGAACAACATACATTTCCAAAGTTTTAAGAACTATTCTACCTTTTCTGATACTCCAAATTTTAATTATTTGGAAGACTTTCGGAACTCCAGAGTCCAGATTATTGAATATGTTGACATCATTGTTTCGTTGATTTTTGAGCTTTGGAAATGCTCAAAAACTTATTGCGTAACCACCCCTTCTTCAGTAATATACCTTTTACAATGATTAAGCTTTTTATGATGTGAAAAAGGTAGCCTAGTACATAACAAAAGATGTTTCTTTTTTGGAATTTAAGCGTGTTATATATCGAACCAGAACTAGTTACAAAGCGGGTCTTATAGTAGTACAAACCACTACCAAAAGCATGTAAAAGCAAACAACATCAAATAATTCTCTTCGGTAACAATCTAAACAACTATGATAAATCTAAGTCGAACTCTAGCTAATCTCATACAATCCACACCTTCAAAAATAACCAAGTGTTGACAAATATTCATAAACAATGTGTCGGCGCAGACCCGAAAGTACTATGCTTTCCGTTTCACTAGTAGTTTGTCTTGATCAACATAATCCAGTTTCATAGCAAAGCCAGAGACAACGATAATCGCAAATAAGCATATCCAAAGATTAGACTTCAAGTCAAATAATCTTGGTCAGAATTCGGATTATAACAAAATGAACGTATAAAAATTTGGGAAACTGATGGTTAAATACACTACTAGTATGACCTTAGTTATAAAAAAAAACATGGGTAAAATATTATTTTACATTTGATACATAGCATCTAAAATATTCTCACGTTACCATTCAATTATTATATTTATTTTTTCTCTGTACATATTCTTTCTTCTACGTATTTAATGGGAATTCATTTACTTTTCCTTCTAATTTGAGCCGTTTCCCTAATTTTATTGTTATCTCCAATCATCAATACTTTATATTCTCTAGATTTTATTTTATATTGTTATTTGTTTATTATGTTTTTCCTTCTATGCTTTTATGATTTCTAATTATTTGATTAATATTTTTTTTTTACTATTTGTAAGTATACTCTAATTTTTCACTTGTTGCTCTTTGTTTTTCTTTCATGGTTTTTTCTCCCATTTTGGTGTCACGAAGGTTAGACTTTTAGTTTGCTGTTTGATGCTATCAGATGCTCTCTAGTTCTATGTTCTTACTATATTTTCATTTGATACCATATACTCAATTATTGTTTTTGAAATTTATTTCCATTTTTTTGTTGGGTGCTTTTGGTTGCTCTCTACCTCATTTTTTTTTTATTCTTCTTTGATCCTCTAATTTTTTTCTCTCAAATTGTAGTTTTAAATGTCAATAATATAAAAAAAGTTTTCTTTCTTTTCAAAACTAAAACGACAAGTTCTACGTTTTTACATTTTTCCATTTGATGCTATATACTTAATTATTGTTTTTGAATTTTATTCCCGTTTTTTTATTTGTTTGGTGCTTGTTGGCCGTTTCTTTCTACTTTGTTTGTTTGATTCTCGTTTGATGCTCTAAATTTCTCCTCTTAAATTGTATTTTTATATGTCAATAATGTAAAAGAGTTTTCTTTCTTTTCAAAAATAAAATTACAAGTTTCACGTTCTTACTATATTTCAATTTGATGCTATATATTCAATTATAGTTTTTAAAAAAAATCGCGTTTTTTTTTTTGTATTTGGCGTTTTTTGTTGCTCTCTACTTTATTTCTATAATTCTCCTTCGATACTCTCGTTTTTTCCTCTTAAATTGTTTTATACCAATAATGTAAAAGGGTTTTATTTCTTTTCAAAAAAACAATTACATGTTCTATTTTCTTATTATTTTTCCATTTGATGCTATATACTCAACTATTGTTTTTTTAATTTTGTTCGCGTTTTTCTCTTTTTTGGTGTTTTTTTCTGGGGTTTTTTGGTGTTTTTTGCTGCTCTCTCCTTTATTTCTTTGATTCTTCTTCGATGCTCTAAATTTTTCCTTTTAAATTGTATTTTTATTTATCAATAATGTAAAAAGGTTTTCTTCCTTTTCAATAATAAAATTACAAGTTATATATATATTAAGAGAAAAAAAAAAGTTAAGAGATAACTAAGTTAGAAGCTGATTTAAAAAGGAGAGATATTTTAGGATATATTTGTTTTCCAACATTAAGATCATAGCAACGCACTAAACCTTAATTCCCCTTAAAAATTTAACCCCCATCTTTAGATAGCCCAAAGTTCCAAATGACGCATTGGCCCTCTCATACCAATTTAGCCAATCGGACCCGATACTCGTCGCTCACAAAAGAAAAGCTCCAACCTCATCATTAGCGAGTTCAAGTGACAACACAATTACTCGAAAAGACAAGGAACTAGAAACCATTAGATCTAAACCGAAACATACTAAAAAAATCTAATGATATGTACACTATTTTCACACTAACTGACATACTCAGAGGGGTCAAACGTTAGTATAACAAACATTTTAACACACAAATATATTTAGGGTAAATCTGTTTTGATCCCTGCACATATGATTGATGACGTGGTTAGTGTGGTCATGAGTGTGAAAATAGTGTATATATCATTACCCGTAAAAAAAAATATTAGACAAGCCAATAAATCAAACCAAAAAGCACTAAATAAAATAAGTAAGTAAAAATAGAACGACCCCAAATCTAGCAAAATACGGATCCCCAAATTTTACCTTTCAATCGGTTCAACCCCGTGAGGATTCAATCCAAAGGAAATACCAATTCATACCTGTCACTTAACCAAATCGAGGAGTTTATTCCCATCGAAACCCGTGAGTAAGAAGTCCAAATGGGTTTGTAAGATTGCCCAAACACACGGCCAAGTGAAAGTAATTGTCGCTAGAAAAGCATGGAGGGAAGAAACTGAGTGATGAGGAATAGTTGGAGATATCCCAATGGCAGAGGAGTGGTAGAGAGCCCTCCCCCACCCCGGGCGGAGGCAGATCTGGGTTCTAGGGTTTAAGAGGAGGAGGAGGAGGAGGAGAGAGGGGGGGGGGGGGGTGGAGGGGTATATGTGCTTGAAATGCTATATTATGCATGATTTCGTTGTATTTCATTTTCAATTGTTTCTTTTTTTAGGGTAATTATAGCCTACATAGTAGCGACGATAGCAGTTGAATCTATATTATTGGAGAAAGCGATACCGAGAACTTTATAAGACGGGGATTATGATTTGTTATTGTGTTTGTGTAGGATGTGATTACTAGAACCATTACGTTTTACGCCATGTAACTGTAATACTCAATTTTGATTGTTTACTTTTGTAGGAAATTTATGTAGACATTTTGAACTCAGACCTTAACTTCTATTCTTTGTTTTCCTAAAAAAAGATCTGAATCTATAATAGAGTTTCACTCTTGTTCAAAGTGAAACTCTGTTACATTTAAGAGTTACATCTAAAAGGAGTACTTAATTAGTTCATTGCATATAACTACAATATGGTCATTTTTTCTTTGCAAAAAAGCTTTTCTATGCCGTGTTTGGATATTTTGGAATAAAGTAGGATCAATCAGTAGTCCAGTATACGGTTAATATACACCTGGTCCTTCTTGAGTTAAACTCGATGCATGCTTTCAATTGATAAATAATTTCTCAAAATATGATAAGAATATGCGTACAACCCTATTTCTTTTAGTAGAATCTGATATCTAGAGTAAAAAAGCAAAAGAAGTTATGTAAATTAAGTAATAACTTATATTTATTACGACTCTAACTTTTTGTACTAATAATTATAAACAGAGACAATTACATGAAACACATTTGCTTTATAATCATTTGTCTTGAAAGATTGTAAAACTCCTCCTTCTCCATGAGCTTCTCAAAATTCTCCATATTCTTTTTGTGCATCTCTTAATTAACAAAATAAGATCAAGCGATGCCTTTGTTATGATATATTTTTTTTCCTTTTCTGCCACTTGGTTTGTTGAACTAGCACGTCCAAAAATGTGTTTATCTATATATAATAAGGCCTCATCATCACTTCAATTCATTTCAGTTCACTTTAATTCAAAACTCAGATAATACGAAATGGTTTCAAAGCATCATGCCTTGGCAAGGGGTGAGTGATGAGCAGTTGTATCCGGTGACGAATCTAGGATTTTAAGTAAGCGGATAAGTCATATGTAAACTTTTTGTCAAAATGTAACAATGTATATAAATACGTGATATATTATTTTTTAAATTTTATATCAAGACTCGGAGTAAAACCAGCAAACATCAATAAAATATATGAGTTCATAAGATTCTATATACTTGTGTCTTAAATTTCCAAATAAAGTAAATTATTTAATTTTGAGAAAAGTCATTATGCAACTAGATATATTAGGTCAATCATGTGTTAATAATGATGTAGTCGTAATAAATAATAATGTAATGTAGCAAATTTTATTTTGTAAAACAAAATAACCAATGCGTAATATTTTATATTAGAAACACATTAAGTTCGAACTTTTATAAGAGAAAAAAACTATAGTCAAAATAAAATTTAAAAATCTGGAAATGAAGTTGTATTTTATAGATTCGTCCATAGTTGTATCCAATGAGTATTTAGAACTAAATTAGTTGAGCGCATCCTATAAAAGTTTGCACAATCATTTAACCCTTATTAGGCGCTGGTTGGCCATGGATCTTAATTTAAGCAAAAATTTTTTTTGCTAATTTAGAGTAGAAAAAGAAAATTGGTTATTTTATTGTGAGAAAAATCTTAATTTTCCTTTTACAAAAAACATATAAGAGCCACTACGCTCTCTCAAAGATAAAAAAATGCTTCACATTCAAATCATGTTGACTATCCAAATGTGGAATGTACGTAATTACTAAAATGCATGTGAAGATTGATTGTCTCATTTGATTGGCTACGTGATAAATGCAAAAAAATATTTAAAAGATTCACATGATAGATAAATAAAGCATGTGAATTATTCCGGCGATTCAAAGGCTTTCCTATATTCTTGTTTATCCGAACTATTCTGTTTTGTTAAGCAAGTCATTTTTTTAACTAAGGTTGTTCCTATCTTTCCATTTTAACATCAAAAGAAAAATGTGCACTAACTTTTTCTTTGTGCAAGTTTAATTATTTTCGTACAAAATAAGTTATTTAAAGCTATAATTAGCTAGTTTAGAGGAGAATTCGTCTCGGTTTATAATTATTAGTACAAAATTTGAATTCGTAATAAATATTAGTTATTAGTTAATTTACATAACTTCTTTTGCTTTTTTACTCTAGATATCAGGTTCTACAAAATTAACAGGGTTGTACATATATTCTTATCAGATTTTGAGGATAGAAAGAGACAATCTGTTTCAATTATCACTAAATTTAGCAATAATACTGCAGCAACATGACATGTTGATGTTTTGTTTTTAATTTTAACGAAATTCACTTTTATGTGTAGTGAGATGATAAACATCATTCAAGAACAAAAAAAAGCCAACTGTAAAACTTAATTTTGGTATAATATATAGCTAGATCCGATCGGGTGGCAAACGTAAAAAAAATAAAAATACATTAACAATAGAATAATGAACTGTTGAAAAACCTTATCTGTCAATGGGTATAAGAAGTTTAGTGGTACGATAAGTTAGGGTTCATAAAAATTAGTAGCTAGATACAAAATAATGGTCCGCTAAGACTATCAAGATTGTAAAATTTCTTAGTGTAAGTAATGGTAACGTAATAATATCCCTAAGCTATATTTGTACTAAATTCTTCTCCACACATTTTGGAGTAAGAATATAATACCATTTTAATGTTTTTACACACGGTTGATCAGTTTTTTCTTTTAATGTTTCACCATCAATATTTCATTAATTGCATGTATTACTATACATGATGCATATTTGGAGTAAGAATATAATACCATATGAAGTTTTGTTATTACTATTAAAGTGCTGTTATTAATTCTAATTTTGAGGTAGGCATGTGACCACAAATTGGGAATATGATATATATACTTTATTTTTATTTTTGAAAGAAACAATAATTATTTCCAAGATGCTCTGAATTTATTTATGTTCTTATTGTGATCTATAACTATTTTTGACAAATAATATGGTAACAAATTATTATTTTCTTAATATGGTGGAGACCTTAACCATTCTTATTCTCTTATCAGAGCATTAACTTTCGTAACTTTTTTTATTTATCCTATAAAAAGTACTATTTATCTAAAGATGCAATGCCCATAATATACCTCTAACACTTTTACTCCATCTCTCTACAAAGGTTATCAAGCCGTGTCACTAGTAAGTTTCTTAGTAAGCATTTTTATGAGAAATTGTGGTTTTTTAATTTTTTGTTCATATAGAATTATAAATTTTTTGAAAATTAGTTTAAAATAGTATAAAAGTCAACGGCTAGATCAATTCGTAAAGGCTATAACAAAGTCAACGGAAGAATGCTTGTTTGTATAACTATATATATGTATATATATATATATATACACTTACATTTACCATTTTAATTATTTCTCTAGTTTGGTTCTTGATATCAATGATTTCTTTCAAATTAATGATTTACTAATGTTCCACACCATCTCGATTTTTTTTACAATTTTCATATGTAGTGATTATCTTTCCAAATTACTTTGTTTGAACATAAATGCAAAAAATGAGACGAAATATTCCGAGTCAAGGGGATCCTTCTTTTTACCTAAAATTAAGTAATTAATTTATGTAAGTCACATGTACATATACCCAGAAAAATACATGTTTCTTTCAACATCCTTTTTTTCTCAGACAAGTCAAGATATGTGTATATAGAAATTACTACAATGATCACATATTACTTGAAATTACTACATATATCCTTTTTTTCAACAATATTCTGCTAAAGAAATTACTACAATGATCACATATTACTTGAAATTGAACATGAAATTTACCAAAATCTTAAAAAATAATTTATTGATAAAATGAAACTATTTTCTGAATCTTAATTTATTTTGTATATAGAATAAAAATATACCTTTTTTTTTAATATTAGAATAACTATTAGAAAAAAAGTCCACAAGAAAAAAAACATATTACTACCTAGATCGTTTTTTTGCCAATTTTTTAATATTCAGCTAGCAAAATAATTAATTGTTAAGTAAATGTGGTACATATTTTTTTTAGTATTTCATTGCCTAACCAATTCTAATAATAAAATAAATTTTAGGTGCAAAAATGTCTTCTGGTTTGAGGCTTCCAAGTGGCCAGGTTGACGAGAATGAAGGTGAATTCCAATCTCCATCATCACGTACAATCAGAGGACATCAGGTTAAATCTGCTAATAATTTTTAAATTCCCGCGTATGCATTTTCTCTAGAAAATTTCATGTAACATCGATATATATGTCATATTAATTTTTTATCACCCGTAATGTTATATTTATTGCATTTAATTTTCATAGTAAGTTTGAAGACTGATTCACAAAACTTCTTATTTGATGCTACTTTATACATTGTGACCAT
Source organism: Primula veris (assembly GCA_963682055.1). Taxonomy (NCBI): domain Eukaryota; kingdom Viridiplantae; phylum Streptophyta; class Magnoliopsida; order Ericales; family Primulaceae; genus Primula; species Primula veris. The sequence continues at coordinate 7,642,037 of OY821742.1, read as the reverse complement.
GGAAGTACATGTATTTAAGGTATATGACAAAACGAATGCATATTTGACAAAAGTAATAGCCTTTATTTCATTGAGCATTTATTTTCAGTTTTGTCTTTTTAAAGAAAAAATATCATCTCATTGTCGGATTATATTATTTAAGGATGGTACGGAGACTTCGGTCGAGTGGAACCATTGTGTGCTTACATATACAATAATTGCGTAACAAATTTGCAATGTCAATTAAGATTATAAATTGTACATAAATTGATACATGTTTCCACAGCATTTCAAGCCTTACATGATAATAGAAAGTTTTTAATATGATTATTCCCTTTTGTTGTCATTAATGATCCATCAATTTCTTCATTTTATAGTGCTAATAAATTTAACTTAAACATCCTACCTCTTGGCATGGTTTAATTATTATTTATGCTATTTGAAAGATAAAATAAATAAATTTAAGAGTGGATAATAAATTTTACATATACACATGTCTGACAGTCTTTGTGATCATAATATTTCTCTACATTTAAAATTTTAATAGGCAAAGCTTTGATAAAGTTCGTACATTTTTCTTATTCTAGAAATGCATACTCGTTAGTTATAAATTGTTTACATATATATATGTATAATGACTATGGATAGTTTTTCTCTACTTTATGTTTAAATATCGAGTTTTAAATGAACGATTGTATTATTTTGATTTTATATAATGTATATAAATAGTTCGAGTCATTGTGACTCCGAGTTAGGTACCCCACTTCGGTCTCCCTGTATGTTTTAAATTTTTGCATTGAAATGTATGTGTTAAACCTAGACTCAATTAATAGGTGAATTCAAACTCACTTTCTCTAAGTAACTTAAAACTTCTTTTAGTACCATATTTGACAATAATAATTTAATGTTATAGTTGCTATCTTCTTAATTCCCACCAATATATTTTCTTGTCTCCGAGTTAAATAAGAATAATTCGACAAATTTTATTATAAACTCAGGTGCTGAAGGTTGCCCCTGTCTTGGTTTCATAGTCTTGAAGCAATGAGAATCAATTGTAGCATATATATACACTGGGTTTGGACTTTGGATTTACAAAAATGTTTGAGAATTTTTTTCTAAAAATAAGTATGTATTTGAAAATTAATGTGTGCATCCAGAAAATTAGGCATGCTTTTGAAAATTAGGGTATATATTTTGAAAAAAAATGGGTATGAGTCCGGAATAACTGTATAAGTTATGAAAAAAGTCATGAAATCTATAAAAAAAAAAAAAATGTATGAAAAAAAGGGTATAAATCCCAAACAAAAAAAAGGCATGAAGTATAAAAATATGGTTTAAAGTCAGGAAAAAAAATGTATGAAGTCAGTAGAAAAAAGGTATGGAGTCGGTAAAAATGGCATGGACCTTGAAAAAATTGATACGAACTTTAAAGTTTGGGTATGAAATGAAAGACGCTTTCGGTGAAAGATCTTCTTTTGGTTGAAAAGGTATTTTTTAAAAGGATTTAAAATAACTTTTGAAATAGGTTTGGGTTTTTTCACTTTTTGGTTTTTGTTGTCCGAATTTAACTTATATTTTGTAGTCTATTATGAATTTTCATTGTTTTTTTTTTTTTTTTGGTTTAGAAAGGGAGAAGGTTGGTACACCGTATGGGAGTTTTTTTTTAAGTATTTTAAAGAGTGATAGTTTCTTGAAAGAAATAGTTTGTCACATGTATTTTAGATAATATAGCTTGTGTAGTATTACCATTTACCTCGTCATTTCCCCCTTTGTTTTTTGCTATACCCCTCAGGTACAACATGCGAGGCATGAGAACTCGCTAATTCGATTAGAGAATGAGACGCTTCGTGCTGAAAATTTGAGGCTAAGAAACACACTCAGCAACTCCCTTCGCCATGGTTTTGGTGGTCCAAATTCTGTCAATTATGATCTGTCTTTCGACGAGCAACATCTGCAAATGGAGAATGCCCGCTTGAGAGATGAGGTATGTTGATTTTTAACCTTCTAATTATTTAAATCCTATATGCTTAACATTGGTTTGACATTTTGATCTTGGCTATGTAACAAAATACTTCAGTTTAACCCAAAACCACAGGTGGTGTCTTGAAGAGTGCCTTGCTCCATGAAGAATGATTTTGGTGAAATGGTTAAAAAGCAATTGTGTAGTATATTATTAGTTTTAAGTTAAGAGACTTGAGAAACATATTTAAAATTTTGATGATCTTTTTTATCAAGCACATAAATTGACTGAATCCTTACATATACTCCTATTATATTAGGACATTTTCAAATATAGATAATCACAATCAGAAAAACCAAGCACATAATTTGTATGTACCGGTGAAAACCAGAAAAACAAAATTTGTGAAATGAATAAGTGAACATGACTTGAAAACAGTAGTACATCTTTCAGTATCTAAGCACTTACCAATTAACGGATCTTGCTATAGACAATGTGAAATGAAGATATTGAAAGATAGTATCTTGCCATAGATTCATAGTAAGTGAAGATGACTTGAAAACAATGTTTTAAATAACGTTATCGCTAGCGTAGCGTTTTTTCGAGAGAAACGCTAAAAGCGCAAATAGCGTTGTTATATAGTGTTTTGCGGTGTACTTTTTTTTATTTGCCTAAATACATATAAATATAGTATTAAATTCAGAACATCTAATAAAAATTAACTAAATATATATAAAAAGTTGTAACTAATAATCACAAAATGATTGTATTTGAGATGTCAGAACATTTACTTTGTTTGCAAGAGTTTTGGGATTTGATTCTCTTTAGCCTCCAATAATTTCATTAAAATTTTGATCAAAAAATAAAATAAATAAAATTTGGACTGCACCCGCTATAGCGTAAATAGCGTCCGCTATAGCGTAAATAACGTTCCTATAGCGCGAATTTAACGTTTTTCCATCCAAATAGCGGTTTTTCATAGCGTTTTTCGGCAAAAAAACGCTATTTCGTGAACTATAACGCAATATAGCGCGCATTTTAAAACAATGCTTGAAAACAATAGTATCTTTTAGAATGATGCTTTGGTGATGACCCTTCCTTCATTAAAAGATTACTTCTTTATGCTTATATATGAAAAGTATTGTTTAATTTGAGTTATGATTTGAATAATGCCATTATTATGAACGAAAAGATTTATTTTGCACACCATCTCTTGATATCTTTAGTCTGCATGAATTGTTTTATGTTATATGCATGTGTAAGGGAAGCATGATTTTGAGTTACTAATGTCATAATATTTGAACTTATAAAAATTTCAGATTGATCAATTGACAATTGAACTCGCAAGACGCATGAAAAATCCTATGCCGTGGGTTTCACAAACCGGTGTGTCTCAAAATGAAGTTCCAGGGAATGCGCTATGCGCATCGGGCTTAGAGAAACAAGTAGTTTCTGATGTGGCATATACAGCAATGGATGAGTTGATCTTCATGACCCAAACCCTCGAACCCTTGTGGATCCCCGTTTCTTTTGACGGGTACACTACATACTTACTCAACGAAAAAGAGTATTCTCGGTCTTTGTTTAGAGCTTGGCCAAGGAGACATGGATTCAGATCAGAAGCCACTCGTGCTTCTGCTATCGTTAAGACAGACCATACTAACATTATCACTGCTCTGATGGATTTGGTGAGAATCTAGTTTCGGTTATGTAAAATAAATAAATGGTAAAGCTTATCTAAATCATTTTAGAAGAGATTAACTAGCAACCTAGAAAGTTTAGTTTTTTCGCATAGAAAAGGGAAGCTTTTCAGCAAAGCGTTTTTGAGCTTAAAATCAAGCTTTTTGAGATTTGACGATAACTCTATAAAAACAAAAGATAAACTTGCAACTCATTTAAGAACTTTTGTGTAACAGATCAAAGATAATGATGGTGCTGCGTTTCACAAAATATGAACAAAAATAGATTGATTTACAGTGTGTTATAATGTAGTAAGACAGCTAATTATACGAGAAAGGGCCTTGATTAACTACAACAGCTTTTTCGAAGGTCATGAATCATATCCTGTTTTTCTTTATGAATATTAGAATCAATGGGCGACTCTCTTTTGTGCAATAGTGGCAAAAGCCATACCGCTTGAGAAGTTGGTGACAGGGCATGATGGAAGCTACGATGGAGCCCTACAAATGGTAATTTAGATAGAAGTCCATGATGTTCTAATAGAAAATACATATGATTTTCCTGACAAATCTTTTACAAGACGTACTTTTTTATTTTCTCAAGGTACATGCAGAGTATCAGATAATAACACCTCTAGTCCCAACTCGCGAAACAACTTTGGTAAGGTATTGCAAGCAGCGGGGTGAAGGAATTTGGGTTGTGGTCGATGTTTCCTTGGACAAGGTGGAACCTCATTCTGTAACGAGGTTCCAAAAACGAGCTTCTGGATGTGTAATTCAGCAATTGCGTAATGGATACTCCGAGGTAAAAGATAACAAGCTTGGGTAGTTGTTACTCTTCTAATCTATACTTGAAGTAAAAACAACAGTGTTCTGAAATAAAGTGAAATTTGGTAACAAGGTGGTATATTCATTCTAGCACAATTTTAAACCTAGAGTCTGATTTATTATATTATTGTTTAGATTACTTGGATCGAGCATATTGAAGTGGAGGATAAGGGTAACGATGGTATATACAGATCGGTGATTTTATCAGGAGTCGCATTTGGGGCGAAATATTGGCTTTCTATTCTTAATGGGCAATTTGAACGCTCTTCTTGCTGCGGTGCAACAGATCTTCCTGTTAATGAAGTGAACAATATCGGTAATTTCCGTATGAGCTTCGTTGTTTAAATCATGTGTCATGATAACTACACACGCAAGCTAAGATTGCCAAAAATCTTTCAAATCCTAGAAAGTTAGAGTAATGTCTTGATACAAAACAAATCATAGAAAATTACCATTAATTAACCAAAGAAAGACTTGATTTTCATTTAGCCACAAGGAAAAATGTTTCCCATTTAATGTTACTGTTGGCGTTGATTCGTTTGATAATTTGATTTTACATTTCAATGGAATGATGGATTGATTTCATCTTTTATCGCCATAAACTAATTTTCAGTTGGTATACTGTTTAATAAATTGGTTTCGCTTTTAATGGTCATAAACATCAAAAATCAAATTATGGAGCTGCAAATTAAGCAGGATTTAAGTGTAAAGTTTGTCCCATAATGGGAACTTCCCTAAGCATACACATAAAAATGAAAATATGGTTGATATACAACTATTTATGTATGCAGAAGGAAGGAAAATCTTATTGAAGCTTGCAGAAAGGATGGTGACGGGGTTTTGTAGTAGGGTGGGAGCCTCTTCTGCTAACTATTGGACCAATTTGTCACACATTGGTGGTGCTGAAGTAAAACTGATGATCAATAAAAGCGTCAACGAACAAGGTTGCCATAATGGCATCGTCGTCACCATCGCAACCTCTATCTGCCTTCCTACTGCACCAAGGAGAATATTTGATTTTTTCCATGATGAGAACAACCGAGATAAGGTGATTTTTCTCATTTCCTCATCTTCTTTTAGACAAGCTTGGGTCCTATGTTTTACAATCACGTTGGTACTCCTACGAGTTAGACTAAGCTTTTTCCCACTACCTACAAGTATGTACACTAAGGTCTTGTTTGGTTGCGGGAGCATTAATCCCGAAATAACAATCCAGGCAGATATTGTTGAATTTGTTTTGAAAATAATAGTCACGAGACTAATTATATCACACCTTCATAGATCATTTGATGACCTTTCTTTATGGTCTCGTCCTTCATTAACCAAACAAACATGGGTCTTGTGGACCAAGTACCCCAACCAAAGGAAGCCTAAGTATTATCTAATACAAGTATTGAGGAAGTAGTTTATAAATTTAAACTGTCATCTTCGGGTATTGTGCTTATGTTTCCCTATCTAATGGTTTCTTTAATGAATAATTCGATATTTTTTACTGAGAATACCCCTATTTATTTATTATTACCTAGATAAGCGTGCATAATGTTATTAACCTTTTCAAATGTATGGCGGTTTGGCCAATACAGTGGGACATCAATATCAATGGTGCAAATATGTATCAAGTGGCGAACATCACGACTGGAGAGATAGTCGGAAACGCCATTAAGTTGAGCCGCGTGAATGTAAGTTGGATAATATTCACTTACATAATAACTTAATCATATTTGGCGCCAAGATAATTTCGTAATTTATTAAGGAAAATCTGTATTTCTAAAGAATATGTATACATCAATGTAGCTCAATGCATCATTAAGAACCATTGAGTATCAAATGATAAACACAAATAGGAAAAAAAATCGGTGTGATTTAGCATTATGCACATCCGCACCAAATATTTAAAGTGGTATAAACGTCTGGTTTTCTTAAATCGGAAGCCTTAAATTTTGTACTTAATGTGTATTTCTCCCAATAAATTAAAAACTTTTTTGTCATATCAACTTATTTAGATGTATATTTCTCCCCATACATAACCACTTTTTTTGTCATATCGACTTATCTAGGGTATTTCAGAGAACTCGAACCGTATGTTGATCCTGCAAGAGAGTTTTGCTTACCCAACAGGGTTCTTCATCGTGTATTCACCAATTGATCTCTGTGTCATGACCGGGTTTATAGATGGTGGAGACACACATGGAATTCCTTTGCTACCTTCGGGATTTGCTATCCTTCCAGATGGTTCTGGTGGGTCATTGTTCACGCTTTCGTTACAAGTTGTTGTGGACTCAGCCCTTGATGCCAAGCTTTCGCTTGCTGATGTTACCACTCTGAACAAACTCATGTCTGGTACTCTCGATAGGGTCAGGGGTCTTTTTGGGGTTCCATCTAATATAGGTATGTTTAGATTTTCTTAAAAAAGTTAGCGAGAAAGACATGGGACAGGATCAGGATAAGAAACATTTGACAGAAAAGATTTCTTAAAAAAATACATGCTTAATCGAGGGCTAAGAGACTAAGATGAGCTAGCGCTTGGCATGAATTTCAACCTCATGCTTCCCCTTGATTTAAGGGTTATCAAAGGCCAGTTTTTTGTAAATTGAAAAATAATTTTAAGATTTAGGACACATCATGCTAGCTTGTCCTATGTGTATCAGAGATTCTTGCTACAAAAATTGTGTAAAATTTCTGTTACCAACAAATGTAATTCATTGCTTGTGAGTTTCTACTGATAACACTAAAAATGAATAAATATATTATTTGCTTCATTTAGATACTAAGATTGTAATTCTCTTTCAGGATTTACTTTTATACCAATGGTTTTTGAATCGGTTATTTACTATGCTATGTTGGTTTTCACAGAGTAAGGAACAAGTCAAGTGGCCTTGGCAACTCCCGCTACACAAGATGTTGATGAGTCCAGATCATTATAGTATCGACCCGTTAATAAATAAATTTCAAAGAGTCTTGAGTATTCGAATAGACTTATTTTTTATTTTTACATACAAAAATACATACATTTCCAAAGTTTTAAGAACTATTCTACCTTTTCTGTTGCTCCAAATTTGAATTATTTGGAAAAGGTCCGAACTCCAGAGTCCAGATTATTCAATATGTTGACATCATTGTTTCTTTGAGCTTTGAAATTGCTCATAAACTTATTGGAAGGGCCAATAGAATGGCTATATTATGCGTGATTTCATTATATTTTATTTCTTTAGGGTGATTATATACTAAATAGTAGCTTAAGAATCAGTACTGGAGACAGCCCCGGTAAATAGGAAGAACTTTATAAGACAGTGATTAACATGTGTTACAGTGTTAGTGTGTGGGATGGGATTAGTAGTAGTACTAAATCTTTTTAGGCTACTCTGTAAGACTCAGTTTTGATTGTTTTATTTTGTAGGAAATTAATTTAGACATTTTGAAATCAGACCTTACTTTCCTCTTTGTTTTTACCTCCCAAAAAAGGTCCGAATCTATAGCAGAGGTTAGCTCTTGTTCAAAGTGTAACTCGAATGATTTATAGATTCAGTACACGGTTTTTATAAACGAGTTAGTGAATTGTGAGTAACATGCATCAGTTTTTTTTTATCGGTTTGAAGTATGTATCGAGTTAACGTCGAGAAAGACATTATAGATTGAAATTACGATCTAAGAATCAGTTCTCATGCTGACTCTGTTGTTTCGGAAGCTTTGCTTCTTACTTACCTAGAAATTTGTGCTATGCAAGGTTTTTTTTCTCTTTGTTTTTAATATAATTCTTACCTTCCAAAAAAAAAACATTATAAAAATTTCACTAGAATAACCAAGTGTTAAATATATTAATTATTAACTGTATACTACTATACTAGACTATATGTTGCTGTATTCAAAAACATCCAAACGCCTAGATTAGCTTTTTTGGAAAGAAAAAATGACCATTATTGTTATCAATTATTTTGGATAAGTTAAATTTTATGATACTTTAGGATTTTCATACATGTATTTAGATATTACAAACTTCTCTTTTGGAGCTTCTTGAGTTAGCAACATGTGCTAACCAAGTTACTTTTTTTCGTTTTATAAATTATTTTGTTTCTTGCAAAAAAAAGTATCAACTTTTCAAGATATACCATCTCATTTTTGCAAAAAAATGAAACAAATAAGAAATATAATATTAGAAAGAACGAAATAAGACAACAAGATACATGAGGATAGAAGGAGACGATTTGTTTCAATTACCGCTAAATTTAGCAATATCTTGATATTTTGTTTTTAAATTTAGCAAAATTCACTTTAAAAACATATAATAGTATCATGATATTTTCTTGTAGTGAGATGATACATGTCATTCAAGTGTTGGCAGTGAACAAAAAAGGCCGACCTTAAAACTTATTTTTGGTATATATTAATATATAGCTAGATCTCATGGGGTCTCAAACGTAAAAAAAGTAAAAATAAAATTACATTAACAATAGAATAATGAACTGTTAAAAAAACCTCATACAGGTATACATGAATGGGTATAAAAAGTTTATTGGTACAATAAGTTAGGGTTCAGAAAAAGTAGTAGCTATATACAAAATAATGGTCCGCGAAGACTATCAAGACTGTAAAATTTCTTAGTGTAAGAAATGGTAACCTGATAATATCCCCAAGCTATATACTCTTTTTTATAAGAAACAATAATTATTCCCAAGAGGCGTTGTATTTATTATTTTTTTTATTATGATTTATGATGAGGCTAGTTTTGATAATTGATATGGTAATAAATTAATTTTTTCCTAATATGGTGGAGACCTTGAACCATTCTTATCCTCTTACAACATTAACTTTCTTACCATTTTTTATTTATTTTAGAAAAAGTATTATATATTTGTTCAAATATTCAATGCCCACAGTATTCCTCTGATATTTTTTCTCCATCTCTCTCCAAAGGTTATCAAGCAGTGTCACTAGTAAGTTTTTTATTGAGTATTAATTCAATGAGAAATTGTGGGTTGTTAGCTTTTTGTTTACATAGAATCATTATTTCTTTTGAATTAATTAGAAGTAGCAGCAATTTCAACGGTTAGATCAATGCACGAACGCTATAACAACGTAAACGGAAGAAAACGTCTCATCCTAATAATGATGGGGCCTACACACTTATCAATGTTGTTTATTAATTTAATTCGAAGTTTCATCTATATATATATATATATATATATATATATATATATATATATCCTATATCACTTTAATACCGTAATATTTATTTATTCCCTGAGAACTACCATCTCATTGTTTTTACAAGTAATTAATTGCCTCCAGGGTTGATTTGCAATTCATGACATGAATATTATAACTGTTTCTTTCTCGCTTATTAGCAAGTAATTTTAATCTAGCTATTTCATGTTTTTTCATGTCATCTCCTTGTACTATTTGGTATATAACATATACACATTATGTTAATTTAAAGAGAAGATGTCTCTCTTCTCAATTAAAATTATCGAAATAATATATAATAGGTAATTTAATAACTGATATCTATTTTGATATCCGAAACTCATATCTCATACCAAGTGTTCTTGAATCATAATTGATAAAAAAAACCTTAGTTTTACATTTATTTGGCAAAAATGTTATTTTAACAAAAAATAAAACAAATTGTGATAATTAATGGCATAGATTTTGAAATAATCTTGCTCTAATAAAATAAAATTCCGCGAACATGTAGCACTAAAAATATGAATATATCGAGTTTTTAGTAGTTCTACTGGAATGACTGATTTAAATCATAGATATAATGAGGAAAAAAATTAGTGAATCATATGTTTAAAAGAGCAAGGGAACTTTTATTGTGACTAGAAGAGGATAAAACTAGTCATCTTCTAATTAACCTCATTTAAAAGAGCAAATGAGTTAAAAAAAACACTATTTTTCTCTTTATACTAATTAACCTTATTTCTCACCTTTTAACGTCATTAATGTGAACTTTTGAAATCACATACATACCAATGTGTTGGACATTATTATTTTCTTTATTTAGAATGTTAATAATGATTATCATCGTGCTTCATTAGTTCCTATACTTGCCTAGACTTAAATGCATGCACATATTCATATTGATTCAACTTTTAACATCAATGGCTTAAGTTTTTCACAATTCCTTGTATCAAATACATGATTCAGCCATTTGTTTTTACTTTAAGGTAGGGTTCACCTAACGTGACGGACAATCAGATCATGATCCCTACGATGAGCCAACTTAGCTTTGTAGAAACCGATGGTAGAGGGGTGACAGATGGAGATGACAATGGTGTTGGGTTTGGAAATGAACCGGTTGAAAATGTTGGCGGCAGCACCAATTGTGGCACCGGAAAAAAGAAATACCACCGCCATAATAACCACCAAACTCAACAACTCGAAAAGTAAGTGCATAGAACTTTTGAAGGAAGAATATTAGTATATAAATTACTTAAAATAACCGCACCCAATATTGTTTCATCTTAGAAATCTATTTTGTCATTATAGTTCAACTGAAATCATAAAAGTAACGAAGTGCATATATAAATGTCATTACATGACAAAAAAATTAACTTTGATGCATATATCTTTCTTTATGTAATTATATTTAATGTTTAAAATACTATAGGTTTTCTATGTAACCTCTATTTAACCATAACTCGGTTTAGTAATATTTTCTCTGTCTCAATGTTACGATTGTAGTTTTTTCAAGACTTGCCCAAATCCAAATGACAAGCAGAGGAAATTACTAAGCCGTAACTTGGCATTGGAGCCTCTGCAGGTCCGGTTTTGGTTCCAAAACAAACGCAATCAAATAAAGGTTTAGTTCAACACCTCACTTTTTTAATTCTCACTCTATCTAGTCTCTTGTACAGTTTTTTCATTTTTTAAAATGTATCTACGCTAATCCAGTTTAAGCTATATATATATAGACTTTGACATCAACAAATAACTTAAAGGATATTAAACACCTTTCTTGGGCTCCTTTGCTTGTATCTTACAAGTGCTAGAGTATAACTTTTTAGGTGAAAAACATAATTAGGCAATAGACGGATTCGCTTTGTAGAAATTAATAAGTACCCGTGTAATCGAAAAGTGAAGCATATATACTTTTGAAAATTATAAATCACAATATTAAATAAAGAAGGGTTTTATTCTGCCTCCAAAGTATAAACCCGAACCATCGCATAGAATCATTTAGTCTTGTAAAAACGAAGTGTCACGTAGTATTATAGAGTCTGATGCTACAAGAATCTCCCAATCTGTCCTTTATTTTTCACATTCTTTTTAAAAAAAATTAGTGGCGCCTGTTCTTTTATTATATTAACGTCACTCATGAATTAATTTGTTTTTTTTTTTTTTTTGTTTCTTATGAGCTTGAATATAAATTAGAATTTTTTTAATTTTTGAAATAATTTTAGTTAAGTGGGAGTAGAAAAGGAAGTAGTAACTAATAGAGAAATATTTGGGAGGGGTGGATTTAATGAAAGGGGTATATTGGTAGTGGAGAATTGGATATTTATCTATCTTGTATAAAACACAAGTAGGCATTTATTGACATTGAGTCATAAAGTATGAAATTACGTTTTCTTTTCATCTCTCTATATTTGTATGTATAGTTTTATTAAGCTATCTTCTCCCTTAACTAATTTTGTTTGTTTTTTTTTTTTTTTTTGTTATGGTGTATTTTTGCGCAAAATATGAGATTTTTTTTTAGATTTGAACACATTAGGTTGAATTATTTATTAGAATAGAGGTTTTTGAGGTTTCTTAATTGATTCGTGAAGTCAAATTGGCCTTTTGAATTTAAACTCTTGTCCTATTCATGTTTCAGAAAAATTAACGTCAACGAAAGTAGGCTTTTGAGAAATCGCATCTGACAAATGGATGTCGTAGATTCTTTATTTTTTTCTTTCTATTTTCATTTTTTTCTTTTCGATTATATGTTGATATGTTGGTGACGAATAACATTAAAGAGACTAGGACGTCCATGCAAAACTATGAACCACGGGTACGAGTTTAGGGTACGGTTATAGTATGATAGCAGTAGAACTTACGAGAATATGCTAATTTTGAAATTTAACAATAGTAGTATGGAAAACAATCGACCCAGTTTGTACCCAAGGTATCGGATGCACGCTATATATGTATCCTATATGGGTACGTTTAAATTTCTAAATTACCCTAAGGTAAGTCATAACATCCCTTGAGCTTAGCTGACGTTGGATCGGTAGGCGAAAAAAAATCATAATTTCAATTATCATATAGAAATTTCAGTAAAAGTTATATATATATATATATAAACATGTTTATTTAATAGCATAGATTAAAGTATGGTTTAATTGTTGATTTATGTGCCTATATTTCTTCCAATGTCATGGGTTCGACTCTCGCTGTTTTAAAATTTTCCATTAAATTTTATATGCTAAACTAGAAAATTTCTCAATTAATAGGTGAATAAAAGTCAAACTACTCTCTCTAAATAACTTAAAACTTCTATTTGTAACATATTTGACAATATAATAATTTACATATTTGCTATATTTTTAATACCCAACAATATATTTTCTTGTCTCCGAGTTAAGTTAAACAAAATGAGCCCAAATTTATTCTAAACTTAGATACTGAATTGTTAGGGTCGTCTTGCTTGTGTTTCATAGCTTTGATATAATGAGAATGAATTGTAACTTATTTATTGGGTTAGGAGTTACAAAAATGTATGAGAATTTTAAACATTAGTAGGTATGTACGTACTTGAAAAATAATGTGCATCCGGAAAAAGTAGGCATACTTTGAAAATTCGGGTATAAATTTTGAAGCATAAAAAAAAGGCATGAAGTATGAAAGTATGGTTTGAAGTCGGAAAAAATATATGAAGTTGGTAGCGAAAGGGTATGGAGTCGGTAAATACGGCATGGACCTTAAAAATTTGGTATGATATTTAAAAGTTTGGGTATGAACTGAAAGATGTTTCGGTGAAAGATCTTCTTTTGGTTGAAAAGGTATTTTTTTTAAAAGGATTGAAAATAACTTTTGAAATAGGTGGGTTTTTTCAAAAAAAGTTTCCAAAATTTACTTCTATTTTGTAGTATATTACGAATATTTATTACCCTTATTATTATTATTATATTTTTTTGTTTATAAAGGGAGAAGGTTGGTATGGGGAGTTCGTTTAAGTATATTTTTAAGGAGTGATAGTTTTTTTGAAAGAAATAATTGATCATATGTATTTTAGATACAATATATAGCTTGTGTACAATATATAACTTTTTCGTCATTTTCCCTTTTGAATTTTGCAATACCCCTCAGCTACAACATGAGAGGCATGAGAACTTTCAAATTCAACTAGAGCATGAGACGCTTCATGCTCAAAATATGAAGCTAATAGACATACTCACAAACTCCACTTGTCGCGCTTGTGGTGGTCCAAATGTTGCCAATGATTTGTCTTTCCACGAACATCATTTGCGAATGGAGAATGTCCGTTTGAAAGATATGGTATGTTGCTTGTTAACTATTTATTTAAATAATGTTCAATCCGTCTTTAAATAATTGTCCATTATTCCATTATTCCAAAATAAGTGTCCGTTTTCCTAATTTATTAATGAAAAAATGATAAAAGTACAATAATATCCTCATATATTGCAATGAATACATTTCAAAAATTGATAGTAGTAATTATTTAATTTAAATTAGGGCTATATTTGTAACTTTAAAATACAATTAATGATAACTTTTAATATTTACCAAAATTCAAGGAGTACACTTAAAAAGTGACGGATGGAGTATATGTTTAACATTGGTTTGACATGCATTTTGAACTTGGTTAATTTTGTAACCTAAGACTTCAATTTACCCTAAAACCACATGTCGTTGTTAGGGATAATGCCTTGCGGATTAAGATGAAACTATGAAAAATCATTTGGGTAAAATGGTTAAAATATTTGTGTAGTGTATTATTAGTTTTAAGTTAAGAGAACGTATTTAATTGTCCGAAGCCTTATATATATTTCTATTATATTAAGACATTTCTACAAATAGATAAAACAGATTCTATTTTTTCATGCATTAATTGATTAATTCACATGTTTCCGTGTGAGTAAAGATTAATTTAAACTTCATTTTTAGCTCTTTATTCTAGTTCAAGACTACCTTTGACAACCGGTTTACGTATGATTATGAGTGGATAACAAAAGGCCATTTAAGAATTTATAAACACACTAATTTGTATGTACCATGAATATTAAATGGTGCAAACCAGAAAATTCTAAATTTATGATTCAGAATGCTGCTTTGGTGATAATCCTTCCATCAATAAAAGATTTCTTCTTTATGCTTATATATGAAAAGTACCGTTGAAATTGATTTATGATTTGAATAATGTCATTAATAATATTTAATGAAAAGAATTATTTTGCACACCGTCTCTTGCTATCTTTAGTCTGCACGAAGTGTTTTATGTTAATTTAAAAGAATCAGTTTTTTTGTCATAATTTTGTAATATTTGAACTTATAACCATTTCAGATTGATCGGATGACCAATGCATTGGACTTAAAGAAACAAGTGGTGGCTAACGTGGCGTGTGCAGCAATGGATGAGTTGGTGTTTATGATCCAAACTCTCGAACCCATGTGGATCCCCGTTTCTATTGACGGGTACACTACTTACTTACTCAACGAAGAAGAGTATTCTCGGTCTTTGTTTAGATCTTGGCCAAGGAGACCTGGGTTCAGATCGGAAGCCACTCGTGATTCTGCTATTGTTAAGACAACCCATACTAACATTATCACTGCTCTAATGAATGTTGTAAGTATCTACTTTCAGTTATATAAAATAAATAAATGGTAAAGCTTATCGAAATCATTTTTACGAGAGAATAACTGAAAGCATAAAAAGTTGAGCTTTTTCGTTTAGAAAAGCCTGGTAAGCTTGTCAGCAAAGCGTTTTTATGCTTTAAATCAACCTTTTTGAGGGTTGAAGTGAGCTCTTTCAAAACAAATGATAAACTTGCAACTCATTTAAGGGATTTTTGTGCAATAGAGAAAAGATAACGATGGTGCCGCTTTTTACAAAAGATGAAAATGTTAGATTGATTTATAGTATTTTACAATGTAGTGAGCCAAGGCAATCTTTGAGAAAGGACATTGAGTAATTAAAACAACTTTTTCTAGGTCATGAATCATATCCTATTTTCTTTTATGAATATTAGAATCAATGGGCGACTCTCTTTTGAGAAATCGTGGCAAAAGCCATACCGCTTGAGCAGTTGGCGATAGGGCGTGATGGAAGCTATGATGGAGCCTTACAACTGGTAATTATAAGATATAAAAGTGCATGATGTTCTTATAGAAAGTACATATCATTTTCCTGATAATTTTTTACAAGACTTACTTTTTTATTTTCTCAGATACATGCAGAGTATCAGATAATAACACCTCTCGTCCCAACTAGGGAGACGACTTTGGTAAGGTATTGCAAGCAGCGGGGTGAGGGAATTTGGGTTGTGGTTGATGTTTCCTTAGACGGGATGAAAGCTGATTCTTTAACGAGATTCCAAAAACGAGCTTCCGGATGTGTAATTCAGTAATTGCCTGATGGATACTCCGAGGTAAAAGATAACCACCTTGGGTAATTGTTACTTTTCTAATTTATAACTGAAGTAAAAACAACAGTGTTCTGTAATAATGTGGAAGTGGTAACAAGGTGCTATATTCATTTTGGCACAATTTTAGACCTAGATTCTGATTCATCCTAGTGTTGACCAGATTACTTGGATTGAGCACGTTGACGTGGAGGATAAAGGGAACGAAGGTATATACAGATCGGTGATTTCCTCAGGAGCCGGATTTGGGGCTAAGTATTGGCTTTCCATTCTTAATGGGAAAATTGAACGCTTTTCTTGTTGCGGTGCAACGGATCTTCCTACTAATGAAGTGAACAATATCGGTAATTTCGAAATGAGTTACTTTGTTTAAATCATTCGTCAGAATAACTAGACACGCACACTAAGATTGTCAAATCCTAGAAAGTTAGAGTAATGACTTGATACAAATCAAATTATAGATAATTACCATCAAGTGACCAACGAAAGACTTTATATTCATTTAGCTAAAATAAAAAACTCGTTTCCCATTTTATGTTATGTTTGGTCAATTCATTTGATAATTTGATTTTACATTGATATGGTGTTCAATGAACTGATTTCATTTTTTATCGGCATAAACTGATTTTCAATTGGGCTATTGTTTAATAAACTTGGTTTCGCTTTTAATGGTATAAACATCAACAATTAATTTATGGAGATGCATATTGAGCTGCGTAAAGTTTGTCTCGTAATGGAAACTTCCCTAAGTATATGCATAAAAATGAAAATATGGTTGATATACGACTATTTGTGTATACAGAAGGAAGGAAAATCTTATTGAAGCTCGGAGAAAGGATAATGACGGGGTTTTGTAGTAGGGTGGGAGCTTCTGATGCTAACAATTGGACAACACTGTCTCTTATTGGACATGATGAAGTTAAGGTGATGACTCATAAAAGCGTCAACGAACAAGGTTGCCATAATGGCATTGTCATCAGCGTCGCAACCTCAATCTGCCTTCCTACAGCACCGAGGAAAGTATTCGATTTTTTCTTTGATGGGAACAACCGAGCTAAGGTGATTTTTCTCATTTCTGCATCTTCCTTTAGACCAACTATATGACAAGCTAGGGTCCCATGTTTTACGACCACGTTGGTACTCCTACGAGTTTGACTAAGCTTTTACCACTACTTACAAGTATGTACATGAAGGTATTGTTTGGTTGCGGGAGCACTAGTCTCAAACTAATAATCCAAACAGATGTTGATCAGTAGGTTTTGAAAATATGATGGAATTAATAGTCCTAAGTAGGGGTGGGCACGAGACGAATTGGGACGGATTCGTAAAATTTAAATCTCAACTCAACTCAACCCAACCCAATCCATTATAATTAAAATAACAACTCAACACAATCCAACCCGCAAAAAATATTACGGATTGGGACAGCTTTATTCTTAAATTTTTATTTTAGTCATTTATTTTTAATAGTTTACACAATCAACTTAAATTTTAAAATAAATTGTATCTTTCAAAGAGAAATAAAAATTAAAACCAATTATAATACGTTTATAACATTCACAGTAAGTAAGAAAACTAAAATGTAATAATACCGGGAGTTTGTTATCTTTATTTTTTTTTATATATAGAGCGGGTTGTAATGGGTTGGTGCGGATTAACTCGCGGTTTACTAACCCTAACCCAACCCGCAAAATATATAATGGATTGCGGCGGGACGGATTGACTTTTTTTGCACACTCAACCCACCCCAACCCGTGCAGATTGGGTTACGGGTTGGGTTTACGGATTTTTTACCCACTCCTAGTCCTGAGAGTCTGACTAATAATAATATAATATCACACATTCAACGATCATTTGATTTTCGGCCTTCATTTATGGTCCCGTCCTTCATTAACCAAACAAACATGAGCTTTGTGGACCCCATAGATTCTGGTGTAAGTCTCATAACCAAGTAACCAAACCAAAGCCTAAGTATTATCCAATGTTTTAAATAGCGTTATTGCTATCATAGCAAATAGCGTAGCAACGTAGCGGTTTACGGTGTAATTTTTGGTGCCTAAATATATAACAATATAGCACAATGGTCATACAATTTATACTAATTATGTTAACAAAATTAAAAGTTAAAAGAATTAGTTGTGGTTTATTTGGTTAAGAAAAAGAAACACATGCTATGTTAAAAAATTTTGACGTTTTTTTTAATTATTTGGGAATAAATGTGTTTTATTAATTACTATAGGGGGAATTTATGACATGTTATTTACTACAATAGCGAATATATGACATGTTATTAACTTTAGGGGATAATTGTGACATATTATATACTAAAAAGGGTAATTGTGACATGTTATATACCGTATGGGGTCAACCCAGTATTTACGCTATCAGTCCACTGTGTTCTGTTTTAAAAACTCGTTATTTACACGAGCAGTTCAATAATTTCGTGCCTTTTACGCTTTTAGTCCCAATAGCGCGAATTTAGCGCTTTTCCATCCAAATAGCGGTTTATCCATGCGTTTTTTCAAAAAAAAAAAACGTTATTTCACGCAACATAGCGCGTTTTTTGAAACATGGGTATTATATGATGCCAGTATTGAGAAAGTAGTTTATTAATTTTAATTGACATATTCAGGTATTGTGCTTATAAACCCCTATCTAAGGCTTTCTTTATTAATCTAGATAAGCGTGCATACTGTTATTAACCTTTTCGAATGTATGGCAAATACAGTGGGACATCCTTATCAATGGTGCAAATATGTATCAAATGGAGAACATCCCTACTGGAGTGTTAGCTGGAAACGCTATTAAGTTGAGCCGCATGAACGTAAGTTGGATAATTTACACTTACATATCGACACTATCATGTTTAGCGCTAACAAAATTTCACACTTTATTAAGAAACAGTATCTTTTTTTGAATATGTACGTATCAATGTTGCATCATTGAGTATCAAATGATAATCACAAAGAGGAAAAAGAGTCGATATGATTGAGAACTATTGCGCATCCGCACCAAATTTCAAAAGTGATTTTAACCGTGGATTTTCCAGAATTTGTACTAAATGTCTAGTTCTTCACATAAATTAACCACTTTTTTATCATATCAACTTATCTAGGGTATTCCACAGAACCCAAACAGTATGCTCATTCTACAAGAGAGTTTTGCTTACCCAACAGGGTTCTTCATTGTGTATTCACCCATTGAGCCCAGTGATATGACCGCAGTGTTAGACAGTGGAGACATAAATAGTGTTCGTTTGCTACCCTCGGGATTTGCCATCCTTCCAAATGGTTCTGGTGGGTCATTGCTCACGCTTTCATTGCAGTTTCTGGTCAACTCAGCCATTGATGCCAAGCTCTCCCATGCTGATTTGACGTCTGCTTTCAGCCTCATGTCTGGTACTCTCGATAGGGTCAGGGCTTTTATTGGGATGCCATCGAATAGTGGTAAGTTTAGATTTTCTTAAAAAAGTTAGCAAGAAATAGATGGGAGAGGATCAGTATTAAAACATTTGACACAAAATATCTCACTACAAAAATACGCGTTTAATCCAGGGCTAAGAGACTAAGATAAGCTAGCTTTTGGTATAAATTTCAACCTCATGCTTTCCTTTGATTTAAGGGATGTCAAGGGCCGTTTTTTCTAGAAACTGGAAAATAATTTTAAGATTTATGAAACAATATGCTAGCTTGTCCAGTGTATTGAAGATATTTTCGCTATAAAAATTGTGTAAAATTTCTGTTACCAGCAAAATGGAATTCATCGCTTGCTACCGATAACACTGAAGAGATTATTAAAAAGGAACTAATAACATTTAGATGATGAGAGTCTATTTCTCTTTCAGGATTTACTCTTATCCCAATTGTCTTTGAATCACTGTTTTAAAAATCGTGCTATATTACACAACATTTCGCGATATAACGCTTTTCGAAATAAAATTGCCTACGCTAAAACGCTATTTGGGTGGAAAAACGTTAAATTCGCGCTATTGGGACCAAAAACGCAAAAAGCGCGAATCTAAATAATTAATATATGTTGTTTAATTTTCACAAAAGATTGTTAGTTCAGATGGTTGTAACATTGCATTCTGTCCCATTGGACCCAAGTTTGAAACTCACTAGCATCAACATTCTTTTGGTTTTTGCAGAGTAAGGAACAAGGGAGAGTACCTTTCCAACTCTGCTATAGAAGATGCTGATGAGTCCATATTTTGCAGAGTCATTTTTTTTTACATGCAGAACTACATACATTTCCCAAGTTTTAAGAACTATTCTACCTTGTTTAAAGTGTAATTGGAATGATCAGTACATAGTTTTTTTTAAAGGAGATAGTGATTAACACTTTTGCCGATTAGTGAGTTACGTAGTCAGTTATTTAGGAGTAAACTTGTTACAATACCCTTTTTAATTTCATTAACTTAATTAGTATATGATTTATGATATGCCTGGTCATTCTAGTGATATCTTCTATGATATGCCTGGTCGTATTTTCAATCTAGAAAGTCCTTCCTGACATCTACTCAAATAGACTAGAACTGATAAATAGTTTCTCGAAAACTGAGAAGAATATAAAACCCTGAAATTTTTTTTAGCACAATCTGATATCTAGAGTAAAAAAAGCAAAAGAAGTATGTAAAATAACTGATAATTATTACTACTTCAACTCTTCGTACTAATAGTTATAAACCGAGACAATCTCTACTCTAAACTAGCTAATAGCTTCAACTAATTTATTTTCCCGTACAAATTATTCTATATACTGTTTCAACTAAAACCACAAAAGTAGAGGGGGGAACAGCGGCTCTAATGTCACGCCCAAAAATCCATAAACACGGATATCGAGGCATGACCTTTTTGAAAAAAAGAAAACAGAACCTGTTGGTACGAAATTAAATATTTTTAAAAAGAAAAGACTAGCGAGCTAAAGGAAAGTTTAAACAAATAAATATAGAATTTACCAAAAGCGGCTACATGACCAAATAGTTTTGACAACTTATAAAAATTACCAAACGAAAGTAAATTGCCCATAGGCTACAACCTCAAGATAAAATCTAAGTGAAAAGGAAATGAAAGCCCGAGCCCACGTGATGTATTGCCATAGCTTCTAACCGAACGTCTCAACCTAAAATGTACCTGAAATACAAAATTGTAACGGTGAGTCCCACGCACATAACTAGACGGGACGGCACCACAAATACCGTCACTCCATCCCAAGTATGCAATAGCTCACAAATTCTACAACTATGATAATCGACGTATAAAAGGAAATATAATAACATTCTACAACTACGATAATCGACGTATAAAAGGGAATATAATAACATTCTACAACGGGATAAATTAAATAACGTCTACATAAATCTATAGCAAACATGGACCTCTCATGCCACCTACCCCAGTCCGTAAGGTAGGTCATTTCCTATCCCCTCGGCCGTCTTCTGTCCCCGGAATTAGGAAGAGACAGAGACCATTGCTAACATAAAAGTAGATTTAAAGTGCGTACTTGGACCTCTCATGCCACTCGTCCCAGTCCGTAAGACGAGTCATTCCCTATCCCCACGGCCGTCTTCTGTCCCCGGAATTAGGAAGAGACAGAGACCATTGCTAACAGAAAAATAAATAGAGTGCACATTAGGACCTCTCATGCCACTCGCCCCAGTCCGTAAGACGAGTCATTCCCTATCCCCACGGCCGTCTTCTGTCTCCGGAATTAGGAAGAGACAGAGACCATTGCTAATGTATCAATATTAAGGCCTCGGCCAATAATATTATACTATTTATATAACACAATCTCATACATATCAATATTAAGGCCTCGGCCAATAATGTTATACTATTCAAATAACACAATCTCATACGTCACGTAACGTAATACAACATAATCCAAAAGCATAGGTGCTAGATTCACAACTAACCAAACAAGTCTAATCAACATAAAAACTCATTCAGGCATTTTAACAAACACCTTGTATACGCAATATAAAACACATCTTTATTCAACAATAATTTACCCAATTCTATCAACAACCATAATAATACATAATCAATGCATATAACACGCAACCCATTAATATTATCATTAATCCGAAATCAAGATACTAAATCCACAACTAATCCAAAATCAAATAAGCAAATTAAAAATATAACAACTAACCCCAATTAACAATTTAAGAACATAATTAATATAAAAGGCAAAAACCCTCAATTTATACTAAACGTAAAACCTAATACTAACATACACCCTCGTCTAGTCGCAATGGATAACCCCCGTTACCTTAGAGCGTAGAGGAGATGCTTTCGGTGAGAACCCGCTAATGGTGGTTTCCTTTTCTTCTTCTTCTTCTTCTTCTTCTTCTTCTTCTTCTTCTTCTTCTTCTTCTTCTTCTTCTTCTTCTTCTTCTTCTTCTTCTTCTCTTTTCTCTCTTTTTCTCTCTTTTCTCTTGGCTGATTTTTTTTTAGGTTTAAAGAATAGAAAAGTGGGCTGATTTTTAGGTATAGAAAAAACTGTTTTTACAAAGTTTGTGGAAGCGAACTATTTGGTCCCCAAAGTTCTAAAAGCTAACTTTTAATCAAAAATATTAATAAACTACTCAATAATAACAAATCTTTAGAAACAAATCTATTGGGTCCTTTTTATTTATAAAATTAGTAACAGGTTTTAAAAATAAAACTTTTCGGAAGAGTTTTGGTTTTTTGCTAAAAATTAGTCGAGTGACCGGTTTTTAGTAAAATTTGTATAAAACGTTTTTGGATAAATTAATACCTAATTAAAAACACTTATAAAAATACGGGATGTTACAACTAACCCTCCTTAAAAGAATTTCGTCCCGAAATTTCCTTTCTAAACAACTATATCCAGGAATTATAAACTTCTATAAACAAGGCCATAAAAATTTTAAACGTACAATGCGTGACATAATTCAAGAAATAACATACGCAGGGTTCACAACCCGTAACAACTCCATAACTCAAATAAAATAAACTCCAGATAATGCACAACATGTGAGAATAACCGCCTGTATACAATATCTAACAAAATAGAAGACGACAATGTAAAATAAGCGGCTGCAACAAAAAAGTTAATAAAGTAAACTAAGCTGCCATGCTTCTACCTCAACAACTCCATACATCTACAAAGCCCCAAATATGGTAAACACCTATATGCAATATCAAACATAATAAAAGAGAACTCAACAACTCCGTAAACTCTAGGCGTTATAACAAAAATAAACTCCAAACTCTAGGCGTTACAACCCTTCCCCGATAAAGAAATTTCGTCCCGAAATTAGAATGCATCTAAAGAAAAGTACCTAAAGAAAAGTCGAGATTAGGATATTTCCTCTTCATCTCATCCTCGCGTTCCCAAGTTGCCTCCTCGGCCCCGTGGTGTTTCCAAACCACATTTACCAATCTAATAGTGTTTCCTCGAAGTTCCTTCTCTTGCACATCGATAATTCTCATAGGTCCCACTTCGTAGGTCACATCCGCACTAACCTCAATGTCCTTAAAGTCCACCACGTGTGAAGGGTCATGATGGTACTTTTTCAACATTGACACATGGAACACCGGGTGAACCCCCGCCAACTTTGGTGGCAAGTTCAACCGATATGCAACTTCTCCAACTCGGTCCACGATCTCAAATGGTCCGATAAATCTTGGGCTCAACTTTCCTTTAGAGCCAAACCTCATAATCCCCTTCCTGGGCGAAACCCGCAAAAATACTTGATCCCCCTTTTCGAACTCCAAAGGTCTCCTCCTCTTATCCGCATAACTCTTTTGCCTACTTCGGGCCGTCTCAAGCCTTTGTCGAATTAACTTAATCTTTTCTGTCGTTTCTTGAACCAATTGCGGTCCTAACATTTCCGCTTCCCCCACCTCGGTCCAACACACCGGAGACCTACACGGCCGCCCGTATAAAGCCTCGAAAGGTGCCATGCCAATACTAGCTTGAAAGCTATTATTATACGCAAACTCTACTAAGGGTAGATGGCTCTCCCAGCCTCCCTTGAAGTCATTCACACATGCGCCCAACATATCCTCTAGCAGTTGGATAGTTTGCTCCGATTGTCCATCCGTTTGGGGATGAAATGCCGTACTCATTGTCAACTTGGTCCCTAAGGCATTTTGCAATGCACCCCAGAACCTCGACACAAATCTCGCGTCTCGATCCGATACTATCGAAATCGGCACCCCATGAAGTCTAACAATTTCCTTAATATACTTCCGTCCCAAGATTTCCACCGAATTCGTCATCTTGATTGCAATGAAGTGTGCGGATTTGGTCAAACGGTCGACCACAACCCACACAGCGTCATTCCCACTTACCGATCTAGGTAAGTTGGTCACAAAGTCCATTGCTATCCTTTCCCACTTCCATTCCGCTACCGGTAAGGGTTGGAGCATACCCGCCGGCCTTTGGTGTTTCGCTTTCACTTGCTGGCAAGTTAGACACCTGCTAACATATGAAGCTACATCTCGTTTCATTCCGGGCCACCAAAACTGTCTTTTCGCATCATGGTACATTTTCGTCCCGCCGGGATGAACGGCTAATCGGGAGTGGTAAAACTCCTTTAATACCTCGTTCCTCATGTTTTCTGTCACATAAGTCCTTCCCTTAAAGCATAGTCCTCCATCGGTTCCTTTCATCCAACCCTCTAATCCTTCGCTCGAACTTATCCGTTTCTCAAAGTTCTCCACTTTCTCGTCCCCATCTTGCGCTTCCAAAACTCTACTCACAAGTTCCGGTTGTACCACTATCGTGTACAAAGTCCCCACATTAACCTCTCCCAATTCCAAGTCGAACTCGTTCACTTTTCCCATCATCCTCCATTCGTCGATCGCCACATGCGCTAAGGTCGCATGGGACTTTCGACTCAAAGCATCCGCCACTACATTGGCATTTCCCGGATGATAGTGCAAGTCATAGTCGTACTGTTCCAGATATTCCATCCATCGTCGTTGCCGCATATTTAGATCACGTTGGGTAAAGATATGCCCTAAGCTCTTGTGATCCGAGAAGACTTTGAACTTTTCCCCGAACAGATAATGCCTCCATATCTTCAACGCATGAACTATTGCCGCTAGCTCTAGGTCATGAGTCGGATAATTCTTTTCGTGAATCTTCAGTTGTCGCGAAGCATATGCGATAACCTTTCCGTCTTGCATTAAGACGCAACCCAAACCTTCCTTCGAAGCATCGCAATACACTTGATAACCCTTCCCTTGCTCGGGAATAACTAGTATGGGGGAACTAGTCAACCGTTTCTTGAGCTTTAGGAAAGCTTTCTCGCAAGCCTCACTCCACACGAACTTCACCCCTTTCTTGGTAAGGTAAGTCATTGGAGTCGCTAACTTAGAGAAATCCTTAACGAACCGTCGATAGTATCCCGCTAAACCCAAGAAACTTCGAATCTAGAACACATTCTTCGGTTGTGCCCATTTCGAAACTGCCTCAATTTTCGTCGTGTCAACCTTTACCCCTTCTTCCGAGATCACATGTCCCAAAAATTTCACCTCATTTAGCCAAAATTCACATTTGCTAAATTTTCCGTAAAGTTGGTGCTCTCTCAACGTGAGCAACGCTAAATGGAGATGGTCCTCGTGTTCCTCTTTTGAACTCGAGTAAATCAAGATATCGTCACGAAGACCACTACGAACTTGTCGAGATACTCCTTAAATATCCGGTTCATTAATTCCATAAATGCCGCCGGCGCATTAGTTAACCCGAATGGCATGACCACAAACTCATAGTGACCATACCGAGTCCTAAAGGCCATTTTCAAAATATCCTCATCTTTCACTCTCAATTGGTGATAGCCTGATCGTAAGTCAATTTTTGAAAAGAACGTTGCTCCCTTCAGTTGGTCAAACAAATCGTCAATTCGAGGTAGTGGGTACTTATTCTTAATAGTCACCCTATTTAGCTTTCGATAGTCGATGCACATCCTCATCGATCCATCCTTTTTTTGCACAAATAAGGTCGGTGCCGCCCACGGTGACGTACTCCGCCTAATATACCCCTTCTCTAGCAGTTCTTCTAACTGCTTACTTAACTCTTTTAACTCAGCAGGTGCCAATCGGTACGGGGAAATGGCTATGGGTGCCGTTCCTGGTACCAAATCGATAGAAAAATCTAACTCTCTTTTCGGTGGTAACCCAGGTAGATCCTTCGGAAACACATCTCTAAAATCGTCCACTACGTGTGGCCACATTTACACTTCCTCGTCGTTATCCACTATCAAGAGACTAGCCAAAAGACAAGACAGGTTGCCCATAGCCCACTTGGAATAATAAGGAATAGAAGAAAGGGTAGCGTCCCTTTCTCCATGAAAGAACACTTCATCTCCGGATGAAGTCGTAAGGAAAATTTTTCGTCGAACACAGTCGATGAAAGAGTTGAAATGAACCAACCAGTCCATTCCAAGTATCAGGTCGAATCCCAACATCTCTATAACAACTAAATCATATATAAATAAGTGGTCCGCGACCACCATCTCACAAGACCGACACACTCGGTCCAACACAACTCGACCCCCAACAGGAGTCTCTACAACGATCGGGTTCTCTAGAATCCGTATTTCTAACGACAAAGACTCAACTAGATTTCTAGATATAAAAGAACGCGAAGCCCCCGTATCGAAAAGAACATGTGCCCAAGATGAGCACACAAGAACCATACCTTGTACATTTGCCGGATCTCCTTGGTTTGACAACTGTGGCAAGGGGAATAGACGAGCTTGAACTGGTGGGTTTCCTTGCGGTCCTCGATTTCCCCCATGATTACTTCGGTTTCCCTGGCCTTGATAGCCTCCTCGGTAGTTCCCACGGTTCCCCCCTCCTTGGTGGTTACCTCGAAACCCTCCCCCTTGGTTCCCAGGTATTTGGTGTTGTGGCACAAATTCCGGTCCTCTTGGTGGTGGTGGTGGTAACCTTGGTTGGTTAAAAGGCCGGTTGGTGTCGATTCTTCCTTGTCCCAAGGTACAATCTCTTGCCGTATGTCCAAACCGGTTGCATGTCCTACATAGGACTCTAGGGCACTCGTATTGTCGATGGTTCACATCTCCACAAGTAAAACACGCTCTCTTCATTATGGTGTTTGTTGGTAGTGGGTTGAAACCCCTATCTCCCCTTCCCTGTTATTGAAACCGCGAATTATTCGCCATATCCCAAGTCCGCTTCTTCTCTTCCCTCGGAGCATTTCCTGTTTTCGATTTCTCTAAAATTCTCTTGTTATGGAGTAGAGCTCCCTCCCCAGCTTGAGTCGATTTTACCAACTCATTATAGTTGACATGGCGAGCCGATGCCAATTGCAAAGAGATGGTCGGATTCAGCCCCTTCATGAATCTCCTACATTTTTCTACATCCCCTAGAACCGAGTCTGGTGCATACCTCGAGAGTGAGGTAAACTTTAGCTGGTATGCTTGAACGGTCATACCCCCTTGATATAGTTCATCGAACCGCCTCCTCATTTCATCCTTATAAGAGTCGGGAAGAAACTGTCGATTGAACAATTCGATGAATTCATTCCAGTCGATGTTGGTTAAGTCGTAAGTATCCACGATCCCTAACCACCACTTTCGTGCTTCACCCTTTAGGTGAAACTGGGCCATATTCACCCGTTGTTCCCCATTAACTATCCTCGCTGCCGATAGGTATTTCTCCATTTCGTCCACCCATCCCTCAGCTATGGATGGTTCACCTACCCCATCGAAGGTCGGAGCCCCCAATCGGGTGAAGTTAAGCAATCCATTGTTGCTTGAACTCCCAACTTGTGCATTCTGCACCATCATTTGCACCACCTTCTGAAGGTCGGTCATCACTTGATTAGCATTAACCGTTTCCGGTTCAGGTGCAAAAGTCTCTTCTTCTTCCACATTCACTTCCTCATATTCATTCTCAACCTCGGGTTGCTCAGGTGGTGGGGCATTAGTGTTACCTCTTCCCCCACGACCTCTAGCAGCCCTTCCCCCTCTAGTTGCTCCCCGCCCCCTTGGATCTCTTCTTCCTCTTCCATTTGTCCTACCTCGGGTGGCTGCACCGCTTGACGGTGATGTGCCCCCGCGTGTAGCTGGTCCCCTTCCACTAGTCCTTGTGGTAATTGCCATTACTACAACAGGTTAAACAGACACTTTAGTTGTCTTACTCGACACTACTATCCATACATGTATAACCATACATGATAAAAGCTCGTTCTACATGTTAATCACTTTACCAAGCTTCCTAAGGTTCAATAACCGATTTTTACGACTTCTCAATTTCGATGATATAACGCTTTGACTTTTCCAAAAATAGAAACTGAAAATTCCGAAATGCCAGAAAGATATAGTACTGAAAAACGAAGCCAACGGTTCAAGCGGAACTAGAATCGGAGTTAAAACGAATGAGTTACGAGCGTTTGAAGTATAGCAGAAAAACCGCGAAATTACCAGAATTCGACCGGTCGTTTTGTCCAACGACCGATCATTTTTTGGTCCAGTAGGGTCTGAAAAAATTCTGAAGAATTTCGACCGATCGTTTTGGGCAACGACCGATCATTTTTTTGGTCCAGTAGGGTCTGAAAAAATTCTGAAGAATTTCGACCGATCGTTTTGGGCAACGACCGATCTTTTTTGGTCCAGTAGGGTCTGAAAAATTTTTGAAGAATTTCGACCGATCGTTTTGGGCCACGACCGATCGTTTTTTATCAAAAACTGACCAGTAGAGTCCGAAGAAATTTAACCGATCCTTTTGACAGACGACCGATCGTTTTACTGCAGAAAACTATCGACACAAAAACATAAAATTCCTCAATGCTTATGTATTCTATTCATGAAACATATCACACAACATCATTCTAATCCATAACATTTATACGAACAACATCGATTCGCATATAATATTCATTAACACACAAGTTAATAATTTAGGAAACACATTACGTAAAATCATCAACTTCACAATTCTCGCACTTTAATACATCGTTACTACTTGACATACAACTTACACCTTATACACACTATATCAATTTACATACGCATACAATCAACACAAAAATGCGAGAGATAACCCATCACGATACGTTATCCTAAAGCACCCGAGCGTCCTCGCATACTCTAGAGTTTCACATCGCTAAGGTATTCCTTCACACATACCGACGAAAGGTCTATTCACTAGTTTGGCGAGCCGGGATCAACAAGCGTCCTCATTGTCCCCAACTTGCCTCACATGTGAACTTTACTTTCATCAACTACTACTAAGTTCTATCTACATGTCTTAAGCTAAATGCAATCCCCCGTTTTAGAAAAAGTTTGAATTTTTGGAAATTTTTTTATTTGTACAAATGATACGATGGATCTTGGTCCAATGGTTACCCATCTTCCCGTCGTCCCAAAGTATACATGAACCTCTGATACCAACTTGTCACGCCCCAAAATCCATAAACACGGATATCGAGACATGACCTTTTTGAAAAAAAGAAAAGAGAATCTGTTGGTACGAAATTAAAAAATTTTAAAAAGAAAAGACTAGCGAGCTAAAGGAAAGTTTAAACAAATAAATATAGAATTCGCCAAACGCGGCTACATGACCAAATAGTTTTGACAACATATAAAAATTACCAAACGAAAGTAAATTGCCCATAGGCTACAACCTCAAGATAAAATCTAAGTGAAAAGGAAATGAAAGCCCGAGCCCACGTGATGTATTGCCATAGCTTCTAACCGAACGTCTCAACCTAAAATGTACCTGAAATATAAAATTGTAACGGTGAGTCTCACGCACATAACTAGACGGGACGGCACCACAAATACCGTCACTCCATCCCAAGTATGCAAGAGCTCACAAATTCTACAACTATGATAATCGACGTATAAAAGGAAATATAATAACATTCTACAACTACGATAATCGACGTATAAAAGGGAATATAATAACATTCTACAACAGGATAAATTAAATAACGTCTACATAAATCTATAGCAAACATGGACCTCTCGTGCCACCTACCCCAGTTCGTAAGGTAGGTCATTTCCTATCCCCTCGGCCGTCTTCTGTCCCCGGAATTAGGAAGAGACAGAGACCATTGCTAACATAAAAGTAGATTTAAAGTGCGCACTTGGACGTCTCATGCCACTCGTCCCAGTCCGTAAGACGAGTCATTCCCTATCCCCACGGCCGTCTTCTGTCCCCGGAATTAGGAAGAGACAGAGACCATTGCTAACAGAAAAATAAATAGAGTGCACATTAGGACCTCTCATGCCACTCGCCCCAGTCCGTAAGACGAGTCATTCCCTATTCCCACGGCCATCTTCTGTCCCCGAAATTAGGAAGAGACAGAAACCATTGCTAATGTATCAATATTAAGGCCTCGGCCAATAATATTATACTATTTATATAACACAATCTCATACATATCAATATTAAGGCCTCGGCCTATAATGTTATACTATTCAAATAACAATCTCATACGTCACGTAACGTAATACAACATAATCCAAAAGCATAGGTGCTAGATTCACAACTAACCAAACAAGTCTAATCAACATAAAAACTCATTCAGGCATTTTAACAAACACCTTGTATACGCAATATAAAACACATCTTTATTCAACAATAATTTACCCAATTCTATCAACAACCATAATAATACATAATCAATGCATATAACACGCAACCCATTAATATTATCATTAATCCGAAATCAAGATACTAAATCCACAACTAATCCAAAATCAAAGAAGCAAATTAAAAATATAACAACTAACCCCAATTAACAATTTAAGAACATAATTAATATAAAAGGCAAAAACCCCCAATTTATACTAAACGTAAAACCTAATCCTAACATACATCCTCGTCTAGTTGCAATGGATAACCCCCGTTACCTTAGAGCGTAGAGGAGATGCTTTCGGTGAGAACCCACTAATAATGGTTTCCTCCTCTTCTTCTTCTTCTTCTCTTTTCTCTCTTTTTCTCTCTTTTCTTTGGGCTGATTTTTTTTTAGGTTTAAAGAATAGAAAAGTGGGCTGATTTTTAGGTATAGAAAAAACTGTTTTTACAAAGTTTGTGGAAGCGAACTATTTGGTCCCCAAAGTTCTAAAAGCTAACTTTTAATCAAAAATATTAATAAACTACTCAATAATAACAAATCTTTAGAAACAAATCTATTGGGTCCTTTTTATTTATAAAATTAGTAACAGGTTTTAAAAATAAAACTTTTCGGAAGAGTTTTGGTTTTTTGCTAAAAATTAGTCGAGTGACCGGTTTTTAGTAAAATTTGTATAAAACGTTTTTGGATAAATTAATACCTAATTAAAAACACTTATAAAAATACGGGATGTTACATCTAAAGCTGGTGAATTTCAATGCTCAAGTCGATATACGAGCATGTTCTCGATTTCAGATTCTCTCGAACTATTTCTCATTTCATATTTGCCTGAGAATAGATAAAAGTTCCAACGATGGCAATGGCATCTCCGAGTGCATTGACTGGCTGCACCGGAGTACTGAAAATAATGATAGAAGCCACTATGACCGATATCCTCTTCATTGTATTCCCAATGCTAAATGTCAATGGCGATATTTCGTTCAACGACATGTATGAGACTTGGTTGTAAAGTTGATAGAATAAACTCTGTGCTACCACCCACCTTTACACATACACAAGTAAAACATAAACTGATTTAGCTCACATTTGCATTGTGCAAGCTAAAAACGAAAAACTCATAAAAAGGAAAAAAAGAGAATTTTGTTCTTGCCATACAAAATTGGATCCGATTTGAGCGACAGCTTTGTTCCATCCTATGGTCCACTTGAGGGCCCTCATCTGCGATTGCAAATGGGGTTAAGATTAAAAGAGACATCATAGATAAGCAAGCATAGTAGTTCATTCCTCCAACATATTTTCCCCCTTTCATTCCCTTCTTTGAGAATATGTTTCGAAAAACAAATGCCAAATTCGAGATCATCACCCCCATGAAACCTGAATCGGGTTATTATTATTATTTTTGTAGAGATCAGGTTTTCCTCTTCTTAGCATTAAGAAAATGAGCAAATCACAATAATTGTTCTTTTGTCTTACAAATGAGGTTGAGGTTGAGCTCGGTGACTGCAGCAAGTGCACATCCTCCGATGATAGGCACGAGAGAAAAGTACACTGGAATCGGGAAATTATCACTTAATAGAAACCTCGAAACAAGAATGCTAAAAGCGGGCTCACTACTCTTGATTATATGAGTGAATGAAACTGTGACTTTTGACATGCTCACTGTCGCAGCTACATGTCCAATTGTAAGCGCCAATGCAGCCTGTAAGAAAAAAGATATCAAAAATATATCAAATTCTCACTTCTACCTCCTTTAGATAAAGTGACACTACATATATTACAAGTAGAGATGGCAATTTCGTGGGTTTCTATTTGGGTCGGATCTGTTTTAAATGTTTAAAAATGCAACTTAAAAAGTGTAAGTTAACATTCTCCCACTTGTATCTCTATCATATATATTAAACCATCTCTCATATAATAATAGAGAACATACATTTAAATTCGTAAAAGTGCAAGCTAAAAAGTGTAATTTAACACCCTCTCTCATATAAATTAAATTCTCTCTTTTATAATTTAAATGGGTAAAAGTGCAATTTAAAACTCTCTCCCTCATCTTTCTCATATATATTAAACTCTTTCTTTTATATTATTTTTATATTATATTTCTAAATCAAATGATTTTTTACTCTACCTAACAAATTTTCTTTGAAATTTTTGACATTTATGAGATTTATTTTTTAAAAGGGAGAAAAATATTTTTTAAAGATGGGTCAAATGAGTCCGGTCGGGTCAAATGGATAAAAGTGTGACTTTGTCCTCGGATCGGGTCGGGTTGAAACCCGCAAAATTTCCATCCCTAACTTAAGTTGTCATATTTCTCCCAAAAAAATCAAGATCCTGAATAAACTCTTTTACGTGGCAAGGAAAACTAATTCTGGGTCTGGTCTCCAATTTCATATATAAAATGGGTTTTGATTAAAAAACATATCGTAAGGAAAACCAAAAAGCAAATTGAACGAGTCTTAATAAAATTACACTTTTATGGATTATATATAAATTTGATTTTTATTACTTATTAATGGTGATAAATTTAATGTGTGTTAAACAGTTAAGAAAAGTCTACAATTTTGATTTTATTTCTTATAAACACTGAGCAACCTTTTGACTGTCATATTGAACAACCTTTTGATGCACACTTTATGTGTTAGTCTAAATGCATGATAGATGCATTTGTTGCGAAATTATATATTAATAAGTGAATATTGTTTGTTTTGAAATTAAAAGTCCTATTTATGTATAAAAGTATCAACTGCGAATTTTTTTAAAATTAAAAGGAATATTCTTATTTATGTATAAAAGTGTGCTAGATTTACACGTCCCAAAATAGAATTCTATTCCATCGGAGATTCAAGGACAATTGTTAATGGAGCTCGTTATGAGGCTTAAAATAATCATGTGTGGTATTAATTAAAAAAGTACTCCAAATTAATTTGTAAGTCTACTTGTCGGTTATAATAGGAGGACTTCAATTTGAGCCGAATCCATTGTCGTGCTTTTCATTTTTATCTCCAAAATGAAAAATGACAAAAAAATAAATAAATAGGAACATGCGACGTATTTGCAGGGATATATATATTGGTTCTGGTGTATCGCAGTTTTCTGTATGAATTTTATAATGTTTTGTGTTTTATCTATTTTTAGTTATTGATTTTAGTTTTGTAGTAGTTTGCCATTTTCGGTTTGAATACGAATATGGAACTAAGAATTTGGTTTTGCATTAGTTCTTACAAAAAGCCGAGTTATTTGCAATCTATTTTAACCTTATCTAATTTCCCATAAAGCATGATAAGTTTGGTAGAGTTTCTGAACTAAATTTGATTCGGAACTAGTGCTTCTTTCAACCTCAAAGAAGCTGACTTATTTACTTACGAGCTACAATAAAGCCAGGTCAATTTATTACCTGTTAGATATAGTCAACAGTAAGATAATGAATACCAGCTTCGAAGCGTCTTATACATGTCACAGGTCATTGTGGGAGAGAAATTAAAAAAGAGGTTTTCGCTATTATATTTTTGTTGTTAAATTGCGATAATAACTAAATTTATTTTGCAGAAACAAATTATTATGAGCTTCTCAGCATGTCAAAAGGTGCAAGGCGGGAAGAGACTAAGAAGGCTTTCCACTTGGTTAGTACAATTTTCATATGCTAATTGGATGTCCGAGCGTAAAAAATGAGCATCTTAACTCCGTCAATGTACACTTTCTCTTTGAATTTTTTTACTGTTTTCTCGCAGTGAAGTGCTTTCTCTGGTCTCACAGAACTTAATTACAATCTTCATCGCCAATCTCCGCCTATTTGATCACTGATTAGGTACCCATCACTTACATTGCTGTTTTTAGTTGATATACTCGTGGTCATAGCTGATATACTTGAGTTCATGTGGCGATTATTGTTTTTTTTCATAAAAACTCAGATGGTTCTCTGTGGGTGTGGGCCGTGTGGCTCAGTTTTTAAACTCGCACCATTGTTTCTTAAATAATGTGTCAGAGTCATATGTCTAGTTGCAGACTTCTCCTATTTGTTTTGAAACAATATAAATTTTTATGTTAAGATAATATAGTTCCATTTTTTTAGTTTTTTACAATTTTTGAATTTAAGAAATTCAGTTTGCAAGCAGGCTACCAAAACCTCCAACCATTTATAGTTTAACTAAACGAACTCAAAAGAAAAAATCAAGCAAACTCTTACTTTCGTTTGTCGATTGTTTTTTTTTTAAAATAGGTGCAAAATGGCTTTGATTTTTGAGTGTGTCGGGTCTCTTGAAGACGGCTCTTGTTCTTTTTATAAGTATATAGAAATCTTTTGTTTTGTACATGATGATGAAACTAGTAGTTTTCTTGTGTTTTTGAGCCAATACGGTTTAGTGAAAAGATATCAATCACATCATTGTGGACTGTAAACGAATTCCTCGATCAATATATCGGTTCCTGGTTGTGTAATATAATAACTAGTGTTATTACATTACATGTCGATACACAGAAGATAATTTGATGTGTCTTGTTTTGAATTTTGAAGGCTGCAGAGTATCTTGCGCTCATGGCTAGCCTACTTTCCTAGTTCGTCATCAAGCTTCCTTTGATTCATCTTCATTGTAATCAACAACATGTTATAGCTAGTGTTTTTTCTTTTGTTCTATGTACACATATTTATTATTGGAGAATGTTAATAGTGATTACTCTTGTAATGAATATGTTAATACATTTTATTTTTATAAATGTATATGACGAATTTATTATAATTGTGTGTTGAATGATTCTAACAATTAAAAGTTAATTTAATTTATTTATTTGTAATATATATGAATGAAATTGAATTTAAATTTTATAACCGTTATTTTCATTTGCAAGAAAAATTGATTATGTATTTACAACTGCAGAGATTTGAATAAGCAACTTCCAATGTTGAAATTGCAATGATTTTTTTCCACATTTGGCAACACTTTATTTCTCTAATGCAACAAATTTAGTTAAAAATCAACAACGAAATTGTAACCTTTTAACAACGAAAAAATTAATGGATTGACAACATCTTATTTTCATTTGGCAACAATATTATTTTGAAATTGCAACATAGCTTTTTGTTGCAAAATAATTATTTTAAGCAACGATTCTTCAATCTGTTGTTAGAAACTTTCAGTTATTGGACCCAAATCGGACTAGGCAAGTTATTGGACCCAAATCGGACTTCGAGAAACAAGTGCTTGCTAACGTGCCGAGTTCAGCAATGGATGAATTGGTCATTATGACCCAAAGCCTTGAACCCTTGTGGATCCCCGTTTCTATTGACGAGTACACTACTTACTTACTCAACGAAGAAGAGTATTCTTGGATTTTTTTTAGAGGTTGGTCAAGGAGACATGGGTTTAGATCAGAAGGCACTCTTGATTCAGCTATCGTTAAGACAAACCATATTAACATTATTACTGCTCTCATGAATGTTGTAAGTATCTACTTTTGGTTATGTAAAATAAGTAAATGGTAAATCTTATCTAAATCATTTTTACAAGAAACTAAAAAGTTAAGCATTTTCGTGTAGAAAAATGTAAGCTTTTCAGCATAGCATTTTTGAGATTAAAATCAAGCTTTTGAGATTTGAAGAGCACTCTTTGAAAACAAAGGATAAACTTTCAAGTCATTTAATAGCTTTTGTGCAACAGAGCAAATATAATGATGGAGCCGCGTTTTGGAAAACATGAAAACGATAATTGATTTTATAATGTAGCCATGGCTCAGAGGACCTTGAGTAATTAAAACAGCTTTTTTCAAGGTCATGAATCATATTATGATTTTTTAATGAATATTAGAATCAATGGGCGAATCTCTTTTGTGCAATCGTGGCAAAAGCTATACCGCTTGAGATGTTGGCGACAGGGCATGATGGAAGCTACGATCACTACAAAATAATATTTGATTTAGTGAGAGTCAAAAGCTGTCACAAGCCTGTCGCTAATTTAAAAAGTTATCACAAATATGTCGCAAATTGACTAAACTGTCACAAAGCCGTCACAAAAACCGTCGCTAATAAGCTCGTAACAAAAAATACCGTCATTAATCCTGTCGCTATTTGGACATTTTTTTTGTAGTGGATGGAGCCTTACAGCTGGTAATTAAGATAGAAGTGCATGATGTTCTCATAGAAAGTACATATGATTTTCCTCACAATTTTATTACAAGACGTACTTTTTTATTTTCTCAAGGTACATGCAGAGTATCAGATAATGACACCTCTCGTCCCAACTCGGGAGACGACTTTGGTAAGGTATTGCAAGCAGCGGGACGAAGGAATTTGGGTTGTGGTCGATGTTTCCTTGGACGAAATGGAAGATGATTCTATAATAAGATTCCAAAAGCGAGCTTCTGGATGTGTAATTGAGCAATTGCCTAACGGATACTCTAAGGTAAGAAAGAAAACATGCTTGAGTAATTGTCACTCTTCTAATTTATACAATAATACCTAAAGAAAATCAGCGTTCTTTAATAATATGGACATGGTTCAAAGTGTTATATTCATTTTGGTACAATTTTAAAACTAGAGTCTGATTCATCCTATTGTTGCTCAGATAACTTGGATGGAGCATGTTGAGGTGGAGGATAAGGAGAACAACAGTATATACAGATCTGTAATTTGCTCAGGAGTCGCATTTGGGGCAAA
The DNA here is from genome assembly GCA_963682055.1 of Primula veris. NCBI lineage: Eukaryota > Viridiplantae > Streptophyta > Magnoliopsida > Ericales > Primulaceae > Primula > Primula veris. The sequence goes on along the minus strand of OY821742.1, from coordinate 7,604,774 downwards.
AAATTGGCTTTCCATTCTTAATGGGCAATTTGAACACTTTTCTTGTTGCAGTGCAATGGGTATTCCTTTTAATAAAGTGAGCAATATCGGTAAGTGTTAATACCCAATTAGTACCATGGGGTTTAAGAAAGTAGCGATTACTACCCCGCCGTTTTTTAAATGTCCAATTCAGTACCTGAACATTAATGTTTGAAGCAATTTAGTCCAATTCCGCAAAAAATGATGATGTTATCGCTGGCACGTCATTAATTTCTTTTAGTCTAGTAGGCAAATCTGTCATTTGGCCAATATATGTATTTGCAAAAGATAAAATAAAATAAAAATGTACTTATACACTAATACATACATTCAAACATACATACAGATACAGATACATATACACATTACACACACAAATATATCCCAAGGTAAGCTTGTCTCTAATACTAATTGGGTATTATACTTATCGGTAATTTCCATATGAGTTTAGTTGATTAAATGCTGCGTCACGATAACTGGTAACGCAAAGCTAAGCTTGTCAAAAATCTTTCAAATCCTCGAAACTTAGAGTAATGACTTGATACAATTCGAATTATTGAAAATTACCATTTAGTAACCAAAGAAGGACTTGCTTTTTATTTAGCCATAGGGAAAAACTCGTTTCCCATTTTATGTTACTTTTGATGTCATTCATTTAATAACTTAAGTTCACATTGACATAGTGTTCAGTGAATCGATTTCATTTTTTATCGCCATAAACTGATTTTCTGTTGAGATATTGTTTAATGATCTGGTTTTGCTTTTAATGGTCATAAACCCCAACAATTAAGTTATAAAGTTGCATTTTTTTCTTTTCTTTTTCTAAAATCTTATTTAGGAAAGTTTTGAAGCTGAATATTAAACAGTAAGTAAGTGTAAAATTTGTCCCAAAGGGAGACTTCCCTAAGCATACACATAAAACTGAAAATATAGTTGATATACGACTATTTTTGTATACAGAAGGAAGGAAAAGCTTATCGAAGATGGCTGAAAGAATGGTGACATCCTTTTTTAATAGGGTGGGAGCCTCTACTGCTAACCGTTGGAAAACACTTTCTCATATTGGACCTGATGAAGTAAAGGTGGTGACCCACAAAAGCGTCAACGAACAAGGTTGCCATAATGGCATTGTCATCACTGTTGCAACCTCTATCTGCCTTCCTACTGCAGCAAGGAGAGTTTTCAATTTTTTCTTTGATCAGAACAACCGACCTAAGGTGAATTTTCTCATTTCAGCTTCTTCTTTTGAATGAACTATATGAGAAGCTAGGGTCCTAAGTTTTACGATCGCGTTGATATTCCTATGAGTTAGACTAAGCTTTTCGCACTACCTACAAGTATGTATACTAAGGCCTCGTTTGGTTAGTCCCAAACTAACAATCCAGACAGATGCTGAGTATGTTTTGAAAATATGGTCGAATAAATAGTCCTCGACTATTAATATCAAACCTTCGACGATCATTTGATTTCCTACTTTCATTTATGGTCCCGTCCTTCATTATCCAAACAAACATAGGTCTTGTGGACCCCATATAGTGTCAGTCCCATGACCAAGTACTCCAACAAAACAAATCCTAAGTATTATCTGATGCAAGTATTGAGAAAGTAGTTTATAAATTTTCATTTACATCTTTGGGTATTGTGCTTATGTTTCCCTATCCAAGGGTTTCTTTAATGAATAATTCGATACCATAATTTATAACTGAGAATACTCCGATTTTTTTATTATTGTCTAGATAAGCGTGCATATTGTTATTAACCTTTCGAATGTATGTCGGTTTGTAAAATACAGTGGGACATCCTTACCAATGGTGCAAATATATATCAAATGGCGAACATGACTACTGGAGAGCTAGCTGGAAATTCCATTAAGTTGAGCCGCGTAAACGTAAGTTGGATAAGCTTCACTTACATACCAACACTATAATGTTTAGCGTTAACATAATTTCGAATTTATTAAGGAAAACCTATATTTCTTAAGAATATGTACAAATCAATGTAGCATCATTGAGAACCATCGAGTATCAAATGATAAACAGAAAGAGGAAAAGAGTCGGTAAGATTGAACATTATTGCGCATCCATACCAAATATTAAAAAATGATTTTCAACCTTGGGTTTTCTTTAATCAAAAGTCCCAGAATTTGTACTAAATGTATATTTCCCCCTATAAATTAACCATTTTTTGTCATATAAACTAATCTAGGGTATGTCAGAGAATCCGAACAGTATGCTGCTCCTTCAAGAGAGTTTTGCTTACCCAACAGGGTTCTTCATTGTCTACTCACCCATTGATCCTAGTGCTATGACCGGGGTGATAGACGGTGGAGACACAAATGGAGTTCCTTTGCTACCTTCAGGATTTGCTATCCTTCCCGATTATTCTGGTGGGTCGTTGCTCACGCTTACGTTACAGGTCCTGGCCGACTCACCCATTGGATCCTAGCTATCACTTTTTGATTTGACGACTGTGAACAACCTCATGTCTGGCACTCTAGATAGGATCAGGGCCTTTTTTGGGGTGCCATCTAATATTGGTAAGTTTAGAATCTTAGACTACATTGAAAAAGTTAGCTAGAAAGACATGGGATAGGATCAGGATAAAAAACATTTGACACAAACTGAGTATTTCCCCCTTAAAAAGATACACGTTTAATCTAGAGCTAAGAGACTAAGATGAGCTAGCATTTGGTATGAATTTCAACCTCATGCTTTGTCTAGATTTAAGGGTTGTCAAGGACCGATTTTCTGGAAATTGGATAATAGTTTTAAGATTTATGACACGTTATGCTAGTTTGGCCTCTATGTTGCAAAGATTTTTGCTACAAAAATTGTGTAATTGAACATGAAATTTATCAAAAGCTTAAACAAATAATTTATTGATAAAATGAAACTATTTTCTGAATTTTAATTTATTTTGTATATCATTAATGGAATAAAAATATACCTTTTTTTTAATATTGGAATAACTATTAGAAAAAAGTCCACAAGAAAAAAAAAACATATTACTAGCTAGATCGTTTTTTTGCCAATTTTTTAATATTCAGCTAGCAAAATAATTAATTGTTAAGTAAATGTCGTACATATTTTTTTTAGTATTTGATTGCCAAACCAATTCTAATAATAAAATAAATTTTAGGCGCAAAAATGTCTTCTGGTTTGAGGCTTCCAAGTGGCCAGGTTGACGAGAATGAAGGTGAATTCCAATCTCCATCATCACGTACAATCAGAGGACATCAGGTTAAATCTGCTAATAATTTTTAAATTCCCGCGTATGCATTTTCTCTAGAAAATTTCATGTAACATCTATATATATGTCATATTAATTTTTTATCACCCGTAATGTTAAATTTATTGCATTTAATTTTCATAGTAAGTTTGAAGATTGATTCACAAAACTTCTTATTTGATGCTACTTTATACATTGTGACCATGGAAGTACATGTATTTAAGGTATACGACAAAACGAATACATATTTGACAAAAGTAATAGCCTTTATTTCATTGAGCATTTATTTTCAGTTTTGTCTTTTTAAAGAAAAAATATCATCTCATTGTCGGATTATATTATTAAAAGATGGTACGAAGACTTCGGTCGAGTGGAACCATTGTGTGCTTACATATACAATAATTGCGTAACAAATTTGCAATGTCAATTAAGATTATAAATTGATACATGTTTCCACAACATTTCAAGCCTTACATGATAATAGAAAGTTTTTAATATGATTATTCCCTTTTGTTGTCATTAATGATCCATCAATTTCTTCATTTTATAGCGCTAATAAATTTAACTTAAACTGTAACATCCCGAATTTTTATAAGTAATTTTATTTATGATTTAATTTATCCAAAAACGTTTTATTCAAATTTTACCAAAAACCGGTCACTCGACTAATTTTTAGCCAAAAACCGAAACTCTTCCGAAAAACTTTATTTTAAAAACCTGTTACTAATTTTACTAATAAAAATGACCCAATAGATTTGTTTCTAAAGATTTGTTATTTTTGAGTAGTAAAACAATAATTTGGATTAAAAGTTAGCTTTTAGAACTTTGGGGACCAAATAGTTCGCTTCCACAAACTTTGTAAAAACAGTTTTTTCTAAACCTAAAATCAGCCCACTTTTCAATGCTTTAAAACCTAAAAATCAGCCAAGAGAGAAAAGAGAGAAAAAGAGAGAAAAAGAGAGAAAAGAGAAGAAGAAGAAGAAGAGGAAGCCACCATTAGCGGGTTCATACCGGAAGCATCTCCACTACGCTCTAAGGTAACGGGGGTTATCCATAGCGACTAGACGATGGTGTATGTTAGGATTAGGTTTTACATTCATTATAAATTGGGGGTTTTTGCCTTTTATATTATTTATGTTCTTAAATTGATAATTGGGGTTTAGTTGTTGTATTTTTAATTCCATTAATTGAATTGTAGAATTTGAGACTTGAGACTAATTAATTTCGAATTAATGAGATTATGGATGGGTTTGCATGTTTTAAGCGTTGATTATGAGTTATTATGGTTTTTGATAGAATTGGGTAAATTATTGTTGAATATAGATGGATTGTAGTTTATGCATACAAGGTGTTTGTTAAAATTTCTGAATGGGTTTTTATGTCGTTGAAGTGATTGGCTAGTTGTGAATCTAGCATCTATGATTATGGTTTATGTTGTATTACGTTAAGTGACGTATGAGTTATGTTAGTTGAATAGTATAATATTATTGGCCGAGGCCTTAATATTTATACGTATGAGATGGTGTTATTTGAATGATTTTATATTATTGGCCGAGGCCTTGTGATTTAGTTGTAGTGGCAATGGTCTCTGTCTCTCCCTAATTCCGGGGGCATAAGACGGCCGAAGGGATAGGGAATGACTCGTCTTACGGACTGGGACGAGTGGCGTGAGAGGTCCAAGTGCGCACTATAAATCTACTTTTATGTTGCAATGGTCTATGTCTCTCCCTAATTCCGGGGACATAAGACGGCCGAAGGGATAGGGAATGACCTACCTTACGGACTGGGGTAGGTGGCGTGAGAGGTCCATGTATGCTATAGTTGTGTGTTGATGTTATTTAATTTATTTAATTTATCGTAGTTGTAGAATGTCATTACATTTCTCTTTATACGTCGATTATCGTAGTTGTAGAATTTGTGAGCTCTTGCATTTATGGGATGGAGTGACGGTATTTGTGGTGCCGTCCCGTCTAGTTATGTGCGTGGGACTCACCGTTACAATTTTGTATTTCAGGTACAACTTAGGTTGAGGCGTATGGTTAAGAGCTTTAGCAAGGCATCACATGGGTTCGGGCTTTTGCTTTCTTTTTACTTAGATTGTTTTTGAGGTTGTAGCCTACGGGCAAATTCATTCGTTCGTTATTTTTAGCTTTTATAAATCCTGACTTGTAGCCGCGTTTGACAAACTTTTTATTTATCCGTTAATTGTTCTTTTAGCTCGTAAGTGTTTTCTTTTAAATTTTTTAATTTCGTACCAACATGTTCTACTTTCTTTTGTTTTAAAAAAAGGTCATGCCTCGATATTCGTTTTACGGATTTTGGGTCGTGACAAGTTGGTATCAGAGCTAACTAGGTTCTTGTATACTTTGGGACGACGGGAAGATGGGTAACCATTGGACCAAGATCCATCGTAGCTTTTTTCAAAAACTTTTTCCAAAAACTCAAACTTTTTCTAAAACGGGGGGTTGCATTTAGCTTAAGACATGTAGCTATAATTTAGTAGTAGTTGATGAAAGGAAAGTCCACATGTGAGGCAAGTTGGGGACAATGAGGACGCTCGTTGATCCTGGCTCGCCAAACTAGTGGGTAGACCTCTCGTCGGTATGTGTGAAGGAATACCTTAGCGATGTGGAATTCTAGAGTATGCGAGGACGCTCGGGTGCTTTAGGATAACGTATCGTGATGGGTTATCCCTCGCATTTTTGTGTTGATTGTATGCGTGTGTAGATTTATATGATGTGTATGAGGTATAAGTTTGCATACGTTTGTAGTAGCGTACTATTAGAGTGTGAAAATTGTGTTGTTGATGATTTTACGTAGTGCGTTTTCATATTATTAACTTGTGTGTTAATGAGCATTTTATGCGAATGGATGTTGATTGTAATAATGTTGTGGACTAAAATGATGTAGTTGCGTGCTATGTTCCTTGTAAGGGATTTACAAGTATTGAGTAATTTTACGCTTTTGTATCGATAAGTTTCTGCAGAAAAACGATCGGTCGAATTTTTCAGACCCTACTGGACCAAAAAACGATCGGTCCTTTCTTAAAACGATCGGTCGAATTTTTCAGACCCTACTGGACCAAAAAACGATCGGTCGTTTCTTAAAACGATCGGTCGAATTTTTCAGACCCTACTGGACCAAAAAACGACCGGTCGTTTTGTCAAAAACGATTGGTCGTTTTCTGGCAAATTTTGCGGTTTTTCGCTAAACTTCAAACGCTCGTAACTCCTTCGTTTTTACTCCGAATTTGATTCCGCTTGAAGCGTTGGCTTCGTATTTCAGTGCTCTATAATTATGAAACTTAGAAATCTTGATAAAATGATTACCATGAAAAACGAGCTTTTATCATGATTTACATGTTTTGTGATTATCACGTAATGTGCGGAATGTTGTATTGTATGATTAGCGGAATTTGATGCCTTTGCAAATTTGGTTAGATTTTATAAGTTCGAAAACATGAATGTTTAATTATGTTTTGTGAGGTCGTGTCCTAAATTCATTAGTTTTATAAGTCGTTTGTGCACTTATTTCTTCCTTACAACATGATTCTATTCTTTTAGACATTGACTATAAATTTTTCTTGGTTAGATTGTAAGCTAGTGTTTTATATATATGTTTCACATTTAGCAACTATTTTCCTTCACTCGATAGAATGATAACTGTGTACTTAGATATTTTAGGTTCTAACTTAATTGTCCCTACATGAAGAATCTCGTTTGATACTGTATAATGTAAGACTATACTATAATGTAAGAGTTAATTTAGTTGAGTTGGTTTGGTGTCCATATTTAAGAGGAATTACACACAGTTAATTTCATATGTACTAAATTCAAGGTCGATATAAGGGAATTTTAATAGATCTTATTTTTATAAGATTAACTATTGAAAACTTAAGAAATATTTCTAGTGTAGCATGCCCCTATACAAGTTGAAATGTTTGAGTTTGTAAACTATTATAGGTGAGACAAAGTTTTTAAAACATTTTCTTATTATGTAATGGTTTGTACGTTAATGAAGTCACTGGTTTGGTATATATAAATAAAAATGTAGTTAACTATTGCGGCGGTTTGTAACTAACAAACAAAAGTGCATGATAGGATATATTTATTTATTTTGAAGCTTTCGGCAACTATAAGAGAACCTCGATTATGGTTGTTTCTTCTAATTTTTGTAATTTAATCTTGTCCATGGATTACCTTTCAGTGCCGACTTTTAATTAGAGTTTCAATGAAATGATACGTTAGGTTATTTTCAATTCGTTTGACCACTGTAAAAGATGTTTAAGCTATAATTAGGATCCAAACTTGAGATTTAATTTGTGTTTACAGTGTTCTAATAATAAGTGAACTAGCATTATAGTTGTCCTAGTTATTTCAAGTAAATCTCTTTGGTCGGATTAGTTGCAAAGTTTCAACAGGTCTTGCACTTTGATTGAGAGCATGTATTACATGTGAATTTGGAGTGGTATTTTGGGACTATATATAAATTATTAGGTTTTGCGCTTCTTATTAATTAAAGATTGTTTTGTTTAAGAGAACATGGTATAAAGGGAGATTGGTATTATTTTTGGGTGGTGGTCTAGATGCTAAAACTGGATTGTTTGATAAATTAGAAACATAATGCAATCTTAGGTCGGTTAACACCATTATTATTATTATTTTATCAGAGCGTGCAGCGGAAACACATGAAATAGATATATATGTATAAGTAATAAATGTTTCGGAAAACGATATGGAAACAAGTTTTGGAATAGGTTTGGTTATCTTACGGTATCAATATCAATAATAGTTGCTTGGATTTGAACCATCCCAGAGGTTAATTATCAGTTCAAGGAAAAACATGGTAGAAACAAATTTATTTACTTATTTTTACCAATTAAAAGATTAGCGTACATCATGTGTTTTGCTTTCATGGTGTACACTTTGTTATTAGCATTGATGATGACTAAAATCAGAATTTGGACTAAGAATTATCTAGACAGGAGTTATAGAGTTTTGGAATTATGATTGATGAGAGTTATAGAATTTGGTAAGTAATGAGATAATAAACGATCGGAAGTGGTAAAAGTTTGACCTTAGGAATTTACGTTAGTATTTTTCCATCATAAATTTTCAAGTTTCACAAGGATAATGATGATATTATTATTAGTAATTTTAATCTCAAATGAGTTTCTAAGATACCTTTTATTATACTTCTTTTATATAGTTTATGCTACATGCACACACAAGTAACTGTTTTGGAGACCGGTTGATTAAAAAAAAAAAATTATGTGAGCTGATTTAATCACGTCAAAAAAAAAAGCATATATAATATTATTCGGAAACATTATCCTTTTTTTTTCTTTCAAGTTATTAAAGAAATAAAGTTTCGGGACGAAACTTCTTTAAGTGGTGGAGAGTTTAAAATCCCGCAATTTAATTTTTTTTTATTTTTGTTTTATTTTGAATATTTATTCTTCTAAATAATTACTCATGTGACTATTTAGTTTTCATAAGTAAGAATACTAATGTTTAGTTGTTTAAGTGATTTAAGGACCTTACGGTTACATGTTATCAAAGCTATAGAGTTTTAAAGGATTTAAAGGTATTTAATTAAATTTACCATGGATTGATACGTGGTAGTACTTTTAGGGATTAGCCGGTAAGAATTGGGCCTAGTAATTATGTAATTTACTTCGGTTAGAAATATTGAAATGTATAAACGTATGATTAGGAATAATGGTGTAAGTTATAGGTCTTTGAATGCCTCACTAAGATAATTAATGACATGATTTGATTGTATTCATATATAAAACTGATGCCTTGCCTGAAGAGTAAATGTCAATTAAGAATAGTAAATATTATCTTGAGGTTTCTATAACGAGATGTTTGTATTTATTCCTATAACTACTATGCGTGGAATATTTAAGGAGAAATAATGTTACATGTATTCAAAGAGTTTCTGTTGCTAGTAAATTATTAAGGAGGTAACCTTGCATGAGAAATTGAGACGGAAGTAATAAATTGGTATAGAATTGTAGTATAAATGCTAAGCCAATTGTCATGCCATATACATGCCCCTATAATGAATTCTTCCTTGTTAATATAGATATATACACTAGTGCAAATAAAGAAAGAAAGCTAGGTAGCATTTCCCTGATTAGATTCTATACTCCTTTACTGTATTAAAATTATATGTATGTAACGAAAGTATACAAATATGAGAGAATTAAAGTCCTATGTTGAGCAAGGGAAAAGGTTTAGTGGAAAGCTAAGCACTAGATTATTCGTTGTAGAAATGTTTCTGTTCTTTCGGATTAATATTAGGTGAGTGGGTTTTGTCTTGCTATTATAAATATTCCGTTGCAACTTTTGATAATATTTTACAGGCTCATGAGTATTATTTTTCAAGTACTAATTATATATGGAAACCTTGTTTTTATATTGTTACGAAAACAAAGTGAATAAAAGAAAGAAAAGAATGAAAAAGAAGAAGTGATTTATATACAATGGATCTGTATAAAGAGAACTAGTTTGTATCTTATAAAGATAAATGTTATATACAGTGTATCTGTATAAGGTTTCTAAATTTATTATTTTATAATTTGCTTATGATTTGTATTTGGGACCATGAGAATAAGTACAACGGAGAATCCCGAATAAGGGGAAGAGGAAAGTGGAGTGACGTTGGCAACTAAACGAAAGAGTTTAGTTCTCAACGGTTAACTTAGCAATTGTACATAGTTTTGTTAAACGGAACGTTTTAAGGAATAGACCCAGCCGTCATGTTGTGGTGACCTTAATTACGTAGTGCACGTATGGTTTATACACCTTAGAAAAAGATCGACGGTAAAGAGATTGAGGAAGTCAATCGGGCTTGGTACTCTAAGATATACATGTTATCATTTTGCTTTTATCATAAAAAGAAAGAAAAAGATTTGGTTATTACTATTGCGATGGATTTAATTTTGATGAAAGAAAAGTGAAAAGTTTATTTATCTTTTATATTCAAGTAATTTCTAAATACTTATGCATTGGGAATTTTTATTAAACAAGTTATTATGTTCCAAGAAACTGAAAGGGAAAAATCTTATTTTCGACCCGTATAATATATTGTGAGGCTTCAGTTAAGTAGGGTTGATATCGAGTCAGTTTGAGGACCAGACAGACCTTTAAGATTATGTGTTAAATTCCGCTGTGATTACATTTTTAATTTTAGTTGTAAGAGATTAACTTCTTGTAATGAACATAATTTTCGAGATTCTATTTAATGAAACTTTTGCTAGAAATTTGAGCTAATTTAATGAGTTATTTAGCGAGTGTTTAATAATTATTTCATTTAGGCTTTGTTTAGCACGTGCCGCCACACGTGTTATTCAGCCGTGTGACACCCCCGAGTCTGGGTTGAGAGTTTATTTTATTAGAGTTTAGTTTGCTAGAAAGACCCGTACTTTGAGTCTTGGGGACGTTTTGGAGTTGTTGAGTAGTTGTCTTTTATCTTGTTTAATATTATATATAAGTGTTTACCTTATTTGAGATTCTTACATGTTGGTCATGTACTTGAGTTATGAATTGTGGAGTTGTTACGGGTTGTGAACCCTGCGTATTTTATTTTATTTTTATTATGACACGAGCGTTTAAATTCTTATGATCTTATTGTACGTTTATCATTTCTGGGTATAGTTGTTTAGAGAGAAAATTTCGGGACGAAATTCTTTTAAGGAGGGTTAGTTGTAACATCCCGAATTTTTATAAGTAATTTTATTTATGATTTAATTTATCCAAAAACTTTTTATTCAAATTTTACCAAAAACCGGTCACTCGACTAATTTTTAGCCAAAAACCGAAACTCTTCCGAAAAACTTTATTTTAAAAACCTGTTACTAATTTTACTAATAAAAAGGACCCAATAGATTTGTTTCTAAAGATTTGTTATTTTTGAGTAGTAAAACAATAATTTGGATTAAAAGTTAGCTTTTAGAACTTTGGGGACCAAATAGTTCGCTTCCACAAACTTTGTAAAAACAGTTTTTTCTAAACCTAAAATCAGCCCACTTTTCAATGCTTTAAAACCTAAAAATCAGCCAAGAGAGAAAAGAGAGAAAAAGAGAGAAAAAGAGAGAAAAGAGAAGAAGAAGAAGAAGAGGAAGCCACTATTAGCGGGTTCATACCGGAAGCATCTCCACTACGCTCTAAGGTAACGGGGGTTATCCATAGCGACTAGACGAGGGTGTATGTTAGGATTAGGTTTTACGTTCATTATAAATTGGGGGTTTTTGCCTTTTATATTATTTATGTTCTTAAATTGATAATTGGGGTTTAGTTGTTGTATTTTTAATTCCATTAATTGAATTGTAGAATTTGAGACTTGAGACTAATTAATTTCGAATTATTGAGATTATGGATGGGTTTGCATGTTTTAAGCGTTGATTATGAGTTATTATGGTTTTTGATAGAATTGGGTAAATTATTGTTGAATATAGATGGATTGTAGTTTATGCATACAAGGTGTTTGTTAAAATTTCTGAATGGGTTTTTATGTCGTTGAAGTGATTGGCTAGTTGTGAATCTAGCATCTATGATTATGGTTTATGTTGTATTACGTTAAGTGACGTATGAGTTATGTTAGTTGAATAGTATAATATTATTGGCCGAGGCCTTAATATTTATACGTATGAGATGGTGTTATTTGAATGATTTTATATTATTGGCCGAGGCCTTGTGATTTAGTTGTAGTGGCAATGGTCTCTGTCTCTCCCTAATTCCGGGGGCATAAGACGGCCGAAGGGATAGGGAATGACTCGTCTTACGGACTGGGACGAGTGGCGTGAGAGGTCCAAGTGCGCACTATAAATCTACTTTTATGTTGCAATGGTCTATGTCTCTCCCTAATTCCGGGGACATAAGACGGCCGAAGGGATAGGGAATGACCTACCTTACGGACTGGGGTAGGTGGCGTGAGAGGTCCATGTATGCTATAGTTGTGTGTTGATGTTATTTAATTTATTTAATTTATCGTAGTTGTAGAATGTCATTACATTTCTCTTTATACGTCGATTATCGTAGTTGTAGAATTTGTGAGCTCTTGCATTTATGGGATGGAGTGACGGTATTTGTGGTGCCGTCCCGTCTAGTTATGTGCGTGGGACTCACCGTTACAATTTTGTATTTCAGGTACAACTTAGGTTGAGGCGTATGGTTAAGAGCTTTAGCAAGGCATCACATGGGTTCGGGCTTTTGCTTTCTTTTTACTTAGATTGTTTTTGAGGTTGTAGCCTACGGGCAAATTCATTCGTTCGTTATTTTTAGCTTTTATAAATCCTGACTTGTAGCCGCGTTTGACAAACTTTTTATTTATCCGTTAATTGTTCTTTTAGCTCGTAAGTGTTTTCTTTTAAATTTTTTAATTTCGTACCAACATGTTCTACTTTCTTTTGTTTTAAAAAAAGGTCATGCCTCGATATTCGTTTTACGGATTTTGGGTCGTGACAAGTTGGTATCAGAGCTAACTAGGTTCTTGTATACTTTGGGACGACGGGAAGATGGGTAACCATTGGACCAAGATCCATCGTAGCTTTTTTCAAAAACTTTTTCCAAAAACTCAAACTTTTTCTAAAACGGGGGGTTGCATTTAGCTTAAGACATGTAGCTATAATTTAGTAGTAGTTGATGAAAGGAAAGTCCACATGTGAGGCAAGTTGGGGACAATGAGGACGCTCGTTGATCCTGGCTCGCCAAACTAGTGGGTAGACCTCTCGTCGGTATGTGTGAAGGAATACCTTAGCGATGTGGAATTCTAGAGTATGCGAGGACGCTCGGGTGCTTTAGGATAACGTATCGTGATGGGTTATCCCTCGCATTTTTGTGTTGATTGTATGCGTGTGTAGATTTATATGATGTGTATGAGGTATAAGTTTGCATACGTTTGTAGTAGCGTACTATTAGAGTGTGAAAATTGTGTTGTTGATGATTTTACGTAGTGCGTTTTCATATTATTAACTTGTGTGTTAATGAGCATTTTATGCGAATGGATGTTGATTGTAATAATGTTGTGGACTAAAATGATGTAGTTGCGTGCTATGTTCCTTGTAAGGGATTTACAAGTATTGAGTAATTTTACGCTTTTGTATCGATAAGTTTCTGCAGAAAAACGATCGGTCGAATTTTTCAGACCCTACTGGACCAAAAAACGATCGGTCCTTTCTTAAAACGATCGGTCGAATTTTTCAGACCCTACTGGACCAAAAAACGATCGGTCGTTTCTTAAAACGATCGGTCGAATTTTTCAGACCCTACTGGACCAAAAAACGACCGGTCGTTTTGTCAAAAACGATTGGTCGTTTTCTGGCAAATTTTGCGGTTTTTCGCTAAACTTCAAACGCTCGTAACTCCTTCGTTTTTACTCCGAATTTGATTCCGCTTGAAGCGTTGGCTTCGTATTTCAGTGCTCTATAATTATGAAACTTAGAAATCTTGATAAAATGATTACCATGAAAAACGAGCTTTTATCATGATTTACATGTTTTGTGATTATCACGTAATGTGCGGAATGTTGTATTGTATGATTAGCGGAATTTGATGCCTTTGCAAATTTGGTTAGATTTTATAAGTTCGAAAACATGAATGTTTAATTATGTTTTGTGAGGTCGTGTCCTAAATTCATTAGTTTTATAAGTCGTTTGTGCACTTATTTCTTCCTTACAACATGATTCTATTCTTTTAGACATTGACTATAAATTTTTCTTGGTTAGATTGTAAGCTAGTGTTTTATATATATGTTTCACATTTAGCAACTATTTTCCTTCACTCGATAGAATGATAACTGTGTACTTAGATATTTTAGGTTCTAACTTAATTGTCCCTACATGAAGAATCTCGTTTGATACTGTATAATGTAAGACTATACTATAATGTAAGAGTTAATTTAGTTGAGTTGGTTTGGTGTCCATATTTAAGAGGAATTACACACAGTTAATTTCATATGTACTAAATTCAAGGTCGATATAAGGGAATTTTAATAGATCTTATTTTTATAAGATTAACTATTGAAAACTTAAGAAATATTTCTAGTGTAGCATGCCCCTATACAAGTTGAAATGTTTGAGTTTGTAAACTATTATAGGTGAGACAAAGTTTTTAAAACATTTTCTTATTATGTAATGGTTTGTACGTTAATGAAGTCACTGGTTTGGTATATATAAATAAAAATGTAGTTAACTATTGCGGCGGTTTGTAACTAACAAACAAAAGTGCATGATAGGATATATTTATTTATTTTGAAGCTTTCGGCAACTATAAGAGAACCTCGATTATGGTTGTTTCTTCTAATTTTTGTAATTTAATCTTGTCCATGGATTACCTTTCAGTGCCGACTTTTGCTTAGAGTTTCAATGAAATGATACGTTAGGTTATTTTCAATTCGTTTGACCACTGTAAAAGATGTTTAAGCTATAATTAGGATCCAAACTTGAGATTTAATTTGTGTTTACAGTGTTCTAATAATAAGTGAACTAGCATTATAGTTGTCCTAGTTATTTCAAGTAAATCTCTTTGGTCGGATTAGTTGCAAAGTTTCAACAGGTCTTGCACTTTGATTGAGAGCATGTATTACATGTGAATTTGGAGTGGTATTTTGGGACTATATATAAATTATTAGGTTTTGCGCTTCTTATTAATTAAAGATTGTTTTGTTTAAGAGAACATGGTATAAAGGGAGATTGGTATTATTTTTGGGTGGTGGTCTAGATGCTAAAACTGGATTGTTTGATAAATTAGAAACAAAATGCAATCTTAGGTCGGTTAACACCATTATTATTATTATTTTATCAGAGCGTGCAGCGGAAACACATGAAATAGATATAGATGTATAAGTAATAAATGTTTCGGAAAACGATATGGAAACAAGTTTTGGAATAGGTTTGGTTATCTTACGGTATCAATATCAATAATAGTTGCTTGGATTTGAACCATCCCAGAGGTTAATTATCAGTTCAAGGAAAAACATGGTAGAAACAAATTTATTTACTTATTTTTACCAATTAAAAGATTAGCGTACATCATGTGTTTTGCTTTCATGGTGTACACTTTGTTATTAGCATTGATGATGACTAAAATCAGAATTTGGACTAAGAATTATCTAGACAGGAGTTATAGAGTTTTGGAATTATGATTGATGAGAGTTATAGAATTTGGTAAGTAATGAGATAATAAACGATCGGAAGTGGTAAAAGTTTGACCTTAGGAATTTACGTTAGTATTTTTCCATCATAAATTTTCAAGTTTCACAAGGATAATGATGATATTATTATTAGTAATTTTAATCTCAAATGAGTTTCTAAGATACCTTTTATTATACTTCTTTTATATAGTTTATGCTACATGCACACACAAGTAACTGTTTTGGAGACCGGTTGATTAAAAAAAAAAATTATGTGAGCTGATTTAATCACGTCAAAAAAAAAAGCATATATAATATTATTCGGAAACATTATCCTTTTTTTTTCTTTCAAGTTATTAAAGAAATAAAGTTTCGGGACGAAACTTCTTTAAGTGGTGGAGAGTTTAAAATCCCGCAATTTAATTTTTTTTTATTTTTTTTTTATTTTTTTTTTATTTTGAATATTTATTCTTCTAAATAATTACTCATGTGACTATTTAGTTTTCATAAGTAAGAATACTAATGTTTAGTTGTTTAAGTGATTTAAGGACCTTACGGTTACATGTTATCAAAGCTATAGAGTTTTAAAGGATTTAAAGGTATTTAATTAAATTTACCATGGATTGATACGTGGTAGTACTTTTAGGGATTAGCCGGTAAGAATTGGGCCTAGTAATTATGTAATTTACTTCGGTTAGAAATATTGAAATGTATAAACGTATGATTAGGAATAATGGTGTAAGTTATAGGTCTTTGAATGCGTCACTAAGATAATTAATGACATGATTTGATTGTATTCATATATAAAACTGATGCCTTGCCTGAAGAGTAAATGTCAATTAAGAATAGTAAATATTATCTTGAGGTTTCTATAACGAGATGTTTGTATTTATTTCTATAACTACTATGCGTGGAATATTTAAGGAGAAATAATGTTACATGTATTCAAAGAGTTTCTGTTGCTAGTAAATTATTAAGGAGGTAACCTTGCATGAGAAATTGAGACGGAAGTAATAAATTGGTATAGAATTGTAGTATAAATGCTAAGCCAATTGTCATGCCATATACATGCCCCTATAATGAATTCTTCCTTGTTAATATAGATATATACACTAGTGCAAATAAAGAAAGAAAGCTAGGTAGCATTTCCCTGATTAGATTCTATACTCCTTTACTGTATTAAAATTATATGTATGTAACGAAAGTATACAAATATGAGAGAATTAAAGTCCTATGTTGAGCAAGGGAAAAGGTTTAGTGGAAAGCTAAGCACTAGATTATTCGTTGTAGAAATGTTTCTGTTCTTTCGGATTAATATTAGGTGAGTGGGTTTTGTCTTGCTATTATAAATATTCCGTTGCAACTTTTGATAATATTTTACAGGCTCATGAGTATTATTTTTCAAGTACTAATTATATATGGAAACCTTGTTTTTATATTGTTACGAAAACAAAGTGAATAAAAGAAAGAAAAGAATGAAAAAGAAGAAGTGATTTATATACAATGGATCTGTATAAAGAGAACTAGTTTGTATCTTATAAAGATAAATGTTATATACAGTGTATCTGTATAAGGTTTCTAAATTTATTATTTTATAATTTGCTTATGATTTGTATTTGGGACCATGAGAATAAGTACAACGGAGAATCCCGAATAAGGGGAAGAGGAAAGTGGAGTGACGTTGGCAACTAAACGAAAGAGTTTAGTTCTCAACGGTTAACTTAGCAATTGTACATAGTTTTGTTAAACGGAACGTTTTAAGGAATAGACCCAGCCGTCATGTTGTGGTGACCTTAATTACGTAGTGCACGTATGGTTTATACATCTTAGAAAAAGATCGACGGTAAAGAGATTGAGGAAGTCAATCGGGCTTGGTACTCTAAGATATACATGTTATCATTTTGCTTTTATCATAAAAAGAAAGAAAAAGATTTGGTTATTACTATTGCGATGGATTTAATTTTGATGAAAGAAAAGTGAAAAGTTTATTTATCTTTTATATTCAAGTAATTTCTAAATACTTATGCATTGGGAATTTTTATTAAACAAGTTATTATGTTCCAAGAAACTGAAAGGGAAAAATCTTATTTTCGACCCGTATAATATATTGTGAGGCTTCAGTTAAGTAGGGTTGATATCGAGTCAGTTTGAGGACCAGACAGACCTTTAAGATTATGTGTTAAATTCCGCTGTGATTACATTTTTAATTTTAGTTGTAAGAGATTAACTTCTTGTAATGAACATAATTTTCGAGATTCTATTTAATGAAACTTTTGCTAGAAATTTGAGCTAATTTAATGAGTTATTTAGCGAGTGTTTAATAATTATTTCATTTAGGCTTTGTTTAGCACGTGCCGCCACACGTGTTATTCAGCCGTGTGACACCCCCGAGTCTGGGTTGAGAGTTTATTTTATTAGAGTTTAGTTTGCTAGAAAGACCCGTACTTTGAGTCTTGGGGACGTTTTGGAGTTGTTGAGTAGTTGTCTTTTATCTTGTTTAATATTATATATAAGTGTTTACCTTATTTGAGATTCTTACATGTTGGTCATGTACTTGAGTTATGAATTGTGGAGTTGTTACGGGTTGTGAACCCTGCGTATTTTATTTTATTTTTATTATGACACGAGCGTTTAAATTCTTATGATCTTATTGTACGTTTATCATTTCTGGGTATAGTTGTTTAGAGAGAAAATTTCGGGACGAAATTCTTTTAAGGAGGGTTAGTTGTAACATCCCGAATTTTTATAAGTAATTTTATTTATGATTTAATTTATCCAAAAACGTTTTATTCAAATTTTACCAAAAACCGGTCACTCGACTAATTTTTAGCCAAAAACCGAAACTCTTCCGAAAAACTTTATTTTAAAAACCTGTTACTAATTTTACTAATAAAAAGGACCCAATAGATTTACTTCTAAAGATTTGTTATTTTTGAGTAGTAAAACAATAATTTGGATTAAAAGTTAGCTTTTAGAACTTTGGGGACCAAATAGTTCGCTTCCACAAACTTTGTAAAAACAGTTTTTTCTAAACCTAAAATCAGCCCACTTTTCAATGCTTTAAAACCTAAAAATCAGCCAAGAGAGAAAAGAGAGAAAAAGAGAGAAAAAGAGAGAAAAGAGAAGAAGAAGAAGAAGAGGAAGCCACTATTAGCGGGTTCATACCGGAAGCATCTCCACTACGCTCTAAGGTAACGGGGGTTATCCATAGCGACTAGACGAGGGTGTATGTTAGGATTAGGTTTTACGTTCATTATAAATTGGGGGTTTTTGCCTTTTATATTATTTATGTTCTTAAATTGATAATTGGGGTTTAGTTGTTGTATTTTTAATTCCATTAATTGAATTGTAGAATTTGAGACTTGAGACTAATTAATTTCGAATTATTGAGATTATGGATGGGTTTGCATGTTTTAAGCGTTGATTATGAGTTATTATGGTTTTTGATAGAATTGGGTAAATTATTGTTGAATATAGATGGATTGTAGTTTATGCATACAAGGTGTTTGTTAAAATTTCTGAATGGGTTTTTATGTCGTTGAAGTGATTGGCTAGTTGTGAATCTAGCATCTATGATTATGGTTTATGTTGTATTACGTTAAGTGACGTATGAGTTATGTTAGTTGAATAGTATAATATTATTGGCCGAGGCCTTAATATTTATACGTATGAGATGGTGTTATTTGAATGATTTTATATTATTGGCCGAGGCCTTGTGATTTAGCTGTAGTGGCAATGGTCTCTGTCTCTCCCTAATTCCGGGGGCATAAGACGGCCGAAGGGATAGGGAATGACTCGTCTTACGGACTGGGACGAGTGGCGTGAGAGGTCCAAGTGCGCACTATAAATCTACTTTTATGTTGCAATGGTCTATGTCTCTCCCTAATTCCGGGGACATAAGACGGCCGAAGGGATAGGGAATGACCTACCTTACGGACTGGGGTAGGTGGCGTGAGAGGTCCATGTATGCTATAGTTGTGTGTTGATGTTATTTAATTTATTTAATTTATCGTAGTTGTAGAATGTCATTACATTTCTCTTTATACGTCGATTATCGTAGTTGTAGAATTTGTGAGCTCTTGCATTTATGGGATGGAGTGACGGTATTTGTGGTGCCGTCCCGTCTAGTTATGTGCGTGGGACTCACCGTTACAATTTTGTATTTCAGGTACAACTTAGGTTGAGACGTATGGTTAAGAGCTTTAGCAAGGCATCACATGGGTTCGGGCTTTTGCTTTCTTTTTACTTAGATTGTTTTTGAGGTTGTAGCCTACGGGCAAATTCATTCGTTCGTTATTTTTAGCTTTTATAAATCCTGACTTGTAGCCGCGTTTGTCAAACTTTTTATTTATCCGTTAATTGTTCTTTTAGCTCGTAAGTGTTTTCTTTTAAATTTTTTAATTTCGTACCAACAGGTTCTACTTTCTTTTGTTTTAAAAAAAGGTCATGCCTCGATATTCGTTTTACGGATTTTAGGTCGTGACATAAACATCCTACCTCTTGGCATGGTTTAATTATTATTTATGCTATTTGAAAGATAAAATAAATAAATTTAAGAGTGGATAATAAATTTTACATATACACGTCTGACACTGAGTCTTTGTGATCATAATATTTCTCTACATTTAAAATTTTAATAGGCAAAGCTTTGATAAAGTTCGTACATTTTTCTTATTCTAGAAATGCATACTGTTCGTTATAAACTGTCTACATATATATATGTATAATGACTATGGATAGTTTTTCTCTACTTTATGTTTATATATAGAGTTTTAAATGAACGATTGTATTATTTTGACTTTATATAATGTATATAAATAGTTCGAGTCATGGTGACTCCGAGTTAGGTACCCCTTCGGTCTCCCTGTATGTTTTAAATTTTTGCATTGAAATGTATGTGTTAAACCTAGACTCAATTAATAGGTGAATTCAAACTCACTTTCTCTAAGTAACTTAAAACTTCTTTTAGTACCATATTTGACAATACTAATTTAATGTTATAGTTGCTATCTTCTTAATTCCCACCAATATATTTTCTTGTCTCCGAGTTAAATAAGAATAATTCGACAAATTTTATTATAAACTCAGGTGCTGAAGGTTGCCCCTGTCTTGGTTTCATAGCCTTGAAGCAATGAGAATCAATTGTAGCATATATATACACTGGGTTTGGACTTTGGATTTACAAAAATGTGTGAGAATTTTTTTTCTAAAAGTATGTATTTGAAAAATAATGTGTGCATCCAGAAAATTTAGGCATGCTTTTGAAAATTAGGGTATATATTTTGAAAAAAATGGGTATGAGTCCGGAAAAACTGTATAAGATATGAAAAAAGTCATGAAATCTATATAAAAAAAAAATGTATGAAAAAAAGGGTATAAATCCCAAACAAAAAAGGCTTGAAGTATAAAAATATGGTTTAAAGTCAGGAAAAAAAATGTATGAAGTCAGTAGAAAAAAGGTATGGAGTCGGTAAAAATGGCATGGACCTTGAAAAAATTGATACGAACTTTAAAGTTTGGGTATGAAATGAAAGACGCTTTCGGTGAAAGATCTTCTTTTGGTTGAAAAGGTATTTTTTAAAAGGATTTAAAATAACTTTTGAAATAGGTTTGGGTTTTTTCACTTTTTGGTTTTTGTTGTCCGAATTTAACTTATATTTTGTAGTCTATTATGAATTTTCATTGTTTTTTTTTTTTTTTTTGGTTTAGAAAGGGAGAAGGTTGGTACACCGTATGGGAGTTTTTTTTAAGTATTTTAAAGAGTGATAGTTTCTTGAAAGAAATAGTTTGTCACATGTTTTTTGCTATACCCCTCAGGTACAACATGCGAGGCATGAGAACTCGCTAATTCGATTAGAGAATGAGACGCTTCGTGCTGAAAATTTGAGGCTAAGAAACACACTCAGCAACTCCCTTCGCCATGGTTTTGGTGGTCCAAATGCTGTCAATTATGATCTGTCTTTCGACGAGCAACATCTGCAAATGGAGAATGCCCGCTTGAGAGATGAGGTATGTTGATTTTTAACCTTCTAATTATTTAAATCCTATATGCTTAACATTGGTTTGACATTTTGATCTTGGCTATGTAACAAAATACTTCAGTTTAACCCAAAACCACAGGTGGTGTCTTGAAGAGTGCCTTGCTCCATGAAGAATGATTTTGGTGAAATGGTTAAAAAGCAATTGTGTAGTATATTATTAGTTTTAAGTTAAGAGACTTGAGAAACATATTTAAAATTTTGATGATCTTTTTTATCAAGCACATAAATTGACTGAATCCTTACATATACTCCTATTATATTAAGACATTTCCAAATATAGATAATCACAATCAGAAAAACCAAGCACATAATTTGTATGTACCGGTGAAAACCAGAAAAACAAAGTTTGTGAAATGAATAAGTGAACATGACTTGAAATCAGTAGTACATCTTTCAGTATCTAAGCACTTACCAATTAACGGATCTTGCTATAGACAATGTGAAATGAAGATATTGAACGATAGTATCTTGCCATAGATTCATAGTATGTGAAGATGACTTGAAAACAATGTTTTAAATAGCGTTATCGCTAGCGTAGCGTTTTTTCGAGAGAAACGATAACAGCGCAAATAGCGTTGTTACATAGTGTTTTGCGGTGTACTTTTTTTTATTTGCCTAAATACATATAAATATATCATTAAATTCAGAATATCTAATAAAAATTAACTAAATATATATAAAAATTTGTAACTAATAATCACAAAATGATTGTATTTGAGATGTCAGAACATTTACTTTGTTTGCAAGAGTTTTGGGATTTGATTCTCTTTATCCTCCAATAATTTCATTAAAATTTTGATCAAAAAATAAAATAAATAAAATTTGGACTGCAGCCGCTATAGCGTAAATAGCGTCCGCTATAGTGTAAATAGCGTTCCTATAGCGCGAATGTAACGTTTTTCCATCCAAATAGCGGTTTTTCATAGCGTTTTTCGGCCAAAAAACGCTATTTCGTGAACTATAACGCAATATAGCGCGCATTTTAAAACAATGCTTGAAAACAATAGTATCTTTTAGAATAATGCTTTGGTGATGACCCTTCCTTCATTAAAAGATTACTTCTTTATGCTTATATATGAAAAGTATTGTTTAATTTGAGTTATGATTTGAATAATGCCATTATTATGAACGAAAAGATTTATTTTGCACACCATCTCTTGATATCTTTAGTCTGCATGAATTGTTTTATGTTATATGCATGTGTAAGGGAAGCATGATTTTGAGTTACTAACGTCATAATATTTGAACTTATAAAAATTTCAGATTGATCAATTGACAATTGAACTCGCAAGACGCATGAAAAATCCTATGCCGTGGGTTTCACAAACCGGTGTGTCTCAAAATGAAGTTCCAGGAATGCGCTATGCGCATCGGGCTTAGAGAAACAAGTAGTTTCTGATGTGGCATATACAGCCATGAATGAGTTGATCTTCATGACCCAAACCCTCGAACCCTTGTGGATCCCCGTTTCTTTTGACGGGTACACTACTTACTTACTCAACGAAAAAGAGTATTCTCGGTCTTTGTTTAGAGCTTGGTCAAGGAGACATGGATTCAGATCAGAAGCCACTCGTGCTTCTGCTATCGTTAAGACAGACCATACTAACATTATCACTGCTCTGATGGATTTGGTGAGAATCTAGTTTCGGTTATGTAAAATAAATAAATGGTAAAGCTTATCTAAATCATTTTAGAAGAGATTAACTAGCAACCTAGAAAGTTTAGTTTTTTCGCATAGAAAAGGGAAGCTTTTCAGCAAAGCGTTTTCGAGCTTAAAATCAAGCTTTTTGAGATTTGACGATAGCTCTATAAAAACAAAAGATAAACTTGCAACTCATTTAAGAACTTTTGTGTAACAGATCAAAGATAATGATGGTGCTGCGTTTCACAAAATATGAACAAAAATAGATTGATTTACAGTGTGTTATAATGTAGTAAGACAGCTAATTATACGAGAAAGGGCCTTGATTAACTACAACAGCTTTTTCGAAGGTCATGAATCATATCCTGTTTTTCTTTATGAATATTAGAATCAATGGGCGACTCTCTTTTGTGCAATAGTGGCAAAAGCCATACCGCTTGAGAAGTTGGTGACAGGGCGTGATGGAAGCTACGATGGAGCCCTACAAATGGTAATTTAGATAGAAGTCCATGATGTTCTAATAGAAAGTACATATGATTTTCCTGACAAATCTTTTACAAGACGTACTTTTTTATTTTCTCAAGGTACATGCAGAGTATCAGATAATAACACCTCTAGTCCCAACTCGCGAAACAACTTTGGTAAGGTATTGCAAGCAGCGGGGTGAAGGAATTTGGGTTGTGGTCGATGTTTCCTTGGACAAGGTGGAACCTCATTCTGTAACGAGGTTCCAAAAACGAGCTTCTGGATGTGTAATTCAGCAATTGCATAATGGATACTCCGAGGTAAAAGATAACAAGCTTGGGTAGTTGTTACTCTTCTAATCTATACTTGAAGTAAAAACAACAGTGTTCTGAAATAAAGTGAAATTTGGTAACAAGGTGGTATATTCATTCTAGCACAATTTTAAACCTAGAGTCTGATTTATTATATTATTGTTTAGATTACTTGGATCGAGCATATTGAAGTGGAGGATAAGGGTAACGATGGTATATACAGATCGGTGATTTTATCAGGAGTCGCATTTGGGGCGAAATATTGGCTTTCTATTCTTAATGGGCAATTTGAACGCTCTTCTTGCTGCGGTGCAACAGATCTTCCTGTTAATGAAGTGAACAATATCGGTAATTTCCGTATGAGCTTCGTTGTTTAAATCATGTGTCATGATAACTACACACGCAAGCTAAGATTGCCAAAAATCTTTCAAATCCTAGAAAGTTAGAGTAATGTCTTGATACAAAACAAATCATAGAAAATTACCATTAATTAACCAAAGAAAGACTTGATTTTCATTTAGCCACAAGGAAAAATGTTTCCCATTTAATGTTACTGTTGGCGTTGATTCGTTTGATAATTTGATTTTACATTTCAATGGAATGATGGATTGATTTCATCTTTTATCGCCATAAACTAATTTTCAGTTGGTATACTGTTTAATAAATTGGTTTCGCTTTTAATGGTCATAAACATCAAAAATCAAATTATGGAGCTGCAAATTAAGCAGGATTTAAGCGTAAAGTTTGTCCCATAATGGGAACTTCCCTAAGCATACACATAAAAATGAAAATATGGTTGATATACAACCATTTATGTATGCAGAAGGAAGGAAAATCTTATTGAAGCTTGCTGTAACGACCCGGTCCCACGGACCGAACCGTCACGCCCGTATCAACAATATTGTCCGCTTTGGCACAACTTCCCAGGGGGTCACCCATCCTGGTACTACTCCAAGTTAAGCACGCTTAACTGTGGAGTTCCGTCCTCGCTGTTGTGCCGCACGGCTTTAAAAAGCCTTGTTAATAGGAAATGGATCTTTAAGCTCATATACCACACGGGTACTCTCATATCTGGGCGATGTGGAACTGACACACAACACCGCACCACAGAATTTCCTTCCAGGAAATCTGGGTCGTCACAATCACCCTCTCTTTAGGCACGACGTCCTCGTCGGGCACGTCGTCCTTCAGGGGTCCACACACACGTGCTAGTCCCCACATTTCTGGCCAGATAGAGGCTCTGATACCACCTGTAACGACCCGGTCCCACGGACCGAACCGTCACGCCCGTATCAACAATATTGTCCGCTTTGGCACAACTTCCCAGGGGTCACCCATCCTGGTACTACTCCAAGTTAAGCATGCTTAACTGTGGAGTTCCGTCCTCGCTGTTATGCCGCACGGCTTTAAAAGGCCTTGTTAATAGTAAATGGATCTTTAAGCTCATATACCACACGGGTACTCTCATATCTGGGCGATGTGGGACTGACACACAACACCGCACCACAGAATTTCCTTCCTGGAAATCTGGGTCGTCACAAAGTTGTAACATCCCGTATTTTTATAAATGGTTTTATTCATAATTTAATTTATCCAAAAATGTTTTATACAAATTTTACCAAAAACCAATCACTCGACTAATTTTTAGCCAAAAACCGAAACTCTTCCGAAAAACTTTATTTTAAAAACCTGTTACTAATTTTATTAATAAAAAGGACCCAATAGTTTTGTTTATAAAGATTTGTTATTTTTGGGTAGTAAAACAATAATTTTGATTAAGAGTTTACTTTTAGAACTTTGTGGACCAAATAGTTCGTTACCACAAACTATCTAAAAACAGTTTGTTCTAAACCAAAAATCAGCCACTTTCAATTCTAAAAACCTAAAATCAGCCAAGAGAAGAGAGAGAAAAAGAGAGAAAAGAGAAAGAAGAAGAAGAGGAAACCACCGTTAGCGGATTATTCCCGAAAGCATCTCCACTACGCTCTAAGGTAACGGGGGTTATCCATCGCGACTAGACGAGGGTGTATGTGAGGATTATGTTTTACGATTATTGTTAATTGGGGGTTATCCATCGCGACTAGACGAGGGTGTATGTTAGGATTATGTTTTACGATTATTATTAATTGGGGGTTATCCATTGCGACTAGACGAGAGTGTATGTTAGGATTATGTTTTACGTTTATTATAAATTGGGGGTTTTTGCCTTTTATATTATTTATGTTCTTAAATTGATAATTGGGGTTTAGTTGTTATATTTTTAATTCACTTGTTTGATTTTGGATTAGTTGTGGATTTAGTCTTTTGATTTCGGATTAATGATAATATTAATGGGTTACGTATATTATGCGTTGATTATGTATTATTATGGTTGTTGATAGAATTGGGTGAATTATTGGTGAATAAAGATGAGTTTTATATTATGCATACAAGGTGTTTGTTAAAATGCCTGAATGGGTTTTTATGTTGTTGAAGTGATTGGCTAGTTGTGAATCTAGCATCTATGATTACGGTTTATGTTGTATTACGTTAAGTTACGTATGAGTTTATGTTAGTTGAATAGTATAATATTATTGGCCGAGGCCTTAATATTTATACGTATGAGATGGTGTTATTTGAATGATTTTATATTATTGGCCGAGGCCTTGTGATTTAGCTGTAGTGGCAATGGTCTCTGTCTCTCCCTAATTCCGGGGACAGAAGACGGCCGAGGGGATAGGGAATGACTCGTCTTACGGACCGGGGCGAGTGGCGTTAGAGGTCCCAGTGTGCACTATATTTACTTTTATGTTAGCAATGGTCTATGTCTCTCCCTAATTCCGGGGGCATAAGACGGCCGAAGGGATAGGGAATGATTCGTCTTACGGACTGGGACGAGTGGCATGAGAGGTCCAAGTGCGCACTATAAATCTACTTTTATGTTGCAATGGTCTCTGTCTCTCCCTAAATCCGGGGACAGAAGACGGCCGAAGGGATAGGGAATGACCTACCTTACGGACTGGGGTAGGTGGCGTGAGAGGTCCATGTATGCTGTTGATGTGTATTTAATTTATTTAATTCATCGTAGTTGTAGAATGTCATTATATTTCTATTTATACGTCGATTATCGTAGTTGTAGAATTTGTGAGCTCTTGCATTTATGGGATGGAGTGACGGTATTTGTGGTGCCGTCCCGTCTAGTTATGTGCGTGGGACTCACCGTTACAATTTTGTATTTCAGGTACAACTTAGGTTGAGGCGTATGGTTAAGAGTTTTAGCAAGGCATCACATGGGTTCGGGCTTTTGCTTTCTTTTTACTTAGATTGTTTTTGAGGTTGTAGCCTACGGGAAAATTCATTCGTTCGTTATTTTTAGTTTTTATAAATCCAGACTTGTAGCCGCGTTTGGCAAACTTTTTATTTATCCGTTAATTATTCCTTTAGCTCGTTAGTGTTTTCTTTTTAAATTTTTAAATTCGTACCAACAGGTTCTCTTTTCTTTTATTTAAAAAGGTCATGCCTCGATATCCGTGTTTATGGATTTTGGGGTGTGACAAGTTGGTATCAGAGCTAACTAGGTTCTTGTATACTTTGGGATGACGGGAAGATGGGTAACCATTGGACCAAGATCCATCGTATCATTTTTACAAAACTTTTTCCATAAACTCAAACTTTTTCTAAAAACGGGGGGTTGCATTTAGGTTAAGACATGTAGCTAGAAGTTTAGTAGTTTTTGATGAAAGGAAAGTCCACATGTGAGGAAAGTTGGGGACAATGAGGACGCTTGTTTATCCCGGCTCGCCAAACTAGTGGGTAGATCTCTCGTCGTTGTGTGTGAAGGAATACCTTAGCGATGTGGAGTTCTAGAGTATGCGAGGACGCTCGGGTGCTTTAGGATAACGTATCGTGATGGGTTATCCCTCGCACTTTTGTGTTTTTTGTATGCGTGTGTAGATTGATATAGTGTGTATGAGGTGTAAGTTTGCATGTCAAGTAGTAGCGATGTATTAAAGTGCGAGAATTGTATAGTTGATGATTTTACGTAGTGCGTTTTCAATTATTAACTTGGGTGTTAATATACATGTTATGAGAATGGATGTTGATCGTATAAGTTTGTGGACTAAATTGGTTTATTTGTGTGATATATGCCAAGTAGAAAATTATGAGTGTTGAGAAATTTTGCGTTTTTGTCACATTATTTTCTGCAGAAAAACGATCGGTCGTTTGCCAAAACGATCGGTCGAATTTTTTCGGACCTCACTGGAAGGATTTTGACCAAAAACGATCGGTCGTATTCCAAAACGATCGGTCGAATTTTTTCGGACCACACTGGAAAGATTTTGACCAAAAACGATCGGTCGTTTTCCAAAACGATCGGTCGAATTTTTCAGACCTCACTAGTCAGATTTTGAGCTATCTTTAGTATATATTGTACACTACTGGTGGTTGTATAATTGTAAATTAAAAATTTGGTAATATGGAAATTTATACACGAGTCGGTATTTAAATCAAATATTCATAATGGCGTTTGGATATTTTTTGAGTGTTTAGGAATAGCAAATATAAAGGCTAATTCTTGATGGTTGCCAGGTATATAATTACATTGTGAGTTTTAGATATGACGTTGTTGATTATTGTCGTTACTGTGATGAGTAAAGTAGCTTTGTTACGTATCCTTAGTACCACATTGGTTATTGTCAAATGGTTGGAAAAGTGTATGTGATATCTGGCTTGTAGTGTAAATTGAAAGCAATTTGGAATATATTTGGTTGTTGTCTAGTTTACTAGATTGATTTTACTACGTGCTTGTATCAAATTTTATAGAGAACTGTAAAGGTAGAAGATTCTATCGAGCTGGAGGAAGTTAGTTGATGTTAGTTATCATAAATGGTGCGAGACTGATCATGTTTGATGAATATTTAGTTAGTTACCTATGAAATTTTGACAGATGAGTTAAAGTTAAGAAACTAGAGTGTAACAGAGGAAGGTGGGAGAATTTGGATAGGGGGACGCATGATTTAAGTTTTGTTATTTTTCCGTTCTTGTTTAGTATAATCAATGGTAGAAATGTATGGAAATAATAGACAGTAAAATCTTGGGTTCTTATATGAGATTATAATGTAGTCTTTTAGTACGTATATTCTTGGACAGCAATCTATCTGTAATAAGTTGACTTATGTAGATGGTTAGTCGATTTGAAGTGCCGAGTTATTATTATTTTGAATGTACGCAAATGAAGTTTGCGGTTTGTTTGAATAATTGGTTTTGCTATTGTTTGTTAGTGTTAGAGATAACCATTTTTATTTTTATTTTGGAGAGAGAACAAAATATATGTGGGCCATGTTTTGCTTCGGCTTAAAGTAATAGTTCAGCTTAGTTTTAGATTGTCAGGTTCAACTTTTAGATCAGTCAATTGTGAGTTTAATTATTTTGAGCTGATTTCTTAATAAATGTATGAATTGGTGTTTAACCTAATTTTAGAATCTATTCTTGGAGTAAGCTGATATCAATGGTTGGTAACCGAAAGTATTATTCGTATTCCTTTAGAATTCTGTTCTGTACTCTGTCAATTAAGATATAGCTGGGTGTGGATGATGATCTTAAGTGGTATAGCTTTCTAACTACTATAAATGTGTTGTTGATAATTGTATATGAGATACGGAATTATGGAGGGTTGCTTTGTCTTATGGTAGGAAAGAGAGAGATGGTATACTTTTCATTAAAAAGAGAAATTAGGTACTGATTTTAGAGGGAAGCAACGAGCAACAAGCAACAGATGAGAAAAGTGTACAAGAGCTTACTTTTATCGGCCTCGATTATGGATTGATTTTAATAAGCTAATGTTATCGAGGTAACTTGTATGTTATATCAGAAAGAATACATATTCCATTCTATTTTGAAACTGTGACTTTTAGAATTCTTAAGTTGGTGTGCTATGGGGAAATATTGTAAATTTTTGGTTTTCGGTTTGAGGCTACAGTAGTTGCCGGGTTCATGGATAAAGGGTTTTAATTTCTATGTTTGGTAACCTTTAGCGAGACGTAGGTTTCATATAAGTTCTTGAAAATAAGTAAATATCTTGTTTAGCATACAGTGGTGGCTAAAAAAAAAACAAGCGTTGTTTGCAGAATCTATTACCATCTGGATTTATATATTTAAGTTATGCATTGAAGATATTCATTGACAGTTAGAATGTAAAGTATTAGCTGCTTGATAGGAAACGAGGGAGATGATAATCCTAATTTTTATTAAGGAAATCTCACACTGGTCTGTTGGTATACTTGTAATGTCGTACAATTGCTGGGCATAATGTAATAATAGATTTACCTACATCCGAAGAATTGAATTATTTAAGCCTAAAGATGGCAGTTGGAACTTGGATCAATTATGAAATCAGTAGGCTGGAGATGAAATGATTAGTAGCTCGATAACTATTCACAGTACATATGTATATTTTTGGTATAAAACCTACTAAGTGGAGTTACATGTAGATATTTAATTCTATGTTTATTTGTGGCTGGGAATTTCGTCGTCACCTCGAATAAGGCCTTTTGTGGTTCTAGGTAATCTTATTAGTTTTATTTCCTGTCTGATGACAATGTGAGGTTATATTATAAACAAAAGATATGATATTTGGTTGAGCAAACTTTAGTTATTTAGATAGTAAAAAAAAAAAAAGAAGAAAAGGAGAGAAGGAAAAGGAAACAGATAAAGGGCACATTACAATTTGATCAGAGTTCGCATCGGAAGCGAGAGTAGTTCTGGGAGACTCAACTTGTTTTATTCGTTAGTAACTATACTCGGGAGTGAAAGCTTAGTATTAGGATAGAGCATGACATCCTATATATATCATTACTTACCTAATTACATTGCCAGATATGTAAGTTGCGAGTAAGTTCTGTGAAGACAGAAATTAGCATTGATGCTAAACTTGGTACATTAAAGTATCTAAGATATGAGGCTAATAGACGTGCTCGAGAAGGGGCTACATATTCTAGAGCTAACTGGACAGTGGACATATAAGCTTAGTATAATCCTTAGATAGGTAACCAAGCTACTAAAGAATGCTAATTATCAATGCGGTGCTTCTACATGGACGGATTTCATTTAAGTATTTGTATGGAGATTCCTTGTGGCTTAGACTTTAGGAGAAATATGAGATGAGCAAGTTCATGAATCTGGAGTTAAGTTTCGGGACGAAACTTCTTTAAATAGGGAAGAGTGTAAAATCTTGTATTTTATCTTATTATATTTAATACTGTTGTTTAATATTTTAGGACTGTTTGGATATTTTTGGTAACATGGTGGAGTTGTTGATATTTAGCAATTATCAATGGACCAAGCTAGTAATAAAGATTTGGTAATTAAGTTGAAGTACATTGAAATAGGTATTTCAGGACTTAAAATCCAGGGGAGAAGAGAGGAAACGGATGCTGTCTTTTTAATGCAAAAACCTGTCTTTAATTTTGTAACGTATAAAGGGTTAAGAGTGATCAATACCCTGTATCTATATATTATACGTTTGGATACAGATAGATGGATATACAGAGGGAGAGAGAGAAAACGCCTAATAAAGAAAGAGAGGGAGAGAGAAGGACTATAAGTAGATAGCGTAATTGGCACAGGGAGTGAGACTGGGTAACCTAGCCGCGTTCCTTGATTTTGGGTTACCGTGCATCGAGGTAAATCTAATATACTCTTCTATTATCTAGGTGTTTGTAGTTCTAGATCACAAGGTTTTGTTTAAATGTTTAGGTCAGGTTACTAAGTTCTGAATTTGAGAATTTGCTACTAAGGTTATTGGATCATTGTAGGAGTATAAATTTATAAATTTCTATGAGAACAAATTAATGATGGGTAGCGGTTTATTCGAATTAGTTCTTGATTTAGTCATGCCCTCGTGTCCAAGTCCATGAGTTATATAACTTTTGGTAGCACTGTAGCGATGATATGAATTTGGTTGGTTCAATATATGTATACACAGTCCATATATATTACATAAGAGCTCGGGGTTTCTACAGAGGCTTAGGATTTTATTAATAAATAAATTGTGTACTAATTTGGGATTTATTGAGGTCAATTGTTTGGTTCCTATAAGTGGTCAAAATCAGTAAAGTCGTAGTGTTGGAAATCTGAAAAAAAAAAAAAATTATGGTTATAAACACTACTTGAATTTTGAGTTTAGCAGTCTTAAGAAATTTTCAGAAAACCTATTGAAAATGGTTTAGTTCTAGCTACAAATTAGTTAACGCATAGAGTTTGGAGTTTATTTTATTTGACTTTAGTTTACTAGAAAGGCTGAATTTTGAGTTTTGTGGACGTTGTGGAGTTGTTGAGGTAGAAGCATGTCATCTTAGTTGTTGAGCTAGAAACATGCTATTTTTGTTACATTATTGTCTTTTATTTTATTAGCCATTGTTTTACATTATTGAGATACTTACGTATCTTTCGCTTACTTGAGTTATCTATGGAGGAGTTGTTATGAGTTGTGGACTTAGTGTATTTTATTTCTTGAATTATGACACGAATTGTATGTTTAAATTCTTACGGTCTTATTTATAAAAGTTGATCATTTATGGGTATAGTTGTTTAGAGAGGAAATTTCGGGACGAAATTCTTTTAAGGAGGGTTAGTTGTAACATCCCGTATTTTTATAAATGGTTTTATTCATAATTTAATTTATCCAAAAATGTTTTATACAAATTTTACCAAAAACCAATCACTCGACTAATTTTTAGCCAAAAACCGAAACTCTTCCGAAAAACTTTATTTTAAAAACCTGTTACTAATTTTATTAATAAAAAGGACCCAATAGTTTTGTTTATAAAGATTTGCTATTTTTGGGTAGTAAAACAATAATTTTGATTAAGAGTTTACTTTTAGAACTTTGTGGACCAAATAGTTCGTTATCACAAACTATCTAAAAACAGTTTGTTCTAAACCAAAAATCAGCCACTTTCAATTCTAAAAACCTAAAATCAGCCAAGAGAAGAGAGAGAAAAAGAGAGAAAAGAGAAAGAAGTAGAAGAGGAAACCACCGTTAGCGGATTATTACCGGAAGCATCTCCACTACGCTCTAAGGTAACGGGGGTTATCCATCGCGACTAGACGAGGGTGTATGTTAGGATTATGTTTTACGATTATTGTTAATTGGGGGTTATCCATCGCGACTAGACGAGGGTGTATGTTAGGATTATGTTTTACGATTATTGTTAATTGGGGGTTATCCATTGCGACTAGACGAGGGTGTATGTTAGGATTATGTTTTACGTTTATTATAAATTGGGGGTTTTTGCCTTTTATATTATTTATGTTCTTAAATTGATAATTGGGGTTTAGTTGTTATATTTTTAATTCACTTGTTTGATTTTGGATTAGTTGTGGATTTAGTCTTTTGATTTCGGATTAATGATAATATTAATGGGTTACGTATATTATGCATTGATTATGTATTATTATGGTTGTTGATAGAATTGGGTGAATTATTGGTGAATAAAGATGAGTTTTATATTATGCATACAAGGTGTTTGTTAAAATGCCTGAATGGGTTTTTATGTTGTTGAAGTGATTGGCTAGTTGTGAATCTAGCATCTATGATTACGGTTTATGTTGTATTACGTTAAGTTACGTATGAGTTTATGTTAGTTGAATAGTATAATATTATTGGCCGAGGCCTTAATATTTATACGTATGAGATGGTGTTATTTGAATGATTTTATATTATTGGCCGAGGCCTTGTGATTTAGCTGTAGTGGCAATGGTCTCTGTCTCTCCCTAATTCCGGGGACAGAAGACGGCCGAGGGGATAGGGAATGACTCGTCTTACGGACCGGGGCGAGTGGCGTTAGAGGTCCCAGTGTGCACTATATTTACTTTTATGTTAGCAATGGTCTATGTCTCTCCCTAATTTCGGGGGCATAAGACGGCCGAAGGGATAGGGAATGATTCGTCTTACGGACTGAGACGAGTGGCGTGAGAGGTCCAAGTGCGCACTATAAATCTACTTTTATGTTGCAATGGTCTCTGTCTCTCCCTAAATCCGGGGACAGAAGACGGCCGAAGGGATAGGGAATGACCTACCTTACGGACTGGGGTAGGTGGCGTGAGAGGTCCATGTATGCTGTTGATGTGTATTTAATTTATTTAATTCATCGTAGTTGTAGAATGTCATTATATTTCTATTTATACGTCGATTATCGTAGTTGTAGAATTTGTGAGCTCTTGCATTTATGGGATGGAGTGACGGTATTTGTGGTGCCGTCCCGTCTAGTTATGTGCGTGGGACTCACCGTTACAATTTTGTATTTCAGGTACAACTTAGGTTGAGGCGTATGGTTAAGAGTTTTAGCAAGGCATCACATGGGTTCGGGCTTTTGCTTTCTTTTTACTTAGATTGTTTTTGAGGTTGTAGCCTACGGGCAAATTCATTCGTTTGTTATTTTTAGCTTTTATAAATCCAGACTTGTAGCCGCGTTTGGCAAACTTTTTATTTATCCGTTAATTATTCCTTTAGCTCGTTAGTGTTTTCTTTTTAAATTTTTAAATTCGTACCAACAGGTTCTCTTTTCTTTTATTTAAAAAGGTCATGCCTCGATATCCGTGTTTATGGATTTTGGGGCGTGACACTTGCAGAAAGGATGGTGACGGGGTTTTGTAGTAGGGTGGGAGCCTCTTCTGCTAACTATTGGACCAATTTGTCACACATTGGTGGTGCTGAAGTAAAACTGATGATCGATAAAAGCGTCAACGAACAAGGTTGCCATAATGGCATCGTCGTCACCATCGCAACCTCTATCTGCCTTCCTACTGCACCAAGGAGAATATTTGATTTTTTCCATGATGAGAACAACCGAGATAAGGTGATTTTTCTCATTTCCTCATCTTCTTTTAGACAAGCTTGGGTCCTATGTTTTACAATCACATTGGTACTCCTACGAGTTAGACTAAGCTTTTTCCCACTACCTACAAGTATGTACACTAAGGTCTCGTTTGGTTGCGGGAGCATTAATCCCGAAATAACAATCCAGGCAGATATTGTTGAATTTGTTTTGAAAATAATAGTCACGAGACTAATTATATCACACCTTCATAGATCATTTGATGACCTTTCTTTATGGTCTCGTCCTTCATTAACCAAACAAACATGGGTCTTGTGGACCAAGTACCCCAACCAAAGGAAGCCTAAGTATTATCTAATACAAGTATTGAGGAAGTAGTTTATAAATTTAAATTGTCATCTTCGGGTATTGTGCTTATGTTTCCCTATCTAATGGTTTCTTTAATGAATAATTCGATATTTTTTACTGAGAATACCCCTATTTATTTATTATTACCTAGATAAGCGTGCATAATGTTATTAACCATTTCAAATATATGGCGGTTTGGCCAATACAGTGGGACATCAATATCAATGGTGCAAATATGTATCAAGTGGCGAACATCACGACTAGAGAGATAGTCGGAAACGCCATTAAGTTGAGCCGCGTGAATGTAAGTTGGATAATATTCACTTACATAATAACTTAATCATGTTTGGCGCCAAGATAATTTCGTAATTTATTAAGGAAAATCTGTATTTCTAAAGAATATGTATACATCAATGTAGCTCAATGCATCATTAAGAACCATTGAGTATCAAATGATAAACACAAATAGGAAAAAAAATCGGTGTGATTTAGCATTATGCACATCCGCACCAAATATTTAAAGTGGTATAAACGTCTGGTTTTCTTAAATCGGAAGCCTTAAATTTTGTACTTAATGTGTATTTCTCCCAATAAATTAAAAACTTTTTTGTCATATCAACTTATTTAGATGTATATTTCTCCCCATACATAACCACTTTTTTTGTCATATCGACTTATCTAGGGTATTTCAGAGAACTCGAACCGTATGTTGATCCTGCAAGAGAGTTTTGCTTACCCAACAGGGTTCTTCATCGTGTATTCACCAATTGATCTCTGTGTCATGACCGGGTTTATAGATGGTGGAGACACACATGGAATTCCTTTGCTACCTTCGGGATTTGCTATCCTTCCAGATGGATCTGGTGGGTCATTGTTCACGCTTTCGTTACAAGTTGTTGTGGACTCAGCCCTTGATGCCAAGCTCTCGCTTGCTGATGTTACCACTCTGAACAACCTCATGTCTGGTACTCTCGATAGGGTCAGGGGTCTTTTTGGGGTTCCATCTAATACAGGTATGTTTAGATTTTCTTAAAAAAGTTAGCGAGAAAGACATGGGACAGGATCAGGATAAGAAACATTTGACAGAAAAGATTTCTTAAAAAAATACATGCTTAATCGAGGGCTAAGAGACTAAGATGAGCTAGCTCTTGGCATGAATTTCAACTTCATGCTTCCCCTTGATTTAAGGGTTATCAAAGGCCAGTTTTTTTTAAATTGAAAAATAATTTTAAGATTTAGGACACATCATGCTAGCTTGTCCTATGTGTATCAGAGATTCTTGCTACAAAAATTGTGTAAAATTTCTGTTACCAACAAATGTAATTCATTACTTGTGAGTTTCTACTGATAACACTAAAAATGAATAAATATTATTTGCTTCATTTAGATACTAAGTTTGTAATTCTCTTTCAGGATTTACTTTTATACCAATGGTTTTTGAATCGGTTATTTACTATGCTATGTTGGTTTTCACAGAGTAAGGAACAAGTCAGGTGGCCTTGGCAACCCCCGCTATACAAGATGTTGATGAGTCCAGATCATTATAGTATCGACCCGTTAATAAATAAATTTCAAAGAGTCTGATTATTCGAATAGACTTATTTTTTATTTTTACATACAAAAATACATACATTTCCAAAGTTTTAAGAACTATTCTACCTTTTCTGTTGCTCCAAATTTGAATTATTTGGAAGAGGTCCGAACTCCAGAGTCCAGATTATTCAATATGTTGACATCATTGTTTCTTTGAGCTTTGAAATTGCTCATAAACTTATTGGAAGGGCCAATAGAATGGCTATATTACGCGTGATTTCATTATATTTTATTTCCAATTATTTTATTTCTTTAGGGTGATTATATACTAAATAGTAGCTTAAGAATCAGTACTGGAGACAGCCCCGGTAAATAGGGAGAACTTTATAAGACAGCGATTAACATGTGTTACAGTGTTAGTGTGTGGGATGGGATTAGTAGTAGTACTAAATCTTTTTAGGCTACTCTGTAAGACTCAGTTTTGATTGTTTTATTTTGTAGGAAATTAATTTAGACATTTTGAAATCAGACCTTACTTTCCTCTTTGTTTTTACCTCCCAAAAAAGGTCCGAATCTATAGCAGAGGTTAGCTCTTGTTCAAAGTGTAACTCGAATGATTTATAGATTCAGTACACGGTTTTTTTAAACGAGTTAGTGAATTGTGAGTAACATGCATCAGTTTTTTTTTTAGTCAAACTTATTACAGACGTATTCAGTCTTCATAACATAGTGAAGTTGAGCAATGTCATTCCTAAAGTTTCGATGGCATCGTTTTACAAGAGAAATAAACAGATTTGAAGGTGTACTTAATTGCATATAACCACATAATGGCCATTTTTTTCTTTGCGGAAAATCTTTTCCAGGCCGCATTTGGATGTTTTGGAATAAAGCAGCATCAACTAGTAGTCTAGTTTATGGTTTATGATATGCCTGGTCATACTAGTGATATTTATTATAATGATTCTAAGATCGTACTTTCAATCTAGAATGTCCTTCTTGACATTAACTCGATTTAGACTTTGATCTGATACGCATTTTCTCAAAATCTGAGAAGAATATATATAGAACCCTGATTTTTTTTGTAGAACCTGATATCTACGATAAAACAGCAAAGGAATCTATGTAAAATAAGCAATGGAGTAACTAATATTTATTACGACTTCAACTTTTTGTACTAATAATTATAAACCACTAAACAATTAAATGATACACGGTTGCTTTATAATCATTTGTCTTGAAAGAGTGTAAAACTCCTTCGCCTCGGGCTTCTCAAAATTCTCCATATTCTTTTTGTGCATCTCTTAATTAACAAAATAAGATCAAGCGAGTGCATGTCTATGTTATGACATCATTTTTTTCCTTTTACGCCACTTGGTTTGTTGAACTAGAGCGCCCAAAATTTTGTTCATATATATATAATACTGCCTCATCACCCCTTCAATTCATTTCAGTTCACTTTAGTTCAAAATTCAGATAAGACCTTCACAAAAAATCAAAATGTCGGATAATACTAGATGAGCGAGGAACATGCCTTGGCAAGGGTTGAAGCATAATGAGCGAGGAACAGTTGTATCCAATGAGTATTTAGAACTAAATCAGTTGAGCGCATCCGATGAAAGTTTGCAGAATCATTCAACCCTTACTAGGGGCTGGTTGGCCATGGATCTTGATTTAAGCAAATTTTTTTACTAAAGTAGAACAATAAAATTACTAAAAACATATAAGAGACACTACGCACTCTCAAAGATCAAAAGTGCTTCATATTTAAATCATGTTGACTATCCAAATGTGGAATGTCTACTAAAATACATGTGAAGATTGGTTGTCTGAATTGATTGTCAACGTTCCAACCTTATGATAAATGCAAAAATTATCGAACCTCTATTGAAACGATTCACAGGCTAGCTAAATGTAGCAAATGAATTATTCGGGCAATTCAAAGGCTTCCCTATATTCTTGTTCATCCGAACATGTATAGCACTAGTCTGTTTTGTTGGGGTATAAGAAGTAAATAGGAAGTTATCATACCAAAAAAGATTCTTAAAATGATTAGAGTATTTGAACTGCTAGTATTCTGGTTTCTTTGCCTCTTCTGATTGCTTTTTCGGCATTTTTTGTATTTATTAAGTGTACGGAAATATTGATCAGTTTGTTATCGTTTTTCTTAAACGAAATAGCCATTATGGAGGCTTGGCCCATAAGCTTGAATATTTCTTTAATTTTAATAAATGTCGGATATTGATTAAAAAAAAAGTCCTCGTTTTTAACTACGGTTGTTTGTATCTTGCCATTTTAACATCAAAAGAAAACTATGCACTAGCTTTTTCTTTGTACAAGTGCAATTATTTTCGTACAAAATAAGTTCATTGAAGCTATATAATTAATTAGCTAGTCTAAAGGAGAATTGTCTCGATTTATAATTATTAGTATAAAAATTTGAAAACATAATAAATATTACTTATTACTTAATTCATATAACTTCTTTTGCATGTTTACTCTAGATATCACGTTCTGCTAAAAAAAGCAGGGTTTTACATATATATATATTGGGAGATTCGCTGATTAGTATATAAAATGAGACTTAATTTCTAAAATCCCGAATTGTTAAAACTCTTTCATCATTTGATACATATGTAATTTTATAGGATTATAATACCCTTGTACTTCATTAAATAGCATCTTTCAATATCACTAATTAATAGTATTAACATATTTAGTTTCCGTTTCTATATGTTTCTCAAAAATTTCCGTTGTACCAAAATATATATATATATATATATATGTTTCTCAAAATAGTACTTTCCTTTTTTACTACCATATATTGAAATAAAACTATTTCAAATTAAAAAAAAAAATCCATTCAATTCATACAAGTTCATAGAGAAAAGAAAAGGAAAAAATTAAGTTCATGAAGACATTTTGTTTAAAAGAGAAAAAGGTGTTATAGAAAATTTTAGATAGAATAAAATAAAATAAATCGAGAGTTTCTTATAGCATCTGACTAGATAATGTTACGTGATATTCGCGTTGTAAGACAAAATAATAATACATTATAAGACTAAATGATACTACGTATGTGATGCATTATGATGCTACATGATGCTTTAATATTCTTTTTTATTTATAAAAAAGTACGAAGTACCTCATATCATTAAAACTATATAATATAATGTTACGTGATAATTCTACATGATGATTTTTTTCTCTCACTAGCTAATGTTATTATACAGGAGTAATACAATAATGCCACATGATGTTATATGATACTATATAAATACAATATTTGTCTCTCTTTTTTCTCAATAATGTTTTTTTGCTCAAATTGAATAATAATAGCATCATAACGCGTTATGAAAATTACAAATTATATGCATTACAAAGTTAAAAACAAATAGTAAAAATAAGTATAATCATGTAGTATATGTAGTAGCATATATACTAGTATCATGTAGCATATATAGTAACATCATATATCATGTGTAGTAGCATTACGTAGCATCATGTAACATATATATATATATATATATATCATTCTATTATAATAAGTCAACTCAAGTCAAATTTAGCCAATTTTTTTCTAAAAATACTCCTACACATTTATATTAATTACAATAATATCTATTTATCATTTTCTCATATATATTCTTATGAGAAATCTATTTATCGGTTTGAAGTATGTATCGAGTTAACGTCGAAAAAGACATTATAGATTGAAATTACGATCTAAGAATCAGTTCTCATGCTGACTCTGTTGTTTCGGAAGCTTTGCTTCTTACTTACCTAGAAATTTGTGCTATGCAAGGTTTTTTTTCTCTTTGTTTTTAATATAATTCTTACCTTCCAAAAAAAAAACATTATAAAAATTTCACTAGAATGACCAAGTGTTAAATATATTAATTATTAACTGTATACTACTATACTAGACTATATGTTGCTGTATTCAAAAACATCCAAACGCCTAGATTAGCTTTTTTGGAAAGAAAAAATGACCATTATTGTTATCAATTATTTTGGATAAGTTAAATTTTATGATACTTTAGGATTTTCATACATGTATTTAGATATTACAAACTTCTCTTTTGGAGCTTCTTGAGTTAGCAACATGTGCTAACCAAGTTACTTTTTTTCGTTTTATAAATTATTTTGTTTCTTGCAAAAAAAAGTATCAACTTTTCAAGATATACCATCTCATTTTTGCAAAAAAATGAAACAAATAAGAAATATAATATTAGAAAGAACGAAATAAGACAACAAGATACATGAGGATAGAAGGAGACGATTTGTTTCAATTACCGCTAAATTTAGCAATATCTTGATATTTTGTTTTTAAATTTAGCAAAATTCACTTTAAAAACATATAATAGTATCATGATATTTTCTTGTAGTGAGATGATACATGTCATTCAAGTGTTGGCAGTGAACAAAAAAGGCCGACCTTAAAACTTATTTTTGGTATA
This sequence comes from Primula veris, assembly GCA_963682055.1. Lineage (NCBI taxonomy): Eukaryota > Viridiplantae > Streptophyta > Magnoliopsida > Ericales > Primulaceae > Primula > Primula veris. The sequence goes on along the minus strand of OY821742.1, from coordinate 7,563,776 downwards.
TATTAATATATAGCTAGATCTCATGGGGTCTCAAACGTAAAAAAAGTAAAAATAAAATTACATTAACAATAGAATAATGAACTGTTAAAAAAACCTCATACAGGTATACATGAATGGGTATAAAAAGTTTATTGGTACAATAAGTTAGGGTTCAGAAAAAGTAGTAGCTATATACAAAATAATGGTCCGCGAAGACTATCAAGACTGTAAAATTTCTTAGTGTAAGAAATGGTAACCTAATAATATCCCCAAGCTATATACTCTTTTTTATAAGAAACAATAATTATTCCCAAGAGGCGTTGTATTTATTATTTTTTTTATTATAATTTATGATGAGGCTAGTTTTGATAATTGATATGGTAATAAATTAATTTTTTCCTAATATGGTGGAGACCTTGAACCATTCTTATCCTCTTACAACATTAACTTTCTTACCATTTTTTATTTATTTTAGAAAAAGTATTATATATTTGTTCAAATATTCAATGCCCACAGTATTCCTCTGATATTTTTTCTCCATCTCTCTCCAAAGGTTATCAAGCAGTGTCACTAGTAAGTTTTTTATTGAGTATTAATTCAATGAGAAATTGTGGGTTGTTAGCTTTTTGTTTACATAGAATCATTATTTCTTTTGAATTAATTAGAAGTAGCATAAATTTCAACGGTTAGATCAATGCACGAACGCTATAACAACGTAAACGGAAGAAAACGTCTCATCCTAATAATGATGGGGCCTACACACTTATCAATGTTGTTTATTAATTTAATTCGAAGTTTCATCTATATATATATATATATATATATATATATATATATATATCCTATATCACTTTAATACCGTAATATTTATTTATTCCCTGAGAACTACCATCTCATTGTTTTTACAAGTAATTAATTGCCTCCAGGGTTGATTTGCAATTCATGACATGAATATTATAACTGTTTCTTTCTCGCTTATTAGCAAGTAATTTTAATCTAGCTATTTCATGTTTTTTCCTGTCATCTCCTTGTACTATTTGGTATATAACATATACACATTATGTTAATTTAAAGAGAAGATGTCTCTCTTCTCAATTAAAATTATCGAAATAATATATAATAGGTAATTTAATAACTGATATCTATTTTGATATCCGAAACTCATATCTCATACCAAGTGTTCTTGAATCATAATTGATAAAAAAAACCTTAGTTTTACATTTATTTGGCAAAAATTTTATTTTAACAAAAAATAAAACAAATTGTGATAATTAATGGCATAGATTTTGAAATAATCTTGCTCTAATAAAATAAAATTCCGCGAACTTGTAGCACTAAAAATATGAATATATCGAGTTTTTAGTAGTTCTACTGGAATGACTAATTTAAATCATAGATATAATGAGGAAAAAAATTAGTGAATCATATGTTTAAAAGAGCAAGGGAACTTTTATTGTGACTAAAAGAGGATAAAACTAGTCATCTTCTAATTAACCTCATTTAAAAGAGCAAATGAGTTAAAAAAAACACTATTTTTCTCGTTATACTCACTAACCTTATTTCTCACCTTTTAACGTCATCAATGTGAACTTTTGAAATCACATACATACCAATGTGTTGGACATTATTATTTTCTTTATTTAGAATGTTAATAATGATTATCATCGTGCTTCATTAGTTCCTATACTTGCCTAGACTTAAATGCATGCACATATTCATATTGATTCAACTTTTAACATCAATGGCTTAAGTTTTTCACAATTCCTTGTATCAAATACATGATTCAGCCATTTGTTTTTACTTTAAGGTAGGGTTCACCTAACGTGACGGACAATCAGATCATGATCCCTACGATGAGCCAATTTAGCTTTGTAGAAACCGATGGTAGAGGGGTGACAGATGGAGATGAGAATGGTGTTGGGTTTGGAAATGAAGCGGTTGAAAATGTTGGCGGCAGCACCAGTCGTGGCACCGGAAAAAAGAAATACCACCGCCATAATAACCATCAAACTCAACAGCTCGAAAAGTAAGTGCATAGAACTTTTGAAGGAAGAATATTAGTATATAAATTACTTAAAATAACCGCACCCAATATTGTTTCATCTTAGAAATCTATTTTGTCATTATAGTTCAACTGAAATCATAAAAGTAACGAAGTGCATATATAAATGTCATTACATGACAAAAAAATTAATTTGATGCATATATCTTTCTTTATGTAATTATATTTAATGTTTAAAATACTATAGGTTTTCTATGTAACCTCTATTTAACCATAACTCGGTTTAGTAATATTTTCTCTGTCTCAATGTTACGATTGTAGTTTTTTCAAGACTTGCCCAAATCCAAATGACAAGCAGAGGAAATTACTAAGCCGTAACTTGGCATTGGAGCCTCTGCAGGTCCGGTTTTGGTTCCAAAACAAACGCAATCAAATAAAGGTTTAGTTCAACACCTCACTTTTTTAATTCTCACTCTATCTAGTCTCTTGTACAGTTTTTTCATTTTTTAAAATGTATCTACGCTAATCCAGTTTAAGCTATATATATATAGACTTTGACATCAACAAATAACTTAAAGGATAATAAACACCTTTCTTGGGCTCCTTTGCTTGTATCTTACAAGTGCTAGAGTATAACTTTTTAGGTGAAAAACATAATTAGGCAATAGACGGATTCGCTTTGTAGAAATTAATAAGTACCCGTGTAATCGAAAAGTGAAGCATATATACTTTTGAAAATTATAAATCACAATATTAAATAAAGAAGGGTTTTATTCTGCCTCCAAAGTTTAAACCCGAACCATCGCATAGAATCATTTAGTCTTGTAAAAACGAAGTGTCACGTAGTATTATAGAGTCTGATGCTACAAGAATCTCCCAATCTGTCCTTTTATTTTTCACATACTTTTTAAAAAAAATTAGTGGCGCCTGTTCTTTTATTATATTAACGTCACTCATGAATTAATTTGTTTTTTTTTTTGTTTCTTATGAGCTTGAATATAAATTAGAATTTTTTTAATTTTTGAAATAATTTTAGTTAAGTGGGAGTAGAAAAGGAAGGAGTAACTAATAGAGAAATATTTGGGAGGGGTGGATTTAATTAAAGGGGTATATTGGTAGTGGAGAATTGGATATTTATCTATCTTGTATAAAACACAAGTAGGCATTTATTGACATTGAGTCATAAAGTATGAAATTACGTTTTCTTTTCATCTCTCTATATTTGTATGTATAGTTTTATTAAGCTATCTTCTCCCTTAACTAATTTTGTTTGGTTTTTTTTTTTTTTTGTTATGGTGTATTTTTGCGCAAAATATGAGATTTTTTTTTAGATTTGAACACATTAGGTTGAATTATTTATTAGAATAGAGGTTTTTGAGGTTTCTTAATTGATTCGTGAAGTCAAATTGGCCTTTTGAATTTAAACTCTTGTCCTATTCATGTTTCAGAAAAATTAACGTCAACGAAAGTAGGCTTTTGAGAAATCGCATCTGACAAATGGATGTCGTAGATTCTTTATTTTTTTCTTTCTATTTTCATTTTTTTCTTTTCGATTATATGTTGATATGTTGGTGACGAATAACATTAAAGAGACTAGGACGTCCATGCAAAACTATGAACCACGGGTACGAGTTTAGGGTACGGTTATAGTATGATAGGAGTAGAACTTACGAGAATATGCTAATTTTGAAATTTAACAATAGTAGTATGGAAAACAATCGACCCAGTTTGTACCCAAGGTACCGGATGCACGCTATATATGTATCCTATATGGGTACGTTTAAATTTCTAAATTACCCTAAGGTAAGTCATAACATCCCTTGAGCTTAGCTGACGTTGGATCGATAGGCGAAAAAAAATCATAATTTCAATTATCATATAGAAATTTCAGTAAAAGTTATATATATATATAAACATGTTCATTTAATAATATAGATTAAAGTATGGTTTAATTGTTGATTTATGTGCCTATATTTCTTCCAATGTCATGGGTTCGACTCTCGCTGTTTTAAAATTTTCCATTAAATTTTATATGCTAAACTAGAAAATTTCTCAATTAATAGGTGAATAAAAGTCAAACTACTCTCTTTAAATAACTTAAAACTTCTATTTGTAACATATTTGACAATATAATAATTTACATATTTGCTATATTTTTAATACCCAACAATATATTTTCTTGTCTCCGAGTTAAGTTAAACAAAATGAGCCCAATTTTATTCTAAACTTAGGTACTGAATTGTTAGGGTCGTCTTGCTTGTGTTTCATAGCTTTGATATAATGAGAATGAATTGTAACTTATATATTGGGTTAGGAGTTACAAAAATGTATGAGAATTTTAAACATTAGTAGGTATGTACGTACTTGAAAAATAATGTGCATCCGGAAAAAGTAGGCATACTTTGAAAATTCGGGTATAAATTTTGAAGCATAAAAAAAAGGCATGAAGTATGAAAGTATGGTTTGAAGTCGGAAAAAATATATGAAGTTGGTAGCGAAAGGGTATGGAGTCGGTAAATACGGCATGGACCTTAAAAATTTGGTATGATATTTAAAAGTTTGGGTATGAACTGAAAGATGTTTCGGTGAAAGATCTTCTTTTGGTTGAAAAGGTATTTTTTTTAAAAGGATTGAAAATAACTTTTGAAATAGGTGGGTTTTTTCAAAAAAAGTTTCCAAAATTTACTTCTATTTTGTAGTATATTACGAATATTTATTACCCTTATTATTTTTATTATTACATTTTTTTGTTTATAAAGGGAGAAGGTTGGTATGGGGAGTTCGTTTAAGTATATTTTTAAGGAGTGATAGTTTTTTTGAAAGAAATAATTGATCATATGTATTTTAGATACAATATATAGCTTGTGTACAATATATAACTTTTTCGTCATTTTTTCTTTTGAATTTTGCAATACCCCTCAGCTACAACATGAGAGGCATGAGAACTTTCAAATTCAACTAGAGCATGAGACGCTTCATGCTCAAAATATGAAGCTAATAGACATACTCACAAACTCCACTTGTCGCGCTTGTGGTGGTCCAAATGTTGTCAATGATTTGTCTTTCCACGAACATCATTTGCGAATGGAGAATGTCCGTTTGAAAGATATGGTATGTTGCTTGTTAACTATTTATTTAAATAATGTTCAATCCGTCTTTAAATAATTGTCCATTATTCCATTATTCCAAAATAAGTGTCCGTTTTCCTAATTTATTAATGAAAAAATGATAAAAATACAATAATATCCTCATATATTGCAATGAATACATTTCAAAAATTGATAGTAGTAATTATTTAATTTAAATTAGGGCTATATTTGTAACTTTAAAATACAATTAATGATAACTTTTAATATTTACCAAAATTCAAGGAGTACACTTAAAAAGTGACGGATGGAGTATATGTTTAACATTGGTTTGACATGCATTTTGAACTTGGTTAATTTTGTAACCTAAGACTTCAATTTACCCTAAAACCACATGTCGTTGTCAGGGATAATGCCTTGCGGATTAAGATGAAACTATGAAAAATCATTTGGGTAAAATGGTTAAAATATTTGTGTAGTGTATTATTAGTTTTAAGTTAAGAGAACGTATTTAATTGTCCGAAGCCTTATATATATTTCTATTATATTAAGACATTTCTACAAATAGATAAAACAGATTCTGTTTTTTCATGCACTAATTGATTAATTCACATGTTTCCGTGTGAGTAAAGATTAATTTAAAGTTCATTTTTAGCTCTTTATTCTAGTTCAAGACTACCTTTGACAACCGGTTTACGTATGATTATGAGTGGATAACAAAAGGCCATTTAAGAATTTATAAACACACTAATTTGTATGTACCATGAATATTAAATGGTGCAAACCAGAAAATTCTAAATTTATGATTCAGAATGCTGCTTTGGTGATAATCCTTCCATCAATAAAAGATTTCTTCTTTATGCTTATATATGAAAAGTACCGTTGAAATTGAGTTATGATTTGAATAATGTCATTAATAATATTTAATGAAAAGAATTATTTTGCACACCGTCTCTTGCTATCTTTAGTCTGCACGAAGTGTTTTATGTTAATTTAAAAGAATCAGTTTTTTTGTCATAATTTTGTAATATTTGAACTTATAACCATTTCAGATTGATCGGATGACCAATGCATTGGACTTAAAGAAACAAGTGGTGGCTAACGTGGCGTGTGCAGCAATGGATGAGTTGGTGTTTATGATCCAAACTCTCGAACCCATGTGGATCCCCGTTTCTATTGACGGGTACACTACTTACTTACTCAACGAAGAAGAGTATTCTCGGTCTTTGTTTAGATCTTGGCCAAGGAGACCTGGGTTCAGATCGGAAGCCACTCGTGATTCTGCTATTGTTAAGACAACCCATACTAACATTATCACTGCTCTAATGAATGTTGTAAGTATCTACTTTCAGTTATATAAAATAAATAAATGGTAAAGCTTATCGAAATCATTTTTACGAGAGAATAACTGAAAGCATAAAAAGTTGAGCTTTTTCGTTTAGAAAAGCCTGGTAAGCTTGTCAGCAAAGCGTTTTTATGCTTTAAATCAACCTTTTTGAGGGTTGAAGTGAGCTCTTTCAAAACAAATGATAAACTTGCAACTCATTTAAGGGATTTTTGTGCAATAGAGAAAAGATAACGATGGTGCCGCTTTTTACAAAAGATGAAAATGTTAGATTGATTTATAGTATTTTACAATGTAGTGAGCCAAGGCAATCTTTGAGAAAGGACATTGAGTAATTAAAACAACTTTTTCTAGGTCATGAATCATATCCTATTTTCTTTTATGAATATTAGAATCAATGGGCGACTCTCTTTTGTGCAATCGTGGCAAAAGCCATACCGCTTGAGCAGTTGGCGATAGGGCGTGATGGAAGCTATGATGGAGCCTTACAACTGGTAATTATAAGATATAAAAGTGCATGATGTTCTTATAGAAAGTACATATCATTTTCCTGATAATTTTTTACAAGACTTACTTTTTTATTTTCTCAGATACATGCAGAGTATCAGATAATAACACCTCTCGTCCCAACTAGGGAGACGACTTTGGTAAGGTATTGCAAGCAGCGGGGTGAGGGAATTTGGGTTGTGGTTGATGTTTCCTTAGACGGGATGAAAGCTGATTCTTTAACGAGATTCCAAAAACGAGCTTCTGGATGTGTAATTCAGCAATTGCCTGATGGATACTCCGAGGTAAAAGATAACCACCTCGGGTAATTGTTACTTTTCTAATTTATAACTGAAGTAAAAACAACAGTGTTCTGTAATAATGTGGAAGTGGTAACAAGGTGTTATATTCATTTTGGCACAATTTTAGACCTAGATTCTGATTCATCCTAGTGTTGACCAGATTACTTGGATTGAGCACGTTGACGTGGAGGATAAAGGGAACGAAGGTATATACAGATCGGTGATTTCCTCAGGAGCCGGATTTGGGGCTAAGTATTGGCTTTCCATTCTTAATGGGAAAATTGAACGCTTTTCTTGTTGCGGTACAACGGATCTTCCTACTAATGAAGTGAACAATATCGGTAATTTCGAAATGAGTTACTTTGTTTAAATCATTCGTCAGAATAACTAGACACGCACACTAAGATTGTCAAATCCTAGAAAGTTAGAGTAATGACTTGATACAAATCAAATTATAGATAATTACCATCAAGTGACCAACGAAAGACTTTATATTCATTTAGCTAAAATAAAAAACTCGTTTCCCATTTTATGTTATGTTTGGTCAATTCATTTGATAATTTGATTTTACATTGATATGGTGTTCAATGAACTGATTTCATTTTTTATCGGCATAAACTGATTTTCAATTGGGCTATTGTTTAATAAACTTGGTTTCGCTTTTAATGGTATAAACATCAACAATTAATTTATGGAGATGCATATTGAGCTGCGTAAAGTTTGTCTCGTAATGGAAACTTCCCTAAGTATATGCATAAAAATGAAAATATGGTTGATATACGACTATTTGTGTATACAGAAGGAAGGAAAATCTTATTGAAGCTCGGAGAAAGGATAATGACGGGGTTTTGTAGTAGGGTGGGAGCTTCTGATGCTAACAATTGGACAACACTGTCTCTTATTGGACATGATGAAGTTAAGGTGATGACTCATAAAAGCGTCAACGAACAAGGTTGCCATAATGGCATTGTCATCAGCGTCGCAACCTCAATCTGCCTTCCTACAGCACCGAGGAAAGTATTCGATTTTTTCTTTGATGGGAACAACCGAGCTAAGGTGATTTTTCTCATTTCTGCATCTTCCTTTAGACCAACTATATGACAAGCTAGGGTCCCATGTTTTACGACCACGTTGGTACTCCTACGAGTTTGACTAAGCTTTTACCACTACTTACAAGTATGTACATGAAGGTCTTGTTTGGTTGCGGGAGCACTAGTCTCAAACTAATAATCCAAACAGATGTTGATCAGTAGGTTTTGAAAATATGATGGAATTAATAGTCCTAAGTAGGGGTGGGCACGAGACGAATTGGGACGGATTCGTAAAATTTAAATCTCAACTCAACCCAACTCAACCCATTATAATTAAAATAACAACTCAACACAATCCAACCCGCAAAAAATATTACGGATTGGGACAGCTTTATTCTTAAATTTTTATTTTAGTCATTTATTTTTAATAGTTTACACAATCAGCTTAAATTTTAAAATAAACTGTATCTTTCAAAGAGAAATAAAAATTAAAACCAATTATAATACGTTTATAACATTCACAGTAAGTAAGAAAACTAAAATGTAATAATACCGGGAGTTTGTTATCTTTATTTTTTTTTATATATAGAGCGGGTTGTAATGGGTTGGTGCGGATTAACTCGCGGTTTACTAACCCTAACCCAACCCGCAAAATATATAATGGATTGTGGCGGGACGGATTGACTTTTTTTGCACACTCAACCCACCCCAACCCGTGCAGATTGGGTTACGGGTTGGGTTTGCGGATTTTTTACCCACTCCTAGTCCTGAGAGTCTGACTAATAATAATATAATATCACACATTCAACGATCATTTGATTTTCGGCCTTCATTTATGGTCCTGTCCTTCATTAACCAAACAAACATGAGCTTTGTGGACCCCATAGCGTTATTGTTATCATAGCAAATAGCGTAGCAACGTAGCGGTTTGCGGTGTAATTTTTGTTGCCTAAATATATAACAATATAGCACAATGGTCATACAATTTATACTAATTATGTTAACAAAATTAAAAGTTAAAAGAATTAGTTGTGGTTTTTTTGGTTAAGAAAAAGAAACACATGCTATGTTAAAAAAATTTGACGTTTTTTTTAATTATTTGGGAATAAATGTGTTTTATTAATTACTATAGGGGGAATTTATGACATGTTATTTACTACAATAGCGAATATATGACATGTTATTAACTTTAGGGGCTAATTGTGACATATTATATACTAAAGAGGGTAATTGTGACATGTTATATACCGTATGGGGTCAACCCAGTATTTACGCTATCAGTCCACTGTGTTCTGTTTTAAAAACTCGTTATTTACACGAGCAGTTCAATAATTTCGTGCCTTTTACGCTTTTAGTCCCAATAGCGTGAATTTAGCGCTTTTCCATCCAAATAGCGGTTTATCCATGCGTTTTTTCAAAAAAAAAAACGTTATTTCACGCAACATAGCGCGTTTTTTGAAACATGGGTATTATATGATGCCAGTATTGAGAAAGTAGTTTATTAATTTTAATTGACATATTCAGGTATTGTGCTTATGTTTCCCTATCTAAGGCTTTCTTTCATGAATAATTTGATATTTTTTAACTGAAAATACCCCCATTTCTGTATTAATCTAGATAAGAGTGCATACTGTTATTAACCTTTTCGAATGTATGGCAAATACAGTGGGACATCCTTATCAATGGTGCAAATATGTATCAAATGGAGAACATCCCTACTGGAGAGTTAGCTGGAAACGCTATTAAGTTGAGCCGCATGAACGTAAGTTGGATAATTTACACTTACATATCGACACTATCATGTTTAGCGCTAACAAAATTTCACACTTTATTAAGAAACAGTATCTTTTTTTGAATATGTACGTATCAATGTTGCATCATTGAGTATCAAATGATAATCACAAAGAGGAAAAAGAGTCGATATGATTGAGAACTATTGCGCATCCGCACCAAATTTCAAAAGTGATTTTAACCGTGGATTTTCCAGAATTTGTACTAAATGTCTAGTTCTTCACATAAATTAACCACTTTTTTATCATATCAACTTATCTAGGGTATTCCAGAGAACCCAAACAGTATGCTCATTCTACAAGAGAGTTTTGCTTACCCAACAGGGTTCTTCATTGTGTATTCACCCATTGAGCCCAGTGATATGACCGCAGTGTTAGACAGTGGAGACATAAATAGTGTTCGTTTGCTACCCTCGGGATTTGCCATCCTTCCAAATGGTTCTGGTGGGTCATTGCTCACGCTTTCATTGCAGTTTCTGGTCAACTCAGCCATTGATGCCAAGCTTTCCCATGCTGATTTGACGTCTGCTTTCAGCCTCATGTCTGGTACTCTCGATAGGGTCAGGGCTTTTATTGGGATGCCATCGAATAGTGGTAAGTTTAGATTTTCTTAAAAAAGTTAGCAAGAAATAGATGGGAGAGGATCAGTATTAAAACATTTGACACAAAATATCTCACTACAAAAATACGCGTTTAATCCAGGGCTAAGAGACTAAGATAAGCTAGCTTTTGGTATAAATTTCAACCTCATGCTTTCCTTTGATTTAAGGGATGTCAAGGGCCGTTTTTTCTAGAAACTGGAAAATAATTTTAAGATTTATGAAACAATATGCTAGCTTGTCCAGTGTATTGAAGAGATTTTCGCTATAAAAATTGTGTAAAATTTCTGTTACCAGCAAAATGGAATTCATCGCTTGCTACCGATAACACTGAAGAGACTATTAAAAAGGAACTAATAACATTTAGATGATGAGAGTCTATTTCTCTTTCAGGATTTACTCTTATCCCAATTGTCTTTGAATCACTGTTTTAAAAATCGTGCTATATTACACAACATTTCGCGATATAACGCTTTTCGAAATAAAATTGCCTACGCTAAAACGCTATTTGGGTGGAAAAACGTTAAATTCGCGCTATTGGGACCAAAAACGCAAAAAGCGCGAATCTAAATAATTAATATATGTTGTGTAATTTTCACAAAAGATTGTTAGTTCAGATGGTTGTAACATTGCATTCTGTCCCATTGGACCCAAGTTTGAAACTCACTAGCATCAACATTTTTTTGGTTTTTGCAGAGTAAGGAACAAGGGAGAGTACCTTTCCAACTCTGCTATAGAAGATGCTGATGAGTCCATATTTTGCAGAGTCATTTTTTTTTACATGCAGAACTACATACATTTCCCAAGTTTTAAGAACTATTCTACCTTTTTTATTTCCAAATTTGAATTGTTTTGAAGAGGTCTGGAACTTTAGAGTCCAGATTATTGAATTTGTTGACATTCGCTGTTTCTTTGATTTCGAAGTTTGAAAATGCTCATAAACTTATTGCAGCCCCCCCTTCTTCATAAAATCCATTTTATAATGATTAAGCTTTTTATGATGTGTAAAGGTGGTCTAGTACAGCACAAAAAAATGTGCTTGAAGGGCCAATGAAATGGCTATATTATGCGGGATTTTGTTGTGGTTCATTTCCAATTGTTTCATTACTTTAGGGTGATTATATGCTAAATAGTAGCGACATTAGTAGTTTAAGAATCAATACTGGAGACAACACGGGTAAATAGCGAGAACTTTATAAGACAGTGTTTAGCATGTGTTAGCGTGAGATGGGATTAGTATTGAGTAGAAGTACCATAGCTTTTTTAGGCCATGTATGACTCAATTTTGATGTTTTATTGTGTAGGAGGTTAACTTTTGTTTAAAGTGTAATTGGAATGATCAGTACATAGTTTTTTTTAAAGGAGATAGTTATTAACACTTTTGCCGATAAGTGAGTTACATAGTCAGTTATTTAGGAGTAAACTTGTTACAAGACCCTTTTTAATTTCATTAACTTAATTAGTATATGATTTATGATATGCCTGGTCATTCTAGTGATATCTTCTATGATATGCCTGGTCGTATTTTCAATCTAGAAAGTCCTTCGTGGCATCTACTCAAATAGACTAGAACTGATAAATAGTTTCTCGAAAACTGAGAAGAATATAAAACCCTGTAATTTTTTTTAGCAGAATCTGATATCTAGAGTAAAAAAGCAAAAGAAGTATGTAAAATAACTAATAATTATTACGACTTCAACTCTTCGTACTAATAGTTATAAACCGAGACAGTCTCTACTCTAAACTAGCTAATAGCTTCAACTAATTTATTTTCCCGTACAAATTATTCTATATACTGTTTCAACTAAAACCACAAAAGTAGAGGGGAGAACAGCGGCTCTAAAGCTGGTGAGTTTCAATGCTCAAGTCGATATACGAGCATGTTCTCGATTTCAGATTCTCTCGAACTATTTCTCATTTCATATTTGCCTGAGAATAGATAAAAGTTCCAACGATGGCAATGGCATCTCCGAGTGCATTGACTGGCTGCACCGGAGTACTGAAAATAATGATAGAAGCCACTATGACCGATATCCTCTTCATTGTATTCCCAATGCTAAATGTCAATGGCGATATTTCGTTCAACGACATGTATGAGACTTGGTTGTAAAGTTGATAGAATAAACTCTGTGCTACCACCCACCTTTACACATACACAAGTAAAACATAAACTGATTTAGCTCACATTTGCATTGTGCAAGCTAAAAACGAAAAACTCATAAAAAGAAAAAAAAGAGAATTTTGTTCTTGCCATACAAACATGGGTCCGATTTGAGCGACAGCTTTGTTCCATCCTATGGTCCACTTGAGGGCCCTCATCCGCGATTGCAAATGGGGTTAAGATTAAAAGAGACATCATAGATAAGCAAGCATAGTAGTTCATTCCTCCAACATATTTTCCCCCTTTCATTCCCTTCTTTGAGAATATGTTTCGAAAAACAAATGCCAAATTCGAGATCATCACCCCCATGAAACCTGAATCGGGTTATTATTATTATTTTTGTAGAGATCAGGTTTTCCTCTTCTTAGCATTAAAAAAATGAGCAAATCACAATAATTGTTCTTTTGTCTTACAAATGAGGTTGAGGTTGAGCTCGGTGACTGCAGCAAGTGCACATCCTCCGATGATAGGCACGAGAGAAAAGTACACTGGAATCGGGAAATTATCACTTAATAGAAACCTCGAAACAAGAACGCTAAAAGCGGGCTCACTACTCTTGATTATATGAGTGAATGAAACTGTGACTTTTGACATGCTCACTGTGGCAGCTACATGTCCAATTGTATGCGCCAATGCAGCCTGTAAGAACAAAGATATCAAAAATATATCAAATTCTCACTTCTACCTCCTTTAGATATCAAAAATATATCAAAAATATATCAAAAATATACTACAATGGCAATTTCGCGGGTTTATATTCGGGTCGGGTCGGATCTGTTTTAAATGTTTAAAAATGCAACTTAAAAAGTGTAAGTTAACATTCTCTCACTTGTATCTCTATCATATATATTAAACCATCTCTCATATAATAATAGAGAACATACATTTAAATTCGTAAAAGTGCAAGCTAAAAAGTGTAATTTAACATCCTCTCTCATATAAATTAAATTCTCTCTTTTATAATTTAAATGGGTAAAAGTGCAATTTAAAACTCTCTCCCTCATCTCTCTCATATACATTAAACTCTTTCTTTTATATTATTTTTATATAATATTTCTAAATCAAATGATTTTTTACTCTACCTAACAAATTTTCTTTGAAATTTTTGATATTTATGAGATTTATTTTTTAAAAGGGAGAAAAATATTTTTTAAAGATGGGTCAAATGAGTCCGGTCGGGTCAAATGGATAAAAGTGTGACTTTGTCCTCGGATCGGGTCGGGTTGAAACCCGCTAAATTTCCATTCCTAACTTAAGTTGTCATATTTCTCCCAAAAAAATCAAGATCTTGAATAAACTCTTTTACGTGGCAAGGAAAACTAATTCTGGGTTTGGTCCCCAATTTCATATATAAAATGGGTTTTGATTAAAAAAAATATCGTAAGGAAAACCAAAAAGCAAATTGAACGAGTCTTAATAAAATTACACTTTTATGGATTATATATAAATTTGATTTTTATTACTTATTAATGGTGATAAATTTAATGTGTGTTAAACAGTTAAGAAAAGTCTACAATTTTGATTTTATTTCTTATAAACACTGAGCAACCTTTTGACTGTCATATTGAACAACCTTTTGATGCGCATTTTATGTGTTCGTCTAAATGCATGATAGATGCATTTGTTGCGAAATTATATATTAATAAGTGAATATTGTTTGTTTTGAAATTAAAAGTCCTATTTATGTATAAAAGTATCAAATGCGAATTTTTTTAAAATTAAAAGGAATATTCTTATTTATATATAAAAGTGTGCTAGATTTACACGTCCCAAAATAGAATTCTATTCCATCGGAGATTCAAGGACAATTGTTAATGGAGCTCGTTATGAGGCTTAAAATAATCATGTGTGGTATTAATTAAAAAAGTACTCCAAATTAATTTGTAAGTCTACTTGTCGGTTATAATAGGAGGACTTCAATTTGAGCCGAATCCATTGTCGTGCTTTTCATTTTTATCTCCAAAATGAAAAATGACAAAAAAAAAAAAATAGCAACATGCGACGTATTTGCAGGGATATATATATTGGTTCTGGTGTATCGCAGTTTTCTGTATGAATTTTATAATGTTTTGTGTTTTATCTATTTTTAGTTATTGTTTTTAGTTTTGTAGTAGTTTGCCATTTTCGGTTTGAATACGAATATGGAACTAAGAATTTGGTTTTGCATTAGTTCTTACAAAAAGCCGAGTTATTTGCAATCTATTTTAACCTTATCTAATTTCCCATAAAGCATGATAAGTTTGGTAGAGTTTCTGAACTAAATTTGATTCGGACCTAGTGCTTCTTTCAACCTCAAAGAAGCTGACTTATTTACTTACGAGCTACAATAAAGCCAGGTCAATTTATTACCTGTTAGATATAGTCAACAGTAAGATAATGAATACCAGCTTCGAAGCGTCTTATACACGTCACAGGTCATTGTGGGAGAGAAATTAAAAAAGAGGTTTTCGCTATTATATTTTTGTTGTTAAATTGCGATAATAACTAAATTTATTTTGCAGAAACAAATTATTATGAGCTTCTCAGCATGTCAAAAGGTGCAAGGCGGGAAGAGACTAAGAAGGCTTTCCACTTGGTTAGTACAATTTTCATATGCTAATTGGATGTCCGAGCGTAAAAAATGAGCATCTTAACTCCGTCAATGTACACTTTCTCTTTGAATTTTTTTATTGTTTTCTCGCAGTGAAGTGCTTTCTCTGGTCTCACAGAACTTAATTACAATCTTCATCGCCAATCTCCGCCTATTTGATCACTGATTAGGTACCCATCACTTACATTGCTGTTTTTAGTTGATATACTCGTGGTCATAGCTGATATACTTGAGTTCATGTGGCGATTATTGTTTTTTTTCATAAAAACTCAGATGGTTGTCTATGGGTGTGGGCCGTGTGGCTCAGTTTTTAAACTCGCACCATTGTTTCTTAAATAATGTGTCAGAGTCATATGTCTAGTTGCAGACCTCTCCTATTTGTTTTGAAACAATATAAATTTTTATGTTAAGATAATATAGTTCCATTTTTTTAGTTTTTTACAATTTTTGAATTTAAGAAATTCAGTTTGCAAGCAGGCTACCAAAACCTCCAACCATTTATAGTTTAACTAAACGAACTCAAAAGCAAAAATCAAGCAAACTCTTACTTTCGTTTGTCGATTGTTTTTTTTTTAAATAGGTGCAAAATGGCTTTGATTTTTGAGTGTGTCGGGTCTCTTGAAGACGGCTCT
Source organism: Primula veris (assembly GCA_963682055.1). Classification (NCBI taxonomy): domain Eukaryota; kingdom Viridiplantae; phylum Streptophyta; class Magnoliopsida; order Ericales; family Primulaceae; genus Primula; species Primula veris. The sequence continues at coordinate 7,547,773 of OY821742.1, read as the reverse complement.
TGTTCTTTTTATAAGTATATAGAAATCTTTTGTTTTGTACATGATGATGAAACTAGTAGTTTTCTTGTGTTTTTGAGCCAATACGGTTTAGTGAAAAGATATCAATCACATCATTGTGGACTGTAAACGAATTCCTCGATCAATATATCGGTTCCTGGTTGTGTAATATAATAACTAGTGTTATTACATTACATGTCGATACACAGAAGATAATTTGATGTGTCTTGTTTTGAATTTTGAAGGCTGCAGAGTATCTTGCGCTCATGGCTAGCCTACTTTCCTAGTTCGTCATCAAGCTTCCTTTGATTCATTTTAATTGTAATCAATAACATGTTATAGCTAGTGTTTTTTCTTTTGTTCTATGTACACATATTTATTATTGGAGAATGTTAATAGTGATTACTCTTGTAATGAATATGCTAATACATTTTATTTTTATAAATGTATATGACGAATTTATTATAATTGTGTGTTGAATGATTCTAACAATTAAAAGTTAATTTAATTTATTTATTTGTAATATATATGAATGAAATTGAATTTAAATTTTATAACCGTTATTTTCATTTGCAAGAAAAATTGATCATGTATTTACAACTGCAGAGATTTGAATAAGCAACTTCCAATGTTGAAATTGCAATGATTTTTTTCCACATTTGGCAACACTTTATTTCTCTAATGCAACAAATTTAGTTAAAAATCAACAACGAAATTGTAACCTTTTAACAACGAAAAAATTAAAGGATTGACAACATCTTATTTTCATTTGGCAACAATATTATTTTGAAATTGCAACATAGCTTTTTGTTGCAAAATAATTATTTTAAGCAACGATTCTTCAATCTGTTGTTAGAAACTTTCAGTTATTGGACCCAAATCGGACTAGGCAAGTTATTGGACCCAAATCGGACTTCGAGAAACAAGTGCTTGCTAACGTGCCGAGTTCAGCAATGGATGAATTGGTCATTATGACCCAAAGCCTTGAACCCTTGTGGATCCCCGTTTCTATTGACGAGTACACTACTTACTTACTCAACGAAGAAGAGTATTCTCGGATTTTTTTTAGAGGTTGGTCAAGGAGACATGGGTTTAGATCAGAAGGCACTCTTGATTCAGCTATCGTTAAGACAAACCATATTAACATTATTACTGCTCTCATGAATGTTGTAAGTATCTACTTTTGGTTATGTAAAATAAGTAAATGGTAAATCTTATCTAAATCATTTTTACAAGAAATTAAAAGGTTAAGCATTTTCGTGTAGAAAAATGTAAGCTTTTCAGCATAGCATTTTTGAGATTAAAATCAAGCTTTTGAGATTTGAAGAGCACTCTTTGAAAACAAAGGATAAACTTTCAAGTCATTTAATAGCTTTTGTGCAACAGAGCAAATATAATGATGGAGCCGCGTTTTGGAAAACATGAAAACGATAATTGATTTTATAATGTAGCCATGGTTCAGAGGACCTTGAGTAATTAAAACAGCTTTTTTCAAGGTCATGAATCATATTATGATTTTTTAATGAATATTAGAATCAATGGGCGAATCTCTTTTGTGCAATCGTGGCAAAAGCTATACCGCTTGAGATGTTGGCGACAGGGCGTGATGGAAGCTACGATGGAGCCTTACAGCTAGTAATTAAGATAGAAGTGCATGATGTTCTCATAGAAAGTACATATGATTTTCCTCACAATTTTATTACAAGACGTACTTTTTTATTTTCTCAAGGTACAGGCAGAGTATCAGATAATGACACCTCTCGTCCCAACTCGGGAGACGACTTTGGTAAGGTATTGCAAGCAGCGGGACGAAGGAATTTGGGTTGTGGTCGATGTTTCCTTGGACGAGATGGAAGCTGATTCTATAATAAGATTCCAAAACTGGATGTGTAATTGAACAATTGCCTAACGGATACTCTAAGGTAAGAAAGAAAACATGCTTGAGTAATTGTCACTCTTCTAATTTATACAATAATACCTAAAGAAAATCAGCATTCTTTAATAATATGGACATGGTTCAAAGTGTTATATTCATGTTGGTACAATTTTAAAACTAGAGTCTGATTCATCCTATTGTTGCTCAGATAACTTGGATGGAGCATGTTGAGGTGGAGGATAAGGAGAACAACAGTATATACAGATCTGTAATTTGCTCAGGAGTCGCATTTAGGGCAAAAAATTGGCTTTCCATTCTTAATGGGCAATTTGAACACTTTTCTTGTTGCAGTGCAATGGGTATTCCTTTTAATAAAGTGAGCAATATCGGTAAGTGTTAATACCCAATTAGTACCATGGGGTTTAAGAAAGTAGCGATTACTACCCCGCCGTTTTTTAAATGTCCAATTCAGTACCTGAACATTAATGTTTGAAGCAATTTAGTCCAATTCCGCAAAAAATGATGATGTTATCGCTGGCACGTCATTAATTTCTTTTAGTCTAGGAGGCAAATCTGTCATTTTGCCAATATATGTATTTGCAAAAGATAAAATAAAACAAAAATGTACTTATACACTAATACATACATTCAAACATACATACAGATACAGATACATATACACATTACACACACAAATATATCCCAAGGTAAGCTTGTCTCTAATACTAATTGGGTATTATACTTATCGGTAATTTCCATATGAGTTTAGTTGATTAAATCCTGCGTCACGATAACTGGTAACGCAAAGCTAAGCTTGTCAAAAATCTTTCAAATCCTCGAAACTTAGAGTAATGACTTGATACAATTCGAATTATTGAAAATTACCATTTAGTAACCAAAGAAGGACTTGCTTTTTATTTAGCCATAGGGAAAAACTCGTTTCCCATTTTATGTTACTTTTGATGTCATTCATTTAATAACTTAAGTTCACATTGACATAGTGTTCAGTGAATCGATTTCATTTTTTATCGCCATAAACTGATTTTCTGTTGAGATATTGTTTAATGATCTGGTTTTGCTTTTAATGGTCATAAACCCCAACAATTAAGTTATAAAGTTGCATTTTTTTCTTTTCTTTTTCTAAAATCTTATTTAGGAAAGTTTTGAAGCTGAATATTAAACAGTAAATAAGTGTAAAATTTGTCCCAAAGGGAGACTTCCCTAAGCATACACATAAAACTGAAAATATAGTTGATATACGACTATTTTTGTATACAGAAGGAAGGAAAAGCTTATCGAAGATGGCTGAAAGAATGGTGACAGCCTTTTTTAATAGGGTGGGAGCCTCTACTGCTAACCGTTGGAAAACACTTTCTCATATTGGACCTGATGAAGTAAAGGTGATGACCCACAAAAGCGTCAACGAACAAGGTTGCCATAATGGCATTGTCATCACTGTTGCAACCTCTATCTGCCTTCCTACTGCAGCAAGGAGAGTTTTCAATTTTTTCTTTGATCAGAACAACCGACCTAAGGTGAATTTTCTCATTTCAGCTTCTTCTTTTGAACGAACTATATGAGAAGCTAGGGTCCTAAGTTTTACGATCACGTTGATATTCCTACGAGTTAGACTAAGCTTTTCGCACTACGTACAAGTATGTATACTAAGGCCTCGTTTGGTTAGTCCCAAACTAACAATCCAGACGGATGCTGAGTATGTTTTGAAAATATGGTCGAATTAATAGTCCTCGACTATTAATATCAAACCTTCGACGATCATTTGATTTCCTACTTTCATTTATGGTCCCGTCCTTCATTATCCAAACAAACATAGGTCTTGTGGACCCCATATAGTGTCAGTCCCATGACCAAGTACTCCAACAAAACAAATCCTAAGTATTATCTAATGCAAGTATTGAGAAAGTAGTTTATAAATTTTCATTTACATATTTGGGTATTGTGCTTATGTTTCCCTATCCAAGGGTTTCTTTAATGAATAATTCGATACCATAATTTATAACTGAGAATACTCCGATTTTTTTATTATTGTCTAGATAAGCGTGCATATTGTTATTAACCTTTCGAATGTATGTCGGTTTGGAAAATACAGTGGGACATCCTTACCAGTGGTGCAAATATATATCAAATGGCGAACATGACTACTGGAGAGCTAGCTGGAAATTCCATTAAGTTGAGCCGCGTAAACGTAAGTTGGATAAGCTTCACTTACATACCAACACTATAATGTTTAGCGTTAACATAATTTCGAATTTATTAAGGAAAACCTATATTTCTTAAGAATATGTACAAATCAATGTAGCATCATTGAGAACCATCGAGTATCAAATGATAAACAGAAAGAGGAAAAGAGTCGGTAAGATTGAACATTATTGCGCATCCATACCAAATATTAAAAAATGATTTTCAACCTTGGGTTTTCTTTAATCAAAAGACCCAGAATTTGTACTAAATGTATATTTCCTCCTATAAATTAACCATTTTTTGTCATATAAACTAATCTAGGGTATGTCAGAGAATCCGAACAGTTTGCTGCTCCTTCAAGAGAGTTTTGCTTACCCAACAGGGTTCTTCATTGTCTACTCACCCATTGATCCTAGTGCTATGACCGGGGTGATAGACGGTGGAGACACAAAAGGAGTTCCTTTGCTACCTTCAGGATTTGCTATCCTTCCCGATTATTCTGGTGGGTCGTTGCTCACGCTTACGTTACAGGTCCTGGCCGACTCACCCATTGGATCCAAGCTATCACTTTTTGATTTGACGACTGTGAACAACCTCATGTCTAGCACTCAGGGGGGAAGCTAAGTGGGGACGATCGGGTGCCACGACACCCCCCATAATTTTAGAAATCCCAAGTGACGCAATTTTTTTTTAGTACAATTTCTTTTTAGGTGTAGATTTGGCACCCCACATAAAAATATGTTACTTGTACATATATTTATAGCTAATGTTTGAACCCAAAACACAATAATTAAATTTGGGCCGAAAGACCCAATTATATTTTTCTTTGATATTGGACTCTTTAAGATTTAATTAAAAAAAAAATAACATCAACAACACTTCTCTTCGTGTGTGTCAGCGTGTGTATCAAAATAAAAAACAAAGTTGAAAAAAGAAAAACTCCACTCCTCTGTGCTGCTGTGCACCGCATTGATTGGGGTTAGATTTAATTAAAAAAACATCAACAATTCTATCCTTCTGGCTCGGCAAGGTATACTCTTCTATTTATTTTTTCCTTTAATATGCTTCTTTTTATTATATGTATTGATGTTATGTTGCACCATAGGTGTTTGATTAAAGTACTCAAAGGGAAAAAAAAAATAGGCTATTAACTCTTAGAGTTTTAATCTGCAGATCTGGCATCGCTAATATTTTTATCGAGTATAAAATGGGAAAGACACCTAAAATAAATTCGTTCTTTAAGAGAGCTAATGTTTCTCCGACGGAAGAGAATGTTGGTAGTAGTGTTGATCACGTGACAATCGATACGCCTAGTCCTCCAACAAAAATTCAAAGAATCGACACAGTAGAATTTGATATTAATTCGCTAAAGCGTGATCCTGGATTACGTAGAAAAATTTGGGAGTATCCTGTTAATAGGCGTGACGAAGTTCGTAGGGCGTGCATAACTCTACATGGTCCAAATCGTCCCGATTTAGGAAAAAAATATCCGTATACTCTTGCATCCGCCAAGGCTCGTCCTCGAAGATTTCAAGCTCCGTGGTTTGCTTTATTTTCGTGGTTGGAATATTCAGTGGCCAAGAACAAGGCTTTCTGTTTTCCTTATTTCCTTTTTGCGCCTCCGGATGGGTCTAGTTTTGCAGGACATAGTGCATTTGTTGTTGAAGGTTTTGATGGTTGAAGGAAGGTCAATAGCGGGAAAACTTGTTCTTTTCGTTTGCATGAAGGTGTTAATTCCGATTCTTGTCATCGAACCGCTAAACATAAATGGAAGGAAATACAAAACCCAACTCAAAATATTGAAAGGGTGATTGTAAAATTTTCTGCCGAACAAGTTTTTAACAATCGCATTCGCTTAAAAATTTCTATTGACTTGGTTCGAAGATTGGCCTTTCAAGCTATGCCTTTCAGAGGGCATGATGAGAAATCAACATCAAACAACCGTGGTAATTTCCTTGAGTTTTATGATTTATTAGCATCATATAATGAAAAAGCCACCAAAGCATTGATAAATGTTCCAAAGAATGCCACTTACAAGTCGTGTGATATTCAAAAAGAAATTTTACATATATTTTCTATAAAAGTGAAAGAGGCGATTAGAGAAGAAATTGGACATGCTAAATTCAGCATTATAGTGGACGAAGCTCGAGATGCGTCAAAAAAGGAGCAGATGGCAGTAGTTATAAGATTTGTTGATAAAAATGGTGTTTTACGGGAGCATTTTTTTGGTATTGTTCATGTTCCCAACACTATGGCAGTGACACTAAAAGATAGCATATGCTCAGTTCTCAATCACCACAATCTCGATATTCGGAATATTCGTGGACAAGGATTTGACGGTGCAAGTAACATGCGGGGTGAGTTTCATGGACTACAAGCTTTGATATTAAGTGATTGCCCATATGCTTATTATGTTTACTGCTTCGCACATCGATTACAATTAGCATTAGTGGCATCAGCAAAAGAAGTGCTTCCAGTCGACCGATTTTTTGCTAAATTGCTTCGGATCGTGAATATTGTTAGTGCATCATGCAAGAGAAATGATGAGTTGAAAGCTGCCCATGCCGATGATATTGCTTTCTTAATTTCCATTGAAGAGGTTGAGACTGGAAGAGGATTAAATCAAATTGGTAATCTGCAACGACCTGGTGATACTCGCTGGAGTTCTCACCTAAAGTCTGTTTCTAGCTTGATAAAAATGTATAGTGCTGCTTGCATGGTTTTACTTAATATTTATGAAGATGGACCTACTTCTCTAAAGGGAGAAGCTCGTTCAACACATAAGCCATTAACTTCCTTTGAATTTGTCTTTATACTTCATCTTATGAAGTCAATGTTAGGAATCACGAATTCTCTTTGTCTAGCTTTGCAATCTAAAACTCAAGACATTCTTAAGGCTACTTCAATGGTTTTATCTACTAAAAGCCTTCTTCAAAATCTTAGAGATGATGAATTCGATGATTTGGTTGCTACCGTCAAACTCTTTTGTGAATCACGCAACATTGATATCCCAAACTTGAATGCCAAATATTCTTCGAGGTATGATCCCACTCGTGATAACTTTTCAGTACTTGACCGCTATAGAGTTGATATTTTCTATCGTGCTATAGATTCTCAAATTCAAGAACTAAATCGTCGCTTTGATGAGCAAGTAATGGAATTGTTAGTTCTTAGTTCTACTTTGAATCCTAATTGTCACTCTTCAATATTCAAAATTGATGATATTTGTCTACTTGTTGACAAATTTTATCCGGAGGACTTTACGGAGTTTGAGAAAAGTAACTTGAAATTGGAACTTTGACATTACGAGAATTGTGTTATTTCTCTTCCTGAATACAAGAATTTATCATCGATTTTCGAGCTTTGTCAATGGTTGGTAGAAATAAAATGGTCTACAACATATCAGCTTGTTTATAGAATTGTGGTTCTCGTGCTTACTCTTCCCGTTTCTACCGCCACCGCAGAAAGATCATTTTCAGCTATGAATATCATCAAAACTAGTATTCGTAATAAAATGGAAGCCGATTATCTTGAAGATTGTATGATGATGTATATTGAGAAAGATATTGCTTCAAAATTTAGCACGGAAACTATCATTGATGCATTTGCGAATGCGAGCAGCCGTCGGGTTCATTTCTTTTGATTTTATCAGATATCATGTTAGTTATTTGCAATAATTTTTGTGTTTATGCTTTGGTATTTGTTCAACAACACTTAAATGGGGTATATAGATTATGGGTGAGTATGAAAAATTATTATTTTAAGTTTTTTTTTTTTTGGTATATTTTGGCACCCCCATTTACACATCCTGGCTTCGCGCCTGCTGGCACTCTAGATAGGATCAGGGCCTTTTTTGGGGTGCCATCTAATATTGGTAAGTTTAGAATCTTAGACTACGTTGAAAAAGTTAGCTAGAAAAGACATGGGATAGGATCAGGATAAAAAACATTTGACACAAACTGAGTATTTTCCCCTTAAAAAGATACACGTTTAATCTAGAGCTAAGAGACTAAGATGAGCTAGCATTTGGTATGAATTTCAACCTCATGCTTTGTCTAGATTTAAGGGTTGTCAAGGACCGATTTTCTGGAAATTGGATAATAGTTTTAAGATTTATGACACATTATGCTAGTTTGGCCTCTATGTTGCAAAGATTTTTGCTACAAAAATTGTGTAAAATTTTTGTTACCAGCAAAATGGCAGTCATCACTTGCTACCGTTAACATTAGTTCATTTTTTGCTACCATTAAAAATGAACTAATGTTCTTTACTTCATTTAGATACTCATATTTGATTTTTCTTTCAGGATTTAATTTTAGCCAAATGGTCTTTGAGTTGTTAATTTATTATGCTACGTTGGTTTTTGCAGAGTAAGGAACAACGGAGAGGGCCTTGGCAACTCTGCTATAGAAGATGATGATGAGTCCAGATCATTATAGCAGCGACCTGTTAATAAATAAAATTTCAAAGGGTCTAAGTATTCGAATAGACTTATTTTAATTTTTACATACAGAACAACATACATTTCCAAAGTTTTAAGAACTATTCTACCTTTTCTGATACTCCAAATTTGAATTATTTGGAAGACTTTCGGAACTCCAGAGTCCAGATTATTGAATATGTTGACATCATTGTTTCTTTGATTTTTGAGCTTTGAAAATGCTCAAAAACTTATTTCGTAAAAATTTGGGAAAGTGATGGTTAAATACACTACTATGACCTTAGTTATCAAAAAAAACATGGGTAAAATATTATTTGATATTTGATACATAGCATCTAAAATATTCTCACGTTACGTTAAATTATTATAGCAAAACTATTAACTAACTCACTATTTTTTAGCACTTTATTACAAGTTTTTTTTTTCTCTGTGCATATTCTTTCTACGTATTTAATGGGAATTCATTTATTTTTCCTCCTAATTTGAGCCATTTCACTAATTTTGTTGTTATCTCCAATCATCAATACTTTATATTCTCTTGATTTTATTTTATATTGTTATTTGCTTATTCTGTTTTTCCTTCTATGCTTTTATGATTTCTAATTATTTGATTAATATTTTTTTTTTTTACTATTTGTAAGTATACTCTAATTTTTCACTTGTTGTTCTTTGTTTTTCTCCAATAGTGCTACCTATTTTTCTTTCATGGTTTTTTCTCCCATTTTGGTGTCACGAAGGTTATACTTTTAGTTTGGTGTTTGACTATCAGATGCTCTCTAGTTTTATGTTCTTACTATATTTTCATTTGATACTATATACTCAATTATTGTTTTTGAAATTTATTTTCATTTTTTTGTTGGGTGCTTTTGGTTGCTCTCTACCTCATTTTTTTTTATTCTTCTTTGATTCTCTTAGTTTTTCCTCTCAAATTGTAGTTTTAAATGTCAATAATATAAACAAGTTTTCTTTCTTTTCAAAACTAAAACTACAAGTTCTATGTTTTTACTATTTTTCCATTTGATGCTATATACTTAATTATTGTTTTTGAATTTTATTCCCGTTTTTTGATTTCTTTGGTGCTTGTTGGCCGTTTCTCTCTACTTTGTTTGTTTGATTCTCGTTTGATGCTCTAAATTTCTCCTCTTAAATTGTATTTTTATATGTCAATAATGTAAAAGGGTTTTCTTTCTTTTCAAAAATAAAATTACAAGTTTCACGTTCTTACTATATTTCAATTTGATGCTATATATTCAATTATAGTTTTTAAAAAAAATCGCGTTTTTTTTTTGTATTTGGCGTTTTTTGTTGCTCTCTACTTTATTTCTATAATTCTCCTTCGATACTCTAGTTTTTTCCTCTTAAATTGTTTTATACCAATAATATAAAAGGGTTTTCTTTCTTTCCAAAAAAAGAATTACATGTTCTATTTTCTTATTATATTTCCATTTGATGCCATATACTCAACTATTGTTTTTGAATTTTGTTCGCGTTTTTCTCCTTTTTGGTGTTTTTTTTCTGGGGTTTTTTGGTGTTTTTTGCTTCTCTCTCCTTTATTTCTTTGATTCTTCTTCGATGCTCTAAATTTTTCCTTTGAAATTGTATTTTTATTTATCAATAATGTAAAAAGGTTTTCTTCCTTTTCAATAATAAAATTACAAGTTATATATATATATTAAGAGATAACTAAGTTAGAAACTGATTTTAAAAGGAGAGATATTTTAGGATATATTTGTTTTCCAACATTAAGATTATAGCAAGGCACTAAACCTTAATTCCCCTTAAAAATTTAACCCCCATCTTTAGATAGCCCAAAAGTCCAAATGACACATTGGCCCTCTCATACCAATTTAGCCAATCGGACCCGATACTCGTCGCTCACAAAAGAAAAGCTCCAACCTCATCATTAGCGAGTTCAAGTGACAACACAATTACTCGAAAAGACAAGGAACTAGAAACCATTAGATCTAAACCGAAACATACTAAAAAAATGTAATGATATGTACACTATTTCCATACTAATTGACATACTCATAGGGGTCAAACGTTAGTATAACAAACATTTTAACACACAAACATATTTAGGGTAAATCTGTTTTGATCTCTACAACATATGATTGATGACGTGGTTAGTGTGGTTATGAGTGTGAAAATAGTGTATATATCATTTCCCATTAAAAAAAATATCAGACAAGCCAATAAATCAAACCAAAAGGCACTAAATAAAAATAAGTAAAAATAGAACGACCCCAAATCTAGCAAAATACGGATCCCCAAATTTTAGCTTTCAATCGGTTCAACCTCGTGAGGATTCAATCCAAAGGAAATACCAATTCATACCATTCACTTAACCAAATCGAGGAGTTTATTCCCATCGGAACCCGTAAGTAAGAAGTCCAAATGGGTTTGTAAGATTGCCCAAACACACGGCCAAGTGAAAGTAATTGTCGCTAGAAAAGCATGGAGGGAAGAAACTGAGTGATGAGGAATTAATAGTTGGAGATATCCCAATGGCAGAGGAGTGGCAGAGAGCCCTCCCACACCCCGGGCAGAGGCAGATCTGGGTTCTAGGGTTTAAGAGGGGGGGGGGGGGGGGGGGGTTAGGTTGGTGTGGGGGGGTATATGTGCTTGAAATGCTATATTATGCATGATTTCGTTGTATTTCATTTTCAATTGTTTCTTTTTTGGGGGTAATTATAGCCTAAATAGTAGCGACGATAGTAGTTGAATCTATATTATTGGAGACAGCGATACCGAGAACTTTATAAGACGGGGATTATGATTTGTTATAGTGTTTGTGTAGGATGTGATTACTAGAACCATTACGTTTTACGCCATGTAACTATAATACTCAATTTTGATTGTTTACTTTTGTAGGAAATTTATGTAGACATTTTGAACTCAGACCTGGTCCTTCTTGAGTTAATATACACCTGGTCCTTCTTTAGTTAAACTCAATGCATGCTTTCAATTGATAAATAATTTCTCAAAATCTGATAAGAATATGCGTACAACCCTATTTCTTTTAGTAGAATATGATATCTAGAGTAAAAAAGCAAAAGAAGTTATGTAAATTAAGTAATAACTAATATTTATTACGACTCTAACTTTTTGTACTAATAATTATAAACAGAGACAATTACATGAAACACATTTGCTTTATAATCATTTGTCTTGAAAGATTGTAAAACTCCTCCTTCTCCATGAGCTTCTCAAAATTCTCCATATTCTTTTTGTGCATCTCTTAATTAACAAAATAAGATCAAGCGAGTGCATGCCTTTGTTATAATATCTTTTTTTTCCTTTTCTGCCACTTGGTTTGTTGAACTAGGACGTCCAAAAATGTGTTTATCTATATATAATAAGGCCTCATCATCACTTCAATTCATTTCAGTTCACTTTAATTCAAAACTCAGATAAGATACTTCACAAAAAATCACAATGTTGGATATACTAGATGGTTTTAAAACATCATGCCTTGGCAAGGGGTGTGGCTTAATGAGTGATGAGCAGTTGTATCCAGTGACGAATCTAGGATTTTAAGTAAAGGGACAAGTCATATGTAAACTTTTTATCAAAATGTAACAATGTATATAAATACGTGATGTATTATTTTTTAAATTTTATATTAAGACTCGGAGTAAAACCAGCAAACATCAATAAAATATATGAGTTCATAAGATTCTATATACTTGTGTCTTAAATTTCCAAATAAAGTAAATTATTTAATTTTGAGAAAAGTCATTACGCAACTAGATATATTAGGTCATTCATGTGTTAATAATGATGTAGCCGTAATAAATAATAATGTAATGTAACAAATTTTATTTTGTAAAACAAAATAACCAATGCGTAATATTTTATATTAGAAACACATTAAGTTCGAACTTTTGTAAGAGAAAAAAACTATAGTCAAAATAAAATTTAAAAATCTGGAAATGAAGTTTAGCAAGTTAAAAGTAACAAATAATTTTTAGTTTTTTAATTAGAAAAATGTGCAAATAATTACATTGAATAGAAACTAATAAAAAAATAAAATTGTATGTGACACAAGATTTGAAGTTGAGACCACTTGGTAAGCAACAGATACTTTTCCACTACATCAAGAAAATGGGGTTTTTATGATTTGCATTTACTTTTATCTATTGAGTGACTGCTTTTACAAAATAAATATTAAACATTAATACAAAAATATTTTTTAATAATTTTTCTATCGAAACAAGGGTGGGCTCTTGCACCTCCTTGTCACTATATATATTCGTCCATAGTTGTATCCAATGAGTATTTAGAACTAAATTAGTTGAGCGCATCCTATAAAAGTTTGCACAATCATTTAACCCTTATTAGGCGTTCGTTGACCATGGATCTTAATTTAAGCAAAATTTTTTTTGCTAAAGTAGAACAAGAAAATTGATTATTTTATTGTGAGAAAAATCTTAATTTTCCTTTTACAAAAAACATATAAGAGCCACTACGCTCTCTCAAAGATAAAAAATGCTTCACATTCAAATCATGTTGACTATCCAAATGTGGAATGTACGTAATTACTAAAATGCATGTGAAGATTGATTGTCTGATTTGATTGGCTACGTTCGAACCTTGTGATAAATGCAAAAAAATATTTAAAAGATTCATATGCTAGCTAAATAAAGCATGTGAATTATTCCGGTGGTTCAAAGGCTTTCCTATATTCTTGTTTATCCAAACATGTATAGCACTATTCTGTTTTGTTAAGCAATTCATTTTTTTAACTAAGGTTGTTCGTATCTTTCCATTTTAACATCAAAAGAAAAATGTGCACTAACTTTTTCTTTGTGCAAGTTTAATTATTTTCGTACAAAATAAGTTATTTGAAGCTATAATTACCTAGTTTAGAGGAGAATTCATCTCGGTTTATAATTATTAGTACAAAATTTGAATTCGTAATAAATATTAGTTATTAGTTAATTTACATAACTTCTTTTGCTCTTTTACTCTAGATATCAGGTTCTACAAAATTAACAGGGTTGTACATATATTCTTATTAGATTTTGAGGATAGAAAGAGACAATCTGTTCAATTATCACTAAATTTAGCAATAATATTGCACCTACATGACATGTTGATGTTTTGTTTTTAAGTTTAACGAAATTCACTTCTAAAACATACAATGATATTTATATGTAGTGAGATGATAAACATCATTCAAGTACGAAAAAAAGCCAACTGTAAAACTTAATTTTGGTATAATATATAGCTAGATCCGATCGGGGGTCAAACGTACAAAAAAATAATACATTAACAATAGAATAATAAACTGTTGAAAAAACTTATCTGTGAATGGGTATAAGAAGTTTAGTGGTACGATAAGTTAGGGTTCATAAAAATTAGTAGCTAGATACAAAATAATGGTCCGCTATGACTATCAAGATTGTAAAATTTCTTAGTGTAAGAAATGGTAACGTAATAATATCCCTAAGCTATATTTGTACTAAATTCTTCTCCAAATTAAATGTGATTGCACCCATTTTTACACACGGTTCAGTTACATGCTCCCACTTTTTTTCTTTTAATGTTTCACCATCAATATTTCATTAATTGCATGTATTACTATACATGATGCATATTTGGAGTAAGAGTATAATACCATATGAAGTTTTGTTATTATTATTAAAGTGTTATTATTAATTCTAATTTTGAGGTAAGTATGTGACCACAAATTGGGAATATGATATATATACTTTATTTTTATTTTTGTAAGAAACAATAATTATTTCCAAGATGCTCTGAATTTATTTATGTTCTTATTGTGATCTATAATGGGCCTATTTTTGACAAATAATATGGTAACAAATTATTATTTTCTTAATATGGTGGAGACCTTGAACTATTCTTATTCTCTTATCATAACATTAACTTTCGTAACCTTTTTTTATTTATCCTATAAAAAGTACTATTTGTCTAAAGATGCAATGCCCATAATATAACTCTAACACTTTTACTCCATCTTTCTACAAAGGTTATCAAGCCGTGTCACTAGTAAGTTTCTTATTAAGCATTTTATGAGAAATTATGGTTTTTTAATTTTTTGTTCATATAGAATCATAAATTTTTTGAAAATTAGTTTAAAATAGTATAAAAGTCAACGGCTAGATCAATTCGTGAAGGCTATAACAAAGTCAACTGAAGAAAGCGCGTCATCTCAAGAATGATGGGGCCTACACAACTATCAATAATCTATCCCAATACCGCGTATCGCTATATTCATTGTTATGTTCTATAATATTCAATAGGAAGATTTATTTGAAATTATAGTTTTGTCTATATTGCTTGCTATTAATTTAAGTCGGAATTAAATAACTAAGAATTAAAATAAGAGAAATAGAATAGTTATATAGTTAATAGCTAAGATTCCAATAGTTTCTCAACTTTCAATAGATTCAATGTTGTTTATTAATTAAACTCGACCTTCCATCTAAATATGTTTATGTAACTATATATATATATATATATACACACACACTTACATTTACCATTTTAATTATTTCTCTAGCTTGGTTCTTGATATCAATGATTTCTTTCAAATTAATGATCTACTAATGTTCCACACCATCTCGAAATTGTAAAGTTCTTGATATCAATGATTTCTTTCAAATTAATGATCTACTAATGTTCCACACCATCTCGAAATTTTATACAATTTTCATATGTAGTGATAATTTTCCAAATTACTTTGTCTGAACATAAATGCAAAAAATGAGACGAAATATTCCTAGTCAATGGGATCCTTCTTTTTACCTAAAATTAAGTAAATAATTTATGTAAGTCACATGTACATATACCCAGAAAAATACATGTTTCTTTCAACATCCTTTTTTCTCAGACAAGTTAAGATATGTGTAAGCCACAATATTCTGCTAAAGAAATTACTACAATGATCACATATTACTTGAAATTGAACATGAAATTTATCAAAAGCTTAAACAAATAATTTATTGATAAAATGAAACTATTTTCTGAATTTTAATTTATTTTGTATATCATTAATGGAATAAAAATATACCTTTTTTTTAATATTGGAATAACTATTAGAAAAAAAAGTCCACAAGAAAAAAAAAACATATTACTAGCTAGATCATTTTTTTGCCAATTTTTTAATATTCAGCTAGCAAAATAATTAATTGTTAAGTAAATGTGGTACATATTTTTTTTAGTATTTGATTGCCTAACCAATTCTAATAATAAAATAAATTTTAGGTGCAAAAATGTCTTCTGGTTTGAGGCTTCCAAGTGGCCAGGTTGACGAGAATGAAGGTGAATTCCAATCTTCATCATCACGTACAATCAGAGGACATCAGGTTAAATCTGCTAATAATTTTTAAATTCCCGCGTATGCATTTTCTCTAGAAAATTTCACGTAACATCTATATATATGTCATATTAATTTTTTTATCACCCGTAATGTTAAATTTATTGCATTTAATTTTCATAGTAAGTTTGAAGATTGATTCACAAAACTTCTTATTTGATGCTACTTTATACATTGTGGCCATGGAAGTACATGTATGTAAGGTATACGACAAAACGAATACATATTTGGCAAAAGTAATAGCCTTTATTTCATTGAGCATTTATTTTCAGTTTTGTCTTTTTAAAGAAAAAATATCATCTCATTGTCGGATTATATTATTTAAAGATGGTACGGAGACTTCGGTCGAGTGGAACCATTATGTGCTTACATATACAATAATTGCGTAACAAATTTGCAATGCCAATTAAGATTATAAATTGATACATGTTTCCACAACATTTCAAGCCTTACATGATAATAGAAAGTTTTTAATATGATTATTCCCTTTTGTTGTCATTAATGATCCATCAATTTCTTCATTTTATAGCGCTAATAAATTTAACTTAAACATCCTACCTCTCGGCATGGTATTATTTATGCTATTTGAAAGATAAAATAAATAAATTTAATAGTGGATAATAAATTTTACATATACATGTCTGACACTGAGTCTTTGTGATCATAATAGTTCTCTACATTTAAAATTTTAATAGGGAAAGCTTTGATAAAGTTCGTACATTTTTCTTATTCTAGAAATGCATACTCGTTCGTTATAAACTGTCTACATATATATATATATGTATATATATATATATATGTATATATATATATATATGTATATATATATATATATGTATATATGTATAATGACCATGTATAGTTTTTCTCGACTTTATGTTTATATATAGAGTTTTAAATAAACGATTGTATTATTTTGACTTTATATAATATATATAAATAGTTCGAGTCATGGTGATTCCGAGTTAGGTACCCCACTTCGGTCTTCGTGTATGTTTTAAATTTTTGCATTGAAATGTATGTGTTAAACCTAGACTCAATTAATAGGTGAATTCAAACTCACTTTCTCTAAGTAACTTAAAACTTCTTTTAGTACCATATTTGACAATAATAATTTAATGTTATCGTTGCTATCTTCTTAATTCTCACCAATATATTTTCTTGTCTCCGAGTTAAATAAGAATAATTCGACAAATTTTATTATAAACTCAGGTGCTGAAGGTTGCCCCTGTCTTGGTTTCATAGCCTTGAAGCAATGAGAATCAATTGTAGCATATATATACACTGGGTTTGGACTTTGGATTTACAAAAATGTGTGAGAATTTTTTTCTAAAAATAAGTATGTATTTGAAAAATAATGTGTGCATCCAGAAAATTTAGGCATGCTTTTGAAAATTAGGGTATATATTTTGAAAAAAATGGGTATGAGTCCGAAATAACTGTATAAGGTATGAAAAAAGTAATGAAATCTATAAAAAAAAATGTATGAAAAAAAGGGTATAAATCCCAAACAAAAAAGGCTTGAAGTATAAAAATATGGTTTAAAGTCAGGAAAAAAAATGTATGAAGTCAGTAGAAAAAAGGTATGGAGTCGGTAAAAATGGCATGGACCTTGAAAAAATTGATATGAACTTTAAAGTTTGGGTATGAAATGAAAGATGCTTTCGGTGAAAGATCTTCTTTTGGTTGAAAAGGTATTTTTTCAAAGGATTTAAAATAACTTTTGAAATAGGTTTGGGTTTTTTCACTTTTTGGTTTTTGTTGTCCGAATTTAACTTATATTTTGTAGTCTATTATGAATTTTCATTGTTTTTTTTTTTTGGTTTAGAAAGGGAGAAGGTTGGTACACCGTATGGGAGTTTTTTTTAAGTATTTTAAAGAGTGATAGTTTCTTGAAAGAAATAGTTTGTCACATGTATTTTAGATAATATAGCTTGTGTAGTATTACCATTTACCTCGTCATTTCCCCCTTTGTTTTTTACTATACCCCTCAGGTACAACATGCGAGGCATGAGAACTCGCTAATTCGATTAGAGAATGAGACGCTTCGTGCTGAAAATTTGAGGCTAAGAAACACACTCAGCAACTCCCTTCGCCGCGGTTTTGGTGGTCCAAATGCTGTCAATTATGATCTGTCTTTCGACGAGCAACATCTGCAAATGGAGAATGCCCGCTTGAGAGATGAGGTATGTTGATTTTTAACCTTCTAATTATTTAAATCCTATATGCTTAACATTGGTTTGACATTTTGATCTTGGCTATGTAACAAAATACTTCAGTTTAACCCAAAACCACAGGTGGTGTCTTGAAGAGTGCCTTGCTCCATGAAGAATGATTTTGGTGAAATGGTTAAAAAGCAATTGTGTAGTATATTATTAGTTTTAAGTTAAGAGACTTGAGAAATATATTTAAAATTTTGATGATCTTTTGTATCAAGCACATAAATTGACTGAATCCTTACATATACTCCTATTATATTAAGACATTTCCAAATATAGATAATCACAATCAGAAAAACCAAGCACATAATTTGTATGTACCGGTGAAAACCAGAAAAACAAAATTTGTGAAATAAATAAGTGAACATGACTTGAAAACAGTAGTACATCTTCGGTATCTAAGCACTTACCAATTAACGGATCTTGCTATAGACAATGTGAAATGAAGATATTGAAAGATAGTATCTTGCTATAGATTCATAGTAAGTGAACATGACTTGAAAACAATGTTTTAAATAGCGTTATCGCTAACATAGTGTTTTTTCGAGAAAAATACTAAAAACGCAAATAGCGTTGCTACATAGTGTTTTGCGGTGTACTTTTTTTTTTTGCCTAAATACATATAAATATAGCATTAAATTCATAACATCTAATAAAAATTAACTAAATATATATAAAAAGTTGTAACTAATAATCATAAAATGATTGTATTTGAGATGTCAGAACATTTACTTTGTTTGCAAGAGTTTTGAGATTTGATTCTGTTTAGCCTCTAATAATAAATAAAATTTGGACTGCACCCGCTATAGCGTAAATAGCGTCCGCTATAGCGTAAATAGCGTTCCTATAGCGCGAATTTAGCGTTTTTCCATCCAAATAGCGGTTTTTCATAGCGATTTTCGGCCAAAACGCTATTTCGCGAACTATAGCGTAATATAGCGCGCTTTTTAAAACAATGCTTGAAAAGAATAGTATCTTTTAGAATGATGCTTTGGTGATGACCCTTCCTTCGTTAAAAGATTACTTCTTTATGCTTAT
This sequence comes from Primula veris, assembly GCA_963682055.1. Lineage (NCBI taxonomy): Eukaryota > Viridiplantae > Streptophyta > Magnoliopsida > Ericales > Primulaceae > Primula > Primula veris. The sequence continues at coordinate 7,528,655 of OY821742.1, read as the reverse complement.
ATATTAAAAGTATTGTTTAATTTGAGTTATGATTTGAATAATGCCATTATTATGAACGAAAAGATTTATTTTGCACACCATCTCTTGATATCTTTAGTCTGCATGAATTGTTTTATGTTATATGCATGTGTAAGGGAAGCATGATTTTGAGTTACTAATGTCATAATATTTGAATTTATAAAATTTCAGATTGATCAATTGACAATTGAACTCGCAAGACGCATGAAAAATCCTATGCGTGGGTTTCACAAACCGGTGTGTCTCAAAATGAAGTTGCAGGGAATGCGCTATGCGCATCGGGCTTAGAGAAACAAGTAGTTTTTGATGTGGCATATACAGCAATGGATGAGTTGATCTTCATGACCCAAACCCTCGAACCCTTGTGGATCCCCTTTTCTTTTGACGGGTACACTACTTACTTACTCAACGAAAAAGAGTATTCTCGGTCTTTGTTTAGAACTTGGCCAAGGAGACATGGATTCAGATCAGAAGCCACTCGTGCTTCTGCTATCGTTAAGACAGACCATACTAACATTATCACTGCTCTGATGGATTTGGTGAGAATCTAGTTTCGGTTATGTAAAATAAATAAATGGTAAAGCTTATCTAAATCATTTTAGAAGATATTAACTAGCAACATAGAAAGTTAAGTTTTTTCGCATAGAAAAGGGAAGCTTTTCAGCAAAGCGTTTTTGAGCTTAAAATCAAGCTTTTTGAGATTTGACGATAGATCTGACAAATCTTTTACAAGACGTACTTTTTTATTTTCTCAAGGTACATGCAGAGTATCAGATAATAACACCTCTAGTCCCAACTCGCGAAACAACTTTGGTAAGGTATTGCAAGCAGCGGGGTGAAGGAATTTGGGTGGTGGTCGATGTTTCCTTGGACTAGGTGGAAGCTCATTCTGTAACGAGATTCCAGAAACGAGCTTCTGGATGTGTAATTCAGCAATTGCGTAATGGATACTCCGAGGTAAAAGATAACAAGCTTGGGTAGTTGTTACTCTTCTAATTTATACTTGAAGTAAAAACAACAGTGTTCTGAAATAAAGTGAAAATTGTAACAAAGTGGTATATTCATTCTAGCACAATTTTAAACCTAGAGTCTGATTTATTATATTATTGTTTAGATTACTTGGATCGAGCATATTGAAGTGGAGGATAAGGGTAACGATGGTATATAAAGATCGGTGATTTTATCAGGAGTCGCATTTGGGGCGAAATATTGGCTTTCTATTCTTAATGGGCAATTTGAATGCTCTTCTTGCTGCGGTGCAACAGATCTTCCTGTTAATGAAGTGAACAATATCGGTAATTTCCGTATGAGAGTCGTTGTTTAAATCATGTGTCATGATAACTACACACGCAAGCTAAGATTGTCAAAAATCTTTCAAATCCTAGAAAGTTAGAGTAATGTCTTGATACAAAACAAATCATAGAAAATTACCATTAATTAACCAAAGAAAGACTTGATTTTCATTTAGCCACAAGGAAAAATGTTTCCCATTTAATGTTACTGTTGGCGTTGGTTCGTTTGATAATTTGATTTTACATTTCAATGGAATGATGGATTGATTTCATCTTTTATCGCCATAAACTAATTTTCAGTTGGTATACTGTTTAATAAATTAGTTTCGCTTTTAATGGTCATAAACATCAAAAATCAAATTATGGAGCTGCAAATTAAGCAGGATTTAAGCGTAAAGTTTGTCCATTAATGGGAACTTCCCTAAGCATACACATAAAAATGAAAATATGGTTGATATACAACTATTTATGTATGCAGAAGGAAGGAAAATCTTATTGAAGCTTGCAGAAAGGATGGTGACGGGGTTTTGTAGTAGGGTTGGAGCCTCTTCTGCTAACTATTGGACCAGTTTGTCACACATTGGTGGTGCTGAAGTAAAAGTGATGATCGCTAAAAGCGTCAACAAGAAGGTTGCCATAATGGCATCGTCGTCACCATCGCAACCTCTATCTGCCTTCCTACTGCACCAAGGAGAATATTTGATTTTTTCCATGATGAGAACAACCGAGATAAGGTGATTTTTCTCATTTCCTCATCTTCTTTTAGACAAGCTTGGGTCCTATGTTTTACAATCACGTTGGTACTCCTACGAGTTAGACTAAGCTTTTTCCCACTACCTACAAGTATGTACACTAAGGTCTCGTTTGGTTGCGGGAGCATTAATCCCGAAATAACAATCCAGGCAGATATTGTTGAATTTGTTTTGAAAATAATAGTCACGAGACACCTTCATAGATCATTTGATGACTTTCCTTTATGGTCTCGTCCTTCATTAACCAAACAAACATAGGTCTTGTGGACCAAGTATCCCAACCAAAGGAAGCCTAAGTATTATCTAATACAAGTATTGAGGAAGTAGTTTATAAATTTAAATTGTCATCATCGGGTATTGTGCTTATGTTTCCCTATCTAATGGGTTCTTTAATGAATAATTCGATATTTTTTACTGAGAATACCCCTATTTATTTATTATTACCTAGATAAGCGTACATAATGTTATTAACCTTTTCAAATGTATGGCGGTTTTGCCAATACAGTGAGACATCAATATCAATGGTGCAAATATGTATCAAGTGGCGAACATCACGACTGGAGAGATAGTCGGAAACGCCATTAAGTTGAGCCGCGTGAATGTAAGTTGGATAATATTCACTTACATAATAACTTAATCATGTTTGGCGCCAAGATAATTTCGTAATTTATTAAGGAAAATCTGTATTTCTAAAGAATATGTATACATCAATGTAGCTCAATGCATCATTAAGAACCATTGAGTATCAAATGATAAACACAAATAGGAAAAAGAATCGGTGTGATTTAGCATTATGCACATCCGCACCAAATATTTAAAGTGGTATAAACGTCTGGTTTTCTTAAATCGAAAGCCTTAAATTTTGTACTAAATGTGTATTTCTCCCTATAAATTAAAAACTTTTTTGTCATATCAACTAATTTAGATGTATATTTCTCCCCATACATAACCACTTTTTTTGTCATATCGACTTATCTAGGGTATTTCAGAGAACTCGAACCGTATGTTGATCCTGCAAGAGAGTTTTTCTTACCCAACAGGGTTCTTCATCGTGTATTCACCAATTGATCTCTGTGTTATGACCGGGTTTATAGATGGTGGAGACACACATGGAATTTCTTTGCTACCTTCGGGATTTGCTATCCTTCCAGATGGTTCTGGTGGGTCATTGTTCACACTTTCGTTACATGTTGTTGTGGGCTCAGCCCTTGATGCCAAGCTCTCGCTTGCTGATCTTACCACCCTGAACAACCTCATGTCTGGTACTCTCGATAGGGTCAGGGCTCTTTTTGGGGTTCCATCTAATACAGGTATGTTTAGATTTTCTTAAAAAAATTAGCGACAAAGACATGGGACAGGATCAAGATAAGAAACATTTGACAGAAAAGATTTCTTAAAAAAATACACGCTTAATCGAGGGCTAAGACGCTAAGATGAGCTAGCGCTTGGCATGAATTTCAACCTCATGCTTCCCCTTGATTTAAGGGTTATCAAGGGCCAGTTTTTTGTAAATTGAAAAATAATTTTAAGATTTAGGACACATCATGCTAGCTTGTCCTATGTGTATCAGAGATTCTTGCTACAAAAATTGTGTAAAATTTCTGCTACCAACAAATGTAATTCATTGCTTGTGAGTTTCTACTGATAACACTAAAAATGAATAAATATTATTTGCTTCATTTAGATACTAAGATTGTAATTCTCTTTCAGGATTTACTTTTATACCAATGGTTTTTGAATCGGTTATTTACTATGCTATGTTGGTTTTCACAGAGTAAGGAACAAGTCAGGTGGCCTTGGCAACTCTGCTATACAAGATGTTGATGAGTCCAGATCATTATAGTATCTACCCGTTAATAAATAAATTACAAAGAGTCTGAGTATTCGAATAGACTTATTTTTTATTTTTACATACAAAAATACATACATTTCCAAAGTTTTAAGAACTATTCTACCTTTTCTGTTGCTCCAAAGTTGAATTATTTGGAAGAGGTCCGAACGCCAGAGTCCAGATTATTCAATATGTTGACATCATTGTTTCTTTGAGCTTTGAAATTGCTCATAAACTTATTGGAAGGGCCAATAGAATAGCTATATTATGCGTGATTTCATTATATTTTATTTCCAATTATTTTATTTCTTTAGGGTGATTATATACTAAATAGTAGCTTAAGAATCAGTACTGGGATGGGATTAGTAGTAGTACTAAATCTTTTTCAGCTACTCTGTGTGGGATGGGATTAACATGTGTTACGGTGTTAGCGTGTGGGATGGGATTAGTAGTAGTACTAAATCTTTTTAGGCTACTCTGCAAGACTCAGTTTTGATTGTTTTATTTTGTAGGAAATTAATTTAGACATTTTGAAATCAGACCTTACTTTCCTCTTTGTTTTTACCTCCCAAAAAAGGTCCGAATCTATAGCAGAGGTTAGCTCCTGTTCAAAGTGTAATTCGAATGATTTATAAATTCAGTACACGGCTTTTTTAAACGAGTTGGTGAATTGTGAGTAATATGCATCAGTTTTTTTTTAGTCAAACTTATTACAGACGTATTCAGTCTTCATAACATAGTGAAGTTGAGCAATGTCATGCCTAAAGTTTCGATGGCATCGTTTTAGAAGAGAAATAAACAGATTTGAAGGTTTACTTAATTGTATATAACCACATAATGGCCATTTTTTTCTTTGCAGAAAATCTTTTCCAGGCCGCATTTGGATGTTTTGGAATAAAGCAGCATCAACTAGTAGTCTAGTTTATGATTTATGATATGCCTGGTCATACTAGTGATATCTATTATAATGATTCTAAGATCGTACTTTCAATCTAGAATGTCCTTCTTGACATTAACTCGATTTAGACTTTGATCTGATATGCATTTTCTCAAAATCTGAGAAGAATATATATAGAACCCTGATTTTTTTTTTGTAGAACCTGATATCTACGATAAAAAAGCAAAGGAATCTATGTAAAATAAGTAATGGAGTAACTAATATTTATTACGACTTCAACTTTTTGTACTAATAATTATAAACCTCGAAACAATTAAATGATACACGGTTGCTTTATAATCATTGTCTTGAAAGAGTGTAAAACTCTTTCGCCTCGGGCTTCCCAAAATTCTCCATATTCTTTTTGTGCATCTCTTAATTAACAAAATAAGATCAAGCGAGTGCATGTCTATGTTATGACATCATTTTTTTTCTTTTACGCCACTTGGTTTGTTGAACTAGAGCGCCCAAAATTTTGTTCATCTATATATAATACTGCCTCATCACCTCTTCAATTCATTTCAGTTCACTTTAGTTCAAAATTCAGATAAGACCTTCACAAAAAATCACAATGTCGGATAATACTAGATGAGCGAGGAACATGCCTTGGCAAGGGTTGAAGCTTTAGTTGCAAAGCATCATGCCTTGGCAAGGGTTGAAGCTTAATGAGCGAGTAACAGTTGTATCCAATGAGTATTTAGAACTAAATCAGTTGAGCGCATCCGATGAAAGTTTACAGAATCATTCAACCCTTACTAGGAGCTGGTTGGCCATGGATCTTGATTTAAGCAAATTTTTTTACTAAAGTAGAACAATAAAATTACTAAAAACATATAAGAGACACTACGCACTCTCAAAGATCAAAAGTGCTTCATATTTAAATCATGTTGACTATCCAAATGTGGAATGTCTACTAAAATACATGTGAAGATTGGTTGTCTGAATTCATTGTCAACGTTCCAACCTTATGATAAATGCCAAAAATTATCGAACCTCTATTGAAACAATTCACAGGCTAGCTAAATGTAGCAAATGAATTATTCGGGCAATTCAAAGGCTTCCCTATATTCTTGTTCATCCGAACATATATAGCACTAGTCTGTTTTGTTGGGGTATAAGGAGTAAATAGGAAGTTATCATAGAAAAAAACATTCTTAAAATGATTGGAGAATTTGAACTGTTAGTATTCCGGTTTCTTTGCCTCTTCTGATTGCTTTTTTGGCCTTTTTTGTATTTATTAAGTGTACGGCAATATTGATCAGTTTGTTATCGTTTTTCTTAAACGATATAGCCATTATGGGGGCTTGGCCCATAAGCTTGAATATTTCTTTAATTTTAATAAATGTCGGATATTGATTAAAAAAAAATCCTCGTTTTTAACTACGGTTGTTTGTATCTTGCCATTTTAACATCAAAAGAAAACTATGCACTAGCTTTTTCTTTGTACAAGTGCAATTATTTTCGTACAAAATATGTTCATTGAAGCTATATAATTAATTAGCTAGTCTAAAGGAGAATTGTCTCGGTTTATAATTATTAGTATAAAAAGTTGAAAACATAATAAATATTACTTATTACTTAATTCACATAACTTCTTTTGCATGTTTACTCTAGATATCACGTTCTGCTAAAAAAAAAAAAGGGTTTTACATATATTTGCTGATTAATATATAAAATGAGACTTAATTTGTAAAACCTCGAATTGTTAAAAGTCTTTTATCATTTGATACATATGTAATTTTATAGGATTATAATACCCTTGTACTTCATTAAATAGCATCTTTCAATATCACTAATTAATAGTATTAACATATTTAGCTTCCGTTTCTATATGTTTCTCAAAAATTTCCGTTCTACCAAAATAAATAAATATATATATATATATATGTGTGTATATATATATATATATATATATATATATATATATATATATATATATATATATATATATGTTTCTCAAAATAGTACTTTCCTCTTTTACTACCATATATTGAAATAAAACTATTTCAAATTAAAAAAAAAATCCATTAAATTCATACAAGGTCATAGAGAAAAGAAAAGGAAAAAATTAAGTTCATGAAGGCATTTTGTTTAAAAGAGAAAAAGGTGTTATAGAAAATATTAGATAGAATAAAATAAAATAAATTGAGAGTTTCTTATAGCATCTGATTAGATAATGTTACGTGATATTCGCGTTGTAAGACTAAATATTGATACATTATAAGACTAAATGATACTACGTATGTGATGCATTATGATGCTACATGATGCTTTCATATTCTTTTTTATTTATAAAAAAGTACGAAGTATCTCATATCATTAAAACTATATAATATAATGTTACTTGATAATCCTACATGATGATTTTTTTCTCTCACTAGCTAATGTTATTATACAGGAGTAATACAATAATGCCAAGATACTATATAAATACAATATTTGTCTCTCTTTTTTCTCAATAATGTTTATTTGTTGAAATTGAATAATAATAGCATCATGACGCATTATGAAAATTACAAATTATATGCATTACAAGGTTAAAAAAAAATAGTAAAAATAAGTATAATCATGTAGTATATATGTAGTAGCATATGTACTAGTATCATGTAACATATATAGTAACATCATGTACCATATGTAGTAGCATTACGTAGCATCATGTAGCATAGATATATATATATATATATATATATATATATATATATATATATATATATATATATATATATATATATATATATATATATATATATATTATTCTATTATAATAACTCAACTCAAGTCAAATGAGTCTGTTCAATTTAGCCATTTTTTTTTCAAAAATACCTCTACACATTTATATTAATTGCAATAATATCTATTTATCATTTTCTCATATATATTCTTATGAGATTTTGAGAAACTATTTATCAGTTTGAAGTATGTATCGAGTAAATCTCGAGAAAGAGATTATAGATTGAAATTACGATCTAAGAATCAGTTCTCATGCTGACTCTGTTGTTTCGGAAGCTTTGCTTCTTACTTACCTAGAAATTTGTGCTATGCAAGGTTTTTTTCTCTTTGTTTTTAATATAATTCTTACCTTCCAAAAAAAAACATTATAAAAGATTTCACTAGAATGACCAGGTGTATATATATTAATTATTAACTGTATACTACTATACTAGACTATATGTTGCTGTATTCAAAAACATCCAAACGCCTAGATTAGCTTTTTTGGAAAGAAAAAATGACCATTATTGTTATCAATTATTTTGGATAAGTTAAATTTTATGATACTTTAGGATTTTCATACATGTATTTAGATATTACAAACTTCTCTTTTGGAGCTTCTTGAGTTAGCAACATGTGCTAACCAAGTTACTTTTTTTCGTTTTATAAATTATTTTGTTTCTTGCAAAAAAAAGTATCAACTTTTCAAGATATACCATCTCATTTTTGCAAAAAAATGAAACAAATAAGAAATATAATATTAGAAAGAACGAAATAAGACAACAAGATACATGAGGATAGAAGGAGACGATTTGTTTCAATTACCGCTAAATTTAGCAATATCTTGATATTTTGTTTTTAAATTTAGCAAAATTCACTTTAAAAACATATAATAGTATCATGATATTTTCTTGTAGTGAGATGATACATGTCATTCAAGTGTTGGCAGTGAACAAAAAAGGCCGACCTTAAAACTTATTTTTGGTATATATTAATATATAGCTAGATCTCATGGGGTCTCAAACGTAAAAAAAGTAAAAATAAAATTACATTAACAATAGAATAATGAACTGTTAAAAAAACCTCATACAGGTATACATGAATGGGTATAAAAAGTTTATTGGTACAATAAGTTAGGGTTCAGAAAAAGTAGTAGCTATATACAAAATAATGGTCCGCGAAGACTATCAAGACTGTAAAATTTCTTAGTGTAAGAAATGGTAACCTAATAATTTCTTAGACTATCAAGACTAAGAATGTAGTTTATTTTACTAAATTCTTCTCTGAATTAAATGGGATTGCTCCCATCTTTACATACACGGTTTAGTTACATGCTCCCACTTTTTTGCTTCCAATGTTTCACCATCAATATTTGATTATATATGTATTACTATGATACATATTTGGAGCAAAAATATAATATTTATGAAGTGTTATTATTATTTCCAATTTCGAGACAAGTATGTGACCACAAACTGTGAATCTGATATTATACTTTTTTTTGTAAGAAACAATAATTATTCCCAAGAGGCGTTGTATTTATTATTATTTTTTATTATGATTTATGATGAGGCTAGTTTTGATAATTGATATGTTAATAAATTATTTTTTTCCTAATATGGTGGAGACCTTGAACCATTCTTATCCTCTTACAACATTAACTTTCTTACCATTTTTTATTTATTTTAGAAAAAGTACTATATATTTGTTTAAATATTCAATGCCCACATTATTCCTCTAATATTTTTACCCCATCTCTCTCTAAAGGTTATCAAGCGGTGTCACTAGTAAGTTTTTTATTGAGTATTAATTCTATGAGAATTTGTGGTTTGTTAGCTTTTTGTTTACATAGAATCATTATTTCTTTTGAATTAATTAGAAGTAGTATAAATTTCAACGGTTATATCAATGCACGAATGCTATAACAAATTAAACGGAAGAAAGCGCCTCATCCTAAGAATGATGGGGCCTACACAATTATCAACGTTGTTTATTAATTAAATTCGAAGTTTCATCTAAATATGTTTGATATATATATATATATATAGTATATCACTTTAATACCGTAATATTTATTTATTTCTCGAGAACTACCATCTCATTGTTTTTACAAGTAATTAATTGTCTCCAGAGTTGATTTGCAATTCATGACATAAATATTATAACTGTTTCTTTCTCGCTTATTAGCAAGTTTTAATCTAGCTATTTCATGTTTTTTCCTGTCATCTCCTTGTACTATTTGGTATATAACATATACACATTATGTTAATTTAAAGAGAAGATGTCTCTCTTCTCAATTAAAATTATCGAAATAATATATAATTGGTAATTTAATAACTGATATATCTATTTTCATATCCGAAACTCATATCTCATACTAAGTGTTCTTGAATCATAATTGATAAAAAAAAAAACTTAGTTTTACATTTATTTGGCAAAAATGTTATTTTAACAAAAAATCAAACGAATTGTGATAATTAATAGCATAGATTTTGAAATAATTTTGCTCTAATAAAATAAAAATCCGCGAACATGTAGCACAAAAAATATGAATATATCGAGTTTTTAGTAGTTCTACTGGAATGACTAATTTAAATCATAGATATCATGAGGAAAAAATTAATGCATCATATGTTTATAGTTAAGCATGACAACATAATGAATTAAAAATTAGATTGTTTATAATTGAAGGGAACGATTTAGGTTAGACTTTAATGATTAATTACAATTATAATAAGATAAGTTATAGTTACCTAATTCACTGAAATTACTAATTTTTAATGGAAAACTATAATTCACTTAAATTACTAAATTAAAGGAAAACTATAATTCTACAAAGTTAACATGGTCGAATGAAAGCACCTATCACTTTGGAAAACACATCTTTTTTAACGGAACATTGTATTTATTAATGCTGGAAAAACGAATTCTCACCAAGAGACATGCCCCTGTGGACGCGTGAAATAACATCAAATTCCGACAAAAAATTCAGAAAAAAATTAGTGAATCATATGTTTAAAAGAGCAAGGGAACTAATATTGTGACTAAAAGAGGATAAAACTAGTCATCTTCTAATTAACCTCATTTAAAAGAGCAAATGAGTTAAAAAAAAACACTATTTTTCTCCTTATACTCACTAACCTTATTTCTCACCTTTTAACGTCATCAATGTGAACTTTTGAAATCACATACATACCAATGTGTTGGACATTATTATTTTCTTTATTTAGAATGTTAATAATGATTATCATCGTGCTTCATTAGTTCCTATACTTGCCTAGACTTAAATGCATGCACATATTCATATTGATTCAACTTTTAACATCAATGGCTTAAGTTTTTCACAATTCCTTGTATCAAATACATGATTCAGCCATTTGTTTTTACTTTAAGGTAGGGTTCACCTAACGTGACGGACAATCAGATCATGATCCCTACGATGAGCCAACTTAGCTTTGTAGAAACCGATGGTAGAGGGGTGACAGATGGAGATGAGAATGGTGTTGGGTTTGGAAATGAAGCGGTTGAAAATGTTGGCGGCAGCACCAGTCGTGGCACCGGAAAAAAGAAATACCACCGCCATAATAACCACCAAACTCAACAGCTCGAAAAGTAAGTGCATAGAACTTTTGAAGGAAGAATATTAGTATATAAATTACTTAAAATAACCGCACCCAATATTGTTTCATCTTAGAAATCTATTTTGTCATTATAGTTCAACTGAAATCATTAAAGTAACGAAGTGCATATATAAATGTCATTACATGACAAAAAAATTAACTTTGATGCATATATCTTTCTTTATGTAATTATATTTAATGTTTAAAATACTATAGGTTTTCTATGTAACCTCTATTTAACCATAACTCGGTTTAGTAATATTTTCTCTTTGTCTCAATGTTACGATTGTAGAGAGATTCTATCGAATAAGTAATTACTCATTTATTTTTATTTGGTGTAGTTTTTTCAAGACTTGCCCAAATCCAAATGACAGGCAGAGGAAATTACTAAGCCGTAACTTGGCATTGGAGCCTCTGCAGATCCGATTTTGGTTCCAAAACAAACGCAATCAAATAAAGGTTTAGTTCAACACCTCACTTTTTAATTCTCACTCTATCTAGTCTCTTGTACAGTTTTTTCATTTGTTAAAATGCATCTACGCTAATCCAGTTTAAGCTATATATATATAGACTTTGACATCAACAAATAACTTAAAAGGATATTAAACACCTTTCTTGGGCTCCTTTGCTTGTATCCTACAAGTGCTAGAGTATAACTTTTTAGGTGAAAAACATAATTAGGCAATAGACGGATTCGCTTTGTAGAAATTAATAAGTACCCATGTAATCGAAAAGTGAAGCATATATACTTTTGAAAATTATAAATCATGATATTAAATAAAGAAGGGCTTTATTCTGCCTCCAAAGTATAAACCCGAACCATCGCATAGAATCATTTAGTCTTGTAAAAACGAAGTGTCACGTAGTATTATAGAGTCTGATGCTACAAGAATCTCCCAATCTGTCCTTTTATTTTTCACATTCTTTTTAAAAAAAAATAGTGGCGCCTGTTCTTTTATTATATTAATGTCACTCATGAATTAATTTGTTTTTTTTTTCTTTCTTATGAGCTTGAATATAAATTAGAAGTTTTTTAAATTTTGAAATAATTTTAGTTAAGTGGGAGTAGAAAAGGAAGGAGTAACTAATAGAGAAATATTTGGGAGGGGTGGATTTAATTAAAGGGGTATATTGGTAGTGGAGAATTGGATATTTATCTATCTTGTATAAAACACAATTAGGCATTTATTGACATTCATTTATTGGATATTTGTATGTATAGTTTTATTAAGCTATCTTCTCCATTAACTAATTTTTTTTTTTTTTTTTTTTGTTATGGTGTATTTTTGCACAAAATATGAGATTTTGTTTTAGATTTGGACACATTAGGTAGAATTATTTATTAGAATAGACGTTTTTGAGGTTTCTAAATTGATTCGTGAAGTCAAATTGGCCTTTTGAATTTAAACTCTTGTCCTATTCATGTTTCAGAAAAATTAACGTCAACGAAAGTAGGCATTTGAAAAATCGCATCTGACAAATGGATGTCTTAGATTCTTTCTTTTTTTCTTTCTATTTTCATTTTTTGCTTTTCGATTATATGTTGATATGTTGGTGACGAATAACATTAAAGAGACTAGGACGTCCATGCAAAACTATGAACCACGGGTACGAGTTTAGGGTACGGTTATAGTATGATAGGAGTAGAACTTACGAGAATATGCTAATTTTGAAATTTAACAATAGTAGTATGGCGCGGCTAGTTAGTGTATTTTGTTATACAAGGTAAGAAAATAATAAAAAGAAAAAAAACTTCGAAATACTCTCAAAATGTCTTATACGCATAACGCATCTCATTATTCTGATTGTTATATATCGGCTTATTGAATCTTTACCTAATAATATATCCTCACTAATCTGTATTATTTTTATTTCTCAAGAACTTAAAAAAAAAATGAAGTATGGAAAATAATCGACCCATTTTGTACCCAAGGTACCAGATGCACGCTATATATGTATCTTATATGGGTACGTTTAAATTTCTAAATTACCCTAATGTAAGTCATAATGAGAATGGTTTAATGTTTGATTTATGTGCCTATATTTCTTCCAAAGTCAGGGGTTCGACTCTCGCTGTTTTAAAATTTTGCATTAAATTTTATATGCTAAACTAGAAAATTTCTCAATTAATAGGTGAATAAAAGTCAAACTACTCTCTCTAAATAACTTAAAACTTCAATTTGTAACATATTTGACAATATAATAATTTACATATTTGCTATATTTTTAATACCCAACAATATATTTTCTTGTGTCCGAGTTAAGTTAAACAAAATGAGTCCAAATTTATTCTAAACTTAGGTACTGAATTGTTAGGGTTGTCTTGCTTGTGTTTCATAGCTTTGAAATAATGAGAATGAATTGTAACTTATATATTGGGTTAGGAGTTACAAAAATGTATGAGAATTTTAAACATTAGTAGGTATGTACGTATTTGAAAAATAATGTGCATCCGGAAAAAGTAGGCATACTTTGAAAATTCGGGTATAAATTTTGAAAAGATGGGTATGAGTCCGGAAAAGTTGTTTGGAGTATGAAGAAGAGGCATGAAATCCTTAAAAAAAACTTATGAAGTATAAAAAAAAAAAAGGCATGAAGGATGAAAGTATGGTTTGAAGTCGGAAAAAATATATGAAGTTGGCAGAGAAAGGGTATGGAGTCAGTAAATACGGCATGGACCTTGAAAATTTGGTATGATATTTAAAAGCTTGGGTATGAACTGAAAGATGTTTCGGTGAAAGATCTTCTTTTGGTTGAAAAGGTATTTTTTTTAAAAGGATTGAAAATAACTTTTGAAATAGGTGGGTTTTTTCAATTTTTTTTTCCAAAATTTACTTCTTTTTTGTAGTATATTACGAATATTTATTACCCTTATTATTATTATATTTTTTTGTTTATAAAGGGAGAAGGTTGGTATGGGGAGTTCGTTTAAGGTTCAATCTGTCTCTAAATAATTGTCCATTATTCCATATTTGACTGTTTCAAAATAAGTGTCTATTTTCCTAATTTATTAATGAAAAAATGATAAAAGTACAATAATTTCCTCATGTATTGCAATGAATACATTTCAAAGACCACATGTCGTTGTCAGGGATAGTACCTTGCGGATTAAGATGAAACTTTGAAAAATCATTTTGGTGAAATGGTTAAAATATTTGTGTAGTGTATTATTAGTTTTAACTTAAGAGAACAAATTTAATTGTCTGTTGATCTTTCTATCAATCACATAAATTGACCGAAGCCTTACATATACTAAGACATTTCTACAAATAGATAAAACAGATTCTGTTTTTTCAAGCATTAATTGATTAATTCACATGTTTCCGTGCGACTAAAGATTAATTTAAAGTTCATTTTTAGCTCTTTATTCTAGTTCAAGACTACCTTTGACAACCGGTTTACGTATGATTACGAGTGGATAACAAAAGGCCATTTAAGAATTTATAAACACACAAATTTGTATGTACCATGAATATTAAATGGTGCAAACCAGAAAATTCTAAATTTATGGTTCAGAATGCTGCTTTGGTGATAATCCTTCCATCAATAAAAGATTTTTTCTTTATGCTTATATATGAAAAGTACCGTTGAAATTGAGTTATGATTTGAATAATGTCATTAATAATATTTAATGAAAAGAATTATTTTGCACACCGTCTCTTGCTATCTTTAGTCTGCACGAAGTGTTTTATGTTAATTTAAAAGAATCAGTTTTTTTGTCATAATTTTGTAATATTTGAACTTATAACCATTTCAGATTGATCGGATGACCAATGCATACGCAAGACGCATCGACAAGCCTATAGGGCCCGCATTGGACTTAAAGAAACAAGTGGTGGCTAACGTGGCGTGTGCAGCAATGGATGAGTTGGTGTTTATGATCCAAACTCTCGAACCCATGTGGATCCCCGTTTCTATTGATGGGTACACTACTTACTTACTCAACGAAGAAGAGTATTCTCGGTCTTTGTTTAGATCTTGGCCAAGGAGACCTGGGTTCAGATCGGAAGCCACTCGTGATTCTGCTATTGTTAAGACAACCCATACTAACATTATCACTGCTCTAATGAATGTTGTAAGTATCTACTTTCAGTTATATAAAATAAATAAATGGTAAAGCTTATCGAAATCATTTTTACGAGAGAATAACTGAAAGCATAAAAAGTTGAGCTTTTTCGTTTAGAAAAGGCTGGTAAGCTTGTCAGCAAAGCGTTTTTATGCTTTAAATCAACCTTTTTGAGGGTTGAAGTGAGCTCTTTGAAAACAAATGATAAACTTGCAACTCATTTAAGGGATTTTTGTGCAATAGAGAAAAGATAACGATGGTGCCGCTTTTTACAAAAGATGAAAATGTTAGA
The DNA here is from genome assembly GCA_963682055.1 of Primula veris. Lineage (NCBI taxonomy): Eukaryota > Viridiplantae > Streptophyta > Magnoliopsida > Ericales > Primulaceae > Primula > Primula veris. Next base: position 7,513,135 of record OY821742.1, on the reverse strand, counting down.
TTGATTTATAGTATTTTACAATGTAGTGAGCCAAGGCAATTTTTGAGAAAGGACATTGAGTAATTAAAACAACTTTTTCTAGGTCATGAATCATATCCTATTTTCTTTTGTGAATATTAGAATCAATGGGCGACTCTCTTTTGTGCAATCGTGGCAAAAGCCATACCGCTTGAGCAGTTGGCGATAGGGCGTGATGGAAGCTATGATGGAGCCTTACAACTGGTAATTATAAGATATAAAAGTGCATGATGTTCTTATAGAAAGTACATATCATTTTCCTGATAATTTTTTACAAGACTTACTTTTTTATTTTCTCAGATACATGCAGAGTATCAGATAATAACACCTCTCGTCCCAACTAGAGAGACGACTTTGGTAAGGTATTGCAAGCAGCGGGGTGAGGGAATTTGGGTTGTGGTTGATATTTCCTTAGACGGGATGAAAGCTGATTCTTTAACGAGATTCCAAAAACGAGCTTCTGGATGTGTAATTCAGCAATTGCCTGATGGATACTCCGAGGTAAAAGATAACAACCTCGGGTAATTGTTACTTTTCTAATTTATAACTGAAGTAAAAACGACAGTGTTCTGTAATAATGTGGAAGTGGTAACAAGGTGTTATATTCATTTCGGCACAATTTTAGACCTAGATTCTGATTCATCCTAGTGTTGACCAGATTACTTGGATGGAGCACGTTGACGTGGAGGATAAAGGGAACGAAGGTATATACAGATCGGTGATTTCCTCAGGAGCCAGATTTGGGGCTAAGTATTGGCTTTCCATTCTTAATGGGCAAATTGAACGCTTTTCTTGTTGCGGTGCAACGGATCTTCCTACTAATGAAGTGAACAATATCGGTAATTTCCAAATGAGTTACTTTGTTTAAACCATTCGTCAGAATAACTAGACAGGCACACTAAGATGTCAAATCCTAGAAAGATAAGAGTAATGACTTGATACAAATCAAATTATAGAAAATTACCATTAATTGACCAACGAAAGACTTTATATTCATTTAGCCAAAAGGAAAAACTCGTTTCCCATTTTATGTTACGTTTGGTGTTCATTCATTTGATAACTTGATTTTACATTGATATAGTGTTCAATGAACTGATTTCATTTTTTATCGGCATAAACTGATTTTCAATTGGGCTATTGTTTAATAAACTTGGTTTCGCTTTTAATGGTATAAACATCAACAATTAATTTATGGAGATGCATATTGAGCTGTGTAAAGTTTGTCTCGTAATGGAAACTTCCCTAAGTGTATGCATAAAAATGAAAATATGGTTGATATACGACTATTTGTGTATACAGAAGGAAGGAAAATCTTATTGAACCTCGGAGAAAGGATAATGACGGGGTTTTGTAGTAGGGTGGGAGCTTCTGATGCTAACAATTGGGCAACACTGTCTCTTATTGGACATGATGAAGTTAAGGTGATGACTCATAAAAGCGTCAACGAACAAGGTTGCCATAATGGAATTGTCATCAGCGTCGCAACGTCAATCTGCCTTCCTACAGCACCAAGGAAAGTATTCGATTTTTTCTTTGATGGGAACAACCGAGCTAAGGTGATTTTTCTCATTTCTGCATCTTCCTTTAGACCAACTATATGACAAGCTAGGGTCCCATGTTTTACGACCACGTTGGTACTCCTACGAGTTTGACTAAGCTTTTACCACTACTTACAAGTATGTACATGAAGGTCTTGTTTGGTTGCGGGAGCATTAGTCTCAAATTAATAATCCAAACAGATGTTGATTAGTAGGTTTTGAATATATGGTGGAATTAATAGTCCTGAGTAGGGGTGGGCACGGGGCAGATTGATTTCAACTCTAACTCAACCCGTAAAATAAATTGCGGGCCGGATTGGGACAGATTCGTAAAATTTAAATCTCAACTCAATCCAACCCAACCCGTTATAATTAAAAGCTCAACCCAACCCAATCCAAACTGCAAAAAATATTATGGATTTGGGCGGCTTTATTCTTAAATTTTTATTTTGGTCCTTTATTTTTCATAATTTGCTCAATCAGCCTAAATTTTAAAATAAATTGTATGTTTCAAAAAGAAATAAAAATTAAAAACAATTATAATACGTTTATAACATTCACAACAAGTAAGAAAACTAAAATGTAATAATACCAGGAGTTTGTTATCTTTAAATACACACAATGTATATATAAATATATATATTTTTAATTTTTTTTATATATATAGCGGGTTGTAATGGATTTCGGCGAATTAACCCGCGGTTTGGTAACACCAACCCGTAAAATATATAACGGATTGGGGCGGGACGGATTCACCTTTCTTGGACACTCAACCCACCCCAACCCGTCCCAATCCGTGCGGATTGGGTTACATGTTGGGTTTGCGGATTTTTTAACCAACTCTAGTCCTGAGAGTTTGACTAATAATAATAGAATATCACACCTTCAACGATAATTTGATGTTCGTCCTTCATTTATGGTCACATCCTTCATTAACCAATCAAACATGAGCTTTGTGGACCCCATAGATTTGGTGTAAGTCTCATTACCAAGTACCCAAACCAAACAAAGCGTAATTATTATCCAATGTTTTAAATAGCGTTATTGCTATCATAGGGTTTTTTCGAGAGAAACGCTAAAAACGCATATAGCGTAGCAACGTAACGCTTTGCAGTGTAATTTTTTTTGCCTAAATATATAACAATATAACAGGACATACAATTTATACTAATTATGTTAACAAAATTAAAAATTAAAAGAATTAGTTATGATTTTTTTGGCTAAGAAAAAGAGACACATGTTTGGTTAAAAAAATCTGACGTTTTTTTAATTATTTGGGGATAAATGTGTTTTTGATACATTAATTACTATAGGGGGAATTTGTGACATGTTATTTACTACAATAGCGAATATGTGACATGTTATTAACTATATAGGCTAATTGTGACATATTATATACTAAGTGGGCTAATTGTGACATGTTATATACTGCATGGGGTCAACCCATTATTTACTCTAGCATTCCACTCTATTCTGTTTTAAAAACTCGTTATTTACGCTATCAGTTCAATAATTTAGTATTTTTTGTGTTTTTAGTCCCAATAGCACGAATTTAGCGCTTTTCCATCCAAATAGCGGTTTATCGATACGTTTTTTCAAAAAAAAAAATGTTATTTCGCACAACATAATGCGTTTTTTAAAACATGGGTATCATCTGATGCCAGTATTGAGAAAGTAGTTTATTAATTTTAATTGACATATTGAGGAATTGTGCTTATGTTTCCCTATCTAAGGTTTTCTTTCATGAATAATTTGATATTTTTTAACTGAAAATACCCCCATTTATTTATTAATCTAGATAAGCGTGCATACTGTTATTAACCTTTTCGAATGTATGGCAAATACAGCGGGACATCCTTATCAATGGTGTAAATATGCATCAAATGGAGAACATCCCTACTGGAGAGTTAGCTGGAAACGCTATTAAGTTGAGCAGCATGAACGTAAGTTGGATAATTTTCACTTACATGTCGACACTATCATGTTTAGCGCTAACAAAATTTCACACTTTATTAAGAAACATTATCTTTTTTAGAATATGTACGTATCAATGTTGCATCATTGAGTATCAAATGATAATCACAAAGAGGAAAAAGAGTTGATATGATTGAGAACTATTGCGCATCCGCACCAAATTTCAAAATTGATTTTATCCGTGGATTTTCCAGAATTTGTACTAAATGTCTAGTTCTTCCCATAAATTAACCATTTTCTTATCATATCAACTTATCTAGGGTATTCCAGAGAACCCAAACAGTATGTTGATTCTACAAGAGAGTTTTGCTTACCCAACAGGGTTCTTCATTGTATATTCACCCATTGAGCCCAGTGATATGACCGCAGTGTTAGAAAGTGGAGACACAAATAGTGTTCGTTTGCTACCCTCGGGATTTGCCATCCTTCCAGATGGTTCTGGTGGGTCATTGCTCACGCTTTCATTACAGTTTCTGGTCAACTCAGCCATTGATGCCAAGCTCTCCCGTGCTGATTTGACGTCTGCTTTCAGCCTCATGTCTGGTACTCTCGATAGGGTCAGGGCTTTTATTGGGATGCCATCGAATAGTGGTAAGTTTAGATTTTCTTAAAAAAATTAGCAAGAAATAGATGGGAGAGGATCAGTATTAAAACATTTGACACAAAATATCTCACTACAAAAATACGCGTTTAATCCAGGGCTAAGAGACTAAGATAAGCTAGCTTTTGGTATAAATTTCAACCTCATGCTTTCCTTTGATTTAAGGGATGTCAAGGGCTGTTTTTTCTGGCAACTGGAAAATAATTTTAAGATTTATGAAACAATATGCTAGCTTGTCCTGTATATTGGAGAGATTTTCGCTACAAAAATTGTGTAAAATTTCTGTTACCAACAAAATGGAATTCATCGCTTGCTGCCAATAACACTCAGGAGACTATTAAAAATGAACTAATATCATTTAGATGATGAGAGTCTATTTCTCTTTCAGGATTTACTCTTATCCCAATTGTCTTTGAATCACTGTTTTAAAAATCGTACTATATTGCGCAACATTTCGCGATATAACGCTATTCGGAAAAAAATTGCCTACGCTAAAACGCTATTTGGGTGGAAAAGCCTTAAATTCGCGCTATTGGGACCAAAAACGCAAAAGGCACGAAAGTTTGGACCAAAAGCGTAAATAGCGAGTTAGGAAAAAAAAAACAGCGAATATAAATAATTAATATATGTTGTGTAATTTTCACAAAAGATTGTTAATTAAGATGGTTGTAACATTGCATTCTGTCCCATTGGACCCAAGTTTGAAACTCACTAGCATCAACATTTTTTTGGTTTTTGCAGAGTAAGGAACAAGGGAGAGTACCTTTCCAACTCTGCTATAGAAGATGCTGATGAGTCCATATTTTGCAGTAATTTTTTTTTACATGCAGAACTACATACATTTCCTAAGTTTTAAGAACTATTCTACCTTTTTTATTTCCAAATTTGAATTGTTTTGAAGAGGTCTGGAACTTTAGAGTCCAGATTATTGAATTTGTTGACATCGCTGTTTCTTTGATTTCGAAGTTTGAAAATGCTCATAAACTTATTGCATCCCCCCCTTCTTCAAAAAATCCATTTTATAACGATTAAGCTTTTTATGATGTGTAAAGGTGGTCTAGTACAGCACAAAAAAATGTGCTTGAAGGGCCAATGAAATGGCTATATTATGCGGGATTTTGTTGTGGTTCATTTCCAATTGTTTTCTTACTTTAGGGTGATTATATGCTAAATAGTAGCGACATTAGTAGTTTAAGATTCAATACTGGAGACAACACGGGTAAATAGCGAGAACTTTATAAAACTGTTTAGCATGTGTTAGTGTGAGATGGGATTAGTATTGAGTAGAAGTACCATAGCTTTTTTAGGCTATGTATGACTCAATTTTGATGTTTTATTGTGTAGGAGGTTAACTTTTGTTTAAAGTGTAATTGGAATGATCAGTACATAGTTTTTTTTAAAGGAGATAGTGATCAACACTTTTGCCGATAAGTGAGTTACATAGTCAGTTATTTAGGAGTAAACTTGTTACAAGACCCTTTTTAATTTCATTAACTTAATTAGTATATGATTTATGATATGCCTGGTCATTCTAGTGATATCTTCTATGATATGCCTGGTCGTATTTTCAATCTAGAAAGTCCTTTCTGGCATCTACTCAAATAGACTAGAACTGATAAATAGTTTCTCGAAAACTGAGAAGAATATAAAACCCTGGATTTTTTTTTAGCAGAATCTGATATCTAGAGTAAAAAAGCAAAAAAAGTATGTAAAATAACTAATAATTATTAGGACTTCAACTCTTCGTGCTAATAGTTATAAACCGAGACAATCTCTACTCTAAACTTGCTAATAGCTTCAACTAATTTATTTTCCCGTACAAATTATTCTATATACTGTTTCAACTAAAACCACAAAAGTAGAGGGGGGAACAGCAGTTCTAAAGCTGGTGAGTTTCAATGCTCAAGTCGATATACGAAAATGTTCTCAACTTCAGATTCTCCTGAACTATTTCTCATTTCATATTTGCCTGAGAATAGATAAAAGTTCCAACGATGGCAATGGCAGCTCCGAGTGCATTGACTGGTTGCACCGGAGTACTGAAAATAATGATAGAAGCCACTATGACCGATATCCTCTTCATTGTATTCCCAATGCTAAATGTCAATGGCGATATTTCGTTCAACGACATGTATGAGACTTGGTTGTAAAGAGTATAGAATATACTCTGTGCTACCACCCACCTTTACACATACACAAGTAAAACATAAACTGATTTAGCTCACATTTGCATTGTGCAAGCTAAAAACGAAAAACTCGTAAAAAGAAAAAAAGAGGATTTTGTTCTTACCATACAAAATTGGGTCCTATTTGAGCGACAGCTTTGTTCCATCCTATGGTCCATACTTGAGGGCCCTCAACCGTGATCGCAAATGGAGTTAAGATTAAAAGAGACATCATAGATAAGCAAGCATAGTAGTTCATTCCTCCAACACATTTTCCCCCTTTCATTCCCTTCTTTGAGAATATATTTCGAAAAACAAATGCCAAATTCGAGATCATCACCCCCATGAAACCTGAATCGGGTTATTATTATTATTTTTGTAGAGATCAGGTTTTCCTCTTCTTAGCATTAAAAAAATGAGCAAATCACAATAATTGTTCTTTTGTCTTACAAATGAGGTTGAGGTTGAGCTCGGTGACTGCAGCAAGTGCACATCCTCCGATGATAGGCACGAGAGAAAAGTACACTGAAATCGGGAAATTATCACCTAATAGAAACTTCGAAACAAGAACGCTAAAAGCAGGCTCACTACTCTTGATTATATGAGTGAATGAAACTGTGACTTTTGACATGCTCACTGTCGCAGCTACATGTCCAATTGCATGCGCCAATGCAACCTGTAAGAACAAAGATATTAAAAATATATCAAATTCTCACTTCTACCTCCTTACATAAAGTGACACTACAAATACTACAGTCAGTGATGGCAATTTCATGGGTTTCTATTCGGGTCGGGTCGGGTCTGTTTTAAATGTTTAAAAATACAACTTAAAAAGTGTAAGTTAACATTCTCCCACTTGTATATCTTTTATATATTAAACCATCTCTCATATAATAATAGATAACATACATTTAAATTCATAAAATTGAAAGCTAAAAAGTGTAACTTAACACAATCTCTCTCATATAAATTAAATTCTCTCTTTTATAATTTAAATGGATAAAAGTGCAATTTAAGATTCTATCCTTCATCTCTCTTATATACATTAAACTCTCTCTTTTATATTATTTTTATATTATATTTTTAAATCAAATGATTTTTTACTCTACCTAACAATTTTTTTTTGAAATTTTTGACATTTATGAGATTTATTTTTTAAAAGGAAGAAAAATATTTTTTAAAAACGGGTCAAATGAGTCCGGTCGGATCAAATGTGTAAAAGTGTGACTTTGCCCTCGGATCGGGTCGGGTTAAAACCCGCGAAATTTCCATCCCTAACTTAAGTTGTCATATTTCTCCCAAAAAAATCAAGATCCTGAATAAACTCTTTTACGTGGCAAGGAAAACTAATTCTGGGTTTGGTCCCCAATTTCATATATAAAATGGGTTTTGATTAAAAAACAAATATGGTAAGTTAAACCAAAAGGCAAATTGAAAATTATGAAATACAACCAACCAACCAATACTTTGTAAACAAACAACCAAAAGCTCAAATCTGCTATCTTTAATAGAAGGCAGGTCTTTTGTGATGTATGTAATATATGTGACCAGAAAGTACTTTACTCAAAACTATGAGGTTTCTCAGTGTAATAATATAAAATTAAAGGAAAAAACGCTACAGGAAGAAGGGGTACCGTACATGAGACGAAGAAAACAGTAAAAGTAGTCTGTAGTTTTTTTTATTAGCACCTTTTGTATAACTTAGGCTCTGTTTGTTTCGTAGTAAAATATTTACGGCGGAAAAATATTTTTCGGGTAAACTTTTACGGTGCAAACTTTTGTTTGCATTTTATTTACGGGTGTTTGGTGCGTCAAAGGTTTCCCATGTGAATTCTATTGAAATTCAAAAATCTATTAGTTATTTAAATTAGACAAATTCAATGCATAAATAAATAAACATTATTCATACTTTAAACAAAATATTTTAAGATGAAAAACATCAAAAATTAACTAAAAGTCACAAAAATTAACTAAAAGTCACAAAAATGAATAAGTTCGTGAAAGTTTAAAAAGATTAGTGATTAAAATCACAATTATTAAACACTGAGCAATCTTTTGACTGTCATATTGAACAACCTTTTGATGCGCAATTTATGTGTTCGTCTAAATGCATGATAGATGTATTTGTTGCGAAATTATATATTAATAAGTGAATATTGTTTGTTTTGAAATTAAAAGTCCTATTTATGTATAAAAGTATCAACTGCGAATTTTTTTAAAATTAAAAGGAATATTCTTATTTATGTATAAAAGTGTGCTAGATTTACACGTCCAAAAATAGAATTCTATTCCATCGGAGATTCAAGGACAATTGTTAATGGAGCTCGTTATGAGGTTTAAAATAATCATGTGTGGTATTAATTAAAAAAGTACTCCAAATTAATTTGTAAGTCTACTTGTCGGTTATAATAGGAGGACTTCAATTTGAGCCGAATCCATTGTCGTCCTTTTCATTTTTATCTCCAAAATGAAAAATGACAAAAAAAATAGCAACATGCGACGTATTTGCAGGGATATACACAGTCTATCCAGTTCATACCTTATAATATATGTTCCAACATTCTCTATAAAAACACAACACAGACTATTAATTTTTTAAAATTAAGAAATGAGCCGCATATAACCAGTCGACACCTAACCATGTGATATTTTTTTACTATGGTTAGGACCAAACTTGTTAATGATCAATGTTTTTTTCTCACCATCTGATGATATACACGTCTCTATTTAATTCCCTCAATTACTCCCATTCTCTCCCTTTCCCTACCTCATTATATGCAACTAAAGCTGTTAAATGTATTTATTTATTTTTTCTGCGTAACTACTAAATCTGGCAATAATCTGTAGTTACGGTAAATATTTGATTGAAAAGGAAATCCCTGCTAGTCTTAATTTATATGGGTACTGATCTGATTTAGTTTCTAATAAACTCTCTCTCTCTTCAATCTCTAGGTAAGATCAATTGAATCAGTCGTCATTCAATAATCTTCTTACAACTATATAATAGTTAATTATATTATTTCATTTAATTAAGTTATCTTTTATGTTTGTCTTTAATTATATTATTTCATTTAATTAAGTTATCTTTTATGTTTGTCTGTACTCATTCAGTGCTAGGGTTTCAAATTAGAAGCCCCAATTTTTTATTGGACGAATTTTAGGGAACTAATTCATATGTACTATAGTTTATATGAATACATACATATATATATATATACTAGTAATCGTGTCTCACGCGTTGCATGTGCGGCGCGTAATGCAATAAAAAAATAAAAAAATAAATATAGTTATGATATAAATACGTGCATAATACAAAAAAAAACATATTTTAAAATTTAAAGAGTGTTTGATTGTTAAAAAGAGATAAATAGTTTTATTAATTTATGTGAGTATGGTATTATTTTAATTAATATAAATGTGTAGGGGTATTTTTGGAAAAAAAAAAGTGATTAAATTGGACAGACTCATTTGACTTGGGTTGACTTATTATAATAGAAGATATATATTGGATTCTTACCAAATGAGAGAATGTTAGAGCATTACCCTTGTTAAGATTGGGCTTATTTCGGGTTATTGCTTTTATTAGCCTTATTTATAACCCCAATAAGCTCAGTTACTAGTTATTGCTTTTATTTAAGGCTTATTTTTCTGCAGCTAAAGAAAAAAGCTGAGTTTTCAGAAAGTAAAAGTGCTCTTTAAGCTGGTCAATCAAAGTGAGTGAAATTTATTGGAAAAAGGTACATAACAAAAAATAACTATTATTGTATGTCTTTAAAAGCTTCAGCCAGACAAGTCTTTGATTTGTCCTAAGGCGTATATATATATATATATATATAGGCTTGCTTTTTGAATGATTGAGGTCATAATTTGTAGTATGATAGCTGCTCTTTATACAATCTGAGCAGATCTTTTCTTCGCGATTATCTAAGTTTTTCCGACCTCTGTTATTTTTGCATACAACTTTTGTATTTTAATTATTGTTGCCAATTTTAACAACTTCCGGTGCCTTTGATCTTTTAAGCCTTGTTTTGATTCTTGTTTGTGTTGCAATCTTTTGTTTTTGGATGAATACATTGATGATGTGAATCTTGACATTGTATACGTTACTTAAATTTAATTAAACTACAAAAGAGAGCTTTAAAATATTGGTTCTGGTGTATCGCAGTTTTCTGTATGAATTTTATAATGTTTTGTGTTTTATCTATTTTTAGTTATTGATTTTAGTTTTGTAGTCGTTTGCCATTTTCGGTTTGAATACGAATATGGAACTAAGAATTTGGTTTTGCATTAGTTCTTACAAAAAGCCGAGTTATTTGCAATCTATTTTAACCTTATCTAATTTCCCATAAAGCATGATAAGTTTGGTAGAGTTTCTGAACTAAATTTGATTCTGACCTAGTGCTTCTTTCAACCTCAAAGAAGCTGACTTATTTACTTACGAGCTACAATAAAGCCAGGTCAATTTATTACCTGTTAGATATAGTCAACAGTAAGATAATGAATACCAGCTTCGAAGCGTCTTATACACGTCACAGGTCATTGTGGGAGAGAAATTAAAAAAGAGGTTTTCGCTATTATATTTTTGTTGTTAAATTGCGATAATAACTAAATTTATTTTGCAGAAAGAAATTATTATGAGCTTCTCAGCATGTCAAAAGGTGCAAGGCGGGAAGAGACTAAGAAGTCTTTCCACTTGCTTAGTACAATTTTCATATGCTAATTGGATGTCCGAGCGTAAGAAATGAGCATCTTATCTCCGTCAATGTACACTTTCTCTTTGAATTTTTTGATTGTTTTTTCGCAGTGAAGTGCTTTCTCTGGTCTCACAGAACTTAATTACAATCTTCATCGCCAATCTCCGCCTATTTGATCACTGATTAGGTACCCATCGCTTACATTGCTGTTTTTAGTTGATATACTCGTGGTCATAGCTGATATAATTGAGTTCATGTGGCGATTATTGTTTTTTTTCATAAAAACTCAGATGGTTGTCTATGGGTGTGGGCCGTGTGGCTGAGTTTTTAAACTCGCACCATTGTTTCTTAAACAATGTGTCAGAGTCATATGTCTAGTTGCAGACTTCTCCTATTTGTTTTGAAGCAATATAAATTTTTATTTTAAGATAATATAGTTCCATTTTTTTAGTTTTTTACAATTTTTGAATTTAAGAAATTCAGTTTGCAAGCAGGCTACCAAAACCTCCAACCATTTATAGTTTAACTAAACGAACTCAAAACCAAAATCAAGCAAACTCTTACTTTCGTTTGTCGATTGTTTTTTTTTCTAAATAGGTGCAAAATGGCTTTGTTTTGAGTGTGTCGGGTCTCTTGAAGACGGCTCTTGTTCTTTTTATAAGTATATAGAAATCTTTTGTTTTGTACATGATGATGAAACTAGTAGTTTTCTTGTGTGTTTTAGCCAATACGGTTTAGTGAAAAGATATCAATCACATCATTGTGGACTGTAAACGAATTCCTCAATATATCGGTTCCTGGTTTTATAATATAATAACTAGTGTTATTACATTACATGTCGATACACAAAAGATAATTTGATGTGTCTTGTTTTGAATTTTGAAGGCTGCAGAGTATCTTGCGCTCATGGCTAGCCTACTTTCCTAGTTCGTCATCAAGCTTCCTTTGATTCATTTTAATTGTAATCAATAACATGTTATAGCTAGTGTTTTTTCTTTTGTTCTATGTACACATATTTATTATTGGAGAATGTTAATAGTGATTACTCTTGTAATGAATATGTTAATACATTTTATTTTTATAAATGTATATGACGAATTTATTATAATTGTGTGTTGAATGATTCTAACAATTAAAAGTTAATTTAATTTATTTATTTGTAATATATATGAATGAAATTGAATTTAAATTTTATAACCGTTATTTTCATTTGCAAGAAAAATTGATTATGTATATACAACTGTAGAGATTTGAATAAGCAACATCCAATGTTGAAATTGCAATGATTTTTTTTCACATTTGGCAACACTTTATTTCTCTAATGCAACAAATTTAGTTAAAAATCAACAACGAAATTGTAACTTTTTAACAACGAAAAAATTAAAGGATCGACAACATCTTGTTTTCATTTGGCAACAACATTATTTTGAAATTGCAGCATAGCTTTTTGTTGCAAAATAATTATTTTAAGCAACGATTTCAATCTGTTGTTAGAAACTTTCAGTAACGGGGCGTCCGCAACGGCATGGCAACGGCAATAATTTGTTGCCGATCAATTTTTACAAAGAAAAATGAGCTTTATGCAACGAATTCTTTCGTTGCCAAAAACGTATTTTCTTGTAGTCCTAACTCATTAAGCCTCATCTCTTGCCAAGCTATGATGTTTCGCAACCACCTATATAATCCGACATTGTGATTTTTGTGAGCATGTTATCTGAATTTATAACTGAATTGAATTAAAGAGGCGATGGGGAAGTATAATATATAAATGAACAACTTTTTGGCCGTTCTAGTGCAGCAAACCAAGCAGGTTTAAAGGAAAAAGATATCATAATGTAGACATGCCCTGACTTGAGCTTATTTTGTTAAGAGCTACACGGAAACAGTATAGAGAATTTTTAGAATCTCAAGCATAGGACAAAGAGTGTTACACTCTTTCAAGCAAATTGTTATAAATTATGCTCTATAATCATTGTAATCAATGGTTTTGGATAAGTTAAATTTTCTGAGATTTTAAGATTTTCATACATGTAATAACATATTACAAACTTATCCTTCGTATTTCTTGATCAGTTAGCAACAAGTTGTTGGTTTCCGTGTACGCAATAACAATTAACAATAATTAAAGGACTAAATAAGAATAAACAAAAACCAGTGTAATCTTTATTAATTTTGAATTTGAATAGAAATTAACGATTACAACATGTAGGTACTGAATAGTAAATAAAGCAAACGTTATCAGGTTATTATTAATTAATAATCTGATGTACTGAATTGCAATAAATAGAAACTGCCGGACTGGAAAGTATAAACTTAACAGCCGGACTGTTCTGTTTGAAATTAAAATTACAGGATTGAATTGAAACTATTCTAATTACTGAATTAAATTACATAATTGAAATTACAGCAAAAAACATAACTTTAAAGAAATTACAGAAAGGTACAAACAGAATTAAAAACTACAGCTAAGGACAGCAAATGAAAATATTGAAATAAAAAATACAGAATTGGAAAAAACAGAATGTAAATAACATAATTAAATAATGGACAGAATTGAAAATGGACAGAATTAAAAAGACGAGTCTACTGTTTAACAGTATGCCCTTAACCAATATTTGCCCAACCACCTTGATGTTTCTGGTTGCGTTGGCGCTTCGATCCCAAGGTACAACATCTCAGATGACTCACCGGAAACTGATGACGAGTCAAGGTCGAGCTGTTGGTGGGTGGTTCTCTCTGTTCTAATATGCTATGAGGAAAAAATTATATGCTGTTAGAGAGAAGAGAGATGTTCATGTGTGTTTGAATGTGAGGGAATGGCTGCCTCATATAGAGGAATTCTGAAACCACATAATTAATTGTGGTCATTTAATTATGGGAGTTACATCCCCAGAATCCGCCTCCATTATTGCTGGAGTTTCAAACTTTCTGGAACTCTAGGGACTGCTCTTGCAAATATGCAAAAGTCCCTTTTTCAGTTTAGTACAAGACCCAAGACCCAAGACCCGAGACATTCCCCAAATCCCAAACCCCAAATCCCAAATCCCAAATCCCACATCCCGCGGCCCGCGGCCTGCGTCCCGCATCCCGAGGCCCGAGGCCCGAGTCCCGAGTCCCGAGACCCGAGCGAGCGAGCGAGCGAGCGCGTGTGTGGTACACACTAACCCACTCATGGGTATGTGGACTTGATTAGTTTACCAACTACATGGGATGGACTTGTATTTATAATGTAAAAATCACTCTTGATTTTACAATGTGGGATAACCCTCATGGTTTAATCCCACTTTCTTTTCCATTTTTCAGATTTCGTTTTATTGCCTCTTTCGAGTACCAACCTTCGAGTCCAATTATCATTAACACCCATTCTCCGAATAGGTCATGCGATATACTGTTGCGAAGCTCGTCACACGAGATACTCAAACGCCTTGAGTATGGCCTCAGAAAATCTGAGTAGTCACATTGAATATTGACTCAAAGATGGTCCCTAACCACTCGGAATAACCATGTTTAAAATACATGTTTTCCAACAATCCCCCACATGAATGCAATTGGCTCGAAAGCCCATGTTCTAAATGCAAATCAAGAGAACCGCAAAAGTTCACTGCCTAAGGTCAGGTAGCGCGCGCCTTGAACCTGCCGTAGCGGAGTACCACCCAGAATACTGCTATTAGGTAGCTATAAAGCTTTGAACCATCAAGCTTTGTGTATCCCAGAATGGCACCCGCACAGTGCCCTCTCTACCCACGTACTAGGCCCTTTAGTTGTTATCCATATTTGGCCTGGACTGCCTTGGCAATTTCAACTGAGTGCTCTAGTGAATTAGCCCAAGCTCATCACATGGTACCGGCCTTACACACTCGTTATAGGTCTTCCAAGTCGAAAGTGTCCTGACTCACTTTACTCGACCGTCGAGTTACTTGGATCATTAAGAGCCTCAAGCTCACCCTTACAATGGTACAAGTCTATCACTCTGTCATCGCGGAAATGGGCTGGGAACTCCAGGTTCCTGAGTGCTTTGTTCGGTTGACCTCACAGTTCAGTTCCCTTTGAACCTATCAAGAAATATTCCGTTTAGGTTGGGTTGCCTATGTGGGGGCCACCAATTTAATGGGCTTTAATCCCATTCCGTTCGATGATGTCTCAACTCCCACTTAAGTCAAGCCTTTTGTTAATGGATCCGCTATGTTTTCCTTTGATCTCACAAAATCTAAGGATACCACACCGTTGGATAAAATTCCCTTACGGATTTATGTCTCCGACGTATATGTCGAGACTTTCAATTATACATACGATCCTGAGCCCGCGCAATAGCTGATTGACTATCACAATGCATGCTTATTACGGGAACAGGTTTTGGCCATATTGGAATTCCTTCCAATAGACTTCTCAGCCAGTCTGCCTCTTCGGTTGCTAAGTTTAACGCTATGAATTCAGATTCCATAGTTGACATTGCAATACACGTTTGTTTGGAGGATCTCCAAGACACAGCAGCTCCTCCCATTATAAACGCATATCTACTCGTGGACCTTGTGCTATTGGAGTCTGATATCCAGTTGGCATCTGAGTACCCTTCCAGTCCCGCTGGATATCTGGTATAGTGCAGCCCGTAATCGGCTGAAAACCTCATATATCTGAGAAGTTTCATTATGGCCTTCTAGTGTTCCTCATTCGGATTGCTGGTGTACCTGCTCAGTCTACTCACTGAGTTTGCTATGTCTGGTCTAGTGCAATTCATTATATACATGAGACTGCCTATGACTCGAGAGAACTCCAACTGATTCACACTCTTACCGAAATTCTTTTTCAGGTTACAGTTGAACTCAATTGGGGTTCTAGACATCGTTTTACTACCCTTGTCAAACTTGTCTAATACTTGTTTAACATAGTGACTTTGTGACAAGGCATACCCCTCTGATGTTTTGGTAATATTCATACCAAGTATTACATCAGCTATACCCAGATCCTTCATATCGAAGTGTTGTGATAACATTTTCTTTGTGGAGCTGATTCTATCATTACTCCCAATTATAATCATGTCGTCCACATAGAGACAGACTACGACACAGTCTCTTCCACTTCCTTTAGAGTAGACACATTTATCGCACTCATTAATGTGAAAACCGTTTGATAGCATAATTCTATCAAACTTCTCGTGCCATTACTTTGGCGCTTGTTTGAGTCCATATAGAGACTTTACAAGTTTGCACACTTGGTGCTCTTTACCAGGAACTACAAACCCTTCCGGTTGTTCCATGTAAATCTCTTCTTCCAGTTCTCCATTTAGAAACGCCGTCTTTACATACATTTGATGTATTTCCATATCAAACAAAGCTGCGAGAGCAATGACAATTCGGATAGACGTTTTCTTGGACACAGGAGCATACGTGTCAAAATAATCGACACCTTCCCTTTCCCCGAATCCTTTTACTACAAGTCTCGCCTTGTATTTCTCAATCGTGCAGTCAACCCTTAACTTCCTCTTGAAGATCCACTTGTGACCTAGGGGCTTACATCCTTTCGGAAGATTCACTAGTTCCCAAGTGTGGTTTTGCATGATTGATTCAATCTCATTTTGAATAGCATCTTCCCAATATTGGGAATCCGGTGTTGACATAGCTTGTTTATATGTCACCGGTTCGCCTTGAACCATGAAGGTTAGGAAATCAGGTCCAAAGGAAGTTTCCTTCCTTGCCCTTTTGCTGCGTCGAGGCTCTTCCTCTTCCTCTGTCGGTTCACTTGCCCCCACATTTCCTTCACTGTTCAACTCTTGAGTTGGTAAAGATGTAGGTAATTTACGAGGAAAGATATCCTCAAAGAAAGAAGTCTCTCGGCTTTCCAGATACGTATCTACGTGCAAATCGGGTTTGTCCGAATTGTGTATGAGAAACCGATATGCACTACTATTATGTGCATATCCGATGAACACACAGTCCACCGTTTTAGGACCAATTCTCATCCTCTTAGGAGTGGGAACTAGGACCTTCGCGAGACAACCCCAAACCCGCATGTTCTTATTACTGGGGTGATGACCTTTCCATAATTCATATGGAGTCTTTTCTCGCTTCTTATGTGGTAACTTGTTTAAAACATAGTTTGCGGAAAGTATCGCTTCCCCCCACATGTTCTGGGGTAACCCAGAACTGATTAGCATAGCATTCATCATTTCCTTTAGCATTCTTTTTTTACGCTCAACAACCCCATTTTGGTTGGGAGTTTATAGGGCTGTGGTTTGATGTATAATGCCGCTTTCAGCGCATATCTTCTCAAACGGTGATTCAAATTCACCGCCTCTATCACTTCTCAATGTTTTAATTTTTCTATTGAGTTGATTTTCAACTTCGGTCTTATAAAGAGCGAATTTCTCTACTGCTTCGTCTTTACTTCTCATTAAGTAAACATAACAGTATCTAGTACAATCATCTATAAAGGTGATAAAGTACTTTTTCCCTCCTCGTGTTTGTATAAACTTTAAGTCGCATACATCCGTGTGTATTAGACCGAGAGGTTCACTTTCTCGTTCAACATGTTGAAACGATGATTTCGTTAATTTTGCCTCTACACAAATCTCACATTTGTATTGCTTATTAAAAACGAAATTTGGTATTAGTTTTAGTGATATTAATTTCTTTAAAGAATTATAATTCACGTGACCTAATCTACCATGCCACAAATGAAATGACTCAAATAAATAATCAAAATTAGAATTTTTATTGGCCTCTTGGGCAAGAGTTATTACATCACTAGTGCTAGCCTCAGCTTTAGCACCTTTATTGGGAGCAGGTGCCCCTACGTTTAACTTAAACATGTCGTTGGTCATATAGTCACGGCCTACATAGACACCATTTTTGGTGATTACAATTTTATCGGATTCTAAAACCAGCTTGAACCCGTTCTTCACCATCACCGATCCGGATACCAGATTCTTACGGATATCCGGAACATGGAGCACATTAGTCAACCTCATCTCTTTTCCTGAGGTCATCTTCATCACCACCATTCCTTTTCCTTCCACCTTGGAAGTAGCAGAATTTCACATGAAGCAGCTTTCTCCCTCTACCTCCTCGTAGGTCTTAAACATCCACCGTGTTGAGCAGATGTGGCTTGTGACACCTGTATCCAGCCACCACTCTTTGAGGTTGCTCCCCACGAGATTCACCTCAAAGACCACAATAGTAAAGTGGTCATCATCTCGTCCTCCCTCGGCCAGATGTGCCTGAGCTGGAGCTTTCCTCTTCCCCTTGCCCTTGAAGTTCCTCAGGGGGGGTGGGGGGGTGGGGTGGGGTGGCTTGGGCTTAACAGTGCCTTTATTGTCATAACAGTCCGGGGCATGATGACCGGTCCTGTCACACACAAAGCAGGTTCCCGCAAATTTCTTTGCGACAACAGCACTACCTCCGTTGTCAAAATGTTTCCGTTTGACATTAGAGCTTTCGACCACATTGGCCTTTGCCATCGGGATGTTAGCACCACCGACTCTCCTCACGGAGCGACGGTTGCTCACCTCGATATTGAGCTTCTCAATGAGCCCCTCCAGTCTCATTTCCTTTCGCTTGTGCTTCAGGTAGTTTTGAAAGTCTTTCCAAGACGGTGGCAATTTCTCAATCATAAGTGCCACCTGGAAAGGCTCATTAATCACTAGCCCCTCAGCCTCAAGGAAATGGTAAATGAGTTGGAGCTCCTCAACTTGCTCCATGACACCCCTGCTGTCAGTCATACGGTACTCATGAAAGTCCGTGACAACAAATCTCTTTGTACCAGCGTTATTCACTTTGTACTTGTTTTCGAGAGTTTCCCATAGCTCCTTTGTATTATCTTTGGGCTCGAAAACACTGAACAACGTGTCATCTAAAGCACACAGGATATAGTTCTTGTATAGGTAGTCGGCATGTCTCCATGCCTCAACCACAGAGAATGACTGCTCATCCAGATCGTCCTCGCTTAGGACGGAAGTAGTCTCCTTAAGAAACCTGGTCAGATTCAGGGTCGTGAGATAAAACAGCATCTTTTGCTGCCAACGTTTAAAGTTGTCTTCCCTGAATTTTTCGGGTTTCTCCAGATGAGAAGTTGGCAAAGTAGGCACAGCCGAATACATCGGTGCCTTGCCCTTGGCCGCAGCCTTGGCTCTAACCGCAGCTTTGGCCGCGGCCTTGGCCGTAGCCGCTGCTTCGGCGGCAGCCTCAGCTTTGGCCGTAGCATCCGCCATGGCAGCAGCCGCGGCGGCCTCAGCCACTGCAGCTACGTCATCGGCGTTAGCCACCACAATCACATCGCCCCCAGTGTTATGGACATCTCCACCAACCACTGGGTCATGCTCACTTCTGATAGGCAACTGAATAAGCGCTGTGTTTGTCATCTGAAACGACAACACAACAAACGTATGAGATACGTGTACAAAACAAATTCTATAAACAAAACCCCAAAACTGAAATTTGGGTTTGTAAAAGAATTTTAATCAAACAATAAAATTATACTTTTTATCCTTTTGAATATCAATACGGTTGATATTAAAAGGATTAAATGATCCTTATTGAATACCAATACGGTTGGTATCAACAAGATTCTAAAACAAGATTAAAATTGTTTGGAATTTTTCTTTGTAATTCAATTTCTAATATGATTTAGAATTGAAAACAAAAAAGCATTATTCCTTTTAAAAAATAAATAATTGTATTAATTAATACACGAAAGAAACAATAGGGCTATCGGTTAAGATTGTTGGTTTCCGTGTACGAAATAACAATTAACAATAATTAAAGGACTAAACAAGAATAAACAAAAACCAGTGTAATCTTTATTAATTTCGAATTGGAATAGAAATTAACGATTACAACATGTAGGTACTGAATAGTAAATAAAGCAAATGTTATCAGATTATTATTAATTAATAATCTGATGTACTGAATTGCAATAAATAGAAACTGCCGGACTGGAAAGTATAAACTTAACAGCCGGACTGTTCTGTTTGAAATTAAAATTACAAGACTGAATTGAAACTATTCTAATTACTGAATTAAATTACAGAATTGAAATTACAACAAAAAACAGAACTTTAAAGAAATTACAGAAAGGTACAAACAGAATTAAAAACTACAGCTAAGGACAGCAAATGAAAATACTGAAATAAAAAATACATAATGGAAAAAACAGAATGTAAATAACAGAATTAAATAATGGACAAAATTGAAAATGGACAGAATTAAAAAGACGAGGATACTGTTTAACAGTATGCCCTTAACCGATATTCGTCCAACCACCTTGATGTTTCTGGTTGCGTTGACGCTTCGATCCTAAGGTACAACGTCTCGGATGACTCACCGAAAACTGGCGACGAGTCAAGGTCGAGCTGTTGGTGGGTGGTTCTCTCTGTTCTAATATCCTATGAGGAAAAAATTATATGCTGTTAGAGAGAAGAGGGATTTTCGTGTGTATTTGAATGTGAGGGAATGGCTGCCTCATATAGAGGAATTCTGAAACCGCAGAATTAATTGTGGTCATTTAATTATGGGAGTTACATCCCCAGAATCCGCCTCCATTATTGCTGGAGTTTCAAACTTTCTGGAATTCTAGGGACTTCTCTTGTAAATATACAAAAGTCCCGTTTTCAGTTTAGTACAAGACCCGAGACGCGAGACCCGAGACGCGTCCCGCGTCCCATGACCCGAGTCCCGAGTTCCGAGTCCCGAGACCTGAGCGAGCGCGTGTGTGGTACACACTAACCCACTCATGGGTATGTGGACTTGATTAGTTTACCAACTACATGGGATGGACTTGTATTTATAGTGTAAAAATCACTCTTTATTTTACAATGTGGGATAACCCTCATGGTTTAATCCCACTTTCTTTTCCATTTTCCAGATTTCGTTTTATTGCCTTTTTCGAGTACCAATCTTCGAGTCCAATTATCATTCTCACCCATTCTCCGAATAGGTCATGCGATATACCGTTGTGAAGCTCGTCGTACGAGCTACTCAAATGCCTTGAGTATAGCCTCAGAAAATCTGAGTAGTCGTATTGAATATTGACTCAAAGATGGTCCATGACCACTCGAAACAACTATGTTTAAAATACATGTTTTCCAACACAAGTCTCAACCAAGTTATTTTGAATGGTTTATTCATTATTTAATTTGCTTCCTTGCCAACAAAAAAGTTCTATATAACTCCAAAGTATCAACTTTTCAAAATGTACCATCTCATTTTTGCAAAAAAGTTAATTAAATAGGAAATAGTTTATTAAAAAGAAGGGAACAATATTAAAAAAAATGGAAACATAGTAATATGCGCTTCTATTATGATGGTAATAAAATGATTATCGCAAAATTTAACAACAATGGATTAACATAATATGATACTATATTTAGCGACACCCACTTAATCAACACACATTAAGACATTATGATATAGTGAAATAAAGACAAAGGCATATACACATTACAAATGAATAATTAAAAATACCAATCGTAAAACTTTTGGTATAATATATAGCTCTCACAATGGGACCGAGGTATCAAACATCCAACAAAAAAAACTACATTAACGACAGACTAATTAACTGCTATAAAAAATTATCCCCCACATGAATGGGTAAACGAAATTTTAGATACAAAATAATGGTCCGCAAAGACTCAAAATTGTAAAATTTCTTAGTACTAACAATATCTTCACGATTTATTTTTTTAAAATTCTTTTTCACATAGTAAATGTGATTGCATTGCACCCATCGTTTACACGCTTGTGTTCAGTTACATATATGCTTCCACTTTTTTTATTTCACTATTTGCATGTATTACTATCGAGTCCAAATTTTATGCCCCTATTTTATATTTTTTTTATTCCCCCATAGATATTTTATGTTTATAAACTTCTACATGTTCAAGACAAATTTTAGAATACTGGGACACAATATTAATTTAACAAATAATGCCGCATATGTATCACTTTTAAACTTATATTACTCATAACTACCTCCATAAGTTCATATTCTCTATAGGTACCACTTTTTAATTATTTAATTTATTTACCAAAACGCCATACACATATTTCATAAAAAATGCAAAAAAAAACAAATAAAATTATATAAAATGCAAAAAATCTCAAAATAAATGAAAAAAATCACCAAAAAAATCAAAAAATCACAAAATTTTTAAAAAATTAAAAAAAAATTACAAAAATTATAAAAAATGAAAAAAAATCACAAAAAATTATTTAAAAAATTAAAAAAAAAATCACAAAATTATAAAAAAAAAAAAGAAAAAAATCACAAAAAAATCACTTTTATTGAACTTTATGCACTTTCGACTGTACTAGATGCACTTTTGACTGAATCAGATACACTTTTAGCTGAACTATATGCACTTTCAGCTGAACCAGATGCATTTTTAGTTGAAACAGATGCAGGTTTTACAGAACGATATGCAATTTTATTGAACTAGATGCACTTTTGTCTGAACCATATGCACTTTCAGCTGAACCAGATATACTTTTAGCTGAATCATATGCACTTTCAGCTGAACCATATGCACTTTCAGTTGAACCAGATACACTTTTAGTTGAATCAGATGCATTTTTAATAGAACTATATGCACTTTCGACTGTATTATATTCATTTTCGACTAGACTATATGCATTTTTGACTTAACTATATGTACTTTCCACTAAATTAGATGCACTTTAAGTTGAACCAGATATACTTTCAGGTGAACCAGATGCATTTTTAGCTGAACTATATGCATACTCACTTTTATTGAACTATATTTACTTTCGACTGAATTGTATATTTTTTGTAATTTTTTAAAAAGTTTATGATATTTTCATTTTTTTATAATTCTTTTTTTTTTGTGATTTTTTCCTTTTTTTTATAATTTTTATACTTTTTTGTGATTTTTATTATTTTTTTATAATGTTTTGTAATTTTTTGTAAATTTTGTGATTTTTTGTGATTTTTTTTTTGTGATTTTTTATATAATTTTTTCGTTTTTTTTCATTTTTTGTGATTTTTTTAATAATTTTTTGTCATTTTTTATATATTTTTTTTATTTTTCGGTATAAAAAGTGTTATATTGACAAAAAAAATTATATATATTTTTTGTAATTTTTTAAAAAGTTTGTGATTTTTTTCATTTTTTGTGATTTTTTGTAATTTTTTAAAATTTTTAAATTTTTTTGTGATTTTTGTATTTTTTTAATAATTTTTTGTGATTTTTATAATTTTTGATGATTTTTTATAATTTTTTGTGATTTTTTGTGATTTTTTTAATAATTTTTGGTTATTTTGTTGTAATTTAAAACTATTTTTTTGGGTTTGTAGAAAGATAAAATATGTCTATTATATTTTGGTTTGTATGACAATTTAGTGAATAAACTAAATAATTAAAAAGTGGTACCTATGAGGAATGTGAACTTATTAAGATATTTAGGAGGAATATAAGTTGTTATGAGCTACTTATAGAAAATTAGCCCTTAATTTAATAACACTAGTTCTAAATTTTATTTGAAAAAAAAAAATTCACTTTTTTCGTAAGAAAAATTTGTTCGAATGCATAGATACATGTCTAATTATATTTTTTTTTTCTAAAAAAATTTGGGTAAAAAACCAAAAGGGCACGAACAGGGGGGTATAACATATGGGGCAACAGATTTGGACTCATTACTATGACATATATTATTTGGAGAAATAACATTATATTTGAAGTGTTATTGTTATAAAAGTGGGTTTGTTCAATTAAAATTGAATTTCATATTTTTCAAAAACTTACTTCACCTCGAGAATGAATGTTGGAAACTCTTCGAAAATATGATACATAGAATAAATTTATTGTTTAATTTTAGGGGTCGGTATGTGACCACAAATTGTCAATATGGTATATACTTTAATTTTTGTTAGAAACCATAATTTATTTATGAGAGGCATTGAACTTCATTTTTTTTCTTCTAATTATGCATTATCATTTGCCTTTTTTCGATAAATAACACGGTAAGTATTCAACTTTGTTTCTTAATATGCCGAAGACCGTGAACCCTTCTTATCCCCCGATTAGAAAGACCCCTTAGCCTTCTTATCCTTCTTTATTTTCCTATAAAAAAACACTATTAGTGTAAATATTCAATACCCACAATATATCTCTAATAATTTTACCCCCTCTCTCTAAACGTTATTGAGTCGTCTCACTGGTAAGTTTCTTATCGAGTAATATCTAACAAATTATGGTATGTTAGTTTTATTTTCACATTGAACCATCAATGTTGCTTAGTAATTAAACTCAATCTTTCATTTAAATATGTTTTTTTTTTGCAACTATATATCCCCCTACCCCTTTCAACTTGACAACACCCCTTGGCTACCATGACTATAATCTAAATGTGGTGTAGATTTTTTTTTGATTGCCTAAAAATTCCAATAATAAAATTTTAGGTGTGAAAAATGTCTTATGGGTTGAGACTTACGGGTGGTCTGATTAATGAGAGTGAAGATGACTTTCGATCCCCATCGCCACATACAATCGAAGGACATCAGGTAAAATTTGTTAATAATTTTAAAAATTCCTGCCTATGACTTTCATAGAAAATTTCTTATAACATCGATATATGTATGTTTTAACAATTTGTCGCCGTATGTAATTTTAAATTTATTTCATATAATGTGCATAGTAAGTTCTAACATTTACAAAATTTCTTAAAATATGCTATTTTATGCATTGTGACTCTGGAAGTGTATTTAAGTTTTAGGACAAAACAAATATATATATACGACAAAAATAAATGCCTTTATTTAGTTAGGAATTAATTTCCAGTTATAACTTTTTTAAGAAAAAAATTGTCTCATTGTTAGGGTAAATTTATATAATAATGCATGGCACGGAAATCTCGATCGAGCGGAGCCATTTTGTGTGTGTTTGTATAAATAATAATTGAGTAACAAATTTTTAATGTCCATTAAGGTTATAGACCGAACATACTAATAAAAGTTGCGACAACATTTGAAGCCTTACAAGATAATAGAAAATTTAGTTTAATTATTCTCATTTCTTGTCATTAAGGATCCATCAATATTTTCATTTCCTTCTAAATGGTACTTGCATATATTAGCTTATATCATATACCCGATAGAAAGATATTTATAGCTAAAAAATCCGTGAATCGTTGAACCCGTACCGATCCGTTGGTTTGATCTGGTTTGGTCCGGGTTTTCAACCTATATGGTCTGAACTTAGCTTAGGGAAATTTTAAACCGTTCTTAATGATCTGGGCTAAGGTTAACTAATCAAAATCCGGACCGAACCGCAAAAATTGTTAAGCCCACTAAAACCACTTAAGTTAAATATTAAATAACTAACTATATAATATAGTATTAAGTATAGTAAATATAAATTTATCTCATCCATTTATTTTTTTAATTGTAACATTTGTTGACTTCATGGATTTTGGGCTGACTCTTTCATTTCGGATATAATTTATTATGTTGTCTTTATTGTGATATCGCGACAACCCGAAATCCAATCCGAAACCGAACCGGACCGTCGAACCTGAAACTCAATCCAAAACCGAACCGGACCGTTGGTCTGATCTGCTTTGGGCTATAAAGTTACACTAGTCCGGTCCGAGTTATATTTTGCTAACCCATTTCAACATGATCCAGGCTTGGGTTTGGCCAAAACTGTTTCAACCCGGACAATAAACACCCCCTATAGCTAATGTCTATAAGTTTAACTTAATTAAACATCTTACCTTTTGACATAAATTTTAAAAGTTTTTTTTTTTTTCTGGTAATTCAAAGGTAAAAAGTTTAAATTCATTAGTGGTTAATAATTTTACATATACAACTTTCTGACAGTTTCGTAAATGTCAATTACAAATCGATCTCGACAAAAATGGAAAGAAAATGTATTAGACTTTCTCAAAGAGAAAAATATAAAATTGAAAAATTTGTTTATTTTTCGGTCAATGACTTTAATAGACACTTACCGATGTAATAACAACCCTATATTTTTATTTAATTAGTTTAACAAAATATAAATATAATAGTAACAAACAACGCTTGGAAACACCTGCTCCCTCTTCGTATTACTATCTTTTAATCTCTTTTAAAATTTCAAAATATAAAGATAAAGAAAGAAGTTACAATTTTTTTTCCGAATCCAATCAAGTAAGAAGGTAGTTTGGTTTCTAAATGTAATCTCTTAGTATATTAGTCTTATCATCATTCTATTATAATAATTCAAGACAAATTAAATGAGTATCTAATTTAGCAATTTTTTTCAAAAAATACTCATATAATTTTTTATTAATTATCATATTAACTATTTTCATAAAAAATAAAAACTAATTACACTATTTCTCTCTGTTTAACTAAACAAAATTTTTTATATCCTATATTTTTTCTCTCTAAATATTTGTATCATCATCGCAATTTATATAAAAAAAATTTCTTATATCCTATATTTTGTTTTTACTCTAAATATTTGTATCATCATCGCAACGCGTGAGTATCGTTTACTTAGTACCATAATATTTATTTATTCCTCCAGTATTACTTCTCATTCACTTCTCTTTCTTGTAAGTTATCAAAACAATGAGATAGTAATTAATTTCCTGCACAGAAATAGAACTGTTTATTTCTCTCTCTTATTAGCAAGTTTAATCAAGCTATTTCATATTTTTTCCCCATGATTTCCTTCTACTTCCTCGGTATATTAATATAAAATACGCACATGATGTTACTTTGAACAGAAGATATCTCTCTTCTCAATTAAAACTATCGAAATAATATACTAGGTATTTAATTTGAATATTATTAACTGTTTAGGAATCCAATACTTTTATCACATAGTAAGTGTTCTAAAAATATAATCGATAAAAGTTAATTTATACATTTATTTGGAAAAAATGTTATCTGAACAAAAAATTAAACGAATTCTAATAATTAATATATACATGTCATAAATTTTGTAATATCCTGCACTAAATTGAATATATATCTATGGGAACATGTAAAACAAAATAAAAAAAATGGATATATCGAGTTTATAGCTAGGTGTTGGAATGACTAATTTATATCATAGAAATCAAGAGGAAATAATTATTGCATCGAATGTTAATTCATAAATAAATAACAAATTAGAAAATTAAATTTTTTATAACTGATGGGAAGGATTTAAGTTGAATTTCAATGATTAGTCACTATAGCAGCATATGTTATTGTTATATCTATTTCACTTAAATTACTAAGTACAAGAAAAACCAGAAAATTGAAGGTTAACATGGTCGACAATTGCACATGTGATAATAGACTTATGTAGGACTCGTTTAGTTTGCAGTACCTAAACGAAAAATATGGCGATTAGAAACCTTTCTTAATTTGTCCAATTTGAATGTTATCACTTTAGAAAGCACCTACATAACAAGGAGAGTTGCACATTATTCTTTTCTTGATTTGGAATGTTTATTATGATTGTCCTCCTGCTTCATTAGTTTCCAAATTAACTTGACTGTAATTAAACTCATGTACAAATACATTATGCATATTGTTCAACTATTTAACATCGTTGTCTTCAGTTTTTCGAAATTCCTGTTATCATGCATACATGATCCAATCATTTACATTTATTTTACGATAGGGTTCGCCTAGTGTGGCGGACAATCAGTTTACGACCCCTACGATGAGTCTGAGCTTTGTGGAAACCGACGGCAGAAGGGTTAGAGGTGCAGATAGCGACGGTGTTGGGTCCCAAGACGAACGGGTTGAGAATGTTGGCGGCAGTACCAGCCGTGGAACTGGGAAGAAGAAATACCACCGCCACAGTATCTACCAAACTGAACAACTTGAAAAGTAAGTGCATAGAATTTTTTAGATTAGTAATGACACTTAGTACTCGAATATGTTCAGTAAGATATTCGTAGAGTGAAATATCTTGACAGCACATGTGGAGAGTGTTTAAAATCCATATTTTATCACATCTTGTCAATAGTTGATTACAAATATAACAATTACAGTAAAACTTTTCTATACGAATTTAAATGAAATTCACAAAGTCCGAAGAATTTCAAGTCACAACAATAAACTCTACATTGTTATACACTTTTCCTAAGTAGATATTACAAATAAAAAATAATTATTTTAAAATTAACTAAAACTTAAATATATATACATCATGTAAAATATTTGAACAAGGTTTATACAAAGAAACAAATGAATATGTCAAAAAGCTTCGAGAATGGAAGACAGTAAAAAACATTTTGACTTCAACAAAAAAGTGTCCATGTTGGCGAGCTTTTACCTACGCGTAGTGGCGGGGCTTATGTATGATAAGGGGTTACCAAGGGTTGCCACGACAACCACACAAATTTCAATAATTTGATTTTTTTTTTTTACAGTGTTTTTTCAGCTAATTTGTAAATATAGCATTTTATCAACCTCTTAATTAAATTTTATTTCCGACAACCCCTTTTAAAATTATATATTGTTTTTGTAATTACACACCACTAGGTTTTGTGTTGTGATACTAGTAAAGATTATTAATTTTAAAGGCTAAAGGTTAAAAAAGTAAAGAAAAAATATCAAAAAATCTTTAAAAAAAGAAGGAGAAAATAAAATTGAAAAATGATTGTACTGACTTTACTTACAATAAAAACTAACTATAAATGTATTATTGATTATTAGTGCCATATACACTAATTAAATATGAATCTGGATGGTTCTAACATTTTCATTGTACTATATTCTAAGGCCTAATATCTACTTAGTCAAATTATTATTACAAACATTACAAAAAATATCAAAATTAAGATTAAATAGTTTTTAATATATTACAAAAAAGATTATATGTAAAGAATCATGCATATTTTAATTTAGAGAAACAAAGAAGTTATAAATCTAAAATTTCTATATTTTGATCAATATGTTGTCCATAAATCATGAATTTTCCAGGAATAAATTATAACTTATATAAAAAGTTCTTCAAAATTTTAACAATTTGAGCATGATTGAAAAGGAAATAAAAACAATGTTGTAAATTATTTACTCAATTTTGGAAGTTTGAGCATTAAATATAAATTTGGAATTTTCTGTTCTCTTTACTAAATTGGATTTTTAGGTTGTTTTTTGTATTTAATTTATAAAAAAACTTAAGTCAAAACTCTTTAATTAGCCAAAACAGACAGTTGGTTGAGTGACACTCTGAAAATAATTTATTTCGACATGTTGTATACAAGAGGGAAATTTTTTTTAATATTGAAAACGTGAAAAATTTATGTCCAGAATAATTTAAGGAAACTTAGTGCCGATAGTTTTTTTAACAACCCCAAAGTTAGTGTTCTGGGTCCATCCTTAACTACGTGTGAAAGTTCAACTATGTGATAGAGACGCAAATAATAAGTCATTGTGCAAACAAAGTTACATCGTATTTTACATGATACTATGTGTTTACGATATATATTATTTCTTGCTATAAGGAGACGAATTTCTTACTAACGGGAA
The DNA here is from genome assembly GCA_963682055.1 of Primula veris. NCBI lineage: Eukaryota > Viridiplantae > Streptophyta > Magnoliopsida > Ericales > Primulaceae > Primula > Primula veris. Next base: position 7,483,674 of record OY821742.1, on the reverse strand, counting down.
AAAAAATTATGAATTATAAAATATACAGTTTATTCTTATTTATAATTGGCCGAAATTGTTGGGACCATGTTTTTTATGACTATACGAAGTTTATTATTATATAGAAGAATCTTATATAGATGTTTTACTATACTACCGATTTTATTATGCCCTGTCTTTAGATATATTCCTGCTTATAGTAATAAATGCCAATACATGCCAAAAATAAACTTTGATACATATATCTATTTTTATGTATTTATATTTTAACTTTTAAAACTACAGATTTTCTATGTGATCTGTTATCATAAACTCCATTTAGTAAAAAAATTCTCGGTTTCACTGTTATGATTATAAAAAGATGCTAATGCATGTATAAGTAATTATTAATTTATTTTTATTTGGTATAGGTTTTTCAAGGCATGCCTATATCTAGATGACAAGCAGAGGAAAGAACTAAGTCGTGACTTGGCATTGGATCCTTTGCCAGTCAAGTATTGGTTCCAAAATAGGCACACTCAAATGAAAGTTTAGTTCAACACCTCACTCTTTAATTCTCACTCTAGCTATCTAGTCTCTTGTACAATTTTTTCCTTTGTTAAAATGCACATACGCTAATCTAGTTTATGCTATATAGACTTTGACATCAACCGATAACTTAAAAGGATATTGAACAACTTTCTTGGGCTCTTTTAGTTGTATCCTACAAGGATAAAAGTGATAGAGTAGAACTTTAGGTAAAAAGATATATAACAAGGTAACAAAAAGATTCGCTCGGTAAAAATATAAAACAACAGGGAGAAATTTGAGTACAAAATTTCAAATAGTTTTCATGCAAAAAGAAAAAAGACGAGGTAATTAGTAAGAGCAAAAGATCTAAAATGCGGAAATTTAAGGCAATCGTATTTAAATGTAATAAATTGTTATTAGATTTTACGTATTTTGTGTAGTTTATTATGAATTTTTATTATTATTAATATATCTTTTGGTTTAGAAGGAGATAAATTTGGTATGTTGAGTATTTTTTAAGTATTTTAGATAGTGATAGTTTTTGAAAATAAATAGTTCACATATAAAAAACGAAAAAGACAAACTTATATTAAATATTTAGGTTCTCATATAGGCGGTAGGATTGACATAAGTGGTTGGTAAATTCGCATTCAAATTTTTAGCTGAAACATTTTGAGTACTCCGTATTGAAAAAAATAATTATATATAAATCATGGTTGATTTTCGTTTTACCATTTTTCTAATATTCCAAGAAGAAAAACCTATCTAAATCAATCATCAAACTTTTCGCATGGTAATTAAAAAATAAACTGATTAAAACAATACAGCATAGAGTCAAAACATAATAAAAACTAAAGCCATCAAAATAAGAAAATTAAAATAGGCAAGATCTTAGATACCTTTCCATACATTATTATAGATTTATAAGAATGTATCTTCACATCAAGAATGGTACGGAGTAAACAATTTTTTTTATTCAAATTCCAAATATTTTTGAAAGTAAATCTTTTGTAATATATATTTACTCCTAACAATTATTTGTTACATAACATTTTTATTATTAATTTTGCATATAAACTCTAAAGTTAATTTATAATTATATTTTTACCTTAATATTATATTATACTACTTAGACAATGCATTTCTTCTGACACATGGGTTGACTTGTCATCAATTACAATAATTTACTATTTTATATCTACTAATATTATCACTGCATGAGATTTCGTAGTAGTTTATTACATAAATGATATTTCATTTTGAAAGGTGTTACCAACAAAAAATATTAATGGGTTGTCATAATACATTATTTATAAATTAGTTCGAAAAACAGTGCTAAATAAATATTTAAAAAAAAAAAATTATGGGGTTGCCGTGGCAACCACTTGTCATATATGAGTTCCGCCACTGTATGTAGTAATACTTTTTCGTCATTACCCTTTTTTTTTACCTCTCAGATGCAAAATGAGAGGCATGAGAAGGTACAATTTCGGTTAAAGAATGAGACGCTTCATGCTGAAAATATGAGGCTAAGAGACACACTCGACAACTCCCTTTGCCACGCTTGTGGTGGTCCAAGTGCTGTCAATGATCCTTTGGACGAGAATCATTTGCGAATGGAGAATGTCCGTTTGAAAGATGAGGTATATATGTTGCACTTTATCCTTTTATAATAATTTCAATAATATATGTTTGACATGCCTTTTGTAGCTGGTTATATAAGAAAAGATTTCAACTTAATCTAAAACTGCAGGAGGTTGTCACGGATAGCGCCATGCGGAATAAGATGAAATTATGAAAAATGTTTGTGGTGAAATGGTTAAAGTATTTGTGTAGTGAAATTACAATAGCTACAACTCAAAGTTATATTTTAGTTTTAACTTAAGAGACTTCAGTAACATAAATTGATGGTCTATTTATATACATTTCCATATATAGATTTCTGATGGTCTATTTATCAAGAACACAAATTGACTTCAGCTACAACTCCTATTATATACATTTCCATATATAGATTTCTGATGGTCTATTTATCAAGAACACAAATTGACTGAAGTCTTGCATATACTCCTATTAATCAGATTATGCAATTTTCTCATAATTTCACATGTTTATGTGTGAGTAAAGTTTTAACATCCATTATGCATATAAGTGAATAATAGAAGTCCAACTTCCAACAAATTTCTTGATCATGAATCTAGAAAATGACTATTAATTGTTATGAACATGGATGTGGTTTAGCACTATGACCTTTTTCTCTCATGAAACAGTTTCCAATAACAATGAAAGGTATGTACCATGAATGTTGCAAACAAGAAAAATCTAAATTTGTGATTCAGAATGCTACTTTGGATCTTTGGTGGTGCTTTTCTCAATAAAAGATTACTACTTTATGATTATATATGAAAATGATGGTCTAATTTGAGTTAGAATTTGAACAATGTAATTAATTATTGAACGGTAAAAAAATTAATTTGCATATTGCCATTTGATATCTTTACTCTACACAAATTGAATTATAATTGGACATAGTGGTTCAAAATAAAATAAAATCTGGAATCATGGTACTAAATAAGAAAAATAAGAATTGAGGGTACTAAATTACTAATCGAGAAAACACAAACTATTCAGAAAATGCTAAAAACCCACTTATACAGTTCAACAGTAGTACTTACCTATATTTTTAGTTTTATTTTATATATATTTTTACCTTCCAATTTTGGTTTTGAACTTGTAAAAAATTTCAGATTGAACGGATGATCAATGCAGCCACAAGACGTGTCAACAATCCTATGCCATGGGTCCCACAAACGGTATGTCTGAGAATGGAGTTACGGGAAGAGAGCTATGTGTATCGGCCCAACACACTAGGCAAGTTATTGGACCCAAATCGGACTTCGAGAAACAAGTGCTTACAAAAAAATACTTAAATAACGACGGGATTTGTGACGGTATTTTTTGTTACGAGCTTATTAGCGACGGTTTTTGTGACGGTTTTGTGACAGTTTAGTTAATTTGTGACGGTTTTGTGACAGTTTAGTCAATTTGCGACAGGCTTGCGACAGCTTTTGACTCTCACTAAATCAAACATTATTTTGTAGCGAGTTCAGCAATGAATGAATTGGTCATTATGACCCAAAGCCTTGAACCCTTGTGGATCCCCGTTTCTATTGACGAGTACACTACTTACTTACTCAACGAAGAAGAGTATTCTCGGATTTTTTTTAGAGCTTGGCCAAGGAGACATGGGTTTAGATCAGAAGGCACTCTTGATTCAGCTATCGTTAAGACAAACCATATTAACATTATTACTGCTCTCATGAATGTTGTAAGTATCTACTTTTGGTTATGTAAAATAAGTAAATGGTAAATCTTATCTAAATCGTTTTAACAAGAAATTAACTAATAGCATAAAAAGTTAACCATTTTCGTGTAGAAAAATGTAAGCTTTTCAGCATAGCATTTTTGAGATTAAAATCAAGCTTTTGAGATTTGAAGAGCACTCTTTGAAAACAAAGGATAAACTTTCAAGTCATTTAATAGCTTTTGTGCAACAGAGCAAATATAATGATGGAGCCGCGTTTTGGAAAACATGAAAACGATAATTTATTTTATAATGTAGCCATGGCTCAGAGGATTTTGAGTAATTAAAACAGCTTTTTTCAAGGTCATGAATCATATTATGATTTTTTAATGAATATTAGAATCAATGGGCGAATCTCTTTTCTGCAATCGTGGCAAAAGTTATACCGCTTGAGATGTTGGCGACAGGGCGTGATGGAAGCTACGATGGAGCCTTACAACTGGTAATTAAGATAGAAGTGCATGATGTTCTCATAGAAAGTACATATGATTTTCCTCACAATTTTATTACAAGACGTACTTTTTTATTTTCTCAAGGTATATGCAGAGTATCAGATAATGACACCTCTCGTCCCAACTCGGGAGACGACTTTGGTAAGGTATTGCAAGCAGCGGGACGAAGGAATTTGGGTTGTGGTCGATGTTTCCTTGGACGAGATGGAGGCTGATTCTATAATAAGATTCCAAAAGCGAGCTTCTGGATGTGTAATTGAGCAATTGCCTAACGGATACTCTAAGGTAAGAAAGAAAGCATGCTTGAGTAATTGTCACTCTTCTAATTTATACAATAATACCTAAAGAAAATCAGCGTTCTTTAATAATACGGACATGGCTCAAAGGGTTATATTCATTTTGGTACAATTTTAAAACTAGAGTCTGATTCATCCTATTGTTGCTCAGATAACTTGGATGGAGCATGTTGAGGTGGAGGATAAGGAGAACAACAGTATATACAGATCGGTAATTTGCTCAGGAGTCGCATTTGGGGCAAAAAATTGGCTTTCCATTCTTAATGGGCAATTTGAACGCTTTTCTTGTTGCAGTGCAATGGGTATTCCTTTTAATAAAGTGAGCAATATCGGTAAGTGTTAATACTCAATTAGTACCATGGGGTTTAAGAAAGTAGCGATTATTACCCTGCCGTTTTTTAAATGTCCAATTCAGTACCTGAACATTAATGTTTGAAGCAATTTAGTCCAATTCCGCAAAAAAATGGTGATGTTATCGCTGGCACGTCATTAATTTCTTTTAGTCTAGGAGGCAAATCTGTCATTTTGCCAATATATGTATTTGCAAAAGATAAAATAAAACAAAAATGTACTTATACACTAACACATACATTCAAACATATATACAGATACAGATACAGATACAGATACAAATACAGATACAGATACACATTACACACACAAATATATCCCAAGGTAAGCTTGTCTCTAATACTAATTGGGTATTATACTTATCGGTAATTTCCATATGAGTTTAGTTGATTAAATCCTGCGTCACGATAACTGGTAACGCAAAGCTAAGCTTGTCGAAAATCTTTCAAATCCTCGAAACTTAGAGTAATGACTTGATACAATTCGAATTATTGAAAATTACCATTTAGTAACCAAAGAAGGACTTGCTTTTTATTTAGCCATAGGGAAAAACTCGTTTCCCATTTTATGTTACTTTTGATGTCATTCATTTAATAACTTGAGTTCACATTGACATAGTGTTCAATGAATCGATTTCATTTTTTATCGCCATAAACTGATTTTCTGTTGAGATATTGTTTAATGATCTGGTTTTTCTTTTAATGGTCATAAACACCAACAATTAAGTTATAAAGTTGCATTTTTTTCTTTTCTTTTTCTAAAATCTTATTTAGGAAAGTTTTGAAGCTGAATATTAAACAGTAAGTACGTGTAAAATTTGTCCCAAAGGGAGACTTCCCTAAGCATACACATAAAACTGAAAATATAGCTGATATACGACTATTTTTGTATACAGAAGGAAGGAAAAGCTTATCGAAGATGGCTGAAAGAACGGTGACAGCCTTTTTTAATAGGGTGGGAGCCTCTACTGCTAACCGTTGGAAAACACTTTCTCATATTGGACCTGATGAAGTAAAGGTGATGACCCACAAAAGCGTCAACGAACAAGGTTGCCATAATGGCATTGTCATCACTGTTGCAACCTCTAGGTTTTTCTGCCTATCTCTATATTGCTCCTACTCTATAACTATCACTTATAAATCAATGGCATCCCACCATTGTTTTCTTTTAAAAGCTCACGTGTATTCTCTCAAGAATGGGTTCTTTATAATTTAGAACACACACATTTTTACAAGCTAAATTATAAACTATTTATACAAGTAAAACAATCTTCTTGCTTGAAGATCTTTTATGATTGCTTTGACTTGTTTGATTGGCTTCAATCTTTCCATGTATGAGCAAACTCTTCAGCGTGGATTGACTCCAATCTTCATTGGTAATTCCTGTTTAATAACAAGCTTGATAATAGGAGTTAGTCTTTTCCTTTAACTAGGAAACATATTAAGATAATATCTTTTAGAGATAATATCTTTTCATATACATATGAAACACTTAACTTTATATTACATTCAATCTTAAACATATCATACTAAATTGATAAGGAACAAAAATTGACACAAGTGATAAGGATTTGCATAGAGATATAGAATTATCTATTTAAAGGAAACATAACTAATCTCTTTATGTCTTTTAGGAAATCTTTCCTTACCACTTTGATATTCTCAGTATAAACGCGTATTAAACCTGTTAAGATCATTTGAGAATATATCCTGCATACTATAAAACAAATAATCATTATTAAAGAATAGTTATGCAGATTAACAGAACTAGACAGAATTCTGCTGAACAGTAGGTTGGAACTGAGGTTGCAACTAAGGTTGAAACATTACTTAAAACCACCAACGCTGTCTAAGCAGGTTGTAACTGAGGTTGCAACATTGCTTGAAACCTAATACTACTGTCTTAGTAGGTTGTAACTGAGGTTGCAACATTGCTTGAAACCTAACAACACATGTCTTAGTTCATAATAAACAGATAGGATTATTTTGTGAAAACCATTAGACAACAAATAGAATTTAGACCAAAAATCTGGTCCTAACAATCTCCCCCTTTGTCATTGGTTTTGACAAATCATCTAAGTTTATATATACACTAATCCACCTGCAATTAGTAAGCAGTTCAGTCTTTTACTGTATTTCATTTATCAGTGCTTTTGTAACACCTATTTAGCTCCCCCTGCAGGTTAGAATAGCAGGTATCATATAAGCACAGAATGTATCCATTCACAGAGTTTCAGAACAGATTTAATTTCAAAGACAGTCAACTTCAAAGCAAGAAATTTCAAAGAGCAATTTGCAGAAACATTAAGGCCAAAATAGGCACAGCATAGTCTTAGTACATCAATTGTAATTGAAATTAAAAGCAGCAACATAGAGTTTTGAAACTGAAATGAAAACTTGAAATTGAAAACATTAAACAATAAACTTTCTTTATCTCCCCCTATTTGTCACAACTCAGACAAACTAAGCACGAGAAATGTCAGACTGAGGTGGCCTTTCCCTTAGAGGTGTGTCTCTGACTACCTCTTCATGTTCTTCCTCACTGCTTATGGAGAAGCCATCATCACTGTGAGTAGCATCACTATTCCCATCATCCTCACTTTCTATTAGATTCACCAGCAGCTTCTTGATTTGATAATCATCAGCATCCAGTTCAGCTCTCCTTTCCTGATTATAAGCCAGCTTCTGTGTCAAGTACCACCTTACACCTTTCTTCTTTGCTGAAGGAGCACTAGAGGTCTCCTTTTCCTTATCATTTCCCTTTTCCCCAGAAATGTCATTTACATGCCCTTCTTTTAGCAGTTTTGCAGAGATATATAGGGCAGAGGGACAATCTGTGATTGGTTCATTAGTGATACTAATAGAAGAATCTTTAGACATAGATGAGACTTGTCCTAGAATCACTTTACTGATTAAGCAAGGGAAGGGTAGCAGAATTGAAGGGGAATTTGTATCACTGAAATCTCTTATAAGATTAAAGACATGATGACCAAAGTTAATGGGTAGTGAAGACATGATTTTATACAGAAAGATGGCCATGTCTTTGTTGACTTTGGAAGGCTGTTTGGTAGGAGTCCAGTTAAACCTAGCAATTTTGTGCAATACAGCAGCACATAATGTGAGAGAGGATGTTTTGATAGAATTGCCATCAAACCTATTGTTCTTTCCAGTTAGAACCAGAGCAATTACTTCCATATCATAATCAACATTCTCAACAGAAGGATTGGGTGCATTCAGGATTTCATTGATTAACTTAGGGGTAAAATCTAAAGTCACACCCCTCAAAAAGATTCTTTCATAAGCAGGATTACCCTCTTCAAACACATTGCTACTTAGATTAGCGTAGAACTCTTTAACAACAGCAGGGTAAAAGGAATCAGCATAGCAAATAGTTTTTCCGAAACCAACAGCAGACAACAACTTTTCAACATACACCTGTATGTGAGGATAACTAACCAAATTGAGCCTTCTTTCACAATGAATTTCTCTACCAGCAAAAGCCCTAAACCTCCTATACATTATCCTACTCCAGAACCTAGGATCAACTGTATTAAACTTAGGAGTATAATTAAAAACATCAGAAATAGGATCATCCTCTAAAGTTCTCCTAGCACGTTTCTTAGTTCTCTGATTTTTAGACGAGAAAGACTCACTTACCTTAGCTTTTGAACCTGGACTGGTTGGAGATTTATTCAGGAAATCTCTTAGAGTGCAGTCATCATCATTGTTCATGTTAGGGTTTTTGGAAGGGTGGGAAGACATGGTTTCAACTAAGGTTGGAACTGAACTTAGAACACAGCAGTGGGTTTTCAGAGAGCTTAGAGTTTTCTGTTTTAATAGAAAGAGATAGAGTAATTATGATTGTTGTGATTGATTTTGGGATATAAAAAGAGTTTAGTAAAAAGAGCAATTTAGTCCAAATCTTTTTAAAATTAGAAAAATATATACTCAAATCAATTGTAAAACCAAATTTTGCTAGAAATAAGGAATTTTCTTATCAACAGAATTTTCAAAATTTTAAACACAAAGAAATCATGATGGAAACAGTTTTTCAGAGAGATAAATCAAGCAATAAATAAAGATCAACATTCCTTGTAAACAGATATACCCAAAATTTAGAATTCTAAGTAGTTGAAGATTTCAAGGAAATTTTTGACTTGATTCAAGAGAAGATGGCAATACAGCAAGACATTTACACAATTAAAAACAGGCATCTAACAATTTACTCAAGAAGATATGTTTATCATAGAATAACTTTAATAGAAATTAGATTTTAAGAGCTTAAATTGAGCAAATTCATTTTCTTCTCTACACAAAAACTAGTTTGATGATCTCAGCAAGGAAAGAGTATAAGTGATGTCAAAAATTACAAGACTTTGTCTTGGCTTTTTCATTCTAGAGTGTTCGGAAAATCACTGAATTTTTCAGTATTATGAGTATGAGGTTTCAATTGATGTTGCAACTAAGCTTGCAACCAGTATTATTAGCAAGTGGTTTCAACTGGGGTTGCAACTGAACTTGCAACCACTATGTAAAATGTGCACTTTGTGCTTGCAACTCTATTACCATAGAGGTTTTAAGACAAATTACCTCACATCTGTGTGTGAGACACCAAAAAGCGGCTTTTTCAAGATAAAAACTTCAAAGCTCAATAAAGACTTACCTCTTGAAATAAAATGAATTAAAGGTACTCAAAACATACATACATAGCAAGAGTATTTAATTAGATCCATAGTGACATACCCCTATATCACTTCTTAAAGATTCAAATTTATTAGTATCAAGGGGCTTTGTGAAAATATCAGCTAATTGTTTTTCAGTTGAAACATGTTCTAAGATTAAGCTTTTTCCTTCAACTAGTTCTCTGATAAAATGATGCCTTAGGTCTATGTGTTTAGTTCTGGAATGTTGAACTGGATTCTTTGCTAAATCTATAGCACTTTTGTTATCACAAAATAAAGTTAATATTTCTTGCTTAACATTATAATCATTTAGCATCTGTTTCATCCAAATAAGTTGAGTACATCCACTTCCAGCTGCAATATATTCTGCTTCAGCAGTAGATAAAGAAATGCAATTTTGCTTTTTACTAAACCATGAAACAAGCTTGTTTTCAAAATAAAAACAATCACCAGAAATACTCTTTCTATCATCTATGTTTCCTGCCCAATCTACATCACAGTAGCCACTTAAGAAATGGTTTGTATCCTTAGAATACCATAGGCCTAGGTGAATTGTTCCTTTTACATACCTTAAAATTCTTTTAACAGCTAGAAGATGAGGTTCTAAAGGATTTGCCTGATACCTGGAACAAACTCCTACACTTAAGCAAAGGTCTGGTCTACTAGCAATTAAATAAAGCAAACTACCAATCATGGATCTGTAAAGACTAGGACAGACACTTTTACCTTTATCATTTTTAGACAGTTTAAGAGTGGTACTCATAGGGGTTCTCTTCTATTTACTCTCACTCAGACCAAACTTCTTAACAAGATTGTCTGCATACTTACTTTGACATAGAAAAATGCCTTTCTCATTCTGTTTAACTTGCAATCCTAGAAAGTAAGTTAATTCACCTCCACCACTCATTTCAAATTCATTCTTCATATCAGAAATGAATTCTTCTATTCTTTTATTGGAAGTAGATCCAAAAACAATGTCATCAACATAGATTTGAGCAATTATTATGTCCTTTGTGGTTTTCTTAGTAAACAGAGTTTTATCAACTCCCCCTCTGTTAAAACCTTTTTCAATCAAGAACTTGGTTAATCTATCATACCAAGCTCTAGGAGCTTGCTTTAAACCATACAAGGCCTTTTTCAGCAAATAAACATGTTCAGGAAAGTTAGGATCTTCAAATCCCTTAGGTTGACAGACATAAACTTCTTCATTAATCACACCATTCAGAAAAGCACTCTTAATGTCAAGTTGAAACAGTCTAAAATCATACAGACATGCAAGAGATAGTAGCATTCTAATGGATTCAATTCTAGCTACAGGAGCAAAGGTTTCATCAAAGTCAATTCCCTCAATTTGTGTATAACCCTGAGCTACCAACCTAGCTTTATTCCTAATAATCACTCCATCCTCATCACTTTTATTTCTAAAAATCCATTTAGTCCCTATAACATTTTTATTGGAAGGTCTGGGTACTAAAGTCCATACATCATTTCTCTCAAATTGAGACAATTCATCCTGCATAGCTAAAATCCATTCACTATCTTCTAAAGCTTCTTTTATATTCTTAGGTTCTAACTGAGAAATATAACAAACAAAATGAACAACATTATTTCTTTTACCTCTGGTTTTCATACCTGAAGCTACTTCTCCCATGACATTGTCAAGAGAATGATTTTTCTGAGTCCTTACATAGCGAAGCTTGTTAGTTGACTGAACATGAGAACTTTCTTCTTCTTCTTCAGACTCAGCAGTATTCTGGGTTTCAACCTCAGTTTCAACTGGACTTCCAACCACTGTTGGACTGCTTGTTTGCTGAATTTCTTCAGTTTCTTTTTCTGTCAGATCTGACTCTTCATCATCACCTGTAGTCTCATTCACATCTTTGAAGTCATCAAATAACACATTATAAGACTCCATAACACAGTTTGTTCTTTGATTAAAAACTCTAAAAGCTCTACTATTCTGAGCATAATCAAGAAAGATCCCTTTGTCACTTTTAGAGTCAAATTTACCAAGATGCTCTCTATCTCTGAGAATGTAACAAACGCATCTAAAGACTTGAAAATACTTAACATTGGGTTTTCTTCCTTTTCATATTTCATAAGCTGTCATGGAAGTGCCTTTAGTAATGTAAACTCTATTAACTATATGACAGGCAGTATTAACAGTTTCAGCCCAAAATCTGTTGGCAAGTTTCTTAGAATTAAGCATTACTCTAGCCATTTCCTGAATGGTTCTATTTTTTTCTTTCAACTATGCCATTTTGCTGTGGAGTCTTAGGAGCAGAGAACTCATGACTGATACCTAAGGAGTTGCAAAAATCTCTAAACTTACTGTTTTCAAATTCTGTTCCATGATCACTTCTGACCCTAGCAATGTATGTCGGTTTGGAAAATACAGTGGGACATCCTTACCAATGGTGCAAATATATATCAAATGGCGAACATGACTACTGGAGAGCTAGCTGGAAATTCCATTAAGTTGAGCTGCGTAAACGTAAGTTGGATAAGCTTCACTTACATACCAACACTATAATGTTTAGCGTTAACATAATTTCGAATTTATTAAGGAAAACCTATATTTCTTAAGAATATGTACAAATCAATGTAGCATCATTGAGAACCATGAGTATCAAATGATAAACAGAAAGAGGAAAAGAGTCGGTAAGATTGAACATTATTGAGCATCCATACTAAATATTAAAAAATGATTTTCAACCTTGGGTTTTCTTTAATCAAAAGTCCCAGAATTTGTACTAAATGTATATTTCCTCCTATAAATTAACCATTTTTTGTCATATAAACTAATCTAGGGTATGTCAGAGAATCCGAACAGTATGCTGCTTCTTCAAGAGAGTTTTGCTTACCCAACAGGGTTCTTCATTGTCTACTCACCCATTGATCCTAGTGCTATGACCGGGGTGATAGACGGTGGAGACACAAATGGAGTTCCTTTGCTACCTTCAGGATTTGCTATCCTTCCCGATTATTCTGGTGGGTCGTTGCTCACGCTTACGTTACAGGTCCTGGCCGAGTCACCCATTGGATCCAAGCTATCACGTTTTGATTTGACGACTGTGAACAACCTCATGTCTGGCACTCTAGGTAGGATCAGGGCCTTTTTTGGGGTGACATCTAATATTGGTAAGTTTAGAATCTTAAGACTACATTGAAAAAGTTACCTAGAAAGACATTTGATAGGATCAGGATAAAAAACATTTGACACGAACTGAGTATTTTCCCCTTAAAAAGACACACGTTTAATCCAGGGCTAAGAGACTAAGATGAGCTAGCATTTGATATGAATTTCAAACTCATGCTTTGTCTAGATTTAAGGGTTGTCAAGGACCGATTTTCTGGAAATTCGATAATAGTTTTAAGATTTATAACACATTATGCTAGTTTGGCCTCTGTGTTGCAAAGATTTTTGCTACAAAAATTGTGTAAAATTTCTGTTACCAGCGAAATGGCAGTCATCACTTGCTACCGTTAACATTAGTTCATTTTTTGCTACCATTAAAAATGAACTAATGCTCTTTACTTCATTTAGATACTCATATTTTATTTTTCTTTCAAGATTTACTTTTAGCCAAATGGTCTTTGAGTCGTTAATTTATTATGCTAGGTTGGTTTTTGCAGAGTAAGGAACGACGGAGAGGGCCTTGGCAACTCTGCTATAGAAGATGATGATGAGTCCAGATCATTATAGCAGCGACCCGTTAATAAATAAAATTTCAAAGGGGTTCAAATAGACTTATTTTAATTTTTACATGCAGAACAACATACATTTCCAAAGTTTTAAGAACTATTCTACCTTTTCTGATACTCCAAATTTGAATTATTTGGAAGACTTTCGGAACTCCAGAGTCCAGATTATTGAATATGTTGACATCATTGTTTCTTTGATTTTTGAGCTTTGAAAATGCTCAAAAACTTATTGCGTAACCACCCCTTCTTCAGTAATATACCTTTTACAATGATTAAGCTTTTTATGATGTGAAAAAGGTAGCCTAGTACATAACAAAAGATGTTTCTTTTTTTCGAATTTAAGTGTGTTATATATCGAACCAGAACTAGTTACAAAGCGGGTCTTATAGTAGTACAAACCACTACCAAAAGCATGTAAAAGCAAACAACATCAAATAATTCTCTTCGGTAACAATCTAAACAACTATGATAAATCTAAGTCGAACTCTAGCTAATCTCATACAATCCACCTTCAAAAATAACCAAGTGTTGACAAATATTCATAAACAATGTGTCGGCGTAGACCCAAAAGTACTATGCTTTCCGTTTCACTAGTAGTTTGTCTTGATCAACCTAATCCAGTTTCATAGCAAAGCCAGAGACAACGATAGTCGCAAATAAGCACATCCAAAGATTAGACTTCAAGTCAAATAATCTTGGTCAGAATTCGGATTATAACAAAATGAACGTATAAAAAATTGGGAAAGTGATGGTTAAATACACTACTAGTATGACCTTAGTTATCAAAAAAAAAACATGGGTAAAATATTATTTTACATTTGATACATAGCATCTAAAATATTCTCACGTTACCATTCAATTATATATTATAGCAAAACTATTAACTAACTCACTATTTTTTAGCACTTTATTATATGTTTTTTTTTTCTCTGTACATATTCTTTCTTCTACGTATTTAATGGAAATTCATTTACTTTTCCTTCTAATTTGAGCCGTTTCACTAATTTTATTGTTATCTCTAATCATCAATACTTTATATTCTCTTGATTTTATTTTATATTGTTATTTGTTTATTATGTTTTTCCTTCTATGCTTTTATGATTTCTAATTATTTAATTAATATATTTTTTTTACTATTTGTAAGTATACTCTAATTTTTCACTTGTTGCTCTTTGTTTTTCTCCCATAGTGCTATCTATTTTTCTTTCATGGGTTTTTCTCCCATTTTGGTGTCATGAAGGTTAGACTTTTAGTTTGCTGTTTGATGCTATCAGATGCTCTCTAGTTCTATGTTCTTACTATATTTTCATTTGATACTATATACTCAATTATTGTTTTTGAAATTTATTTCCATTTTTTTGTTGGGTGCTTTTGGTTGCTCTCTACCTCATTTTTTTTTTATTCTTCTTTGATCCTCTAATTTTTTTCTCTCAAATTGTAGTTTTAAATGTCAATAATATAAAAAAAAAATTCTTTCTTTTCAAAACTAAAACGACAAGTTCTACGTTTTTACATTTTTCCATTTGATGCTATATACTTAATTATTGTTTTTGAATTTTATTCCCGTTTTTTGATTTGTTTGGTGCTTGTTGGCGGTTTCTTTCTACTTTGTTTGTTTGATTCTCGTTTGATGCTCTAAATTTCTCCTCTTAAATTGTATTTTTATATGTCAATAATGTAAAAGAGTTTTCTTTCTTTTCAAAAATAAAATTACAAGTTTCACGTTCTTACTATATTTCAATTTGATGCTATATATTCAATTATATTTTTTTAAAAAGATCGTGTTTTTTTTTTGTATTTGGCGTTTTTTGTTGCTCTCTACTTTATTTCTATAATTCTCCTTCGATACTCTCGTTTTTTCCTCTTAAATTGTTTTATACCAATAATGTAAAAGGGTTTTCTTTCTTTCCAAAAAAAGAATTACATGTTCTATTTTCTTATTATTTTTCCATTTGATGCTATATACTCAACTATTGTTTTTTTAATTTTGTTCGCGTTTTTCTCTTTTTTGGTGTTTTTTTCTGGGGTTTTTTGGTGTTTTTTGCTCTCTCCTTTATTTCTTTGATTCTTCTTCGATGCTCTAAATTTTTCCTTTGAAATTGTATTTTTATTTATCAATAATGTAAAAAGGTTTTCTTCCTTTTCAATAATAAAATTACAAGTTATATATATATTAAGAGAAAAAAAAAGTTAAGAGATAACTAAGTTAGAAGCTGATTTAAAAAGGAGAGATATTTTAGGATATATTTGTTTTCCAACATTAAGATCATAGCAACGCACTAAACCTTAATTCCCCTTAAAAATTTAACCCCCATCTTTAGATAGCCCAAAGTTCCAAATGACGCATTGGCCCTCTCATACCAATTTAGCCAATCGGACCCGATACTCGTCGCTCACAAAAGAAAAGCTCCAACCTCATCATTAGCGAGTTCAAGTGACAACACAATTACTCGAAAAGACAAGAAACTAGAAACCATTAGATCTAAACAGAAACATACTAAAAAAATGTAATGATATGTACACTATTTCCACACTAATTGACATACTTAGAGGGGTCACACGTTAGTATAACAAACATTTTAACACACAAATATATTTAGGGTAAATCTGTTTTGATCCCTGCACATATGATTGATGACGTGGTTAGTGTGGTAATGAGTGTGAAAATAGTGTATATATCATTACCCGTAAAAAAAATATTAGACAAGCCAATAAATCAAACCAAAAAGCACTAAATAAAATAAGTAAGTAAAAATAGAACGACCCCAAATCTAGCAAAATACGGATCCCCAAATTTTACCTTTCAATCGGTTCAACCCCGTGAGGATTCAATCCAAAGGAAATACCAATTCATACCTGTCACTTAACCAAATCGAGGAGTTTATTCCCATCGGAACCCGTGAGTAAGAAGTCCAAATGGGTTTGTAAGATTGCCCAAACACACGGCCAAGTGAAAGTAATTGTCGCTAGAAAAGCATGGAGGGAAGAAACTGAGTGATGAGGAATAGTTGGAGATATCCCAATGGCAGAGGAGTGGCAGAGAGCCCTCCCCCACCCCGGGCGGAGGCAGATCTGGATTCTAGGGTTTAAGAGGAGGAGGAGGAGGAGGAGGAGGAGGAGGAGAGGGTGGGGGGGTATATGTGCTTGAAATGCTATATTATGCATGATTTCGTTGTATTTCATTTTCAATTGTTTTTTTTTTTAGGGTAATTATAGCCTACATAGTAGCGACGATAGCAGTTGAATCTATATTATTGGAGAAAGCGATACCGAGAACTTTATAAGACAGGGATTATGATTTGTTATAGTGTTTGTGTAGGATGTGATTACTAGAACCATTACGTTTTACGCCATGTAACTGTAATACTCAATTTTGATTGTTTACTTTTGTAGGAAATTTATGTAGACATTTTGAACTCAGACCTTAACTTCTATTATTTGTTTTCCTAAAAAAATATCTGAATCTATAATAGAGTTTCACTCTTGTTCGAAGTGAAACTCTGTTACATTTAAGAGTTACATCTAAAAGGAGTACTTAATTAGTTCATTGCATATGACTACAATATGGTCATTTTTTCTTTGCAAAAAAGCTTTTCTATGCCATGTTTGGATATTTTGGAATAAAGCAGGATCAACCAGTAGTCCAGTATACGGTTAATATACACCTGGTCCTTCTTGAGTTAAACTCGATGCATGCTTTCAATTGATAAATAATTTCTCAAAATATGATAAGAATATGCGTACAACCCTATTTCTTTTAGTAGAATCTGATATCTAGAGTAAAAAAGCAAAAGAAGTTATGTAAATTAAGTAATAACTAATATTTATTACGACTCTAACTTTTTGTACTAATAATTATAAACAGAGACAATTACATGAAACACATTTGCTTTATAATCATTTGTCTTGAAAGATTGTAAAACTCCTCCTTCTCCATGAGCTTCTCAAAATTCTCCATATTCTTTTTGTGCATCTCTTAATTAACAAAATAAGATCAAGCGAGTGCATGCCTTTGTTATGATATCTTTTTTTTCCTTTTCTGCCACTTGGTTTGTTGAACTAGGACGTCCAAAAATGTGTTTATCTATATATAATAAGGCCTCATCATCACTTCAATTCATTTCAGTTCACTTTAATTCAAAACTCAGATAATACGAGATGGTTTCAAAGCATCATGCCTTGGCAAGGGGTGAGTGATGAGCAGTTGTATCCGGTGACGAATCTAGGATTTTAAGTAAGCGGATAAGTCATATGTAAACTTTTTGTCAAAATGTAACAATGTATATAAATACGTGATATATTATTTTTTAAATTTTATATCAAGACTCGGAGTAAAACCAGCAAACATCAATAAAATATATGAGTTCATAAGATTCTATAGACTTGTGTCTTAAATTTCCAAATAAAGTAAATTATTTAATTTTGAGAAAAGTCATTACGCAACTAGATATATTAGGTCAATCATGTGTTAATAATGATGTAGTCGTAATAAATAATAATGTAATGTAGCAAATTTTATTTTGTAAAACAAAATAACCAATGCGTAATATTTTATATTAGAAACACATTAAGTTCGAACTTTTGTAAGAGAAAAAAACTATAGTCAAAATAAAATTTAAAAATCTGGAAATGAAGTTGTATTTTATAGATTCGTCCATAGTTGTATCCAATGATTATTTAGAACTAAATTAGTTGAGCGCATCCTATAAAAGTTTGCACAATCATTTAACCCTTACTAGGCGCTGGTTGGCCATGGATCTTAATTTAAGCAAAAAAAATTTTTGCTAATTTAAAGTAGAAAAAGAAAATTAGTTATTTTATTGTGAGAAAAATCTTAATTTTCCTTTTACAAAAAACATATAAGAGCCACTACGCTCTTTCAAAGATAAAAAATGCTTCACATTCAAATCATGTTGACTATCCAAATGTGGAATGTACGTAATTACTAAAATGCATGTGAAGATTGATTGTCTGATTTGATTGGCTACGTTCGAACATTGTGATAAATGCAAAAAAATATTTAAAAGATTCACTTGATAGATAAATAAAGCATGTGAATTATTCCGGCGATTCAAAGGCTTTCCTATATTCTTGTTTATCCGAACACGTATAGCACTATTCTGTTTTGTTAAGCAATTCATTTTTTTAACTAAGGTTGTTCGTATCTTTCCATTTTAACATCAAAAGAAAAATGTGCACTAACTTTTTCTTTGTGCAAGTTTAATTATTTTCGTACAAAATAAGTTATTTGAAGCTATAATTACCTAGTTTAGAGGAGAATTCATCTCGGTTTATAATTATTAGTACAAAATTTGAATTCGTAATAAATATTAGTTATTAGTTAATTTACATAACTTCTTTTGCTCTTTTACTCTAGATATCAGGTTCTACAAAATTAACAGGGTTGTACATATATTCTTATTAGATTTTGAGGATAGAAAGAGACAATCTGTTTCAATTATCACTAAATTTAGCAATAATATTGCAGCTACATGACATGTTGATGTTTTGTTTTTAAGTTTAACGAAATTCACTTCTAAAACATACAATGATATTTATATGTAGTGAGATGATAAACATCATTCAAGTACGAAAAAAAGCCAACTGTAAAACTTAATTTTGGTATAATATATAGCTAGATCCGATCGGGTGTCAAACGTACAAAAAAAAAATACATTAACAATAGAATAATGAACTGTTGAAAAACCTTATCTGTGAATGGGTATAAGAAGTTTAGTGGTACGATAAGTTAGGGTTCATAAAAATCAGTAGCTAGATACAAAATAATGGTCCCGCTAAGACTATCAAGATTGTAAAATTTCTTAGTGTAAGTAATGGTAACGTAATAATATCCCTAAGCTATATTTGTACTAAATTCTTCTCCACACATTTTGGAGTAAGAATATAATACCATTTTAATGTTTTTACACACGGTTGATCAGTTTTTTCTTTTAATGTTTCACCATCAATATTTCATTAATTGCATGTATTACTATACATGATGCATATTTGGAGTAAGAATATAATACCATATGAAGTTTTGTTATTACTATTAAAGTGCTGTTATTAATTCTAATTTTGAGGTAGGCATGTGACCACAAATTGGGAATATGATATATATACTTTATTTTTATTTTTGAAAGAAACAATAATTATTTCCAAGATGCTCTGAATTTATTTATGTTATTATTGTGATCTATAACTATTTTTGACAAATAATATGGTAACAAATTATTATTTTCTTAATATGGTGGAGACCTTAACCATTCTTATTCTCTTATCAGAACATTAACTTTCGTAACCTTTTTTTATTTATCCTATAAAAAGTACTATTTGTCTAAAGATGCAATGCCCATAATATACATCTAACACTTTTACTCCATCTCTCTACAAAGGTTATCAAGCCGTGTCACTAGTAAGCTTCATAGTAAGCATTTTTATGAGAAATTGTGGTTTTTTAATTTTTTTGTTCATATAGAATTATAAATTTTTTGAAAATTAGTTTAAAATAGTATAAAAGTCAACGGCTAGATCAATTCGTAAAGGCTATAACAAAGTCAACAGAAGAATGCTTGTTTGTATAACTATATATATATATATATATATATATATATATATATATACTTACATTTACCATTTTAATTATTTCTCTAGTTTGGTTCTTGATATCAATGATTTCTTTCAAATTAATGATTTACTAATGTTCCACACCATCTCGAATTTTTTTACAATTTTCATATGTAGTGATTATCTTTCCAAATTACTTTGTTTGAACATAAATGCAAAAAATGAGACGAAATATTCCGAGTCAAGCGGATCCTTCTTTTTACCTAAAATTAAGTAATTAATTTATGTAAGTCACATGTACATATACCCAGAAAAATACATGTTTCTTTCAACATCCTTTTTTTCTCAGACAAGTCAAGATATGTGTATATAGAAATTACTACAATGATCACATATTACTTGAAATTACTACATATATCCTTTTTTTTTTCCTTTTTTTCAACAATATTCTGCTAAAGAAATTACTACAATGATCACATATTACTTGAAATTGAACATGAAATTTACCAAAATCTTAAACAAATAATTTATTGATAAAATGAAACTATTTTCTGAATCTTAATTTATTTTGTATATAGAATAAAAATATACCTTTTTTTTAATATTAGAATAACTATTAGAAAAAAAAGTCCACAAGAAAAAAAACATATTACTACCTAGATCGTTTTTTTGCCAATTTTTTAATATTCAGCTAGCAAAATAATTAATTGTTAAGTAAATGTGGTACATATTTTTTTTAGTATTTGATTGCGTAACCAATTCTAATAATAAAATAAATTTTAGGTGCAAAAATGTCTTATGGTTTGAGACTTCCAAGTGGCCAGGTTGACGAGAATGAAGGTGAATTCCAATCTCCATCATCACGTACAATCAGAGGACATCAGGTTAAATCTGCTAATAATTTTTAAATTCCCGCGTATGCATTTTCTCTAGAAAATTTCATGTAACATCGATATATATGTCATATTAATTTTTTATCACCCGTAATGTTATATTTATTGCATTTAATTTTCATAGTAAGTTTGAAGACTGATTCACAAAACTTCTTATTTGATGCTACTTTATACATTGTGACCATGGAAGTACATGTATTTAAGGTATATGACAAAACGAATACATATTTGACAAAAGTAATAGCCTTTATTTCATTGAGCATTTATTTTCAGTTTTGTCTTTTTAACGAAAAAATATCATCTCATTGTCGGATTATATTATTTAAGGATGGTACGGAGACTTCGGTCGAGTGGAACCATTGTGTGCTTACATATACAATAATTGCGTAACAAATTTGCAATGTCAATTAAGATTATAAACTGTACATAAATTGATACATGTTTCCACAACATTTCAAGCCTTACATGATAATAGAAAGTTTTTAATATGATTATTCCCTTTTGTTGTCATTAATGATCCATCAATTTCTTCATTTTATAGCGATAATAAATTTAACTTAAACATCCTACCTCTTGGCATGGTTTAATTATTATTTATGCTATTTGAAAGATAAAATAAATAAATTTAAGAGTGGATAATAAATTTTACATATACACATGTCTGACAGTCTTTGTGATCATAATATTACTCTACATTTAAAATTTTAATAGGCAAAGCTTTGATAAAGTTCGTACATTTTTCTTATTCTAAAAATGCATACTCGTTCGTTATAAACTGTTTACATATATATATGTATAATGACTATGGATAGTTTTTCTCAATTTTATGTTTAAATATAGAGTTTTAAATGAACGATTGTATTATTTTGACTTTATATAATGTATATAAATAGTTCGAGTCATGGTGACTCCGAGTTAGGTACCCCATTTCGGTCTCCCTGTATGTTTTAAATTTTTGCATTGAAATGTATGTGTTAAACCTAGACTCAATTAATAGGTGAATTCAAACTCACTTTCTCTAAGTAACTTAAAACTTCTTTTAGTACCATATTTGACAATAATAATTTAATTTTATAGTTGCTATCTTCTTAATTCCCACCAATATATTTTCTTGTCTCCGAGTTAAATAAGAATAATTCGACAAATTTTATTATAAACTCAGGTGCTGAAGGTTGCCCCTGTCTTGGTTTCATAGTCTTGAAGCAATGAGAATCAATTGTAGCATATATATACACTGGGTTTGGACTTTGGATTTACAAAAATGTTTGAGAATTTTTTTGTAAAAATAAGTATGTATTTGAAAATTAATGTGTGCATCCAGAAAATTTAGGCATGCTTTTGAAAATTAGGGTATATATTTTGAAAAAAATGGGTATGAGTCCGGAATAACTGTATAAGTTATGAAAAAAGTCAAGAAATCTATAAAAAAAAAAATGTATGAAAAAAAGGGTATAAATCCCAAACAAAAAAGGCTTAAAGTATAAAAATATGGTTTAAAATCAGGAAAAAAAATGTATGAAGTCAGTAGAAAAAAGGTATGGAGTCGGTAAAAATGGCATGGACCTTGAAAAAATTGATACGAACTTTAAAGTTTGGGTATGAAATGAAAGACGCTTTCGGTGAAAGATCTTCTTTTGGTTGAAAAAGTATTTTTTAAAAGGATTTAAAATAACTTTTGAAATAGGTTTGGGTTTTTTCACTTTTTGGTTTTTGTTGTCCGAATTTAACTTATATTTTGTAGTCTATTATGAATTTTCATTGTTTTTTTTTTTTTTTTTTGGTTTAGAAAGGGAGAAGGTTGGTACACCGTATGGGAGTTTTTTTTAAGTATTTTAAAGAGTGATAGTTTCTTGAAAGAAATTGTTTGTCACATGTATTTTAGATAATATAGCTTGTGTAGTATTACCATTTACCTCGTCATTTGCCCCTTTGTTTTTTGCTATACTCCTCAGGTACAACATGCGAGGCAAGAGAACTCGCTAATTCGATTAGAGAATGAGACGCTTCGTGCTGAAAATTTGAGGCTAAGAAACACACTCAGCAACTCCCTTCGCCATGGTTTTGGTGGTCCAAAGCTGTCAATTATGATCTGTCTTTCGACGAGCAACATCTGCAAATGGAGAATGCCCGCTTGAGAGATGAGGTATGTTGATTTTTAACCTTCTAATTATTTAAATCCTATATGCTTAACATTGGTTTGACATTTTGATCTTGGCTATGTAACAAAATACTTCAGTTTAACCCAAAACCACAGGTGGTGTCTTGAAGAGTGCCTTGCTCTATGAAGAATGATTTTGGTGAAATGGTTAAAGCAATTGTGTAGTATATTTTGATCTTGCCTTACCAATTAACGGATCTTGCTATAGACAATGTGAAATGAAGATATTGAAAGATAGTATCTTGCTATAGATTCATAGTAAGTGAAGATGACTAGAAAACAATGTTTTAAATAGCGTTATCGCTAGCGTAGCGTTTTTTCGAGAGAAACGCTAAAAACGCAAATAGCGTTGTTACATAGTGTTTTGCGGTGTACTTTTTTTTATTTGCCTAAATACATATAAATATAGCATTAAATTCAGAACATCTAATAAAAATTAACTAAATATATATAAAAAGTTGTAACTAATAATCACAAAATGATTGTATTTGAGATGTCAGAACATTTACTTTGTTTTCAAGAGTTTTGGGATTTGATTCTCTTTAGCCTCCAATAATTTCATTAAAATTTTGATCAAAAAATAAAATAAATAAAATTTGGACTGCACCCGCTATAGCGTAAATAGCGTCCGCTATAGCGTAAATAGCGTTCCTATAGCTCGAATTTAACGTTTTTCCATCCAAATAGCGGTTTTTTCATAGCGGTTTTTGGCCAAAAAACACTATTTCGTGACCTATAACGCAATATAGCGCACATTTTAAAACAATGCTTGAAAACAATAGTATCTTTTAGAATGATGCTTTGGTGATGACCCTTCCTTCATTAAAAGATTACTTTTTTATGCTTATATATGAAAAGTATTGTTTAATTTGAGTTATGATTTGAATAATGCCATTATTATGAACGAAAAGATTTATTTTGCACACCATCTCTTCATATCTTTAGTCTGCATGAATTGTTTTATGTTATATGCATGTGTAAGGGAAGCATGATTTTGAGTTACTAATGTCATAATATTTGAACTTATAAAAATTTCAGATTGATCAATTGACAATTGAACTCGCAAGACGCATGAAAAATCCTATGCCGTGGGTTTCACAAACCGGTGTGTCTCAAAATGAAGTTCCAGGGAATGCGCTATGCGCATCGGGCTTAGAGAAACAAGTAGTTTCTGATGTGGCATTTACAGCAATGGATGAGTTGATCTTCATGACCCAAACCCTCGAACCCTTGTGGATCCCCGTTTCTTTTGACGGGTACACTACTTACTTACTCAACGAAAAAGAGTATTCTCGGTCTTTGTTTAGAGCTTGGCCAAGGAGACATGGATTCAGATCAGAAGCCACTCGTGCTTCTGCTATCGTTAAGACAGACCATACTAACATTATCACTGCTCTGATGGATTTGGTGAGAATCTAGTTTCGGTTATGTAAAATAAATAAATGGTAAAGCTTATCTAAATCATTTTAGAAGAGATTAACTAGCAACCTAGAAAGTTTAGTTTTTTCGCATAGAAAAGGGAAGCTTTTCAGCAAAGCGTTTTTGAGCTTAAAATCAAGCTTTTTGAGATTTGACGATAGCTCTATAAAAACAAAAGATAAACTTGCAACTCATTTAAGAACTTTTGTGTAACAGATCAAAGATAATGATGGTACTGCGTTTCACAAAACATGAACAAAAATAGATTGATTTACAGTATGTTATAATGTAGTAAGACAGCTAATTATACGAGAAAGGACCTTGATTAACTACAACAGCTTTTTCGAAGGTCATGAATCATATCCTGTTTTTCTTTATGAATATTAGAATCAATGGGCGACTCTCTTTTGTGCAATAGTGGCAAAAGCCATACCGCTTGAGAAGTTGGCGACAGGGCGTGATGGAAGCTACGATGGAGCCCTACAAATGGTAATTTAGATAGAAGTCCATGATGTTCTAATAGAAAGTACATATGATTTTCCTGACAAATCTTTTACAAGACGTGCTTTTTTATTTTCTCAAGGTACATGCAGAGTATCAGATAATAACACCTCTAGTCCCAACTCGCGAAACAACTTTGGTAAGGTATTGCAAGCAGCGGGGTGAAGGAATTTGGGTTGTGGTCGATGTTTCCTTGGACAAGGTGGAACCTCATTCTGTAACGAGGTTCCAAAAACGAGCTTCTGGATGTGTAATTGAGCAATTGCGTAATGGATACTCCGAGGTAAAAGATAACAAGCTTGGGTAGTTGTTACTCTTCTAATCTATACTTGAAGTAAAAACAACAGTGTTCTGAAATAAAGTGAAATTTGGTAACAAGGTGGTATATTCATTCTAGCACAATTTTAAACCTAGAGTCTGATTTAATATATTATTGTTTAGATTACTTGGATCGAGCATATTGAAGTGGAGGATAAGGGTAACGATGGTATATACAGATCGGTGATTTTATCAGGAGTCGCATTTGGGGCGAAATATTGGCTTTCTATTCTTAATGGGCAATTTGAACGCTCTTCTTGCTGCGGTGCAACAGATCTTCCTGTTAATGAAGTGAACAATATCAGTAATTTCCGTATGAGCTTCGTTGTTTAAATCATGTGTCATGATAACTACACACGCAAGCTAAGATTGCCAAAAATCTTTCAAATCCTAGAAAGTTAGAGTAATGTCTTGATACAAAACAAATCATAGAAAATTACCATTAATTAACCAAAGAAAGACTTGATTTTCATTTAGCCACAAGGAAAAATGTTTCCCATTTAATGTTACTGTTGGCGTTGATTCGTTTGATAATTTGATTTTACATTTCAATGGAATGATGGATTGATTTCATCTTTTATCGCCATAAACTAATTTTCAGTTGGTATACTGTTTAATAAATTGGTTTCGCTTTTAGTGGTCATAAACATCAAAAATCAAATTATGGAGCTGCAAATTAAGCAGGATTTAAGCGTAAAGTTTGTCCCATAATGGGAACTTCCCTAAGCATACACATAAAAATGAAAATATGGTTGATATACAACTATTTATGTATGCAGAAGGAAGGAAAATCTTATTGAAGCTTGCAGAAAGGATGGTGACGGGGTTTTGTAGTAGGGTGGGAGCCTCTTCTGGTAACTATTGGACCAGTTTGTCACACATTGGTGGTGCTGAAGTAAAACTGATGATCGATAAAAGCGTCAACGAACAAGGTTGCCATAATGGCATCGTCGTCACCATCGCAACCTCTATCTGCCTTCCTACTGCACCAAGGATAATATTTGATTTTTTCCATGATGAGAACAACCGAGATAAGGTGATTTTTCTCATTTCCTCATCTTCTTTTAGACAAGCTTGGGTCCTATGTTTTACAATCACGTTGGTACTCCTACGAGTTAGACTAAGCTTTTTCCCACTACCTACAAGTATGTACACTAAGGTCTCGTTCGGTTGTGGGAGCATTAATCCCGAAATAGCAATCCAGGCAGATATTGTTGAATTTGTTTTGAAAATAATAGTCACGAGACTAATTATATCACACCTTCATAGATCATTTGATGACCTTCCTTTATGGTCTCGTCCTTCATTAACCAAACAAACATGGGTCTTGTGGACCAAGTACCCCAACCAAAGGAAGCCTAAGTATTATCTAATACAAGTATTGAGGAAGTAGTTTATAAATTTAAATTATCATCTTCGGGTATTGTGCTTATGTTTCCCTATCTAATGGTTTCTTTAATGAATAATTCGATATTTTTTACTGAGAATACCCCTATTTATTTATTATTACCTAGATAAGCGTGCATAATGTTATTAACCTTTTCAAATGTATGGCGGTTTGGCCAATACAGTGGGACATCAATATCAATGGTGCAAATATGTATCAAGTGGCGAACATCACGACTGGAGAGATAGTCGGAAACGCCATTAAGTTGAGCCGCGTGAATGTAAGCTGGATAATATTCACTTACATAATAACTTAATCATGTTTGGCGCCAAGATAATTTCGTAATTTATTAAGGAAAATCTGTATTTCTAAAGAATATGTATACATCAATGTAGCTCAATGCATCATTAAGAACCATTGAGTATCAAATGATACACAAAAATAGGAAAAAAAATCGGTGTGATTTAGCATTATGCACATCCGCACCAAATATTTAAAGTGGTATAAACGTCTGGTTTTCTTAAATCGAAAGCCTTAAATTTTGTACTAAATGTGTATTTCTCCCAATAAATTAAAAACTTTTTTGTCATATCAACTTATTTAGATGTATATTTCTCCCCATACATAACCACTTTTTTTGTCATATCGACTTATCTAGGGTATTTCAGAGAACTCGAACCGTATGTTGATCCTGCAAGAGAGTTTTGCTTACCCAACAGGGTTCTTCATCGTGTATTCACCAATTGATCTCTGTGTCATGACCGGGTTTATAGATGGTGGAGACACACATGGAATTCCTTTGCTACCTTCGGGATTTGCTATCCTTCCAGATGGTTCTGGTGGGTCATTGTTCACGCTTTCGTTACAAGTTGTTGTGGACTCAGCCCTTGATGCCAAGCTCTCGCTTGCTGATGTTACCACTCTGAACAACCTCATGTCTGGTACTCTCGATAGGGTCAGGGGTCTTTTTGGGGTTCCATCTAATACAGGTATGTTTAGATTTTCTTAAAAAAGTTAGCGAGAAAGACATGGGACAGGATCAGGATAAGAAACATTTGACAGAAAAGATTTCTTAAAAAAATACATGCTTAATCGAGGGCTAAGAGACTAAGATGAGCTAGCGCTTGGCATGAATTTCAACCTCATGCTTCCCCTTGATTTAAGGGTTATCAAAGGCCAGTTTTTTGTAAATTGAAAAATAATTTTAAGATTTAGGACACATCATGCTAGCTTGTCCTATGTGTATCAGAGATTCTTGCTACAAAAATTGTGTAAAATTTCTGTTACCAACAAATGTAATTCATTGCTTGTGAGTTTCTACTGATAACACTAAAAATGAATAAATATTATTTGCTTCATTTAGATACTAAGATTGTAATTCTCTTTCAGGATTTACTTTTATACCAATGGTTTTTGAATCGGTTATTTACTATACTATGTTGGTTTTCACAGAGTAAGGAACAAGTCAGGTGGCCTTGGCAACTCTACTATACAAGATGTTGATGAGTCCAGATCATTATAGTATCGACCCGTTAATAAATAAATTTCAAAGAGTCTGAGTATTCGAATAGACTTATTTTTTATTTTTACATACAAAAATACATACATTTCCAAAGTTTTAAGAACTATTCTACCTTTTCTGTTGCTCCAAAGTTGAATTATTTGGAAGAGGTCCGAACGCCAGAGTCCAGATTATTCAATATGTTGACATCATTGTTTCTTTGAGCTTTGAAATTGCTCATAAACTTATTGGAAGGGCCAATAGAATAGCTATATTATGCGTGATTTCATTATATTTTATTTCCAATTATTTTATTTCTTTAGGGTGATTATATACTAAATAGTAGCTTAAGAATCAGTACTGGAGACAGCCCCGGTAAATAGGGAGAACTTTATAAGACAGCGATTAACATGTGTTACAGTGTTAGTGTGTGGGATGGGATTAGTAGTAGTACTAAATCTTTTTAGGCTACTCTGTATGACTCAGTTTTGATTGTTTTATTTTGTAGGAAATTAATTTAGACATTTTGAAATCAGACCTTACTTTCCTCTTTGTTTTTACCTCCCAAAAAAGGTCCGAATCTATAGCAGAGGTTAGCTCTTGTTCAAAGTGTAACTCGAATGATTTATAGATTCAGTACACGGTTTTTTTAAACGAGTTAGTGAATTGTGAGTAACATGCATCAGTTTTTTTTTTTAGTCAAACTTATTACAGACGTATTCAGTCTTCATAACATAGTGAAGTTGAGCAATGTCATGCCTAAAGTTTCGATGGCATCGTTTTACAAGAGAAATAAACAGATTTGAAGGTGTACTTAATTGCATATAACCACATAATGGCCATTTTTTTCTTTGCGGAAAATCTTTTCCAGGCCGCATTTGGATGTTTTGGAATAAAGCAGCATCAACTAGTAGTCTAGTTTATGGTTTATGATATGCCTGGTCATACTAGTGATATCTATTATAATGATTCTAAGATCGTACTTTCAATCTAGAATGTCCTTCTTGACATTAACTCGATTTAGACTTTGATCTGATACGCATTTTCTCAAAATCTGAGAAGAATATATATAGAACCCTGATTTTTTTTGTAGAACCTGATATCTACGATAAAAAAGCAAAGGAATCTATGTAAAATAAGTAATGGAGTAACTAATATTTATTACGACTTCAACTTTTTGTACTAATAATTATAAACCACGAAACAATTAAATGATACACGGTTGCTTTATAATCATTTGTCTTGAAAGAGTGTAAAACTCCTTCGCCTCGGGCTTCTCAAAATTCTCCATATTCTTTTTGTGCATCTCTTAATTAACAAAATAAGATCAAGCGAGTGCATGTCTATGTTATGACATCATTTTTTTCCTTTTACGCCACTTGGTTTGTTGAACTAGAGCGCCCAAAATTTTGTTCATATATATATATATAATACTGCCTCATCACCCCTTCAATTCATTTCAGTTCACTTTAGTTCAAAATTTAGATAAGACCTTCACAAAAAATCAAAATGTCGGATAATACTAGATGAGCGAGGAACATGCCTTGGCAAGGGTTGAAGCTTAATGAGCGAGGAACAGTTGTATCCAATGAGTATTTAGAACTAAATCAGTTGAGCGCATCCGATGAAAGTTTGCAGAATCATTCAACCCTTACTAGGGGCTGGTTGGCCATGGATCTTGATTTAAGCAAATTTTTTTTACTAAAGTAGAACAATAAAATTACTAAAAACATATAAGAGACACTACGCACTCTCAAAGATCAAAAGTGCTTCATATTTAAATCATGTTGACTATCCAAATGTGGAATGTCTACTAAAATACATGTGAAGATTGGTTGTCTGAATTGATTGTCAACGTTCCAACCTTATGATAAATGCAAAAATTATCGAACCTCTATTGAAACGATTCACAGGCTAGCTAAATGTAGCAAATGAATTATTCGGGCAATTCAAAGGCTTCCCTATATTCTTGTTCATCCGAACATGTATAGCACTAGTCTGTTTTGTTGGGGTATAAGGAGTAAATAGGAAGTTATCATACCAAAAAAGATTCTTAAAATGATTAGAGAATTTGAACTGCTAGTATTCTGGTTTCTTTGCCTCTTCTGATTGCTTTTTCGGCCTTTTTTGTATTTATTAAGTGTACGGAAATATTGATCAGTTTGTTATCGTTTTTCTTAAACGAAATAGCCATTATGGGGGCTTGGCCCATAAGCTTGAATATTTCTTTAATTTTAATAAATGTCGGATATTGATTAAAAAAAAAAGTCCTCGTTTTTAACTACGGTTGTTTGTATCTTGCCATTTTAACATCAAAAGAAAACTATGCACTAGCTTTTTCTTTGTACAAGTGCAATTATTTTCGTACAAAATAAGTTCATTGAAGCTATATAATTAATTAGCTAGTCTAAAGGAGAATTGTCTCGATTTATAATTATTAGTATAAAAAGTTGAAAACATAATAAATATTACTTATTACTTAATTCATATAACTTCTTTTGCATGTTTACTCTAGATATCACGTTCTGCTAAAAAAAGCAGGGTTTTACATATATATATATTGGGAGATTCGTTGATTAGTATATAAAATGAGACTTAATTTCTAAAATCCCGAATTGTTAAAACTCTTTTATCATTTGATACATATGTAATTTTATAGGATTATAATACCCTTGTACTTCATTAAATAGCATCTTTCAATATCACTAATTAATAGTATTAACATATTTAGTTTCCGTTTCTATATGTTTCTCAAAAAATTCCGTTGTACCAGTACTATTTTGAGAAACATATATATATATATATATATATATATGTTTCTCAAAATAGTACTTTCCTTTTTTACTACCATATATTGAAATAAAACTATTTCAAATTAAAAAAAAAAATCCATTAAATTCATACAAGTTCATAGAGAAAAGAAAAGGAAAAAATTAAGTTCATGAAGACATTTTGTTTAAAAGAGAAAAATGTGTTATAGAAAATATTAGATAGAATAAAATAAAATAAATTGAGAGTTTCTTATAGCATCTGACTAGATAATGTTACGTGATATTCGCGTTGTAAGACTAAATAATAATACATTATTCATCATGATGCTACGTTATTCGCGTTGTAAGACTAAATAATAATACATTATAAGACTAAATGATATTACGTATGTGATGCATTATGATGCTACATGATGCTTTAATATTCTTTTTTATTTATAAAAAAGTACGAAGTATCTCATATCATTAAAACTATATAATATAATGTTACATGATAATTCTACATGATTTTTTTCTCCCCCTAGCTAATGTTATTATACAGGAGTAATACAATAATGCCACATGATGTTATATGATACTATATAAATACAATATTTGTCTCTCTTTTTTCTCAATAATGTTTTTTTGTTCAAATTGAATAATAATAGCATCATGACGCGTTATGAAAATTACAAATTATATGCATTACAAAGTTAAAAACAAATAGTAAAAATAAGTATAATCATGTAATATATGTAGTAGCATATGTACTAGTATCATGTAGCATATATAGTAACATCATGTATCATGTGTAGTAGAATTACGTAGTATCATGTAACATATATATATATATCATTCTATTATAATAAGTCAACCCAAGTCAAATTTAACCACTTTTTTTCCAAAAATACCTCTACACATTTATATTAATTACAATAATATCTATTTATCATTTTCTCATATATATTCTTATGAAATTTTGAGAAACTATTTATCAGTTTGAAGTATGTATCGAGTTAACGTCGAGAAAGACATTATAGATTGAAATTACGATCTAAGAATCAGTTCTCATGCTGACTCTGTTGTTTCGGAAGCTTTGCTTCTTACTTACCTAGAAATTTGTGCTATGCAAGGTTTTTTTCCCTTTGTTTTTAATATAATTCTTACCTTCCAAAAAAATAATATTATAAAAGATTTCACTAGAATGACCAGGTGTATATATATTAATTATTAACTATACTAGACTATATGTTGCTGTATTCAAAAACATCCAAACGCCTAGATTAGCTTTTTTGGAAAGGAAAAATGACCATTATTGTTATCAATTATTTTGGATAAGTTAAATTTTATGATACTTTAGGATTTTCATACATGTATTTAGATATTACAAACTTCTCTTTTGGTGCTTCTTGAGTTAGCAACATGTGCTAACACTTTTTTCGTTTTATAAATTATTTTGTTTCTTGCAAAAAAAAAAAAAAAAGTATCAACTTTTCAAGATATACCATCGCATTTTTGCAAAAAAAAAAATGAAACAAATAGGAAATATAATATTAGAAAGAACGAAATAAGACTACAAGATACCTGAGGATAGAAGAAGGCGATTTATTTCAATTACCGCTAAATTTAGCAATATCTTGATATTTTGTTTTTAAATTTAGCAAAACTCACTTTAAAAACATATAGTATATAGTATCATGATATTTTCTTGTAGTGAGATGATATACGTCATTAAAGTGCTGGCAGTGAAGAAAAAGGCCGACCTTAAAACTTAATTTTGGTATTAATATATAAACTAGATGTCATGGGGTGTCAAACGTATAAAAATAAAATAAAATATTACATTAACAATAGAATAATGAACTGTTGAAAAAACCTCATACACCTATACATGAATGGGTATAAAAAGTTTATTGGTACAATAAGTTAGGGTACAAAAAAAGTAGTAGCTATATACAAAATAATGGTCGGCGAAGACTATCAAGACTGTAAAATTTCTTAGTGTAAGAAATGGTAACCTAATAATATCCCCAAGCTATATTTTTACTAAATTCTTCTTTGAATTAAATGTGATTGCTCCCATTTTTACATACGGTTTAGTTACATGCTTCCACTTTTTTTCTTCCAATGTTTCACCATCAATATTTTATTAATTGCATGTATTATTATGATACATATTTGGAGCAAGAATATAGTATTTATGAAGTGCTATTATTATTTCCAATTTCGAGATAAGTATGTGACCACAAACTATGAATATGATATATATACCTTTTTTTTTTTGTAAGAAACAATAATTAGTCCCAAGAGGCGCTGTATTTATTATTTTCTTATTATGATTTATGATGAGGCTAGCTTTGATAATTGATATGGTAATAAATTAAAATTTTCTTAATATGGTGGAGACCTAGAACCATTCTTATCCTGTCCCAACATTAACCTTCTTACAATTTTTTATTTATTTTAGAAAAAGTAGTATATATTTGTTCAAATATTCAATGCCCACAGTATTCCTCTGATATTTTTTCTCCATCTCTCTCCAAAGGTTATCAAGCAGTGTCACTAGTAAGTTTTTTATTGAGTATTAATTCTATGAGAAATTGTGGGTTGTTAGCTTTTTGTTAACATAGAATCATTATTTCTTTTGAATTAATTAGAAGTAGCATAAATTTCAACGGTTAGATCAATGCACGAACGCTATAACAACGTAAACGGAAGAAAACGTCTCATCCTAATAATGATGGGGCCTACACACTTATCAATGTTGTTTATTAATTTAATTCGAAGTTTCATCTATATTTATGTCATGAATTGCGCAATTCATGACATAAATATTATAACTGTTTCTTTCTCGCTTATTAGCAAGTAATTTTAATCTAGCTATTTCATGTTTTTTCCTGTCATCTCCTTGTACTATTTGGTATATAACATATACACATTATGTTAATTTAAAGAGAAGATGTCTCTCTTCTCAATTAAAATTATCGAAATAATATATAATAGGTAATTTAATAACTGATATCTATTTTGATATCCGAAACTCATATCTCATACCAAGTGTTCTTGAATCATAATTGATAAAAAAAAACCTTAGTTTTACATTTATTTGGCAAAAATGTTATTTTAACAAAAATAAAACAAATTGTGATAATTAATGGCATAGATTTTGAAATAATCTTGCTCTAATAAAATAAAAATCCGCGAACATGTAGCACTAAAAAAATGAATATATCGAGTTTTTAGTAGTTCTACTGGAATGACTAATTTAAATCATAGATATAATGAGGAAAAAATTAGTGAATCATATGTTTATACTTAAGCATGACAACATAATGAATTAAAAATTAAATTGTTTATAATTGAAGGAAACGATTTGTGTTAGACTTTAATGATTAATCACAATTATAATAAGATAAGTTATAGTTACCTAATTCACTTAAATTACTAAATTAAAGGAAAACTATAATTCACTTAAATTACTAAATTAAAGGAAAACTATAATTCTACAAAGTTAACATGGTCGACTGAAAGCACCTATCACTTTGGAAAACACATCTTTTCTAAGGGAACATTGTATTTATTAATGCTGAAAAAACGAATTCTCACCAAGAGACATGAAATAACATCAAATTCCGACAAAAAATTCAGAATAATCAAATAGGTATCCCTATAGCAAGGGAACTAATATTGTGACTAAAAGAGGATAAAACTAGTCATCTTCTAATTAACCTCGTTTAAAAGAGCAAATGATTTAAAAAAACACTATTTTTCTCCTTATACTCACTAACCTTATTTCACCTTTTAACGTCATCAATGTAAACTTTTGAAATCACATACATACCAATATGTTCCACATTATTATTTTCTTTATTTAGAATGTTTATTATGATTATCGTCGTGGTTCATTAGTTCTATACTTGGCTAGATTTAAATGCATGCACATATTCATATTGATTCAACTTTTAACATCAATGGCTTAAGTTTTTCACAATTCCTTGTATCAAATACATGATTCAGCCATTTGTTTTTATTTTAAGGTACGGTTCACCTAACGTGACGGACGATCATGATCCCTACGATGAGCCAACTTAGCTTTGTAGAAACCGATGGTAGAAGAGTGACAGATGGAGATAACAATGGTGTCGGGTTTGGAAAGGAACCGGTTGAAAATGTTGGCGGCAGCACTGGTCGTGGCACCGGGAAAAAGAAATACCACCGCCATAATAACTACCAAACTCAACAACTCGAGAAGTAAGTACATAGAACTTTTGGAGGAAGACTATTAGTATATAAATTACTTAAAATAACCGCACCCAATATTGTTTCATCTTAGAAATCTATTTTGTCATTATAGTTCAACTGAAATCATAAAAGTAACGAAGTTTTGGATAACCATCATAAAATCTTCACATGGATCAAAATTATTTCCAATTATGAAAAGTTACATGGGGAGTATCAAAATCATTTCCAACAACAAAAAAATTATATCACGTCTCAAGATATTTTCCTACTTATACCAATAAATGTCATTACATGACAAAAAAAATTAACTTTGATGCATATATCTTTCTTTATGTAATTATATTTAATGTTTAAAATACTATAGATTTTCTATGTAACCTCTATTTAACCATAACTCGGTTTAGTAATATTTTCTCTTTGTCTCAATGTTACGATTGTAGAGAGATTCTCTCGAATAAGTAATTACTCATTTATTTTTATTTGGTGTAGTTTTTTCAAGACTTGCCCAAATCCAAATGACAAGCAGAGGAAATTACTAAGCCGTAACTTGGCATTGGAGCCTCTGCAGGTCCGGTTTTGGTTCCAAAACAAACGCAATCAAATAAAGGTTTAGTTCAACACCTCAGTTTTTAATTCTCACTCTATATAGTCTCTTGTACAGTTTTTTCATTTGTTAAAATGCATCTACGCTAATCCAGTTTAAGCTATATATATATAGACTTTGACATCAACAAATAACTTAAAAGGATATTAAACACCTTTCTTGGGCTCCTTTGCTTGTATCCTACAAGTGCTAGAGTATAACTTTTTAGGTGAAAAACATAATTAGGCAATAGACGGATTCGCTTTGTAGAAATTAATAAGTACCCGTGTAATCGAAAAGTGAAGCATATATACTTTTGAAAATTATAAATCATGATATTAAATAAAGAAGAGTTTTATTCTGCCTCCAAAGTATAAACCCGAACCATCGCATAGAATCATTTAGTCTTGTAAAAACGAAGTGTCACGTAGTATTATAGAGTCTGATGCTACAAGAATCTCCCAATCTGTCCTTTTATTTTTCACATTCTTTTTAAAAAAAAATAATGGCGCCTGTTCTTTTATTATATTAATGTCACTCATGAATTAATTTGTTTTTTTTTCTTTCTTATGAGCTTGAATATAAAT
The DNA here is from genome assembly GCA_963682055.1 of Primula veris. Lineage (NCBI taxonomy): Eukaryota > Viridiplantae > Streptophyta > Magnoliopsida > Ericales > Primulaceae > Primula > Primula veris. The sequence goes on along the minus strand of OY821742.1, from coordinate 7,447,430 downwards.
TAGAAGTTTTTTAAATTTTGAAATAATTTTAGTTAAGTGGGAGTAGAAAAGGAAGGAGTAACTAATAGAGAAATATTTGGGAGGGGTGGATTTAATTAAAGGAGTATATTGGTAGTGGAGAATTGGATATTTATCTATCTTGTATAAAACACAATTAGGCATTTATTGACATTAAGTCATAAAGTATGAAATTAAGTTTTCTTTTTATCTCTCTATATATTTGTATGTATAGTTTTATTAAGTTATCTTCTCCATTAACTAATTTTATTTTATTTTGTTATGGTGTATTTTTGCGGAAAATATGAGATTTTTTTTTAGATTTGGACACATTAGGTTGAATTATTTATTAGAATAGAGGTTTTTGAGGTTTCTAAATTGATTCGTGAAGTCAAATTGGCCTTTTGAATTTAAACTCTTATCCTATTCATGTTTCAAAAAAATTAACGTCAACGAAAGTAGGCTTTTGAGAAATCGCATCTGACAAATGGATATAGATTCTTTCTTTTTTTTCTTTCTATTTTCATTTTTTGCTTTTCGATTATATGTTGATATGTTGGTGACGAATAACATTAAAGAGACTAGGACGTCCATGCAAAACAATGAACCACGAGTACGAGTTCAGGGTACGGTTATAGTATGATAGGAGTAGAACTTACGAGAATATGTTAATTTTGAAATTTAACAATAGTAGTATGGCGCGGCTAGTTAGTGTATTTTGTTATACAAGGTAAGAAAATAATAAAAAGAAAAAAAAACTTCGAAATACTCTCAAAATGTCTTATACGCATAACGCATCTCATTATTCGGATTGTTATATATGGGCTTATTGAATCTTTACCTAATAATATATCCTCACTAATCTGTATTATTTTTGTTTCTCAAGAACTTAAAAAAAAAATGAAGTATGGAAAATAATCGACCCATTTTGTACCCAAGGTACCGGATGCACGCTATATATGTATCCTATATGGGTACGTTTAAATTTCTAAATTACGCTAATGTAAGTCATAACATCCCTTGAGCTTAGCTGACGTTGGATCGATAGGCGAATTTTTTTTTTATAATTTCAATTATCATATAGAAATTTCAGTACAAGTTATATATATATATATATATATATATATATATATATATAAACATGCTCATTTAATAGCATAGATTAAACTATGGTTTAATGGTTGATTTATGTGTCTATATTACCTCCAAAGTCAGGGGTTCGATTCTCGCTGTTTTAAAATTTTGCATTAAATTTTATATGCTAAACTAGAAAATTTCTCAATTAATAGGTGAATAAAAGTCAAACTACTCTCTCTAAATAACTTAAAACTTCAATTTGTAACATATTTGACAATATAATAATTTACATATTTGCTATATTTTTAATACCCAACAATATATTTTCTTGTGTCCGAGTTAAGTTAAACAAAATGAGCCCAAATTTATTTTAAACTTAGGTACTGAATTGTTAGGGTCGTCTTGCTTGTGTTTCATAGCTTTGAAATAATGAGAATGAATTGTAACTTATATATTGGGTTAGGAGTTACAAAAATGTATGAGAATTTTAAACATTAGTAGGTATGTACGTATTTGAGAAATAATGTGCATCCGGAAAAAGTAGGCATACTTTGAAAATTCGGGTATAAATTTTGAAAAGTTGGGTATGAGTCCGGAAAAGTTGTTTGGAGTATGAAGAAGAGGCATGAAATCCTTAAAAAAAACTTATGAAGTATAAAAAAAAAAAGGCATGAAAGGATGAAAATATGGTTTGAAGTCGGAAAAAATATATGAAGTTGGCAGAGAAAGGGTATGGAATCATAATTTTGTAATATTTGAACTTATAACCATTTCAGATTGATCGGATGACCAATGCATACGCAAGACGCATCGACAAGCCTATAGGGCCCGCATTGGACTTAAAGAAACAAGTGGTGGCTAACGTGGCGTGTGCAGCAATGGATGAGTTGGTGTTTATGATCCAAACTCTCGAGCCCATGTGGATCCCCGTTTCTATTGACGGGTACACTACTTACTTACTCAACGAAGAAGAGTATTATCGGTCTTTGTTTAGATCTTGGCCAAGGAGACCTGGGTTCAGATCGGAAGCCACTCGTGATTCTGCTATTGTTAAGACAACCCGTACTAACATTATCACTGCTCTAATGAATGTTGTAAGTATCTAATTTCAGTTATATAAAATAAATAAATGGTAAAGTGAAATTCCGACTTCGCTGTTCTGGTTGCTGTTATGCTGTTCAGTTAGAACTGAGGTTATAACTGCAGTTGTAACCACGGTTCTAACCGAACTTTAAAGATGAATATAACTCAGAATAAAAACGTACTTGAAAGTAAATTCACACGCACGTTTTTAAACAGAGTTCACCCAGAACTTTGGGCTACGTCTCTGAGGCACTCACCCAGATTTATGATACTATTTCAAGCTTACAATATATGACTCAAGACTTATGAAAACTCACAGACTCCCTCTTGATTTTCTGCCTATCACTATATTGCTATTACTAAATAGCTATCACTCAAATGATTAATAGCATCCCGCCATTAATCTTATAAAGTTGTTGTTTCTGACGTGTCGAATATAGTAGAGTTCTTTATAAGTTTAGAACACATACTTTTCATAAATAACTAACACTTTATTTATAAGGGAACAACTATCTTCGGTCTTCAATTATCTTCATACGACATTCAAATCTTTTTGACCAGATATTGCAAATAGATTGGTCTTTATCTTTTCCTTAAATTCGGCCAATATGTTTGGAAAGACTTTAAAGGAACTTTCGTCCAAACCTGTACTGGGTTAAGATATCAACATAAATAAAGGCAAGATAAAGATTATCCTTATCAAATAAGATTAGTAGTTTCAATCATAATCCAAGAAACAAGGAAGGATAATAAGCAGACTCTTTAAGAAGATATTCATTAGATAACAAACTAGATATGTATAGAAACATATCATGCTTGATACATAATCACATTAGGTTGATCTGTTAAATCAACAAGCTAAACTAGATTAATAAAATGCTCAAAATACCTTGTCATAATACAATAGACAATACAGACTTATTAGACCATTTACATGGTTCTAACAATCTCCCCCTTTGTCATTGGATTTGACAAATATACTCACTGCTTGTCCTGTAGACGATTATAAGATAAAGACAGATTTATCAACTTTCTGTTTTAGCAAAACAACTCCCCCTGCATGTTAGCACAGTTTAACTATCCAAGACATTCTTTGAACAAAGAACTTTTACCAAAATTAACCATGAAATCAAAGTCCTTAAACCAAAAACTATACACACAACTTGCTGTCACAAAATGCAGAATTAACATAGCTAATAAGGTTAAAACCAGAAAGCCAAGAAAAAAGCAGTCAATAGCATTTTCTCCCCCTATTTTTCTGACCAATGACAAAGCAGACTAGTCATCATCAGAGTCGATATTCATCTCGCTAGGATATTGCGTGTTAAGAGGCGGATTACTAACCGGGGATTGATCTCTCGCAAAATCAAACTTTATTAGGAAACAAACTTTATTCAATTCTACATAAGATAAGAAAGTCAACATGATATCTTACCAATTATACCAACAAAAAGATTTACCAATATTCCAATAAAGCACTCCAAATTAATGCACATCTTTCTAAATTTTGGTTTTTCTTAGAAGATGAAGAAATTCATGAAATTTAAGCTTGTTCAAACGAAAAACCGGCCATAATATAATATATATACAGATTGCCAAAAAAATAGAAAATAATAATTTATTTTTACAAATATGCTTATTGTGAGGATCCACAGAGTAATTTTATGCACCGAGACACTTAACATTGAGAAAAACTTACCTTCACTCTACACAAATACTTTTTAATAACTCAAAAAGGTAAGATCAATAAGTTTTAAAAGAGCAGGGTGACAAATTGTCAATCCATAATAAAATTACTCAAAGAGTATAATCAACAGCGTGTGTTATGGACTCCCGTTAAAAATAGCTGGGATTACTAAGAATATCACAATGATACCTGATCCATAAAAAGTCTATCCCAAAATATTGGCTAGGACATTGAGTGAACACCACTTACGCACTTAGACCAGGTCTGATAAAAAGACTTTGGTTTCAACTGTAGTTGCAACCACACTTATAACCATTTTACTTTTTGTATACTAGCACTTAGTGCATACGAAAGAGTTTTAGATTGAATTATTCTTTTGCACTTAGTTCACATCTTTTATGGTCATTAACCAGCGGCTTTTTCAAGACAAAAAAACGTTTAAACTCAATAAGAATTACTCTTGATCCCATAAACACTACTCATGTTCCTCACAGATATACATAAAATGCAAATATAATCAATTAAATTCATAACGACATACCCCAATGTCACTCCTCAAAGTTTCAAATTTATTAGTATCAAGGGGTTTTGTAAAAATATCGGCCAATTGTTTTTCAGTAGAGACATGCTTTAGAATTAGGCTCTTTTCCTCAACTAATTCTCTAATAAAATGATGCCTTAAATCGATATGTTTAGTTCTGGAATGTTGTACTGGATTATTTGCTAAGTCTATTGCACTTTTATTATCACAAAATAAAGTTAACACTTCTTGTTTTATATTATAATCGGCTAACATTTGTTTCATCCATAAAAGTTGGGTACATCCGCTTCCAGCTGCAACGTATTCTGCCTCAGCAGTAGATAAAGAAATACAGTTTTGCTTTTTACTAAACCAAGAGACGAGATTATTTCCAAAATAAAAACAGCCACCAGAAGTACTTTTTCTATCATCTACGTTTTCAGCCCAATCAGCATCACAATAACCAACCAAAAAATTATTTGTGTCTTTAGAATACCATAAACCAAGATCAATTGTTCCTTTTACATACCGAATGACTCTTTTAACAGCATTAAGATGAGATTCCAAAGGGTTGGCTTGATATCTAGCACACAATCCTATACTCAAACAAATATCCGGTCTACTAGCAGTTAAATAAAGAAGACTTCCAATCATTGATCTATACAAGCTAGGACACACACTTTTACTTTTATCATTCTTAGACAATTTAACAGTAGTACTCATAGGAGTTCTTTTCTCTTTAGCATCCTTCAAACCAAATTTCTTTACAAGATTATCAGCATATTTACTTTGACTAAGAAAAATTCCTTTATCATTTTGTTTTACTTGAAGACCAAGAAAATAGGTAAGCTCACCTCCTCCACTCATCTCAAATTCAGTTTTCATATTATCAATAAACTCAGAAATTCTAAAATCAGAAGTGGAGCCAAACACAATGTCATCAACATAAATTTGAGCAATAATAATATCCTTAGCAGTTTTCTTAGTAAATAAAGTTCTATCAACTCCCCCTCTATTAAAACCTTTTTCAATCAAGTATTTTGTTAATCTATCATACCAAGCTCTAGGGGCTTGTTTCAATCCATACAGGGCCTTTTTCAAAAAATAAACATGCTCAGGAAAATTTGGATCTTCAAATCCCTTAGGTTGACACACATAAACTTCTTCATTAATCACACCATTCAGAAAAGCACTCTTAATGTCAAGTTGAAACAATTTAAAATCATACAGACATGCAAGAGAGAGTAGCATTCTAATAGATTCAATTCTAGCTACAGGAGCAAAGGTTTCATCAAAGTCAATTCCCTCAATTTGTGTATAACCCTGAGCTACCAACCTAGCTTTATTTCTCACAATTATTCCATCTTCATTGCTTTTGTTTTTAAAAACCCACTTTGTTCCTATAATATTTTTATTAGTAGGCCTAGGTACCAAAGTCCAAACATCATTTCGTTCAAACTGTGAAAGTTCTTCTTGCATAGCTAAGATCCATTCACTATTAGTTAAAGCTTCTTTAATGTTTTTGGGTTCAATTTGAGAGATGTAACAAGCAAAATTAACCACATCAGAATTTTTGTGTCTAGTTTTCATACCTTCATTGGCATCACCTATGACATCATTCAGAGAGTGATTTATTTGTGTTCTTACATACCGAGGTCTCCTTTCAGGTTGAACTGCAGTATTTTGATCAGTTTCTGCTGCCTGTTCACTCTCGGTTACAACTGTGGTTGTAACTGGACTTGTAACCGCGTCTGGATTCTTCTCGGTTACAACTGTGGTTGTAACTGGACTTGTAACCATGTCTGGAATCTTATCCTTGCTTTTCTCCCCTGTTTGTTCCATATTCCAACGCTCATCTTCATCACCTGTAATCTCTAAAATATTCTTAGATTCATCAAACACAACATTATATGACTCCATAACAGTGTTTGTTCTTAAATTAAAGACTCGAAAAGCTCTACTGTTTTGAGCATAACCAAGAAATATTCCTTCATCACTTTTAGCATCAAATTTCCCAAGGTGTTCTCTATCTTTTAGAATATAGCAAACACAACCAAACACATGAAAATATTTAATATTAGGTTTTCTACCTATCCAGATTTCATAGGGAGTCTTATTGGTTCCTTTTGTTAGATAGACCCTATTCACAATATAGCATGCAGTACTAATGGCTTCAGCCCATAATCTTTTAGCTAATTTCTTAGAATTTAACATGACTCTAGCCATCTCTTGAATAGTTCTATTCTTTCTTTCTACTACACCATTTTGTTGTGAAGTTTTAGGAGCAGAAAATTCATGTCTTATACCAAGAGTATCACAGAAATCTTTAAACTTACTATTTTCAAATTCAGTTCCATGGTCACTTCTTATCCTCATAATTTTACCAATTGTAGAGTCTTTCTCTATTTGAAGTTTTTTACACAATTCTCTAAAAGCTTTAAAAGCATCTGATTTTTCCCTTAAAAAAGCAACCCATGTGAATCTAGAAAAATCATCAACAACAACAAGAATATATCTTTTACCGCCTATGCTTTCAGTTTGTATTGGACCCATAAGATCAATATGAAGTAATTCAAGTACTTGTTTGGTATAAATTTGATTAGTACATTTGTGAACACTCTTAGTCTGTTTTCCTTTAGCACAATCACCACAAGTGACATTATTTTTAAAGCTCAGCTTAGGAATATCTCTAACAAGATCCATATTGACTAATTTATTTAGAGTTTTGTAATTCACATGCCCTAATTTCTTGTGCCAAATCTCAGTATTATTAGTGACAACTTGATTGCAAGTATTTTTTATAGATTCAGTGTTTGATTCATCATAAATATAACAACTATCAGCAGATCTAACACCAGTCATAATCAAGTTACCATTTTTATCAGTAATAAGGCATTTTTCTATATTAAAACTAACATGCAGATTATTATCACACAGTTGACTTATACTGAGTAAATTAGCCTTTAACCCATCCACAAGAAATACATCATTAAGTTCGGGCATTCCAGATTTGTTCAAGATTCCTTTACCAATTATTTTACCTGTATCTCCACTACCAAAAGTAACAGTTTTACCTGGAGCTTTACAAATTTCTTTGAGAAATTCTGCATTACCTGTCATGTGTCTAGAACAACCACTATCAAAATACCATGCATTAGATGATGAAACTTTTAAAGCAGTAATAGATGCAGAGATACACTGAGTCTTGTCAGTTTTCCTTTTAGGTACCCAAATCCATTTGAATTTTTGATTAAAACCCAATTTAGCAGTGATATCATGGGCAATAGAGTTTTTGTGTAATTTCAAATAACATTCTCTTTCAAAGTGATCTGAATTATTGCAAAAATTACAATTCTTGAAACCAGACTTGTTATTAGTAAAACTACTTTTACAGCTTCTGTTCTGACTGGTTACAACCGTGGTTGTAACTTCACTTTTAACCATATTCAGTTTGGGAATTTTTAAAGAAAAAACAGTTTTCCCTTTTTCTTTGAAACCAGTATAACCTAATCCACTATTATCTTTTGAGGCCCTAGAGTAGGATAGCATTTCATCAAGTTTTTCAGTGGCAGAGGCGTTTAACAGTTTTATCTTTCTTTTGGTCTCATTTAACTCAAGTTGTTTCCTAGAAAGTTTTTCATTAAGATCTTTTACTTGATTAGTTAAATCCTCATTCAGTTTATTCATGGAGAGAGACTTTTTACTGAGAGCCTTGTACTTTTCATATAAACAGATATATTGCTTTTCAATTTGTTCTTTAGAAGCTTCTTCTTCATCACTTTCAGAGTCGGTTTCAAGTTCAGTTCTAACTGTGGTTGTAACTGATTGATTATCACTATCGATTTTAACCATAAAAGCGTTTTCTGTAGAAAAGTAACTATGACTATCCTCATCATCAGAATTAGTGTTATCATTGTGAGTAGCAGTTAGAGCAGATTTGTTCTTTTTCAAAGTATTAGCGCATTCAGCTTGTATGTGACCAAATCCTCTACATTCTCTACATTGGATATTACTAATTTTGTTTTTAAACTCTTTCTCCTTAGATCCCCATTTTTCATGCATTTTATTCTCATAATTATCAGGCTGGGTTTCCTTTTTGACATACGATTTAGAGTTTCCAGTTTCAAAAGCTTTCTTATTTTTAAATTTCTTGTATATTTTCTTAGCAAAAAAGGCTAATTGTTCTTCATCGTTACTGTCATCAAAAATAAGAGTTTTAGTTTTCTTGGCTTGAAAAGCTACACCTTGTTCAATTTTCTTAGGTTTTTGAAATTTTTGTTCATGAGACATAAGGTTTCCCATTAATTCCTCAAGTTTTAAGCTTTCAAGATCAGTTGATTCTTCAATAGCAGTTACTTTCATTTCAAACCTATCAGGAAGAGATCTAAGAGCCTTTTTAACCAGTTTTGTTTCACTATATCTTTTTCCTAAGACTAAAGCATCATGAGCCACTTCACTAATTCTACCATTAAACTTTTCAATAGTTTCATCTTCTTTCATCTTAAGATTCTCAAATTTAGTTTGTAATTGTTGAAGTTTATAGGCCTTAACTTTAGCGGTTCCTTCAAAAGTGACTCTTAAAATATCCCAAGCTTCTCTAGCTATTTCACAGTGAGAGATATACCTGAAGACGCTTAATGTGACTCCAGCAAAAATTAGATCGATGGCTATGGAATTTGCTCTTGCAAGTCGGTTTTCATCTTCACTCCAACTTTCTTCAGGTACTAGTACCAATTCTCCATCACCATCAGATACCATAGGGATCTCCCATCCATTCAGAATTGATTTCCAAGCCAGCTCATCTTGTCGTTTGATGTGTGACTTCATCCGAATTTTCCATACCCCATAGTTTCCACCTCCTTCAAGCAGTGGTGGTCTGTTGCTAGCGTTTCCTTCCCTCATCATGTCCATCTTGACCAGAACGCAGGATCCACACCAAGTAGGGTCTGGTGTGAAGCTCTGATACCAATTGAAATTCCGACTTCCCTGTTCTGGTTGCTGTTATGCTGTTCAGTTAGAACTGAGGTTATAACTGCAGTTGTAACCACGGTTCTAACCGAACTTTAAAGATGAATATAACTCAGAATAAAAACGTACTTGAAAGTAAATTCACACGCACGTTTTTAAACAGAGTTCACCCAGAACTTTGGGCTACGTCTCTGAGGCACTCACCCAGATTTATGATACTATTTCAAACTTACAATATATGACTCAAGACTTATGAAAACTCACAGACTCCCTCTTGATTTTCTGCCTATCACTATATTGCTATTACTAAATAGCTATCACTCAAATGATTAATAGCATCCCGCCATTAATCTTATAAAGTTGTTGTTTCTGACGTGTCGAATATAGTAGAGTTCTTTATAAGTTTAGAACACATACTTTTCATAAATAACTAACACTTTATTTATAAGGGAACAACTATCTTCGGTCTTCAATTATCTTCATACGACATTCAAATCTTTTTGATCAGATATTGCAAATAGATTGGTCTTTATCTTTTCCTTAAATTCGGCCAATATGTTTGGAAAGACTTTAAAGGAACTTTCGGCCAAACCTGTACTGGGTTAAGATATCAACATAAATAAAGGCAAGATAAAGATTATCCTTATCAAATAAGATTAGTAGTTTCAATCATAATCCAAGAAACAAGGAAGGATAATAAGCAGACTCTTTAAGAAGATATTCATTAGATAACAAACTAGATATGTATAGAAACATATCATGCTTGATACATAATCACATTAGGTTGATCTGTTAAATCAACAAGCTAAACTAGATTAATAAAATGCTCAAAATACCTTGTCATAATACAATAGACAATATAGACTTATTAGACCATTTACATGGTCCTAACATAAAGCTTATCGAAATCATTTTTACGAGAGAATAACTGAAAGCATAAAAAGTTGAGCTTTTTCGTTTAGAAAAGGCTGGTAAGCTTGTCAGCAAAGCGTTTTTATGCTTTAAATCAACTTTTTTGAGGGTTGAAGTGAGCTCTTTGAAAACAAATGATAAACTTGCAACTCATTAAAGGGATTTTTGTGCAATAGAGAAAAGATAACGATGGTGCCGCTTTTTACAAAAGATGAAAATGTTAGATTGATTTATAGTATTTTACAATGTAGTGAGCCAAGGCAATCTTTGAGAAAGGACATTGAGTAATTAAAACAACTTTTTCTAGGTCATGAATCATATCCTAGTTTCTTTTATGAATATTAGAATCAATGGGCGACTCTCTTTTGTGCAATCGTGGCAAAAGCCATACCGCTTGAGCAGTTGGCGATAGGGCGTGATGGAAGCTATGATGGAGCCTTACAACTGGTAATTATAAGATATAAAAGTGCATGATGTTCTTATAGAAAGTACATATCATTTTCCTGATAATTTTTTACAAGACTTACTTTTTTATTTTCTCAGATACATGCAGAGTATCAGATAATAACACCTCTCATCCCAACTAGGGAGACAACTTTGGTAAGGTATTGCAAGCAGCGGGGTGAGGGAATTTGGGTTGTGGTTGATGTTTCCTTAGACGGGATGAAAGCTGATTCTTTAACGAGATTCCAAAAACGAGCTTCTGGATGTGTAATTCAGCAATTGCCTGATGGATACTCCGAGGTAAAAGATAACAACCTCGGGTAATTGTTACTTTTCTAATTTATAACTGAAATAAAAACAACAGTGTTCTGTAATAATGTGGAAGTGGTAACAAGGTGTTATATTCATTTCGGCACAATTTTAGACCTAGATTCTGATTCATCCTAGTGTTGACCAGATTACTTGGATGGAGCACGTTGACGTGGAGGATAAAGGGAACGAAGGTATATACAGATCGGTGATTTCCTCAGGAGCCGGATTTGGGGCTAAGTATTGGCTTTCCATTCTTAATGGGCAAATTGAACGCTTTTCTTGTTGCGGTGCATCGGATCTTCCTACTAATGAAGTGAACAATATCGGTAATTTCCAAATGAGTTACTTTGTTTAAATCATTCGTCATAATAACTAGACACGCACACTAAGATTGTCAAATCCTAGAAAGATAAGAGTAATGACTTGATACAAATCAAATTATAGAAAATTACCATTAAGTGACCAACGAAAGACTTTATATTCATTTAGCCAAAAGGAAAAACTCGTTTCCCATTTTATGTTACGTTTGGTGTTCATTCATTTGATAACTTGATTTTACATTGATATAGTGTTCAATGAACTGATTTCATTTTTTATCGGCATAACCTGATTTTCAATTGGGCTATTGTTTAATAAATTTGGTTTCGCTTTTAATGGTATAAACATCAACAATTAATTTATGGAGATGCATATTGAGCTGTGTAAAGTTTGTCTCGTAATGGAAACTTCCCTAAGTATATGCATAAAAATGAAAATATGGTTGATATACGACTATTTGTGTATACAGAAGGAAGGAAAATCTTATTGAAGCTCGGAGAAAGGATAATGACGGGGTTTTGTAGTAGGGTGGGAGATTCTGATGCTAACAATTGGACAACACTGTCTCTTATTGGACATGATGAATTTAAGGTGATGACTCATAAAAGCGTCAACAAACAAGGTTGCCATAATGGCATTGTCATCAGCGTCGCAACCTCAATCTGCCTTCCTACAGCACCGAGGAAAGTATTCGATTTTTTCTTTGATGGGAACAACCGAGCTAAGGTGATTTTTCTCATTTCTGCATCTTCCTTTAGACCAACTATATGTCCCATGTTTTACGACCACGTTGGTACTCCTACGAGTTTGACTAAGCTTTTACCACTACTTACAAGTATGTACATGAAGGTCTTGTTTGGTTGCGGGAGCATTACTCTCAAACTAATAATCCAAAAAGATGTTGATTAGTAGGTTTTGAAAATATGGTGGAATAAATAGTCCTGCGTAGGGGTGGGCATAGGACGGATTGATTTCAACCCGTAAAATAAATTGCGGGCCGGATTGGGGCGGATTCGTAAAATTTAAATCTCAACTCAACCCAACCCAACCCAACCCGTTATAATTAAAACATCAACCCAACACAATCCAACCCGCAAAAAATATTACGGATTGGGGCGGCTTTATTCTTAAATTTTTATTTTGGTCCTTTATTTTTCATAATTTGCTCAATCAGCCTAAATTTTAAAATAAATTGTATGTTTTAAAGAGAAATAAAAATTAAAAACAATTATAATACGTTTATAACATTCACAACAAGTAAGAAAACTAAAATGTAATAATACCGGGAGTTTGTTATCTTTAAATACACACAATGTATATATAAATATATATATTTTTAATTTTTTTTTATATATAGCGGGTTGTAATGGGTTGCGGCGAATTAACCCGCGGTGTGGTAACCCCAACCCGTAAAATAAATAACGGATTGGTGCGGGACGGATTCACTTTTCTTGGACACTCAACCCACCCCAACCCGTCCCAATCCGTACGGATTGGATTGGGTTACGGGTTGGGTTTGCGGATTTTTTAACCAGCTCTAGTCCTGAGAGTTTGACTAATAATGATAGAATATCACACCTTCAACGATAATTTGATGTCCGTCCTTCATTTATGGTCACATCCTTCATTAACCAATCAAACATGAGCTTTGTGGACCCCGTAGATTTGGTGTAAGTCTCATTACCAAGTACCCAAACCAAACAAAGCGTAATTATTATCCAATATTTTAAATAGCGTTATTGCTATCATAGGATTTTTTCGACAGAAACGCTAAAAGCGTAAATAGCGTAGCAACGTAACGCTTTACAGTGTAATTTTTTTTGCCTAAATATATAACAATATAACACGACAGTCATACAATTTATACTAATTATGTTAACAAAATTAAAAATTAAAAGAATTAGTTATGATTTTTTTAGCTAAGAAAAAGAGACACATGTTTGGTTAAAAAAATCTGACGTTTTTTTAATTATTTGGGGATAAATGTGTTTTTGATACATTAATTACTATAGGGGGAATTTGTAACATATTATTTACTACAATAGCGAATATATGACATGTTATTAACTATAGGAGCTAATTGTGACATATTATATACTAAGTGGGCTAATTGTGACATGTTATATACTGCATGGGGTCAACTCATTATTTACTCTAGCAGTCCACTCTATTCTGTTTTAAAAACTCGTTATTTACGCTACTAGTTCAATAATTTAGTATTTTTTGTGCTTTTAATCCCAATAGCACGAATTTAGCGCTTTTCCATCCAAATAGCGGTTTATCGATACGTTTTTTCAATAAAAAAAAACGTTATTTCGCACAACATAACGCGTTTTTTAAAACATGGGTATTATCTGATGCCCGTATTGAGAAAGTAGTTTATTAATTTTAATTGACATATTGAGGAATTGTGCATATGTTTCCCTATCCAAGGTTTTCTTTCATGAATAATTTGATATTTTTTAACTGAAAATACCCCCATTTATTTATTAATCTAGATAAGCGTGCATACTGTCGGGGGGAAGCTAAGTGGGGACGATCGGGTGCCACAGCACCCCTCATAATTTTAGAAATCCCAAGTGACGCAAATTTTTTTTAGTACAATTTCTTTTTAGGTGTAGATTTGGCACCCCCATAAAAATATGTTACTTGTACATATATTTTGGCACCCCCATTTACACATCCTGGCTTCGCCAACCTTTTCGAATGTATGGCAAATACAGTGGGACATCCTTATTAATGGTGCAAATATGCATCAAATGGAGAACATCCCTACTGGAGAGTTAGCTGGAAACGCTATTAAGTTGAGCCGCATGAACGTAAGTTGCATAATTTTCACTTACATATCCACACTATCATGTTTAGCGCTAACAAAATTTCACACTTTATTAAGAAACCGTATATTTTTTAGAATATGTACGTATCAATGTTGCATCATTGAGTATCAAATGATAATCACAAAGAGGAAAAAGAGTCGATATGATTGAGAACTATTGCGCATCTGCACCAAATTTCAAAATTGATTTTAACCGTGGATTTTCCAGAATTTGTACTAAATGTCTAGTTCTTCCCATAAATTAACCATTTTTTTATCATATCAACTTATATAGGGTATTCCAGCGAACCCAAACAGTATGCTCATTCTCAGGGGCGAAGCCAGGATGTGTAAATGGGAGGGTGCCAAAATATATGTACAAGTAACATATTTTTATGGGGGTGCCAAATCTACACCTAAAAAGAAATTGTACTAAAAAAAAATTGCGTCATTTGGGATTTCTAAAATTATGGGGGGTGCCGTGGCACCTGATCGTCCCCACTTAGCTTCCCCCTACTCATTCTACAAGAGAGTTTTGCTTACCCAACAGGGTTCTTCATTGTGTATTCACCCATTGAGCCCAGTGATATGACCGCAGTGTTAGACAGTGGAGACACAAATAGTGTTCGTTTGCTACCCTCGGGATTTGCCATCCTTCCAGATGGTTCTGGTGGGTCATTGCTCACGCTTTCATTACAGTTTCTGGTCAACTCAGCCATTGATGCCAAGCTCTCCCGTGCTGATTTGACGTCTGCTTTCAGCCTCATGTCTGGTACTCTCGATAGGGTCAGGGCTTTTATTGGGATGCCATCGAATAGTGGTAAGTTTAGATTTTCTTAAAAAAATTAGCAAGAAATAGATGGGAGAGGATCGGTATTAAAACATTTGACACAAAATATCTCACTACAAAAATACGCGTTTAATCCAGGGCTAAGAGACTAAGATAAGCTAGCTTTTGGTATAAATTTCAACCTCATGCTTTCCTTTGATTTAAGGGATGTCAAGGGCCGTTTTTTTCTGGAAACTGGAAAATAATTTTAAGATTTATGAAACAATATGCTAGCTTGTCCTGTGTATTGGAGAGATTTTCGCTACAAAAATTGTGTAAAATTTCTGTTACCAGCAAAATGGAATTCATCGCTTGCTACCGATAACACTCAGGAGACTATTAAAAATGAACTAATATCATTTAGATGATGAGAGTCTATTTCTCTTTCAGGATTTACTCTTATCCCAATTGTCTTTGAATCACTGTTTTAAAAATAGTACTATATTGCGCAACATTTCGCGATATAACGTTATTTGAAAAAAAATTGCCTACGCTAAAACGTTATTTGGGTGGAAAAACTTTAAATTCGCGCTATTGGGACAAAAAACGCAAAAGGCACGAAATTTTGGACCAAAAGCGTAAATAGCGAGTTAGGAAAAAAAACAACGAATCTAAATAATTAATATATATTGTGTAATTTTCACAAAAGATTATTAATTCAGATGGTTGTAACATTGCATTCTGTCCCATTGGACCCAAGTTTGAAACTCACTAGCATTAACATTTTTTTGGTTTTTGCAGAGTAAGGAACAAGGGAGAGTACCTTTCCAACTCTGCTATAGAAGATGCTGATGAGTCCATATTTTGCAGAGTCATTTTTTTTTACATGCAGAACTAAATACATTTCCTAAGTTTTAAGAACTATTCTACCTTTTTTATTTCCAAATTTGAATTGTTTTGAAGAGGTCTGGAACTTTAGAGTCCAGATTATTGAATTTGTTGACATCGCTGTTTCTTTGATTTCGAAGTTTGAAAATGCTCATAAACTTATTGCAGCCCCACCTTCTTCATAAAATCCATTTTATAATGATTAAGCTTTTTATGATGTGTAAAGGTGGTCTAGTACAGCACAAAAAAATGTGCTTGAAGGGCCAATGAAATGGCTATATTATGCGGGATTTTGTTGTGGTTCATTTCCAATTGTTTTCTTACTTTAGGGTGATTATATGCTAAATAGTAGCGACATTAGTAGTTTAAGATTCAATACTGGAGACAACACGGGTAAATAGCGAGAACTTTATAAAACTGTTTAGCATGTGTTAGTGTGAGATGGGATTAGTATTGAGTAGAAGTACCATAGCTTTTTTAGGCCATGTATGACTCAATTTTGATGTTTTATTGTGTAGGAGGTTAACTTTTGTTTAAAGTGTAATTGGAATGATCAGAACATAGTTTTTTTTAAAGGAGATAGTGATTAACACTTTTGCCGATAAGTGAGTTACATAGTCAGTTATTTAGGAGTAAACTTGTTACAAGACCCTTTTTAATTTCATTAACTTAATTAGTATATGATTTATGATATGCCTGGCCATTCTAGTGATACCTTCTAGAGAAAATTACCAAAACATACAACTATTTTAAAATAATTACCAAAAAATTATACCCCAACACTTTATTTCCAAAACATATAACTAATTAAAATTATAAATAATAAATCATTTCTATTTTTTTTAACAGTCTCTCTCTCTCCATACTCTTTCTTTTAAAAACAGAGATATTTTTTTCTTTCTTTATCTTTCTTTAAAAATATTTCAATCTTCTTCGCCGATCAGTTCATAAGTCTCTATCTGAGTTCAATCTTTTTCTCCGATCAATTCACAGGTCTCGGTATTGTCTTCTCCGATCAGTTCATCCGTCAATTTTCGGTTATTTTGATCATCATCTTCAACAATTCACTGGGCAATATGTGTCAATTTTCTCGTCAATAGTCATAAGTTCATCCGTCAATTTTCGAGTTATTTTTTAATTTTTTAAAAATTATTGTAATTAAATTTATATACTTAATAATAATTGTAATCATGGTTCATTATATACACTTTAATAATACGGTGCATAAACTAGTTGAATTGCATATACAATAATTATTGTATGAATTATCACTATTATGTATGCACTTTTATCATTGATAGTGCTCTTTAATACACGCATACACAATACATTGTTTATACACACTCTTTAATGCATGCATACAAAATACATTTTGTATTCATTGACAATGCCCCTTTGTATTTTTGTTATTATTCATACACAATATACTGTTTATACATATTTTTTAATACATGCATACACAATATACAGTTTATACATGCTTTTTAATACAGGCATACACAATACATTATTTATCCATTTACACTATTTGTGTGTTTTGTTTATGTTGTTTTGTAGTGCAATAGGCAGTATTTTGATGATGTGCAATATAGATGTTGTCACGGTTGGTAGTTCTAAGATGTTATAATTGCAATTCAAATCGATATAAGTTTTGAAAATTTGGTGGCTAAAATTTGTGATATTTGGCCGCATTTGGATAAAAGTGATGTGTTGTTGACATATTCTATTTCTCGATATGAAAAATACCGATTAACTTGTCAGTATAGTATTTGTACATGCTCTTTAATATAATCATACACAATAAATATTGTATACATATTATTTAATACAAGCATACACAATACACAGTTTATACATGTTTTTTTAATATGGGCATACACAATACATTATTTATACAAGTTCTTTAATACAGACATACACAATACACAGTTTATACATGTTTTTTAATATGTACATACACAATACACTATTTATACATGCTCTTTAATACAGACATACACAATACATATTTTATAAATGCTCTTTAATACAAGCATACACAATACACAGTTTATATGTATTTTTTTAATACGGGCATACACAATACATTATTTATACATGTCATTTAATACAGATATATACAGTACACGGTTTATACATGTATTTTAATACTGCATACACAATACACTATTTATGCATGCTCTTTAATACAGACATACACAATACATATTTTATACATGCTTTTTAATACATGCATAAACAATACATTGTTTATACACGTTCTTTAATACAGTCATACACAATACATTCTGTATCCATTGACACTGTCCATTTTTTATGTTTTTCTTATTATGCATACACAATACACTTTTTATACATGCTCTTTAATACAGGCATACATAATACATAGTTTATACATGTTTTTTAATACGGGCATACACAATACATTATTTATACATTTTATTTAATACATGCATACACAACACATAATTTATACATGTTTTTTAATACGGGAATACGCAATACAGGCATACACAATACATTTTTATACATGTTTTTTAATACATGCATACACAATACACTATTTATACATGCTCTTTAATACAGTCATACATAATACATATTTTATACATGCTCTTTAATACAGGCATACACAATACACAATTTTTATACATGTTTTTTTAATACGGACATACACAATACATTATTTATGCATGCTTTTTAATACAGACATACACAATACATAGTTTATACATGTTTTTTAATACGGACATACACAATACACTATGTATACATGCTCTTTAATACATGCATACACAATACATATTTTATACATGCTCTTTAATACAAGCATACACAATACACAGTTTATATATATTTTTTAATACAGGCATGCACAAAACATTATTTATACATGCTATTTAATACAAACATACACAATACACAGTTTATACATTTTTTTTTAATACGTGCATACACAATACACTATTTATACATGTTCTTTAATACAGGCATACACAATACATATTTTATATATGCTTTTTAATACAGGCATACACAATACATTGTTTATACACGCTCTTTAATACAGTCATACACAATACATTCTGTATCCATTGACACTGTCCATTTTTTTGTTTTTTTTTCTTATTATTCATACACAATACACTTTTTATACGTGTTCTTTAATACAAGCATACACAATACATAATTTATACATGTTTTTTTAATACGGGCATACACAATACATTATTTATACATGTTATTTAATACATGCATACACAACACACAATTTATACATGTTTTTAATACGGAAATACGCAATACAGACATACTCAATATTTTTTTTAACCATTTTTTGGGCTTTTCCGGGTTCCCGACTTTTTTGAACTTTTTTCATTTTTTTGTGATTTTGGATATTTTTTGAGTTTTTTTACCAATTTTTTGGATTTTTTCGGTTACCGACTTTTTTAAAAGTTTTTTCAGCATACACAATACATAATTTATACAGGCATACATAATACATAATTTATACATGTTTTTTAATACGGGCATACACAATACATTATTTATACATGTTATTTAATACATGCATACACAACACACAATTTATACATGTTTTTTAATACGGAAATACGCAATACAAACATACACAATTTAACCATTTTTTGGTCTTTTTCGGGTTCCCGACTTCTTAAAAGGTTTTTCCAGCCTTTTTTGGGTTTTTTCGGGTTCTCGACTTTTTTGAACTTTTTCCATTTTTTTGTGATTTTGGATATTTTTTGGGTGTTTTTACCAATTTTTTGGGTTTTTTCGGTTACCGACTTTTTTAAAAGTTTTTTCAACATATTTTGGGTTTTTTTGAATTCTCGACTTTTTAGAACTTTTTTCATTTTTTTTGTAATTTTGTAATTTTCTTGTTTTTTTTGTTTTTTACCATATTTTTGGGCTTTTTTCGGGTTCTCGACTTTTCTGAACTTTATTTTTATATATTTTTGTGAATTTGGATTTTTCTTGGTTTTTTTTTTATTTTTTGCCACATTTTTGGAGTTTTTTCAGGTTCCCGACTTTTTAAAGGTTTTTTCAGCATTTTTTTGGTTTTTTCGGGTTCTTGATTTTTGTGAACTTTTTTCATTCTTTTTGTTATTTTGAATTTTTCTTTGTTTTTTTTTTACTTTTTTTAACCATTTTTTGGGCTTTTTCGGGTTGCCGACTTTTTAAAAGGGTTTTCCAGTCTTTTTTGGGTTTTTTCGGATTCTCGACTTTTTTGAACTTTTTTCATTTTTTTGTGAATTTGGATTTTTATTGGTTTTTTTATTTTTTAACATTTTTTTGGATTTTTTCGGGTTTCCGACTTTTTTAAAGGTTTTTCCAGCATTTTTTGGTTTTTTTCGGGTTTTCGACTTTTTTGAACTTTTTTTATTTTTTGTTGTAATTTTATTTTTTTTGGTTTAGAAGTCCTTTTAACATTAAATAAAGTAGTATTATGTGGAAAAAAAAAATGATGATTTAGAAAGAGAGAGGAGAAAAAGAAATATGTTGGTAGGTGAGGAGAATTTTTTTTTTTTCTATTTGGATAATTGTATGTTTTGGGAATAATTTGTTTTGGTTGTATGTTTTGGTAATATTTCATAACACATTGTATATTTTGGGAATTGACCCTATGTTTTATGATATGCCTGGTCGTATTTTCAATCTAGAAAGTCCTTCGTGGCATCTACTCAAATAGACTAGAACTGATAAATAGTTTCTCGAAAACTGAGAAGAATATAAAACCCTGGAATTTTTTTTAGCAGAATCTGATATCTAGAGTAAAAAAGCAAAAGAAGTATGTAAAATAACTAATAATTATTACGACTTCAACACTTCGTACTAATAGTTATAAACCGAGACAGTCTCTACTCTAAATTTGCTAATAGCTTCAACTAATTTATTTTCCCGTACAAATTATTCTATATACTGTTTCAACTAAAACCACAAAAGTAGAGGGGGGAACAGCGGCTCTAAAGCTGGTGAGTTTCAATGCTCAAGTCGATATACGAACATGTTCTCGACTTCAGATTCTCCTGAACTATTTCTCATTTCATATTTGCCTGAGAATAGATAAAAGTTCCAACGATGGCAATGGCAGCTCCGAGTGCATTGACTGGTTGTACCGGAGTACTGAAAATAATGATAGAAGCCACTATGACCGATATCCTCTTCATTGTATTCCCAATGCTAAATGTCAATGGCGATATTTCGTTCAACGACATGTATGAGACTTGGTTGTAAAGATGATAAAATACACTCTGTGCTACCACCCACCTTTACACATACACAAGTAAAACATAAACTGATTTAGCTCACATTTGCATTGTGCAAGCTAAAAACGAAAAACTCGTAAAAAGAAAAGAAGAGGATTTTGTTCTTACCATACAAAATTGGGTCCTATTTGAGCGACAGCTTTGTTCCATCCTATGGTCCATACTTGAGGGCCCTCAACCGCGATCGCAAATGGAGTTAACATTAAAAGAGACATCATAGATAAGCAAGCATAGTAGTTCATTCCTCCAACACATTTGCCCCCTTTCATTCCCTTCTTTGAGAATATGTTTCGAAAAACAAATGCCAAATTCGAGATCATCGCCCCCATGAAACCTGAATCAGGTAATTATTATTATTTTTGTTGAGATCAGGTTTTCTGCTTCTTAGCATTAAGAAAATGAGCAAATCACAATAATTGTTCTTTTGTATTACCAATGAGGTTGAAGTTGAGCTCGGTGACTGCAGCAAGTGCACATCCTCCGATGATAGGCACGAGAGAAAAGTAAACTGGAATCGGAAAACTATCACCTAAAAGAAACCTCGAAACAAGAACGCTAAAAGCGGGCTCACTACTCTTGATTATATGAGTGAATGAAACTGCGACTTTTGACATGCTCACTGTCGCAGCTACATGTCCAATTGTATGCGCCAATGCAACCTGTAAGAACAAAGATATCAAAAATATATCAAAATTCTCACTTCTACCTCCTTTAGATAAATTGATACTACAAATACTACAGTTGTCATATTTCTCCCAAAAAAATCAAGATCCTGAATAAACTCTTTTATGTGGTAAGGAAAACTAATTCTGGGTTTGGTTTGGTCCCCAATTTCATATATAAAATGGGTTTTGATTAAAAAAAATGTCGTAAGGAAAACCAAAAGGCAAATTGAAAATTATGAAATAGAAAAAAACAGCCAATACAGTTTTGCCAAGTGAATCAACTAGGTGGTAAATTCATCTTATTAACAAGAAAATTGCAAATCCATTTATCCATGTGGTTTAACGGTTTAACTTAAAGGCCTTTGCCTCTCCAAGTCCCATATATAATAACAAAGAAATAATTTCTAGTGCCGTCATAGGTTGCACACAAAATAAGGAATGTATACAAGAAAAGGAAATGCTAAATGTTACCGGGAAAAGAGCTTTCCAGAAGTTCATATCAGTTTCTGGAGCTTCGGCAATTCTCGTGGCCCAAGAAATAAGCATCATGATGGATCCAGCAGCAAGGGACAAAGTTGAAGTGAGCCATGGAAATGGGAAAGCATTGAGAACCATCTTGTTATATATATTGAAGACCACATTAAGTGCCCACCACGTCGCAAAATAAGCACCAATTTTAAGCTTCTGAGCCGCTGCTACCCGTGCCTCGTCATCCAATTCAATACCTATCTTTATAGGCTGCTCACGACTGGCCTCGTAGGCATTACAGGGGACTGAAATATCTTTTTTCTTTGTATCATTAGATTCGTTGAGAAATCCTGAACCTAGAATAGATGAGGATATGTGCAAGGGTCTTTCCAAGAAAATGTTAGTTTTGTTAAATTTTGCTGTCTTAAGTTCATTCCGAAACAAAGGGAACTGCGGTGAACGGAATCGATCGGAAATGGCAAAGGCAGCATAAGATTGTTTTACTGAAAAAACCATTTTGAAACGTTTGAATGTGAAGTAGAGACTAGTGATACGGTTTTGTGCTAAATGAACTGCACAACACTATAGCAAGGTAATGGCAGTATACTAGTATGTGAAATATTGAGATATATAACTACTCTCAAGTGTTACTTGTATTTATAGACTATAGTAATTAGTAATTTCTCTGTCACAATATAAGTGTAGTGTTTCGGAAACGGAGATTTAACTATTTTAACCAATTTATCTTAAAATATAAGTGTATATTATTTTTTATTGGGTTGTCCCAAAATAAGTGTCGACTTTTTCAATTTGGTAATTAAAAGGTAACAAATTTACTATTTTACCATTTAAATAATATCAAAATAAAAAAAAGAACATAAAAGGAAATAAATATAATAATATGACAGACTTATCATTCATGAGATATTTCATCACAATAAATAAATTTAATTTTGCTTTTAATAAATACAATATAGATAGTTTATATATCAAATTTTTAACTCTTAGAAAGTCTCAATTTTTAAGAGCTACACTTAAAAATGGACGGATGTAGTAATAAAAACTATCAAAAAATTTAAACAAAAACTATTTCTTACTTTATATGAGATTATAAGTATATACTTATATGATTTCACTATCATAAAGTCATATTTCGAAAAAAAAAAAAAAAGACCAAAAATATAAAAGTTCAGGCTTATTTTGAAACGGATTGATGAATAATAATTGCAAATGGTATAGCAAGTTGAAATAATTGACTTATGGGACATGTGAAAGTTCACGTTAATGTCAGCTATTTGTCTGTAAAAGGACCGCAAAGGGCAAGCCAAGTGTTACGTTGAATCCATAATCATAATGTACTTTCTTCGTTCCCAATTAACATTTTTTACGAAATTACTATCAAAATTATCGAAATGAAACTTTTTAAAAGTAAATCATATAATTTAATTTTTGAACTATATGTTAAACTTTTAACATTTTTCATTCCGACAATTTTGATACAAGTTATTTACCAATCAAAATTATATATATTTTTATAATCAACAATTAATGAGTAACAGACTAATATCTTAACTTGCTCAATTCATTTGCACCGTCTATCAGAGGAATGGTTTTGTCCATTTATGGGACAGTTCTGATCTAGACCTCTCCACGCTTTTTGGCCGTTGGTGATGATTTTAACTGTGAAATTTTATTGTGTAATGATTTTTTTACATTTGCACACTTTTCAAGGGGATTTTTGGATACGAGATATTTATTGCATCAGCCAAAAAAAATATTATTATTATATAACCCGTTTATTCACTTTCAAAAAAATAAAATTATACCATTGTTATTTAATTTTTCGTTAGGAAACTAACGTACAGTTTTAACCGCTTTAAAACTTGTATCAAAATTGTCGAAATAAATTTTTTTAAATCTAATCATAAAATTAACATTTGAACTATACAGTCCACTTTTGAAAATTTTAATCCTGACAATTTTAATACAAGTTTTTGACCGGTCAAAATTGCACGTAGTTTCGTAATGAACAATTAAATAGGAACGGAGTGAGTATATAAATATTGTTTGCATGACCCGATTAGTGTGGAATTCGGAAAGTGCACGGAAAAAGAAAATATTGTTCTATGAAAATGTTTGTTTTGTGTATATTGTTAGGAAAGCTAAAGAATAAGAGAAAGAGAGAAAAGATTAATTTATAACATGAAAGAATGCATTCTCCTCACAAAATTGGCTTTAAAAGCAAAGTGAATTGGCCTAAACATAAAATAAATAAAAAATGACGGTTTTCGATAAATGAATATTTTTATTGCCAGAATACGGAGTTCGACCGTCTCAAGAAATACAACTAGTGATTAAAAAATTATTACAAACAATACTTTGCCAGCAAATTTATGAGCAGTAGTGTTTTTTTAATTTATGTGATATTTTCCCTAAATTACGCTATAATTAAGTTTTTGTATATATTTTTTTTTTCACAAGGCAGTTTATCATTCAAAAAAGATTCGTCATTTAACAAATCCCAGTAGAGAATATTGAGCAATAGCCAATATCCTAATATTATATTTTTCCTAAATCAAGCCATTATATATATTTATTTATATATTTTTGTCACATATATGGCAAGAGGTTGGATGTTTAAACTTCAAAATTTCTGTAAAAACGCACAGACCGTAGATTTAATCTACGGTCTACAGTGTTTCACTGTAAACCGTAGATTAAATCTACGGTTTACACAGAAAACACACAGACCGTAGATTTAATCTACGGTTTACAGTGTTTCACTCTAAACCGTAGATTAAATCTACGGTCTGCGTGTTTTCTCAGAATTTACACATTAAAAATTAAAATTAAAATTTTAATAATTAAAATTAAAATTTTAATAATTAAAATTAAAATACTGAATATTTTTTTCAAATTAAACATGATTTTTTTAATAAAAAAACTAAATACCTTATTTTTAAAATTTTACATAAAATAAATTACCAATATTCTAACAATCTCTCAAAATAAACACAAAATTTACACAAATTTACATAAAAAAAAAAGTTGATTTGATAAATTTTATGTTTTTGGTTCATGTTATATTTTTGTCAAGTGTATAAGTTGATATTTATTGAATCATTAACTAAATCGTCAATTTTTGTGAAGTTTTTTTGGTTTGTTTTTAACACTTGTATAACGCAATATGAAACATTAACTAAGTCGTCAATTTGGTGTCAATCGTCAATTTTATTGAATGAAACAATCATAAATTATATAAATTTTATAAAAAAAATTAACTCAATATGTAAATATGAACTAAATTTCATAAAACAAATTTATTAAACATTTGTTTACATCATATAAATTTACAACAACTTGGAAAAAATAGTAATTTACATAAAATTAAAAACAAAAAACTGATTATGGACTTAGATCTATAGCTTCTTCTTCATTTACTTTTTGCTTTCCCGATTGCTTTTCCAGCGCCATATATAACTTGAAATTTGGTCGAAAAAGTTTCTTCCATGGCGCAGCTGCCTCAGTGCGTGTTTGTTCCCACCGTGCTATAATTCCTGGCATTGGGAAGATCCCTTCTTTTGGAATAACCTGAGCATAGTGACAACTGTTGACGAACACCATTACAGTCGGGATGTAATATGTCGTTTCCTGAGGCGGACCAGTATAAAGAGGTAAAAAAGTGGCGTTCCACACTTGTACCCCTCCATTTTTATTTTGCCATAAGGACAACAATACATATGGCATATTGTAATGAGAAGCAATTAAAAAACCATAAGACGGAAATCTCATCCATTTGTCAGAAGGGGCGGGATTTGTAGGATGATAAAAATTTAAACTTGATAAAATATAATCATACCAGTAACCTTCAAAATCAAGATTCTCAAACAGCTCATAATAAACACATTTCATTTGCTGCAGCTCTTGAAACAACTCACATCTTACCGCGTACCAATCATCTTCCACATGCTGTTTACCCGTCACATTTGCAAGTACCTGGAACCCACAATTACCATCCCCACGCACATCATAAACCGTTTCGATGTAACTATGTAACATGACCCATATTTGGTCACTGTACAGGAAGGTTGGCCTATTGGGGGTGGGTTTAGGGTTCTGATTTCGCGGCCTCCTAGTTGGGTTTACCCTTACCTCCGGTGTTTCATCCGTCTTACCTTTGCCCTTGTCCCTACTAGCACCAGTACTCTGTTCCTCCACATACTCCCATCCCGACTTATCTCTCTTACTAGATTTGTCTCCTTTTCTAGGTCTCCCCCTATTTTGTCTCACTTCGGGGTCATTCATGGATGTTCTAGATGGTACGGTTATCTCTCGGAGTTGTGTTTTCATATGCCGTTTTTCAACATTAGTTTTGCTAGAATAAACACTTTTAAACTCTTCTAGATCACCCTCTACCCCATAATCATCGGTGTTTCCATTATCATCAATTACGTCTAATTTTTTCCAGAATGGATGAACATATTCTAGAGGAAGAGGCTTCCCTAATAAAATATGTTCACTCATAATATGATGACAAGGTAACCCGTGAGATAATTTGAAACCGCAAGAACAATTCTCATCAGCCTGGCCACTATATTTTTTGTGTTCTTGAAATAATAAATCAAAGGCATAGTGTGTGATATACGACCTAAGATTTATAAATAGAGGTGTTCGTTCAGAATGTGAAAAATAAGACTTGCATTTATCCAACTTCATCTTAATATCCTCAAACTGTTTTTCTAAAATTCTATTCACCTCTACCCAAACATTTTCAAGCGTGCCAGTATTTGTGGAAAGGGATCTTTTTAGCTTAACATGTTGTTATTCGGCTCGATTGCTAGTTCTGTTACCTAGATGTGTTGTATGGTTGGTATAGCATGCAACAAACTTTTCAGCATAATCATTTAAAACCTTGTCTACATACTTAATCACAGCAGGGTACGATTTGTAAGAGGAATTGAAAGAAGCTCGGTTATGATTGTACTCCTCTATCGACTCACAATCAACCAATAAACCCCAATCATCTAGAAACGTTTGCCACTCCTCGTCAGGGATTTTTTTACGGCAGTTTTTCAAAACATTATTTGCAATATGAAAAGTGTACAAAATATGATGAGAATCGGGAAAAACAACAGATAAAGCATTTATCAAGGCCATTTTTCTATTGGTTACAAACACCCTAGGTAGTATACAACCCTCCAACGTATCTTTGAATTTTTCCAATGCCCATATATAACTTTCCTTTGTCTCACCACTCATGAAAACAAAACCTAAACAATATGTTTGGTTCGTTGATGTCATTCCTACAACTTCTAGAAATGACATATTAAAACGGTTTGTCTTATATGTACAATCCATTAACAAGACATCAGGAAAAGCTTTGAACATCCTTATAGAATCGGGATGTGCAAAAAACAAGTTCTCAAGGCAATGGGTTGTTGGGTTCATATTATAGTATAAGGTGTAGCGATGTCTATCCAACAAATTAAACAGTTCCTGTATCGGGTTTCTACCATCTCGTTCTTTAAATTTCAGTCCAGCCAAAAAATTATGTATCGTTTTTGTGTTTGATACATTGTCAGGATTTTGATTTTTTATGGCCTCTAATATTGCACTAACTTTAAAACTATTTTGCCTTAAAGTTTTAACCATTTCATTTTCATTTTGGGTTAAACGAGCACGTCGTGCTTGCCCTTGGAGGTAAGTTGGAGGTGGGTGGTTATGTTGTCCATTTTTTACTTGACACATCCATTCACCATTAACTACGTAACCTTTAATGAAAAATGGACAATCTTTTTTCTTTGTACCTGAATTTACGGAAGATGGTTTCTTTTTTTCGTAAAGCCCCGATTTATCACACACAATATCAACATACGGTGTTCTGCTCCCATCACCCCCTCCAGACCCTACGAATCGTAAGAATGAAACCCCAATTTCCAGCCACTTCAGCAAGATCAGCAAGCATTTCATCCCTTGTATACCAAGTCAATTCATCAACTTGAAAGTGCTCTGTATAATCAGTTAGCTCATCGTTTGAGCCACTGGATGAATTCGCATTGTTGTTATTCCATTGGTTGTTGTCATAACCATAGTCGTAATTCATTTTCGAGAAGTGTTTGTTTATATTATTTTTTTGGGAGAAATGAGTATTTTTTAAGAGACTTTTGAAAAGTATTGAAATTTGATTTTAGGGTTTGTTATAATTGAAAAAAATGAGCCATATTTATAGTGTTAATTTCAGAAACCCTACAAGGTGGTGTCATTTCCAAACTTTAATAATGCATTGAGTAGTCATTTTCGGATAGGGTTGTCAACTCATAATAATTCAAAAGTGATAAGGTGTTGTCGGATTTATTTTGATAGATATGGTATCCAATGTCATTTAAACTACAAACCGTAGATTACTTTTACGGTTTGTAGTGTTTTTTTTGGTGTAATCATTTTCAAAATTTAATAATGCATTGAGTAGTCATTTTCGGATAGGGTTGTCATCTCATAATAATTCAAAAGTGGGAAAGTGTTGTCGGATGCATTTGATGGATATGGTATCCAATGTCATTTACACTACAAATCGTAGATTACTTTTACGGTTTGTAGTGTTTTTTTTTTTACGTTATTAACCGTGATTCAGTGCAAAAAGTACATTTGTAAAATAAACACTGCTTAAATAAAGGGTACAAACCGTACATTTAATGTACGGTTTGTACAGATTTCATACAAACCGTACATTAAATTTACGGTTTGTATGAAATCTGTACAAACCGTACATTAAATGTACGGTTTGTATGTATATTTCAGAATATTTAGGGTTTAGGGTTTAGGGTTTAGGGTTTAGGGTTTGTAAAAACTCAATATTGGTCCTATCAATTAAAATACAGAATATTTTTTACAAACATACAAATCAAACATACGAATCAAATTAAACTTACGAATTTATAACGTACAAATCAAACATACAAATCAAATTAAACTTACGAATTTATAATATTCCAACTCAGCTACGAATAACACTTACAAATCAAACATAGAAATCAAATACAAAAAACACAAATATGCATTTTTTTTTTTGTAACGACTAAATGATTTAAAGTTGGACGTAGGGAGCATCTTTCCCGCCGATGTTAATCTATCCGATGACGGCTCAGTAGACTCTTCGATTTCGTTTAGCTCCGTATGCCGTCTCTATCGATGCTGCGATTCTGGATATGGAGCACGCTCGTGGGATGTAAGTGTCAATCCTCGACTCCAACTGTCGGTTGACTACTGACTAGGATGATGCTCGTACAACCCAAATGATTGTCTATGATGATCGAACGGAACATCGTCCTGAACGTAGTCCGACCCAGCAAAAGAAGCACTACGACGATGACCGCTTGAACTCGGACCCGGACCCTGATCTGTAGTTGGGGGTCGACCTCCACTCGTTCTTCTACCCCCGCTACGCCCGCCGCTACTAGATTCGCCTTCCCCTCTGCCTCTTTCGTCGGGTCGCCGACAACTTGAAGCCCTAGTGTAAGTTCTTGGGTCGTAACGTAGGTCGTTATCACCATCGTCGTCGTCGTCGTCGTCGTCATCCTCCTCATCCGACTGTTCATCAGCTGACCCATACGGATTCATTCCCATTTCAGCGAAGTCCAACCGTAGTAAGTCCACTTCCGTTTTTACTTTTAGCTGTTTGAACGCTTTGAAATTGCGGCGCAATACCGCTTCCTGAAAAAAAAAACCAATAAAAAACGATTTATAAGTATTGAAATATACAACCAAAAAAATAACAATCAAATATTAATGAACTTTAATTAGTTGTTAACATTTTATTGAACAACCCCGTATGCTCCCGGAAACCGTGAGATGGCCGGGCAAGTTCAGGTGGGTTTATAAAGATGCGGGTCCTCTCTCTATACCATCTCATGTAATCCGGTGACGTCCCCGTACCAAATTCGCCGTTAACAAGTCGGTTGTGGCGGTCATTCCACACGATTATAAACTCTGCAAAAAGTGCAGGCCAATCGTGTTTTTGCCCAATCCCAAATCTTCTATCCTTGCCGTGACCCTTTCTAGGTTTCCAAATATATGTAGGGACCCGCTGAACAAAACCGAACTGTCTCATGAACCTGTCCGCGGGGTGGAACTCAATCTTCTCATTACAAATGAGAGGCACAGAACAATGCCACATATAACGGCCCCGCGTACAGTATTCCGGATAGTCATCGATATTCCCGTAAGGTTGCCACACTATCTGTAATCAGCAAAATTATTATTAGAATATGTAAACAAGGGTAACAAAATACTAGTAATAAATTCTGCGAATATAAGACCAATGCAAACATATACAACATATAATATGTAAGTTGCATGTAGGAAATTATAAAGTTAAAATTTACCTGTTCAGGCGACATATTGTCAAACTGGTCACGTATGTGGACCACATTATGTCCGTAGACATATGGCTTAAGGTTAGTTTGCCTCCAAATCTTCCATCTGTAATATACAAACAAACCCCGATAAACAATAAATATAACCGGTAGCTAAGTAAATGATAGATGACACAATAAAAAAAAACACAAATCCAATACAAAAACTAAATAATATCATACCTGTAACCGAGGGGGAACCTAGGACAGCCCTCAGGTGGCTCGATATCTTCTGGCAGCTCTTCACATGG
Source organism: Primula veris (assembly GCA_963682055.1). Taxonomy (NCBI): domain Eukaryota; kingdom Viridiplantae; phylum Streptophyta; class Magnoliopsida; order Ericales; family Primulaceae; genus Primula; species Primula veris. The sequence goes on along the minus strand of OY821742.1, from coordinate 7,416,560 downwards.
TCTAACCGGTAATAGTCTGGTAATCGCCCACATATCGAGAAACATCACCGCCCCGCTTACTCCGTTTGCCTTACAACGTACCAACTTGCATAGATTAGCCTCTAACCAGGCCAGAAGAGCTGATCCCCAACTATACTCTGCACATGTGTCAAAATCCTCCAGAAATGGCAGAGACCAGAGTGGAATCTGATCACTGCTCTTATCCGAAAATACATGTGCCCCCAGTAATAATAACATGGCAGCCCTATACTGATATAACAAACGCTCCTCACTAGGGTTGGGGGGTAATTCACCAAAGGTGTGTAACATTCAATCAAGTCTAACTGTCAAACAGTTTGTATCCACTTGATTGTCAGCCGGTCTAACACCCAACAAACTCTCTATCATATCTAACATGCTCGCCTTGTTATCATTCCGCTCCGATCGGGTAACAGGAAGACCATCCACCCTGAGACCAAGCATAATCTCTACATCCTGTAAAGATATCCCCAACTCTCCACCGACAAAATGGAACGTGTGTGACTCATCACGCCACCTATCAACTAAGGCTGTAACCAAGCCTCGGTCTATGGTATAATTACCTATAGTGTGAATACCATAAAAACCAGCCCTAATCATATTTTGAACTACTCTGTCATGCATCGGTATCTGCCAACTATAATTATAAACCCTAATCTTATGGGCATCTCCTCTACCCGCTTCCCTTCCAGCATCCCAAGTCTGATTAGAAATATGACCGGTCTGTCGTAAAATGCCCAACCTGCCTTTAATCTGTGGACCTGGCTCTGCAATCCTAACTATTTTTATTTTTAACAATAAAAACAACATAAGAAACATACACATTTAATGATAACCAAACAATTATTTTAATTATCTAATTAAACAATGATAACCAATTAATGATAACTCAATGATAACCAATTAATGATAACTAAATAATGATAATTCAATGATAACCAATTAATTATAACCAAACAATGATAACTCAATGATAACCAATTAATGATAATCAAATAATGATAACTCAATGATAACCAATTAATAATAAACAAAACAATGATAACTCAATTATAACCAAACAATGATAACTCAATTTTTTAATCATAACCAAACAATGATAACTCAATTTTTTTAATTATAACCAAACACATTTAATGATAATCAAACAATAATAACTCAATTTTTTTATAAAACGGATAAAATATCAACAACCCCAATTTTTATTGGTGTTTGGGCAAACAAACTAATTAAAAAACATAATTTTATAAAAACCCCTAATTTTTAAAACGGGTAAATATTAATAAAGCGTAACAATTTTTATTTTTCTCAATCAAAACAAATAACCATCATAAACATGTAACATCGTAACCAAACCATTAGTAATAAATATCTAAATAAACAAATTTCAATAAAAACCATAATTTTTTTATTAAATGGGACAAATATCAACAATTATTATAATTTCTATAATTAATATAAACAAACAACAAACAATTATATATAGCTAAGTGAATTATGAATTTGCATATTTTATATATTTTTTCCTATTTTACAAATTAAAATTACACAAAAAAAATAAATAATGCAAAAATGGGATAAATATCAGCAATTATTATAATTTCTATAATTAATATAAACAAACAACAAACAATTATATATAGCTAAGTGAATTATGGATTTGCATATTTTATATATTTTTTCCTATTTTACAAATTGAAATTACACAAAATAAATAATAAATTAGAGAATAAAAGATATACCTTGAATTATGGATAAATTTGATTGATGATTTGGGGTTTTTTGTTAAGAAATTTGATAGTTATTGTGGTTGATTGATTTGGGTGGTTTTTTTGGATGAAAATTGGGGGTTTTTGAGAGAAAGAGAGATAATGTAGTATAAAAATTGTTTTTTTTAAAAAAAAAACGTAAGTTTCTGTTTTTCAGGAACTTGCTGTGTAATTTTTGCGCAGGGACTGACTGTGTAATTTCTGAAAAATAAGAATTGACTGTGTAATTTACACAGAAATGATACAGACCGTAGATTAAATCTACGGTCTGTGTGTTTTCTGCGTAAACCGTACATTTAATTTACGGTTTACAGTGAAATGTAGATTAAATCTACGATCTATACGTTTTTAAAGAATTTGTTGAAGTTTAAACATCCAACCTCATATGGCAACTTACCATTCAAAAAATATTCGTCATTTAAATCGATCGATCCAGTGCCAGAATTTTTAGCAATATCCTAAAATTGCAGCTTTTTGGGACCCACACCACACTACACCACAATTATTTCCTTTCAAAGAATTTCTGGTTTAGTCCTATATTTTAAAAAGTAAATCAGTTTTTATTACCATGACATTGTCTTTTTACAGTATGAATTAGAAAAGACACTATATTTCAATTAGGGGGCGACGGCACCCTATAATTCTAAAATTTATAATTTTTTTATTTTTTACTACATATTTTCTTTTAAATACGTTAAAAATGATGATTTGACTTCGCACTTTGTGTTTGCTAATATCTCCTTTTTCTTTTTCTGTACGTTCTTCCCCGCAAGCTTTCTTGCGATAAATCTTTATTTGATCGTGTCATAAATAAGTTGTCATATTCATGGTGATGGTGCATATCTTTATGAAAAAATAAAAAGTTTGATCAATTAAACCAGTGCGAAAATTGAAAAAACTAAACATTTACATGTGTTTTGAGATGCATTATTTGCGTAACTAAATTACCGAAATATAAAATTTGGAAAAACTATTACATAGTCAAATTTAATTTGAGTATATAAAAGATTTTTTAAATTTGTTATTTTAGCAATTTAGATACGATTTTTTTTTCATCTTAAAATGTACGTTTTACGATTATGGGCAAGTAAATTGGAACAGAGGGAGTAACAGTAGGGCTAAAAAAAGTTTTCGAAATCCCGACCCGATCCGATATCAGATCCGGTCCCGACCTGATTTTTTTGGTTTTTGCAGAGTAAGGAACAAGGGAGAGTACCTTTCCAACTCTGCTATAGAAGATGCTGATGAGTCCATATTTTGCAGAGTCATTTTTTTTTACATGCAGAACTAAATACATTTCCTAAGTTTTAAGAACTATTCTACCTTTTTTATTTCCAAATTTGAATTGTTTTGAAGAGGTCTGGAACTTTAGAGTCCAGATTATTGAATTTGTTGACATCGCTGTTTCTTTGATTTCGAAGTTTGAAAATGCTCATAAACTTATTGCAGCCCCACCTTCTTCATAAAATCCATTTTATAATGATTAAGCTTTTTATGATGTGTAAAGGTGGTCTAGTACAGCACAAAAAAATGTGCTTGAAGGGCCAATGAAATGGCTATATTATGCGGGATTTTGTTGTGGTTCATTTCCAATTGTTTTCTTACTTTAGGGTGATTATATGCTAAATAGTAGCGACATTAGTAGTTTAAGATTCAATACTGGAGACAACACGGGTAAATAGCGAGAACTTTATAAAACTGTTTAGCATGTGTTAGTGTGAGATGGGATTAGTATTGAGTAGAAGTACCATAGCTTTTTTAGGCCATGTATGACTCAATTTTGATGTTTTATTGTGTAGGAGGTTAACTTTTGTTTAAAGTGTAATTGGAATGATCAGAACATAGTTTTTTTTAAAGGAGATAGTGATTAACACTTTTGCCGATAAGTGAGTTACATAGTCAGTTATTTAGGAGTAAACTTGTTACAAGACCCTTTTTAATTTCATTAACTTAATTAGTATATGATTTATGATATGCCTGGCCATTCTAGTGATACCTTCTAGAGAAAATTACCAAAACATACAACTATTTTAAAATAATTACCAAAAAATTATACCCCAACACTTTATTTCCAAAACATATAACTAATTAAAATTATAAATAATAAATCATTTCTATTTTTTTTAACAGTCTCTCTCTCTCCATACTCTTTCTTTTAAAAACAGAGATATTTTTTTCTTTCTTTATCTTTCTTTAAAAATATTTCAATCTTCTTCGCCGATCAGTTCATAAGTCTCTATCTGAGTTCAATCTTTTTCTCCGATCAATTCACAGGTCTCGGTATTGTCTTCTCCGATCAGTTCATCCGTCAATTTTCGGTTATTTTGATCATCATCTTCAACAATTCACTGGGCAATATGTGTCAATTTTCTCGTCAATAGTCATAAGTTCATCCGTCAATTTTCGAGTTATTTTTTAATTTTTTAAAAATTATTGTAATTAAATTTATATACTTAATAATAATTGTAATCATGGTTCATTATATACACTTTAATAATACGGTGCATAAACTAGTTGAATTGCATATACAATAATTATTGTATGAATTATCACTATTATGTATGCACTTTTATCATTGATAGTGCTCTTTAATACACGCATACACAATACATTGTTTATACACACTCTTTAATGCATGCATACAAAATACATTTTGTATTCATTGACAATGCCCCTTTGTATTTTTGTTATTATTCATACACAATATACTGTTTATACATATTTTTTAATACATGCATACACAATATACAGTTTATACATGCTTTTTAATACAGGCATACACAATACATTATTTATCCATTTACACTATTTGTGTGTTTTGTTTATGTTGTTTTGTAGTGCAATAGGCAGTATTTTGATGATGTGCAATATAGATGTTGTCACGGTTGGTAGTTCTAAGATGTTATAATTGCAATTCAAATCGATATAAGTTTTGAAAATTTGGTGGCTAAAATTTGTGATATTTGGCCGCATTTGGATAAAAGTGATGTGTTGTTGACATATTCTATTTCTCGATATGAAAAATACCGATTAACTTGTCAGTATAGTATTTGTACATGCTCTTTAATATAATCATACACAATAAATATTGTATACATATTATTTAATACAAGCATACACAATACACAGTTTATACATGTTTTTTTAATATGGGCATACACAATACATTATTTATACAAGTTCTTTAATACAGACATACACAATACACAGTTTATACATGTTTTTTAATATGTACATACACAATACACTATTTATACATGCTCTTTAATACAGACATACACAATACATATTTTATAAATGCTCTTTAATACAAGCATACACAATACACAGTTTATATGTATTTTTTTAATACGGGCATACACAATACATTATTTATACATGTCATTTAATACAGATATATACAGTACACGGTTTATACATGTATTTTAATACTGCATACACAATACACTATTTATGCATGCTCTTTAATACAGACATACACAATACATATTTTATACATGCTTTTTAATACATGCATAAACAATACATTGTTTATACACGTTCTTTAATACAGTCATACACAATACATTCTGTATCCATTGACACTGTCCATTTTTTATGTTTTTCTTATTATGCATACACAATACACTTTTTATACATGCTCTTTAATACAGGCATACATAATACATAGTTTATACATGTTTTTTAATACGGGCATACACAATACATTATTTATACATTTTATTTAATACATGCATACACAACACATAATTTATACATGTTTTTTAATACGGGAATACGCAATACAGGCATACACAATACATTTTTATACATGTTTTTTAATACATGCATACACAATACACTATTTATACATGCTCTTTAATACAGTCATACATAATACATATTTTATACATGCTCTTTAATACAGGCATACACAATACACAATTTTTATACATGTTTTTTTAATACGGACATACACAATACATTATTTATGCATGCTTTTTAATACAGACATACACAATACATAGTTTATACATGTTTTTTAATACGGACATACACAATACACTATGTATACATGCTCTTTAATACATGCATACACAATACATATTTTATACATGCTCTTTAATACAAGCATACACAATACACAGTTTATATATATTTTTTAATACAGGCATGCACAAAACATTATTTATACATGCTATTTAATACAAACATACACAATACACAGTTTATACATGTTTTTTTAATACGTGCATACACAATACACTATTTATACATGTTCTTTAATACAGGCATACACAATACATATTTTATATATGCTTTTTAATACAAGCATACACAATACATTGTTTATACACGCTCTTTAATACAGTCATACACAATACATTCTGTATCCATTGACACTGTCCATTTTTTTGTTTTTTTTTCTTATTATTCATACACAATACACTTTTTATACGTGTTCTTTAATACAAGCATACACAATACATAATTTATACATGTTTTTTTAATACGGGCATACACAATACATTATTTATACATGTTATTTAATACATGCATACACAACACACAATTTATACATGTTTTTAATACGGAAATACGCAATACAGACATACTCAATATTTTTTTTAACCATTTTTTGGGCTTTTCCGGGTTCCCGACTTTTTTGAACTTTTTTCATTTTTTTGTGATTTTGGATATTTTTTGAGTTTTTTTACCAATTTTTTGGATTTTTTCGGTTACCGACTTTTTTAAAAGTTTTTTCAGCATACACAATACATAATTTATACAGGCATACATAATACATAATTTATACATGTTTTTTAATACGGGCATACACAATACATTATTTATACATGTTATTTAATACATGCATACACAACACACAATTTATACATGTTTTTTAATACGGAAATACGCAATACAAACATACACAATTTAACCATTTTTTGGTCTTTTTCGGGTTCCCGACTTCTTAAAAGGTTTTTCCAGCCTTTTTTGGGTTTTTTCGGGTTCTCGACTTTTTTGAACTTTTTCCATTTTTTTGTGATTTTGGATATTTTTTGGGTGTTTTTACCAATTTTTTGGGTTTTTTCGGTTACCGACTTTTTTAAAAGTTTTTTCAACATATTTTGGGTTTTTTTGAATTCTCGACTTTTTAGAACTTTTTTCATTTTTTTTGTAATTTTGTAATTTTCTTGTTTTTTTTGTTTTTTACCATATTTTTGGGCTTTTTTCGGGTTCTCGACTTTTCTGAACTTTATTTTTATATATTTTTGTGAATTTGGATTTTTCTTGGTTTTTTTTTTTATTTTTTGCCACATTTTTGGAGTTTTTTCAGGTTCCCGACTTTTTAAAGGTTTTTTCAGCATTTTTTTGGTTTTTTCGGGTTCTTGATTTTTGTGAACTTTTTTCATTCTTTTTGTTATTTTGAATTTTTCTTTGTTTTTTTTTTACTTTTTTTAACCATTTTTTGGGCTTTTTCGGGTTGCCGACTTTTTAAAAGGGTTTTCCAGTCTTTTTTGGGTTTTTTCGGATTCTCGACTTTTTTGAACTTTTTTCATTTTTTTGTGAATTTGGATTTTTATTGGTTTTTTTATTTTTTAACATTTTTTTGGATTTTTTCGGGTTCCCGACTTTTTTAAAGGTTTTTCCAGCATTTTTTGGTTTTTTTCGGGTTTTCGACTTTTTTGAACTTTTTTTATTTTTTGTTGTAATTTTATTTTTTTTGGTTTAGAAGTCCTTTTAACATTAAATAAAGTAGTATTATGTGGAAAAAAAAAATGATGATTTAGAAAGAGAGAGGAGAAAAAGAAATATGTTGGTAGGTGAGGAGAAATTTTTTTTTTTCTATTTGGATAATTGTATGTTTTGGGAATAATTTGTTTTGGTTGTATGTTTTGGTAATATTTCATAACACATTGTATATTTTGGGAATTGACCCTATGTTTTATGATATGCCTGGTCGTATTTTCAATCTAGAAAGTCCTTCGTGGCATCTACTCAAATAGACTAGAACTGATAAATAGTTTCTCGAAAACTGAGAAGAATATAAAACCCTGGAATTTTTTTTAGCAGAATCTGATATCTAGAGTAAAAAAGCAAAAGAAGTATGTAAAATAACTAATAATTATTACGACTTCAACACTTCGTACTAATAGTTATAAACCGAGACAGTCTCTACTCTAAATTTGCTAATAGCTTCAACTAATTTATTTTCCCGTACAAATTATTCTATATACTGTTTCAACTAAAACCACAAAAGTAGAGGGGGGAACAGCGGCTCTAAAGCTGGTGAATTTCAATGCTCAAGTCGATATACGAACATGTTCTCGACTTCAGATTCTCCTGAACTATTTCTCATTTCATATTTGCCTGAGAATAGATAAAAGTTCCAACGATGGCAATGGCAGCTCCGAGTGCATTGACTGGTTGTACCGGAGTACTGAAAATAATGATAGAAGCCACTATGACCGATATCCTCTTCATTGTATTCCCAATGCTAAATGTCAATGGCGATATTTCGTTCAACGACATGTATGAGACTTGGTTGTAAAGATGATAAAATACACTCTGTGCTACCACCCACCTTTACACATACACAAGTAAAACATAAACTGATTTAGCTCACATTTGCATTGTGCAAGCTAAAAACGAAAAACTCGTAAAAAGAAAAGAAGAGGATTTTGTTCTTACCATACAAAATTGGGTCCTATTTGAGCGACAGCTTTGTTCCATCCTATGGTCCATACTTGAGGGCCCTCAACCGCGATCGCAAATGGAGTTAACATTAAAAGAGACATCATAGATAAGCAAGCATAGTAGTTCATTCCTCCAACACATTTGCCCCCTTTCATTCCCTTCTTTGAGAATATGTTTCGAAAAACAAATGCCAAATTCGAGATCATCGCCCCCATGAAACCTGAATCAGGTAATTATTATTATTTTTGTTGAGATCAGGTTTTCTGCTTCTTAGCATTAAGAAAATGAGCAAATCACAATAATTGTTCTTTTGTATTACCAATGAGGTTGAAGTTGAGCTCGGTGACTGCAGCAAGTGCACATCCTCCGATGATAGGCACGAGAGAAAAGTAAACTGGAATCGGAAAACTATCACCTAAAAGAAACCTCGAAACAAGAACGCTAAAAGCGGGCTCACTACTCTTGATTATATGAGTGAATGAAACTGCGACTTTTGACATGCTCACTGTCGCAGCTACATGTCCAATTGTATGCGCCAATGCAACCTGTAAGAACAAAGATATCAAAAATATATCAAAATTCTCACTTCTACCTCCTTTAGATAAATTGATACTACAAATACTACAGTTGTCATATTTCTCCCAAAAAAATCAAGATCCTGAATAAACTCTTTTATGTGGTAAGGAAAACTAATTCTGGGTTTGGTTTGGTCCCCAATTTCATATATAAAATGGGTTTTGATTAAAAAAAATGTCGTAAGGAAAACCAAAAGGCAAATTGAAAATTATGAAATAGAAAAAAACAGCCAATACAGTTTTGCCAAGTGAATCAACTAGGTGGTAAATTCATCTTATTAACAAGAAAATTGCAAATCCATTTATCCATGTGGTTTAACGGTTTAACTTAAAGGCCTTTGCCTCTCCAAGTCCCATATATAATAACAAAGAAATAATTTCTAGTGCCGTCATAGGTTGCACACAAAATAAGGAATGTATACAAGAAAAGGAAATGCTAAATGTTACCGGGAAAAGAGCTTTCCAGAAGTTCATATCAGTTTCTGGAGCTTCGGCAATTCTCGTGGCCCAAGAAATAAGCATCATGATGGATCCAGCAGCAAGGGACAAAGTTGAAGTGAGCCATGGAAATGGGAAAGCATTGAGAACCATCTTGTTATATATATTGAAGACCACATTAAGTGCCCACCACGTCGCAAAATAAGCACCAATTTTAAGCTTCTGAGCCGCTGCTACCCGTGCCTCGTCATCCAATTCAATACCTATCTTTATAGGCTGCTCACGACTGGCCTCGTAGGCATTACAGGGGACTGAAATATCTTTTTTCTTTGTATCATTAGATTCGTTGAGAAATCCTGAACCTAGAATAGATGAGGATATGTGCAAGGGTCTTTCCAAGAAAATGTTAGTTTTGTTAAATTTTGCTGTCTTAAGTTCATTCCGAAACAAAGGGAACTGCGGTGAACGGAATCGATCGGAAATGGCAAAGGCAGCATAAGATTGTTTTACTGAAAAAACCATTTTGAAACGTTTGAATGTGAAGTAGAGACTAGTGATACGGTTTTGTGCTAAATGAACTGCACAACACTATAGCAAGGTAATGGCAGTATACTAGTATGTGAAATATTGAGATATATAACTACTCTCAAGTGTTACTTGTATTTATAGACTATAGTAATTAGTAATTTCTCTGTCACAATATAAGTGTAGTGTTTCGGAAACGGAGATTTAACTATTTTAACCAATTTATCTTAAAATATAAGTGTATATTATTTTTTATTGGGTTGTCCCAAAATAAGTGTCGACTTTTTCAATTTGGTAATTAAAAGGTAACAAATTTACTATTTTACCATTTAAATAATATCAAAATAAAAAAAAGAACATAAAAGGAAATAAATATAATAATATGACAGACTTATCATTCATGAGATATTTCATCACAATAAATAAATTTAATTTTGCTTTTAATAAATACAATATAGATAGTTTATATATCAAATTTTTAACTCTTAGAAAGTCTCAATTTTTAAGAGCTACACTTAAAAATGGACGGATGTAGTAATAAAAACTATCAAAAAATTTAAACAAAAACTATTTCTTACTTTATATGAGATTATAAGTATATACTTATATGATTTCACTATCATAAAGTCATATTTCGAAAAAAAAAAAAAAAGACCAAAAATATAAAAGTTCAGGCTTATTTTGAAACGGATTGATGAATAATAATTGCAAATGGTATAGCAAGTTGAAATAATTGACTTATGGGACATGTGAAAGTTCACGTTAATGTCAGCTATTTGTCTGTAAAAGGACCGCAAAGGGCAAGCCAAGTGTTACGTTGAATCCATAATCATAATGTACTTTCTTCGTTCCCAATTAACATTTTTTACGAAATTACTATCAAAATTATCGAAATGAAACTTTTTAAAAGTAAATCATATAATTTAATTTTTGAACTATATGTTAAACTTTTAACATTTTTCATTCCGACAATTTTGATACAAGTTATTTACCAATCAAAATTATATATATTTTTATAATCAACAATTAATGAGTAACAGACTAATATCTTAACTTGCTCAATTCATTTGCACCGTCTATCAGAGGAATGGTTTTGTCCATTTATGGGACAGTTCTGATCTAGACCTCTCCACGCTTTTTGGCCGTTGGTGATGATTTTAACTGTGAAATTTTATTGTGTAATGATTTTTTTACATTTGCACACTTTTCAAGGGGATTTTTGGATACGAGATATTTATTGCATCAGCCAAAAAAAATATTATTATTATATAACCCGTTTATTCACTTTCAAAAAAATAAAATTATACCATTGTTATTTAATTTTTCGTTAGGAAACTAACGTACAGTTTTAACCGCTTTAAAACTTGTATCAAAATTGTCGAAATAAATTTTTTTAAATCTAATCATAAAATTAACATTTGAACTATACAGTCCACTTTTGAAAATTTTAATCCTGACAATTTTAATACAAGTTTTTGACCGGTCAAAATTGCACGTAGTTTCGTAATGAACAATTAAATAGGAACGGAGTGAGTATATAAATATTGTTTGCATGACCCGATTAGTGTGGAATTCGGAAAGTGCACGGAAAAAGAAAATATTGTTCTATGAAAATGTTTGTTTTGTGTATATTGTTAGGAAAGCTAAAGAATAAGAGAAAGAGAGAAAAGATTAATTTATAACATGAAAGAATGCATTCTCCTCACAAAATTGGCTTTAAAAGCAAAGTGAATTGGCCTAAACATAAAATAAATAAAAAATGACGGTTTTCGATAAATGAATATTTTTATTGCCAGAATACGGAGTTCGACCGTCTCAAGAAATACAACTAGTGATTAAAAAATTATTACAAACAATACTTTGCCAGCAAATTTATGAGCAGTAGTGTTTTTTTAATTTATGTGATATTTTCCCTAAATTACGCTATAATTAAGTTTTTGTATATATTTTTTTTTTCACAAGGCAGTTTATCATTCAAAAAAGATTCGTCATTTAACAAATCCCAGTAGAGAATATTGAGCAATAGCCAATATCCTAATATTATATTTTTCCTAAATCAAGCCATTATATATATTTATTTATATATTTTTGTCACATATATGGCAAGAGGTTGGATGTTTAAACTTCAAAATTTCTGTAAAAACGCACAGACCGTAGATTTAATCTACGGTCTACAGTGTTTCACTGTAAACCGTAGATTAAATCTACGGTTTACACAGAAAACACACAGACCGTAGATTTAATCTACGGTTTACAGTGTTTCACTCTAAACCGTAGATTAAATCTACGGTCTGCGTGTTTTCTCAGAATTTACACATTAAAAATTAAAATTAAAATTTTAATAATTAAAATTAAAATTTTAATAATTAAAATTAAAATTTTAATAATTAAAATTAAAATACTGAATATTTTTTTCAAATTAAACATGATTTTTTTAATAAAAAAACTAAATACCTTATTTTTAAAATTTTACATAAAATAAATTACCAATATTCTAACAATCTCTCAAAATAAACACAAAATTTACACAAATTTACATAAAAAAAAAAGTTGATTTGATAAATTTTATGTTTTTGGTTCATGTTATATTTTTGTCAAGTGTATAAGTTGATATTTATTGAATCATTAACTAAATCGTCAATTTTTGTGAAGTTTTTTTGGTTTGTTTTTAACACTTGTATAACGCAATATGAAACATTAACTAAGTCGTCAATTTGGTGTCAATCGTCAATTTTATTGAATGAAACAATCATAAATTATATAAATTTTATAAAAAAAATTAACTCAATATGTAAATATGAACTAAATTTCATAAAACAAATTTATTAAACATTTGTTTACATCATATAAATTTACAACAACTTGGAAAAAATAGTAATTTACATAAAATTAATAACAAAAAACTGATTATGGACTTAGATCTATAGCTTCTTCTTCATTTACTTTTTGCTTTCCCGATTGCTTTTCCAGCGCCATATATAACTTGAAATTTGGTCGAAAAAGTTTCTTCCATGGCGCAGCTGCCTCAGTGCGTGTTTGTTCCCACCGTGCTATAATTCCTGGCATTGGGAAGATCCCTTCTTTTGGAATAACCTGAGCATAGTGACAACTGTTGACGAACACCATTACAGTCGGGATGTAATATGTCGTTTCCTGAGGCGGACCAGTATAAAGAGGTAAAAAAGTGGCGTTCCACACTTGTACCCCTCCATTTTTATTTTGCCATAAGGACAACAATACATATGGCATATTGTAATGAGAAGCAATTAAAAAACCATAAGACGGAAATCTCATCCATTTGTCAGAAGGGGCGGGATTTGTAGGATGATAAAAATTTAAACTTGATAAAATATAATCATACCAGTAACCTTCAAAATCAAGATTCTCAAACAGCTCATAATAAACACATTTCATTTGCTGCAGCTCTTGAAACAACTCACATCTTACCGCGTACCAATCATCTTCCACATGCTGTTTACCCGTCACATTTGCAAGTACCTGGAACCCACAATTACCATCCCCACGCACATCATAAACCGTTTCGATGTAACTATGTAACATGACCCATATTTGGTCACTGTACAGGAAGGTTGGCCTATTGGGGGTGGGTTTAGGGTTCTGATTTCGCGGCCTCCTAGTTGGGTTTACCCTTACCTCCGGTGTTTCATCCGTCTTACCTTTGCCATTGTCCCTACTAGCACCAGTACTCTGTTCCTCCACATACTCCCATCCCGACTTATCTCTCTTACTAGATTTGTCTCCTTTTCTAGGTCTCCCCCTATTTTGTCTCACTTCGGGGTCATTCATGGATGTTCTAGATGGTACGGTTATCTCTCGGAGTTGTGTTTTCATATGCCGTTTTTCAACATTAGTTTTGCTAGAATAAACACTTTTAAACTCTTCTAGATCACCCTCTACCCCATAATCATCGGTGTTCCCATTATCATCAATTACGTCTAATTTTTTCCAGAATGGATGAACATATTCTAGAGGAAGAGGCTTCCCTAATAAAATATGTTCACTCATAATATGATGACAAGGTAACCCGTGAGATAATTTGAAACCGCAAGAACAATTCTCATCAGCCTGGCCACTATATTTTTTGTGTTCTTGAAATAATAAATCAAAGGCATAGTGTGTGATATACGACCTAAGATTTATAAATAGAGGTGTTCGTTCAGAATGTGAAAAATAAGACTTGCATTTATCCAACTTCATCTTAATATCCTCAAACTGTTTTTCTAAAATTCTATTCACCTCTACCCAAACATTTTCAAGCGTGCCAGTATTTGTGGAAAGGGATCTTTTTAGCTTAACATGTTGTTATTCGGCTCGATTGCTAGTTCTGTTACCTAGATGTGTTGTATGGTTGGTATAGCATGCAACAAACTTTTCAGCATAATCATTTAAAACCTTGTCTACATACTTAATCACAGCAGGGTACGATTTGTAAGAGGAATTGAAAGAAGCTCGGTTATGATTGTACTCCTCTATCGACTCACAATCAACCAATAAACCCCAATCATCTAGAAACGTTTGCCACTCCTCGTCAGGGATTTTTTTACGGCAGTTTTTCAAAACATTATTTGCAATATGAAAAGTGTACAAAATATGATGAGAATCGGGAAAAACAACGGATAAAGCATTTATCAAGGCCATTTTCCTATTGGTTACAAACACCCTAGGTAGTATACAACCCTCCAACGTATCTTTGAATTTTTCCAATGCCCATATATAACTTTCCTTTGTCTCACCACTCATGAAAACAAAACCTAAACAATATGTTTGGTTCGTTGATGTCATTCCTACAACTTCTAGAAATGACATATTAAAACGGTTTGTCTTATATGTACAATCCATTAACAAGACATCAGGAAAAGCTTTGAACATCCTTATAGAATCGGGATGTGCAAAAAACAAGTTCTCAAGGCAATGGGTTGTTGGGTTCATATTATAGTAGAAGGTGTAGCGATGTCTATCCAACAAATTAAACAGTTCCTGTATCGGGTTTCTACCATCTCGTTCTTTAAATTTCAGTCCAGCCAAAAAATTATGTATCGTTTTTGTGTTTGATACATTGTCAGGATTTTGATTTTTTATGGCCTCTAATATTGCACTAACTTTAAAACTATTTTGCCTTAAAGTTTTAACCATTTCATTTTCATTTTGGGTTAAACGAGCACGTCGTGCTTGCCCTTGGAGGTAAGTTGGAGGTGGGTGGTTATGTTGTCCATTTTTTACTTGACACATCCATTCACCATTAACTACGTAACCTTTAATGAAAAATGGACAATCTTTTTTCTTTGTACCTGAATTTACGGAAGATGGTTTCTTTTTTTCGTAAAGCCCCGATTTATCACACACAATATCAACATACGGTGTTCTGCTCCCATCACCCCCTCCAGACCCTACGAATCGTAAGAATGAAACCCCAATTTCCAGCCACTTCAGCAAGATCAGCAAGCATTTCATCCCTTGTATACCAAGTCAATTCATCAACTTGAAAGTGCTCTGTATAATCAGTTAGCTCATCGTTTGAGCCACTGGATGAATTCGCATTGTTGTTATTCCATTGGTTGTTGTCATAACCATAGTCGTAATTCATTTTCGAGAAGTGTTTGTTTATATTATTTTTTTGGGAGAAATGAGTATTTTTTAAGAGACTTTTGAAAAGTATTGAAATTTGATTTTAGGGTTTGTTATAATTGAAAAAAATGAGCCATATTTATAGTGTTAATTTCAGAAACCCTACAAGGTGGTGTCATTTCCAAACTTTAATAATGCATTGAGTAGTCATTTTCGGATAGGGTTGTCAACTCATAATAATTCAAAAGTGATAAGGTGTTGTCGGATTTATTTTGATAGATATGGTATCCAATGTCATTTAAACTACAAACCGTAGATTACTTTTACGGTTTGTAGTGTTTTTTTTGGTGTAATCATTTTCAAAATTTAATAATGCATTGAGTAGTCATTTTCGGATAGGGTTGTCATCTCATAATAATTCAAAAGTGGGAAAGTGTTGTCGGATGCATTTGATGGATATGGTATCCAATGTCATTTACACTACAAATCGTAGATTACTTTTACGGTTTGTAGTGTTTTTTTTTTTACGTTATTAACCGTGATTCAGTGCAAAAAGTACATTTGTAAAATAAACACTGCTTAAATAAAGGGTACAAACCGTACATTTAATGTACGGTTTGTACAGATTTCATACAAACCGTACATTAAATTTACGGTTTGTATGAAATCTGTACAAACCGTACATTAAATGTACGGTTTGTATGTATATTTCAGAATATTTAGGGTTTAGGGTTTAGGGTTTAGGGTTTAGGGTTTGTAAAAACTCAATATTGGTCCTATCAATTAAAATACAGAATATTTTTTACAAACATACAAATCAAACATACGAATCAAATTAAACTTACGAATTTATAACGTACAAATCAAACATACAAATCAAATTAAACTTACGAATTTATAATATTCCAACTCAGCTACGAATAACACTTACAAATCAAACATAGAAATCAAATACAAAAAACACAAATATGCATTTTTTTTTTGTAACGACTAAATGATTTAAAGTTGGACGTAGGGAGCATCTTTCCCGCCGATGTTAATCTATCCGATGACGGCTCAGTAGACTCTTCGATTTCGTTTAGCTCCGTATGCCGTCTCTATCGATGCTGCGATTCTGGATATGGAGCACGCTCGTGGGATGTAAGTGTCAATCCTCGACTCCAACTGTCGGTTGACTACTGACTAGGATGATGCTCGTACGACCCAAATGATTGTCTATGATGATCGAACGGAACATCGTCCTGAACGTAGTCCGACCCAGCAAAAGAAGCACTACGACGATGACCGCTTGAACTCGGACCCGGACCCTGATCTGTAGTTGGGGGTCGACCTCCACTCGTTCTTCTACCCCCGCTACGCCCGCCGCTACTAGATTCGCCTTCCCCTCTGCCTCTTTCGTCGGGTCGCCGACAACTTGAAGCCCTAGTGTAAGTTCTTGGGTCGTAACGTAGGTCGTTATCACCATCGTCGTCGTCGTCGTCGTCGTCATCCTCCTCATCCGACTGTTCATCAGCTGACCCATACGGATTCATTCCCATTTCAGCGAAGTCCAACCGTAGTAAGTCCACTTCCGTTTTTACTTTTAGCTGTTTGAACGCTTTGAAATTGCGGCGCAATACCGCTTCCTGAAAAAAAAAACCAATAAAAAACGATTTATAAGTATTGAAATATACAACCAAAAAAATAACAATCAAATATTAATGAACTTTAATTAGTTGTTAACATTTTATTGAACAACCCCGTATGCTCCCGGAAACCGTGAGATGGCCGGGCAAGTTCAGGTGGGTTTATAAAGATGCGGGTCCTCTCTCTATACCATCTCATGTAATCCGGTGACGTCCCCGTACCAAATTCGCCGTTAACAAGTCGGTTGTGGCGGTCATTCCACACGATTATAAACTCTGCAAAAAGTGCAGGCCAATCGTGTTTTTGCCCAATCCCAAATCTTCTATCCTTGCCGTGACCCTTTCTAGGTTTCCAAATATATGTAGGGACCCGCTGAACAAAACCGAACTGTCTCATGAACCTGTCCGCGGGGTGGAACTCAATCTTCTCATTACAAATGAGAGGCACAGAACAATGCCACATATAACGGCCCCGCGTACAGTATTCCGGATAGTCATCGATATTCCCGTAAGGTTGCCACACTATCTGTAATCAGCAAAATTATTATTAGAATATGTAAACAAGGGTAACAAAATACTAGTAATAAATTCTGCGAATATAAGACCAATGCAAACATATACAACATATAATATGTAAGTTGCATGTAGGAAATTATAAAGTTAAAATTTACCTGTTCAGGCGACATATTGTCAAACTGGTCACGTATGTGGACCACATTATGTCCGTAGACATATGGCTTAAGGTTAGTTTGCCTCCAAATCTTCCATCTGTAATATACAAACAAACCCCGATAAACAATAAATATAACCGGTAGCTAAGTAAATGATAGATGACACAATAAAAAAAAACACAAATCCAATACAAAAACTAAATAATATCATACCTGTAACCGAGGGGGAACCTAGGACAGCCCTCAGGTGGCTCGATATCTTCTGGCAGCTCTTCACATGGTCTAACCGGTAATAGTCTGGTAATCGCCCACATATCGAGAAACATCACCGCCCCGCTTACTCCGTTTGCCTTACAACGTACCAACTTGCATAGATTAGCCTCTAACCAGGCCAGAAGAGCTGATCCCCAACTATACTCTGCACATGTGTCAAAATCCTCCAGAAATGGCAGAGACCAGAGTGGAATCTGATCACTGCTCTTATCCGAAAACACATGTGCCCCCAGTAATAATAACATGGCAGCCCTATACTGATATAACAAACGCTCCTCACTAGGGTTGGGGGGTAATTCACCAAAGGTGTGTAACATTCAATCAAGTCTAACTGTCAAACAGTTTGTATCCACTTGATTGTCAGCCGGTCTAACACCCAACAAACTCTCTATCATATCTAACATGCTCGCCTTGTTATCATTCCGCTCCGATCGGGTAACAGGAAGACCATCCACCCTGAGACCAAGCATAATCTCTACATCCTGTAAAGATATCCCCAACTCTCAACCGACAAAATGGAACGTGTGTGACTCATCACGCCACCTATCAACTAAGGCTGTAACCAAGCCTCGGTCTATGGTATAATTACCTATAGTGTGAATACCATAAAAACCAGCCCTAATCATATTTTGAACTACTCTGTCATGCATCGGTATCTGCCAACTATAATTATAAACCCTAATCTTATGGGCATCTCCTCTACCCGCTTCCCTTCCAGCATCCCAAGTCTGATTAGAAATATGACCGGTCTGTCGTAAAATGCCCAACCTGCCTTTAATCTGTGGACCTGGCTCTGCAATCCTAACTATTTTTATTTTTAACAATAAAAACAACATAAGAAACATACACATTTAATGATAACCAAACAATTATTTTAATTATCTAATTAAACAATGATAACCAATTAATGATAACTCAATGATAACCAATTAATGATAACTAAATAATGATAATTCAATGATAACCAATTAATTATAACCAAACAATGATAACTCAATGATAACCAATTAATGATAATCAAATAATGATAACTCAATGATAACCAATTAATAATAAACAAAACAATGATAACTCAATTATAACCAAACAATGATAACTCAATTTTTTAATCATAACCAAACAATGATAACTCAATTTTTTTAATTATAACCAAACACATTTAATGATAATCAAACAATAATAACTCAATTTTTTTATAAAACGGATAAAATATCAACAACCCCAATTTTTATTGGTGTTTGGGCAAACAAACTAATTAAAAAACATAATTTTATAAAAACCCCTAATTTTTAAAACGGGTAAATATTAATAAAGCGTAACAATTTTTATTTTTCTCAATCAAAACAAATAACCATCATAAACATGTAACATCGTAACCAAACCATTAGTAATAAATATCTAAATAAACAAATTTCAATAAAAACCATAATTTTTTTATTAAATGGGACAAATATCAACAATTATTATAATTTCTATAATTAATATAAACAAACAACAAACAATTATATATAGCTAAGTGAATTATGAATTTGCATATTTTATATATTTTTTCCTATTTTACAAATTAAAATTACACAAAAAAAATAAATAATGCAAAAATGGGATAAATATCAGCAATTATTATAATTTCTATAATTAATATAAACAAACAACAAACAATTATATATAGCTAAGTGAATTATGGATTTGCATATTTTATATATTTTTTCCTATTTTACAAATTGAAATTACACAAAATAAATAATAAATTAGAGAATAAAAGATATACCTTGAATTATGGATAAATTTGATTGATGATTTGGGGTTTTTTGTTAAGAAATTTGATAGTTATTGTGGTTGATTGATTTGGGTGGTTTTTTTGGATGAAAATTGGGGGTTTTTGAGAGAAAGAGAGATAATGTAGTATAAAAATTGTTTTTTTTAAAAAAAAAACGTAAGTTTCTGTTTTTCAGGAACTTGCTGTGTAATTTTTGCGCAGGGACTGACTGTGTAATTTCTGAAAAATAAGGATTGACTGTGTAATTTACACAGAAATGATACAGACCGTAGATTAAATCTACGGTCTGTGTGTTTTCTGCGTAAACCGTACATTTAATTTACGGTTTACAGTGAAATGTAGATTAAATCTACGATCTATACGTTTTTAAAGAATTTGTTGAAGTTTAAACATCCAACCTCATATGGCAACTTACCATTCAAAAAATATTCGTCATTTAAATCGATCGATCCAGTGCCAGAATTTTTAGCAATATCCTAAAATTGCAGCTTTTTGGGACCCACACCACACTACACCACAATTATTTCCTTTCAAAGAATTTCTGGTTTAGTCCTATATTTTAAAAAGTAAATCAGTTTTTATTACCATGACATTGTCTTTTTACAGTATGAATTAGAAAAGACACTATATTTCAATTAGGGGGCGACGGCACCCTATAATTCTAAAATTTATAATTTTTTTATTTTTTACTACATATTTTCTTTTAAATACGTTAAAAATGATGATTTGACTTCGCACTTTGTGTTTGCTAATATCTCCTTTTTCTTTTTCTGTACGTTCTTCCCCGCAAGCTTTCTTGCGATAAATCTTTATTTGATCGTGTCATAAATAAGTTGTCATATTCATGGTGATGGTGCATATCTTTATGAAAAAATAAAAAGTTTGATCAATTAAACCAGTGCGAAAATTGAAAAAACTAAAAATTTACATGTGTTTTGAGATGCATTATTTGCGTAACTAAATTACCGAAATATAAAATTTGGAAAAACTATTACATAGTCAAATTTAATTTGAGTATATAAAAGATTTTTTAAATTTGTTATTTTAGCAATTTAGATACGATTTTTTTTTTCATCTTAAAATGTACGTTTTACGATTATGGGCAAGTAAATTGGAACAGAGGGAGTAACAGTAGGGCTAAAAAAAGTTTTCGAAATCCCGACCCGATCCGATATCAGATCCGGTCCCGACCTGATTTTTTTCCGACCTGATGTTGTCCTGATCTAAAAGATTGGATTTTTATCCTGTCCCGAAATAATTCGGTTCGGGATCAGATTTTATTTCTAATCCCAATTGATTTCCCGACCCGACCCGATAGAATTAATATACATTAAAAAAAATTAAAAAAATCTTATTATAAATAGTATCAGTTTATATTTATTAAAAAAAATGAACTTACTCTCACATATATTCTATTTACTAAATAACACAATTTTATTTCCGTATATGTCTCTTGATGCATATGTTGTGTATTTATCTAATTTTGAATAACTAAAATTATAACATTTGTTTCTATTTTTAATTTTATTATTTTATTGTTTATTTTTTCTTAAAAATAATTATAATTAGTTATATTGTTTGATAATCAATCTTATAAACGAATATAATATCAACATAGTATTGTCCCACTTTTTGATTTTGTTTAAATCTAACGAAATTTTTAACAAAATTGCGAGTTAACTTTTTAACAAAAATTTTTAGCAGTATGAATTATCGGGAAATTCCGTCCCGACCTTTCGGGATGCCGAATTATCGATAATCCATATTATATTATCGGGACCCGAACATTTTCGGATCGGGATCGGGACTTTTAAATAACATCCAAAAACTATTAAATCGGAACACGGGTTTAAGCTTTTCGGGTCGTGTCCCGTCCCGATTCCACTCTAAGTAACAGTGTCCTCTATTGAGTCCATGATGTTCACCTACGTACATGCATATACGAGCTAGCTTGCTTCTAACAATGACAGTACTCGTGGTATTAGTTTTAGATAAAATCTTTATTTAATCCTCAAAATCAAGTTGTAACACACTTAATAGTTAATAGTAAAAACCTTACATAAAAGTTACGTACAAACCTTTACTAAAAGGTATATATTGGTTCCCAACTTATTTTCAAAAAAAGACAGTGCTCATACATACTTAAATATATTTACAAACTTTAGTTCCCTGCCATGACACTGCCTCGTCATTTTTTTATTTGACAATTATGTAAGTAGAAGACGTTAATTAAATCAAAAAAAAATTATAGTAAATGCATGGAACTAAATCGAAATATACAGAGAATTAAACATATAAGGAACACTGCATTTGTGAAAAAGTAATTAATAGGATTAAATATGTAGAAGGCTATGAAGAAGCCTAAGAGCTGGTTTTATTTTGTTTTTTATACGGCTCAGATACCGTTTTAGTATTTGATTTGAACCTTTTCTTTTTCTTTTTACTACTCTTACTCCTCTTTCTAATAAAAACGTACGTCTGAGACAAAGATAATTTTTCAAAATAAAAGTTAAGAGTGTTAAAAGATGTTAATTAAGGGCAGAACAGGTTTAAATATGTATAATTATGATACATATCCATCATTTCATTAGATTACAGAGTATCTAACTTTCAGAATGCAGTACCAATATATTTGCATGCAAATTTTGTCAATCCATGTATTCAATATTCTTCATAATAAGTCACATCATGAGCAAATTTGTGAAAACAAGTATCAACACAATTATCAACATAAACATAATCTTATTGATTTCAATAAATACCCGAAATAAAACCACCAGAAAGCAGTTAGACTGAAAAACTTCTAACCACATTAAACTCAAAAGAACCTAAATGAAACCACGTCGATTAGAGTGAAAAACTTCTAACCAAATTGAATCAAAGCCACATAAAAAAATATTAAAATGAAACTAATAACGGTAACAGAAGAACATATTAATCCAGGACAATTAATCCATTAGCAAACCCTAAAGCTAAAACTTTGTTTTGTTTTTCAAAGCTAGCTTCTTCAACTCCTCAGCAAAATCATCAAGCAAACCTGGATTTTGTGACTTTATTTTCTCATTTAACTCCACCTCCCTCTCTTTCACAAATCCTTTCTTTTTTCCCTCAAATACTTCCTTTATTGCCTTGCATATATTTTCCCTATCAAGCTTCCCATCTTTCCTCATAGCTTGAACACCAACACCAACCTCCTCAACAACCCTAGCATTAATCGGTTGATCAAGATGTATAGGAACTGCTATAATCGGTACATTATAACTTAACCCCTCCAAGACCGAACCCCAACCACAGTGAGTAATAAAACCGCCAATGTTTTTATGATTCAAAATTTGTTGGAAAAACATGTGAAAACATGGGTGTTTCCGAATGGTCACTGGACCAACTTCGAGTCATTATTTCGTGTAACAGCGCTGAGTTGTTTATACCGTTCTCAACGTGGTTGAGTATCCCGTGTGACGAGCTTCGTAACGGTATATCACATGACCTATTCGGAGAATGGGTGTGAATACAAAGTGGCTTCAAAGTTGGTACCTCGAAAGCTCAAATCTGAAAAATCTGGAAAACGAAATGGTTAATGAGAAAACCATTTAGAATAATCTCATATTGGAAGATTAAGAGTTAATCTTACAATATATATACTATACCAACCCATGTAGTTATTAAACTAACATGTCCACATACACCTAAAAGTATTAGTGTGTACCACACACGCGCGCTCGCTCGTGTCTCGTGTCTCGTGTCTCGGGGCTCGGGGCTCGGGGCTCGGGCTCGGGCTCGGGCACGGGCACGGGCACGGGCACGGGCATGGGCACGGGCTTGGGCACGGGCTTGGGCACGGGCACGGGCACGGGCACGGGCTTGGGCGTGGGCGTGGGCTTGGATTTGGGATTTGGGGAATGTCTCGGGTCTTGGGTCTTGGGTCTTGGGTCCAAACCCGAATAGGGAGTTTTGTATAAATTAAAAAGCAAGAGAAACGCCAGCAATAAATGGAATTGATTGCTGCGGTTTCAAGCGGATTCTGGGGGTGTAACTCCCAGAATTGATGACCTGTATTTATGGCTGCGGTTTAGCCTATAAAAGGCAGCCCTCCCCCTCTCATTCAAACACACCAGAACACACAACACAACATAAACATCATATAGAGAGAGAGAACCGCACCACCAACAGCTCGACCTGTGGTTCGGTGCCGGTTTCCATACGAGCCACTCTGAGATAGAAGTTGTACCTTGGGAACAAAGTCCTGAAACCAGAAACCTTTAAAGGTGGTTCGGGAAATATTGTTTAAGGGAAACTGCTCAGCAGTTGCCTCTTCTTTTAATTTCTGTTATTTAATTTTCAGTTCTTTATTATTCTGTCCATTTAATTTCAGTACTGTTTCCTTTTTTGTATTTACTTTCCAGTACCTTTAGTTTCTGTAATTTACATTTCAGTCTTTCCTATTCTGTAATTTACTTTCCTGTAATTTAATTTCCAGTATTTACATAACAGTCCGGGCAGTTTATTTAATAACAGTCCGGGCAGTTTTTTATTTGTCAAAAACAGTCCGGCAGTTTTTTATTGGTTAAAACCAGTCCGGCAGTTTCTTTTATTACAAAACAGTCCGGCAGTTTCTTAAAACCAGTCCGGCAGTTTCTTTTATTCAAAATCAGTCCGGCAGTTTATTTAAAACCAGTCCGGCAGTTTGTTAAAACCAGTCCGGCAGTTTCTGTAAAACCAGTCCGGCAGTTTCTTTGTTAAACCAGTCCGGCAGTTTCTTTATAACAGTCCGGCAGTTTCTTTATTACAGTCCAGCAGTTTTATTTATTTGTTGAGTCAGGAATTGTAATTTATATTCCAATTGTGAGAAATAAAATTGTTTATTTCCATTGCGTTCCTGTCTTCTTTATTTTATTGTCCTTTCATTTATTGTATTCGAAATAGTACCAAAGACCAAAAATCTTAAACAATATTATTTTTTGGTTTTTCTATTTTCGAAATAAGAAAGGACTTTTCTTTTTTATTTTATTGTTGTTGACGTCTCGGTTTTTATTCTCGCAAAATCATTGCTAGTTTACTAGAAATTGAAATTTGCACATAGAATAAATCCGAATTGGTTTTAATCTTTTTATTCTAGAATACTATAAAGAATTTTTAGTGAAATCAAAAGTAATTTGATTTTCACGCTAGAATCTCTTTCATTGGTTTTTATTCTTTTGAAGCAATCTAATTAAGTTATAATTAGTATTTGCAATAAAGAATTTAGTTTTCTTGCGAGAAACTAAACGGTTTTTATATTGTCATTTCAGATGACTAATGAGGATCAAATACCCACCGTTTCTTCGGAAAACGTGCAGGGCGCACTTGTGATTGGCAGTAGCCATAACAATGCGAGCGCTGCAAGTGGGGGGGCTCAGGCTCAGGCTGAGGCCGAAGCTGCTGCGGCAAAGGCTGCGGCCGACGCTGCTGCGGCAGAGGCTGATGCTATGGCTGCGGCTGCGGCCGCAGCACAGGCTGCTGCTAAGGCTGCGGCCAAGGCAGCGTTTGTGGCTGCGGCCAAGGAAGCGCTTGTGGCTGCGGCCAAGGCAAAGGGCAAGGCTCCGGCAACACCGGCGATGCCAATGTTGCCAACCTCTCAACTGGAGAGACCGGAAAAGTTTAGGGGCAACAACTTCAAACGTTGGCAGCAAAAGATGCTGTTTTATTTAACTGCCCTTAATCTGACCCGGTTTCTTAAGGAGTCTGCACCCGTCCTAAGCGAGGACGATGAGGACGTGCAGACGGTTTCGGTGGTGGAAGCGTGGAAACACGGCGACTACCTATGCCGGAACTACATCCTGTGTGCTCTGGATGACACTCTCTTCAGTGTATTCGAGCCCAAGGCTTCTGCAAAGGAGCTTTGGGAGTCTCTCGAACGAAAGTACAAAGTGAATAACGTTGTCGCAAAGAAATTTGTCGTCACGGACTTTCACGAGTACATGATGACTGATGGGAAGAGTGTTATCGAGTAGGTAGAGGAACTCCAACTCATATACCATAGGCTTGAGGTTGAAGGGTTAGTTATCAACGAACCTTTCCAAGTGGCATTAATGATTGAAAAACTGCCACCTTCTTGGAAAGAGTTTCAAAACTACCTGAAACACAAGCGAAAGGCTATGACCTTGGAGGGACTCATTGAGAGGCTCAATGTTGAGCAAAGCAACCGCCGATCCGGAAGGAAAGGCGGTGGCGGAGCAGGCAACGCGGTTGCCAAGGCCCATGTGGTTGAGGACGCTGTGTCTAAGCGGAAACGCTTTGACAGCGGAGTCGGTGCCTCTCTCAAGAAGAAATTCATGGGAGACTGCTTTGTGTGCAACAAACCGGGCCATCGTGCCGCGGATTGTAAGATGCGCACCGACAAGCCCCCCCCCCCCCCCCCCCCCCCCCCAAAGAGGAAGTTCCAAGGGAAAGGGAGGAAGAGGGCACCTGCTCAGGCTAATGTGGCTGAGGGAGGAGATGATGCTGGACAGGACTATATGCACCTAAGTGCGGTGGTCTCGGAAGTGAACCTGGTGGGGAGCAACCCAAAGGAATGGTGGCTGGACACAGGCGCCACTAGTCACATCTGTGCCAGCAAATGGATGTTCAAGACCTATACGGCCGTGGACAATGAGAGCTGCTTCATGGGGAACTCGGCTACTTCCAGGGTGGAAGGAAAAGGAACCGTGCTGCTGAAGATGACTTCGGGAAAGGAGCTCACACTGAATGGAGTGCTCCATGTGCCGGAAATTCGCAAGAATCTGGTTTCCGGGTCTGTTAAGGTGAACAAAGGGTTTAAACTTGTATTTGAATCTGCTAAAATTGTAATCACCTTAAATGGAATGTATGTAGGCCGTGGCTATATGACCAACGGCATGTTTAAATTAAATGTTGGTACTCCGGCTCCTAAAGCCGAGTCTGCTATTGTGGGTACTAAGGCTGAGGCCAGTACCAAGAATAATGTAACCGTTCATGTTGCCCAAGTGGCTAATAAAACTTCGTTTGCTTATTCTTGCGATTCATTTAATTTATGGCATGGTAGATTAGGTCATGTGAATTCTAATTCTATGAAGAAATTAATATCACTGAATCTACTGCCTAATTTTGCTTTTGATAAACAACATAAATGTGAAGTTTGTGTTGAGGCAAAATTAACCAAGTCTTCGTATCAACATATTGAACGAAGTACTGAACCTCTCGGTCTAATACACACGGATGTATGCGACTTAAAGTTTATACAAACGCGAGGAGGGAAAAAGTATTTCATCACTTTTATAGATGATTGTACTAGATACTGCTATGTCTACTTAATGAGAAGTAAAGACGAAGCGGTAGAGAAATTCGCTCTTTATAAGACCGAAGTAGAAAATCAACTCAATAAAAAGATTAAAATGTTGAGGAGTGATAGAGGCGGTGAATACGAGGCACCGTTTGCGCAGATATGCGCAGAAAGTGGCATTGTACATCAAACCACAGCCCCATACTCTCCGGAGCAGAATGGGGTTGCCGAGCATAAGAATAGGACGCTCAAGGAAATGATGAATGCCATGTTAATAAGTTCTGGGTTACCCCAGAACATGTGGGGGGAAGCGCTGCTTTCCGCCAACTATGTATTGAACAAGCTACCGCATAAGAAGCATGATAAACCACCTTATGAACTATGGAAAGGCCATAGGCCGAGCTATAAATTCTTAAGGGTTTGGGGTTGTCTCGCGAAGGTCCTTGTCTCGCTTCCAAAAAGAACGAGAATAGGGCCAAAGACGGTAGACTGTGTGTTCATAGGATATGCTCAAAACAGTAGTGCTTATCGTTTTCTCGTGCACAAGTCGGATAATCCCGATGTGCATGTAGATACTATCATCGAAGCTCGAGAAGCTTCTTTCTTAGAGGAGATCTTTCCCCGCAAGTCTTCCGTAACTGTAGAGACTGAGGAGTCAAACAGTGAGGAAAATGTGGGGGCAAGTGAACCGTTGGAGGAAGAAGAAGAAGAGCCTCGACGTAGTAAAAGGGCTAGAAAGGAAACGTCATTCGGTCCAGATTTTGTAACCTTCATGATAGAAGGCGAATCGGCGACATTCAAACAAGCAATGTCATCCCCGGAAGCCCAATATTGGGAGGAGGCGATCAACAATGAGGTTGAATCAATATTACAAAATCACACTTGGGAACTAGTGGATTTACCACCCGGGTGTAAGCCACTAGGACAGAAGTGGATCTTCAAGAGGAAGAGAAAGCTCGATGGAACGATCGAGAAATACAAGGCGAGACTTGTAGTAAAAGGTTTTAGACAAACCGAAGGTGTCGACTATTTCGACACCTATGCTCCTGTCTCCAGGAAGACGTCAATCCGGATAGTCATTGCTCTCGCAGCACTGTTCGATCTGGAAATACATCAAATGGATGTTAAAACGGCGTTCTTGAATGGTGAGTTGGAAGAGGAAATTTACATGGAACAACCGGAAGGGTTTGTGGTTCCAGGTAAAGCTCACAAGGTGTGTAAACTTGTGAAGTCCTTGTATGGACTTAAACAAGCACCTAAACAATGGCACGAAAAATTTGATAGAGTGATGCTATCAAACGGTTTTTAGATAAACGAATGTGACAAATGCATCTACGTAAAAGGAAATGAAAAGGACTACGTGGTAGTCTGCCTCTACGTAGATGACATGATTATAATAGGGAGTATTGATAACATCAACTCCACTAAGAGAATGCTGTCACAAAAGTTCGAGATGAAGGACTTGGGTGTCGCTGATGTAATACTTGGTATGAAAATTACCAAGACATCAGACGGATATGCGCTATCTCAAACTCACTATGTCAAGCAGATGCTTGACAAATTTGATAAAGATAGTAGAGCTACATCCAGAACTCCGATAGAGATCTCAACCACCCTGAAAAAGAATTTTGGGGAGAGTGTGAGACAATTGGAATATTTTCGAATAATAGGCAGTCTGATGTACGTCATGAACTGTATTAGACTAGACATAGCCAACTCAGTGAGTAGACTGAGTAGGTACACCAGTAATCCAAATGAGGAACACTGGAAGGCCATCATGAGACTTCTCAGATACATGAGATACACAGCAGACCGAGGGTTGCATTATACCAGATATCCAGCTGTACTGGAAGGGTATTCTGATGCAAACTGGATCTCAGATTCCAACAGTACACGATCCACTAGCGGATATGTGTTCGTGATGGGAGGAGCAGCTGTCTCATGGAGATCATCCAAGCAGACGTGCATAGCTAGATCAACTATGGAATCCGAGTTCATAGCATTGGATCTAGCAACAGAAGAGGCTGATTGGCTGAGAAGCTTTCTGGAAGGAATTCCAATGTGGCCAAAACCTGTCCCAGCAATAAGCATGCACTGCGATAGTCAGTCGGCTATTGGACGGGCGCAGGATCATATGTATAATGGAAAGTCCCGACATATTCGTCGGAGACATAAATCCGTAAGAGAATTGTTAGCTAACGGTGTGGTGTCATTAGATTTTGTGAGATCTAAAGACAATATAGCGGATCCATTTACAAAAGGCTTGACTCAGGTAGGAGTTGAAGTTTCATCGAGGGGAATGGTGTTGAAGCCCATCAAACTGGAAACCTCCTCAGAGGCAACCCAACCCGAACTGGATTCTCCAGCCTCGGGTTCAACGGGAAAACCGAACTGTGGGGGTGACCGAACAAAGCACTCGGGAACTTAAGTTCCCAGCCCATTTCTAGGATGAAAGAGTGATAGACCTAGACCATCTTAAGGGTGAGCATGAGGCTCTTAATGAAAACAAGTATCTCGAAGGTCGAGAGGGGTGAGTCAGGACACCCTTGACTTGAAATCACCTATGACGAGTGTGTATGGCCGATACTATGTGATGAGCCATGGGCTAAATCACTAGAGCACTCGGTTGAATTTTGCCAAGGCAGTCCACGCCAAATATGGACAACAACCAAAGGGCTTAGTAAGTGGTGTAGAGGGGACACTGTGTGCGCATTACCCTGGTATGCACAAACGCTAAAAGGTTCAAGGCTTAAAGGCTACCCAATAGTAGCATATCAGATTTTACGTCACTACGGCAGGTTCAAGGCGCGCGCTACCTGTCCTTATGCAGTGAACTCTTGCGGTTTTCTCTCGTATGCATTTAGGAGCATTTTATTTTCAGCCAATTGCATTCATGTGGGGGATTGTTGGAAAAACATGTGAAAACATGGGTGTTTCCGAATGGTCACTGGACCAACTTCGAGTCATTATTTCGTGTAACAGCGCTGAGTTGTTTATACCGTTCTCAACGTGGTTGAGTAGCCCGTGTGACGAACTTCGTAACGGTATATCACATGACCTATTCGGAGAATGGGTGTGAATACAAAGTGGCTTCAAAGTTGGTACCTCGGAAGCTCAAATCTGGAAAATCTGGAAAACGAAATGGTTAATGAGAAAACCATTTAGAATAATCCCATATTGGAAGATTAAGAGTTAATCTTACAATATATATACCATACCAACCCATGTAGTTATTAAACTAACATGTCCACCTACACCTAAGAGTATTAGTGTGTACCACACACGCGCGCTCGCTCGTGTCTCGTGTCTCGTGTCTCGGGTCTTGGGTCTTGGGTCTTGGGTCTTGGGTCTCGGGTCTCGGGTCTCGGGTCTCGGGCACAGGCATGGGCACGGGTGTGGGCGTGGGCTTGGGATTGGGATTTGGGATTTGGGATTTGGGATTTGGGATTTGGGATTTGGGATTTGGGATTTGGGATTTGGGATTTGGGGAATGTCTCGGGTCTCGGGTCTTGGGTCTTGGGTCTTGGGTCCAAACCCGAATAGGGAGTTTTGTATAAATTACAAAAACAGTACCTAGAGTTTCCAGCAAGAGAAACGCCAGCAATAAATGGAATTGATTCCAGTACCTTTAGTTTCTGTAATTTACATTTCAGTCTTTCTTATTCTGTAATTTAATTTCCAGTATTTACATAACAGTCCGGGCAGTTTATTTAATAACAGTCCGACAGTTTTTTATTGGTTAAAACCAGTCCGGCAGTTTCTTTTATTACAAAACAGTCCGGCAGTTTCTTTTATTAAAAACCAGTCCGGCAGTTTGTTTAAAACCAGTCCGGCAGTTTCTTTGTTAAACCAGTCCGGCAGTTTCTTTGTTAAACCAGTCCGGCAGTTTCTTTATAACAGTCCGGCAGTTTCTTTATTACAGTCCAGCAGTTTTATTTATTTGTTGAGTCAGGAATTGTAATTTATATTCCAATTGTGAGAAATAAAATTGTTTATTTCCATTGCGTTCATGTCTTCTTTATTTTATTGTCCTTTCATTTATTGTATTCGAAATAGTACCAAAGACCAACAAAATTTTGGCTTGAGGAGCCCAACCTGGAACAATTAGTCCTTTTCCTTCAATTTTGTCAAAAAACTTTTTAGGCAATGCTTCATCAACCCTATTTTTTTCACCAACAGGACACCGAACAACCAAAATGAAATTGACTCCACTACCATCGAGCCCGTATGCCACTTCCTTGATCTCCTCATGAGTTAGAAAATACTCACTACCAAAGGAAACAAAGACAGTGGACTCCACGGCTTTACTGTCTAGCCAAGAGATTATCTCCGTATCATCGTCATTAGTGGGTGCTTGTACAAGAGGACCTACGAGCACGATCTTTTTCTCCTTAATAACAGATGAAAGTAAGTCGATATACTTTCCTTCGATTTCTCTCGAGCTCTTGACTAAGACCAACCCACTGGACTGTTCTATTGACTCAATAAAACGGTCTTTGGTACCCTCGTAATCTCCTCCAGTTCTACATGTAACCATTTGCGTTAGTTTTGGCTCTTCACACCCGTGTTACCGTGTAGATAAATTTTGGAGAAGGGATACTCCAACTCCGGATTATAATAATAAAAAAGCTTCAACGATGACATGGCGGCACTAGATGTTAAAAAAGGGATGGAAGGGATGTTGAATTGGGAAGCGATAGTAGGAGCCCATGGTTGGAAAAAATCATATATAAGAATATCGGGTTTAAATTTTTGAAGAATGGACGAAAACTCTGGACGGGACATGTCCAAGGATGTTTTTAGGTTATGCATGAGATGGGGAGGGTTATTTTTTGTAGTGTGATATTCTGGTGGAAACTCGGGAGTGGCTTTAAGACGGAGTTCAACCAACTCTATCGAGTTAGTGTAACCTCCTTTTGATAAACTTTTTTCAAATTTGGCAAGGTTTGCCTTTGTAGAACAAACATAAACCATGAATTTTCTTTCTGTCAAAGCTTTGGCCAACTCCAAAAATGGAGAAAGATGACCATGAGCCAACCAAGGGAACATGAGAACTTTGAGTGACGAATCCATGTATACTATCTCTTTTGCCTTACTATATATTTGTGAATGAATGTGTATGCTTTAGAATAACTTGGCAGTGTTAGACCTAAGCATATATATAGAGGATTTAGAGATATTTAATTGAAAAGATCAGGCATAAATAAAAAAAGATCTTGCCATTTCTATATATTTTAGGATATTCATTCCATTATTTTTGTAAATTTTTTGAAAATTTTAAATTATTTGTGCCGGATCATATTTATATAACTACGTGTCACACACGCAACATGTAGGCTACGATTACTAATATATGGAGCATATATATATATATATATATATATCATTCTATTATAATAAGGCAACTCAAGTCAAATGAGGCCGACTAATTTAACCAATTTTTTTCAAAAATACTCCTACACCTTTATATTAATTGCAATAATACCATACTCACATAAAAATATAAAAAGTAAAAACTAATAAAATTATTTATTGCTTTTTAACAACCAAATATTCTTTTAAATGTTAAACCATGTTTTTTTTATTATCTCATATTTATATCATAATTATACATATTTTTTATATTTTTATTACATTACGCGCCGTATACGCAATGTGTGGGTACGATTACTAGTATATATATATATTTATTATATTATAATAAGTCAACACAAGTCAAATGAGTCTGTATTTTTTCAAAAATAAAGCCAAAATTAAACTAAAAAGACAAGTCTACTGTTGGAGTATGTAGTTATGACAGTTTAATAAGAAAATAAGGCAGTAATACAGTATGTAAGAAGGAAAACATGGTACCCGAAAACAAACAAAACCAAGCCTAAACTAATACACAAGTCTACAAGTATCTGGTTATGCGCAAGGAAAAGAATCTCATTATTTATAATCATCATCAAGATAAAGTTTACTACACACCACTTTTAGTTTCAACTCTCTATTAGTAGTACATTTCAGTTCTCATATATCTATATCTATATATACATATATGAGGGGACGTTAGTTCTGAAAACAAAAGGAAAATAAGAAAGAGATCAAAAAGGAGAGATAAAAAGAAAGTGTAAGGAATGAGTGAGAACATGGAGATACAAGAAGAAAATGCTAGTGCTAATGAGGTTGTATTAGCAGTACCAGAGCAAGACGAAGAGGAGGTACTTGTGCTTTTGCTAGTGAATAACATGCACGGGGAACATCAGTCGATGAGTGATGAACTCGAGCGCTTGATGATGGACGAGATCATTCCATGGATGAAAAAGTATACGGCCGCAACCTGGATCGAGCTCAAGCTGCTCTTGTCACTTGCTGGGCCCGCTGTGATTATGTATATCATCGGTTTCAGCATGTCTGTGTCTACACAGATCTTTGCTGGTCATCTTGGTAATCTGGAGCTCGCTGGTGCTGCGCTTGGTAACAACGGGATACAAGTCTTCGCTTTTGGACTCTTGGTATATTGTGTTTTACTTCCTACTTTTCTGTTCATTATTACCAAGTATTATACTAGTTTAGTACATACTACATAATAATCTAAAGAGAAAAACTGTCATAACCAGATACTTGTAGACTTGTGAACCAATACAATGTATGATGTGAACCAATACAATCAGAACAAATAGAATAGCAAATAATTACTTGCATTCTTTTCCTTGCGCATGATAAATAATAGAATGTATAATATGGCTAGTGTAAACAAACATGAACTGATTAACTTGAATCGTTGCACATAAATAAAACTTACCAGATAGAAAGTGCATCAAGTGCAACCTCTGGGTTCTCGAGTAACCCAGCTAACAGAACAAGAATCTGGAAATACCAGTTCTCTAGGCAGAGCATCGTTGCTGAAGCGATCGAGAGTTTAAAAAATTTGTGGCAATCCTCTAAAGGCCTCAAATGACAATCCAGCCCATGTAGTCTCGCACCTACCACTCCTAACAATGTAAAGAAACTGTGCTCCAGCGGTGATCCATCCGGATATGCTAAGAATCAAGGACGCGCCAAAGAGACCGAGTCCAAACCTGAAGAGAGCAACCCACGTCAAGATGATGTGTATGATCAAGACCGCCACAGATATAATCGAGCTCGGAACGACTATGCTCTGGGCCTGAAGGAATTTTGACATCGGCATATTCAGAGAATATGAGAAAAGCTGAGGAATCAGTCCATACACAAATAGGCTAGCAGCTGATGCGATCTCAGGCGACTCTCCCAGCAAAATAAGAATCGGCCTCGAGAAAATGTATAAAAGACTCAAAGCCCAGTGGCAGAGAGAAGCACAATAGAGCGCTGCATATAAATGCCAAGCATTTCGTACTTCTTAGCCCCATATGCCTGCCTGCATAGCGTCTCGACCGCACTCGCCATACCAAGCTGTTATTTTTTTCAAAAGAAAAGATTATCAATACCTAGTTTATGAATGAAAACAGATCATAATTATGTAAATATGGAATCACTTCTTCAAAAGGCATCTTAGTCATATTCTAGATGGAGCAAGTTCTGTTCATGCATGTCTTATTGATGAATAAGTTGTATCAGAAAACACTAAGAACATTTTTGCTATTGCATTCGTTACGTAATTTCTGCAAAATATGACATTTGCTTAGTCGATCTTCTTTCTTTAATAGTGGCCCATTTACTACAAGGTTAATTGTTTCTTTCTGTTTGAATGGGGTTTTGTGAAATAGAAATATGAAGAAGCGAGGAAATTGAGTTTTTTGCCAAAATGGTACAGTGGCTGGGGAAAAATCCCAGAATGGGCTACCTTTCTGTAATATTCCTAAAATGGTCTACTTTCGAAAAACGACCGATCGAAATGATAAAAACGACCGGTCGTTTTTATCATGAACTCTCTGGAACAATTTGGACCAAAAACGATCGGTCGTTTTTATAATTTCGATCGGTCGTTTTTCAGACCAAAAACGATCGGTCGTTCTGTACATTTCGATCGGTCGTTTCTCAGAAATACTTCCTATTTAAAAAAACTCATCTCATTTCCCAGACCACTGTAAAAATAAAAAAAACAGAGCTCTTAGATCATTTTAGGGCAAATCTCAGATCTCTTCCAAAACAGGTAAAAGCTCAATATTTTGTGTTGTTTGAGTATTATTTGAGTAAAATTGATAGTTTTACCGTGTGGTTATCGAAATGAAAAATCCTACAATTATGTGTTATTAGGGAGGTACGATAATGGAAACTATTAGCGAGAGGTTATCTTATGATATTTCTTATAAAAAAAATTTTAAGGTATCTAGAAACACGACATACGACAAAATTTTGGAAAAATTGTTTAAGGAACTTGATGTATCATCGACTTCAAATCGTTTGAGTTTAACATGTCGTTATCCATATCTGACTACACTTACTGAGTTTAAATATATGCGATTGGCTGTTGATGATAATGATTCGTTTGAAACCATGCTTGAGTTAATAGACGAAAATGGAAGAATGTTTATAGAGTTATATGTTGAAATTGAGCAAGTTTACTCTTCTGATCAAGATTACGGGTTGTATTATAATATTCTTTCCACTAATGAAATCGGTACATCAAGTAGAACACCCATTCGACAAGAGCCAATGCCAGAGGTATATTCTGATAACAACGAACCAGATTTGACACATTTGGATGCAGTGTGTCGATTGGCAGATAATATTGGTTGGTCGATAGAACTTGGGGATGAACCAGAGGATGAAGATCCGGACGTCAATATTAGCGAAAACGAGTCTGACGATGACGAAAAAAATGTACAAGAAGTTGACTACGAAGAATTATCATCTGAAATGGGCTTGTATATGGATGAGGATGAAAACGACCAATCAAGTGGGTCACAATTGCCGAATAATACTATTCCCGATGAAATTCCTATGCATCAACCAATGTCAAGTTTGTTTAATGAACCGTTCGACACTCAAGAAAATTATAGTAACCAGAGACGAAATTATATGATGTATCCTGGATTTTGGGATCCTCAAGTTAATGATCCTTTTATTGGTCTTTTATTTAGGGATAAAGAAATGTTGAAAAAGGGAATAAAACTTTGGTCAATCAAACGTAACATCCATTTTTGCACTAAAAGTTCGAAGGCAAAATTTTGGGAAATTCGTTGTAAACTGGCCGAAACTCAAAAATGCAAATGGAAACTACGAGCTTCACTAAGAAAGAAACATGGATTTTTTGAAGTGTCGGTGTACAACGGTCCTCATACATGCATTCATGCCGAGCTTACAACTGATCATCCACAGTTAGATTCCAATCTTGTTGCCCAAACCATTCGAAATGCCATCACAACTAATCCTATGATGAAGATTTCATTAGTTAAAGAGATTGTGAATGCCCTCTTTGAAATGTCAGTTTCATACAAAAATGCTTATTTAGGTAAACAAAAAGCAATCGCAGAGATATTTGGTAATTGGGAAGACTCGTATAAGGTTTTACCTAAATTTATGAAAGCGCTTCAAAAGTATAATCCCGGTACCGTAGCTTCGTATGAGACAACGCCAGTTTACGATATGGTAGGAAATCCAGTGGGTGAGGTATTGAACAGATTTTTCTTCACATTTAAGGCCGTTATTGATGCATTTCAGTATTGTATGCCAGTTATCGCTATTGATTCTACTCACTTATATGGGAAGTATAAAGGTAAGATTTTGTTGGCCATGGCATCGGATGCAGATAATCATGTTTTTCCCATTGGTTGTGCATTTGTTGCTGAAGAGAGTACAATTTCGTGGAGCTATTTTCTTTGTAACATTATGCGACATGTGATTAAAGAGCGCGTGAATATTTGTCTAATTTCGGATAGACATGCTGGTATTCTAAGTGCAGTGAGAGGAGTTTGGCGTGGTCAAGGTTTTGTTCATCGATATTGTTCAAATCATTTTTTGGATAATTTTAAGAAAGCTTTCAAAGGAGATCCTGACTTACACAAGTTATTGGAGAACGCCATTTGGGAATTACAAGAAAGAAAATTGAAAAGAATCATGGAAGCAATAAAAGTGATGAATCCTCAAGCATATCAATGGTTGATAAAAGAGTCTGCGGAAAAATGGTCATATTTTCATGATAAAGGGAGGCGACATGGTAACATGACCACAAACATGGCTGAAATTTTCAATAATGTTTTAAAAGCTGCTCGTAATTTACCAATCACTGCTGCTGTGCAGCTTATTTTCTATAAGTTGGTACACTATTTTTGCGAGCGGAAAAAGATAGTAATCGGGATGAGAAACAGCGGCACAAGATATGGTCCCAATATCCTCAAAATTTTAGAGAAACGTAGGTCGGACATTGGTCATACCAATGTTACTTTCGATTATGAAAGAGGGGTTTATTCCGTGTGTACAAGTTCAAGAAATTCCAGGGGAGGCAATACTCAAGTTGTCGACTTTTCACTTTGGCAATGCGATTGCGGTAAGTGGCAGAGTGATGGAATCCCTTGTTCACATGTGTTTTCCGTATGCGCTGCAAACCGTCTTGATTGGGAAGCTTACATAGTAAAATATTACAGTCTTGAATCATACGAAGGTACGTACTCGGCGCAATTTTGTCCTCTTCGGCATCAAGACTATTAGGATTCATGTGATAGATTATTTCTTCCGGATGTTACTCTTTTAAGAGAAAGGGGTCGTCCAAGATCTACTCGTATTCATAATGGTATGGATCAGTCGGAGAGACGAGCACTTATGAGATGTTCTAGTTGTCAAGGGCGAGGACATGATTGTCGTAAGTGTCCGTATCCAATACGTGCTCGACGCTTATGATTTTAGCTGTAGCTTTAAACGAGACAATATGTATCTTGTACTATTTTAATTTTCCGCTTGTAATTGTCTTTTTTAAGATGAAATATCTATATTTATTCTCAGTGTTTTTTCATACTGTTTTTTGAGAAGATAAACTGGTTTATTAAGTATGAGAGTAAATAAATAAGTGGAATTAACATAAAAAGTAGAATGAACAACATAAATAAATAAGTGCAATTAACATAAATATATATATTTGATTGATTTTATATATATTTTAGTATTTTTATATATTTTTCTTGCCAAATCAATGTCGAAAAGTGCAAACGACCGATCATAATTCCAAAAACGACCGATCGTTTTTTAAGTGTCCTCACTGGAAGATTTTTGTCCAAAAACGACCGATCTCTGTGAAAAACGACCGATCGTTTTTACACATACGACTGATCGTTCTGCAAAAACGATCGATTGTTTTTTAAGTGTGCTCACTGGAAGAATTTTGTCCAAAAACGACCGATCGATTCCGAAAACGACCGATCGTTTTTCTGTATTTCAGCATTTTAATTGTTTCAAACCCTAAATTTTTGTTTTATTCGACGAGAGTTAGGCATGTTTGATGCGTGACTTGTACATCTATATATATAATTGATTGATTTTATATATATTTTACTAATTTTATATATATTTTTTTGCCAAATCAGTGTCGAAAAGTGCAAAAATTCTTGTCCTGAAAATTGGTTACAGTCGACCGATCGTTATGTAAAAACGACCGATCGTTTTTACACAGACGACCGATCGTTCTGAAAAAACGACCGATCGTTTTTTTACTGTGCTCACTGGAAGAATTTTGTCCAAAAACGACCGATCGATTCCGAAAACGACCGATCGTTTTTCTGTATTTCAGCCTTTTAATTGTTTCAAACCCTAAATTTTTTCATTATCTCAAAACTATCTCTCTCTCTTATATATAAAAAATTCGCCCCTCTTCATCAAATCACCCAAAAATCCCAATTTTCTATAAATATATTACCCAATTCCTCTTATTATCCGTATAATCACCCTCGATTCATTCTGTTTTCTTAAAAAAACCCAATTCTTCAAAAATCCGTAATAAATTCCAATATGGTTCGTACCAAGAAAGCGACGCAACCCTCACTCGTTGATGAAAATGAGGACGACTACGTGCCTCCGACGCGTGTTCCTCGCGGTCGACGAACCGGCTCCTCCACCGCTCCACCATCGGGCCCCGGTGCCTCTTCCGGCTCTCTTCCTCCTCTCTATCCACCTGCAATGGGTAAAAGATCTATATTGACTAACTTTACCATAGATATGCCTTTATTCCTTGAACGTTTTCCCTTTCTCATGCAAGATTTAAACTTTCAAAAACTCAACGTAATTCTTACTCTAAAAGAGCCTTTCTTCATTGAAAATATATATAAATTTTACCATAACCTAGTTCTTGATAGGGGTCATGATGACGCACTCTGCTTGCGTTCATCGTTTAATGGCCAACCCTTCGTTTACGGTATAGACCGTTTACGAAATCTTCTACACCTCGATGCTGCGGGGGTGTACGAGCAAAGTGACGAACTTTGCGAAATGCTCAACATCGTTAATTTTACCGATTTCAAAAATGAGCTATTTCATCCCGCCCACAACAATCGCTCTAACAAAGCCCACGGCCTTCTATTTAGAAATAAATTAGCCTACCACATCCTCTCTCACATCGTCCTCCCTCATACTTCAAATTTCACGGATGTTACCAATGAGTACATCTTCCTTCTAGGGTGCATCCATCGTCGAGTCAAGCTTGACTTCGCGACTCTCATATTCTTTAAGATGGATTCGCTCAAAACGAAATCTAAGAATGGGCTACCTTACGGTGCCTTGATTTCGGCCATCTTAAAGGACCTAAACCTTGTTCCCGGTGCAACCCTTTTCAAGAATAAGGATAAACACATTTGGGACACCTCTTATCTTGCCCAAATGTCAATAAAATTCAACACTACCGCCAAGACCATTACTTGGTCCGGTAAACGGGTGTCCGGCCCCGACTACACTACTCTTTCCCCCGAAGAGGAAGAGTATGTCGGCCCTAAGGCCACACCGCAAGCCGCTCGTGAGGACGTGCCTATTTCCTCCGAGTCCCTTCCCCCGTCTCACATTCCTTCCTCTTCTCGTCCCACTCGAGGTCGAGGAAAAGCTCAAGTCGGATCTTCCAACCATCCTCCGCGCACCGAACAATTCTACGACGATCTATACATCGACCAATATCAAAATGCGCGACTCCACCAACGCATGTTTCGCTCCATGAACACAAGTCAAGAAGACTTGGACGAAATTGATAGGATAAGCGCCGAGCAACGGGCAAAGTTCTACGGGTATTTTCCCGATCTAGCCGGTCCCGACGATGAAGCCGACGAAGAGGACGACGCGACCTCCCACCGCGACTAGGCGGTTAATTTTTTTATGTTTTTAATGATGTTAAAGGGGGAGAAATAGCCTCTTTTATTTTGCGTTGTATTTCCTTTGTTTTTCATTTTCTTTTCAAACTACGTTGTTTTTTATGTAATAAGTAGCAAACGCTTTGCATTTATGTTATGAATCTTTTTTATGTTACTATTTATCATTACGTGTTAAATTGTATGACGTTGTGAGATTGCGTATTTATAATTCTAGAAATGCGATTTTGATGTTATTATAACTTGTGCGTATATATATCTATAGTTGATTGGGTTATTTGTGTTGTTTTTCATTTGTGGCGATTGACCGTTTTTAGGCAAAACTATGGCCAATTTTTCGCTTGCATTTGATCGTTCGTTTTCCTTAATCGTTTAGCTTTGTTTAACTTCGTTTTAAATCGGATGTTGTTACATTTACTTGTTTTAAATCGGATGTTTAGTAAAACGTCACCTACACATCTTGAACTAAACATATTAATTTACAACATCATTTTATGTGATAATACTTGTGATATAAATCTTCCGGAAAATCCGATGTACTAAACATATTAATTTACAACATCATTTTTTAAGGGATCATGTTCAAAAAGGAGATCATATTTTTATATATTTTTTGCCAAATCAGTGTCGAAAAGTGCCAAAAATTCTTTGTTCTGTAAATTGTTTACAGTCGATCGGTCGACTGTGAAAAACGACCGATCGTTTTTCCACAGACGACCGATCGTTCTGAAAAAACGACCGATCTAATAAATACAAATTTTTTCCAGAGAGTTCACAAGAAAAACGACCGATCGTTTTAGGTATGATTTCTTCCAGTGAGTTCACAATAAAAACGACCGATCGAAATGTACAGAACGACCGATCGTTTTTGGTCTGAAAAACGACCGATCGAAATTATAAAAACGACCGATCGTTTTTGGTCCAAATTGTTCCAGAGAGTTCATGATAAAAACGACCGGTCGTTTTTATCATTTCGATCGGTCGTTTTTCGAAAGTAGACCATTTTGGGAATATTACAGAAAGGTAGCCCATTCTGAGATTTTTCCCCAGCCACTGTACC
Source organism: Primula veris (assembly GCA_963682055.1). NCBI lineage: Eukaryota > Viridiplantae > Streptophyta > Magnoliopsida > Ericales > Primulaceae > Primula > Primula veris. The sequence continues at coordinate 7,375,042 of OY821742.1, read as the reverse complement.
ATTTTGGCAAAAAACTCGAGGAAATTAATCCTGTCATGTTAGTTAAATGATTGGGACAGGGGAAGATTGGATCCCCTTCTATTATTACGAAGTAAGACACCGATAACAAAAAAAAAAAAAAAAAAGAATGGTTAAAGCAAATATTTTAAAAAATGCTTGAAGTGAAACAAATGGATTATTACGAAGCATTGTTTTAAAAATCTCGCAACGTTGCGCGATATAGTGGTTTTTGAAAGAAAAAAGCAACGCTAAAACGCTATTTGGATGGAAAAATGCTAAATCCGCGGTATAGTAACGCTATTTACGCTATAGCGGGTGCAGTCCAAAAAAAAAATTATTTATTTTTTTATTTTTGGTCAAAATTTTAATGAAATTATTCGAGTTTAAAGAGAATCAAACCCTAAAACTCTTGCAAACAAAGTAAATACTCTGGCATCTCAAGTATAATCATTTTGTGATTATTAGTTACAATTTTTTTATATATATTTAGTTAATTTTTATTAGATATTTTGAATTTAATGCTATATTTATATGTTAGGCAAAACAAAATACACCGCAAAGCGCTACGTCGTAACGCTATTTGCGCTTTTAGCGTTTCTTTCAAAAAAACGTTACGGTAACGATAACGCTATTTAAAACACTGTTACGAAGTAACAAGCAGACAATGAAAAAAGAATGAATAAAGTAAAGCACAATAGCACATAACCCCAACCCTAGTGTGAACTTCACATAAGCTATCAAAAGTTAGCCGACCAAACAAACTTTGGTACAAATGTCAGCTGACATTTGTTGGCTCAGGGTGTTCAACTACATTGAGTTTTACAACGTAAACACCTCCCTGTGAACCACAAAATATCAAGAACACTCATTGATTTGATTGATACTAATTAAGCTTAGTCTATCTCAATTCCCAATCCCGTGGTTGTACTCGATCAAGGCAAAAGCTATCACTTGCTACCCAAAACCAACCAATTACTAAGGCGCTGGAGAATTAGGTAGTAAATTATATGTAAATAGTTTTCACAAAACACTTTGCTTATCTAGCTAGATAAAAAATTTGCGTATATAAAAGAATTCAAGAACCTAAATATTTTCAAATTATATTACAAAGAAATAAACAAAATGTAGGAAAATTTATTCTCACGGGGAACAGAAAACAAATTTTGGAACCCAATGGAGGATCTCACTTCCCTCTCTGGACAAAGTTTGAGTCTCGAAAGAGGAAAAGTCTTTGAAACTGAAAACTAAGTGAAATGTTACGGGTTAGAATGTTTTGGTACGCAAAATTATTGTGCTCTTTACTGGAAAAAAAATAGTATTTTTATCCTCAAAATGGAAAAAGAAATATGTTTCTTAGCCATTCTTGGCATTTGATTTTGTTCTCAACTTATTAATAGAATCGCCATGTTGTTTAAAAAACTCGAGTGGAACAGACAGCATCCCACCATGTCGTAACCTAAGTATCCCACCAGAGTTTATGGTACTAATTCCTCTAATGATTATACGCGTAACCCCAGACCATAAGTCCATGATTCTGTTTGGTGAGAAGTCGTGCTTAAACTGGACAATATCGTACTAAATTATTCCTAAAAATTAGTGAAGCCAATTTTGGAAAGTAGACAGATAAATAACCAAACAGACATGAGGTCCTGAACAATAGTACAGCATATTAAACATTTAACTAAAAAATGAAGTAAACAAAATCCAACAGGAAAACTATACCAAATATTTGTTTAGCTGAAATATACTATATCTTGTCAAACAGAATAATTTAAATATACAAGCCTAATTAGTTAAGTCTACAAGTATATACCTCACTTTTGTAGAAATATACGTCTACAAGTATATAGTTATGCCAAATTAATTTAAATAAGCTGGATATTTTGAAATTCAGAAGAAAAATGGTAAAAATATTAGATGGGTTAGTTTTAGAAATTCCAGAAAGTACTGGATATTTTGTTCTGCTATTTTAATTCGTAGACCTTAACATTTGTATCAAGAAACATAAGAGTACAAATTTTAACTTTCAGATCTTATTACTGGGAAATGCATCTCAGACTGTATGTGTAGGTGGGAAGCACTAGCCATTAGGGCTTGTTTGTTTCTAGTTTTTTATCTCAAAAATTAATGTATAAGGGATCAGTAATATATTTCTGTAAATAAAGCAGGACAAGAACAAAAAATAAAACCAATCCTAAACTAAACTAAAATATAAATAAATCCTAAACTAAAAAGGCAAGCCTGCTGTTGGAGTATGTAGTTGTGATAGTTTTATAAGAAAATGAAGTAGTAATACAGTATCAGTAAGGGAAATAATGCACTCAAACACAAACAAAGCGATCTTTAACTAAAAAAACAAGTCCATGATGTCGTTACGACAATTTTTTTTTGAAGATAATTTTGTAGTAGTGGGTATACTAAAACTAGTAATACTGTGATAAAAACAAACAGAGAAGTATGAAGTCAAACACATACCAAGAGTCCGTAATACAGGATAAATGAAGGAAAATAATGCACTCAAAACCTCTGTTTTAAAATTCGCGCTACATAGCGCTACGTAGCACGAAATAGCACTTTTTTGGTAAAAAAACGCAACGAAAAATCACGATTTTGGGTGGAATTGCGCTAAAATCGCGCTATAGGGGACCAAAAGCGCAAAAATCGCGAAATTCTGGACCAAAAGCGTAAATAGCGAGTTAAAAAAAACAGCGGATCTAAATAATAAATATATATTGTGCAATTTTCATAAAAGTGTCTGCAGTACAGATGGTTAAGACAGTACAGATGGTTAAGACAGTGCTGTAAATTCCAACAGACCCAGGTTTGAAACTCACCAACAACAATTTTTTTTTTTGATTTTTTTTTATTACTATCTAATATAGCTATACATTTTTTTTTTTTGTTATATATTCTAAAGTTTAGTGCATATTTAGGCAAAAAAAAATACACCGCAAAGCGCTATATAGCAACACTATTAGCGCTTTTAGCGTTTCTCTCGAAAAAACGCTACGGTGGCGATAACGCTATTTAAAACACTGCTCAAAACACAAACAAAGCCAATCTTAAACTAAACGACAAATCTACGATGTAATTGTTACCATTTTTTAAAAGATAACTTTGTAGTAGTATGTACTAAAACTAGTAGTAATACTTGATTATATAGTTAAAACCAGTACTAAATTTAGTGTATAAAGGATCAGTAATATTGATTACAAAGAAAAAAGGATCAGTAATATATATTTCTGTAAATGAAGCATGACAAGAACAAAAAATAAAGCCAAAATTAAACTAAAAAGACAAGCCTACTGTTGGAGTATGTAGTTATGACAGTTTAATAAGAAAATAAGGCAGTAATACAGTATGTAAGAAGGAAAACATGGTACCCGAAAACAAACAAAACCAAGCCTAAACTAATACACAAGTCTACAAGTATCTGGTTATGACAGTTTTTCTCTTTAGATTATTATGTAGTATGTACTAAACTAGTATAATACTTGGTAATAATGAACAGAAAAGTAGGAAGTAAAACACAATATACCAAGAGTCCAAAAGCGAAGACTTGTATCCCGTAATTACCAAGCGCAGCACCAGCGAGCTCCAGATTACCAAGATGACCAGCAAAGATCTGTGTAGACACAGACATGCTGAAACCGATGATATACAAAATCACAGCGGGCCCAGCAAGTGACAAGAGCAGCTTGAGCTCGATCCAGGTTGCGGCCCTATACTTTTTCATCCATGGAATGATCTCGTCCATCATCAAGCGCTCGAGTTCATCACTCATCGACTGATGTTCCCTGTGCATGTTATTCACTAGCAAAGGCACAAGTACCTCCTCTTCCTCTTGCTCTGGTACTGCTAATATACAACCTCATTAGCACTAGCATTTTCTTCTTGTATCTCCATGTTCTCACTCATTCCTTACGCTTTCTTTTTATCTCTCCTTTTTGATCTCTTTCTTATTTTCCTTTTGTTTTCAGAACTAACGTCCCCTCATATATGTATATATAGATATAGATATATGAGAACTGAAATGTACTACTAATAGAGAGTTGAAACTAAAAGTGGTGTGTAGTAAACTTTATCTTGATGATGATTATAAATAATGAGATACAAATAATAGACAAAAACTACTGAAATACATGCGAATTTGTGACATGAGATTTCCTCAGGCTTTAGAAAGTTGAACGGTGAGTATATACTCATTTTAGGAAATAAGTACACAAAGTGAGAAACAAATACTCAGAGAGACTGAGCGGGAGATATATATGCATGCTTTATTTATTTACTACTACTTATTATTATTTTCCCCTTCCCTCATGAGTACTATACTTCTACCATGTTTTCTTTCTAGTTCTCTTTCTTTTTAGGTATGATATTATAACTTCTCACAAGTTCCGAAACGATTCATAACTAGTCTCACTTGGTAGAAATACAAATTGCTAATTTTAAGTTGCAAATCGGTCTTATATCTTCGGTTTTTTTTTTTGAGAAATTATCCGTTCATTGGTCTTATACTCGTTTAATTGGAACTAAATAATACACAAATTTGGCTCTCTTTTTTTTAACTTAATCTTGATGCGTTAAATTGTTACAAAATTGGTCTTACTATAGGGGAAATGTAAAATGATAGGAAACGCAAATTGATAATTAATATGACCGTTAATGATTGATTCGACATACAATTCTGTTTCGATAATTTTTCAATTAGGTATCCTCTTCTCTTCCAATCGATATCAATGGAGTAAAATAGGGCGAAAAAAATAGAATTTGTCAATTTAGGGACGAAAATTATAGTAACTTTTTTTTCTTAAATACGGAACCAAATATTGACCCCCATAGTGTCACCATAATTAAGTTGTGGTTCTCAACTGCAATATTATATTGTACTTGTAAAACTGGTCTTTAAGTTGTGTTGCAAAAGTTTAAGGTCGTTTTCAGTGAGAATTTTTTTTTTTTTTTGGCTGCAACAAAAATTTCATTTACTATCGGTTTGTTTTTTGAAAACTCTTACTAAAATAAGTGTCGCTAAATTTTAACAACAGAATAACAACTAATTATGTTGCTAAACTATTACTGAAATTTAGTGATATTCACCTTACCAACAGTTTTCAAAATTTAATAAACTGTTGGTAAATGAACTTTTTCTTATACTCGATTTTGGGAAAACAAAAGGTACAAACAAACCGACGAGTAGAAAAGAAGAAGATACTTCTGTACCAAAAAGATATTCATAGGATTATTATTCTTTTGTTTTTTTGAAACAAAGGATTATTATTCTTTTATTTCAATTAAGACTAGTGATTAAAGAACCTCAAGTTTCAAATGAAAAGTATATTTTGTTTGGCCCTTGCTTTTCCTTTTGAGAAAATATTTGGTCCTAACTTATTACTTTTGAGCTAAAAAAAAACGCCAGTGTGAATAAAACGACACCCAATATTCAATGGCTAGCAAAAAAATTGTAAAATGATAACGACACCCCAATATTTAATGGCTGGCAAAAAAAATTGTAAAATGATAAGAATGGTTTTTTTCTATCAAAGTGTTTATGTTCTAATTCACCAATATCCAAAAAAATTAGTAAATAGTAAATACCGATGTAGATATCCTCTTCTCTTTTAATCACGCATCTAAAAGGGGTAACATAAACAAAACAGACCAACAAAACTCTTTTTGATAACTTAGGGACTAAAATCATCACTTTTTAAAGAGATAGCTAGGACGCAATTGTTTCAAATTTTAATTTAATTACAAACTATGTATATAAATCACTTAACAAAAGTAACCATCTCTATTAGACCAGAGCATCATTGATATCTTAAAACATATTTTCTTTTTTAATTTGAGAATTATGGTATAAAAAGTGGTATGTATCAGTAACCATATAAATTTATTAAATTTAAGATAACACAACATTCAGCTCATATATGATAAATATATATGATTTCCTATATTAATATAATAGTAATAAAATATCATAGGTTTCACATGTTTTTGATTGTAATATTTTTATGATTATTAAATGATAATAAACAAATAAAAAGAAATAATGTAGGATTATTATAAGTAAATTAATAGAAAAACTAAAATTTTGTGTAAATATAAACGATTTATTAAAAAATATAAAATATGTTAAATGGTACTTATTCTCTACCTTCTTTGTTCTTTCTGAAGTTATTAATTATTCTTTTTTAATCTATTTTCCGCAATTTCTTGTTATTTGCAGACACCAATTGATTAGACAGCAAATATATATTCAGAGAGTACGGAAAAAGATATTCAAACAGTAGCTTTATTCACTGGTGTGATAACTTGGAGTAACTTCCCATTTTTGGAAAACGAGTAAAAACACTCGCAAGTTTCTACAGTTTTACCGTGTATTTTTTTGGTTCTATTTTTTTCTCTCAAGTCAATAATGACCAGCAAGTTTTCAACAGTTTCACATTATGGACTAATTATCCAAGTTTTCGAGAGTTATTTGAGATTCTAGTTTCCAGATTGGTGGCGGACATATTAACAAAATTGGATTCTAATAAGCATACAAATACTTATCTTAACTTGATGGAGTTACCGAGGGAGGTTAATTTATGGTGCTCACGTCCTTGATTTGACTGGCCTATCAAGCTTTAAGATGGTAAAATAAGTGAATAATAAAAAAAAAAGAACGTTTCTTAAGTAAAGACTTGCAGCTCACGATTTAGATCCTTGTTTCTTTTTACTTTGAAACCTGATTGTTTCTTTTTACTTTGAAACCTGAGTGCTGATTTATTATTTATCTCATGTTTTTCTTGTTTTTGTCTTTTCATCATTTAAATATTGTATTGTATATAAAATTAGTTACTATATTATGTTACTATATTGTATTGTTTTCGTCAAGTTCTGGAATGTACTGGAGTATTGGGCTGGTAGGGGTATGCTATAGATCTTTGGTGTAGTAATGACAAAAGCTTATCATGAAGACTTTAAGCGTCGACAAGACCTTATTCTTCTTCAAAGCATTGCTAACTACATGCTTCTTTCCTGTGGTGTTATTTATCTTGTTTTGGGACTTCTATGCATTGGCCATTTCAAACGTGCTCGTCAGAAAAAATAAGTTTCAAGGGATCACTATTCAGGATCTGCAGGAGTTGGAGCGTCGTAAGAAGGAACTCCAAGCTTTGCTGTTGATGGAAGAGAGAGTTTGAGACACATAAGAACTTCAAATTCACATTTCTGTTTCCATGATTGCTCTAAGTCTTATGTTGATTCGAGGTCGAGCTCTGTAATCTAACTGTCTTGAACAGAATGTGGAGAATGTATTGTTCATCACAGCTTCGGGAGTCCAAAGAGAAAACTGACAAGGTCATCCATTCATCAAAGATAAATTAGTTGCCGGATTTCAACCTCATAGCAGTTCCATTCAGTGCTGTGAAAGCCATGGCAAACAGTCCATTATGAGACCTTCTCCAAAAGCGTATGCTGGAGAAAAAAGCTGATGCCCTCAAAAATTCTAATAAGTTTAAACTTCTTTCTCAAAAAGCAAGAGAACTCAGTTTGTGATATGGAGAAAACCGCCCCCGTTGGCTCGGCCCAGTACCATACGATTATCCATCATATCTAATCGGAGAGCTACCTGGATATTATGGTTTTGATGTTACTGGTCTCGGTAGTGATCCAGTGACTTTGAGCAAATTATTCAACTTTGAAATATTGCATGCACGTTGGGCTATGCTCGCAGCATTAGGTGCATTGATACCTGAGGTGTTTGATTTGGTTGGAGCTTTTCACTTTGTTGAGCCCGTTTGGTGGCGTGTCGGCTACTCTAAGCTCAAGGGTGATACGCTGGACTATCTTGGTATCCCTGGGTTCCACTTTGCTGGAAGTCAAGGAGTGATTGTCATAGCTATCTGCCAAACACTTAATGGTTGAACCAGAATATGCAAGATATTGTGGGATCGAGGCCCTTGAACCATTAGGGATTTACTTGTCGGGATATATTAATTACTCTGGAGGTGCACTATTTGATCCGTTGAATCTATCCAAAGACCATGTAGCTTTTCAGAATCTAAAGGGGAAAGAGATTAAAAACGGACGATTAGCAATGATTGCGTGGTTCGGGTTCTATGCTCAAGCTGCTCTAACTGATAAAGGCCATGTGCAAAACCTTGTCGACTTCGTCTCAGATCCTGTCCATAATAACCTATTTTCGATTGTTAAACTAAAAAAAAAAAAACACGGTTGAAAATTTAACATTAAACAAAAAAAAAAAATAGTTTCAGATTGGTCTTACTCTCACTTAGTCATTTATGGAAAGGGGACAAAAAAACTAACCTTAGTAACAAACACTTTGTTATTATACTCGGCGGCGGAATCATGATACAATAAATTGTATTATAAAATTAACTTTTAAAAAATTTTATTATGACAATTTTGATACAGGTTATTGGCAGGTCAAAATTACACGTAATTCGTAATGGACAATTAATTGGGAACAGATGGAATAGTAAAAACATTTGATATTAACCTATAGTGGATGGTCACTTCCAAGTTTTTAATTTGAGGGAGGGTTAGATGGTTATCTTTCTATATAACTTTTTTTTTATATTTTTATTATTTATATGAAGAATTATAATTTAATAAATTAAAAACTAATTTTACCATACAATAATTAAGACATATAGAACCTAAACTTTTAAAAAAATGATTCCTGCACTTAAAACTTGCACAAAAAAGTTATACATCATGTCATGTTTTTATTGGTTTATACAAGGACTTTTGGACAATTTTATAACATTTGACGAATCGAAATGTAAATTGTTAAAAAAAAAAACATGGTTCGGTGTAAATTGAAGTGCAACATATTTTTTTAGATTTTTTATTTTGAAAATATGTAGGCGTTTGAACGGTCAGATTATTTAGTTTTTTATAATCAGATTTTTAGGCTGAAAAAGCTAAAAAAAACCCAAATTTTTAAAATATAGATTTTCAATGTATTTTTAAAATCTGATATTGAATTCAAAAAATCTTTACAAATAGAGCCTTAAATAGTCACTACAAAATAATGTTTGATTTATTGAGAGTCAAAAGTTGTCACAAGCATGTAGCTAATTTAAAAAACTGTCACAAATCTGTCGTAAATTGACTAAACTGTCACAAATCTGTCGTAAATTGACTAAACTGTCACAAAAACCGTCGATAATAAGCTCGTAACAAAAAATACCATCACTAATCCCGTCGTTATTTGAGTATTTTTTTTGTAGCGAGTACTCTCTCCGTCACTAAATAATTGTCGACTACGAAAATACGTGTAACCATCAAATTTATAACGTATCTAAATTATCGGGATAAAAACTCTAAAATATTCACCATATAGTTATAACTATGAACCATGTTATTGAATTTTAAATAATTTTTTCCGACACTTTGTATAAAAAATAAATAAAAATTGGATGATCAAAGTTATTTAGCATGGGGAGTACATTATTAATAAAATAATGATATTATTAATAGAGTATTGATATAGAGAGTATTTTTAAAGAGTTTGAATTTTTCGACCGTAAAAAATCTGTTTTCACGTCAAAACCGTAAATCCGAATTACGATTTGTAATTCGGATTTACGATTTACCTTTTTATTTTTATGTAAAAAAAAAAGGTAAACCGTAAATCCGAATTACGGTTTATAATTAAGATTTACGATTTTGATGTAAAAACATATATTTTACAGTCGAAAAATACATAATTGTTGTAATACAACTATTAGCTATGTATTAGGGAGACAGAAGTAGAGAGAGGGGAGAACAGTATCGTCTTTATTATGAAGAATATCTGAATGAATGTGTATAAAGTACAATACCCCTAGCCCTCTTTATATAGACAGAGGGGTAGAGTTACAAGCCCAATTGGGCCCATAAAGTAAAAGCCCAAGAGTCCAATAATCTTACAACACTCCCCCTTTGGACGTCTTGAATTCTTCGTCTTCATGCAGTAGATCTGAGTCGAGTTCATTCGCAGTGCTAAACACATAAAAACCTTAGGGCCGGAAAACCCAGTGTGGGACAAAACCGGTACCTAGGAGAAACTGTGTAGCCGAATGATATAGGCCGAAATATCATATAAGTAACTAACCACAAAACAGTGTGCCTCATCAAAACCTTGACAGAGCAAACCCAATGGGAAAATCTCTGATCGAAGGAAAAAGAGTGAAACAGTGGTAGTAGTATGGGATCAACCACAAAACAGGTGCCTCATCAAAACCTTGCTAGAGTAAACCCAGTGGGAAAAAACCTCTAGTCGAAGGACAAAAAAGTACACAGTGGTAAAAAGTATACAACAGGATACTCCCCCTAATTTCGGCAATCTTAAGTAAGATATGATGGGAACGTGTCTCGCTAAAAACCTTGCCAAGGAAAACCCAGTGGGAAAAAACCTTGGTCTAAGGACAAAAAGAGTACACGAGCATGCGACTGGATGCTCCCCCTCACTTGCACACGACAAGGTGCGAAGATTTCGACTAATTAGTAATTAGTGCAATAAGCATTCACCTGGATGCTCCCCCTCACTTGCACACGACTGGGTGCAAAGATTTCATATTTCAAGAAAGAGTACGAGCATTCGACTGGATGCCTCATTTACTTACATACGACTGGATGCAAGAAAATCTAACATGGAATAGAACGAGCATTCAACTGGATGCTCTTAAACTTCATTTGTGAAGATTAATTTCGGCGAGAAATGCTAAATAGCATAATGTAGTCATGTCTCTCTTGATCAATAACAACAAGTTGTCTTCTATGACAAGTGTTTTATCGGGATCGTGAGACAGAACATATGTAATTCAAATATGACTAATACTAGCTCGAAGCCATATACACTCTCTAGTCGTCTCATAGAGCACGAATAGATCAGAGTGATTCACTTGGAGTCATTCCAAGACCTCCAAGATGTCGCCTTATTCCTAATGGTAAAGACATACCATGTTAGGAATATCCCTTATGCGGGTCTGATAAGTAACCGGCATCGGTATAACCGAAAAAGGGTTGTGTTAATTCGAGTACCGAAGGGAGTAGGTACACTCGATGACGCAAATGGGATAAACTAGCCCACTTCCAAAATTACCATAAGGTAAGGGAATGTGTCTTTAGTGCCATTTCGATGGCAGCGTGTTAGCGCGATGTTGTGTCGAGCTATACCATTCACAACAGACGAGATGTTCATCCTAGCACATTAGACCAAGTACAATGATGCGCTTATTGTACTTAGATATGAACATTATGGTTCAATATCTCTTCATCGTCTCATCAGGGACGGACTGGGTCTATATCAATGTCTAGTGATCGAACGATCATGGGAGAATCTGACGACTTAGCGTCATGATGACTAAAACGTCATAACACCTTCTGGGTGTAGTCTGAATCATGGACTTAGATTCAATATTTACGGGACTCAATCATCAGGTTGAGTCACTACCGTGTCTTCCCAAAATCCTTCATCTCGAAGGCAAATCCAAAAATGGATCGCGTAATAAAACACGCAAGGGCATAATACTTGTTCAAGTATCCCAAGCTAATCAAGTACTCACTTAGGCGGTATACCACATCCGCTCGGATTATATTAATCCATATAGTGAACGTCTCAGTCAATTGAGATCGTGTTCCGTGGTCAGAAACTACTTGATTTAAGCACATGAAGTCACACAGGGACCTTCATCTATATCTCTTTGTCTAAATCCCCATAGAGATAAAACCGTGACCACATTCATGGCTGCATACTCAGTTTTTCGGAAACTACTAAACTGGTAAAATAGGGGACTGTTATAATGTCTATTACGAGTAAATCAACCATCTCGTAATCAATTCCAAGGTGTGAGAGAAGCCTTGCGCTACTAGGCGAGCATTCTACAATCTCATTATTCTCATCACTTTTCCTTACGAATAACCAAATAAACGAACTCGTTTAACATTGGTGGTGTTGGAACTACAGGTCCGAACACACTTTCGCTAAGGAGTCTACTTGGATTGCAAGTTTCCATTAGTACAGTCTATTCTACGTTGACTTCAGGCAACGGTACATGGTTCTCTGTCATAATTTGTTCATATTATCAGTCGTCACCGAATATATGAACAAGTAATCAATGACAGTCTCGTTTCGCTTCAATATCGTCTAAGATATCATGATCGACAGATATTTCGAGATTCTTAGGATGAGGAGGAAATCACACATCTCCTTGATCCTTTATAATCTCGTGCAACAAACGAGTTTCAGTTCACCACCTCTGGGGCTGAACGAATTAAGAACCGGTCAACTTCCTCATATCTTGGGAAGGACGACAGACTGATGGCCGACGACAGCGTCCTTTGCTTGGCGGGTTCGGCCAAAGCAACGTGTTACGACAGGAACACGGCGTCCGACAGGGACGTCTATCCTTGCAAGCATTTTGCAGCAGGTATAAATGATCTCGTGACATCTCATGAAGTCATTAAATGCGTCTGGCATTTAGTTAGACTTGAGGGAGTCTATGCACTTACTTATCACTAAGTGCAGTTTTGGGATCAAGCTAAGACTGAGTGGGTTATGCCACGTTACTTCACGTCGTTCCTTATCAACGGTAACGTGCAAATCTCCCCCTAACGACGGGGAGAACAGTCTTAGCGATGTCACTTTCGCATATCATGCGGTAAAGAGATCGCTTGCCAAGGTTACTCTATCAAATGATAGGCAGGAGATTCATAATCGACTTATGTCCCCTTCAGAGGTCCATATTTTGAACGCTATAGCGGCTCAATCAAAATATTAATTAAGCACTCCAAACACGCGTTAATATGAGACTTCTGGCTCATAACCAGTAACCAGCTGGTACGCATATGGTGTTTGAGTGTCTATGGGCCTCATAACGGACCAATGCAGCAAAATAGCATAACCCCACACGGAAATATAAATCTTGGTGCGCAAGACCAAGAAATGCGTGCAATCATTTGCAGTCGCATCATCAAACTTTCCGTGAGTCCATTTGGGTCTGAACATAATCGACAGGATGTTCAATTTCAATTTCCAAACTCAAGTAATTCAAATCGAAATTTCGATTATTACTCTTCGGAATTATCAAGTCGGCTAGACTTTTCAGGATAATCCGGATCATGGGCCATCAACTTAATGATAGGGCTAAAAGTTTGGAAAATACTGCATTTCTGTGGACAACAATAATCATGTGACCTATTGTCGATGCATCAACCATAACCATTTATATTTATGGTCCGTCTTATGGTTGGATAAGTCCACAATAACTCCTTCAATTCTTTACAAGAATTCTACGAGTTCATTTCGTGATCTTTACACATACTGGTCTTTCAAAGTGAGCATTAATGGCATGAATTTCGGATTAATCGCGAAATATATTCTCAGATAAAATCCAAATACGATGCGATTATAAATCAAGCATCGTCTTTTGACCCGGGAATATCTCATCCAGTCAATGCCACAATATCAAAATGCTCTTATCAATCGACGACAGGCGAATGATAGTACAGACAATCATGTCTTAGCATCTAAATCATTTATCATTTCGACGACAGGCGAAATGATAAGGTAACTTTAAATACTTTAAAAATGTGGTAGCAACCACTTGAAAGACATTTCAACTCCTCTAAAATACGTTTTTGATCGTATTGAATGGAGGCTATGTAAAGAAATTTAATTATTTCATGAGCTATTACCAGGTAACACTGGTTTTCTCGAATATTTTATAACTCAACAAGGTACGGCAGGACCTACATGAGTATAAGACCTCATACTTGACAAATCAATTTGGTTTTACCAAAGATTTCGATTTTGGAACGACAGGTCCAGAATCGTTGTCACTGAGTACTCTTTTAGGCAAATAGTTGGTGAAATTATGTGGTACACTGTTACCCACTATTTCTAAAAAACCAACTACACCACAAGTATTGCCTAAAATTTCATAATTTAAAGTTTGGTCACATTTGTCAAAGGAATTTGCTCAAAACACTTTAAATTATTTCGAGAAATTTCGTAAACAGGCAAACCATAATTCAAAAGTATGGTCCAAATGGAAAAATAATAATACAAATGGAAAAACATAATCTAGATGAGCGAAAAAATGGCTCAATGATTTATCAAAATCAATAAAGAAAGGTAACAAACTTATTTGAGCCAAAAAATCGGGGGTCTCAAGAGTTTCCTTTCAGTTAGCTTTAACCACATTAGCATCGGTTTTTCCACCTTTATAATAGTTGTGAACTATTTAAGGAGTAACCATGTATGACCTTTGTCTTTATAGCATAGAGTTGGCTCCTTGAGCATTATCTCTTGCTTTGTGACAATGGCTCATATTGTTCCTTTCAATTACTGTCTTGGAGCCACATATTTTCGATTTTGACGATTGTCTAAAATCTCGATTGGCTAGGCGATTCATCGGGATCGCAACAGTTCGAGACAAATAACACTTGTCTCGGTTCTCGATTCGTGGAAAAAATGTACACGAAGAGCATTAATATCAGGCAAACAATTCGCCATTGACCCAATAGGATTAAAACTACTCACGGGGGTAATTTTCTTATCCAATAACAGATGGTTGATAAAGGAACATGGTGAATATAAATTCACGATACTGCTTATGGAATACAATTTCCAAGCTAGTATTTTTGGTGAAGGATTGCTCCCATATGTCAATTTCAGACATTTGTTCACCATAGACGTCATCACGTCTCAAATGTGGCGGCGGAATAAAATCAACGCCTTAACATTCATCTCGAGGGTAACAACAAACTCGTGTTTTACTCATTAAAGATGGCATCCAAAAAAAAATTTGGGCATCACATTTTCACACATCAGGGTGACTAACATGTGGTGACGGAATAACATCAACGTCTAAACAGTCATTTCGCAAGTATGTTTTGCGATTTTTCTCATCATAGATGGCATCCAACATGTGTTGGGAGTTCTGGATTATTTATCATATAAAACGACTGGTTTATATGTTTATGGTTTGCATAAGCACAAACTTTGTTTCGAAACGGCAGGTTCGAAAATAGTTTTGCTTTTAATGTGAATTGGTTCTCATTGATCGAACGACGGGTCGATACTGAGACACCAATTCGGCGAAGCATACATCACTATATAAACACACTCGGGGAAATTATTATTTAGTCAACCCCTTTCGGTAGCTCTACTTGAAAAACGACCAGGAAAGACGGTGAGGGTGGAGGGCACGAATACCACTTAAAACCCGACCTCATTAGGATATCGACTTCCGCCTATATCTTTCCTAGACATCGTATCCAAATAGGTGAGCCTAGTTGGGGAAGGTTCATAATTTTTCCAACTTAAATGTGAATATATATGATTTCGCAAATTTACATATCTTATACATAACAAGAGTAATAAAATTGCATGAAAGTGGTTATAGCATGCAAGGTTATTAACTAGGCAATTTACCAGTTATCATGAATGTATTTATGTAGATATGGACCGATTTTATACATATGCAAACACATATACTGTTTTAAATGTAAAGGTACACTATGTGAATCACCACTGTAATTTAATTAAACTAAATTCAGTTTTATACATAAGCAGTACATAAGTATCAGTAAGTTGCAATCTGGTCCTTATCGTTCAAAAAAAACAGATTTGTTTCCACATGTTTTAATCGACATGTAATTTCTAAGCAACACATCATATTATCACATTCTATAATAATGTAAATACTCAACTAGATATGCATGGGCTAATAAGACAATATTGTTATTAACAATCCATATTCGATGCAGATAACATGGGATACTACGGTAAAAATACTATTCCTCTATTCCTTTTTACTAGGTATACAAGGTTACTAGCCATATTAACTACGTGTGGTCTTACACAGTTAACATGCGATTATGTTTATAGAATAGACCTAGCAAATACTCTAACATGAGCAATATTATACCACACAAACATTGTTACATATACCAGATAAAGAATCAATAATTTCACAGATTTTCACCAACCCAAACACACCAACCTAATATGGATATTTATCATACAGCATGAATCAATTAGATTTACCTGTGATGATGTGGTGTCAGCTACAGAGTCAAACGTAAAAGTTTGTCCTTGTATTGACAAAGAATCACTTGACATCTTCTGAGCAATAATATCTCCCCCTTGCTCGTCATTACTAGGTGGACGCATCCGAACTACGACCGTACGCCTCGTATTTTGGAAAGACCGGTGAGAAAAAAACTTCAAAATTTAGCCGTATGTTTATAACCCTATCTTTGAGTTTAAACCCTATTCTTTGATCAATTAACACAATCTCCTATCTTTTACTCCAATATCCACGAAACAAAGTGCTGATAACGTGTTGTAATACAACTATTAGCTATGTATTAGGGAGACAGAAGTAGAGAGAGGGGAGAACAGTATCGTCTTTATTATGAAGAATATCTGAATGAATGTGTATAAAGTACAAGACCCCTAGCCCTCTTTATATAGACAGAGGGGTAGAGTTACAAGCCCAATTGGGCCCATAAAGTAAAAGCCCAAGAGTCCAATAATCTTACAACAATAATCATTTTTAAAAGAAGCTGAATTTCGCAAAATGTCTGTTTTTCCGTCAAAACCGTAAATTCCGATTACAAAGTGTTTGGTTTTTTTTTTGTTTTTTTTTAAAAAAAATAAAAAGGTAAAGAATTGTTGGGAGTAAAAAATCCAGCCTTGTTTGAAACAAAAGAAAAACATTGGGAGAGATTGTAAATAAGTAGAGAGAGAGAGAGAGAGAGAGAGAGAGAGAGGCGGGGGAGGAGAGATGAGTAGTGAGGAGAGTAAACCAACAACAGGAGTCGGAGTCGGAGTCGGAGTTGGAGTCGGAGCAAGGCCAGTAGGGAGGAGAGAGAGTCCATGGGGAAGGCCAGAAGGAGACTTACGTCAGCCTACTCCTCACCGATGCAACGATCGTGCCGAAGACATCATCCAAGTACTCTTTCTTTTACACCCTTCTTTTTATTACTTAACTCCCTCCCTAAATTGTTTGCCTTATACTAAACTAACGTGAATCTAAGTTGTCGAAATCGTAATTTACGTGCAATTTTGACCTGCCGACGTGGTGGACTAGATAGACCAATTATAGATTAAATAAAAATATGATTTCAATAACAAAACAAAAATTGTTGGTACACTTAAACCGCCACATCAGTGGTTAAGTTTTTTTGGGTGACTATATCATTTCTCTTTATTTTTTATACTTTTTTTTTATATAGAATTTTAAGAGAAATTGGTTCAAATCCTTAAATTTTACAGTTATATTGGGACGGATGAGTATTATTTACCATTCTTTTAGAATTAATATTATTATTATTATTGTTTCATTATCTCCGTGTGCACAGTTACCACATAGATAGATTGCTACTCTTGAGTTTTGTTTTGTCATTTCTGCTCAATAATCTCAACTATTAATCTCGATTCTTCTTCTTCTTAGTAGTATTCGCCTTTTTTTTATTATCATTTCATTTCTAGAGAGAGAAAGTGTGTGTTTTAGGTTGGATACATGCAATTTTTGTAAATAGAGTGAACATTGAAAAGTGTAAGTCGGAAAAAGTGGGGTATTGGCCGTTCCTGCTTAAATATAATCAAAAGTCATAATTTAGGTCCGATGTAATTATTGCAATGTGCCGCGTGCTCAATATGGATTTTAGGCGGAAATTGTTAGACATCTCCATCTCGCATATACCGCCTGTGATTAGCCTAATTTCCGCCTAATCTCTCAACTGTTAAAACAATTTCTTGCACGCAAACATCATTTTTCAATTGTTGTTAACTAACACGAGATGATCTGACATATCAATTTAATCTCATTCTTCTAGTATATCCAACTAATATACGAAACTGACCGGGAGAGTCGTGGGGAAGGCCTGAGGGAGATCTCCGCTAGCCTACTCCTCATCGCAGAAGACATCATCCAAGTTTTCCGCTTTCTTACTTATTTATTATTTACTTCATTATCTTTTCTTTCTCTGTTACCAGTTACCACATAAATTGCTACTCTTGGATTTTGTTTTGTCATTTGTGCTCAATAATCCCAAATATTAATATATTTTATTCTTCTTCTTATTATTATTATTATTATTATTTTATTATCCTTATGTACAAGTACCACATTGATTGATTGGTACTCTAGGGTTTTGTTTTCTGCTCACTCATATCAAGCATTAGTTTTTTTCCTTCTTATTTATATTCTATTTTTTAATTTCATTATTGTTATCAGGCTACTGTTAATGCACAGTTATCAAATGAACTGTAGAGATTAGTAATTTGTGGGGTACTTTTGTTCTGTTATTCCAAGCTTCTTTATCCATCTATATCATTAATCTTTTCTTATGACTATTATTCCAAATTTTATGCTACTGTTTTTTATGGGGCAGTTGTTGTTTTCTACTATACTTTGAATTTGTCGAAGATTTATGTGTAATACAATATTTTTATATTGTAATTTGTCGGTAAAAAAAACTAGAAATACAGTGTTGTAGGGGGAGAAAGTAGGAGTGGACTAAAAGGGGTTGCCACACCATAGTGAGAGCAAAAAAACTGTTTTTATCATTCGTTTTTAACAAAAAGTTACTGGTCGTCCGCTACAAAACTATGATTTGCAAAAAAATAAATTGAATAAGCATATGCCCAAACGGAAATTTTCAGAAATTTAAACTATCTGTCTGATTAAATAATAAATATTGATTTCTATTACAGAAATTTAGCTACGAGAATGTTTGCAAGTCAAAGTTGAACATGGTTTCGTAGTGGACACTTGGCGACGGAGTAAGGACACTATCTTGCGAACTTATTTAAGTTTTACTCCTAACAGTTAAAAAAACATGCTTTTATTTATAAGTTGGGTAAGAAGTAAAGTGTCTACTGTAAGGAGCAAAACTTAGATAAGTTGGGTTAAACTGAGTTTTGCTCATCTCCAATTTCAGTGCAATTGAACTGACGCCACTACGTATTTGAAGGATAAATGTTCGTAATTTAGCACTGTTAAAAGTGGACAATCTTAGTGCCGTACTCTTGAAAATGGACTTTTGCTAATTGGTTAATATCAATGCATCAAAATTAAACCGACGACTCTCTACATAGTTTGAAGGATGAATGTTCATAGTGTAGCATAGTTAACGTGTTTTGTTGCTTGGTGGGGACGTGGGGTAGTGATTTTCTTACTTTTTGTCTTAGTATAATTCATAGTAATCTAATTTGATTGTATCTTATACTAAGAAAATTCTATTTGGGAGACATTTTCAGTTAGGTACATAATGAGAAACTTATCCATTGACATGAAAGAAAGATCGATTGACATGTGTTTTTGTCCAATGTACCTATACATTGTTTCCCCTTATTTCTGCAATAGGAGTCAAATCTGTTTGTGCTGGGTGATAAAGTTTTATGAGTTTTCGAAGTGTCAAACATTGCTCAGACTACAAAATGGGCAAATATATAAGATTGCATTACTGTTGTAACTTACAAATCTTCTTTATCAGTACAAAAGGTAGTGCTACTAAAGTGCATCAGCTACATCGAGACTCATTTTTTGTGATTATTAATTTGTGTGGAGCCTGCTAATGTAGGTAAAGAAAATGTATAACACTGCATATCATGTTACACAATGTATTAGGGTGTTGTATCTACCTTTCATGTACCTTAGTCCTTACTACTTTGTTATGTCATAAGACGATCTCTTGTAAACAATTCAATTATTTTTTTAAATGGCAAACAGTAGCCTGAGATTGATTATTTCCCCTTTGTTTGGATGTGCTAATTAACAATGGATACATATGTTTATTCTGTTTTTCAAATTATTTAAGAACTTGATTATTTAAATGTAGCATTTTCCCAATCGATGAAACTTGAAAGAGACTGTGAAAAGAATATTTTAGCAATGACAGAAGAGAGAGTTACTTAAAAATTATTAGTACAACAAATTTAGATATGAAACCAAAGATGAAGATCCGATGCCTTCTTATAATCCTGTTTTCTGGTTGAGTAATTTATAAAGTGGTATCCTTAATAATTCTGAATGTTTTGCTTCCCTATAGTAGTAAGTTAATGTGGTTTTTAAGAGCTTTGACTTTCAAAATAGTGATTTATAGGGGAAGTTGTTTATATTTCAAAATTATCGACACCACGGCTATGTCGTAAATTCCAGAATTGAAAGACCATGTGTATTGGCTATTGATGTTCTCCGGTGGGTTAACCAACACATAACTGCCATACACTTCGATTATCCTGATAAAAACCTTCCTTCAGGTTAATTTACTCTTTTTTTTAACAAGGTCTCTTTGTTAAAATTATAAACTTCAGGCACTGATATATACCCATTTGGCTCTCCCCCTTTGTATCCCCTTAACAGCTGCACAAGCCAGTTTCCTACTGTGTTTACCAACATGCTATACTACTATACATACTCTAGTTTTATTTTCATTTAACTTATTTTTCTTGTTTTTACATTTTCTAGTTTTCCTTCACTTAAGTAAAAACAACAAAGGATGCATGTAAAAAAAAGTATATTAAGATAGATAAACACATGCTTGTTGCTCCATTTGTGTATCTTCTCACGTGCATAGTGGGGGCAGTAGATGCATGATTTAGGTGTGCCTTCTGAGGTGGTAAGATCAAAAGATGTTTATCTGTGAAACCAACTGCCGACTCGATTTAATTTGTTTAGGAGATGAATGTGTTTGAAGAAGTACAAACAAATTTTATAAAGCTGATTTCAGCTGTGGTCACTGTTTGGGTCAATTTCTGCATCTATGATATATGTCCGTATGATATTGTGATTCCCAACTAAATTTGCAATTTCTGTAGGCGTGCTTCGAAGGGAACCCGTTCAAAACTGTTCCTGGCCCTTTCAAGCTCTTCTGGCGATGCATGCGCTCCAACCCTGGGTATGTCTTCCAATTTCTGGTATAAATTTTTTAGAGCATGCCTATCTATGTCTTGATGACTTGATTGTCTTCCATATGAAGGATTATATATTATAATATTATATTATTTAAGAGTAAAATCTGGCCCAACTCATCAAGGGAATCTTTTGTCCATTTTCCCTTTCCTTGCTCTTTAGACTTGTAAGCTTGTTTGGTACATTGCTTAGTTTCTTAGTCTTCGAAATCTGGTTCTAAAGGAACCCCAACAATTGAACAACCTTCTGAGGTTAGATTTACTCAGAAAAGTGAGCAAACAGGGGATATGTTCTCTTAGTTTAATGTGTGTTTTACCCTTCACTAACTTGCCTAAAGTATCACTTTCTTGCAAATGGATTCCAAAGCTTTTTATGTCCTTGCAAGTCTGTTGATATGAAAGTTATCAGCTCAGTCTCAAGGACATGCATTTACACAGTTGTATAACTTGAGTCTCAAGTACATATGGATCTACACATTTGTATGGTTTTGTCGATGAACTATAACTTGTGACGGTGAGAATAGAAAGACTGGTTTGATCATATGATTTCACATTGATGAGTAAATCGGTGGCAATCTTGCCCTTCTGAAAGTTGGTAACAGTTGGCCGTTTCATAGAGTTTCTAGTAGTGTGCTTAAATTACTAGTCAAGAGTCCAACCTTTATAAGGGAGATGTAAATTCCCTATGAGAAGTTCAAACTTGTTATCGTCAGATTATTCATGGGATTTGATAAGTATACTGGAAGGCTGGAAGCCATTTGTTGACATTTATTTACTAAAAATTGGTGCCCGCCCAAATATGGTATCATTTCTCTTGGAGTGCTTGTCATCTATACGCGGATGTGCAGTTTATTTACTTAAATCATTTAATTAACTTTTCGTCCTTGCCGTATTTTGTACATAATTGGGATTCTTTGCATAAAGCCAATTTCGTTGGAATGGCCTTGGACTAGTAGTACATTTATGTACGGAAAAACCCTCCGAAACCCCATTCGCAAGTGCCTCGTGAACTGAATTTCCTTTTCAAATTAGCCGAAACGACGAAACTTTATTTTTTATCTTTGAATCCTTGTGTATGTTTAGACCTTTTTTTGTTATTGTTATTTGCTTTTGTTTATCAACATTGCTATCATTTGTTCACTAAGTTTCCCTTCTACTTTGAAATTATCGTTAACCTTTTAGTGTTTGGAAACTGAAAGTACGAGTACGTTGTTGTGGTCATAGCCGGGTGTTTTCTTTCAGGGAAGAACCGAATGAGCCGTTCTACTATCTACAACCAGAACAGCCCACGAACGAAGTGAAACTTGACTAGCACTTTACTTAATTTCAAGATTTTGTTACTCAGCTATGTGATAAGCTTGGAGCCTGATCGTATGGTAATAATATAATTAGTATTTAGTAGTTGTTGCTTTTGGAGATGCCAAGTATGTTTCTGGTTTGAAATTTTAAGTATGTGACTATGCTGTGAATAATGAGGATCGTTTTTAAAGCTACGAAATGAATGTCAGTTTCATACAAGTTTTGATATCATATTGACTGGAATAAATAAGTTAATTTATGTCTCCTTGTACAAGTAGGATAAAGAAAGATGTGGAAATACTAAAGTTTTATTCAGTCTAAAGATTATACACACCTTGTGTTGGTTCATCCCTCAGGTCTGGGTGTGAAATTAATCAGCTAAAATCTCAAAGAGACCACCAATCTATTAAAATTGAAATTTTAGACTCAGAAGTCAAAAGTATATATGGTCATTATTCATATGGTGGTAGTACTAATGCGGATCACAGGTACCTTTGGTTAATTAGATGCTAAATCATGTCAAAATGTTCATCTTCAAATGATAAATAATTTTCACCAAAAATAATGTCTTTTTATTGTTTCGTCATTTTTTTTTTTTTTTGTGGGAATGGCTCATTTATTTCAACATAAACTGTCTTAACCATGGAACAACAGCCTCCATGGTGGCTTAGTCAAATGGATCCGATAACCGAATCAGAATATAACAAAGAGTTACAGAATAGAGGCTAAGTTGCAAAAACAAGGAAAAAAGCTAATGCATTTAAGAAACTTGAAAATTCTCAAGCTCAATATCACTAGCTTCGATGGCCTTGAACTTACTCCTTATGCCCGCTATCGTTATAACTGTCTACTTCGAGATCGAAGTAATCTTAACTCCAAGGCGCAAGAGCAAAATGATATGGAGCCTTAACAATATTCAGTTGCTCTAATACATCATCAAAAACCTTATTTTTGCAAATAAAGAGTGAAAACATCATAACAAAACAAAGTATCAACCATTAAGGTACAACAAATCTACTTAATGAAAAAAAACCTTGCAATAAGCTTTCATGAAAAAGGATTTCTAAGTTCTGCAGATTGGGATGAGAAAATTATGTAGAATGGAAAGTGCCTAGTGTAAGAATAAATCACAGTACCTGTGTGCAAAGTACAAAGGTCATGTTTTCATAATTCAAAAATGAAATTAGATTAAAAAAGTTGCTCACTTCTCCTTTGATTTCTTTCTTTCTTTCTACACTTGATAAGTGAGATGAGCTTATTCGTTATAATATCATAAGTCATCTTCCACTGTTTTAAATTTCATTGAAACAACTCGACTTGGCAAATCCAGACGGTTGACAAAGTAAACATGAAAATATCAATTTAAAATCCAAAGGGAGACTCGCGCCTCTATCTCTCGTTAGAAGTCGATAATGGGTTCTCCGATAGTTAGGTTACGCTGGAGAGTCCATGGCAAGTTGAAGAGTTTAGCTGTGACGAATTTGAAGATTTTGGTCACGTTAATATTGTAGGTTGCACTGGAGAAGAATAATGGTGCATTCAAGGCTTTTGCATATCTTCTTGCCTGTTGACAATAGAAAGGATGATCCATTAGCAAGAGAAGGAACGTAAATTTATGGTGAAAATTAAACTTAGTTTCCTAACCTTGCGGGCATTATGTTGATTTAGTACTTCCAATGTTTGTAGTTGCTTAGTTTAGTGTTCTTGTGTCTGATTTAGTGTTATAATCGTGTGTCTACCGATTTATCTAAAGAATCGTGAAAGAGCGGTCGCTTGACTTTGTCCATTATCCAAGGCGAAAGTTACTTGTACCAAACATTGGGGCGAAAACAAGAATTTGTTGATATCGAAAGGATATAATTCAGTTTATTTTTTTTATTTTTTTAGTTTAAAGTGACTCAGGACGTGAAACCGCCCATGTGGAGTTTATGAAAAAGACTTGTGAGTTACCAAAAAACTTGTCTTATTTGTTAGCAGGTTTAGTGATCGTCCAAATAATTGCAAGTATATTATAACAGAAGGGTATCAAACTGAGCAACTGTAAACGTACATTTGGATCTGCCTAAAAGGTTGGTGGTACACTAGTAAAATATTAGTAATTTTCTTAAGTTATTTGTCAATAATATACGTTTTTATTTGGCTTAGGTAGATTGTTGTTGCGTAAGGGTCAAAGATGTTGGACTTAGTCGGCTACTAATGTCGTTGTACCTCTTTTTCCATGTTTTCTAGCGTAAGAAATAATCAAAATAAAAGAAATTTAGTACACTATAATTAGTGATGTCGGCAAATCATTTTTGGCCTTTTCCCACATTTCTTTTTCAAGAATCTAATTTTAGCTGAAATATATTGTTTTTGGAACATGAACTATGAGGATGTGAGTTTATGTTGCAGATATACTTTTTGTATTAAGTAGACCTATTTCACTTCATACTAAGTACTACATTAATTGAGTCACCATTATAATGTTTTTCTAGTCGAAACTGATAATTTTACTAATTATTTTCTCAAGAAATCTTTAGACATTGTCTTGAAAAAGAACTCATACCTGACTTGCGATTGTCCACTGCAAATCCATTGGTAATTTGGAAAAATCATCAAATTTAGTTCCTATCAGTACTGGAATTGCAGCCTATACAACACCGCATACACACACAAAAACGATCACGACAATGCGATACAACCAATATCTACAAATTTATAAACGATATTTTCCAGATTTAAAGAGTTTAAAGACTGGATCACTGAAAGGGCATATACCTGATTATACTTCCTTGCTTCCTGATACCACCCAATGACACTACATTACAACATTAAAAAAATCAAAAGAATAAATCGATGCATGTAAAAAACAATAATTTTCTTTCAATGTCAAATAGATTCGGTCTATCGAAGATCTACCTGTTCAAAGTACATCGACTGGTGAGATCGAACATGATTAGAATCGCTACCGAGTCCTTACATGCAGCTGGGACATGCTTTTGTGATGTTTCATCTCCTGCACCTTTCAATAATACATAACTTATTTAGATCTTCTTTTTATTGAACTAGTTAATATCCAGTTGAGAAATAAATAAATAAACTGGTTTCATGTAGTTTACAGCTTCCTAGGTTAAACTTTCCAGAATAATATGCACTTCTTTTTACAGTGCTGTTTTTAAGAGAAAAATAAAGCTCTAAAACTGCAAACAAACAATTCCTAGTGATTAAGTGATAGCATGTGCAGACAATCCCTTAACTTTTTTTTACCAATGAAACTTTCTGAAATTTCACATTTAGTATATCAGTGCTGGAAAAAGTAAGGGTACCTCCAACTTCCCAAATGCTATAAGAAATTCTAGCCCCTCCAACGGACATCGTCTTGTCCACCTGCGTGATCCCTTTTTCCATCTGTAACACTTCTTCTTTGGTTTCTCCTTCTCCGCCTACGTATTTTTTCTGTAATTATATAAAGTAGCTAGTAAGTGTGAAGTTAAACACAAATGATCCTCTTTTAGACTAAGGTCATTTGCTCTTTTACTTATTGCCTGCAATTTATTTGGGTTGTTCAGCTTGTAAGTGCTAACTTTTCTGATTTACATTCCTGAAAATTTTGATATTTCTTTTATAAGGAAAAAAAACCATGCAATCATAAAACTCCTTAATTAACCCACCTTCCACTTTTCTGTTCTTTTTCCCAAAAATAAGAAAGGCTTTTTGCTAAAAGGACTAATTAAACTACTAACATTATTCTTCCTGGATATAAGATCACAGTTTTTCAGAAAACAATCTATATGGTGATGCATCTTAGGCCTACTCTTTAATCAAAGGATAGTATCTAGTAAATTGTAGCAGATGAAAACATAAACAATCTTTTCCTAAAACACAACATGACACAATCCAAAAGCTTATGTCATTAAATGGGGTTTAACGACGGATTTAGAGTGTTTGTGACGGTAATGTCCGTCGTTATCTGACTGCTTTCCTGTAGTGTGTACTCACCAAAAAACTTGTTTTCCCAGTTTGAGAATCACCCAAGAGGCTGATCTTCAAGGCTACTAAATCGGACGACTCATTTTCTTTCACCAACACCGGAAGAGTCGATGACATGGCAGAGTGTGAGAGCTGCCTGTAGCGTGTGGATCCCTTATGCGTGTACGCAAGAACTCTATTCCAAAACGACCCAATCCGACGCTTAATAGTCGATATTCGTCTCACTATTTTCCTGCGTAAGCTGAGTCTAAACATTTTCTCAAGAAAACTTCAAAAAACTCAAGAAAACTTCAAAAAGACTCAAGAAAACTTGTAACTTTTATTTATTTACTTTCTTGTGTATGAAGAGATGGCCTTAGAGCTTGATCAAGCTTAGAGTAAAGGCCATGAGAAATGGATAGAACCTAGAGGTGATGTGTATGCATATTCATATTTTTGTGGATCATAGGTTATTTTTAGAACTTTTTCTTTTAATGCATTAGCTTTAGATGAGCATTAAATGGAAGAGGTTGTGTTGAGTGTTGACCCATTTTATAGGGCGATAAAAACACAAATAAAATATATATAATGTTCCAAATTATGCCGGCTTTTTTGGCTTTACTAATTATCTTTCGTCTGGCTTAGTTGTTGGTATATATATATATATACGTGTCTTGTTTTTTTTAATAGAAAAAAAAAAATATCTGTGACTATATTAATGAACCATCTGCTATGGCCGGTGGCAAATAAAGACTTTTGAAATTTTATAGCTTTTTAATTTAAGAACTACAACAACAAAAGTCTTTATTTCAATCAATTGGTTATACTCCTTTTTATTTGATTTGATTTGATTTTTCCATACACCTCTAATTTAGCTCAATCTGATAGACTTTTGCAAAACAAAATAATTGATTGAATAAGAAAATTGAATTCTTGAAGAGAATATTTAATTTTACATTGGAGATTACACAAGCTTTAGAAAAGCCAAAACCATTATGATAACATTTGATTTTATTATTATAAAGAAGACGACGACAAAATTAATTAAGATATTCAATAACCAATTTGCAAATAAAAATAAAAATATATGCTTAGAACATCCATAATAGTTGTGTTAATTTTGACACATCATCATTTAATTGCATGTTAAATGACATATATGTAACTTAAATTTAATATTCACATTAGTGTATTAACTTAACAAAATTATCTTATTTTAATTAAAATTAATTATTAATTAAAATCTCATTAATTAGTAATTTTGTAACCCACACTAATATAGCAACTAAAATAGTGTAGTTAAAATAGAATTTACGTTTTAATTAATAGTATTTTGCCACATCATCAATTAACAATATTAAAAATATTATTATATTTAACAAACTTTTTTAACATCTATAAAGATAAGATATAATTTAACATAAAAAATAGAGATAACAACAATATTGTAAATGCTCTTAGGATCCATCATTTGAAATAAAAGAGCTATTAGCTTATTACGTGTATTTATTCAATTGATAACTATATAAATTTTGTTGTCCAATTACTATAGTATAAAGTATATGGACATTAAACTGCATAAATCTCATAACGAGTTATGATTGTGACAGTAAATAAAAATTATGAAATATCAAAGATAAGATTATAAATTTATAATGTTGTCCCATTGAAGTTCTAGTGTTATCAGTACTGCTTGCCATGGTGTGTTTTATATATGAGACGAATGTCAGAGTTCCCTTGTATCACTTATTTACCTTAAATACAGAGATATTGTTCAAAAATTATACACGCATCAGTTTACTTATCCATTAACTTAAATTTACATAAACTCAAATATCACTCAAATATAAACTATCAAAATGTTCACTTATAATTAAAATAATAATTTCTCTCTATTACTTTTCTCTTATTCTCTCCAATTTGTTTGTACTTTTCATGTATAAATTAATAAAATAACAAAAAAATGAGTTGTATAGTTGTGATTAAAAAAAAGCTGATAATTTGTATAAAATAAAATATTTTCTTATAAGTTGTAAAAATGTACTTTTTACTTTAAATATGAGGAAACGTTTAATTTATTTAATGTGGTTGCTCTAGTAAATTAATTTGGGTTGAAAAAATTGATAAGAGTATATTAAAATATATTAATATTTAGTTATGATAAGAAATTTGATAAATAAGATGAAAAATGTATAAAGTTAAACCGTTATCTACGAGGAAAATCATAAGCAAAGGCTACTCTCAAATTCAGCTCTCAGCCTCAATTGTTAACTGTAAAAATAGTGATCACTGTATCATGACAAGTCCATAGTTTGAAAGGAAGAATTGATGAAATGAGAAAATGTAAATAAATTCGTATAAAATGGCATCAACATGATTTCCTCAATGCAACATACAAAACGTTCAAGTCTCTTAAATGAAAATTAAAAAAAGAGAGCGTCAATTTGACAAAATTAATAACCTCGTAAATGGTTTTTTGTCAATTTTAACACCAGTTGATGAGTTGGCTGGAAAAAAATGTATTTCACTATGTTAAGCTCGTCTTCCATATCCCAAAAACATAAGTATTTTGATGCATTATTGGCCGGGAACTTATTATCCAAAATAAAACAGGCAGATAGTTGAGCCCTTCTGATGATTATACATAGTTACCGCGCGCTCTCTTAACTCAACAAGATTGGAAACTGAAACCGAATGTATACAAGATTGTAGAAATAGTTCCATGAGATGCACTATCACACTGCAATAGACAATTGAACAATCCAAAGAAAAAGAAATACAATAGGCTCAAATTCCTTATCAAAAGTCAATAATGTAAAAACACAAGCTGACAATTTGAAGAACCATGTGAATGGTTTTTTAGTTCTCTCTGAAGCTCGACGAATTCAACACTAGTCGGTGAGTGGTTGCAAAAAAGAGTCATCTTTTCCAATTTCATTGCATTTTCCAAGATGTATCCCAAAAAACATGTCTATTTGAATGCTCTTTACGCTATGGAAAAAACATTCAGGTGCATGCTGAGGTTTATTCCAGCCAGACTCCGCTCCGATTAGCCAACGATTGTAAAAAAATCCCTGTAATATAGTAAGACAAGGGAATTATAGATATCACATTGTGTGCCAGTTGCATGCTTTGTGTCTAGGATTGAAGAAGAGAACTTTTTGACAATTAGCATTTTCCTTCTATCAAATGGCAACAATTGGAAAAATATATCATAGAAAATGATTCAATGCAAAATTTAAGATTGTTTATAAAAGTTCCATCAGATGTAGTAGTAGTAAATTGTCCTATAAACAACATACAAAGCTTACCATAGGCAATAAAAGAACTTCTAGTTTAGGCGAACTTTCAAGAAAACCAATCAATAGTACTGGGACATCTAGTGATACCAATGCTATCTTCAAAAGGACCAAATTACAGAATTTTAGAAGGTCGGGTGCAATGACATGGAGAAAATGCTACATCCATAAAACAATCTTAAGCTGCAAAAGAAAACTAAATGGAAAAAAAGAGACTTTGATTCATGTGAATTTAAACGAGTCCAGAATAATACTTGCTACGAAGCGATCATGAGTTAGAAATAGACGCTTCACATTTGCGATACTTTTAAGAAGCGCAGCTCAATAATTTCTTCATTGCTATATAGACGATGTTTATCAATATTGATGTGCGCTTCAACAACGGAAGGCAAAGAACATCCCACCAAGTCGCCTGGCCAACAACGTTCTAAGTTGATGAACTCAAGATTTGGGGAGTTTATTATAATTTTACGCGGTAAATCATCGGCATCATTGCCCATATCACCAACTTGCAATGTCAATCTTTTCATTGTTGGATGAGAAACATCATATACCAACACTTTCCTACATCCACGTTTATCTCTCCGGAGCTGTAATTCTTCGAGAACGGGACATCCTGATAGCAACTTTGGAATCGACTCTTCGGCCAAACAAATAACATGCTTTAAAACAAGGGTTTTAAGGTTTGGCAAGAAAACTTTTTCAAGAACATCAATGACAAATTCGCTCTTAAGCTTTAGAACCACTAAGGTCTTGCAAGTAAAAAGCATCTGAGGCAATTCTACTTCTTTATACCTCGTTGTTTTAAGATGCAATTCACGAATATTGCAAGAGCAAGACATAGCAATGCATTAGCTGGTCTAAGATCTGTCTCTCTATTATGCCATACATAAGATAGCCGAAAGCTTTCAACACACAAGTTGCCTCGAAGAACCAAAAGGTTATTAATAGATCGAGCGAAATTATCCATACATAGCTCCCAAAAACCCGTCTCTGAATTATCGTTTCCATCCATACCGCTTTGATAGTAGTACCCATTGAACTCTAAGTCAAGTTTGGGGGCAAAAATCCAAAGATGCTCCCACCTCTTGGATAAGACGCTTGTGCGGATACTATATCTTGTTGGTATTAAAGATAAAATGCGACAAATAATTTCATCAGGTAAATGGCTTATTCTGTCCTCTTCCACTCCTTTAACTTGGAAGTCCTTTTTTATCGATGGCATTGACATTTTTAACTGGAAATACAAAGAAAGCCCTACATGAGTTTCGGATTTTGACAATAATCATTGGTTTAGGAAATAGGACCACTTTCCGAAAGGTGAAGTGCCCAAATGACACCATTTTCGGCTAAATAAAGTTCATCAATTATTATAAAAAACTTGCTTAAATTTGAAAACTATGCTAAAATCCCCTAAATGTTTGTAAATCACAGTACATCTCAAAAAACGCTTAAAATCAATGAAAACTCCTTCAGGTTTGAAAAGAATGTTAAGGTTCCTATGTAGCCGAAATGACACTTATCACTCCAAAACACATTACACATTAACATTACGACGTCCTAAATAACAATTCATTAGAACAACAGAACAATACACTTACCCACAAACGAGGGTAAGTGATTTTTTGATAATCATTGATTTAGGAAATAGGACTACTTCTGGAAAGGTAAAGTGTCCAAAATGACACCAGTTCTCGATAAGTTAAGTTTGTCGAAATTGGAAGAAGTGCCCTTCAGTTTTAAAATCACGCAAAAAATCCCCAAATGTTTTTAAACTGCGCTTTGAAAACCATTAAAACCAGTGAAACCCCCTTCAGTTTTATCCTTATGTCAGAATTCCTAAATGTTGGAAAATTTCACTTATCACTCTTAATTCTTAAACAAGTTTCATTAATACGTCCTAAATAACATCACAGCTTATCAAAAATTAAGTAGTAAAACAGTACAAGCTTCTTATCCACAAACGACGGTATAAAGTTAACCCTTGCCGGTTTTCTAACGCTGTAGTTCATTTCAGTCTGACAGTTTATTTTAAAGTAAGACTATAAAACACAAATAAATTCAGAAACAGAAACTACTGATCGGCTAATCCCGAAATCACTCCAAAAACTATGCCCAAACACATAATTCGAACTTTCTGTAACATGGTCTAAAAATAAGTTCTTCTATCACAAAATTAGTCAATAACTGCCAACACCAAACAGGGGTAAACTAAGTGGTGATTATAGGGGGCCACGGCACCTCCGTCAGCCTTAAAATTGTTAGCTTTTTTATATTTTTTGACATGCATTTTTACTATATTTTGTTAAAATTAATGATTCGGCACCCCCATTTTTTTTATTACACTTACTCCCTGGTTCTGCCCCACTATAAATTTACATAAAAAAAACGATTTTAATAAATGACGACCACTCATATATCCGTGCCTAAATTCATTTCAAAACAAAAATCCAAAACGAACTTTCAAATAATGCTGCCTTAATTGTTTTCTTCTAAGCTCCAAAAATTGCTGGAAAATACTGCATTTTTCTAAGGGGAAAACGATCAGTAAGTACATTCTTAAGTACCAGAAAATCATCCTAAAAAACATAGTGTATATTTAATACATGTGTCCGATTTCATACCCAATTTACCCTTTTTAGTTATCCTCATTCATATTTCTTCTCCTCCAATTCCATATGGATTAGACCAAATGTTAATGCTCCCATAATTATAACCAAAATTCATTTCCCCATTAGTTTCCAAATTAAAATTAAGAGCTCGATCATAAATAATAGAAAGAGACTGAAAAACCAACAATATCTAATTTCATGGCAATTGGGTTTGCAGCAACAAAGAACACCAATCGATTTATTTCAGAGCAACTAATAGCATCAACCGGTCAGATTTAGGTTATGTTTAGCAACAATGTTTCTGTTTCAAGATCAGATTAAAAAAATCTCGTTCAAAAATTAACTAAAAATCTGCTTTTTTAAAAGCTTAATAATTTGTCTGTCCAGATTTTTAAAATCAAAATTCCAAAAACCACTTCAAAAAATATGTTACCAAACGAACCCATAGAATAACTTAGAGCTCTTATAATATTTTTTCCACAATTCACATATACATAATTCGTATTAAAAGAAACTTAAAGTAACTAACTAAGAGAAAATTTATTACAAATTTGTATTTTCATATTAACTAATCGTTTCTTTGATCTACTTATAATCAGAAGACTTGTAACTCCAAAGACTATCTAATCTATGGACTATCATGAATATACGAAACATATCTATAGATACATATATATATATATATACATATAAGTATATATATATATAGAGAGAGAGAGAAAAGATAGTATATCGGCTTAGGGTTTTACATAAATTTGGCGGCAAAATGAAACACTGATGAGAAAAGTAGTATATTGGTGGCAATATATTTTTTTTTAATTTTATTTTTGTATTTTATATTTTAATAATTTATAAGTGTTTGGTATGTTAGATTATTCAGAGTTTCTGAAAATCTGATTTTTAGGCTGAAAAATATAAAAGATTCAAAATTTTAAAATCTAGTTTTTCAATGAATTTTTAAAACAGATTTTTAAAATCTGAATTTTTGATAAAAAAAAATATGTTACCAAACATAGTCTTTTTATTATTTATCCAATTTGCGTTTTTTTTTAAGTACCTTATATTTTTCATTTTTTCGATTAGATTTTAGCATACAATACAGATTTTGGACAGATTTTAGACTTATATATAGCATACAATTTGCTCCATGTATATCATCTACTCATTGTTTACAATACAGCAATATTTTAAACACGATAAAAGTAGAGAGTACTCCCTTGATACAACAACAAAGAATTATGTTTACATGAAGTTTCATGTTCCGAGCAAGTCCCTTAATAAAATAAAATAAAAACCTCCTAATATATCAAGGTGACAATCGAGCTTGCTGCAAAGAAGACTTTGATAATCGAAGAGGAAGAATACAAAACGGCCAAGCTTACTGTTGGTAACTATTTATTACTTTGCTTTTGAAGAGATTGTAGAAAACTATTCCAACGTTTACCAAATTCTTTTATAATATGAGAATGGATAAACAAAAACTATCTGCTTGGTCATAGCTGCCACTTTAATTTGGACTTTCTATGTCACTCCATCACATGTAGAACCAGGGGGAAGTTAAGTGGAGACGATCGGGTGCCACGGCACCCCCCATAATTTTAGAAATTCCAAGTGACGCAATTTTTTTTTAGTACAATTTCTTTTTAGGTGTAGATTTGGCACCCCCATAAAAATATGTTACTTGTACATATATTTTGGCACCCCCATTTACACATCCTGGCTTCGCCCCTGTGTAGAACAACTTACATATGGCAGCGAAAGAACTTCTAGTTTAGGAGAATTTTCAAGAAAACCCATCAACAGTTTCGGGAAAATCGCAGATTCCATTTCAATCTCCAGTTGAACCAGATTGCAAAATATTGGCAGGTCGGGTCCAATAACATGGACAGACACAAAATACAAATTTATAACTATTTACACAAAAAGTAAGAGGAAAAGGGAAACAGAAAAAGCGCATAGGACTAGGATTGATTCATTTGAAAAAAAACACAGAGGAGAATACCTACGTTCAGATTATGATGGATTAGAAATAGAGACTTGAGATTTGCAATCGATTTCAAAAAAGCGAGAACAATGTTTCCATGCTCAATTTCTTCTTCCTGGCTGTCTGAATATTGATATATATTGGCATGCACTTCAGCAGTGGAAGGCAACGAATTCACCAAGACATTACCCAGACTACGATGATTTAACTCAAACAATTCAAGGTTTGGAGCATCAACCCTGATCTTACATTCTAGCAGTTCGCCATAATCTTGGTCATCAAGTTGCAATTCCAATCTTTTCAATGTTGGGTGAGAAACATCAAAAGTCGTCAGGATACCCCTTGGATCTCCTAGTAGTTGTAAATATTCAAGGATTGGGCATCCAGAAAGCAACTTGGGAAGAGATTCATCGCCCGAATATGTAACATTGTCAAAAACAAGAGTCTTAAGATTTAGCAACCAAGCATAATTACGAACATTAACAACAAACAGGCCGCATATCCTTAAAACCACCAAGTTTTTGCAAGTGAAAAGAATCCAAGGCAATTCTGAAACCTTACAGCTATCCCTCCATATTTCAAGATCTAAATCACGAATATTGCATTTTAGAACTCCAGAAAACCACGAATTAAGGCGTAATCCATCAATCTTGGCATCATCTTCGGCATTTAGAATACACATCCTAAAACTTTGGAAAAACAAATTGTCTCGGAGAAACAGAAGATCAACAGAGCGAGTGAAACTGTTTACATATTGTTCTTTCATATGGCTCCGACTCGAATTGAACACAAAGTCAAGCTTGGGGGCAAAAACCCAAAGATTCTTCCATCTCTTGGATAGAACACTTGTGCGGATGGTATATCTTGATGGAATTAAAGATAAAATGCGATAAAGAATTTCATCAGGTAAATGGCTGATCATGTCGACTCTCATTTCGGAACTAAATTCTGATAATACCATTTTTAAATTTTTATCAGTGAATTCGGATTGGATCGGTCTTGTTCGGATTAACAAAATCAAAACTTAAACCAAACCAACAGCTGGGGTTCACGGTTTCACGGATTTTACTTACAACCCGACTATCTACTACTGTAATACATTAACATGGTAATAAATGGTCCATTTATTTATACATAAGCTGATAAGCATGTATAATGTATTAAACAAATAGAGGAGAGTACAATGTTACCTGAATTGGGACAAAAAAAAATGAAAGAACTGAGATTTTAGAGAGGGAATTTCTGAGAGTTTAGAGAGATATAGATAAATTTGGGGACCAAAAATGGTATATTTTTGTTAATTTTTCCATAAATTTGAAGATAATAAGTAAAGTCAACGAGTAAGTAATATTCGAAAATTGTTGTGTGACATATTAGCTCGTTATAGATATATATAGAGATATGTATAGATATAGAGAGATATGAGAGAGACAACAATAGAGTTTTTATTAATCAGAATGTATATTAATAAAAGGGGACCCTAACCTTCTTTATATACTAGAGGTTAGGGTTATACAAGATAGAAAGCCCAACTTAGGCCCACTATGAGTAATGCCCAATAGTCCAATAATATCTTACAACACTCCTCATTTGGACGTCTTGAATTATTCGTCTTCATGCATTCGATCTGAGTCGAGTTCATTCGCAGTGCTAAACACATAAAAACCTTAGGGACGGAAAACCCAGTGTGGGACAAAACCGGTACCTAGGAGAAACTGTGTAGCCGAATGATATAGGCCGAAATATCATGTAAGTAACTAACCACAAAACAGTGTGCCTCATCAAAATCTTGCCAGAGCAAACCCAATGAGAAAATCTCTGATCGAAGGAAAAAGAGTGCAACAGTGGTAGTAGTAGGGGATCAACCACAAAACAGGTGCCTCATCAAAACCTTGCTAGAGCAAACCCAGTGGGAAAAACCTCTAGGCGAAGGACAAAAGAATACACAGTGGTAAGAAGTATACAACCGGATACTCCCCCTAATTTCGGCAATCTTAAGTGAGATATGATGGGAACATGTCTCGCTAAAAACCTTGCCAAGGAAAATCCAGTGGGAAAAAACCTTGGTCTAAGGACAAAAAGAGTACACGAGCATGCGACTGGATGCTCCCCCTCACTTGCACACGACAGGGTGCGAGAATTTCGACTAAGTAGTAATTAGTACAATAAGCATTCACATAGATGCTCCCCCTCACTTGCACACGACAGGGTGCAAGGATTTCATATTTCAATAAAGAGTACGAGCATTCGACTGGATGCCTCATTTACTTACATACGACTGGATGCAAGAAAATCTAACGTGGAATAGAACGAGCATTCAACTGGATGCTCTTAAACTTCATTTGTGAAGATTAATTTCGGCGAGAAATGCTAAATAGCATAATGTATTCATGTCTCTCTTGATCAATAACAACAAGTTATCTTCTATGACAAGTGTTTTATCTGGATCGTGAGACAGAACATATGTAATTCAAATATGACTAATACTAGCTCGAAGCCATATACACTCTCTAGTCGTCTCATAGAGCACGAATAGATCAGAGTGATTCACTTGGAGTCATTCCAAGACCTCCAAGATGTCGCCTTATTCCTAATGGTAAAGACATACCATGTTAGGAATATCCCTTATGCGGGTCTGATAAGTAACCGGCATCGGTATAACCGAAAAAGGGTTGCGTTAATTCGAGTACCGAAGGGGGTAGGTACACTCGATGACGCAAATGGGATAAAATAGCCCACTTCCAAAATTACCATAAGATAAGGGAATGTGTCTTTAGTGCCATTTCGATGGCAGCGTGTTAGCGCGATGTTGTGTCGAGCTATACCATTCACAACAGACGAGATGTTCGTCCTAGCACATTAGACCAAGTACAATGATGTGCTTATTGTACTTAGATATGAACATTATGGTTCAATATCTCTTCATCGTCACATTAGGGACGGACTTGGTCTATATCAATGTCTAGTGATCGAACAATCATGGGAAACTCTGACGACTTAGCGTCATAATGAGTACAACGTCATAACACCTTCTAGGTGTATTCTGAATCATGGACTTAGATTCAATCTTTACGGGACTCGATCATCAGGCCGAGTCACTACCGTTTCTTCCCAAGATCCTTCATCTCGAAGGCAAATCCAAAAATGGATCGCGTAATAAAACACGCAAGGGCATAATACTTGTTCAAGTATCCCAAGCTAATCAAGTACTCACTTAGGCGGTATACCACATCCGCTCGGATTATATTAATCCATATAGTGAACGTCTCAGTCAATTGAGATCGTGTTCCGTGGTCAGAAACTACTTGATTTAAGCACATGAAGTCACACAGGGACCTTCATCTATATCTCTTTGTCTAAATCCCCATAGAGATAAAACCGTGACCACATTCATGGCTGCATACTCAGTTTTTCGGAAACTACTAAACTGGTAAAGTAGGGGACTGTTATAATGTCCATTACGAGGAAATCAACCATCTCGTAATCAATTCCAAGGTGTGAGAGAAGTCTTGCGCTACTAGGCGAGCATTCTACAATCTCATTATTCTCATCACTTTTCCTTACGAATAATCAAATAAACGAACTCGTTTAACATTGGTGGTGTTGGAACTACAGGTCCGAACACACTTTCGCTAAGGAGTCTACTTGGATTGCAAGTTTCCATTAGTACAGTCTATTCTACGTTGACTTCAGGCAACGGTACATGGTTCTCTGTCATAATTTGTTCATATTATCAGTCGTCACCGAATATATGAACAAGTAATCAATGACAATCTCGTTTCGCTTCAATATCGTCTAAGATATCATGATCGACAGATATTTCGAGATTCTTAGGATGAGGAGGAAATCACACATCTCCTTGATCCTTTATAATCTCGTACGACAAACGAGTTTCAGTTCACCACCCCTGGGGCTGAACGAATTAAGAACCGGTCAACTTCCTCATATCTTGGGAAGGATGACAGACTGACGGCCGACGGCAGCGTCCTTTGCTTGGCGGGTTCGGCCAAAGCAACATGTTACGACAGGAACACGGCGTCCGACAAGGACGTCTATCCTTGCAAGCATTTTGCAGTAGGTATAAATGATCTCGTGACATCTCATAAATTTATTAAATGCGTCTGACATTTAGTTAGACTTGAGGGAGTCTATGCACTTACTTATCACTAAGTGCAGTTTTGGGGAACAAGCTAAGACTGAGTGGGTTATGCCATGTTACTTCACGTCGTTCCTTATCAACGGTAACGTGCAAATCTCCCCCTAACGACGGGGAGGACAGTCTTAGCGATGTCACTTTCGCATATCATGCGGTAAAGAGATCGCTTGCCAAGGTTACTCTATCAAATGATAGGCAGGAGATTCATAATCGACTTATGTCCCCTTCAGAGGTCCATATTTTGAACGTTAGAGCGGCTCAATCAAAATATGAATTAATCACTCTAAACACGCGTTAATATGAGACTTCTGGCTCATAACCAGTAACCAGCTGGTACGCATATGGTGTTTGAGTGTCTATGAGCCTCATAACGGACCAATGCAGTAAAATAGCATAACCCTACACGGAAATATAAATCTTGGTGCGCAAGACCAAGAAATGCGTGCAATCATTTGCAGTCGCATCATCAAACTTTCCGTGAGTCCATTTGGGTCTGAACATAATCGACAAGATGTTTAATTTCAATTTCCAAACTCAAGTAATTCAAATCGAATTTTCGGTTCTTACTCTTCGGAATTATCAAGTCGACTAGACTTTTCAGGATAATCCGGATCATGAGCCATCAACTTAATGATAGGGCTAAAAGTTTTGGAAATACTGCATTTCTGTGGACAACAATAATCATGTGACCTATTGTCGATGCATCAACCATTACCATTTATATTTATGGTCCGTCTTATGGTTGGATAAGTCCACAATAACTCCTTCAATTCTTTATAAGAATTCTACGAGTATTTTTCGTGATCTTTACACATACTAGTGTTTCAAGGTGAGCATTAGTGGCATGAATTTCGGATTAATCACGAAATATATCCTCAAAGAGAATCCAAATGCGATGCGATTATAAATCAAGCATCATCTTTTGACCCAGGAATATCTGATCCGGTCAATGCCACAATATCAAAATGCT
Organism: Primula veris; assembly: GCA_963682055.1. NCBI lineage: Eukaryota > Viridiplantae > Streptophyta > Magnoliopsida > Ericales > Primulaceae > Primula > Primula veris. The sequence goes on along the minus strand of OY821742.1, from coordinate 7,335,854 downwards.
TTGATCAATCGACGACAGGCGAATGATAGTATAGACAATCATGTCTTAGCATCTAAATCATTTATCATTCGACGACAGGCGAAATGATAAGGTAACTTTAAATGCTTTAAAGAATATGGTAGCAACCACTTGAAAGACATTTCAACTCCTCTAAAATACACTTTTGATCGTATTTGAATGGAGGATATGTAAAGAAATTTCAATTCTTTTATGAGCTATTACCATATAACACTGGTTTTCTCGAATATTTTATAACTCAACAAGGTACGGCAGGACCTACATGAGTATAAGACCTCATATTTGACAAATCAATTTGGTTTTACCAAAGATTTCGATTTGGAACGACAGGTCCAGAATCGTTGTCACTGAGTACTCTTTTAGGCAAATAGTTGGTGAAATTATGTGGTACACTGTTACCCACTATTTCCAAAAAAATCAACTACCCCACAAGTATTGCCTAAAATTTCATAATTTAAAGTTTGGTCACATTTGTCAAAGAAATTTGCTCAAAACACTTTAAATTATTTCGAGAAATTTCGTAAACAGGCAAACCATAATCCAAAAGTATGGTCCAAATGGAAAAATAATAATCCAAATGGAAAACATAATCCAAATGAGCGAAAAAATGGCTCAATGATTTATCAAAATCAAAGAAAGGTATCAAACTCATTTGAGCCACAAAATCGGGGGTCTCAAAAATTTCCTTTCAGTTAGTTTTAACCACATTAGCATCGGTTTTTTCACCTTTATAATAGTTTTAAACTATTTAAGGAGTAACCGTGCATGACCTTTGTCTTTATAGCATAGAGTTACCTCATTGAGCATTATCTCTTCCTTTGTGACAACGGGCCATATTGTTCCTTTCAATTACTGTCTTGGAGCCACAGGTTTTCGATTTTGAAGATTGTCTAAAATCTCTCTTGGCTAAGCGATTCATCGGGATCACGACAGTTCGAGACAAATAACACTTGTCTCGGTTCTCGATTCGTGGAAAAAAAATTGTACACGAAGAGCATTAATATCAGGCAAACAATTCGCCATTGACCCAATAGAATTAAAACTACTCACCGGGGTAATTTTCTTATCCAATAACATGTTGGCCCCGATGCGGCTAAACCTTAGAGGGGGGGTGAATAAGGTTTTTGGCGATTTTCGCCTAATTAAAGACCAAGTGCAACTAACAACCCAACTTTCGCAATTCTAAGCTTAAGCGTTAATAATCGTTAATTAATTCAAACGCAAGCAAGAAAATAAGCAATAATAAATATTTGCGGAAAGTAAAAGTTTAAGGGAAGAAGATGACACCGTGATTTATAGAGGTTCGGCAAAACGCGCCTACGTCCTCTCCTCGGTACTACCGAGTATTTCACTAAAAAATCTTTTTCGGATATTACAATCCTAACGAGCTAATCGACCGATTAAGCTCCCCCTCGCTCTATGAGTATCCCGAATGAAAAGACCTAGAGTTTTTAAGCTTCACTTGCTTACAAAGCCTCTACCCGATCACTCGCTTACAAATGAGTTTATAAAACACTCTTTACAATTTTATCGAAAATTGAAATAAAATTTGTTACAATAATGTAACTACACTCACTATTTTAATTGCTTCTTAATAAGCTAATTGGTGAGTCTTTGATGTTGGTCGAGCTTGAATCGCTATATCCTTGATTTCCCTCTTTTTTCGAATATATACACCAAAATGGTGATATTTAGGGTTTTGAATGAGAGAGGTTTTAGGATGATAGATTGGTGTATTGATTGGTGGTTTGGAAGAGAGATTGAGCTTGTATATATAGACCAAAGGTCTATTTTTCTGGGTTATGACCGTTAGAAGTGGTTGAGGCTGTTTTAAGCTATTTTCCAGAAAAAGCTGAAAAGCTGTTTTCGAATTCTGTAGAAAACGATCGGTCGTTTTCTACAGTCGATCGGTCGTTTTCCAGAAAACGATCGGTCGTTTATGAGAAACGATCGGTCGTTTTTTCGACCTGCTCACTGGAAGAAATTGGTACAAAAACGATCGGTCGTTTTTGTACAGACGATCGGTCGATCTCTGTTTTCTCGCTTTTCTTAGAATGCTCATAACTCCTTCGTTTTAGCTCCGATTCTGGTTCCGCTTGAACCTGTGGCTTCGTTTTTCCGAGCTCTATCTTTCTAGCATTCTGAATTTTACAAATTCTCTTTTTGGAAAAAACAAGCATTATATCATCGAAATAGAGAAGTCGTAAAATCATTAAAAACATAATCAAAGTTATAATCAAAATCAATTATTGAACCCCATGGTTCAACAATCTCCCCCATTTTGATTATGACAAAATAATGATGATTTTACAAGTATAACTATATCTCCTCCATTTTAAGAAAACGCATTTCTCTAAATCTCATTTTTCTCCCCCTTTGGCATTATCAAAATGCAATCAATAAAAAAAATATGGGGTTATGTGAAGGGTTTTTAAAGAAAAACCAAAACATGAAAAATGATAGTATGATGCATATTACCCAACTAATCACATATATGTAAATATTAAGGATTAGAGTATACCGATATGTGTGATGTTGAGTCCGCTCGCTAATGGCATTTGTATTGAGCATTGCCAAGTCCAAATAGGTGGTACCATTTGTTGGTATGCCTTCCACCTTTGTCGATTAATGGGACTTCTTTCTTTATGGTGGAGTCGATCTTCTTGACTTCCACGGTTTTTTCCGGTTTTGCCAACCACTTGTTGATTTTCTCCTTTTGGATGGAGATACCTACAACACAAGATTTATCTTTTTGTACCCAATTTCTTTTGGGTCCGACATTGTCAGTGGCTCGGGTCTTTACTACCCATTTCAAATCGCTTCTACTAACTTGAAAGCGATTTGGGCATTTGGAAGAATTATGCTCACTTCTACTACAATGTATGCAATGCCTAGACTTTTTAGTATAACGAGAGTTATACGAAGTTTTGGAAAGGTTTTTTGGAGTATCCAATTTGGTTTTAAAACCTATACCTTTCCTATTATTAAAAGATTTTTGAAAAATCTTGGAAGTACTCCCTTTAGTAAAAACAACCTCTTGTTTAGGTGGAATAGGAGTTGTAGAAATATTAGAGGTTTTAACGAAGCGGGTTTTGTTTGAAGTAGAACCAATGCAATCAAAACCTAAACCGCTCTTATCATTGAGATCTTTTTGACAACTCAAAATGTTATCTAAAACGGTTTTACCCTTAGAAAACTTTGAAATTGTTAAATTAAGTTTTTCAATGGAAATGACAAGATCGTTGTTTTTAGTTTTCAACGATTCATTCTCGGTTTCTAAAACCTTGACCTTGTCATTTAAGTTAAAAGCATGAGAACTCAAAACCTTGTTTTTGCTTTTAAATTTATCGAAAGCATCCTTTAAGTCTTCAAAATTTTCTAATAAATCACAATCTAAAGAAGATGGTTTTGAAAGAGTTTTAGTAAGTCTAGATACTTCATTTTTAAGAAAATTGATCTCGGTTTGTAAAGACTTATTATGAATGACGAGATCATTGTTTTTGTCTTTCAAGTCTTCCTTTTCGTCATCTATATCATGTAAAGAGAATGATGATGTTGGAATAGACTCATTTTCATTTTTATCTCTTTTCAAGGATCTTATTTCTTCATTGAGGGAAGAATTTATCCTTTTAAGAGATTTAACCTTCTCTACAAGCTTAGGAAGTTTTTCGGAATAAATTCCACACATATGAATTAATTCATCATGAGATAATTCTTTTACCTCATCGTTGTCACTTTCGCTTGAGGATGAGAGGCTTTGTTCATGGTTGTCTTCCATGGCCATATAGCAACCAAGGTGAGCGACTTCATCTTGGTCCGAGCTATCGCTAGAGCTTGAGGCGGATATCTTGTTCTTGCCTTTGCTCTTGCGATTTTTGATGCAATCTCTAGCCATGTGTCCTTCCTTGCCACAAGTATAGCAAACAAAATCGTTAGAATAAATTGAATTATTTGACGATTTAACTTTATGTTTGCGGTGGTCTTTTAGCTTGAGTATTTCCTTGACGATTCGAATGATTTGCATTGAATTTTCGTCGTCATTGGATAGCTCATCGCTTTCGTCACAAGTTGTTCCTTTGAAAGCTATCTCCCTCTTTTTCGAGATTGGCTTGTGACTATTGAGGGTGATCTCGTGAGTAATGAGTGAACCCGTCAATGCATCAAGAGTGTAGGTGTTCATGTCGTGCGCCTCTTGAATTGCGGTGACCTTTGGTTCCCATTCTTTCGGTAAGCTCCGAATCACATTTGAGACCATTTCCTTACAAGACAAACACTTACCAAGAGATGTTAATCCATTAGTAATAGTAGTAAATCTAGCAAGCATATCGGAAATAGTTTCACTCTCGCTCATTTTAAATAGCTCGTAGTCATGAACTAATAGTTGGAGTTTGCAATCCTTAACTTGGTTAGTCCCTTCATGCATAACTACTAGCTTATCCCACATACCCTTAGCGGTTTTACAAGCGGAAATTTTGTTGTACTCGTTAGGAGAAACGGCACAAACAATAGCATACATCGCTTTGGCGTTCGTAGAGTAGGCTTCTAGTTGAGCGTTATCTAGGTCCTCTACGGGGATTGGGTTTTCGCTATTTTCGGATGTAGGTGCGGAATATCCTACTTTTATGGTCATCCAAAGTCTAACATTATAGCTTTGTAAAAGCATGCTCATCCTATCCTTCCAATATGAAAAATTTATTCCATCAAAATAAGGTGGAGTATTTGGGGATAAAGCTATGCCGGATGCGAAATTGTACAAATTAGCCATCGGGATCTTAACTCTTAAATCGTTAAATTCCTATATGCAAGAGCCTCGGCTCTGATACCAATTGTTGGCCCCGATGAGGCTAAACCTTAGAGGGGGGTGAATAAGGTTTTTGGCGATTTTCGCCTAATTAAAGACTAAGTGCAACTAACAACCCAACTTTCGCAATTCTAAGCTTAAGCGTTAATAATCGTTAATTAATTCAAACGCAAGCAAGAAAATAAGCAATAATAAATATTTGCGGAAAGTAAAAGTTTAAGGGAAGAAGATGACACCGTGATTTATAGAGGTTCGGCAAAACGCGCCTACGTCCTCTCCTCGGTACTACCGAGTATTTCACTAAAAAATCTTTTTCGGATATTACAATCCTAACGAGCTAATCGACCGATTAAGCTCCCCCTCGCTCTATGAGTGTCCCGAATGAAAAGACCTAGAGCTTTTAAGCTTCACTTGCTTACAAAGCCTCTACCCGATCACTCGCTTACAAATGAGTTTATAAAACACTCTTTACAATTTTATCGAAAATTGAAATAAAATTTGTTACAATAATGTAACTACACTCACTATTTTAATTGCTTCTTAATAAGCTAATTGGTGAGTCTTTGATGTTGGTCGGGCTTGAATCGCTATATCCTTGATTTCCCTCTTTTTTCGAATATATACACCAAAATGGTGATATTTAGGGTTTTGAATGAGAGAGGTTTTAGGATGATAGATTGGTGTATTGATTGGTGGTTTGGAAGAGAGATTGAGCTTGTATATATAGACCAAAGGTCTGTTTTTTTGGGTTATGACCGTTAGAAGTGGTTGAGGCTGTTTTAAGCTATTTTCCAGAAAAAGCTGAAAAGCTGTTTTCGAATTCTGTAGAAAACGATCGGTCGTTTTCTACAGTCGATCGGTCGTTTTCCAGAAAACGATCGGTCGTTTATGAGAAACGATCGGTCGTTTTTTCGACCTGCTCACTGGAAGAAATTGGTACAAAAACGATCGGTCGTTTTTGTACAGACGATCGGTCGATCTCTGTTTTCTCGCTTTTCTTCGAATGCTCATAACTCCTTCGTTTTAGCTCCGATTCTGGTTCCGCTTGAACCTGTGGCTTCGTTTTTCCGAGCTCTATCTTTCTAGCATTCTGCATTTTACAAATTCTCTTTTTGGAAAAAACAAGCATTATATCATCGAAATAGAGAAGTCGTAAAATCATTAAAAACATAATCAAAGTTATAATCAAAATCAATTATTGAACCCCATGGTTCAACAAACATATGGGCGATAAAGGAACATGGTGAATATAAATTCACGATACAACTTATGTAATACAATTTCCAAGCTAGTATTTTGGTGAAGGATTGCTCCAATATGTCAATTTCAGACATTTGTTCACCATAGACGTCATCACGTCTCAAATGTGACGGCGGAATATCATCAACGCCTTATCTTTCATCTCGCTAGTAACAACAAACTCGTGTTTTATTCATCAAAGATGGCATCCAAAAAAAATTGGGCATCACATTTTTCACACATCAGGGTGAGTAACATGTGGTGACGGATTAAAATCAACGTTTAAACAGTCATTTCGCAAGTATGTTTTACGATTTTTCTCATCATAGATGGCATCCAACATGTGTTGGGAGTTCTGGATTATTTATCATATAAAACGACTGGTTTATATGTTTATGGTTTGCACAAGCACAAACTTTTTTTCCGAAACGACAGGTTCGAAAACATTAGTTTTGCTTTTAATGTGGATTGGTTTTCATTGATCGAACGACGGGTCGATACTGAGACACCAATTCGGCGAAACATACATCACTATATAAACACACTCGGGGAAATTATTATTTAGTCAACCCCTTTCGGTAGCTCTACTTGAAAAACGACCAGGAAAGACGGTGAGGGTGGAGGGCACGAATGCCACTTAAAACCCGACCTCATTAGGATATCGACTTCCGCCTATATCTTTCCTAGACATCGTATCCAAATAGGTGAGCCTAGTTGGGGAAGGTTCATAATTTTTTCAACTTAAATGTGAAAATATATGATTTCGCAAATTTACATATTATATACATAGCAGCAGTAATAATTTTACATGACAGTGATTATTAACATGGTAATTCTTATTCACTTAACATGTAATTTTTTTTATTAACTAATCACTAAACAATATTCATGCATGTATGTATATTAATATGGGCCGAGTATTAAGCTAGAATTAAACTCATATATACTGTTTTAAATGTAAGTACAATACTAGGGGTCTCTCCTGTAATTAAGTAAACTATATCCAGTTTGATTATAATTATAATTACATAGGCAGTACACAATTCTTGACCTGTTTCGGTATGATTCTAGTGCTTTCAAACATAATAGCTTAACCTCTAAAGGTTTATATCTTAGCCAATTTAGACTGTAAATTCATAACCACACATACGGCATAATAATAAAGCATACGGCATATACATGTTAATAATAATCTAATCAAACATATCCATATGAGTTAACAGGTCTTTACTTATCAATTTGTTTCACATGCAGACAAAAAAAAATGCCTTATTACCCAATATGTTTTACATCTTTCATATAATTTATCATGTTTTAATTATCCATAAAATAATATGTGCGATCACGTATATGGAATAAATTAAGTTTTGAATTCGGTACCTTACGCACGGTATGTTGGTGAAGATCGATATAGCAAAACCCTAAAACCCGGATAAACCTCAAGGTTTATAAATACCCAATATCCGTGCGTTTACCAACAATCTCCAATATCCGCGAGCGTATATCCTATTCTCCGCGAGCAAAGTGCCGATAACGTGTTGTGTGACATATTAGCTCGTTATATATATATATATAGATATGTACAGATATAGAGAGATATGAGAGAGACAACAATAGAGTTTTTATTAATCAGAATGTATATTAATAAAAGGGGACCCTAACCTTCTTTATATACTAGAGGTTAGGGTTATACAAGATAGAAAGTTCAACTTAGGCCCACTATGAGTAAGGCCCAATAGTCCAATAATATCTTACAACAAAAATATTATTTTTTGAAAATTAGTATTTTTTGGAAAACGTTATACACAATCCACACCTACTTTTTCAACTACTGTCTAAAATTTCCCCTTATTTTTTTTATAAAATTTAATACATACACTACGGAATATTACCTAACATATTGTTAATATTTATGAAAAGTTAATTTATAAATAAGTTTGAATATGATAAGTAAAGTCAACAAGTAAGTAATATTTGAAAATGTTATTTTTAGGAAATTAGTATTTTTTGGAAAATGTTATACGTACGTAATCCACACCTACTTTTTCAACTACTTTCTAAAATTTTCCCTTATTTTGTTATAAAATTTAATACGGCGAGTACACTAGGACTTATTTATGAAAAGTTAATTTATAAGGTGGCACGTCTCAAAATGAAACGTATACTTATAATTTGGAACCGAATAGTACTAACCATGACGTGTTTAAAATGTTGTGCAAATGTAACTAGGACTTTTAGAATTTTGTGTAAATAGAGATAAGATGATTAGAATGTGACCAGTTGTTAAACACTTAAACTAGGGTGCCCATGGTTCGGTTTTCGCCTCTCGGTGAAACAGAAACGAAAACTTTAATCTGGTTTTATGATTTTGGAAATGAAAACCGAACCGGATCAAAACCAACCAGTTAATTAGCGTTCGGTTTTTGAGTAAAAAGAAAATATGATTTAATTTAAGGAAAATATTTTAAAAGATATACGTTTTTTTTTTTACAATTGTCTTATTTTCTAAATTGGACGAGATAAGGATGTGAGTGACTAATTTCTAAAAATTATACACTTATGAAACAAAAAGTTTAAACCCAAATTTAACTTTTGTACGCATTTTATCGAACCCCAACGTTGGCAGATATATCACTCAGAGCAACTGAATCAATCTCCTTAATCCTCAATTCTCCACCACGTACACTAAAACCTAAACCGCATGTAAAAATAAAAATATTCATTCCCAACTCGTTCCAATTCAAAATAAGAATAACTTTCGTATTGTAATATTACATGATTTTTTATGGTTCCGTCTTAACAAATTTGCCTCTATATAGGAATAAATTACATAAATTGTAAATTTATATATATGTCGTTACATTAAATTTAAGACGATTTAAAATACATGTAAAATTATATCTAGTATTTATAAATGTAAAAAAAAAAATTAGATAAACTTTTAGATAACTTTCCATCTTTCTAAATATATGTACTTAATTTTCCAAATAGTACTTAGTTAAATTTATGCTATTTTCATGAATATGCTATTTTCGTAAATATGCTATTTTCATGACTTTCCAACTCTTTTGTATTTATGTGTTTAACTTGTTAAATAGATACATGTATTTGTTTCTTTAATATTTGTGTTAATTAGTTAAATTGAACCAGTGCTTGTCTTTAAAAATTGAGAGTAATATTTTGGACAACATTATTAATATTACATTAGTGTATGCTAAATGCACTAGAAGGGAAAGAAGGGATCTATGGAGTTACCTGGAAAGCATTAACACAATAGAGCCTTGGCTAGTTGGGGGAGACTTCAACACTGTTACAAGAAATGAAGACAAAATTGGAGGGTCACCTATTAATATAAATGAAGCAAACGACTGTGTAGACTGTATGAGCAGCATAGGAGTAAAAGAAATGCCATTTATAGGGACTAGATTTACCTGGTGGAATAGTAGATATGGAGATGGAACAATATGGGAAAGAATTGATAAAATTTACTTAAATGATCAGTGTCAAAATCTATTCAAAAAAATCAGCCTTGAACACCTCAATAAAGTGGGATCTGATCATTCACCCCTATTCCTTTCAGCAGCTACAGAATTAGATTTCAAGCCTAGGAGATTTGTTTTTCAAAATTATTGGGTCAACCATGTCAAGTATAAAGAGATAATTAGAACAAACTGGAAAAAATATGAAGAAGGAAATGCCATGTATGTATTTGCAGAAAACCTTAAGAGAGTAAGGAAAGGGTTAACAGAATGGCATAAAAAGGAATTTGGAAACATTTTCCAAAAAACTAAGGATGCAGAAGATGACACTCTAAAGGCTGAAAAAGAGTTTGAAGAAGATCCATGTGATATCAATAGAACTAGAATGAATAAAGTAAAAGCAGAGCTTAAGGTACACCTAAAAAGGGAGGAAGACTATTGGAGACAAAAGGCCAATTTAAAGTGGATACTAGAGGGGGATGCTAACACAAAATTCTTTCATGCCACTGTAAAAGCAAGAAGAAGTAAAACTCAAATACATGGAATAGAGGATAAGGATGGGAAGAAGGTTACCTCACAGGATAGTATAAGCAAGGCTGCTGTTGAGTTTTATATGGAATTACTGGCACCTGCAAAAAAAGATATGGGGCAAGATGGTTTATTAAATAACATTAATGGATTAATCAGCAAGGAGGAGCAAGATGAAATGGATATGTTTCCAGAAATGGAAGAGATCAAAGAAGCAGTTTGGGGCTTAGATAGCAACAGTTCCCCAGGTATTGATGGTTTCACAGGTTGTTTCTTTAAAGCTAGTTGGGATATTCTAAGTGAAGATATTAAAAAAGCAGTTCACCAATTCTATGCTGGAGCTATTATACCTAAAGCTATTACTTCTACTTTAATAGTAATGTTACCAAAAAAGAAGGCCATTAATAGTTTTACTGATTTTAGACCTATTAGTCTAAGCACTTTTTGCAATAAAATTATTTCTAAGATTATTTCTAATAGAATGTCTAAAGTACTCACTAAGTTAGTGGCTCAGAATCAAAGTGGTTTTGTTAAAGGTAGAGATATTATTGAAAATATTCTACTTACACAAGAGTTGACCACAGACTTGCACAAGAAAAATGAGGGGGGTAACATTATCATGAAGTTGGATATGAAAAAGGCCTATGATAGAGTGGACTGGTTTTTCCTTATTAAAACTTTGAGAAAAATGGGCTTCTCAGAACTTATGATAGATAGAATATGGAGGCTTATTTCTAATAATTACTTTTCTGTGTTGGTTAATGGTACTCAACATGGCTTTTTCAAATCTACTAGAGGACTAAAGCAAGGGGATCCTATTTCTTCTACTCTTTTTATTCTTTGCTCTGAGGTTCTCTCAAGAAAGCTTAATGACTTACTGTTAGAAAAGAAAATTAGGCCCTACAGAACACCTATTTCTTGCAAACCTATTACTCATCTTGCTTTCGCAGATGACATTGTTATTTTCTCTGCTGCTGATAAAAGGACCATCAAAAACATTCAAAAGACCATTAAAGACTATGAAAAAATCTCTGGTCAGGAAGTGAACTTAGAAAAAAGTAACATGTACTGCTCTAAGCTTATCAACTCTAAAAGAAAAAAAGATATTGGCCATATCATGAATATGAATTTTAAAACAACCCCTTTCATTTATCTAGGATGTCCCATTTTCAATGGCCGTAAAAAAGCCAATATTTTTCAAGACAACATCAATAAAATTAGCCAAAAGTTATCAGGATGGAAAGCTAAATACCTTTCTATGGGGGCTAAACTGGTTTTAATCAATTCAGTGTTGCAATCAATGCCTATTTACACTCTAGCAGCTATACAGCCACCAAAAAAGATCATTCAGAAGATTGATCAAATATGTGCAAATTTCTTTTGGGGGGACAGTGAAGGAAAAAGCAAATACCACTGGAAGAGCTGGGACAAAATATGTAGACCAACAGCAGAAGGGGGTTTAGGTATAAAAAACATGCAAAGCATAACAGATGCCTTTAGTGTCAAATTGTGGTGGAAGTTTAGGAAGAATAACACTATTTGGACACAACATATGAAAGGGAAATACTGTAGGAAAAAGCATCCAGTTCAAGCTAAGCAATTGAAAGGGTCTACAGTTTGGAGAAGAATGACTAAGTTATCAGAAATAGCTGAAAAAAGCATGATGTGGATTATTGGTAAAGGGGAAGTGGATTTCAATATGGACAACTGGAATAAGAATGGACCTATCAATGTTGACTGTATCTCTAATAGTAAGATACATCAATACTTAAATGAGGAAGGTAAATGGAAAATGGAAGAAATTCCTATAGAAGATAGAACTAAAGTGGGCAAGGAACCTAAAATCTCAATAGATGAGGAGGATGTCCTAATTTGGAAAGAAACTGAGTATGGCAATTTCACACTAAAAACAGCTTATAACATTTTAAGGGATAAAAGCAGCATGAACTGGTATAATAAAAGTATGTGGGTAAAGGATATACCTTTGAAAATATCAGTGGGGGTATGGAGGATACTGAACAAAGCCATTCCATTAGACACTGCAATTCAAAAATTTCAAGTCCAACAAGCTTCCCAGTGTGAATGCTGCAGAAAATCAGAAGAAAGTTTAGAACACTTATTCAGCAATGGGCAACTGGCTAGAAAGGTGTGGGAGTACTTTCAAAATCACATGGGGATTAAGGAAACAAATACTACAATAAGGGGGAGACTTATTGAATGGGAAAGGGCAAAAGGAAAAGCTATTATCACTAAAAGCAATAAGATTTTTCCCCACCTCATTCTGTGGAACATTTGGAAAAGCAGATGCAAAAGTAGAATGGAAAATATTTCAATGAAGCAAGAGGGTATAATACAAGAGGTTATTGATAGCTACAACATGATCATTAAAAAGGGCGCCAAAAATGCAAAAGATATTAATTTCCATAATATACATAGTGTGACTATACAGGGCAAAACTAAAGTTCCTCAAACTGTCAAGTGGGATAAACCAAACAGTACAAGCATCAAAATCAATGTGGATGGGAGTTTTTGTATGATTACAAAGAAAGCTGGGATAGGGGGAGTAATCAGAGATCATGCAGGGGATTTTATACAAGCCTTTGTAAAAAAGGTAAAAGCCAATACACCTATTATGGCGGAAGCTAAAGCTATACATGCTGGGATTAAATTAGGTCTAATTTTCAATAGAAATATAATTATTGAGACTGATTCTCAAATCATGGCCAGCATATGCAATGACAAAGGCCAAATCCCATGGAACATAAGATCAAGGTTTATTAAAATTAAGCAATTAATAACAAAGGGAACAGGAAGGGTGAGGATACAACATACCTTTAGAGAGGCAAATGGCATAGCTGATTTGCTAGCCAAACAGGCACGAGAGCAAGCAACCCCTATTTTTTCTAATGATTTAAAGGATTTCCCTAAAAGGATAATAGGGCTATTGGAAGTGGAAAAAGAAGACATGATCAACCTGCGTATCGAAATAGAAGACGAAGGAGGAAATCGCCATCAGGCGATAATATAGAGAGAGAGAAGGAGAAGCGTTTTGGGTTTTTTTTGGTTTTTGTTTTAATTTTGGAAAAGCTTAGAAGAGGTTGATATGACCAAAGTTTTGTTCAATTTAGTCTGTTAAGTCTTTTTAATTATGGAGGGAGAAGCTATATTACATTTTGTAACAGATAGGCCCCCTCTTTTGTAATTTTGTACTGGGCAACATCTTTATATATAAAAGCTAAAATGTGGTTTATACCACAATTAATTAAAAAAAAAAAAATTAGTTAAATTAGGTACACATATACTTTTTATTATACGGAACATTTATTTAACTATTTTTTTATTTTTTTATATATCAACATCTACTTAGATGTTGTCTCCAACATATGTTTCTTTACTTAAATTAAACGTATCTATCAAAAAATATAGTACATCTGTCACTAAATAAATGTCCACTATAAAAATACGTATAATTTTAACCATCTATTTTCTCATACGTAAATTGTCGATAAAAATTATTTCAAAAATCAATTATATGTTTCATGATTAGAACCGTATAACATAATTTTTAAATTTTTCATTTCGATAATTTAGTTTTGAAAAAATCGATGATCAAATTTGCACGTATTTTTATAGTAAACACTTATTTAGAAAGGGAGCGAGCAGTACTTATTTTGATAGGTTAAGTTTACGAGGAGATAGATACTTATTAAAAACATAAATGGTCAACCAAAATAAAAAAAAAGTGGACTTTTTACTTGAAAGATATGAAAACTTATAGAGATATTGATGCGGACACTCACAGTTATACAATTATTAGGAGTAAATATCAATATCATAGTGAGAATTTATAGTTCTACTCTAGTACAGAATACTTCTTAATGTAAAACAAACTTCTAAACTTAACATGAGGCATCCCTTTCAAAAAGAAAAAAACTTAGCATGAAGCTTCTCGGTCATAGCAAGTCCGGAAACAAAAATACATACATAACGAAATAAGTTCACGTAACAGATTTACACGATGATCCAACATGCGGCTGAGTAGACTGTCACTTTGACACTTAAAGACATGAAATACAAAACGGTCAACCTTTACCATTGGTAACTATTTATGCAAAAAATTAAGCTGGCAATTAGTTGAACCCCATGGATGATTTGCTAATTCCATTTGAAGCCTGACAAATTCAGTTCCAGTTGGTGAGTAGCGGCACAAGATTGTGATTTTTTCCAAAACCACTGCATTTTCTAAGAAGTACTTCACTGCGTTGAGCTCATCTGGCTTACCCAAAAAATAACTTATTTTGATTCTCTTAAGGCTATGAAGTAGGCATCGGGGTACATTTTGAGGTTTGTGCCAGCCGTGTTCAAGTTCAACACCTATCGCATAATGGAACTCTACTGCCTCTGATCTTATTCCCTATCAAAGTAAGATAAATGGAAAACAAGTAAACATCTCAACTTTTCAAATCCATCATTTGAGAAACATATGCAGCCTATTTTATTTTGCTTGTCACGTAGATTTTGCAAAATAAATAATTAACTGTCTATATCAGTCCATGGCATGTAGAACAAGTAAATCTTCTTATATACAAACATCACAAACTTACAGATGGCAGCGACAGAACTTCTAGTTTAGGGGAATTTTCAAGAAACCCCATCAACAGTTTTGGGAAAATCGCAGATTCCATGTTGATCTTCAGTTGAACCAGATTGCAAAATATTGGCAAGTTGGATCCAATAACATGGGAAGAATACTGCACATAAAACAAAATTATAACTACTTTTTACAAAAAAAGTAAGAGGAAAAGGAAAACAGAAAGAAACACATAGGACGAGGACTGATTAATTTGAACAAAAACAGAGGAGAATACCTACTTTCGGAATATCATGCAATAGAATTAGGGATTTGAGATTTGCGATTGATTTCAAAAATGCAAGCACAATGTTTCCATGCTTAATTTCTTCTTCTTGACTGTCTAAATATTGATAACAACCGACATGCACTTTAGCAGTGGAAGGCAGCGAATTCACTAAAACATCACTTAGACTAAGATGGTCCAACTTTAACACTTCAAGGTTTGGGGCATTAACCCTGATCTTATCGCCATCAAGTTGCAATGTCAATCTTTTCAATGTTGGATGAGAAACATCACAAGTTGTCATGACCTCACTTGCAACATCTCTTAGAAGTTGTAAATCTTCAAGAATTGGGCATCCAGAAAGCAACTTGGGAAGAGACTCATCGCCCGAGTATATAACATTATCTAAAACAAGAGTCTTAAGGTTTGGCAACCAAACAAAATAAGGAACATTAGCAACAAACAGGCCACATATCTTTAAAACCACCAAGGTTTTGCAAGTGAAAAGCATCCAAGGTAGTTCTGAAGGCTTAGTGTGACGCCTCCACATTTCAAGATCTAATTCACGAATATTGCATTTTAAAACTCCAAAAAGCCACGAATTAAGGCGTAAACAATCAATCGTGGCATTTAGTATACACAGCCTTAAAATTTGAAAACACAAATTGTCTCGGAGAAACAAAAGATCAATAGAGCGTGTGAAACTGCTCTCAATAGGGTCCCCACTCTGACTGAACTCAAAGTCAAGCTTGGGGGTAAAAACCCAAAGATGCTTCCACCTCTTGGATAGGACGCTTGTGCGGATGCTATATCTTGTTGGAATTAAAGATAAAATGCGATAAATAATTTCATCAGGTAAATGGCTGATCAAGTCGAGCTGGCCTTTCCTCACTTCTGAACTAACATTAAGTGATCCCATTGTAAAATCTGATTCAGCGGATAGTTTCTTAGATATAGTTAGATTGGAAACCTAAAAAAGGTTTTTCTCTTGAATAATGTATGAATAAAGCATTGTATTACTCATAAGTGATAAAATTTAATAGTTGGTCAGTGATTTGGGTCTAGTACCTCTTTTATGGGAACGGGAAGTTTAAATAAGAAACGAAAAGACCAACTACTATTTACAAAATTCAACCACATTCTCTCTCAAATTATGTCTCTCTCTTCTTTGCAGTAATCATTTTTCTGTTTTAGAATTTAAACAATTGGTCCGGAACATGATAAGCCTACTAGGCTACTACAAGTGATAATGGAAAGAAAAACTTGT
Organism: Primula veris; assembly: GCA_963682055.1. NCBI lineage: Eukaryota > Viridiplantae > Streptophyta > Magnoliopsida > Ericales > Primulaceae > Primula > Primula veris. Next base: position 7,319,666 of record OY821742.1, on the reverse strand, counting down.
GCGATATTAGGATAAACTGGCAACATCACCAGTGGATCTTATGACTTTATGAACCGTTGATGAATATGATATGTTTTGCAAAATTGGGAAAACGAAAGTAAGGACCAAGGTCTCTCCCAGTATAATAAAATGTCCAATCCTCTAAGGAATAGCAGGCATCAATATCGGAATTCACTTTATCGAGTGATTTTTTTTAGTCAGAAAACAGTGGTTCAAAGGAATAATGACCGGAAAACATATAGGTCGGCAATTTGAATGTACTGTACTTCAGCTAGTCAGCGGAATCTAACTTGTTAAGGCCAACTCAAGTCCGTAACTCAATAAAGTATCAAAACTTATCATCACTTTGTAGTGAAAAACATTCGAAAAATTTCAAAAACAATGTAAAACATTATTAAATGGAGAATTAAATATTGAATCTTTTAACAAATTAATAAAATTCTACCCCTTAAATTTATTCAAAAGTAAATCATAAAAGCACTTCTAAAGGCATATCTTGACAACGGAACAAAAGGTTCTTTCCTAATTTCAAACAATATGCAATGTACAAAATGCTCTTATCTAATTTCAAAGACTATTAGGAGGACCTGTTTGGCAACAGTTTTTTTCTCAGTTTTTTTAGCTTTTAGATTAAAAAAAAAAGCTTTTATTAAAAGTAACTTTTTGAAAGAAAATAAAATATGCCAAACGTTCCCATATAAACAAATTTAAAAATAAGAACTGCTCATAATTACAGTTTTTCCCCATTTTTAGCTACATTCTTCTAATGAAAGCAAAACCCAAAAGAACTCTTTAACTCCAAAGATTACTAAAAACTAACTGGAAAAAATGTTGAAAAAACAAGATTTAACATAATGTGAAAAATATAAATTCAAAGATACAAGACCCAAACACATGCAAATTTGAATTTCCGGTATTAAGTTATCGACACATCCCAAATTCAGTCAACAACTTTCAAACCAAAACACATATTTACTTAAATATCCGATTTTTTAAAAAAGGACAAGACATATTTCCTTAACATTTCAAACATATCTAAAAAGAATGTCAAACAGACGCTGAAAATGACTACATTCTTCGATTATATGCAAAACCCATAACTACTACACATAATTCATTCCATTTCAAAGTAAAACATAAAAGCACTTGTAAAGGCAGATTTTGACAAAGGAACAATATACAAATTTCACTTATCTAGTTTCAAACACCATTAGTACCTGTTTGGCAACAGTTTTTTCTCAGTTTTTTTAGCTTTTGTGGCACAAAAAAGCTAAAAAGGCTCAAAAGCAGCTGGGAATTTGGGGATTGGTTGATGTCCTATCATTCATGTATAAATCAAGTATTAACTATTTCTTCAAAATCCAAATCATTACATACATAAATGGTCTTTAATTCTTATCTCGTCATCGAGTTTGGTTTTTGATACAATTTAGTCATTAACCTATCTTTAATATTTACACATATCTTTTATCTGTATATCCCTAAATTATTGTTAGTTTAGGAAATTATAAACCTTAGGCGGGTCTTAGATTTAACTTAGAAGTTACAATACGTAAATAAACACAATAAGGCAATCTTTGTACTCTAAAACACAATAGCAAATTTATTACTCCATTCGTTTTCAATTAATTGTTTTTTATGAAATTACGTGTAATTTTAATCGATTTATAAGATATATCAAAATTTTCACTTCGATAATTTTGATACAAGTTATTGACCGATCCAAATTGTACGTAATTTCGTAATGAACAATTAATTGGGAATGAAAGTATAGTTTAAGAAAATTAATCACTTATTTAGGGACTCTACAAAATAGTATAATAATCGGATATCTTACATTCACGCAACATTTTGAACTTTTTTAATGACATAAATTAACATTTTGAATATTAAATTAGTAGACTACTCTTTCACTTTTCTTCTGATTTTTTACTCTCTCTCTTCTTTTTGCCCTAATTCAGGTAACCCTTTTTATTCTATTCTTTTTGTTTACTTACATATATACAGTATTAATATTTAATACATGTTTTTATTCTATTCTTTATTTTTGTATTAGATATTATTTATTTTTTCCTCTATTCTAAAAAAAAAAAGAAAGAATCATAGTTCCGCACTTGTTTATAGTTATATATAAATAATTGAACCATTGGTTATCATTATTATAGCAGTAGATAATAGTCTTTGGAGTTAGGGGTTTTGTCTGCATTATGGAGAAAAAACTGTAAAAATAATTTAAAAAAAAGATTTGTTCTTAGCTTCTTCTTTTTTACTTATAAGTTATTTGTAATATAATTTTGTTGAGAAACCATTTTTTTTTACTTTTTTTAAACTTATAAGTGACGTGAAGTTTTTTGGATGAAAATAGTAAATACAATATATGGGTAAGAATTTTATGTAATTAAGATATAAAGTAGCATATGGGTACAAAATTTAAGACTTGTAAGAATTTTATGTAATTAAGATTAAATTTCAACTAGCTATGCATCAACGGTTGATTATATGTATAATTTAGGAGGATTTGAAATAAATAATTAAGTAAAATATCTCTAATACTACAAATTATTAATAAAATAAATATTAATACACGGTTAAATATAAAAAATTTATGCATGATTAAAAAATGAGTAACTTATAATACCTGTTATTCCTCTTAGATATATTTTTTTTATATTTTAATGTTACTTACGTTTTTAAGTTTGTGTATGCCCTTGAAATTTTATAATTAGTTTACACTTAATTCATACTTTTACATTCCAATGTCTTTATGAATAGATCGATAATTACAAATTAAACACACTAAATTAAACACACGTTACACCACGCATTGTATGGACGGTATGCGCTAGTATATATATAAAAAACTACTCATCACAGATTAACTAGGCCGTCTCCACTTTCTTTTCATGATTGCGCTCTCTTTGCGCATCGATGTTATACCATGGAATTTCGTTGTCAGTTTGATTTTTGTCTTCTCCTAATTGCGCTCTCTGTTTGCACATCGATGTTATACCACAGAATTTCGTTGTCCGTTTGATATTTGTATTTTCTCGATTGCGCTTTCTCTTTGCACATCGATATTATACCATGAAATTCCGTTGTCCGTTTGACTTTTGTTGGTATCACGCCTAAAAGGGTGAAGTGTGTTTGTTCAATACTTAGGGGACTTTTTTCTTATAAAAAGTACAGTCTTCTTTCACAATCGTCTCTTTTTCTACGTCGGAGGGGATGAGAATGTTTTTCTACGCCGGAGGGGATGAGAATGAGTGGCTAATTATAATAAAAAAATGCACTTTTACATAAAATAAAAATAAAGAGTCACTAGCCAAACTCAGTTTATGTAGGCATTTTGTCGAACCCCATTGTGAGCAGACATTTCACTCATCTACTAGAATTATGTCAAAGTGACAATTTTTAGTCTAATCAGTACAGAAAACATCCTTACTGCAAAACAAACTTATAGAAATAACATGAAGCTTCTCTCGTTCATAGGAAACAAAAATAAATATACGAGCAATGATTCAACATGCTCGTGGATAGATTTTGTCACTTTGATAGTTAAGGATATGCAATACAAAACGATCAATCTTGACGGCTTACGGTTAGTAACTAATTATGCAAAAAATGAAGCTGACAATTAGTTGAACCCCGCGGATGATTTTGCTATTTCCTTTTGAAGCCTGACAATTTCAGTTTTAGCTGGTAAGTAGCGGCAAAAGATTGTGATTTTCTCCAAAACCAAAGCATTTTCGAAAAATTACTTCACCGCTTTGAGCTCAACTTTCAGACCATAGTTATCAAGCCGGGAAACGGAAACGGGATATGATACAAGAAACACAAACCAATTTTTAATGAGAAATAAGAAACGCCAATATAATAAAAAAAAAATAGAATATAACATATTGCAAATATTTATAAATACGCCAAAGTTTATGAGGAATACAATAATACAATGAACAATTAGTTAAATTCTTATGATTTAATAGATAATTTATCAAAATAACATGCTCTTTTATTAATTTGATTTCATCATATTTTAAATGCATTTTTTCACTTTTATTCAAAAACAAGTTTCTTGAATGTTTTATTGAGACTTCCGAGAATTATAGTTTAAGATTTTAAAAAAGTTTTGCTAAGTTTCCGAAACGTTTCCTCTAAGATTTTGTAAGAGTACCGTACCCGTTTCCGAAACGCATTTCCGAGAAAACGTGATATGTAGCCTAAACAGAGTTTCCGGATAACTATGTTCTAGACCATAAAAATTACGTACTTCGATGCTTTTAAGGCTATGAAGTAAGCATGGAGGTACGTGTTGAGGTTTGTGCCAGCCGTATTCAGGTTCAACATCTATCTCATAATCGAAATCTGCTTCTTCCGATCGTATTCCCTATCAAAGCAAGATAAAAGGAATACAAGTAAACATCTCAACTTTTCAAAACTTATCATATGCAAACTATTTCAAAATTAATTTACCAAATTCTTTTATAATAGTATGAGAAAGAGGGAAAATTGTCTGATAGGTCATAGACTCATAGCTATTTACACAAAAACCAAGAGGAAAGAGGAAACAGGGAAACAAACACATAGAACAAAGTTTGAGTTTGCATGAACCAAAACAGAGGAGAATACCTACATGCAGATTATCATGGGATAGAAATAGAGACTTGAGATTAGCGGTACATTTCAGAAAAGCCACCAAATTGTTTCCATGCTCAATTTCTTCTTCCCGATTGTCTGAATTTTCATAAAAATCGACATGCACTTCCGCAATGGAAGGCAACAAATTCAAAACATCACCCATAAAACGGTTTAACTCGACCAATTCAAGGTTCGGGGCATCAACCTTGATCTTACATTCTAAAATATCACCATATGGGTCAACTTGCAATTTCAATCTTTTCAAAGTTGGATGAGAAACATCATAAGTTGTCACCTCCCTTTCATCTCTTATAAGTTGTAACTCTTCAAGAATTGGGCATCCAGAAAGCAACTTGGGAAGAGACTCATCACCCGAGTATATAACCATGCCTAAAACAAGAGTCTTAAGGTTTGGCAACCAAACGTCACAAGGAACGTTAACAGCCAACAAACGGCGTATCTTTAAAACCACCAAGGTTTTGTATGTGAAAAGCATCCCTGGCAGTTCTGAATTCTTGCTCATCCATATTTCAAGATCTAATTCATGAACATTGCAGTTTAGAACATAAAAAATCCAAGAATTAAGGCACAAACCACCAATCTTTACATCATCACAATCGGTGTATGGAAGAACTAGCCGGAAACTTTCATTGCACAAATTATCTCGAAGAAACAAACGGTCAACAGATCGAGTGAAACTGTTATAGCCATTATAAGTCTTGAACTCAAAATCAAGATTGGGACAAAAGATCCAAAGATGCTCTCACCTCTTCGATAGGCCACTTGTGCGGATGCTATCTTTTGTTGGAATTAAAGATAAAATGCGACAAATAATTTCTTCAGGTAAATGGCTGATCATGTCGATATGGCTTGCTCTCAGTTCTAAACTAACATTTGATGATCCCATTCTAAAATCTGATTCAGTGGACAGAATTTTTAGAAAAGTAAGATTAGAAATCTAAAGAAAAAGGTCCTCTATTGAATAATACTTATAAGCATAGAACATGGTATTACTCACAAGTTTTAGGATACTAGTACATCTTTTACGGGAAGGGGAAAACAAAAAGACAAAACTACTTTTTTTTTCTCGCTCAAAAGTCAAAATACAAGTGTTAGCTAGGGTAATTAAAAAGAGAGGAAATCATAAAAATTGGGGTAAATTATGATTTAGTGACCTGAATTTTGGTCAATTTTAGGATAAGTGACCTAAGTTTTTGTAATTTCGGTTTTGTGACCTAAGTTTAACTTTTGTATTATTTTAGTGACCTTGCGTCAATTCAGTTAAAGGAATACGTTACACGTGCTATCACGTACCCTCACGTCTGTTAGCTAAAAAGGTAAAATCTGAGAGTATTTTAGTCATTTTAGCAAGAAATATGTTTTTTTTTCGAAAAATACGATGGCAGGTCACTAAATTGCTAATAAAGTTAAACTTATGTCACAAAACTGAAATTACAAAAATTTAGATCACTTATCCTAAAATTGGCCAAAATTCATGTCACTAAACTATAATTTACCCCAAAAATTGTGAAGTGAAGAATAGTCTACGAGGAGGGCTAAATATATAGTGGAAATGTTTTTTTTTTCTGTAATGAGCAAGTAACTTAGGACGGTTATGGCGTTTAGAAAATTGTGTAATTGTTGATTATTTTTTACGTTTAGAATGTTGTGTAGTTGTGACGTTTTGAATGTTGTGTAAATATTAATTATTACTGTATTACTGTAGACATAAAAAATAAGTGCAAAATTTGTGTTTCTCCGTCAAAATATCTCTCTTCGTTGCAGTAATCATTTTTCTGATTAGAATTTAAACAATGACGAACTTACGACATGTGACATTGGAAAGAAAAAAGAACTAATCACTCTACGACGAGCTTGTGAGACATTAGGATACGCACACCAGGGGATCTTACGGGTAAAGTCAAATATGAACCGTTGATGCATATGCTATGTTTTGCGAATTTGAGAAAACGAAAGTAAGGACCAAGTTCCCTCCCACTACAAGAAAATGCCAAATGCTCTAAGGAATAGCAGGCATCAATGTCGATATCACATGGAAATACGTACTTATCGAGTGATTTTTTTAGTTAGAAAACGGTGGTCCAAAAGGAATAATGACCGAAAACCGTATATATAGGCTGGCAATTTCAAAGTTCAATACTTCAATTAGCAAACAGAAGCTAATTTGTTGTTGAAGGTAGTGGTTTTTTTTTTTTTTTTTTTGAAATGAAGAGAGTGATATTAATGAGAATCGTACAACATAAATGACCATAACTCGGGCCATATTGACTCATTAGAGAAAAAGGCAGTGGCTATTGAAATGATATTAGAGAATAAATCTATGGCCAACTCCGCTTGGCAAATCAATAAAGTATCAAAAGTTATCATCATTTTGTAGTGAAAAACATTCAAGAAATTTAAAAAACAAAGTAACACAGGTTAAATGGAAAATCAGATTTTGATCTTTTTAACAAATTAATAAATTTCTATGATTCTACTCAGGCAGAACTTCAAAACAGAGGGGTCGAAATATTGACAAAATAAAATAAAGAAAAACGAAACTGCAAAAGATCAAATATTGTTACTTAATTTACAATCAACTCATACGGTCACACATATCTTGAAAGCGATGCATAATAAGTTAACTATATCATTTTCAATATAAACGACTAAATCATATAAACAAGAAAAAAAACCCGATAAAGTTAACTAGTTAAATAAGTTACAAAATGATACAACAATTTTATTCTAAATAAACTAAAATAAGTCAAACAGTAAATTTACCCAACTTAATTAATACGTGTAAATAACAAGCTATACATTCTGTAAACAAACTACTAAATAACTAACTAATTTAAAAGTCACAACTGATTTATAAATGTTCCATTAAGAATTTATCTTAATAAAAAACTAACTAAATTTTTTCCAAATTTATACATTACCTAGGTTTTTCTAATAAAAATCTATTAAAAATTATCCTAACTTTTTTAAATAATTAACAATTGTTAAGCAAACAATGATAGAATTAATAAATTACATTAGATTATTAATTTTACGAACTAGTTAATTAGTTAGGATAAAAAAAAGACTAAGAAAGAGAAAAAGAATAGTTGTGCTCCAACCTACACTACAAAAAAATATCCAAATAGTGACGGAATTAGTGACGGTATTTTTTGTTACGATCTTATTAGCGACGGTTTTTGTGACGGTTTTGTGACAGTTTAGTCAATTTGTGACAATTTTTTAAATTAGTGACAAGCTTGTGATATCTTTTAACTCTCACTAAATCAAACATTATTTTATAGTGTTATCTTGTATTGAGAATAACATGTATGATTAGTTATCGTAAAATAAAGTGGGTTTGAGCTTTGTTAGTGTTAATTTCATCACTTATATATAGAGAGAATTTTGTATATGCATAATACAAAATTTCTATTTAAATGAAATGCTAATTTTGTAATTAACTTAATATCTCATATGGATCCCTCTAGCACCATACTGGTTCCGTCAGATTTCTACCCTTTCAATTTATTTCAAAGTAAATCATAAAAGCACTTGTAGAAGCAGATCAACAAAATACTCTTTACTAATTTCAAACACTATATAGCCTTTGTTTGGGAACAGATTTTCTGGATTGGTTTTTACATTTTCAAGTTTTAAAAATCTTTGGATGTTTGGACAGACAGATTATTAATCTTTTTAAAAATAAGGTTTTTAAGCTAAAAGAACTAAATTGTCCAGACATAAAAATTCAGGATTTTCTTTGGATTTTTGAAAAAGCGTTTTTTTTTAAATCTGGCCAGATTATTTGTTCCCAAAGTCGATACTAAACCAAAGTTCCAGAATTCGAAACACATGCAATTCCAAGTTAAAAAAAAGTTCAGCCAACAGCTTTGAAACACAAATACACATTTACATACAATACGTGTTTGGCAACATTTTTTGTCCTCAGTTTTTTTAGCTTCTGGGTAGAAAAAAAAGCTACAAAAGTTCAGTAAATAGTGGAAATGTTTTTCTTTTATTTTCTATAATTAATAATTGCGACGTTTGTGTAAGTACCAGGTTTAAAATGCTGTATAAATATAAATAGAAGTTTATAATGTTGTGTACATACGTGTTGAGAAGTATTTGTATTGAAAACTATGATCACTACAATAAAATAACTGGATAACAACAACCCGTCTGTTACTATACGGCTTGTTGCTGAAAATTCAGCAACAATATATCAACATTTATCAATACTTGGCAACAATTTTTGTTGCTATATTGTTGCTAAATTTCAACAACAAATCGTATAGTATCTGACAAATTGTAACTGAACTGTTGCTACATAGATTTTTTTTATTGTAGTGGATGTCTAATAAAACAATTTCATCCAAAATTCAATAAAAAATAAACAAATTTATCAACAAAAATATTACTTAACTAAGAAACTGTAAGTATAAATTTGATTCTTATAATTGTTAAAAAGAGTTTTTTCAAAAGATAACCAAAAAAAAAAACAACTCAAAAAAATAAGAGCAATGTTCTGAAATGCGCAAAACAGATTACAGGCGGAAATAGCTCGCCTAGCGCCTGATGCTAGCTAATTCCGCTTAATCACCGTCTAATCACTAATCCCGTCTAGGTTCCGCATAGGTGCACCTTTTAGAACACTAAATGAGACTGGCAGTTGTTTTGGGAAGTGCCAAAATGTAAATCACTTAATTAGGTAAGTAGTGACTAGTGTGTACTAAATAGTAAGCGACTGTGTAGCCGTGTATGTAGTTCAAACTGATTGTATGAAGGAAAAATTAAGGATTGGTCTACCAAAACTAAATTATTTAAGGATTAGTTTCAATTTCATAGACTAATCCTTAATTAATTTGTAGATAAGTTACAAATTCAAAATTTACCCTTGTATGAAATAGTAAGGAAATAACTTGCTAAATTTAGACAATCAATATACAACGTTTAAAAGGATAAATTTGCAAGATCATGAAACTGTAAAAACGCCAAAGGGGCATTAACATGATTTGAATGCAACACAAGTACACAACTTCACAATACAGATGAACTTTCCCATCCAGAGAAGGGTTGCGACCTTATAAAAAGAAAAAAAAGAAAAAAAAAGTGGTGCATTCACGCACTTCAACTAGACCATTAAAGTACCTCGGGATGAACAAGACACTCGACTTACATTTTTGAAAATTCACTATAAATATCGAGCTGACAATTTAAGGATCCCCGTGGTTGGGTTTTTAGCTCTCTCTGAATCTCAATGAATCTTACACTAGTTGGTGAGTGGTTGCAAAGAACTGTCATCTTTTCCAATTTCATTGCATTTTCCAGAAAGTACTTCACTATATTGAGCGCATCTTCGTAACCCCAAAATGAATTTATATGGATGCTCTTTATGCTATGGAGTAAAGATTCAGGTACATGCTGAGGTTTATGCCAGCCGGACTCCACTCCAACCAAAAAACAATCCAAAAGAAACCCCTGTTAGTGTAAGACAGATTAAGACAACGAAAAAGGCATTGTAGCGTGTTCAAGTTACATATTCTGCCTTAAATTCCAAAGAAGTTCAAAGAAAGAAAACGATTACGCACATTGGAAAATACTTCTATTAAATAGAAAATGGTTTGATACAGAGGAGTAATAAGTCACATCGTATGTGGGAGTAAACTGTCCTATAAGCAATATACCAACTTACCCAAGGCAATGAAAGAACTTCAAGTTTAGGAGAACTTTCCAGAAAACTCATCAATAATATTGGAAAATTATGAGATACCACCGATATCTCCAGATTGACCAAATGGCAGAATTTTGGCAGGTCGGGTGCAATAGCATGGAGTAAAGGCTGCATCCATAAGGTAAACATTAGTTGAAAAAGGCAAGGGAGGAAAAGAAGGAGATTTTGAATAATGTTTTGAAAACTATTGGAGATTGTTACTTACAATGAAATCCACCTGGGTTATAAATAGCCGCTTAACATGTGCGATACTTGTTAGAAAAGCAAGTAACTTCTTTCCGTGTTCTATTTCTCCTTCCTCGCCATATAAATTGTATTTATCAATGTTTATGTACGCTTCAACAACCGAAGGCAAAGAACATACCACGAAATCACCCGGCCAAGAGCATTCTAAGTTGATGAACTCAAGATTTGGGGAACTCATTATAATCTTACGGGTTAAATCATCGGCATCGTTGCCCATATCACCAACTTGCAATATCAATCTTTTCATTGTTGGATGAGAAACATCATACACTAACACTTTACTATATCCACGTTTTCCTCTCCGGAGCTGTAATTCTTCGAGGACGGGACATCCCAATAGCAGCTTGGGAATCGACTCTTCGACCAAACAAATAACATGCATTAAAACAAGGGTTTTAAGGTTTGGCAAGGAAACATTATCAAGAACATCAATGACAAATTCGCTCTTAAGCTTTAGAACCACTAAGGTCTTGCAAGTGAATAACATCTGAGGCAATTCTACCTCATTATACTTTGTTGTTTTAAGATCCAATTCACGAATATTGCAAGTAAGAGCACGACATAGCAATGCATTAGCTGGTATACGATCAGTCTGCCTATATCGCCATACATGAGATAGCCTCAAGCTTTCAATACACAAATTACCTCGACAAAGCAAAAGGTTATTAAGAGAGTTAGTGAAACTATCCATGCATAGCTCCAAAAAACCCGTCTCACAATTATTGTTTTCGTCCAGATGGCTCGGATAGTCGTACTTACTGAACTCAAAGTCAAGCTTGGGGGCAAATATCCAAAGATGCTCCCACCTTTTCGACAGGACGCTTGTGCGGATGCCATATCTTGCTGGTATTAAAGATAAAATGTGACAGATAATTTCATCAGGTAAATGGCTTATTCTGTCCACTTGCGCTTCTTTAACTTGAACGTTCTTTTTCAACAGTGGCAGTGGCATTTTAACTGAAAACAAGAAGAAAGCCTGACTTAACAATACATTATACAACTTAATGAGATTTCAGTAGAATAACAATATAAATTTACCTACCCAAAAGCGGCTGTATAAATAACTTAAAACCAAAATGGTCAGTATTAAAGTCACACTGATCGAAACCTGCAGTTCTGTTTGGTCTTCTCTTATTCTAAACTAAATCCCTAACACACAAATCCAACTTAACACCACAAATCTTTATCCTGGATTGACCCTCAAATATATCCAAACACATAATTCGAACTTTAGTGCTGTTGTAAAAATAAGTTATTATGTGACTTTTATCCAAGCTAGGGGTGTTTGGTTTTACTAGTTTTTTTAGCTTTTTAAATACCAAGCTTTTGGGTCAAGAAAATTAAAAAAACTCAAAAGCATAAAAGCTAAGAATTTGATGCTTTTCTAGCTTTCTCAAGGTAAAATTTTAAAAAGTAGAATTTTCCTCATAAATTTGTTTACATAGTTAGAATTAAGTCACTTATAAGTTCAAATAAGTAAAAAAAAATACTGGCAACTTATAAGTAAGAAAATGTTAGGTGGTGCCAAACACACTTCAAAAGTAAGCGTTTTTTCTCATTATTAAGCACCTTTTTGACCAAAAAAGTTAGTACCAAACAAACACTCGATCCATCACAAAAACAGTCAATATAACTCCCAGAACAAAATATAATAGCATATAAATTAACAATTTCCATAAACCGACTACTCATTTTTTTTATACACAATTCACTTTACATCAAACCCAAAAAGAATGTTAAAGAATGAAAATTATGTAATTTAAAGTTTCATTTATGTGTTTTCTTTATTTATTTGTCTGCATTCTTCTTATAAGTATAAACACCAGAAGACTCCTAACTCCAAAGAAAACTTTAATAATAATGAAGGTTTCATATATCTCGGGAAAAAAAAAACGCAAATTTGTCACCCCCATGTTAAAAACCAGACCCAAACTTTAGTACTATTGTAAAAATAAGATTTTAAAAGCTAGGGATGTTCGGTTTTACTAGTTTCTTTAGCTTTAAGAAACCAAGCTTTTGGGTCAAAAAATGAAAAAAAAAAAACTCAAAAGCATAAAAACTAAGAATTTGATGCTTTTCTCGCTTTTTGAACGTAAATTTGTTTGCATAGTTAGGAGTCAATTATAAGTTCAAATAAGAAAAAAAGTACCGGTAGCTTATAAGTAAGAAAATGTTAGGTGGTGTCAAACACACTTCAAAAGTAAGATTTTTTTTTTCTCATTATTAAGTACCTTTTTGACCAAAAAAGTTAGTACCAAACAAATACTCAATCACAAATACAGTCAATTAATCCCTGAACAAAATTATACTAGTACATAAATCAACAATTTCCATAAACAGATAAACTGACTACTCAGTTTATTTTATGTACAATTCATTTCACATCAAACCCAAAAAGAATGTTAAAAAATGAAAATTATGTAATATAATGTTTTGGAACGACATTTCGAGAATCACTCTTTTTAGTCAATTAGTTGGTGAAATTATGTGGTATCGGCTACCCACTATTTTCAGAAAACCAACTTCCCTATAACTATTGCCTAAAATTTTATAATTTAAACTTTGGTCACATTTATCAAAAAAACTTGGTCAAAACACTTTAAATTATTTCGAGAAATTTTATAAACAGGCAAACCACAATCCAAAAGTATGGTCCAAGTGGAAAAATAATAATCCAAATGAAAAAATAAAAATCCAGATGAGCGAAAAAATGGCTCAATGATTTATCAAAATCAATAAAGAAATGTCCCAAACTCATTTGAGCCACAAAACCGGGGGTCTCAATAATTTACTTTCAGTTAGCTTTAACCACATTAGTATCGGTTTTTTCACATTTATAATAGTTTTGAACTATTTAAGGAGTAACCGTGCATGACATTTGTCTTTATAGCATAGAGTTGCCTCCTTAAGCATTATCTCTTACTTTGTGACAACGGGTCATATTGTTCTTTTCAATTACTGTCTTGGAGCCACAAGTTTTTTATTTTGACGATTGTCTAAAATCTCTCTTGGCTAGGCGATTCATCGGGATCGCGACAGTTCGAGACAAATAACACTTGTCTCGGTTCTCGATTCGTGGAAAAAAAAATATACACGAAGAGCATTAATATCAGGCAAACAATTCGCCATTGACCCAATAGGATTAAAACTACTCACCGGGGTAATTTTCTTATCCAATAACAGATGGGCGATAAAAGAACATGGTGAATATAAATTCATGATACTGCTTATGGAATACAATTTTCAAGCTAGTATTTCGGTGAAAGATTGCTCCAATATGTCAATTTCAGACATTTGTTCACCATAGACGTCATCACGTCTCAAATGTGGCGGCGGAATAAAATCAACGCCTTAGCATTCATCATGAGGGTAACAACAAACTCGTGTTTTACTCATCAAAGATGGCATCCAAAAAAAATTTGGGCATCACATTTTCACACATCAGGGTGAGTAACATGTGGTAACGGATTAAAATAAACGTTTAAACAGTCATTTCACAAGTATGTTTTACGATTTTTCTCATCATAGATGGCATCCAACATGTGTTGAGAGTTCTGGATTATTTATCATATAAAACGACTGGTTTATATGTTTATGGTTTGTACAAGCACAAACGTTTTTTCGAAACGACAAGTTCGAAAACATTAGTTTTACTTCTTATGTGAATCGGTTCTCATTGATCGAACGACGGGTCGATACTGAAACACCAATTCGGCGAAATATACATCACTATATAAGCACACTCGGGAAAATTATTATTTAGTCAACCCCTTTCGGTAGCTCTACTTGAAAAACGACCAGGAAAGACGGTGAGGGTGGAGGACACGAATGCCACTTAAAACCCGACCTCATTAGGATATCGACTTCCGCCTATATCTTTCCTAGACATCGTATCCAAATAGGTGAGCCTAGTTGGTGAAGGTTCATAATTTTTTCAACTTAAATGTGAAAATATATGATTTCGCAAATTATCATATTTTACACAAGTATACATGGCTGTAAATAAATACATAGATTGTAATTAAATATTTAAATTGTACCCGTTACACTAACAAAATATAACACAATCTTTTATTATACTATTGGTATATGTGTAATTAATATTCATGGTAACATACACGATACACTACAATCAAGCAGATTTAATAATACACACCAATATTTATTGCCTATTCCCCCGAATTCAATATGCTAAATATCTAGTTATGGTAGTATAAACATGCATTACACTGGGTTCAACATCAATATACTAGAAGATATAATTACTAACGTGCATACATACATTATACATAAGCTATGCTATGAATTTTATGTTAGAACATGTAATTAGTGACGTTGTTCATAGGCATAACAAATCATCATGCAATCACAGATTGAAAACATGTTAGTAATCTGATCTAGTTTAACAATAATAGTGTGAACTACAAGGTTGTTCTAAAAAAATATAACTTAACCTACACAGGGGCCATACAATATGAGATATATAAATTATCACATGACATGTTCGTATACTATCACAATTCACACCATGAATTTCTTTTTCTTTCTTTTTCGTTAAAGGAAAACTTGTAATCATATGTACGTTCTTAGATGATAATCTAAAAAAAACCAGTATACTACCATAGCATCACCGTATCCATATTTTATATATATAACTCATGTTATTTGGTTTTTTTTTATACAGTAGCAAATTAGGTACACATGCAATTTTACATTTTTTTTTTCTTTTAAACATGTGTTTGATAGGTGTAACTATATAAAAAATATACCGTACTCCTGGTATGCTGTAGAAGGTCGAAACGAATCCAATAAAACCCGGATAAACCTCAAGGTTTATAGATACACACACAATATACGTGCGTTTACCCAAAATTTCTAATATTCGCGAGCGTATATTTTATTTCTGCGAGCAAAGTGTCGATAACGTGTTGTGTAACATATTAGCTCACATATATATGTATATAGATATTAAGAGAGAATATAGAGAGAGACAACAAGACAAAATGTTTATTTATGAGTGTACAGAGAGATAGAGACCCTGACTCTCCTTATATAATAGATGGTAGAGTTACATATACTATGAAAGTCCAACATAGGCCAAATAGAGTAACCTCCAGAATGGCTAATAATATATTTTTGATTTATATATTTCCTAATTATCTCGTCTGCATTCTTGTTATAAGTATAAACCCCACAAATGTATATAATTTCAAAGAAACATGGAAATAATTAAGATTTCATATGTAAATGAATATATATATATATATATATATATATATATATATATATAGTATAAAAGTAGGGTTACCTAAATTGGCGCATAAGAGAGAGAGTCGGCGGGAGTTATATATATAACTGTCTCTCTCTTGTGGGCCGATTTAGATAACCCTACTTTTATAATATATATATGTATATATATATTTTAGGTAGGGGTTCAAATTTTATCGGTTCGAAATGTTATATTTTAGTCGGTTGTTTTCGATTTTTTCATATGTATTTGTAGTTTTTTTTTTTTTAAATCAATTTACTATTTTATTTCTAATTTATTTGTTCAGAAAAATATGTAAATTTTAACATTTATAATTTTTTTTTATATTTAATTGTTTGTTTGACAATTTAGAAGGTATTAATATTAATAAATACCCAAAAAATATATAAAATATCATATTTTACAGTTTGTTTGAACAAACACTTTGTAAATAAAAGAATATGTTGATTTACAAAAAAAATCAAAAAAAAATTACGAATAGAAAAAATCAAAAACTTGACGAAAATCTACAATTCGAACGTGATAAAATTTGAACCCACGAGATACAGACGATGTCTTTTTGACTAGCTTTTTAGATTTTTGCTTTAAGAAAAGCTATGGGAATTTGATTTGTTAGATTTTTGGTTTTCAGAAAGCTTGTTTTGCGTCACAAAAGCAAAAAAAAAAAAGGGAGAAGAAAAAACTCAAAAGCGTATAGAATCCATGATTATTTTTTTTAAGTTTTTCACCATAAAAAATTGCCGGAAATAGAATTTTCCTAATAACATCATTTGTTTGTATATTAAAAGTCAAATATATATATATATATATACTAAATAAATAACTAAAAAGGAATTATTAGTGAAAACAAGTTACAAATTCAGTTGTAAGTAAAAAAAGGTCGAGGTGTTTTCAAACACTGCATTGTAGCTTTCTAGAGCAATTTTTTCTGTCATTTGTTTTGAGCTTCTTTCAACTTTTTTTTTTTATGAATTATAAAAGCTTGATTTTATTTATTAGGAGTAGGAAAGTTCAAGTGATTCTACAAGAGACAGACTGTCTCGTCTCGTTCTCAACCGCTGCAGAGTAGAGGGGGGGCGGAGCCATGCAAAATCTCAATTCGTTGTGGTTGGTCCTTGCGAGTCTTCGCACGGAACCTCGCCATTAGGCATGCTATAATCACCCGACCCTGAAGCCATCAATCTGATCCCGATTGGTATATTATTTTATTTTATGTTTTTGAAATAAGTATCATATTTTACAACCAATCCGATCCCAAAATAAGTCGGTCAGGATGGTCGTGTATGGCGATTTCCAGCAAGCCTTAAAGAAGGGTAGTTTTGATTGCAAGCTTACTTGTTATTCTTTAGTTAAGACGTTAATGATGTTGTGTAAATAAAGCATACTGCAGATATTCAAAATGTTTACATATACGGATCCAAACTAGCGCCGATAGTCTAAATTAGTACTCCGTTATCGTTTTGTTCTTTATTCGTATCCGTATCCAGTTCAGATTCCGGATCTGCCGACCTTGATTGCGACCTACATTACATATAACCTACAATATCCATTGTAAAGCGGATAGTGAATGTTTTCTCTAATAGTACACTTTTTTTTATAGGATTTGAGCCCGTAAGTAGTGACGTGCCCAACTTCAAATATTTACCATTGTTATTTTGGTCATGTCTCAAAACTCAGATAAAAACGAAGGTTCAGACATCCAAGAAACAAGAGTCACAAACCAACGCAACGAAGAAGTCTAGAGAAAACAGCGAATTCTGTAAATCGGATATGTTGTCTCACTTTATAAATTTATAGACGAAATTATTAATCTTCACCTCATATATACTACTACTAGTAATCGTTGCCCACGCGTTGCGTGTGCGATACGTAGTGGCATAGATATGATCACGAAAAATAAACTTAATATTTTTTTTAAAATTTAAATATCAAATAATTAAATATAATTAATTAACAATCGTATATAAAGAGTAACATAATGTTTTACTCTTATAAAAAATACACAACGATTTTGTTTGGAACATAAATGTGTGAAAAATAACATTTTTTAAGTTATTTATGTATTTGAATTGAGTGATGAGAGTAATTACAATATTAGAGTGAATGTATTTTTGAAAAATTTGAGCAAAATTAGACAGTCTCAAAATACTTGGATTGACTTATATTAATAGTATGATACATAGAGAAAACATGTGTAATTCTTTCCATAATTAGTACACAATCAGGCCAGTATATGGGAGTAAAAATGAGAAGCGCATAGGTCATAAACTACGAGAATTGCTATTTCCATCCATGAATTCTACTCAAAAATCTCAAACCAATAGAGCATCAACTGTTGGTTCAAATTAAAAACATTAAAAACACAATTGGTCCATGTATGATGTATCCTCCTATTAAGCGGATGATGATTTTTTTTAACGATTTGTGGTGACATAAAGCATCTATCTCCTTGGTTCAACACAACAGACTTGCAATGGAGCTTTACATTCGGAGCAAGACCGGGAACCAAACAAACATACTAATAGAATAAGTACGAATAACATAGATTCAAGTGATATCCAACACGCTGTAGAGCAGACTTTGACAATCTAAGAGATAAGAAAGAAACTCGTCAACCATTGTTGTTGAATACACACTAGGAATGCCAAAAATCCATTTCACAATTTATTGAACCCCGTGGGTGATCCACTAATTCCGTCTGGAACCTGACAAATTCAACACTCGTATCGGAACGGTGGGAAGAGATTATCATTTTCACCAAAACCATTGCATTTTCCAACAAGTATTTCACCACGCTGAGCTCATCTTCACCAAAGCCAAAGGAATGGATTTCGATGGTCTGGAGGCTATAAAGTACACATTTGGGTACATGTTGAGGTTCGTGCCAGCCATATTCAGGTTCAACATCCATTGCATAGAGTAACTTTGTTTTGTTTGATGGTATTCCCTATCAAAGTAAGATAAAGGGAAAACAAGTTCCATCATAAATTCATAAGCAAAATATATGCACCTATTTTACTTGCTTTCAAAGTTATTGCATCAAACTATTTTCATATTTACTAAAAAAAGTTATAATATGACAACAACGTAAACATACAGAAAAGGTCAAGACTTTCTATATCAGTCCCCAAGATGTAGAACAACTAAATTTTCTTATATACAAACATCACAAACTTACATATGGCAGCGAAAGAACTTCTAGTTTAGGGGAATTTTCAAGAAAACTCATCAACATTTTTGGGAAAATCGCAGACACCATATCAATCTTCAGTTGAACCAAATTGCAAAATATTGGCAGGTTGGGTCCAATGACATGGGAAGAATACTGCACTCAAAAAACAAATGTATAGCTATTTAAATCAAGAGGAAACAAATAGAAACACACAGGACAAAGTTTGAGTTTGCTTGAACCAAAACAGAGGAGAATACCTACTTGCAGATTATCATGGGATAAAGTTAGAGACTTGAGATTTGCGATACATTTCAGAAATGTTACCACAATGTTTCCATGCTCGATATGGTCTTCCATACTGTTTGAATATTGATAGAAAGTGGCATGTACCTCAGCAGTAGAAGGCAACGAATTCACTAGGACACTACCCTCCGACAGATGGTTTAACTCAAAGAATTCAAGGTTTGGGGCATCAACCATTATCTTAGATTGTAAGAATGGGCCATCATCTGGGTCATCAAGTTGCAATGTCAATCGTTTTATTGTTGGGTGAGAAACATCATAAAGTGACAGGTCACCCCTCGCATCTCTTAGAAGTTCTAAATCTTCAAGAATGGGGCAACCCGAGAGCAACATTGGAATTGATCCAGCGTCCGAATATATAACACGGTCTAAAACAAGAGTCTTCAGGTTTGACAACCTAACGTAATAAGGAACATTAACGACAAAAAGACCGCATATCTTTAAAACCACCAAGGTCTTGCACGTGAAAAGCATCCAAGGCAAGTCTGGAAGCTTACACAACCCTATTTCAAGATCTAATTCACGAAGATTGTGTTTCAAAACACCAAAAAACCATGACATAAGGCGTAAACCATTTATCCTTGCATCATCATAATCGTCATGCGGAAGACATAGACGGAAACTTTGAATGCACAAATCGTCTTGGAGAAACAAAAGGTCAACAGATCGAGTGAAACTATTCTCAAGTTGCTCTCCCATAGGGGATTCATAGTCATATGGATTGAACTCAAAGTCAAGCTTGGGGAGAAAAATCCAAAGACGCTCCCACCTCTTGGATAGGGCGCTTGTGCGGATGCTATATTTTGTTGGCATTAAAGATAAAATGCGACAAATAATTTCATCAGGTAAATGGCTGATCATGTCGACCTTGACTGCTCTCACTCCTGAACTCACGTTTGATGACCCCATTCTAAAATCTGTTACAGTGAACATACATTTATAAACAGTAAGACTATAAAGTTTAAGAAGAGGCTCTTTTCTTCATTAAGAAATCAATAGAACGTAATGTAACTCACAAGTGATGGATGTTTATAAAAGGTTCGGGGTTTGAGTACTAGCTAGCACCTCTTTATTAGAAAAGGGAAGCGGGAGTGGAAATAGGAAACGGAAAAACTACTTTTTAGAACAATCAACCACTATCTCAAATTAAATTCCTCTCTCTTCTTCATAGTAATCATTTCTCAGTCTAAGAAATTACGCCATTGGTCCAAAACCTGATAAGACGAGCTACTCCAAGTGACACTGGAAAAAATTCAACACTAATTTTCCTTTTTTTAAACCACGTAAAAGATGCTTGTGCAGTAAAGTGCTAGTTGTTTTACTTGTATTCTAATTTCTGCATACTATCAAGTAATATGAGTAACTAATACTTCTATGACTTGTTCCAAAAATAATGTAACCTATGGTATACCTACGACAAGCTTCTGAGAAAGGATAAAAACTAACAACATCATGAGTGGATCCTATGATAAAGTTTAATATATGAACCGTTTACTAATATGTCATGTTATGCAACTTAAGAAGATGAAAGTAAGGACTAAGGTCTTCTTCTTTTACAAGAAAATGCCCATCCTCTACAGAATTGCAGGCGTCAATGTCAAAATTATATGTTTATAAGTATTTATAGAGTGATTTTTTTTTAATCAGACAATTTTCACCAAAAAAAAATAATAACTGAAAACCATATAGGCCGACGATTTCAAAGTAAAGTATTGGTTGGTAAGTGGATGCTAACTTGCTGAAAGGCAGTATCCAACTTCAATCAGTAAATCAATAAAAGTATTAAAACCTGTTATCTTTTTGTAGTAAAAAACAGTCGGGAAATTTAAAAAAAAAGTAAACTCAATGATTAAATGGAAAATCAGCTAGTAAATATTACAAAAATACATGATCCTTAATTTTTTTATGTGAAAATTAATCTTAAAAGCACAATGCTACCAGCTATATTCATAAAAGAAAAGGACAAATCAGAGACCAATGGAAAACAATTTAATTTTATAGTTACAACATGAAATACTATATGTCTGAAAATAGGAGTAAACATTTCTAGGAACGATAACGTGAGTTAAAAATCATACATTAATATGTTTCATCGGACGCTATTATGGAGTATGGACATAATGGACATAAAGTACTCATGGTTTACGAATAAAATTTGCTAAAAGTAGATAATGGCAATTGGCAGCACATGGTTCTAATGGAAGAATATGAACAGGGTATGAAAATTACTTGCTCAAATGGACATCAGTGTATTCCCAGTTGAAATGGACGAGTTCACGGGGTAATGAAACTGTCAAGACATTGGCCAAAAATCACAAAAAAAATAAAAATAAAATCAGTAAAATCCCCTTCAGTTCTCAAAGTAGGTAAGATTCTTAATTTTACTAAAATTACACCAGGGGTCCGATATAATGGTTTTAAAATCAGAGTACTAGTAACAATACAATAGAACAAAATCCAAAAGAATAATGCAATGAACTAAACACTATCCATTTTTCCAAACCTACAGTTCACAAGGCTTATTCCTCAATCTATTATTTCGTTCTAATTAAATGTCTAAAACAATTCATTCAAAATCTCGCTCCCAAAATTTCCAAACACGTGCAATCCTAATGGTTATATTGCATAAAAGTTCAAATTTACACTTTTTTTTTAAATCCAAAACACTCCACATCAGCGGGGATTTAGCCATTTAGGCGAACCTTACCTGTAAATAAACATTAAATAGCAACAAGTACACATAAACCAAACAATCGCATGAAAATAACCGAGTACATAAAATCCGCAGAACAAAATGAAATGAAATGGAATGAAATATATGCATTCAAAACAAATCACACTTCAAATTTTCAAATTTACTTAAAAAAATTCACTCTTACAAGAAATGAGTATTCATATTCAATTCACACCAACCCCGAAAAGTTATTAAAGAATGCGTCTTTTTCCTTAATATTATACTCTTCAGAACTCTACAATGAAGTGGTGAAAATTTCAGTATTTGGTTATTTCTATTATTTTTCTACTAAACCCAATTTAAAAAAGCAACACGTACACATAAACCAAACAATTCCATGGAAATTAGCGAGTATATGAAAGATTGAAATCTACATAAACAAAATGAAATGAATGAAATCTACACAACTGAAACAAATCACAATTCAAATTTACTTAAAAAATTCACTCCTACAAAAAATGAGTATTCATATTCAATTCACACCAAACCCGAAAAGTTATTAAAGAATGCGTCTTTTTTCCTTAATATTATACTCTTCAGAACTCTACAATGAAGTGATGAAAATATTCAGTATTTGGGTATTTCTATTATTTATTACTAAACCCAAATTAAAAAAAGGTCTTGGAAAAAAAGATGAAATATTTCAACTTTTCTTTTAGTTTATGCAAATAACCTAAAAAATACTAATTTCCAACAGTACCCAAGTCTTAAAATAATGCTAAGTTTTACATATAACATTAATATAAATAGTTTATGTATGTATATATAGATTTATATGGAGGGGCGAATTCAGGATGTGTAGATGGGGGTGTCAAAATACATGTACAAGTAACATATTTTTATGGGGTGCCAAATCTATCCTTCATAAGAAATTGTACTAAAAAAAAATTACGTCACTTGGGATTTCTAAAATTATGAGGGTGGCCGTGACAACCGATCGTCCCCACTTAGCTTCCCGCTGTTTATATGTATATAACAAAAGAAAGGATGGTGGCTAAGGTTACCTGAGAATAGAGAGAGTAAAAAAATGAGTGTATTTCTCTTCGAGGCTGGATTTTTATACTACACTTTTTTCTGAAAAAACGCACAAACCGTACAAAAAATGTACGGTTTGCAGTAATTTGGGGGCAAACCGTAGATTTAATCTACGGTTTGCAATTGTGTAATTTTTCAGAAACTGTGTAATTTTTCAGATGATTGACGTGGGCTTTAATTACACTTTTATTTATTTGAAGGCTACACGGTACGGTACATAGGATTTGAATTGCTTTAGAGACATGAGTGACCTATAAATCCCCACAGTAAACCTTAGGTTTCCGGTTTGGACAGGCTTTAGTATATTATATATATATATATATATATATATATATATATATAAATGTTATAGGAACATCATGAAAAACATCCAACTAGACACTTTTTGGTAAAAACGCTCCAAATCAAGATTTGGTTAATGCAAATCTCAATGGTTTCACGACGGAAACACAAATATGCGTCTTGTTTTTTTTTCCGAGATGTATAATGACATATTTTCGAAATTATGGTAAAATTTAAAAATTCAAAACATGTCATTATACATCTCAGAAAAAAAAAAAACAAGATGCATATTTGTGTTCCCGTCGTGAAACCATTGAGATTTGCATTAACCAAATCTTGATTTGAAACGTTTTTACGAAAAAGTGTCTAGTTGGGTGTTTTTCATAATGTTCATATAATATTTACATATATATATATATATATATATATATATAATATACTAAAGCCTGTCCAAACTGGAAACCTAAGGTTTACTGTGGGGATTTATAGGTCACTCATGTCTCTAAAGCAATTCAAATCCTATGTACCGTACCGTGTAGCCTTCAAATAAATAAAAGTGTAATTAAAGCCCACGTCAATCATCTGAAAAATTACACAGTTTCTGAAAAATTACACAGTTGCAAACCGTAGATTTAATCTACGGTTTGCCCCAAATTACTGCAAACCGTACATTTTTTGTACGGTTTGTGCGTTTTTTCAGAAAAAGTGTAGTATAAAAATCCAGGCTCTTTCTCTTCTCCTACGAATATAAATTGAATGTTTTTCTACAGTTTGTCAAAATATATTAAATATGTGTAAATTTACATTTTACTAACTCGTGTTAACACAAATACCAGTTTAATGTTAGCTAGTTTTCAGAATCTTTGATTTAGTGTTTCAATTTTACAAACTTAATTGATTTAGTCTCGCGAGGTTTTAGAATCTTGATCAGGTGTACCGAGTTTATCATTTAAACTTGGATTAGGTGTTTCGATTTTAACATCTTATTTGATTTAGTCTCGTGAAGTTTTAAATTCTTGATTTAGTGTACCGAGTTTACCATTTAAACTTGATTTAGTGTACCGATTAAAGTTGATGGTAGTATACAAAATCAATTTTATTTGCTAAACTCGGTACAATAAATCAAGAATTTGAAACGTCAGTAAGTTAAATCAAGTTTTTTGGTAAACTCGGTACACTAAATAAATACACTAACTAGAAACTTTTTGTAAACACATGGCACTAAAATATAACTTTCTACAATATTTAGTGACTTGCGTTTATGCAATTGAATTGATTTAATGACCCGTAAGTCATTTTTCCCAATTTTAATGCCGAAGAAAAGTGTTACTACGAGCAATATGACTAAATCAACCTTATTTTAGACGAAAAAAATTCACTTTTATACACTACAAAAAAATGACCGGATAGCAACAATTAGTCTGTTACTATACGGCTTGTTGCAGAAAATCCAGTAACGGTATAGTAACAGTTATAAGCACTTAAGCAACAGAAATTATTGTTATATTGTTGCTAAATTTCAGCAACAAGCCGTATAGTATTAGACAAACTGTAACTAAACTGTTGATATATGAATTTTTTTTTATAGTGATAACCTTAGACTATCAAAATATATACTAGTGATACCGGTTTTCAAAATGTTGATTTAGTGATCTATGTTTATAAAACTATATTGATTTAATGACCATAAAATAACTTTTTACGATTTTGATGTCGTAAAGGGACACATGTGACCGCAGTGATTGCGAGAAACAATAGTATAAACACGGTCCATTACTTTTAGTTATCTGGAAGTATAAATCAATTTGATCGAACAGGTCAAAATAAAACGTACAAAATAATACTCCGTATTTCTATTATGTTAAATATTTCTTTTGTTTTTGAATCTTTTTATTCCTAG
The DNA here is from genome assembly GCA_963682055.1 of Primula veris. NCBI lineage: Eukaryota > Viridiplantae > Streptophyta > Magnoliopsida > Ericales > Primulaceae > Primula > Primula veris. Next base: position 7,294,356 of record OY821742.1, on the reverse strand, counting down.
GACTACTTGATAAAAAGATAAAAATATGGAGTAATATCAAACGTTTGATAAGAGTAATGTAACTCGTCCAGACGGTTGAGGCATGTTATTTATTACTCCTTCCACTGTAAATTATAGTTTTATGTTTTTATTTTAGTTTGTTACAGTTTATAAGTTTAATTTCCGTAGATATTATTTATTAGCTAGTAACTTAGTTGTATACATTGTCCTTTTCATAATTAAATTACTAAAAATATGAGTGAAAATTATTATCCTATAAACTAATTGAAAATTTTGATGCAATACATTGGCAACTATGGGGAGAATCAATGGAACTTCCTAACGTAATTGCTGCGAGATTCACATAACGGATTTGGGAATGATCTTACGATTTCAGACCCCATCTCTCAATTCGGACTCTGGATGAAGTCCGGAACCCAGTCTCGACAAGCACTTTTTTTTGCTATTTTTTGTGAGCATACTTTCCTAAATATATTTGTAAAATGTTTAATATTCGTGACTCACAATTTTACGGTAGAGATTGATTTGTAAAATGCTTCATGTTTTCCATTTGCACTTCTCTGGTTAACAATTTAAAGATTGAGCAAAAATAAGACCAGATCCAAAGGGCTACATCACCCATAGGCAATAGGGCTAGAAATGAACAAACGAGGCGATTCTGACATTGTTCGTCCTCGGTTCATTAGTTCAGAATACTTATTCATGTTCAGTTATAACAAAAAATCTAAACTCTTAACGAGCCGAACACATAGCAAGAAAGTTACAAAATCTTTTGTTGATGAATATCACTCATTGTAAGATCCTGCCTCGGAATTTTTTTACTTAATTATCGTGTATCTGTTGTGTCCAATCAAGGGGTTTGAAATACTGTTCTAATTCTCTTTATTTCCGATTTTTGAACATTTGATTCATATCGATGGAAAGACTTCGATGTTAAGGAAACAAACCCCCGAAGAGTCCTAACTCCAAACACTAACATGGAAGTCAGGAATGGGTTCATTTATATACACACAATAATCAGCATAAATATGTTTAGTGCACAAAATGTAGATGTAAACAAAGAGATGAGAGAGGATGGCTCGAAGTCGGAAACTGAGAAACGGCCAAAAGGCGAGCCGGAAGTTGGCATAGGTTAAAGATGGTTTTACTTTACTTTTCCATGCTTATTATTCATCGATATCTTGATATATGAATCAGCGTAAAGCATATGTTTGTAAACTAGAGTAACAAATTATAAGTTATTAATTTATGCTTTATCCCACACTACTTCGAACTTAGTACTGATAGATCAGTTATGAACTAAACTTGCTATAAGTACACAACGACTGTGTAGCCAGTTCAAACGGACGGGTATGAAATGGAAATAACTTGCTAAAATTAGAGAATGACCGTGTACCCAGTTATAAAGGATGAATTTGCAAGAACGGGAAATTATGAAAACCCTGGCCAAAAAGGCACCATAAAGTTTCAAGTTTCAATTCGAAGTACCTCAAAATGAAATACACAACAGTCAATTTACATCGCATAAGCGTGACAAAGTAAAAGATCAAGCTGACTAGTTGAAGAGCCGCGTAGATGATTTTTTAGTTCTCTCTGAAGCTCGATAAAGTAAACACTTTCTGGTGGGTGGTTACAAAAAACTGTCATCTTTTCCAATTTCATTACATTTTTCAGAAAGTACTTCACTATGTTGCGCTCGTCTTTCCCCTCCCGCAACAAATGTAAATGGATGATCTTTATGCTATGAAGTAAACATTTAGGTACATGTTGAGGTTCATGCCAGCCGGACTCAGCTTCATGCCAGCGGGAATGCGTTCCAAATAGAAAACTATCGAAATAAATTCCCTGTTAAAAAGTAAGATGAGGAAATTAGCATCATAAAATGTTCCAGTTACATGCTCTACCATGAATTCCAGACAAATTTAATATACAAGCAGTGAACTCTTTGACATTTACCATATTCTCTATACGATATGACTACATATCACATCGGAAATATTCCTATTTAATGGAAAATTGGTTTGATACAGAGGTGTAAGATTGTCACATAAGCTCCCCTGGATGTGGAAGTAAACTGTCCTATACACAATTTAACAACTTACCCTAGGCAAAGATAGAACTTCAAGTTTAGGGGAACTTTCCAAAAAACCCATCAATAATATTGGGAAATTATGTGAAAGCACTGATATCTCCATATAGACCAAATTGCAGAATTTTGGCAGGTCCGGGGTGATGGCATGGAGAAAATAGTAATACTGCATCCATAAGATAAAAGTAAGTTGAAAAAAAAAAGAGAAAAAGGAGGAGACTTCGACTCATGTCAGTGTAAAACTTACTATGAAATGCACGAGTGTTAGAAATAAACGCTCAACATTTGCGATACTTATTAGAAATGCTAGCAACTTCTTTTCATCGAATTCGCCTCCGCCATCATCTAAACAATGTTCACCAATGCTTATGTGCGCTTCGACAACCTAAGGCAAATAACATACCACGAAATCACCCGGCCAAGAACATTCTAAGTTGATGAACTCAAGATTTGGGGAATTTATTATTATCTCAGGTGCTAAATCATCGTAGTTATTGCATATAGTACTACCAACTTCCAATGTCAACCTTTTCATTTTTGGATGAGAAACACCATATACAAACACTTTACTACATCCACTTTTATCTCTTCGGAGTTGTAAATCTTCAAGAACAGGACATCCAGAAAGCAACTTGGGAACCGACTCGTCCCCCAAACAAATGACATGCTTTAAAACAAGGGTTTTAAGGTTTGGCAAGCAAACACTATCAATTCAAGAACATCAATGACAAATTCACTATTAAGTTTTAGAACCACTAAGATCCTGCAAGTGAAAAGCTTCTGAGGTAATTGCACCTCATTATACCTCTTTGTTTTAAGATCCAATTCACGAATATTGAAAGTAAGAGCACGACATAGCAATGCATTAGCTGGTATACAATCAGTCTGGGTATGACACCATACATGAGATAGCCGAAAGCTTTCGATACAATAATTGCCTCGAAGAAGCAAAAGGTTATTAAGAGAGTGAGTGAAACTATCCATACATTGCTCCCGAAAAACCCTGTCAATTTTTTTATAAACGTCCATATGACTCGGACAGTAGTACCGATAAAACTCAAAGTCAAGCTTGGGAGCAAAAATTCAAAGATGCTCCCACCTCCTGGATAGGACGCTTGTCTGAATGCTATGCCTTGCTGATATTTTAGATAAAATGCAACAAATAATTTCATCAGGTAAATGCTTATTCTGTCCTCTTGCACTCCTTTAACTTGAAAGTCCTTTTTCAACGGTAGAATTGACATTTTTTACTGAAAATTAACAATACAACTTAACAATGTTTCAGTAGAATGAAGGTATAAACTACTTAACCAAATACGACGGTATGAAATTCAGACTAGTTAGTTTTCCCAATTTATTTCACACCAGATCCAAAAAGAATGTCAAAAAAGAAAACGCTGAAATTATGGACTTCGAGTTTTCATTAAGGTTAAAAACAAGGGGAAAACCCTGTCTGCATTCTTCTAATAAGTACATACACCAGAAGACTCTCAACACGAAATAAAAATATGGAAATAATCAAGACGAAGCCAAATGCTACAAATGGGCAGGACTGAAACGCTAATTTTTGAAAAAAATCTAATCAAATACATATAACTTTTTTCACCCGGAGGCGAAGACCAACTGTATTCACGTAGTTCTTTACCTGAAAATATTTAAGGTTTCGTTTATAAATACACACACATATATACATACCGAATACACTAATGCTATATATATACTTATATAAAAGTAAAAATGGGGATTCCCAATTTGTATATAAAGTATATGTTGGTTTTGGTACTATTTGGAATACAATAAATGAAAGGACAATAAAATAAAGAAGACAGGAACGCAATGGAAATAAACAATTTTATTTCTCACAATTGGAATATAAATTACAATTCATGACTCAACAAATAAATAAAACTGCTGGACTGTAATAAAGAAACTGCCGGACTGGTTTAACACATAAACTGCCGGACTGGTTTTACATAAACTGCCGGACTGGTTTTAACAAACTGCCGGACTGGTTTTAAACAAACTGCCGGACTGGTTTTAACAAATAAAAAACTGTCGGACTGGTTTTTTTGTAAATACTGGAAATTACAGAACTGAAAAGTAAATTACAGAATTGAAAGACTGAAAGTAAACAGTACTGAAAAGTAAATACAGAAAAGAAACAGTACAGAAAAGTAAATTACAGAAATGAAACGGTACTGAAATGAAATGGACAGAAAGTAAATGACTGAAAAATAAATAACAGAAAAGTAAAAGAAGAGGCAACTGCTGAGCAGTTTCCCTTAAACAATATTTCCCGAACCACCTTTAAAGGTTTCTGATTTCGGGACTTTGTTCCCAAGGTACAACTTCTATCTCAGAGTGGCTCGTATGGAAACCGGCACCGAACCACAGGTCGAGCTGTTGGTGGTGCGGTTCTCTCTCTCTATATGATGCTTATGCTGTGAGTTGTGTGTTTGAAGGTGTGTTCAAATGAGAGGGGGAGGGCTGCCTTTTATAGGCTCTACTGAAACCGCAGCCATAAATATAGGTCATCAATTCTGGGAGTTACACCCCCAGAATCCGCTCACTTTAATTTTGAAACCGCAGCAATCAATTCCATTTATTGCTGGCGTTTCTCTTGCTGGAAACTCTAGGGACTGCTTTTTGTAATTTATACAAAACTCCCTATTCGGGTTTGGACCCAAGACCCAAGACCCAAGACCCGAGACATTTCCCAAATCCCAAATCCCAAATCCCAAATCCCAAGCCCAAGCCCACGCCCGTGCCCGTGCCCGAGCCCGAGCCCGAGACCCGAGACACGAGACACGAGACACGAGCGAGCGCGCGTGTGTGGTACACACGAATACTCTTAGGTGTATGTGGACATGTTAGTTTAATAACTACATGGGTTGGTATGTTATATATATTGTAAGATTAACTCTTAATCTTCCAATATGGGATTATTCTAAATGGTTTTCTCATTAACCATTTCTTTTTCCAGATTTTCCAGATTTGAGCTTCCGAGGTACCAACTTTGAAGCCACTTTGTATTCACACCCATTCTCCGAATAGGTCATGTGATATACCGTTACGAAGCTCGTCACACGGGCTACTCAACCACGTTGAGTACGGTATAAACAACTCAGCGCTGTTACACGAAATAATGACTCGAAATTGGTCCAGTGACCATTCGGAAACACCCATGTTTTCACATGCTTTTCCAACAATCCCCCACATGAATGCAATTGGCTGAAAATAAAAATGCTCCTAAATGCATACGAGAGAAAACCGCAAGAGTTCACTGCATAAGGACAGGTAGCGCGCGCCTTGAACCTGCCGTAGTGACGTAAAATCTGATATGCTACTATTGGGTAGCCTTTAAGCCTTGAACCCTTTAGCGTTTGTGCATACTAGGGTAATGCACACACAGTGTCCTCTCTACACCACTTACTAAGCCCTTTGGTTGTTGTCCATATTTGGCCGTGGACTGCCTTAGCAAAATTCAACCGAGTGCTCTAGTGATTTAGCCCATGGCTCATCACATAGTATCGGCCATACACACTCGTCATAGGTGATTTCAAGTCAAGGGTGTCCTGACTCACCCCTCTCGACCTTCGAGATACTTGTTTTCATTAAGAGCCTCATGCTCACCCTTAAGATGGTCTAGGTCTATCACTCTTTCATCCTAGAAATGGGCTGGGAACTTAAGTTACCGAGTGCTTTGTTCGGTCACCCCCACAGTTCGGTTTTCCCGTTGAACCCGAGGCTGGAGAATCCAGTTCGGGTTGGGTTGCCTCTGAGGAGGTTTCCAGTTTGATGGGCTTCAACCCCATTCCCCTCGATGAAACTTCAACTCCTACCTGAGTCAAGCCTTTTGTAAATGGATCCGCTATATTGTCTTTAGATCTCACAAAATCTAATGACACCACACCGTTAGCTAACAATTCTCTTACGGATTTATGTCTCCGACGAATATGTCGGGACTTTCCATTGTACATATGATCTTGCGCCCGTCCAATAGCCGACTGACTATCGCAGTGCATGCTTATTGCTGGGACAGGTTTCGGCCACATTGGAATTCCTTCCAGAAAGCTTCTCAGCCAATCAGCCTCTTCTGTTGCTAGATCCAACGCTATGAACTCGGATTCCATAGTTGATCTAGCTATGCACGTCTGCTTGGATGATCTCCATGAGACAGCTGCTCCTCCCATCACGAACACATATCCGCTAGTGGATCGTGTACTGTTGGAATCCGAGATCCAGTTTGTATCAGAATACCCTTCCAGTACAGCTGGATATCTGGTATAATGCAACCCTCGGTCTGCTGTGTATCTCATGTATCTGAGAAGTCTCATGATGGCCTTCCAGTGTTCCTCATTGGGATTACTGGTGTACCTACTCAGTCTACTCACTGAGTTGGCTATGTCTGGTCTAGTACAGTTCATGACGTACATCAGACTGCCTATTATTCGAGAATATTCCAATTGTCTCATACTCTCCCCAAAATTCTTTTTCAGGGTGGTTGAGATCTCTATCGGAGTTCTGGATGTAGCTCTACTATCTTTATCAAATTTGTCAAGCATCCGCTTGACATAGTGAGTTTGAGATAGCGCATATCCGTCTGATGTCTTGGTAATTTTCATACCAAGTATAACATCAGCGACACCCAAGTCTTTCATCTCGAATTTTTGTGACAACATTTTCTTAGTGGAGTTGATGTTATCAATACTCCCTATTATAATCATGTCATCTACGTAGAGGCAGACTACCACGTAGTCCTTTTCATTTCCTTTTACGTAGACGCATTTGCCACATTCGTTTATCCGAAAACCGTTTGATAGCATCACTCTATCAAATTTTTCGTGCCATTGTTTAGGTGCTTGTTTAAGTCCATACAAGGATTTCACAAGTTTACACACTTTGTGAGCTTTACCTGGAACCACAAACCCTTCCGGTTGTTCCATGTAAATTTACTCTTCCAACTCACCATTCAAGAACGCCGTTTTAACATCCATTTGATGTATTTCCAGATCGAACAGTGCTGCGAGAGCAATGACTATCCGGATTGACGTCTTCCTGGAGACAGGAGCATAGGTGTCGAAATAGTCGACACCTTCGGTTTGTCTAAAACCTTTTACTACAAGCCTCGCCTTGTATTTCTCGATCGTTCCATCGAGCTTTCTCTTCCTCTTGAAGATCCACTTGTGTCCTAGTGGCTTACACCCGGGTGGTAAATCCACTAGTTCCCAAGTGTGATTTTGTAATATTGATTCAACCTCATTGTTGATCGCCTCCTCCCAATATTGGGCTTCCGGGGATGACATTGCTTGTTTGAATGTCGCCGGTTCGCCTTCTATCATGAAGGTTACAAAATCTGGACCGAAAGACGTTTCCTTTCTAGCCCTTTTACTACGTCGAGGCTCTTCTTCTTCTTCTTCCTCCAACGGTTCACTTGTCCCCACATTTTCCTCACTGTTTGACTCCTCAGTCTCTACAGTTATGGAAGACTTGCGGGGAAAGATCTCCTCGAAGAAAGAAGCTTCTCGAGCTTCGATGATAGTATCTACATGCACATCGAGATTATCCGACTTGTGCACGAGAAAATGATAAGCACTACTGTTTTGTGCATATCCTATGAACACAAGTCTACCGTCTTTGGCCCTATTCTCGTTCTTTTCGGAAGCGAGACAAGGACCTTCGCGAGACAACCCCAAACCCTTAAGAATTTATAGCTCGGCCTATGGCCTTTCCATAGTTCATAAGGTGGTTTATCACGCTTCTTATGCGGTAGCTTGTTCAATACATAGTTGGCGGAAAGCAGGGCTTCCCCCCACATGTTCTGGGGTAACCCAGAACTTATTAGCATAGCATTCATCATTTCCTTGAGCGTTCTATTCTTACGCTCGGCAACCCCATTCTGCTCCGGAGAGTAGGGGGCTGTGGTTTGATGTACAATGCCACTTTCTGCGCATATCTGCGCAAACGGTGCCTCGTATTCACCGCCTCTATCACTCCTCAATATTTTAATCTTTTTATTGAGTTGATTTTCTACTTCGGTCTTATAAAGAGCGAATTTCTCTACCGCTTCGTCTTTACTTCTCATTAAGTAGACGTAGCAGTATCTAGTACAATCATCTATAAACGTGATGAAATACTTTTTCCCTCCTCGCGTTTGTATAAAATTTAAGTCGCATACATCCGTGTGTATTAGACCGAGAGGTTCAGTACTTCGTTCAATATGTTGATACGAAGACTTGGTTAATTTTGCTTCAACACAAACCTCACATTTATGTTGTTTATCAAATACAAAATTAGGTAGTAGATTCAGTGATATTAATTTCTTCATAGAATTAGCATTCACATGACCTAATCTTCCATGTCATAAATTAAATGAATCGCAAGAATAAGCAAATGAAGTTTTATTGGCCACTTGGGCAACATTAACAGTTACATTATTCTTGGTACTGGCCTCAGTCTTAGTACCCACAATAGCAGACTCGGCTTTAGGAGCCGGAGTACCAACATTTAATTTAAACATGCCGTTGGTCATATAGCCACGGCCTACATACATTCCATTAAGGGTGATTACAATTTTTGCGGATTCAAATACAAGTTTAAACCCTTTGTTCACCATCACTGAGCCGGAGACTAGATTCTTGCGAATTTTTGGCACATGGAGCACGCCGTTCAGTGTTAGCTCCTTTCCCGACGTCATCTTCAGCAACACGGTTCCTTTTCCTTCCACCCTGGAAGTAGCCGAGTTCCCCATGAAGCAGCTCTCATTGTCCACGGCCGTATAGGTCTTGAACACCACTTGCTGGCACAGATGTGACTAGTGGCGCCTGTGTCCAGCCACCATTCCTTTGGGTTGCTCCCCACCAGATTCACTTCAGAAACCACAGCACTCAGGTGCATGTAGTCTTGTCCAGCATCATCTCCTCCCTCAGCCACATTTGCCTGAGCAGGTGCCCTCTTCCTCCCTTTCCCTTGGAACTTCCTCTTTTGGGGGGGGGGGGGGGAGTTTGGGCTTGTCGGTGCGCATCTTACAATCCGCGGCACGATGGCCCGGTTTGTTGCACACAAAGTAGTCTCCCATGAATTTCTTCTTGAGAGAGGCACCGACTCCGCTGTCAAAGCGTTTCCGCTTAGACACAGCGTCCTCAACCACATGGGCCTTGGCAACTGTGTTGCCTGCTCCGCCACCGCCTTTCCTTCTGGATCGGCGGTTGCTTTGCTCAACATTGAGCCTCTCAATGAGTCCCTCCAAGGTCATAGCCTTTCGCTTGTGTTTCAGGTAGTTTTGAAACTCTTTCCAAGAAGGTGGCAGTTTCTCAATCATTAATGCCACTTGGAAAGGTTCGTTGATAACTAACCCTTCAACCTCAAGCCTATGGTATATGAGTTGGAGTTCCTCAACCTGCTCGATGACACTCTTCCCATCAGTCATCATGTACTCATGAAAGTCCGTGACGACAAATTTCTTTGCGCCAGCGTTATTCACTTTGTACTTTCGTTCGAGAGACTCCCAAAGCTCCTTTGCAGAATCCTTGGGCTCGAATACACTGAAGAGAGTGTCATCCAGAGCACACAGGATGTAGTTCCGGCATAGGTAGTCGCCGTGTTTCCATGCTTCCACCGCCGAAACCGTCTGCACGTCCTCATCGTCCTCGCTTAGGACGGGTGCAGACTCCTTAAGAAACCGGGTCAGATTAAGGGCAGTTAAATAAAACAGCATCTTTTGCTGCCAACGTTTGAAGTTGTTGCCCCTAAACTTTTCCGGTCTTTCCAGTTGAGAGGTTGGCAACATTGGCATCGCCGGTGTTGCCGGAGCCTTGCCCTTTGCCCTGGCCGCAGCCACAAGCGCTGCCTTGGCCGCAGCCTTAGCAGCAGCCTGTGCTGCGGCCGCAGCCGCAGCCATAGCATCAGCCTCTGCCGCAGCAGCGTCGGCCGCAGCCTTTGCCGCAGCAGCTTCGGCCTCAGCCTGAGCCTGAGCCCCCCCACTCGCAGCGCTCGCATTGTTATGGCTACTACCAATCACAAGTGCGCCCTGCACGTTTTTCGAAGAAACGGTGGGTATTTGATCCTCATTAGTCATCTGAAATGACAATATAAAAACCGTTTAGTTTCTCGCAAGAAAACTAAATTCTTTATCGCAAATACTAATTATAACTTAATTAGATTGCTTCAAAAGAATAAAAACCAATGAAAGAGATTCTAGCGTGAAAATCAAATCACTTTTGATTTCACTAAGAATTCTTTATAGTATTATAGAATAAAAAGATTAAAACCAATTCGGATTTATTCTATGTGCAAATTTCAATTTCTAGTAAACTAGCAATGATTTTGCGAGAATAAAAACCGAGACGTCAACAACAATAAAAAAGAAAAGTCCTTTCTTATTTCAAAAATAGAAAAACCAAAAAATGATATTGTTTAAAATTGTTGGTTTTGGTACTATTTGGAATACAATAAATGAAAGGACAATAAAATAAAAAAGACAGGAATGCAATGGAAATAAACAATTTTATTTCTCACAATTGGAATATAAATTACAATTCATGACTCAACAAATAAATAAAACTGCTGGACTGTAATAAAGAAACTGCCGGACTGGTTTAACACATAAACTGCCGGACTGGTTTTACATAAACTGCCGGACTGGTTTTAACAAACTGCCGGACTGGTTTTAAACAAACTGCCGGACTGGTTTTAACAAATAAAAAACTGCCGGACTGGTTTTTTTGTAAATACTGGAAATTACAGAACTGAAAAGTAAATTACAGAATTGAAAGACTGAAAGTAAACAGTACTGAAAAGTAAATTACAGAAATGAAACGGTACTGAAATGAAATGGACAGAAAGTAAATGACTGAAAAATAAATAACAGAAAAGTAAAAGAAGAGGCAACTGCTGAGCAGTTTCCCTTAAACAATATTTTCCGAACCACCTTTAAAGGTTTCTGATTTCGGGACTTTGTTCCCAAGGTACAACTTCTATCTCAGAGTGGCTCGTATGGAAACCGGCACCGAACCACAGGTCGAGCTGTTGGTGGTGCGGTTCTCTCTCTATATATGATGCTTATACTGTGAGTTGTGTGTTTGAAGGTGTGTTCAAATGAGAGAGGGAGGGCTGCCTTTTATAGGCTCTACTGAAACCGCAGCCATAAATATAGGTCATCAATTCTGGGAGTTACACCCCCAGAATCCGCTCACTTTAATTCTGAAACAGCAACAATCAATTCCATTTATTGCTGGCGTTTCTCTTGCTGGAAACTCTAGGGACTGCTTTCTGTAATTTATACAAAACTCCCTATTCGGGTTTGGACCCGAGACCCAAGACCCGAGACACGAGACATTCCCCAAATCCCAAGCCCGTGCCCGTGCCCGTGCCCGAGCCCGAGCCCGAGCCCGAGCCCGAGCCCGAGCCCGAGCCCGAGCCCAAGCCCGAGCCCGAGCCCGAGACCCGAGACACGAGACACGAGCGAGCGCGCGTGTGTGGTACACACTAATATTCTTAGGTGTATGTGGACATGTTAGTTTAATAACTACATGGGTTGGTATGGTATATATATTGTAAGATTAACTCTTAATCTTCCAATATGGGATTATTCTAAATGGTTTTCTCATTAACCATTTCGTTTTCCAGATTTTCCAGATTTGAGCTTCCGAGGTACCAACTTTGAAGCCACTTTGTATTCACACCCATTCTCCGAATAGGTCATGTGATATACCGTTACGAAGCTCGTCACACGGGCTACTCAACCACGTTGAGTACGGTATAAACAACTCAGCGCTGTTACACGAAATAATGACTCGAAGTTGGTCCAGTGACCATTCGGAAACACCCATGTTTTCACATGCTTTTCCAACAGTATAAACTTATGTTAAAGTGAAATATGTAATTATCATGGTTGCCAAATTATCAATATAGCAAATTTAATAAAAAAAATACATGATAAACGTTGAAGGTATGGAGTTGTATATAGGCCGGGGTGTCATGACCGCTGATGGTCACTATTTTTGGCATTTGTATCGTTATATTATAATAAGTCAATCCAAATCAAATGAGTCAGTTCAATTTATCCATTTTTTTTCCAAAAATACTCTTACACATTTATATTAATTATAATAATATCATACTCAAATAAAAATACAAAAAGTAAAAACTAATAAAGTTATTTGTCACTCTTTAACAACCAAATATTCTTTTAAATTTTAAAAAATATATTTTTTTTGTATTATGCACATATTTATATCATAACTATATTTATTTTATATATTTTTATTGCATTATGCGTCGCACACGCAACATGTGAGACACGATTACTAGCATATATATGTATTATAATAAACCAATCCAAGTCAAATGAGTTTGTCCAATTTAGCCATTTTTTTTTCAAAAATATCTCTATACTTTTTTATTAATTATAATAATACCATGCTCATATTTAATAAAAAAAAAAAAAAAAAAAGGGGAATGTTTGATAAGAGGAATGTGGCCTGTCCAATATTGTAACCGATAGTATATAGTTAATGGGATAAACTTGCCTTCAACCCGGATAGGAGTCTGCTCACTTCTTTCCTTTCACTTGTACCCATAACGGCTTACATATAAAATATACTAAATTAAAATTTGTCATTTGTCATTCTTACTATATTTTAATGCCATAACATTTTGATAATTTTACAAAATCGAATCTTTTTATGTTATTATGCTTATTATTATTATTATTATAAATCAGCACAAAACAAGTTATCGAGTATAAAACGCAATATGAGTCACAACTGTGATAAGATAAAAAGAAACTTCGTAATCCATTTATTTCTACACTGTATATTGTTCCATATTTAACAAAAAAATGACATGTTTTGATGTTCGTGGCTGCAATTATTGTATTCCTAATTTAGTATGGCTGTTAGTTTGTATAGTGGTATTTTTTGAACACCCGCTATTAATTAACACTACAAAAAAATACTCAAATAACGACGGAATTAGTGACGGTATTTTTTGTTACGAGATTATTAGCGACGGGTTTTGTGACGGCTTTGTGACAGTTTAGTCAATTTGCGATAGATTTGTGACAATTTTTTAAATTAGCGACAGACTTGTGACAGCTTTTGACTCTTACTAAATCAAACATTAGTTTGTAGTGTAAGGTAGTGATACCACTATGAAATCGTAACTTGAAATATATACCACTGATATATATTTTTATTCCTAATTAACTATTAGAATTAAAATATATAATTATGATTTGGTTTGATATTGTTGATATTCACTACCACAAACTTAACAATGATGGACAATTATTCTAGGAACAATTAAATTTTATCTCAAAATAATTATTTTTTGGAACAAAAATAATCTTTTAGACACAAAATTAAATAAATTTTTTGTCTCAAAATCTAACTTTTAAGCACATAATTTAAAAAAAAAATTACCTCAAAAGACAATCTCATACGGATATAAGGACACAATTTAATCGTCTCAAAAAGTATTTAGAGACAAATTTTAATTGTTTCATTTATGTTCGTATGTGATTGTTTTAGAGACAAAAAAAAATTCAAATTATGTGTTTAAAAGTTATATTTGGGGACAAAAAAAATATTTTTGTGTCTTAACAGATTGTTTTGTCCAAAAAATTACCATTTAAAGAAATTTTTTAATTATCTCTAAAAATATTATTTGTAATTCTAAGTTTGTTGGGGGTGATTATTTGTTATCTATATATTAAAATGGAAATAAATAATTGTATTGTGGTTGTAACTTGTACAACAATGAATATAACCAAAGATAGTCAAGAATAAACAGATCTTTACCTTAAGAGAAATAAATCAAATCTAGCTAATTTAGTCGAATCCAATCTGATTATATATTTTCATATTTAAATCTAATTTAGTCAATCAAATCTCAATAATATATATTTACGTACATTCTAATAGTACTGACAGTAGTGAAATCTGGTTGACATAAACTTTTTCTTTCCATTTATTTTGCAACATATATAATGTCTATTTTCAATATATTTACATGAAGAAAGCTCTGAAAAGTAACCTAAATTTTTTAAACTATTCCCCATACACAAAATCATGGAAAAGGGGAGCCAGACTGGAAATTGATTTTCGACCATGTATACAGACTGTAGTATACTAATCCGATTGAAATGAACTTTTTCTTTCCTTTTACTTTACAACATAGAGGAAATTGCCGATATCACCGTTCTATTATAATAAATCAACTCAAATCAAATAAGCCTATCTAATTTAGCCATTCTATATTTTTTTTTCTAATTACTCAAATATTTTCCTTATAAAAACCCTACATTTTTTATATTTATTATCATTTAATAATCATAACAATTTACAAACACAAAAACATGGACCCCATAATAGTTTATTACTATTATTTTCACCAAGAAAATAATATACATTTATCATATATATATATATAAAGTGAATTTTGTGATTTTTGAAATTTAATAAATTTATAAGCCTCTTGGTCAATAAATTTGTCAATAAGTTTGCCAACCTAGTCTAAGTCTTTTATTAAAATAAACGATAGTAATTATCATTCATCGCACTTAATAAAGATTAATAACTTATATAATAGTACATGCTATTGACTTAAACGTACGTGACAAAGAAAAAATTATGTTTTAACTTATCAGATACGTTAGAAAAAATTATGTTTTAACTTATCAGATACGCTAGAAAAAATTATGTTTTAAATATAGACAAGTAAAGGTACACTGTTTAACAAAGACAAGTCTTACATATATCAATTAGAAGTGTAACACGTTTTTTATTTTAAATTAATTGTAATGACATGACCAGGACCATTTAGAGAGAACCCACCAAGTTGCTGTACTGGGACATAGCACCATTGATGATATAAATTTAAACAGTTTAGTACCATTTGTTACACCTATTCTCGACGTGGATTTATTTCCACCACTATTTTACAAATAATAATTGTACACATTTGTTATGTTAGTTACAGTTTTGCCGTAACGTTTTTCATAACTCAATTTTATTACAATGACTATTTGGGGAGTGTAACAGTTATGTGCATAATTTTATTGCGATCACACTAATTATCTGCTTTATAAAACACATATATATATTGGATATTCAGAACATGTAAAACACATGTAATTTCTCTTTTATATATGAACTGAAAGTCTGAAACTAATAAAGAGATTTCGAAACATCTGTTTTATTAACTCTTGCTAGCTACCATGTTTGTTGTCCATTCTCTTGATCTTTATATGAATTTAACTAGTTTTCCATTTTTCTTTTACACCAGAAAAAACGAAAACCGAGGATAGTTGACTTTATATTTTTTATTAAAAACAATAATTTGATAACTTTTTTTTACTTAACATAATTGTTTATTTAAATTGTGCTGGCCTGGGAAACGTGGTTCTACCGCAATAAAATCAGAATGAATATAAATCTACAATAATGTTAATTAGCCTTAATGTAAATTTAAAATTTTATTTTCATCCCGAAATTTAAGAGTATACTATTCGGCCATATATTTAATATTTTTAATTAATATTTAAGTTTAGTGTAGTCTCAACTAGGGTTTCATAAATATTATATTTGAGGTTTTATTTTTAGTTTGGTTGAGTGTCAAAATAATTCTAAAAATTACATATAGTACTGTCTGGTAATCAGTCTGTTTGAGCCATTCCGGCTCTATAACGTTACTATAAACATCTTTTTATAATAAATCTAACTATCTAAACACCGACCTTTAATCTCTCACTTTAATCCAAGTATAAACAAATAAACATGAACCAAATAATAAGCAAGAATAATTCTTTTCCGATACTGCAAGACTGTTCTTATCTTTTAGAATTCAGTATCCAAAATTATAGCAGTGCTTTCCATAATTTTAATCAAAGCCCCATTGCATCTTTAAGTTTTTGATTATAACAGAATGATTTGGTAGGTATCCTATCTTTGCCATGACAAGGACTATTACTAGAAATTAGGAAAAAAAACTGACCATTATGAAAGAAACTGCATTTATATATATATCTGCAACCGCTTTAGTCTGATCAAAATTATTTAATATTAATGGTGAATCATAATTAACTTACTTTTAAAATCTTACCCCTCTTGTTATGATCTAGAAAACATGATAATGTGAGCATTATAAAAGACCATGACGTGATATACAAATCTACTACAACCGTAACAAATTATCATCGATTAAATAAATAATATTCTGGGTGAGTCAAAACTTAATACTTTTAGTTTCATTTGTTTGGTATCATTTCATGTGATGGATCTTTAGCAATAACAAATTATCATTGATTAAATAACTTCCATGGATGGGTTAAAACTACATTGTGTTTAGAATCATTTTTTGGGTATCATCTCGTGTTAAAGTTACCAGAATTATTAAAAAAATAAGAAATATGGTATATAAAATAGACTGTTCAAGAACCATTAACCGTACGAAAGATAATTTTTTTAGAGAGTGAGACAAACTATTTTTACTATATAACGGTTTGTCCGGGTTTCTCGTTTCTTGTGACCACGATAATCGAGAATAGTTAGATATTAGGATAATAGGAGTGTAATCGAGAAGAGACTTTAGTGGTACCAATTTAAACCCTTTCTCAACATGAATTTTCTTATGGGTCTTTCTTAAAACTAAATGGACCAAGTTTTAATTTCTTCCAAATTATAGCAATGGTTTATGCATTTTGATCAAGTAGAGAGAGAAATTATATGTACATCAACTTGAACACTTTTTTATAAAAACGTTTCAAATAAAGATTTCATTAATGCAAATTTCCACGGTTTCATGACGGAAACACAAATATACGTATTGTTTTTTTTTTCGAGATGTATAATGACATGTTTTAAAAATTACGATAAAATTTAAAAATTCAAAAGATATTATTATATATATATATGAAAAAACATATTTGTGTTACCATTTATATTTATATTGAACTCTGTATGCACAAAAGAAGACAAAAAGAGAAAAGACTAGGAAAAAAAACCAGTTGACAGCTGATTAGCTTCAATTACTTAGTTCACATTGGTCATATGTTCATGTGGATACTTTTCTTTGAATATTAGTACTCTCTCATTGTGTGTGTGTATATATATATATATACACACATTTATTTAACTTATTATATACTATAAATCTCTAGTACTTATGGTGTGTGTGTGTTTCCATGGCAGCTAAAAACCAGGTTAGAGTCTTCAACTTGTATATTTCTCTTTAAAAATATTAATATTTACAGCACCAAACAAGTAAAATATATTATGCTAGCATGACTATATTTTATGACTAAATTTAAAAATATACAAACTTTGTTTTGTGAAACTGTTGCTAGTTAGTTCCCCATGTGGGCACTAATTTCCTTAACCCAAATTGCTACTACTTATAATAAATTTATATTCACAAGACTTTGTTAATATTAGTATATTTTTATTGGTGTCTGAACTTGATGCTCCATTTCTTTGTTTATTGGTTGCAAATATTTTAAATCATGTTTTGTCTATAAATTTGTGGCATTTGATTGGTCTTAAATAACCATTTTTATAATTTATTTTGCTACAAAGATTAGTTTTTTAAGCAAAATGGCTGCAATCAAAGATTACATTTTTATAGCTTCTTTTCATTTCCATCAACAGTTTCTATAGTTGAAGATATTCTAACTTTAAAGTTGAAGTTTAAACTTTCATTTCTTGTTTTTGAAATGAATTTTAATAACTTGCTTCCCTTCCATTAGCAGACCCTATCTTGAAAACATGCTTAGTTGAGCTGAACAACAAGTGCTTCATTTGAGGTTTAAGCATAAAATGAGGGGTGCTATATTGATGCTGTTGTTAGCCCTGTACTGGGTGCCTATTGGAGTAATTAGTGCTAATAATGTCTCTGCATCGAGGCCCAATATTGTGAATATTGGGGGTTTATTTACGTTTAATTCTGTTATTGGGAGAGCTGCGAAGCCAGCAATTGTAGCTGCTGTTAACGATGTTAATGCCGATCGGAGTGTTCTCAAGGGGACAAAACTGAACCTTATTTTGCATGATACAAATTGTAGCGGATTCCTTGGGACGATGGAAGGTAAGTTTTGCCAATTTGAAAAAAATATGAATCTTTCCGGCAACTTTAGGCTTTATTAAGTCACTCAGCTTTGTTTCCATCAATTAAGAAATGAAGGGTTTCAACACAGTCTGTGCTTAATGGGTTTGTACACTATGAATACAATTTATAGGGTTCATTTTTTAATATGTATTTGTTTCTGCGTGCTCGTTAAGCTGTTTGACTATTCTGAGAAACGTAATCGTCACAAAATTGTTGTGTCGTGTCTGGTTTCAACACAGTCTGTGCTTAATCATCTGTTTTTTTTCTCAACCTGCATAAATCTGCATCCAGACAAGCTCTCATGGCTTGTCTTCTTGCAGATTCAAATAAGTCAGCTGGAATTTTTAAATTCAGCTGAAATGTTAAGGTTCATCATGCTAAAATTCTAGCTTTTTCTGGAAAAGGCTCAATTTTTAAGTGGTCAGCTCAGACCTACTTAAAAGATGCAACCATAAAAGGCCATGTTGATCACATTCTCTCTCTTTTTTGTAGCTTTAAAGCTGTTGGAGAATGACGTGGTAGCTGCTATCGGGCCACAATCCTCTGTAATAGCGCACATCATCTCACATATGGTTAATGAACTTCATATACCACTCTTATCATTTGCAGCTACTGATTCTACCCTATCATCCCTTCAATTTCCATTTTTTCTTAGAACTACACAAAGTGACTATTTTCAAATGAATGCTATTGCCGATTTAGTCGAATTTTACCGGTGGAGAGAAATCATTGCTATTTTCGTTGACGACGATTATGGTAGAAATGGAGTTTCTGTACTAGGCGATGCTTTAGCTAAAAAACGCTCTAAAATAGCTTACAAAGCTGCTTTTACACCTGGTGCCACGAAAAATGAATTAAACGACATGTTAGTCGAAGTTAATCTTATGGAATCTAGGGTTTTTGTTGTTCATGTTAATCCCGATTCTGGTTTGAACATATTTTCCCTCGCAAAAACTTTGGGGATGATGTCAGCAGGATACGTTTGGATAGCCACAGATTGGCTTTCTTGCGTTTTAGATTCTACAGATGCACCCGATTCTAACACTATGGATATTCTACAAGGAGTTGTCGCTCTTCGTCATCATACCCCAGAATCAGAAATCAAAAAGAATTTTATATCTAGGTGGAATAAACTAAAATATAAAGAGACGCGAAGTTTTAACTCGTATGCTCTTTACGCATATGATTCTGTATGGTTAATTGCTCGTTCGCTCGATGCTCTCTTTAATGAAGGAGGGAAAATAACTTTCTCAAATGACCCCAACTTGAAAGGAAATAACGGAAGCTCTCTTAACTTGGGAGCTTTACGAATTTTTAACGAAGGCGAAAAACTGCTGCGTATACTTCTTGCGACGAATTTCACGGGCCTAACGGGTCCGATACAATTTGACTTGAATAAGAATTTAGTTTTTCCAGCTTTTGATATTCTTAATATTGTTGGGACCGGGTCTCGACAGATTGGATTCTGGTCTAATTACTCAAGACTCTCTGTTATAGAACCGGAAATGTTATATACAAATTTTCGAAATGATTCCACAAATAACCAACAACTTTACAGTGTGATATGGCCCGGTGAGACTGTGAAACCACCTCGAGGGTGGGTTTTTCCCAATAATGGGAAACCTTTGCAAATCGCGGTACCTTATCGAGTAGATTATAAGGAGTTTGTGAGCAAAGACAAGGGTAATTTGGGGGTAAAAGGATTTTGTGTTGATGTTTTTGAATCGGCAATAACTTTGTTGCCTTATGCTGTGCCACACGAGTATGTGTTAGTTGGTGATGGCCAAAGAAACCCTTCTTATGGAAATATTGTATATGATGTCGCCCAAAATGTAAGTTTCTGCTCGATAATATGCAATTGGCTTGTATACGCGGTTTTTGTTATGTCCAGTTGTTTAGACCATGTTTGGGCCACATGTTTCTGGCATGAAAATGTGAAGGAATTAGCAAATTTTAGAAAGATATAAGGAAAAATCTTACGTACTTTTATAAGGATATTTCTGTCCCATTGTCTAATGATAGGAAATTGTGCCAAACATATCTTTAGAATGTGTTCCCTGCATACTCAATATTTTGAGTTTCCTATTTTGTGAACAAAGAAGTACCGTGATAGCACCACTGTTTAGACCAGGGTTCGAGTCTTATGAAGGGTTAGGTGTGATAGCCTTGATCCTCTTCAGTAAGATTTAAAAGAAAAAAAAATACTTAGTAAGTTCCTAAAACTGTAGCATTTCTGGGGAATTGTCTGTAAATATGGTCTCAGATCCTACTTGCTGAATACACTTCTAGAGGTCAAAAACAAAGAATAACTTTCGGAATCACAATCATAATATCCACATTGGTCTGTTTTCTAAAAGTCCAAAGACAGCTTTTTCCTCATATAATTATTTTTAAGATTCTCTTTCAGAAATATGACGCGGCTGTTGGAGATGTGACAATTACGACAAACAGGACAAGGATTGTTGATTTTACACAGCCTTTCATGGAATCTGGGCTTGTCATAGTTGCTCCTGTTAGACAGTCAAAAACTAGCCCTTGGGCATTTCTCAGACCATTTACTTGGGAGATGTGGTGTGTAACTGGCAGTTTTTTCCTATTTGTCGGGGCTGTTGTTTGGATACTCGAGCATCGAATAAACCATGAGTTTCGCGGTACTCCTAGGCAACAACTTATGACCATCTTCTGGTCAGTATTTAATGCAAAAATAATTGATCCAAACTCTGTTTGAGCTTGTCATACCTATCCATTTCATAGGTCTTAAAGCACGTAAAAAGCAAAGGATACTTTTTTCCTTTTTCTTGTGACAACTCGTGTCAAACAAAGCGTAAACGTGGATTTACTCTACTTGTATTTTGCCAAGAAAGCTTTGCAAAGTAATTGAGTTGCAAATCTATTTGTTTTTTTTTTTCAAAAATCACAAGCCAGTGGTGCTAGAACCGCCTATAAGTTCTAGATCAATGAACAAAAGTAGCTTCCCCCTTACTCAAACTACTCTTTTTATTTATATATTGAAGTAATTCCCATTGTTTATTTTATTTTGCAGGTTCAGCTTCTCAACCATGTTTTTCTCTCACCGTAAGTTTCTTATCCTTATTTCTGTTTTTTTAGTCATGAATCTGAATTCAGATGATTATAGTTGTTTCTGGCTAGTCTCCAAATTTTTTTGTATTCGGTGTTTGAAAGCAATAAGATTTGGTTGCAGCTTTTGAGCCCATCTTTTATTTTCCCCCTTGAAGAGCTAGACCTATATTGGTTGATGAGCTTCAAAGCTGATCAACCAAATGATTTCTTGGCCTGAAAAAGGTAGATGGATCCAGATATCTATTCAAACCCAGAAAAAAATCAGCTTTCTTCTTAGCTGCAACAATACTCAATCATATGCTTCGTGAACACAAAACCTGTAATTCCCAATTCCCATAAGGAACGTTTTTTATTTATTAAAGATCTCTAAAATACTTATTATATGTACATGTGGATGTAAATCTCAGGTGAAAACACAGTGAGCACGTTGGGGCGTTTGGTACTGATCCTATGGTTATGGGTAGTTCTAATCATCAACTCAAGCTACACGGCTAGTTTAACCTCGATCCTCACCGTCCAACAGTTAACATCTCAGATCGAAGGGATCGATAGCTTGATCACGAGTAACGATCCGATTGGAATACAAGATGGTTCATTTGCTTACAATTATCTTACTGGTGAGCTCAACATAGCAGAGTCTAGAATTAAAATGCTAAAAAACTCAACTGAATATGCTAGTGCTCTACACAAAGGTCCTAAAAATGGTGGTGTGGCTGCTATTGTTGATGAGCTTCCATATATCGAGCTATTTTTGTATAATGCCAACTGTGAGTTTAGAACGGTGGGACGAGAGTTTACAAAAAGTGGATGGGGATTTGTAAGTTTCACTTCATTAATTCTTCAAACGATGGCTCATTGAATTATTATCTACTTAGGCCTTGTGTGATTCATATATATATAATTATTATAGTTCCACATCAGAAATTAGTAAGGACTTGTTTGCTTGAATATTTTAGGCTCAGATGTTTGCTCTTTCGTACAAAATCTGCACTGCATTTGCTTGATTACCTTAAAAGCTAGACATTTGTGGTTTTTTCTTGAGACAGCTAGGAAATTTAATATGGATGAGCCAAGCTTTTTTTCTCAACCTAAACAAGTCCAGATTATTTTCTTATAAGCTAAAACCAAATAAGCCCTAAGAGCATAAAAACCTGAATTTTCTCCTAATAAACATCTATTATGCTTATAATTCATGGTGTTTCCAGGACAACTTGAAATTTGGAAAATAAACAACTTATTGTAGGTCTCTAAATTGTGTTTCTCACGTGTAATAAGTAAGAGTACAAAAAATATATTACTCGAGGCTTAGTTGGTTGCAGATTTTAGAAAAATAATTGAAAGTTTTAGATTCAGAAAAAAGCTAAGTTTGATCCAGCTTAAAGCTTGTATCATTTTTAGTCCAAAAAATCGAAAACGCCCCTCAGGTTTTAATCTGGTCAACCAAATAGACTTTTATTCTTTTAAGCAAAAACACTGAGAATATAAGCTGCAAACAGAAAAAGCCTTAATGAGCATGCATTGACTTACTGGCAAACAAAACTCCCATTTAGCGATTGACCCTCTTGTTTTGTATACATGCAAACTTACGTTTGTTTATTTCCTTTTCCAGAAAAATTATTTTTTTTGAACCAATCTCCCGAACATGAAAATTGTTCGCGTTTCTGCCTTTAAAACTACCAAACAGTTTTGAAGAAAATACAAAAATGCAAACTAATTTTTCACTTTTCACTATATAGGTATTTCAGAGGGACTCTCCTCTAGCAGTGGACCTATCAACAGCAGTTCTTCAACTATCTGAAGAAGGTGATCTTCAAAGGATACATGATAAATGGTTCTCGACCAAACTATGTTCAACACAATCCAACCAAGTGGATTCAACCAGGCTCTCTCTCACTAGCTTCTGGGGCCTATTCCTCATCTGTGGTGTAGCTTCCTTAGTCGCTCTCACTATATTCATGTGTAGGATTTGTTTGCAATATCGTAGATACAACTTTGAAAGCGATGTACCAGAGATTGAAGCCCCTGAGCCTGCTAGGCCTAGGAGAACTCTCCGAGCCACCAGCTTCCGGGACTTGATGGTTTTTGTTGATAAAAAAGAAGTTGAAATTAAGGAGATTCTCAAGCGGAAAAGTAGTGATATCAAAAGTCAGCGAGGTCAATTCTCCGAAGGCCAACCCAGCACACCTTCGTTCTCGTAAACCCGTAATTGTATTTTGAAAAAAAAAAAATTGTACTGTGAAATGATGCCGAATGCCATTGTTAACACACTGTGATGTACTTTTATACTGATAGTGATAGCTTAAGTCACATAGAAATGAATTCGTGTAAAAGTTGTAAAGAAAGGAAATTTTGGCAAGATGTGTAATTTAGGAATGACTTTTCGGCAATAAACTTATTAGATGTGTATTTCTTCCGGGTGATTTTTTCTATTTCATTGATGAGTAATGTGTATTTTGATATGAACAATTGAGTAGGGCGAGAGTGATGTACAGCCATGGGTCGATGTATGTAAGGCTATATTTGGTCGCCTGATTATCATGCCAGGGAAAACAAAATGATTTCCTGGATGGTCTAAGAAATGGAAGAAAATACACAGAAAATGAAATGAAGAAAGCATACTCTTAGATAGAGCAAAATCAATTTTGACAAATTAAATGCCATGTCCATCTTTCAATTGCAAAACTTTTTTTAGATGAAGGAAATCCAAACTAATCGTAATTGGAATTTTCCCATTGAGTGTGCCTGAATTTACACGAAACTGAGTGCCACCATCTATATTCGAGATCTCTATGTCTGTAACTTCTGAACACGTAAAACATCTCTTCGTTAGACAAAAGAAGAAAACAGATTTGGTGAAACGACATCAGTGACAAAGCCTGCGTTGTTAAAAAAATCATTTCGAGAAGCATGTAAAAATGACATTTAAGAACACTACTGGGATGCAATTGTAACCCGGGTCCCGTCCATGTTCTGCTCTGCTCTGATAAGTTCTCGAAATTTATTGCTCTCTTTCGAGTTAGCATATTCTTAAGTGCACATCAGGCTACAATCACTCGGTTCTTAACTTTGATGATAGCAAATCACTCATTTGGTATAAAATTCTGCTGGCAGGTGCTAGAATTTCGGAGGCCAATACCCCTTCCGTAGTTGATTTTTACGAAAAGGTCAAACAATATGGAAATTGTATGAAAGAAAGACATACATTTGGAATGGATGGAGTATAACTTCTGGGTCATAATCATAAACTTTACTTATTACTGGTAAAAAAAAACTTTACTAGTATTACTTATCCTTGAATTGTAAAAACCATCAACTTTATCACTCCATTGGTGCTTAATTTAGTTAGTGAAATATATAATCAAAACGGTCAATTTATTAAGGCATGGAGAAATAGTGATATTGCATTGATGGGTAATTAACACCATGAACTTTAGAATTATATAACCTTGTATTCATTAGTATTTTTACATAGTTTTTATTAAAATATATGTATGTGTTCGATCATTACTTAATTAATAAAAAAGGTTAATGAAAAATTTATTTGAAGCTCTTTTGCATTAAAAAAAAATATAGTAGTGTTAGAGCCACAAACTCTTTTTTTTTTACACAAAAAATAGTACATCTCTACCAATCCTCATGTTATGATTCGAAAAATATATAAAAGAAAATTAAAAAAGATGTCCAAAATTCCCAATAAGGCTATAAACCATAAGTTATGTGTTATGCCGTTTTAAAGGTGCCGACATAATTTTCGGGAAGCTCGTTTTCCTTTTAAAATCGTGTTTCTTGTTTTCCGCTTTTCCTTTCACATTTTCTATTATTTCACTTGTAAATTTAAATTATTATTAGTAAATTAAATTATGATTATATTTTTTTTTTATATTTTCGTTTCCCGTCTCGTTTTCCACTTTTATTTCCTCTAAATCTTAAGTTGCGACCATAATTATCTAGAAACTTGTTTCCCCTTTAAAAAAACCATGTTTCTTATTTTCTATTTCCCGTTTTCCGGTTTCCGTTATTTTAGGTGTAAATTTTAGATTTTTTTCACATTCCATGTTTATATTTCTCGTTTCGTTTTCCGTTCCCGTGCATAGTGTTTGTTACTTGTTTTGGGGGGTAATTTTGTGATTTTTATATATTTGTAGCTGATAATAGCAGATAAGGTTGTCTCTCTCTCTCTCTTTGATGGCTTCTTTTTCAATCAGTGCTTCTCTTCACACCAGGTAAACCCACATTTAATGTTTATATAAATACATATTATATATATATATATATATGTGTGTGTGTGTGTGTGTATGTATAAGCTTACCACTTGGATAGTTATACAATCCATCATCCATGTATGAATTTGTTTTTGCCTGATTATACTAAATGTATTACTTTGGATAGAAATACTCACTTAAGTGAACTGGGCTAATAAAAGATTTCACCTTTTTTTTACTTTGGTACATTATATTAACTTTCTTAGTAATGGGTTTTGTTTAAAATTGTGATTTTGAGATGTAAACAAAAGTTTCAGGGGCATTTTGTGTTCATTAATTATAAATATATTTTACAACTTTTCCCGAAAATCTCAGGCTTTTGGGGCCGATGGTAGCAAGTAGCACCGGAGTTTGGCGCTACATTCATGGGTTTCGAGCTTTGCTTCAATAGCTATGCTTTTTAGTAGTAGACCGGTTTATTGGGGATTGATGTTGGTTTATTCGTGAGTTAATTATTATAAAGATCGTAAATGATATGATAGAACTCTACCTTAGTAGCTTAAACTTTTAGTTGTGATGGGAGCACGCCTCGTAAAATGGTGTTGATTGTTAAAATAATGCGAGTACTTCCTTATAAAGAAAACTTCTTAGGTTATATGATAATTTATGATACACTGTTGGACATATTGTGCATTATTACGAATAAATTTAGATAGTTTCTTCATTCTTGAGTTGTCTTGTTATTGAGAGTGAGATATCTTGCTTCGATGAGGGAAAAGAACTAAGTTACCAGCACAAAACCAACCGACAGTCGGTTTTTGAAATTTCATTAGTGATAAATAGTAATGTATGTGTCATGAAGCCTAGTTTGACACGATTAAGTAGATTATATAATTAACGTCGACATTTTTTTTGTACATTTTCAAGTATTTTTGGGAGGCTGTTGGCAATACTCAAGATTAATTTGTTAGTTCTCAAGGGTTTAAAGGGGGGAGGATATCATATTTCCAAATCTGTCATTGCTTCCTCAAATCTACCAGCTTAATAGTAGTCTGTCACATCTGTGACTTTTAGATAAAATGCCTTCATGGATTTCTTTTGTGTACCAAAGCAAATATGCACTAAATTTTAGAATTTCATTGTTTTCACCTGTTTTTTCTTTCTTTCTGTTTTGCTTGTTCTTTTTGAATGACTATTTTTTCCTCTGGCTATTCTCCTCAGCAACTTGAGATCTTCATTTTTGGGCAAAAGAAACGGGAAATTTGTATCTAATGCTTCAGTTGATCGGGTTGCATTTGTTAAAAAAACTATTCAATGTAAAGAGTCGAGAATCGGTAAGCAGCCAATTGAGGTTCCTGCCAATGTGACAATCACAATGACTGGCCAGGATTTGACGGTAAAGGGTCCTTTAGGACAGCTTGCACTCACCTATCCACGAGAAGTAGTGCTTGCGAGAGAGGACTCTGGTATTTTGAAGGTTAAAAAAGCAGTGGAAACTAGAAGAGCTAATCAGATGCATGGGTTATTCAGGTAGATTCCACTTTATTAATGTATCCTTTTTATATGCTTATTGATTTGTTTCTCTTTGGATTTTCTGTTACCTAACAAGTGATTGTGTACATGATTTGATTTGATTTCTCGCCTTACGATTATCCTAATTTGTCTACATGTTACTATATTCAGAATGTTTACCGCAGGTTGCTGGTTTAAAACTGCAGAAATCATTAAATCTTATTGGTTGCTCAATGAAATTTTGCTTGATTGCTTCCACCTAAGATTTTTCCCACTCAAGTGGTTGCAGAACCTGCTAAAGTTATAAATTAACATAGCATGTATGAAAATTTGAACAACGGGCAGCCCTTTAGGCCTTGATCTTTAAAAATACAAAACAAACCTATGTGAATATGCCCTGAGCCCAGTATTAGTACAATGTTCCATTAGAGAAATTTTTAGGGATCCCTTCTCAGCTTGGTTATTTAGGCAATATACACATTTTTTAGTGCTAGTAAATCCAGGTTTATTACTTTAATCTGGCTAAAACTATGAACATTGCAGATTACCATTGTAGTACTGCCATATAGATTAGTATTATATTAAGTCATTATAGGACAACTAGGATGCAAAAATGTACCGGGTCATAGACTACAGACATGTTAATACATGAAAATTGCTTACAGATTAATCCTTTCTTTCCCTAATACAGCCTAAATCTTTTGAATTATTACAAGTCTCCAACTCCTAATTGAAAGGTAATCTTAGGAAGGGTTTAAGTAGACTGGTTTTCCACACCGAGAAGAATGGATACATCATACATACAAGGGCTTAAAAACCTTGTCACCATCCAAATCTGCTACTTGATTTCAATAAAGCAGTCAAGACTGAACCTGCAACCTATTAAGATTTAGCATTAGAAAAATCTTATATTTCTGGGCCCTTATAGCGTATTAAGTTTGCACATACAGGGATTTGGCGTAAAGTTCGCTGCTCTACAGTAGCTGCAATCTAGCACAATAAGCGGAAACCATATTTGGAGGGTATTCTTAGATTCTTGATACTCCATCTAATGGAAAGTGTCTTCAATCTTGTCTTTGCCTATCACTTTTTAACTACCATCATCCTTTAATTGCTTTACAAGACATTTTTGAGGATCATTAGCATTTAGCGTATATGCCTTTTTCTCTCTCTTTCTAAATATCACAAATATGCAAGCATGTGCATTATCATTCCATTTTTGCAGTTTTAAAGTAAATACTCATTGGTTTTACTGTAAGGCACGTCTTTTGTTTTTTGGGATGACCTTATTATTGTAATCGTCCTGATATGTAGATGGATCATACTTTAGTGTGAAAATATAGGAATAACATTCGAGAAGAGATCAAACCTGTTGTTTAGTTTTGTCAAGTTCACGGATCAGTTGTTCTTTACTACTTGGAAAGAAGAAAAGATATACATGTATCTGCTTTTAGAACGCAGCCCTTAAGTCACTACCACAATTTTCATTCTCACTGATATCTTTGCTCTGCTATTTGTAAATTTTGGCCATGTTAATTTTTTTAAGGCGTATTTACTCCACTGTCACTATGCCACATCACAATGACTTCTCTGTATACATATTAAGCCAGTTAGACCTTAGAAGAAACTTAAAATTTATCATCAGAGCCAAATAGATTCTTAATTATTGAGAAACAGATGTCTTTCTGGCAATACCACATCTAATTATTGTCACTTTATATTTTTCAGGACCCTAACCGATAACATGGTGGTAGGAGTATCAAAAGGATTTGAAAAAAAGCTTCAATTGGTGGGTGTAGGATATCGTGCCATGTTAGAAGGCAAAGACTTAGTATTGTCTCTCGGATTTTCTCATCCCGTAAGGATGACTATACCAGAAGGTATACAGGTGAAAATTGAAGAAAACACAAGAATTGCTGTTGGGGGATATGACAAATCCGCCATTGGACAATTCGCAGCTTCAATAAGGAAGTGGAGACCCCCAGAGCCTTACAAGGGTAAAGGAGTCAAATACGCAGATGAAGTGGTCCGGAGAAAAGAGGGCAAAGCTGGAAAAAAGAAATAACTGGGTATCTATCTATATTGCTTATTTCGATGTTTGTTTTATGTTAGCTGTATTTGCCTATCTGCCTAGGCTGTGTACACTGTAATGACAGTTGAGGTTATGAGTAATACAGAGTATCATTTTGTTAAAAAAATTATCTAGTGATGTTACTTCTCCTTTTTGAGCCTAAAGTACCAGCTGAGGTTATGCGTCTATGCATTCGCGTTTACAGTTTTGATAAGAAATGAATGCCTTAACTTTTCGTTTGCTAAACAAGTGCGAGTGAAAAAATGTCAATTTTATTGTATTATCAAGTACATGATGTTTATCAAAAAAGAAGAAGTGCATGATGGAAATATGCCCTAGTTCACGAATCACGTATCGACAAGAGGAGAGTTTTTGTTTTTGTTGGAGAGTACTGGAAAGACTTTTTGAAGAGCAAGTAAATTATTATCTAAGATTTATAGCGCAAAGAAAGATCCATATTAATGTCACACAGAGACATTGACATTAGAAAGCCAGAGGAGAATAGCGTGATAATAGATTCTTTAAGCTTGCATCATTAGTTTTACGTACATAATTGATTTGATTTGTATGCGAAACAAGAGTGTCGAACGAAAAGACAATGGTTGCTGAGGTGAAATGTGCTAAAATACTTGGAAGAATACATTCTATTGTTCAGAAAGCCTGGAGAAACTCAGCTTTCTGAATTTGCCCGTTATAGGCCCAGGCCATGCTTTTTCAGCACTTAACCCACATTTTAGATCCACAATTTCAACAATCCGGTGCCTCATCTTCGTACTCGTATCGATAATCGGACTCCCACATGCAGACGTATCTTCTGAACCAAGTATGGGAACTTGATGGGCAATATTACCGTGCTGACCTTTTTGCAGTTTCTTCTCTACATTTGTCGGTCTTCTTCGTCTACCATTACTAGTGCTAGTTCTTCGAGATGGTGTTTTTCTTCTTGTTTGTTGCCTTTTCGTTGATACACCACAATAAACCGAGACAGGCACAGTTTGAGGTCTCTTCTCATTTGATGTTGACACTTTTGGTATGTCGTTTGTCTTGTTTAGTTCATGGGTTATAAGAGCACTTATTTTTCCAGTAGTCCCTATTCGAAATGAGCCCTCTCCAGCGCTCATACCTTCAAGCATATATCTCGCCTAAATTAATGAATATAACCTCGAAAACATAGAGAATAACAGCTTTTAGATTAATGTGCTTTCTATTATAAAGTAACAAACTTTGCTTAATCGTAAAATAGTCAAGAACCGCTTACTCAAACATTATGTTAAAAAGATTATTCATTTACTTCAACATTTTTTAATGTTAGACAACTACAATTCACACAAAAATACAAATGGATACATATTTATTTAATTAGTAGACAGATTTTCAGAGTACATAAAACATACCAGATGAGACCCGAGTGTACAAAATTCCAACTGGATTAAACATTTTTACTGAAAAAATATATGCAGAGCTCTAAACATTCATCAAAGAGCTTTAAATATATGTATCAACTTTCATTGTCTAGGAAAATATTCTATCCTAATCACCATTAATATTTAATACTCATATCAAGGTAGCTTAAAGAGTGGCTTTCAACCAAGCTAAGTCAACAGTTGACTTTTTAATTATTTATCGTATTGTTCTAATCACGCAAATATTTATCATTAAATGAATCTTTTCAGTTTTCGCAATTGCTAATTTGAGTTGGTTGGATGTCATTCTAAAATTGGCAGATGTTGAAATTACAACAACTGGTAGAATTTAAAATTTTGTATTATTATTTGTATAAGCAAGCACGTGGAGAGTCACAAATACTAAGAATTATAGACGCTACCAACCAAGTCGTACCTTACAAAAAAAAAAAAGTGGTCAAAATTTTGAACTTAAATCACAGTACAAAATCTGCGTTTCATGAAGCAACATATTATCTGAGAAATGTAGGTAGGGAAATTTTGTTCACGTCATTACGTGTTTACGGGATTTTTACCGAGAAGTAATCCCTGTGGAATTACGTTTGGAGAAAGATAACATTATAAATAAGTGAAAAGAAAAAAAGAAGTTTTGACTATAAATTCTGAGCTTCCCCCTCAAATTCCATAAAAATGGAGTTATGAATTAGGATTCAAGTTTCCTTCGCTGGATCTGAATCGTAAAACTTGTAATATAGGCTCTGAATCGAAGCTAAAGTTACTATGCAACTAAACTTCTCATTCTTGAACAAATGACATTTTCAAATTCTGAGAATAAATAGCAGGATTTCATGTTTAATCATTTGGGAGGAAAAATTTGCTCTGATGCAACAACTCAAAACACCAGCAATATAATTTCACTTTATGAAAATCATGCCATCAGAATTGAACTTCCCTGAATACATTTTAGAAGATACTTTTCATTTCTGAGTTAAAGCATACGATATCACACTCTTCTCAAAATGAATAAAATGACTCCAATGTCATCATTTCAGAGTTAAAACTTGAGAAGATTTTCATTTCTAAGTTCAAAATCATACGATACCACACTCTAATGCCATTCTTGGTAACAGAAGCATAACTGACTTCAATGTCGTTAATTTGTTTCTCGTTACCAAGTATATAAATGAATCTAGATTAAAACTTACTGGTAGAAAGTGAAAAACGACAATAGCATTGCACTCTAAATTCAATTTCTCTCATACCAAAGATCAGAGTATATGATCAATGATCCAAGTGCGGACAGATCTAACTCAATATAAACATAGATATAAACCAACTACAGTTACCAGTATTTTGTCACAGCAAAAGGATCTTGCAGTTCCAACACCAAAGTACTTGTTTGACTAAGCAAATAGCAATAAAAGATAGAAACAGCTGAATAAACTAAAACCAACATCTGACTGTACTTATACGCATTTTTGGGAATGACCATACAGCTTATTATCCTCTGTAAAACTGCAACCAAAGAAGAGAACAAGATACCAATAAAAAAAACTGCATATAGATATTAAACGTAAACATACATTTAAAAGATAACCTTGAGATCCAACAGTATAATTTTTACAAAAATAAATTAATCAGAACGACGTAATGTCAAAATGCGACTTTCAATTTCTAAAGCACAATATGAAAGTAAAATTAACTTCACGTCCTTTGTAAAATTGCAACCAAAGAAAGAATCAAGGAACCATGTAAAAAGATTACACGTATATAGAGTCTAGACTAGACACTGACTAAGGTAGCCTTAGATTCCAGTACAAACAATACTTTCAAGAAAACATAAAACTTTCAGCGCCAAATAACTTTAAAAAGCTACTTCCATATTCCACAGTTCGGATAGTTTTTTCTAAAGAAGTTCTGGTTCCAAGAATAATGAGTAACATTTTAGGATTAGTGGTTATAATCAGAAAAAAAGAAAAAAAAAATCTATTTCTTTTGAATGCTGCAATTATGCTTAATAAGTTAAAAAGAACAAGTAATTTTCAGCAATCTGATAGACTTTACTATGGACTCAAAAAAACAACCAGCCAAACTAATAAAAGGAAAAAATAAATCTGCTGACTGATAAAATTCAGATATGCAGTTTTGAATTTGGCATAGTCTGCAAAAATATACCTAATGCAAGCAATATTCAGCAACAGAGGTACACAGTTTTTAATGCTTCAAAAATATATAGACGTAAATGTACCTAAGAGCTAGCTTCCTGCTCAGAATCATCATGGATCACAGAGGATGACTTGTCAGATTTCTCGGCCTTGGGCTCCCCCTTCTCATTCTAAAGAATAATTAAACAAAAAATAATCAGATAAGAACAGGCGTAAACAATATAACAAGACACTTGGAAAATCTAGCAGCTTTTGTCGGGAAAACTAAAGTAAATAAACAATGAGGAGAGAATATTAATAATAATATTACAAGATACTTGTCGAAGTCTATCATCGCCTTCGCATACTCAGCCTTCTTAATCTCAGTTTTTGCAATGTAAGGAGCTTTCTCCTATTTGCCATAGCAAAAAACAAACAAAGTATGAGCTTAAGCTAAAGTGTAAGCAATGCAAATTTAGAGTTTGCATCGGTACAAATATACCTTTGAAAATTACTCCTACAAACCCAGTAAAAGGTACCTTTATATGACTAATAAAATTATATTGGCTGAAGAAAAAAAGTTGACATTAATTTTACACTCAATTCTGGCAGCATAAAATAGATCTTACAGAATCAGACATTGTCTTCCATTTCTCCGCACCAGCTTTTGAAACCTGAAAAACTCAAATTTCAGAAGGCAATTTGGTAGCATTGTCGAGTAGACTAGTCATTTTGCGAAACACAAAAGCATGATCTAATTATAATGGTTACAGGGTTAAGAAAAAATGGTAATCCTATTGCGTTATCTCATTTGGCAATAAAACTTCAGTGGAGAGTTATATTAGCAACGAAATTTTGAACGTTTATAAATATTAGTAGATCAGCTTCATTACAGAATAAAAAAAAGTACCAGAAAGAAAATTTATGACTAAATGGATTTTAACGAGCAATTTCAAGGTACTCTGCTGTTTGTTTAAGCAACTTCATTTTTTACATCCAAATAAATCCATTCAAAAACGCATTATAACAGGGAACTGATTAAGCAGAGAAAACAAAACAATTACAGTCCATTCCATACTTCCACTACATGTTCTGATTGTCCATCCAACTAAACATAAAGCAGTAACTATCAAATGAGGCTATTAGAATTTTTTTTTGATCCACTATACCTAAAAACAAAATCATGCTTAATGCAGAACTGAAACACAATGCACAAAAAGAAACAGCAGATTCTAAAGCATGATAGAAAAACTTCTATAAGCATCGAGGGATCAAATGCAGATCATTGATAGGAAACGGAACAAATACAATAGAAAATCAGAGACATTGAAAACAACAATTACTATTAAAGTATTAGATATAATTACGTAGCTTTACAATAATGTAGGTAGAAGAAAATAGTTCCTTAATGATGCAGAGCCTACTACTGTAATTTTATTTGTACGTTCAAAAGTAGCTTCATTTGTAGCTTAAGTGGTGAACAATTGATTATAGGGTGGATCAAACATACAACTACATCAAAGACAAAAATAGTAGGATAACAGAAATAAAAAAAATTAAAAGCAAGCTCGGAAAATTTAAGATCTTAAGAGATCATAATTTCTAACAACGCAGATCAAGCTATCATTGTTGAATGTGTAATATAACTAGTACGTAGTATTCAATTTACATAAAATGGAGAACCAGATAAATATAAACCTAACGAACAAATTTAACCAAAAAGACTGTGAGCTCTATAGCATGATCTCATATAGAATTATACTGAAGCCACGAGAGTTCTGTACAGGAATATGATCAAATAAGGCTAACTGATTAGAATTAGATCAACCATAATAAGACGTCTAAGGTAAATTCACGGATAACAGAAAATCAAAAACAGCAATTAGTAATTTTGTAACAATGAGGATCGCAGAAATCAATATTGTAACAGTTACAAATTCTTAAAACAATACTGCAACAATTTGGAGCAGGGATCAGTTGATTTAAATTGTAAAAACTGCAGCATAAAATAAAATGGATATGATATTTCAGTGAAATGACATAAAAACTTAGGATCTACTGCATGTTCTTATATCCCAATCGAACAAAATTCCAGCGAATTTATTATTGTCGGGACTCATTGACAGGAAAATGGATGATTATGTTGTAACTATTAGTTGAATAGCATCATCAGTAAACCAATTATGCAAACTAACAAAACAACTACAGCCAACAGTGAATTCTATTTATGCTCTCATTTTAGAATTCAAACTGAGTTCAATAGAGTTTTAAAAGAACAAACAATCAAAGGAACTAATTAAGGAGGTTGATAAATGATAAAAAAAAAATATATGTGTGTGTATATATATATATATGTGTATGTATAGATCTTTCCCCTATATATATTATAAGTTTGACAGATAGCCACAAATTCGAAATGCCATAAACAAACCACCAAAAATGAGGTGTGTACAACTGTTAGTTAAAATTGTAAAATCACATCCCTGATCAAACATCCAGAATTTTACCAAAAAACAAGAAAAAAAGTTTTGGTGCATTAACCCATGCCGTAATCACGCTGAAAGCGGAGTCCTATATGCAATAAGTGATCAACTGATATTTGCACAGATAAAAGTTTCATTAACTTACAAACTATATTAAACGAAAGCCAAATCCATACTATCAGATGAATCTCGCCATAACAAAATACAAAAGCGGAAATTACTACACGATACTAATTGATAAAAATGCAGGTTGATAAAAAAAACTTGTATCAGTTTCAAATTGTTAGTTGAATCACATTGAAAGTAATTCATTTTCCAGAAAATACATAACATATACAGCAGGTTCACACGTGGTCAGATAGTAACAACATATATAAACATCTATACACACATTTATATTTATAACATAAGGTTCAATGACTTACAGCACCAATGAGCTTATTATAAGGAAAGTTCTCCTTGTACAGCTTCCTGAAATCTTCCCTGAAATTACACCAAAACAAATAAATATCCAGTTATCGTGACAAATAAACGATAGTTAAAACCGAAAGGGAGTCTCACATGAAGATTATGAATGCACTGATAGGACGCTTGGGAGCTCCAGGTATCTTCATGCCCTTTGAACTCGCCTTACGTTTTATTGAACTGTCAGATTCCTGCTCACAATCATCATGGACCATAGATGATGACTGGTCAGATTCCTCGGTCTTGGCTTCTCCTCTATCATTCTAAAGAATAATCAAATAACAAATAATCAGATAAGATAAGCGTAAACAATATTACAAGACACTTGGAAAATATCGCAGCTTTTGTCCGGAAACTAAAGTAAGCAAACAATGAAGAGCGAATATTAATAGAAATATTACAAGATACTTGTCGGACTCTATCATACTCATCGCCTTCGCATACTCCGCCTTCTTAATCTCAGCCTTTCCAGTGTAAGGGGCTTTTTCCTATGTGCAATATCCAAAAAAAAAAAACTAAGCATGAGACTAAGCTAAAGTGTAAGCAATGCAA
The DNA here is from genome assembly GCA_963682055.1 of Primula veris. Lineage (NCBI taxonomy): Eukaryota > Viridiplantae > Streptophyta > Magnoliopsida > Ericales > Primulaceae > Primula > Primula veris. The sequence goes on along the minus strand of OY821742.1, from coordinate 7,258,250 downwards.
ATTTAGAGTTTGCATCAGTACAAATCTACCTCTGAAAATTACTCCTACAAACCTAGTTTAACGTACTTTTATATGACTGATAAGATTATATAGGCTGAAAAAATAATATTTGAAATTAATTTTCATTAATTAGCATAAAATAGATCTTACAGAATCAGACAATGTCTTCCATTTATCCCCACCAGCTTTTGAAACCTGAAAATCTCAAATTTCAGAAGGCAATTTGGTAGCAATGTCGAGTAGACTAGTCATTTTGCGAAACACAAAAGCATGATCTAATTATACTCTGGTTACAGGGTTAAATAAATGGTAATCCTATTGCATTATCTCATTTGGCAATGAAAACTTAAGCAGAGAGAGTTATATTAGCAACGAAATTTTGAACGCTTATAGATCTTAGTAGATAGATCAGCTGCGTACAGAATAAAAAATAATCAAAAGTATTAGAAAGCAATTTTATGACTGAGTGGATTTTCTACATGTTCTGATTGTCCAATTAAACCGAAGCTAAGAAAGGTCAATAAAGCAGTAGCTATCAAATGAGGATATTAGATAAAATTAATTTACTATGTCTTAAAATCAAAATCAAGTTTAAAGCAGAACTTAAAAGCAATGCACAAAACGAAACAGCAGATTCTAAAGCGCGATCGAGAAACTTCTATAAGCATCGAGGGATCAGATGCAGCTCATTAATAGGAAACGGAACAACTACAACAGAAAATCAAAGACATTTGAAACAACAATTACTATGAGATATCATTACAAAGTTTTACAATGATGTGGGTAGAAGAAAATAGTTTCCTAACGATGTAGAGCATGCTACTGTCATTTTATTTGTTCTTTCAAAAGTCGCATCATTTCTAGATTTGGTGAACAATTAATAAATTAAAACGAGCATGTCTTTTAGGTTGTATGATGTTCTTAATCATAATGAAGCCAAGATAGTTCACTTTGCAACAAAAAGCAGACAATGCTAATTGATACTAGTAATAAGGGGGATCAAACATACTACTAAATCAAAGAAAAAAATAATCAGATGACAAAAATGATTTTTTTTAAAAGCAAGTTCGGAATATTTAAGATCTTAAGAGATCTTAATTTGTAACAATGCAGAGGAAGCAATTTACCTAGTACGTAGGATTCAATTTACATTAATTGGAGAACCACATAAATATTAACCTAACGAACAGATTTAACAAATAGAAGCCACAAGAGTTCTATACAGAAACATGATTAAATAAGGGCAATTGATTAGAATTAGATCAACCATAAGAACACATCTAAGGGAAATTTACAGATCACAAAAAATTAAAGATTCTCAGAACAACAATATTGCAGAAATCAAAAGTAACAGTCACAGATTCTCAGAACAGCAATATTGTAGCAATTAGGAGCTAGGAAGTGGGATCAGTTGATATATATTGTAAAAACTGCAGCAAAATATAAAATGGATTTGATATTATCAGTGAAATGACATAAAAACTAACTTATACATGATCTTAAATGTTAATCAAAAAAAATTCCAGAGAGCTTAATTATTGCCAGAACTAATTAACAGCAAGATGGATGATTATGTTGTAACTATCAGTTGAATAGCATCGTTGGTAACCAATTATGCAATCTAACAAAATAACTACAGCCTACTGTGAATTTTTTATATGCTCCCATTTTAGAAATCAAACTGTGTTCAAGAGAATTCTAAAAAGACCAAACAATCAAAGGAACTAATTAGGTAGATTAAGGCTATGTTTGGTAACAGATTTTTTGGTCAAAATCAGATTTTAAAATCTGTTTTAAAAAACCACTAAAAATCCAGATTTTAAAATCCTGGATTTTTTAGCCAAAAAAGCCTAAAAATCTGACTTTTAGAAGCTAAATAATTTGATGGTCCAAACGCCCACATATTTTTAAAATCAAAAATCCGAAAATCCACTAAAAAAATCTGTTGCCAAACGGACCTTAAGAAATGATAAAAAGAAAATATAGTTTTACAGAAAACCGCAAATTAGATATGCCAGAAACAAACGACCAAAAACGAGGTGCATACAACTATTGGTTAAAATTGTAAAATCACATCCTTGATTAAATATCCACAGTTTTGCCAAAAAACTAGGGAAAAAAAGTTTTGGTGCATTAACCCATGCCGTGATCAAGCTGAAAGCGGAGTCCTATATGCAATTAAGTGCTCAACTGATAGGAGAGACACATATGAAAAGCTTTTATTAACTTACAAACTATAAATAAAACAAAAGCCAAATTCATACTATCAGATGAATCTCGCCACAACAAAGTACAAAAGCAGAAATCACTAAACGATACTTATTGATAAAAATGTAGGTTGATATAAATGACATGTATCAATTTAAAATCGTTAGTTGAATCACATTGAAAGCAATTAATTATTCAGAAATTACATAACATACACAGCAGGTTCAGAGGTGGTCAAACAGTAACAACATATATAAGCATCCATACACACACACACACACACACACACATATATAAATATATATATAAGCATATATAAATACATATGTAAATAATATAAACTTTAATGACTTACAGCGCCAATAAGGTTATTATCAGGAAAGTTCTCCTTGTAGTCCTTCCTGAAATCTCCCCTGAAATTACACCGAAACAAATAAACAAATAAATTTCTAATTATCATGACAAATAATACTCCAATAGTTATAGAAAAACCGAAAGGGAGTCTTACATGAAGATTGTGAATGCACTGACAGGACGTTTCGGAGCTCCGGGAATCTTCATGCACCTTGAACCCTTAGCAGCCTTAGCTTTTTTCGGAGCTCTTTACAAAATTGAAAACAAATAAGGTTTTGTATTAGCTTAGAAATATTACGGTAATTAGAAGAGAAAAACGAGTTCAATCTCAGTTTCATATCAAAGCAACAAATAATCGCAAAGTACAGTTCCATATCAGTAGAATCTGTTCCAAAAACTCATTATGTTAAAATACAATCTCAGTTTCATCGGTTTCTGTGTTTCATATGCAAAAAAATATATATATAACAAATAACCGCTAAAATCAGTAGCAGTTTCATATCAGTAAAATTAGTTCAATAACCTCAATATTGCAAAGCTAAGCGACGAAATAGAAAATAAATAGAAATAAGAAGGTAAATACAGGTTTAAATCAGATGAAATAGATGATATATTTCTACACAAATATTATAAAAAAAACAAATAATCGCTAAAAGGAGTTCCATATCAGTAAGAATCGGTTCAATAATCTCAATATTCCAAAATTAAGCAACGAAACAGAAATTCAATCAACATAATAGAAACACTTCTAAATCAGATGAAAAATAGTTGATATTTCAAGAAAAATGCAAACAAATTTAAACAACAAATAATCGCTAGAAGCAGTTCCATATCAGTAGAATCAGTTCAATAACCTCAATATCCCAAAAATAAGCTACAAAACAAAAATTAAATCAACATACAAAGAGAAACACAGGTCTAAATCAGATGAAACAGAGATTTTATTCAACAAATAAGCAAAAAAACAAAAAACAAATAATAGCTAAAAACAGTCCCATATCAGTAGAATCAATTCTGAACCTCAATATTTCAAAATTAAGTAACGAAACAGAAATAAAATCGAAATAAGAAGGTAAATTCAGGTTTAAATCAGATAAAAATTAGATTATTTTTAAGAAGAAAAAAAGAAGAAGCTAAGCAACAAATAATCACTACAAGCAGATCCATATCAGTAGAATCAATTTAATAATCTCAATATTCCAAAATTAAGCAACGAAACAGAAATTAAATCAATATACAAAGTAAGACACGTGTCTAAATCAGATAAAACAGAGATTATATTTCAACAAATATGCAAAAAAAAAACTAAACAACAAATAATCTCTAAAAGCAGTTCCATATCAGTAGAATCAGTTGAATAACCTAAATATTCCAAAATTAAGTAATTAAACAGATATTATATTTCAACAAAATTGCTAAAAAAAATTAATAACAAATAATTGCCAAAAGCAGTTCCATATCAGTAGAATCAGTTGAATAACCTAAATATTCCAACATTAAGTAATTAAACAGATTATATTTCAACAAAATTGCTAAAAAAAATTAATAGCAAATAATTGCCAAAAGCAGTTCCATATCAGTAGAATCGGTTGAATAACCTAAATATTCCAACATTAAGTAATTAAACAGATTATATTTCAACAAAATTGCTAAAAAAAATTAATAACAAATAATTGCCAATAGCAGTTCCATATCAGTAGAATCAGTTGAATAGCTTAAATATTCCAAAATTAAGTAATTAAACAGATATTATATTTCAACAAAATTGCTAAAAAAAAATTAACATCAAATAATCACCAAAGGCAAAAGCAGTTTCATATCAGTAGAATTAGTTCAATAACCTCAACATTCACAAATCAAGCAATTAAATAGAGATTATATTTCAACAAAATTGCTAAAAAAAATTAAGCAACAAAAAATCGCTAAAAGCAGTTCCATATCAGTAGAATCAGTTCAATAACCTCAGTATTCCAAAATTAAGAAATGAAACAGAGATTATATTTCAACAAAATGCAACAGCAAAAAATAAAAATAAAAAACAATCACTAGAAGCAGTTCCAAATCAGTTCAATAACCTCAATATTCCAAATCTAAGCAGCGAAGCAGAAATTAAATCCAAATAAGAAGGTTAAAACAGGTTTAATTCAGATGAAAAAAGAGATTACGTTTCAACAAAAATACAAAAAAAATAATTAAACAACAATTAATCGCTAATAGCAGCTCCAGGTCAGTAAATTAGTTCAATAACCTCGATATTCAAAAACCAAGCTACTAATTCTTAATTTTAAGATACAAAGAGAAACACAGGTCTAAATCAGATGAAACAAAGATTAAATATCAACAAATATGCACACACAAAAAATTGCTAAAAACAGTTTCATATCAGTAAAAATAGTTCAGTAACTTCAATATTCCAAAATTAATCAGTGAAACAGCGGTTTTCAACAAAATTGTTAAAAAAAATTAACAACAAATAATCGCCAAAAACAGTTCCATATCAGTATAATCAGTTCAATAACCTCAATTTTCCAAAATTAAGAAATTAAACAGAGATTTCATTTCAACAAAATTGCAAAAACCACAATATTACAAAAAATAAGGAAAATAAACAGAAAATAAATAAATAAATAAATAAAAGGCACAAACATGTATAAATCAATTAAAAGAAGAATAAAAGAAATTATAGAGGAGAATATAGATACATACTCAACGTTAAGCTTCTTGTGAGCAATCGTAACAGCTTTAGGTCCTCTCATATCGATTTATCTCCTAAGAATTAAAATATATATTTTTGTATTATTTTAGAGAGAGAAAGCTTTGGATTCTGTGAATTTGTTAGAGCGTCGAAAATGGAATGAAGAGAGAGAGAGAGAGAATATAGGTTTTGTTATATAAAGAATAGAGTACACCGATAGTCAGGTAGTTTTAAAGATTATTCTAATTGGTCCTACAGGTTTTGGAAATAGACGGAATTGGGTCTCTTACTGTTGGATATTTGAATTTATTCATAACATAACATATGCATGTTTTATTTTCCTTTTGAGTTAGTATACGTGAATTGAATTTTTTATTTCGTTGGAACTTCATTATACAGAGGAAAGAGGAAAGAGGAAAGATGTGAATAATAATATGTTCGCCAAAGTTGTAATTGAAGCCTACTTATGAAAGAGTTTCACTATACGAGAAGACTCATAAACTATTTTTTTTTAATCAAACTATGTCATAGTTATAATTCTTGAGAACGAGGAGAAAGCTAAGTGATGACTATCACGGCCGCAGCAAACCACATAACCCTAATAATTATGATTATTATTTTTTAATTTGTATATAGATTCGGCACCCCTACTTATACTTGCTCGCTTCGTTCACCCCTAAATAACAATGCTTGCAACAACAAAAATTAGTCTAATATACTTGCAATGGTATTACTTGTTTACCCCTATTGTAGGGTTTTCCATGTAATTTTATTTAAATTAACTAATAGGAGTACTTTGTATTATCTGTTTTTGTATTGTTATTATACTCTATATTATTTTTACATGTTGGTTAGTAGTAATATTTTTTTTTTAGAAAGTATTGGTTAGTATATGACAATTGAGGAGTACATTTTGTGTTTATGAATTGACTACCAGACAACCCATCTCCTATTTTGACCTATAACTTTAAAGTCAAAAAGTAACTAATTAACAAAGGGACAAATGTCACCTTTGTTATAACTTACAAAAACATCTCATTCCTTAAATTGTAGGGAGTTATTAGAGCTTCAATCTTAACTATGAAGGTTAGATAGAACTATTGTTTGTACTACGAGGACCGTAGATTAAATTCACCTGGGATATTGTACCAAATACACTGCATTTTGTTTTGGCGGGAAACTGGTGTGAGTGGTGTGAGGTGCGATTCGTGCCCATGGCCGTTATTAAATTATTATAATAAATAAATAATAATAATAATAATAATAATAATAATAAAAATACTCACGCTCATTGTACGATTGATGATCTTTACACGCGCGGTTATGGACTTACAATTTTTTGAATAATTTTGCCATTTCGAGTTTATGGTTTATGCGTGTGGGGTGACATTTTTATTATGTTATTTCGATCTATAAAACTGATGTGAAAAATTCATATACTGAGTTGGATCATCTTAATCATCATTTCATTTAACAACACATCATACATTACTCAAAATCAAGGAGTTAAGTATTCCGTAAATGAAATTAATGTTTAATTGCCAATTGATCATAATTTTTCCTTACTCTATGTATTATTTAATTAGCATTCCAAATTAGTACCTCAAGTTTTTTCTATTCTACATCCTCTTTAACTGACAGTATAAGAAATTGTCAACTTCTATTGACAAAAACTAATTTTTTTATACAAAAAAATCTTAAATTAATTAAATAAATCAAATTTAAACTTAAATAAAAAAGGAAGAATTATCACCATTCAAAGGTGAAATTAAAAAAGAGTTTATCATCCTTTATATAATTATGTGATAATCCAAACCAAAAGCTAATAATATTACTCCTGTTGTAAATCATTTACTATATGAATGTTACAAGACTTTAGGTCTTCACATATAGCTTAGTGGGAGTTACCAATTTATGTACTAATGGTTATTATGTGTAATTTACCTCAACCTCTACAATATATAAAGGGGTGAGGGTTGTATATTGTATGAGGGACATTCATTCGTTAATACAAGAACTACGTCTTCTTTCTCTATATATACATATATACGTATGGGCTAATTCGCTTAAAACACGTTATCGGCACTTTGCTTAACGACTGAATAAAGAAATAGCTAGATAATTTCATTAAAAGTGAGTATACGGATCTATTTCTTCCTCGACGAGTTAGGAAGAGAGTTTATTGGGTTGTTAGATCACATATCGATCATCCTTTTTGCATTTCCGAATTAAGGTACACAATTTCTACTTGTAATAAAACGTAGAAATTGCATGATTAATCTATAATAAAACCGGAAATCTCAAGTTTAATATTTATATCACATGATGGATGTTTTTTTGATGAAAAATTGCTATTGGAACCCATGTATGTCACTTATAAAACGAGTTATAACTTGTATAGTTAGACATAATAAACTGTCGGACCTAAACTGTCATTTTTAGAACATTGGAGGACTAATCTGTGACTTACCGAAACTTTAGGGTCTCTCTGTAAATCTCCTGAAACTATAGGACCAGCACTGAAATTACCCTTAAAATGCATATAGTTTCCTGTATTTACACTCGTAGTCCCTGTAGTTACTCCTTATACACAGAATAGTATATATGTACGAGTTTACCCATTGTTTAGTCCGAAAATACTTATTTACATGCAAATGATCTAAGATTTAATTGCTACAACTTCTAAAATTTGTAGAAATCTTGTAGAAAATACTTCTTGCATAATAATATTAATTGTTTGTGTGACATTAAGTAAATTTAGCCTCTTAGCATGCCATCATTTATTGCCCTAAAATAGGTGTAACTTATGTGATATAATTAAACCACATCAAAATGGCAAGAGTCACACTTTTAGTGTTAGATTTAAGACCATATAATTAGTAATTCATGTCATTTAATATTTCTAATCCATGTTAGGACTAGTTTAAATGAGTACGACATGCCTTTATATTACGATATTGTTATCTTATGACATAAAAGATCGTAAACATTATATATGTTACTTGAGCTAATAATTTCTTCAAGATCGAACATTTTATATGTACATTTTGAGTTGAAATTTGCGAAATCATATATTTTCACATTTAAGTTGGAAAAATTATGAATCTTCCCCAAATAGGCTCACCTATTTGGATACGATGTCTAGGAAAGATACAGGCGGATAGTTCCTATCCTAATGAGGTCGGGTTTTAAGTGGCATTTGTGCCCTCCATCCTCACCGTCTTTCCTGGTCGTTTTTCAAGTAGAGCTACCGAAAGGGGTTGACTAAATAATAATTTCCCCGAGTGTGTTTATATAGTGATGTATGTTTCGCCGAATTGGTGTTTCAGTATCGACCCGTCGTTCGATCAATGAGAACCGATTCACATGAGAAGCAAAACTAATGTTTTCGAACCTGTCGTTTCGAAAAATGTTTGTGCTTATGCAAACCATAAACATATAAACCAGTCATTTTATATGATAAATAATCCAGAACTCCCAACACATGTTGGATACCATCTATGATGAGAAAATTCGTAAAAACATACTTGCGAAATGACTGTTTAAACGTTGATTTTAATCCGTCATCACATGTTACTCACCCTGATGTGTGCAAATGTGATGCCCCATTTTTTTGGATGCCATCTTTGATGAGTACAACACGAGTTTGTTGTTACCCTCGAGATGAATGCTAATGCGTTGATTTAATTCCGCCGCCACATTTGAGACGTGATGACGTCTATGGTGAACAAATGTCTGAAATTGACATATTGGAGCAATTCTTCACCAAAATACTAGCTTGGAAATTGTATTCCATAAGCAGTATCGTGAATTTATATTCACCATGTTCCTTTATCGCCCATCTGTTATTGGATAAGAAAATTGCCCCGGTGAGTAGTTTTAATCCTATTGGGTCAATGGCGAATTGTTTGTCTGATATTAATGCTCTTCGTGTATATTTTTTTTCCACGAATCGAGAACCGAGACAAGTGTTATTTGTCTCGAACTGTCGCAATCCCGATGAATCGCCTAGCCAAGCGAGATTTTAGACAATCGTCAAAATCGATAACCTGTGGCTCCAAGACAGTAATTGAAAGGAACAATATGACCCGTTGTCACAAAGCAAGAGACAAAGGTCATGCACGGTTACTCCTTAAATAGTTCACAACTATTATAAAGGTCGAAAAACCGATGCTAATGTGGTTAAAGTTAATTGAAAGGAAACTCTTGAGACCCCCGATTTTATGGCTCAAATGAGTTTGTTACCTTTCTTTATTAATTTTTGAGCTGATTTGTCGCTCATCTGGATTATTTTTTTCCATTTGGAGTATGATTATTTCATTTGGACCATACTTTTGGATTATGGTTTGCTTGTTTATGAAATTTCTCGAAATAATTTAAAGTGTTTTTGAGCAAAATTCCTTCATAAATGTGACCAAACTTTAAATTATGGAAATTTAGGCAATACTTGTGGGGTAGTTGGTTATAAGGAAATAGTGGATAACGGTGTACCACATAATTTCACCAACTACTTGCCTAAAGAATCCTAACTGACTACGATTTTGGACATGTCGCTCCAAATCGGAATCTTTGGTAAAACCAAATTGATTTGTCTAAAATGAGTCTTTATACTCCAGGTCATGTCGTACCTTGTTGAGTTATAAGATATTCGAGAAAAACAGTGTTATCTGGTAATAGCTCATGAAAGAATTAAAATTTCTTTACATAGCCTCCATTCAATACGACCAAAAGCGTATTTTAGCGGAGTTGAAATGTCTTTCAAGTGGATGCTACCACGTTTTTAAAAGCATTGAAGTTACCTTATCATTTCGCCTACCGTCGATTGATAAGAGGTCTTAGATGCTAAGACATGTTTGTCTATACTATCATTCGCCTGTCGTCGATTGATAAGAGTATTTTGACATTGTGGCATTGACCGGATGAGATATACCCGAGTCAAAAGATGATGTTAGATTTATAATCACAGTGCATTTGGATTCTTTTTGAGGAATAATTTCGTGATTGATCCGAAATTTATGCCACTAATGCTCTCTCTGAAAGACTAGTACATGTAAAGGTCACAAAATAGACTCGTAGAGTTCTTGTAAAGAATTGCAGGAGTTATTGTGGACTTATCCAACCATAAGACGGACCATAAATCTATATGGTTATGGTTGATGCATCGATAATATAGTCACATTCTATTGTTGTCCACAGTAATGCAGCACTTTCCAAACTCTAAGTCTAATCATTAAGTTGATGGCTTATTACCCGGATTATCCTGACAAGTCTAATCGACTTGATAATGCCGAAGAGTTACAATCAAAGTTTTGATTTGTATTACTTGACTTTGGGAATTGAAATTGAACATCATGTTGATTATGTTCAGACCCGAAATAGACTCACAGAAAATTTAAGCGATCGCAAATGATTGCACGCGTACTTTGGTGATGCGCACCTATATATATTTCTGTGTAAGGTCACGATATATTTCACACTGCTGCATTGGTCCGTCTGAGGTTCATAGTCACTCAAACCACTGAATGTGTACCAGTTGGTAACTGGTTCTGAGCCAGATGCCTCATATGAACGCGTGTTTGAGTGCTTGATTAATATTTTGATTGGGCTGCAAAAGCGTTAAAAGTATGGACCTCTAAAGGGGACATACGTCGATTATGTATCCCCTCCCTATCAAAAGATAGAGTTACCTTGGCAAGCGATCTCTTTATCGCATGACATGCGAAAGTGACATTGCTAAGACTGTTCTCCCCGTCGTTAGGGGGAGATTTTCATGTTACCGTTGATAAGGAACGACGTGAAGTAACGTGGCATAACCCACTCAGTCTTAGCTTGATCCCCAAAACTGCACTTAGTGATAAGTGCACAGACTTCCCTCAAGTCTAACTAAATGCCAAACGCATTTAATGACTTTATGAGATGTCACGAGATCATTTATACCTGCTGCAAAATGCTTGCAAGGATAGACGTCCCTGTCGGACGCCGTGTTCCTGTCGTAACACGTTGCTTTGGCCGAACCCGCCAAGCAAATGACGCTGCCGTCGGCCGTCAGTCTGTAGTCCTTCCCACGTAATGAGGAAGTTGACCGGTTTTGAATTCGTTCAACCCTGTGAACTGAAACTCGTTTGTCGCATGAGATTATAAAGGATCAAGGAGATGTGTGATTTCTCCTCATCCTGAGAATCTCGAAATATCTGTCGATCATGATATCTTAGACGATATTGAAGCGAAACGAGACTGTCATTGCTTACTTGTTCATATATTCGGTGATGACTGATAATATGAGCAAATTATGACAGGGAACCACATATCGTTGCCTGAAGTCAACAAAGATCAGACTGACCAAATGGAAACTTACATTGCAAGGCAAATTCCTTAGCGAAACAAAGTGTGTGTGGACCTGTCGTTCCAACAGCACCCAATGTCTAAACGAATTTGTTTATTCGGGTATTCGTAAGGAAGTGTGATAAGAATAATGAGGATATACATTGCTCGCCTCCTAGCGCAAGGTTTCTCTCACACCTTGGAATTGATTGCGAGATGGTTTATTTCCTCATAATGGATGTTATAACGGTCCGCTACTTTATCAGTTTAGTAGTTTCCGGAAAACTGAGTATGCAGCCATGAATGTGGTCATATTTTATCTCTGTGGGGATTTAGACAAGAGATGTGGATGAAGGTCCCTGTGTGACTTCATATGCTTGAATCAAGTAGTTCCTGACCACGGAATACGTTCTCAATTGTCTGAGACGTTCACTATACAGATTAATATAATCCGAGCGGATGTGGTATACCCGTCTAAGTGAGTACTTGATCAGCTTGGGATACTTGAACAAAGTATTATGCCCTTGCGTGTTTTGAAGCAATCCACGTTTTGGATTTGCCCTTCGAGATGCTGGATCTTGGGAAGACACGGTAGTGACTCGGCCTGATGATCGACTCCCGTAAAGATTGAATCTAAGTCCATGATTCAGACTAAACCCAGAAGGTGTTATGACGTTTTAGTTATCATGACGCTAAGTCGTCAGATTCTCCCATGATCGTTCGATCACTAGACATTGATATAGACCCAGTCCGTCTCTAATGAGACGATGAAGAGATATTGAACCATGATGTTCATATCTAAGTACAATAAGCACATTATTGTACTTGGTCTAATGTGCTAGGACGAACATCTCGTCTGCTGTGAATGGTATAGCTCGACACAGCATCGCGCTAACACGCTGCCATCGAAATGGCATAAAAGACATTTTCCCATTACCTTAAGGTACTATGGAAAAAGGGCTTGTTTATCCCATTTGCATCATCGAGTTGCCCTACCCTCATTGGCATTCGAAATAACGCGACCCTTATCGGTTACGCCGATGCAGGTAACTTATCATACCCGCATAAGTGACGTTCCCAATCTGGTTATGTCTTTACCATCGGGAACACGGCGATATCTTGATGGTCTCGTAAACCGACCATAGTGGCTACTTCGACGAACCACTCTAAGCTACTCGCGCTCTACGAGGCGACTAGAAAGTGTGTATGGCTTCGAGCAGTTATTGGCCATATTAGAAGTACATGTGATCTAACTTACGATCTTGATGAACCAGTTGTCATTTATGAGGACAACACCGCTGTTATTGATCAAGCGAAACATGGTTACATCAAAGGTGATGCCACTAAACATATCTCGCCAAAGTTGTTTTTTACACATGAACAACAAGCGCTTCAAAGGATTGAAGTGAAGCATATTGGATCCGAGAACAATCATGCAGACTTGTTCACCAAGTCACTGCCAAAATATTCGTTCCAAAAAACATGTTAGAGCGATCGGACTTAGGAAGCTCTCCGAGCTTTCCTAAACGACATGTTTCCATGCACCCTGTTGTGTGCAAGTGAGGGGGAGCATCCTGACGTATGCTTATCACCCTGTTGTGTGTATCCTCACATATGCTTAGCACCCTGTTGCGTGCAAGTTCTCACTAGTTATTATTCCCGCACCCAGTAGTGTGCATGTGAGGGGGAGCATCCTGATGAATGCTTGTGTACGCTTTTTGTCCTTAGTTCAAGGGTTTGTCCCACTGGGTTTACCTTGACAAGGTTTTTAGCGAGACACATTTCTAATCCCATTCTCATTTATGATTGCCGAAATCAGGAGGAGTATCCAGTTGTATACTTCTAACCATCGTGCACTCTTTTGTCCTTTGATTAGAGTTTTGTCCCACAGGGTTTTCTCTAACAAGGTTTTAATGAGACACACCGTGTATGGTTATTTCCCCCACTACTACTGATAGTTGTGTACTCTTTTGTCCTTCGACCAAGTTTTTCCCACTGGGTTTTCTTGGCAAGGTTTTTGACGAGGCACATATGTTCTAGTCAGTACATTCACGCACTTGTATAGTGTTTTTCGGCTCACTCCATTCAACAACACCATTTTGTCATATGGTCCAGTTTTTGTCCCTCATCGGGTTTTCCGGAACCAATGTTTTATGTGTTGGCATCTGTGAATGAACATTTGAAGATGGAGAAGATCAAGTGAAGTAAAGTCTATTTCGCACATCAAAGGGGGAGTGTTGTAAATCATTTACTATATGAATGTTACAAGACTTTAGGTCTTCACATATAACTTAGTGGGAGTTACCAATTTATGTACTAATGGTTATTATGTGTAAGTTACCTCAACCTCTACAATATATAAAGGGGTGAGGGTTGTATATTGTATGAGGGACATTCATTCGTTAATACAAGAACTACGTCTTCTTTCTCTATATATACATATATACGTATGGGCTAATTCGCTTAAAACAACTCCATAAAAAGTAGGCTATAAATTACTTGAATTTTTTGCTAATTAAGCAGCTTTCAACGTAAAGTTTAATTAAAGAAACTTTTTCATAAATTCACTTGAACTTCTTTTGCCATTGTAACTAGCATATGATACTTTCAATTATAATAAATAACAAGTCATAAATGCAATTACTTAAACATTTTTTACCATGACTTGTGAATTTGAAAATTGTGAAATTGGAAGTTATGAATGGGTAACGAGGAGTTATGACACGTGTAGATACCACATCAACCGATGGAATTTTTGGATGAAAAAATATGCAAGTAAAAACATTTATTTAAAGTCATTATATCGGGACATGTTTGTTTACGGTATAAGAGCTGATATAATATTATTAGTATCGTGGGACTCATGTTATAACTGGTTTGTTTAACACAAATTGCATTGAGTATTATATAAGAGATAGTACCAATTATATTATAATTTATGCTAATAAGGGTTATAACTAATTATTATCTATCCCACTAATAGTACATAGTTATAAACTATACCCTCATCTACTATACTATAAACAAACATGACCCTAACACTTTTTTAAAAATTGAGGTATTTATTTCTCTAGTTAGAATCAGGAGCCGATCCTAAGCACAACCACATAAGCCTGTGAGCTTAGGCGTCGATCGGTTAAAAGCCAAAAATTTTAAATTTATGCAAAATATTACACACATGCAACTTTTTATGTATTATATATAATTTTTAATGTAACTTGTATATTACAGCGTAGTGGATAACGCCACCATTATGCAACTTGAGATCTCATGTTTATTTTTGAAGTCATAAAAAAAAAAAGATGACAAAGGCTTGCTAGTCACTAGTATTGAACTCATGACTTTAGTAAAATTAACTAGCAAGCATAACTAGTTGAAATATTACATCACATTTATTAACATTCAATTGTTTATTTTTGTTATACTTTTTTTGCACTTATTTTTGAGTTCCAAAAAGGCGCTTTTTTTCTTTAAAAAAATTGGGCTTAGGTGCCTAAATCACAAAGCCGGCCCTGCTTAGAATAAATATTTAAACAGTTTTGTGCACCAAAGTTACCAAAAAAGTTTCGATTTAGTGAGTCAAGATGCCATTTTTTGAATATTGTACCCCAACATTTCAATTTAATGAATTTTTAGTACACTTCGTTCCTTGCAAATGAGGATTTTAACAGTTTTGTGTACTAAACTCACTATACGTTTCGGTTTAGTATCTCAACCTACCACTTTAAAATAACCGATTTGCTCTTGAAATTAGATGGAAAATGTCAGTCATGTCATCGTTTTCCGTCAAGTTAGACACAATTGCATTAAACAACTTCAAAAATCAATAGTTGATATATAGTTTCAGAAAAATGGTAAGCTGGGGGTACTAAAACAAAACTTTTGGTAAGTTTGATAAACAAGCAGTTAAAAGCCACTTAGAATAAATATACTTTTGGGGAGCCATTTCCGTTTTTTTTTTTGTTGATATAATTGTCTTGACACTGTTACATTTTGCGTGCTTTACAATGAATCGCTACTCGAAGAATGGCGTGGTTCCATTGTTAATGTTAGTGTGGTCTAACTTGCTTACTCATGTGGGTTATTAGACGTGTACAAGTAGTGATTCGCGATGTATATAACTCGTCGGATGATTCTTTAGTGGTGACTTAAAACTTAAAAGAACGGTTATTAGACACAAACGATATGAGAGAGCACGACTATAATGAACCGATTTCAATAGGAATAGCGAAAGTAAGAGTCGGGCCATAGGTTGGAATCAGACGAAAAGTTATATAGAGACAAACTGTTGGTAATTCCTTGTGACCAATCAGCCTTTTACTCTAATACCAAGTATCTATGAATTAAAGTGGATGAAAAAAACTGATAAAGAAAACATAGAAAACAACTCACGCACGCAAATAAAGAGAATGTAATCTAATTAATCGCCAAAAAAATTGGATGGAGTTTAAACGTAAGCGCCCACAAATTGGATTACTCCAAATCGAGGGCCATTGATTATAAATAATAATATGAACCAAATAAATTGCAATTTTATTCCCTCTACATGTTTGCCTCCGGACTTCAACCGTGAAATTTGGAACAATGATTATCTTTATGAACGGAGATGAAGCAGACGTAAAAAAACAATGAAATTCTCAAAAGTTCGCTTTAGCAGATTTGATCGATACGAGTAGAGAGAAGCTAAGCATATTTGAACAGGAACTAATTGTCAAGGTGTCGTTTCACCATTATCGTTAGTCCCATTTCTCTAATCGTTTCTTAGCATTTTCCACCTGAGAATTAAACCAAAAAAGCTTAAGTTAATTGTTCCCTTTACAAATTATAGCAAATTGTGTTACGTTCATAGATAGTTGTGCTTTGTAACATTGAATGTAAAATTATTGTGCTTTGTAACTAGATTTCTTTCTAACACTATTATTCATTTTTGGTCGAACATAGCAAAAAAGATGTGTACACTAAGCACTAAAAGAAAGTTAACGGTAAAATAACCCGTAAAAGATTACCTCTTGCTTCCAGTCAGTTCGACAAGTTACCCAACCCAAGATTATCGTCTGCACCAATGTGCCGCCCATCATCCCTGACCATATTCCCTAGTTACGTGACAAAAAAATTTAGTATCTACTCAATATTAATTCTTAGTTCAAAGAGAGATTGCTAAAATTACTAGGACGGGAAAACAATTGCTAAAATTACTACGTCGACGACTTTCAAACTTGACTCATTTCTCAGCTCACTGCCTAAACCAAGTTCATTGGAACTGCTCCTTGACCTTATGTAGTCTATATATTGATGTACTTTGTAAAATGTAAACCATGAAGTTCAGTTAGCTTAATTTTTCGTGTTCAAAGTAATAAAGTTGGTAATTAAACACTATCAAAGACAAGTTGGAAAGTTATTTGATCGTATACGTAACTTTTTATAATTTCTACGGTATAAATTAAAAATTAGCATCTCCCCAGGCCTCTTTGCATGCGTACCTTAACCCCCAACTTGAAATGGAAGCCGAGTACAGCGCCTAACGGAATCCCAACTATATAATAACATCCAACGTTCACAAACGCCACAAATGTTTGCCATCCACACCCAACAGCAACGCCTACACATAATATTTCGTCACAATTACTAATCAAATTTCCCGATAAGGAATTATGGATTAAAACCCGTGTCACTGTAGTATTATAGACTTGTCTTACCAGACAAAACCGGTTGGATTCCATAGAATATGAGAGATGCCGCAAGAAATGGACAAAGCTCGGAAACAGCTTTAGCAACAATTTCGCCATCCGTAAATGCGTAGCTGATGACATGGCGAAATGCCATTACCATGACAGCTGCTGACGTGAAAATTAATAAAGAGACACAATTCACAACAAGTACTGAAAACGCCACCGATTTTGGGTGCCCCGCTCCAAGCTCATTTCCCACTCTTACGCTGCTCCAAAATGTACATATACATATTGTAGCATATTACAGTTAGTGTGCTTATTTTAGTTATTTTGTTTTGACATGTTATGGTTGTGATAGATTTTGTTACACTAAAAAAAAAAAAAAAAAACCTAAATAGCGACGGGATTAGTGACGGTATTTTTTGTTACGATCTTATTAGCGACGGTTTTTGTGACGGATTTGTGACAGTTTAGCCAATTTGCGACAAATTTGTGACAGCTTTTTAAATTAGCGACAGTCTTGTGATAATTTTTGATTCTTACTAAATCAAACATTATTTTTTAGTGTTAGCCGCTGATGAACTAAAAGGAGCCGGAAAAAGACGTGAAAAAATTATTTCCTTTTTAGAGGTGAATTCATAAATATTATACATTGGTTTGATAAAGTAAATAGATATAATAACCTTTGAGTTTGGGTTTTTGTACTATACTTGGTACACAATATTACGTTATATAATGATCAATTTTACATTTTTTTAGTATGTGAAATCTTTTTCTGTATAAATTGTATATATTTTCCTCGATAAAATTAAAAAGGTGGCGCTTTTTTTTTGGACTGATTTGTTGAGCATAATAGGCATAAACATGGTTGAAGAATAATGGTAGTAAATAATAACTCAAATGTGTTGTTTGGATTTATTTCATTTTCGTACATTCGTTTATTCATTTTTTCCCTTTTGTACATTGTTTTTTTTTCTACCATGAATTCTACTTTTATATCCTTTTTGTACATTTGTTTCTGATATTTATTTTCTATACCTTGGTTTTTACTTTCTTTTCATTTTTGTACCCGAGTTTTACCAGTTGAAATTTGACTAAAAAAAAAAATAGTATAAACCATTATAAAAAAAGAAAAAATAAAAAAATAACGGTACAAAAATGAAATAAAATTAGAAACCAGGTTATAAAAAAGAAAACTTAAGAAAACAAGGTACAAAACGGGGGAAAAAATAATAAACGAAGGTAAAAAAAATATATAAAAGCCTGAGTTGTTTTCAAAAGTAACTTTAGTTGCAAAATAACAAAATACAACAAACCTTGCTGCTGCATTAAATCCAAGTGCAATAACTATTATCAATCCGCCGATTAACATGCTGCACTCGAACACGAACTATATTACTTTGTGATAAAAAAAATATTACAATAGTAACTTAAGCATACGTTTTTTTTTTTTTTTTTTTTTTGCATTTAAATGTTGAGCACAATCTAACTATGTTTAGTTAACAGTGAAATTCTTGAAAACTAGGAAATGCATACAATAACATCGTTAAATATTTACCAATCCCTTTAATTCACGTCTCCTAAAATGCTTATCAAGTTAAGTTTACTTTGAAATTTAGATGATTGTTTTTCAAAATCTTGCTTGGAAGCTGAAGAACCTCGATTCATATCTCGATCGAAAACTGTTTTTTTTTTCTAACGTTCTACGTACCTTTTGGCAAAAATCTTTCAAAACTGCTTTACCTACGTTTTTTGTAATTATATTATTCCGGATTATTGATTGGTAAATAATAATTCCATGAGAAACAGGAAAATAACCTAATCTTACCAAATAGATAGGGAATCCAAAGCAAGTTTCGGATTCGGAAGCAGTCCAGCCAACAAAAGTATAACTTGTGTATACCACACCTCTAAACACATCATCACCGCCGAAGCCGCCGACAGTTTAAAAAATTGTGCCAAACCCGAAAAAGCCTGCAAACTAAATCCGGACCACGTACGCTCACATTTTAGGCTCATCACAATATAAACAAATTGAGCGAGCGTTAAGACCCACCACGAGAGGCTCAACACCCATCCAGAGCCCACTAGGCCCCACCCAAATCTGAACATCACCGCCCAACTCATTACAAGGTGCAATATTAATGTCACCGCTGAGATAATAGCGCTTGGCCAGATTATGCTTTGGGCCTGAAGGAATTTTTGTATCGGAAAATTAACTGCGTAAGCAAATAATTGTGGAATGAGGCTGCGGACGAAACTGGCAGCTGCCGACGAGATTTCTTCGGACTGGCCCAATAACTTGAGAATTGGCTTTGAAAAGACGTACACGAGTGTGAGCGGAAGAGAGGTTAGTGTGAGAAGGATGGTTGATCTTTGAAGGTAGATTCCGAGCATCTCGAGTTTTTTTGCTCCGTATGCTTGGCCACATAAGGTCTCAACTGCGCTTCCCATGCCCAACTGTTTCCGCAAGTCATTATGGATAGTGCGTAATTAGTACTTGATTCGCAATCCAGTCGGTGATTTTAGAAATTTAAGTTCGTCGGGTTTGTCAGTTAATTACTTTCAATATAACTACGCATTATGTTCATCAAAAGCACATAAAGAAATATATAACCTAGAAGGGAAATTACATTCTGAAAGATATGTAATTTGGATGAAACATTGAGCATTTGCTGTTGAACATTTAAAATGATCATCTATTTACATCACCAAACCTCATATATCTATTTTAGTAATTTTACACATCCTTTTATAACTCACTAACTTACGTCAGATCATTTAAAATACATATCTTGATTACATTTTATTTTCTTTATAACATAACATCTAAAATACAACTCATCTATATTTTACAATATTATTCAAGGAAATACAAATACATGATAATTTATCAAAAAAAACAACAAATGACACAAGCGTTACTTTGGTACGTATAGACGAGTAACATCAACAACTCATCTTTATTACTTTCGTTGGTGATTTGTTTTTGTAAATTAATTACTTTGAGTATGGCGTGTTCTCCCTTAATCAACAGTATGAAAATAAATCATATAATTTAATGTTTGAACTGTATGATTAACTTTTGAAAATTTTCATTCCGATAATTTGATATAAGTTATTGGCCAATCAAAATTACACGTAGTTTCATAATGGACAATTAATTGGAAGCGGAAGAATTACTATAGTAAGAATCTTTAGAGATAAAATGTTGTTGGATGGCGATTAAAAAAACTTACTTTTTAGAAAAACAATACTCTTTTTATCTTACTTATTGAAAGTAACTTCTTCTTACTTGTTAAAGTAAATTGCTTTTGGTCTACGGTAGTTATTGGCTATTCTATTATATATACATAAAATACCCGGTTACTATAAAATGAGTCATATGTATTTTATTTTAATTAAATATTTAAATTTACCGTGTAATGGATACGTAGGCGAAGTCGTTAATTTTATCTAAATTTTAAGTGATGATGTAGAGGTTTTAAGTGATGATAACTATATAAAATTTTGTCGAAATTAAATTCGTTATCAAATTTGTAAAAACATGAGAAACCGTGTAGGCGGAGTAGTTACTTTTGTAAACTTTTTATGTTCGTATAATAATTATATTTTCATAATTTTGTTTTCTTTTAATCTTTCAATGGAATCTATTTTGCTAGTTAATTATGTATTCTAATTCTATTAATTGATATAAACAATTATTTTAACTCAAAAATTAAAAAGTAAACAAATTTTACCAAATAACATTTTTAGTGAAAAGTATATTTTTACAGTTTTCACCAAATAACGTTTACTTACTAAAAAGTAAACAGAAAAGCTATATTTTTCAACTTCATCAAAAAAATTATACTTTTAAACCTAAAAGAGACGACCAAACGAGGCCACTAACTCAAGCTTTTAGCTTCTAGCGTCACTGTACATAGTTCTTCCTCAAAATTTTAGGACACCCTATGGTTGCAAATCATTGCATATGGTAATATCGTATACGCTCTCACCTTCCTTTTTTTTCGAACAAAAAGCCTATTAATAAGTGGTAAAAATACTGGTAAGTTTTTTGTTACATCAACAGAAGATTATGAATATGTTCTATTTCCCAAAATCATTTCAATTTGAGAAAGCATGTACCTATGATATCAAGTTGAGCATGAGTTCATTAACTTGCAAGTTGCAACAAACAAATACGTAAATTACGTACCAACAGACCATATGCAAATATTTGTATGCCATTGTTGCCTAATGATGCAGCCGCTAGCTCAAGATTTCCAAGATGACCGGACAATAAAAGCGTGGCTGTTGACATGCCAAAGCTTACCATGTAAACTCCAATCGCTGGTCCAGCTAGTTTAAAGAGGAGATTTAGTTCGATCAAAATGGCTCTTTTATACCGTTTGTATATGCTCATATCTTTGTCCGATAATATAAGTTCGAGCTCATTGCTCATTTGCATATGCTTATCCAGTATTTCATTAGAAAATGTTAAAGATGGTGAATTAGGTTTCTCAAGGTTCTCTTGACTAGGAGAATACATTTCCAATATGGGAGTGAAGGTATAGTACAATGAGACTATATGGTCATGTATATATGAAAGAGAATTGGCTAAAAAGGCAAATGCCGCTCGATGCATTCGCAATAGACATATTTGTATCGGACCTACAAAATATTGTATTTAACTTGGCCACAAAATTTGGTGCTCTTGTGAATATGTCGTACACAGAAAATCTATGATGTTAGTGCATGAAAAAACTTAAAAAAAAAAAAAAGGTGATTCCGAGTTTTGTCCGGTCTAAAGTTATTTTAACTTTTTATAATAGTGACGATAAAAAAAATCTCATGGTGGAAATTTTCATAGTGGAGGTTGGATAGATACGGTAGAAAAAGGATTGGTTTTGCCTACCTTAAATTTTCAAGGCGGCCAAACTTTCAAGGCGGCGAAACCAGTCCAAATCGGATCCATTTAGTATATTTTTCGGTTTATTAATAGGTGTTAACTTTTTAGTATGTGACACAATCAAAATAATAGTGTACTTGATTCACGATAATGTTAATCGTTCGGTGTTCATTCCAAAATGCATTATTATTTAGTATGTGCCAACCAATAGTATTTTTTAGTTTTAATTTTAAATTAATTTTATGATAGATATTTTTGGGTTCATTAACATGTGTTAGATTTTTAGTATTTTTTAGTTTTAATTTTGAATTAATCTTAGGATATATATTTTTGGTTTAATTAATATGTGTTAGGTTTTTAGTATGTGACACACTAAATAATAATGGACGAGATTCACGGTTGTGTTAATCGTTCAATGTTAATTCCAAAACATTAAAACCAAAAATACGTAACATACAAAATTACATTATTTAAAAAAAAAACATATAAAATTACATATTTTGCTAGCAGCAAAAATGGATCCATAGAAAACTGTTGTAAGATAGTGGATTTTGCGTCAGGGTCCATATATATACAGAGAGAAAACTTTGCCATATTTATTAAACAAGATTTGTTGAGAAAGATGGACAAGACAATTTGATTAAAATGCAAAGCAAATATAGTCATTAATTGAGATGGTGGATTAGGTTTATGATTTTTGAAGGTTGTCGTGTTCATTTTTAATATGTGAGTGAATGGCTAAAAATGAAGTTCTAAAAATCATATTTGTAACTGATAATTGGCTACTAACCATTTATTGATGGTTAATCGAAATTAAGGTTCTGTTTGTTTCAAGAGGAATTAAATCTGTAGGGGAAATCAGTCAAGGAAAATATTTTCCGGGAAAAATAGATTTTATGCATGATTGCTTTACAAAAAAATAAGAAAATAAGGAAAATATTTTTCTCTCAAGGAAAACATGGAAAATGACTAATTTCAAAATTGAGCGGAAAACATTTTTCTTCGTGAATGAAAACATAAAGTTTTTACGAAAAGTTTTCACAAAATTATATATTTTATCCTTTTTACCTCGGTTTTTTTTCTTCTTTTTAATGAAAATAAATTATGTGTGTTTGATAAATTAGCTTTTTTAACTTTTCAAAAGTTAGATTTCGTGAAAAAACTCAAAATCAGAGAAGTTGTGAATTCGGAGACTTATTTTAGCTTTTACACATAAAAAAGTTAAATTTTCTAATTAAATTATTTTTTATATTTCCGTATAACTAATAAGTTAAAAGTAAAAATTTACTTATTAATAAAAATATCTTATAATTCATTTAAAGCTAAAAAAGCTAGAAGTGACTTATTTTAAACCAGTTTTTTGTCATTGTTTCTAAATGGTTCTTATTTTGTTTTTTGATAAAAAAAGTTGTGGGTGTTAACTTTTCAAAAATTATTTTTCGCATAAAAAGCTCAAAATCATATAATTTAGGAATTCAGAGACTTTTACATATCAAAATCACCAAACGTTAAAATTTTCAATTGAAATATTTGTACATTTTCAAATCACCAATAAGTTAAAATAAGTGAAAAATGACTTATTAACAAAATTAAGTTACAAGTCATTTAGAGGTAAAAAAAAAGTTATACGTGACTTAATTTAAACAATTTTTTTCTCATTATTTTTCAAAATTAGCTTATTTTAAGCAAGTTAGTTTCTCATTGTAAAATATATTTTTTACTACAAAAGTCGATCACAAATGCGCCCTTAATGAATAAAATTTCATGAAAAATGTAAGTATCGCCAAACACTTACTAAACGAATAGAGAGAAAACAATTTTCAGGAAAACAATTCACATAAAAATAATTCACCTGACAACTATTTTGTAGGGTAAATATTTTCCGTAAAAATAAACAGAGCCTAAATTATTGTTAAATCTCATAGACTCCAGGAGGAGGAGGGGAAATCGTTTTGGTAAATTGTAACACAAATAATACTGTCAGTGTCACTAAAAGGATCACTTTGGTACCTTCCAAAAGAAAAAGGATTATTTTGGTGATTTTATTGTAAAGCAGAGATCCAATAAGCAAGGCCAAAAAAAAATGTAGTGAAGTAGTGGTTTGTGCATCAGAGTTTTTTATCAGTAGGTATTGATACTGAATTATTTGTTTAATCTGCTGCAATTGGGATCTTAATCATCATTTCACCATCATCTCACAAAAGCTTTTAAATATGCTTTATGCATACGGTATCTGATTAATACAGACGGTAATGATATAAATCACACCACGTATTAAAAACTAAACCTACTAAAAACCCAAATAAATATATTGGAACCATAGTTAAGTCTATCCTAAATTTAAATATTAATTAAAAGTAATTTTTTTTTTTTTTTGTATTTTTAGTAGATTGAGTTTTTATTACGTGGCGTGACTTATACCTACCCCACTAATACAGCCGCCGTCTGCATCAAACAGACCGCGTCTGTATTTAGCAGATGACTTAGTCCCCATATCCGGGAGTCCTAGGTAGGCTAGGTTGTATTGGGATCGAGATCTTCTGTAGTTTATCAATACACATACAAATTGTATTTCCATTATAAATTATGCTTTTACTTTATTGAATTTTAACCTAATTATTACGTTAATCATCTTCATGCTTTCTCACTAGCTACAAATATTAACAATTCATTCACTAAACTAAATTAATTTCATGTCAATATAAAACATGTGATGTAATTGTATAACAGTTTATATCTGTAAGGAAAAAAAATTCATTTGTTTATCCTACAGTTGTGTACTTGGACCGTGAAACAATTTTTGAAAAGGTGAAGAGATAATATTATAATATTAAAATTGATGTATTGACACTAAATCTAAACTAATATTTGTGAAAGTGCGGTTTTTATTTTCATTTGGATATGTTTAAGTTTTGTATATAGTATTTTATTTTTGCATTTGATCTTGTAGGACATGTTTGTAATTAGTAAGAAAGTAGGGGGATAGTTAACATAATAATTGAGTTAAAATTCAATGAATCGTCAAATATACCTGCTTTCCATTCTGTCAATTAAATCTATTGTAAAAACTAAAAATGATAAATGTTAGTAAAATGACAGTTTGTCAGTGTATTGATAAACATATATAGTATCTCGATCGGTTGTTTTGATAGTCAACATAAATAAATGGAAATTTTTTTCCTTACAGATATAAACTGTTATACAATTACATTACATGGTTTATATTGAGGTAATGGATTATCCAATTACAGGTTTACATTACAATTACAGTGAGGTAATGGATTATCCAAGATCATTACCTCACTGTTCGTAAATGGGAGCCTAATTTCAAGCCGTCTGGGACGCTATCTATAACCACAGCGATATGGGTCCGGTTTCCGAATTTGCCGATTAAGTTCTTTCAAGACAAAATATTATACACCATTAGCAAAATTATCAAAAAACCAATTAAGATCGATTTCAATACATCCATGGATGCTCGAGGGAAATTCGTGCGTGTTTGTATTGAAATCGATCTTAGCAAGCCTCTTATTCCTTCCATTATTGTGGAGGGTGTAGAATACACTGTGGAATATGAATCGATTCACTCATTTTGCTTGGATTGTGGCCGTGTTGGCCACCGGAAAGAAATTTGTCCCAATAGAATCTCGAAACCGACTTTGGCAACGAAAAAGGATCCTACACCCGTCAACCCGTATAGTCTGACAAATGAGAACGTTGGCTTGCACAGAAAAGCTAACGGTAATATTAGCGATGTGATGTTGGCTACTGAGTTAAAAAAACGACTTTGAGCCATGGATGATAGCCAGGAAAATAAATTTTAACAAGACTGCAAAGCTAAATAAGAAGTCAATAATAATAATAGATATGCTCCACTAGATAATGAAAAGCCTCGTCAATCAAAAGGCAAAAATATTAGAAACTCTAATGAAAAATCTATTCATGTGAGCCTTGACTGCCCAACCCATCACCGAAAACATATATGGGGTCTAATTCACAAATTAAGTTTACACGTCAATCTCCTAAGCAAATTCTCAATCAGAAAAAAACTTATTTCCACTGAACAAATTAGCTTTGTGCGATCGAAACTCATTTTCTACACATGACGAAGGAGAAAATCTTATCATTTCTAGGTTGCCAATATATGGTCAGTAGAGTCCCGCTTGTCACTTTTCTTGCACTTAATATATTGTTATCTATGAAGACACTATTTTTGGAATTGCCGCGGTGCGGGTAATAAAAAATTTCGCAATCACATGCGTGACTTAGTTAATAGACAGAAACCAGAATTGATAGCTATTATGGAGACAAAAGTCTGTTATAATAATAATGGATTGTTTTTGGAAAGACTTGGTGAGATTTGTTGTTGACCCTATTGGCAGAGTAGGTGGTATTTGGTTATTTTGGGATCATAACGAGGTCAATGTTAGGATAATTAGCCACTCTAGTCAAGATATAAGTGCATGCGTTGGTAAGAATAACCATGAAGATTGGATCCTTTCAGCTGTGTATGCTAGTCCCAACCCCCAACTCAGGAAAGCACTTTGGGAAAGAATTCGTCTTATTTCTAATAACGTAAAAGCTCCATGGTTACTGGCCGGAGATTGGAACGAAATTAGAAATACCACAGAAAATCGTAGTTTTCGTGACCGCCCTCCTGTCAATCGCATGGGGACATTTAATGAAAACATTAATGCTTGTGGCCTTATGGAAATGAAATCGGCGGGCTCACGGTTCACCTGGAATAATAATCGTGACGGAATGGCCAATGTCATGAGGAAGCTGGATCAGGGGTTATGCAATGCTACTTGGCAAACTGCGTTTCCCGAAAGCACGGTACAAGTTCTTCCTTGTGCTTACTCAGATCACTCTCCTATAATCATGGACATTAATGGTTGGTTTCCTGAAAATGTAAACAAAACCTTTATTACCCTTCTCCCAAAGATTCTTAATCCTGAGATGGCCAGTCAGTTCCGTCCCATAGGGTTATGTAATGTTAGCTATAAGATTTTATCTAAAGAATTCCAAATATTGTTTGGCCGAAAACTTAAGTATTAGAGTACATAAGCCTCATCTATCGAGGAAATGAAGGAACTAGTATCCCAAATTATAATATCTAACTTGAAATGAAGAACTTACAGAAGTCATAATGAATATTCCCACAATTTGAGTATTTCTTTATTCATCCTTTAGGGCATGTATACACATGTTTGGAATTAAGGCTAAAATGTCAAAGAAGGACAAAGTAAACAAATTGCTAATATTGGGAGCCATCTGAAGCTTATGTTGCGAAAGACTTTCTGAGAAATGAAATGCATAAAAAAATACCATTGGATCCAAAATGGCTGCAGAAGTTCAAGTTCATGCTGTTTTTTTTAATTATTATTAAGACAGTGAAGTAGAAGAAGAATGCAAAGCGGTACAACACAAGCTATGCTGTAAAATAAACATATCATTTTGGGCTCTGCTAATCAATGAAAGTTCTTTCGTGTCGGAAGTCTGTTTTAAAACTATAGTTCCTTTTGCTAGTCGGAAGCCATGTTTGTTTGTTGGATAGGATAAAAAGCTAATATTAGTAACATGGTATAAATAGTCCGACCATACTATTAATATCACCTCTATTATACATGTAATAGTCCAATACCCTTTTAATCCATATTCACAAATGGTCTCCCAAACAAATGATTAAGTGGAGCCATTGGAATAATTAATCTTATACCCCTCCCAATAATGTAAACAAACATGGCCAAGAAGTAATAGATTTGTTTCTGAAACTTGTTAAAGAGCAATGGATAACAAGAGTAGGTGTGATATTAGACTCGCATAACCTTCCAGTTGAAGAGAATAAAGGAATAACCAAGTTCAATTAATCCAATTAAAACCCTATTGATATAAGGGAGCTTGATATTCAGCTCCTTTACCTTCTTTTGCTCAAGTAAACTCATCTCAAACCAACCAATGACAGAGATATTTTCTTCTTGCAAACGCTTATAATTGTCCCTGAGAGCCTCAAGCTCTTGAGAGACCCTTGCCAATACGCCCCGCAGCTCATTCTCTCTTATTTTCTGCCAAAATACTGTACCCTCTAGCCACTTAGTATACTCATTGTGTTTATGTGATTGTTGCTTGTTCTACCACTGTTTATATAGCCTTACAAGAAGCAACTTACCAAGCTGCACTACATTTGGCGCCTTTTGTTTTGGGGTTTCAGTTATAGCAACCTACCAAGCTGCACTACATTGGATGTGTTATCTTTTACTAGATAAACATTGCTAAATAAGCAAAAAAACAACCATTAACTTACACACATACAAGCTTCCTTTAACTTGTAATTTTTATAATATCAATTCCAATAGAGTAATCTTTTTGCACATGTAACTTTGAGTATAAGCAAAGCTACCTTGAACTAGTGTTGTGCACCGGTCACCTAATCATAAATGTTCGGTGAGACTAAGCTTGCAACATATGTAGTTGCCTGAAGATGAGTGAGACTTCCGGCCAAGTTTTCAATATCAGGATGTCTAAATATACCGTTCTTTGGGTTGTAAATTAACAAACAGGACCTGTGTACCAGCAAGATTTGACCGGTCTTGAGAATACACAACGGGAAGCAAAAAGAATATAGTGAATACAAATTCTTGGCTTTATACGGAGTAGCGGTATACAATTTCATCCACGTATCCCTAACACCGTAGTCTTTCATAACCCATATATCAATGCAACTGTTGTCGTCATGTTTATCATTAAGAGAGAAGACCGAAAGACATCCTTCTAAAACACCCAAACTCATGAAACATACATTATAATCACCACCCCAAGGTAGTTCAATTTCAACAAAACTCTCGTTCCCTAAATCGAACGAAACAATAACCATTGACAATCCAAAAGCACGTGAATGTGGTGTTAATTCCCAGGGAAGTACCCCATTGACATATTCCCCTCCATGATCACAAGTATCACTGCGGTTCTGGTGCGGGAACTACCTCATTTCGCTCCATAAGTTGGATTTCAACGAATATACCTTAACCATTTTCTTACCCACCCTACGATACATGAAATTAAAAGGACGTAGTACTACTAACACGACTTTGTAATCA
The DNA here is from genome assembly GCA_963682055.1 of Primula veris. NCBI lineage: Eukaryota > Viridiplantae > Streptophyta > Magnoliopsida > Ericales > Primulaceae > Primula > Primula veris. The sequence goes on along the minus strand of OY821742.1, from coordinate 7,229,015 downwards.
TCATTAAGCCGATCATACCCAAATCCATATCAAGTCAACATATCATGCCGGAACTGAAAACCAGACTTCGGCAACTTCTTTGATATTTTAGTACAAGGATTCCATAAAAAGACTCCAACACTATCAATAACGAGACAAACCAACCCATTACACAACCCCACTAACAATACCGCATACGCGGCGGTAGCTAAATATGACTCTTTGGTTTGCATGTTCGTTATTGGAAAGAGACGATTTTATCAAATAGGTTTTGATGAAGTCGGTGTTTGAGATTAAATATCGCCATGATTTGCACATGCAAGTAAACCTGATAAGGGTTTTGACCGGTAAGTGATAGATCAATTCGGTGATGATATCTTGTGGTAGATTTGCATTAAACGGATCGAAAACTAGAGTTGATTTTTGTTCCTCATCTTGTCTCTTCCTCTTAGAACCCGTCTTCTTCTTCATTGATTAATGGCCCATTAGACTACAGAATGGGGTGTGGTTTATATAGGGTTTAGTGAATGAAACTAATTGGTGAATATAATAAAAATAGATTTGAGCAACACCATTGATTACAAAAAAAAAAAATTGAGCAACGCAATCAATACTCGATGCTTGATAATCCAAAATAGGGTTCGAATTTTTTACAGTTACAAACTTGATTTTTCTATGTTGTTTTTACTTGGCCAAATTAAAGAGTTACAAGTGTCCCATTTATAACATCCCTGGCCTAATTTGGGAGTCACACGGCCGAATAACATGTGTGGCGACACGTGCTAAACGAAGCCTAATTTAAAAACATTCAGGAATAATAGAATAATAAAATATAACCAAAATTCTATACCTTTATTAATAACAATTTTAACTACGGTCATTACCAAGTAATTATACATCATAGAACCTAAAGCAAAATTACATCGTAGCGGAAAAACTAACTTAAACTTCTATAAGGTCTGTCTGGTCACAACTAATCGACTTCAAATCTAAATAGGTGATCGCTTACCTGAAAAACATTTTAAAAAATGAGGAGTGAGTTAAACGAGCTCAATGAGAGATAAATACTCACAATATGTAATATGGGTTGAAAATAATATTTTCCTTTTTTGTTTATTGCAAAATAATAATTTGTTTAATAAAAATTCTCAATGCATAAGTATTCAGAAATCACTTGAATATAAAAGATAAATAAACTTTTCACCTTTCTTTCATCAAGATTAAATCTATCGCAATAATAATAATAAAATATTTTTCTTTCTTTTTTATGATAAAAGCAAAATGATAATATATATATATATATCTTAGGATACCAAGCCCGATTGACTTCATCAATCTTTTTACCGTCGATCTTTTTCTCAGGTGTATAAATCATACGTGCACTACGTAATTAAGGTCACCACAACATGACGGCTGAGTCTATTCCTTAAAATGTTCCGGTTAACAAAGCTATGTATAATTGCTAAGTTAACCGTTAAGAACTAAAATCTTTCGTTTAGTTGCCAACGTCACCCACTTTCCTCTTCCCCTTATTCGGGGATTCTCCATTGGATTTATACTCATGGTCTCAAATACAAATCATAAGCAAATCATAAAAATAATAATCTTGAAACCTTATACAGATACACTGTATATAACTTTTATGTTTATAAGATATAAACTCATTCTTTTTATACAGATTCAGTGTATATAAATCACTTTTTTGTTTTCATTCATTTCTTTCTTTCGATATTTCTTTGTTTTTGTAACAATATAAAATCAATGTTTACATATATAAATAGTACTTGAAAAATATGAGCCTGTAAAACATTAACAAAAGATTCAACGGGATTTTTATAATAGCAAGACAAAACTCACTCACCTGACTCGGGTTGAAAAACCCGAAACACTTATACACCAAAACCATTAATGACTTGGAAATATCATATGGTATACTATTAATTACAAGTACAAGAGCTTTATAAAATCAACTACTATCACTGAACTGCTATCTTCGACAATCAAGGTACCACGTAGCTTATAGCTCTAGTTGCTACAGCCTAATCTTAAATAGAATGCTAACTAAAATACTCCAAGATAACTAGTTATATGGCAAGGTCAAAACATCATGTTAGATATCACAAATACATGCTCCTCTTAGTTGGACCCTTCCTTTAATTAATCATTTGCATTCCTTGTTTTTCAAATATAGTCTTATGAGTTTTGTAGCAAAATCAACACTTAAATGTTTACCTTTGTTTACTGTAGTGCAACCCATTACCCTGTTCTTAGATTGTTTAGGGTAGAAGCTTGTTTAAAGTAGAAGCTAACACTTTCCCTTACCCTAAAATGAGTTGTTCTAAGGAAAAAGTGCCCGTAGATATTCCCAATGATACTTTCCTTAACCCTACAGCTCAGTTTACATACTCCCGGATCAAAATTACAAATAAAATTCGAACAACTAATTGGTTCTAATTTCTGTAACTCGTTCAGATTAAAATCATCAAACAACCAACTTGATCCTTTTACTGCAATTACAAGTATTCCAACATACACATGGATGGAATTAACATGCTATAAATTGATAACAAGGTTATAGATTTACCTATTTAACAGCATGATACCTAGCTTCTATGGTCCCGTCTTTCGGTCACCGCCCTCAGTCATCTTTCTTATCTATCAATCTCTCTCTCTCGACTTATCTGGATATATGTATGTGTGTGTATGAGTATATATATATATATATATATATATATATATATATATATATATATATATATATATATATATATATTTGTAATTTTGCTTTAGTTTATATGATGTATAATTACTTGGTAAGGACCGTAGTTAAAATTGTTATTAATAAATGTATAGAATTTTGGGTATATTTCATTATTCTACTATTGCTGAATGTTTTTAAATTAGGCTTTATCCAGCACGTGTCGCTACACATGTTATTCGGCTGTGTGACTCCCAAATTAGGTCAGGGATGTTACATTTTTTTGGTATCAGAGCGGAAGGTCCTAGGCTTGTATCGGTAGTTCACTTACGCTAGATGAGGTATGGTCCCCAATGTAGGTCCTAAGTTAAAAAATTTATTCTGTTTGATCGGTTATTGTTGAGGGTGGAGTACTTTATTTTGTAAATTGTTATTGAGTAGAAAGTTAGAATTTAGTATTTGTTTTATTTTGGTTAAAAGTGAATTGCATGGTTGTAGTGATAATTTATAGTTTTCGGACATGCATTGAAGGTAATTTTGAAGACTCTGGTTATTTACGTTACTATTAGTATACAGTTTAAGATTAACTAGTATTGTATGTTTCTTAGACAATTGAACTCTTGGCATAAGTATTTGGATAATGAGATTTGTAAAGTTGAATTCAAAAAATGACGATTTACTTATTTGAGTTGGGTTATTTGTTTTTAGTTGTGGCTGGAATTTCCATATCATTATCCATTTGTTAACTTAGTTGTATTACAATATTCGTCAGCTAGGTTATATGGTTGTAGCTACTGTTGTTCTTTCGTATTGCAGATGCATTGTATCTCTCCGATTTGAATTTTGAAAGGTTGGAATTAAAGTTGACTCAGTTAGAAGAACATACAAGTATATGATTTCCTAACTTCTTATAAGGATAATAAGGAATCAAAGTTAAGGATTACTTATTCATTTTATTTACATAGTTTGGAGATGGACTTTAAGGTTTCGTCAGTAATGGATTATGACAGTTTGAGCAGTGAATGAAGTTACATAATCAGCACTTGACAGTGATGGAAAGATATTGGTATGCACTATGTGTAGGGTGTTTTTGTAGTGTTAGTATTTATTGATGGCGTAATCTAAGAGCTGTTTTTATTTATATTATATTTTTGGTGATGTACCTAAAAATTCCTATACGAGGATTTATATAATTTACTATCAGTACCCTTGCGAGATCTTAATTTACTGAGTTGGGAATCTTCGTGTGAATTTTAACTTGAAGGACCGGGAATTTTGATAACTTGTACCTGACCTAAATTCTTTCATTGTAGCTGAGTACTAACTTGTATTATTATTTATTGGGTACACTATCAATGGAGATAACCAGGTTGTGTTTCTAGTTTAGAATTTCGAATTTTGAAGCAATAATTGGCAAGTGATGTGTACAAGAGTTAGTATTTAGGAATTCAGTTGGTTTAACAAGTTGTGGGTATGGTATTGACTAATGAGGAAAATAGTTTTGATGATAAGTATTCCAAGGAAATAGAAAGAGTTGGTGTTTAGTGTAGGTGCACTTAATAGTTTTACTCTCTGGATTGCTAGCTTCATATATGGAATGGGAAAATTTTTGTGGAAGTTCCGGCATTCATATTCTTTTAGATTTTGAGAACAGTTCAGAAGATCTTGGTTAGGTTTAGTACTAGACATGATAAGAAATTGTAGTTCTTGAAACTGATTAGGTAAACTTATGGAGGATAAGCATGATGTGTTTGAGATTGAGAATAAGTAGTGATATTATGGGCTAGCTAAATTGGTTCTATGTGATTCTGATAAGTTAATTTTGCAGCCAGATAGTTTCTCCATTTATGACAATTATTTTACGATTTGTGCTGGTACTTATGACTTTTGGTAATGATAGTTTGGGTTTATTTTACTATTAAGTAGCATCTAAACCAGGGCGGTCCGAACCCTTAGCTAACAATTTTAGCTGTTACTTTCGGTTAGTCTAGTCCTGTGCAGTATTCATAAAATTTGTTAATTTGTGTTTTAGAGGATAGAAATACACAGAAGTCTTAAGTGTACAAAATTAAATAAGGTTGGATTATGCGATACCAAGTAGTATCTTTTGTTTGAGATTGTGTATGCTAGTCATGAACTTGTTCTGTAAAGATATTGTTCTGGGAGATGATTAGTTAGAGAAAATTCCGCTAGCTTATTTAGTTGGTAGAAACGAGTTTAAGAAATATTTTAGTTAAAGTTAGTTTCGTGTTCAGTGTTAAGTCCTCGTGATTTTGAAAGAGCTTTTGGGTGGTTCTTGTTGAGTGATTTGATGGCGTGCTTACATTTCTCTATCATTAGAAGATACGTTGTGAAAGAGAGTAAAATATTATAAGTTACTTGCATGGTCAATTTGAGAAAATCGTATTCAGTTGTAACTTTAGACTTTATGCTAGTGTCTTCAAGCAGTTGGAAATAAGTAAGAGTAGCTTTGCTAGAATTAAAATCAATTGGTGACAACTAGAGAATGTACTCGACTGATGTAATATGTGAGCTTGTTGGTGGTAAGTTAAAAGTTAGCAATTGATTTGGTTGACATTATTGATGCGTTTCCTGTTTGTTAATTTGTTAGAAAAGTTAAATTGTACATCTTGTGTACTGAAAAGATTTCATTAGGGATGGTAGTTGGATTTGTTTTACAAGTAATAAGGTTGGCGGTAGATGAGTTTCTACCCTTGGTTAGAACATAAATGATGTTCGATTAGTTGAAGTTTTATATTCTGCTTATATTTAATTTTGCAAGTGAGTCGAAACTTTGGTTGATATAGTTTGTTACCTTTGTATACTTTAGTAGAGACCGTGTAGCTGTGTAGTTGTATATGACAAGATAATATTAAGACAAAAGCGGGTATCAGTTGTTGGGAAAATTAGTACAACTATTAAAGTCAGTTAAAAGGGGCAGGATTGTCATCTGGATTGTTAAATATCCATTCTATAATTATGTATTTTGTGTTAATGTCTTACTGTGAGTTGTTCAAAGCTATATACAATTATGGACAAATCCTTTTCATCATATGTAGTGTGTGTATTGACTATTTGGGAAGATTGCTGATGCTTGGTGAAACCCTGAAAGAAAACCGGAAAAGGAAAAAAAAAATCGGTATCTGTACTCTTTGTAGGCTTTTAAGACTAAGAGTGTTTTAGGATATAACTCATTAAAACACCAAATTTGGAGATGTTAGAAACATAATACAATGTTAGCACCGCTAGTAATAATTTTATCAGAGTTGTGCAGCGAAAGCATTTAACAGCATTAGGAGTTTTGAATCACTTCACGTAAATAGGCAGCAAGTTTCATGGCCGGAAAAGTTTCCTTAAAAGGAAAAGAGTATAACAGCCATAGTTATCACATATTCAAGGGATTGAGGTACACCTTTAGAAATTATTACATGAGGAATGTCATTGACAATTCTAGATGAGTAAGTAACTAATTGTGGGTATAACTTTCGGGACGAAACTTCTTTAAGTGGGGAAGAATGTAAAATCCAATATTTTATTATATTATATTTAGTTACTAATGTTCAATATTTTTAGATTGTTTTGATATTTTGGTAACGTGGAGGGGTGGTTTAGTATTTAGCAATTATTAAGAGACAAATTGTAATAAGGAGGGACTAGTAATTAAATTAGAAGGAATGCAAAGAACTTAAAAGCCGGTCTTTGATTTTATAACGTAGAATGATTAACTTGTGAAAAGAAAACGCTCGAATTAATTAGTCTTCATATATATATAAATTAGCATATAAGAGGCAGAGTCATATACCATCTGATAAGAATATATGCGTGTGTGTGAGTAAAGGGAAATTTTTACCCTTAGATTATGCTATCAAATTTTCTTGTAAAATTTATTTCTTATACGTACTAAATTTAGTTTGTACCGTATAATAAAAACATAACACCTATTAATAAATTCAAATATAACTAATCTAAAATTAATTTAAAATTAAAATTAAAAAATCTTATTGGTTGGCCCACCCAAAGTAATAGTGGACCAGGTTCATTTAAATATTTTTCAAATAATAGTTTTATGGACAAAATAATATTTTAGAGACAAAAATCATTTTTGTATCTCAAAATCTAATGTTTATGGACCAAAATTAGAAAAATAATTGTCTTCAAATACAATCCGGTACCAACATAAAGAGACAATTTAAATGTATCCCCAAATGTATTTTGAGACAAAATTAAATTGTCTACAAGTTGGTATGCGGTGTCTTTGGAGATCCTTAAAAACTAGATTTTGAGAAGAAAAAAATATTTTTGTCCTCACTTAGGACAATTTTTGTCCTAATTCTCCTAAGTAACACTTCTACAATATGGATTAATTTGATAAAAAATGTTCTAAAGATATGAAATTTTCGTCCGTGTGGAATTTATTTATGTTTACCATATATATTTCAACTTTTAATGGAAAAAAAACTAATTTTCTCCCTTTTGAAATTTACGATTGAGTATTTTCTTAAGTAAGCATGTGGATTGTTGGGGTATTAATTTGATGGGTCTTCATTACATGCATGCGTTGCAGAACAAAGTTGAGCTAAGTGTGATGGTTGATTTGCGTAGGTGGATACTATGGGAAGGGACAGGATATGATTTAGGAATTCGGTGGTCGGAGTAATTTAATTTGTGTTGCTAGGGTTTGGGGCGAAGCCGGGATTGATATATGGGGGGTTTCAAAATAAAAATGATGTGTCAAATTATCGTTTTAACGCATTTTTGTGAAAATAAATGGTCAAAAATTTAAAATTTTCGAATTATGGGGATGTCGTCGCCTTCGATGGTCTGTACTTAGCTTCTCCCTAGCTAGGGTTGGAAATAGCGCTTTCAAACTGTTTAGAGCATTTATATTAGAGTTATAACTAAAAAACGAACTACTACGCGAATGAAAATGTGACAGTACTGTTAGAGAATTGAGCCGTGTCCAAGTTTGTTGTGCGTGGCATCGATTGCGCAGAACAATTACCAGAAGATAACCCGGTTGACTTAAGAACATATTAGGTGGTATTAGGGGTGTTCATGGTCCGGGTTGAAACAGTTTTAGCCAAACTCATGCTCGGACTATGTTGAAACGGGTTAGGAAAATATAATTAACCAAAATTTTTGTAACAAGAAATTCTTTTCCGTTGTAACGGATTTCCATTACCAAAATTATACACAAAAATCATTATAGCGATGTTTATATCTGAGTTCATGTCAGCAACTCGCCTCGATTTTGAAGGGCACTCATATTCTTAGAAAAGGTTAAGTAGTTTCTTACCACGTTCTTGAAAGGCACTATAATATTTCTCAAAAATGGATGATTTTGCCGTTAACGTTTGGGTTATTTTTAATAGAAATATAAGAAACCATAGCAGACTCGTGATGATACTTGGATGATTGACAAGAGCAGACCGAAAACCCTCTAACAGATGGATTACTATTTTTGAGTACTTAAAGAGTGTACGTATAACAGATGGATTACTATTTTTTTTTATCTACTAGCGGTTGTTAAGATCATGGAGACCTCAAAGTCCATGTCGTAATGCACGCATTACTTGCGCCTAACATTCGACAGTTTAGGGAGTCTAACCACACTCGAGTCTTACCACAAAAACACGTCCCTACGAACAATGAAACCTCAAGAACCCTCATGGCAGCTTTTGAATGAAATTATATCAACAGAAAAATGTGTCAACTATTGTATGATCTTTATTTAAACTAATTAATAGGACTCTGATATATAAAAGCTTCATTGTACTCAAACAATTTAACAGTTTTTTATCCTCGCAGCATTTCCACCTTAGTGAGTAAAAATAATACTAATAACATCAAATATTAAAAGCAGATAGTTCTTTTTCCATAGGCAGGCAGAATCTAAACCAAACAAAGTTTTATTAATAAAATAGGTTACTAAGTTTATAAACTCAATACTACACCAAAAGGATCCTCTTCTGCAAAACCACTAATTTCTTCCGTTTCAAGTTGTTAGACTTTAGTAATGATTCTGTGTATAAATAAACAGCGTCGTGCATCTTAAGCCCTGCAAGAGGAAGATACGTGATGTTATAGCTCTGCGGCTCCTACGTGAAAAACCTTCTTCCAAAATCGGATGAATACTGCACCCCAATATTGTCTTTTTTATCACACCCCAATATTGATATGGACACATCAACTGAAGGGATTCCGTCCATCCTATATTTTATTGTCCAAGACCTCTCTTTTTCGTTCAACACCCACAAGTCAATTCTATTGTTACGGCACAATACCTAAGCAGCAAGATCTCCTTTCAAATCTACAAGATCGCAAAAAAAATTATGGTCCTCCGGAAATAACTCTTTGGGGAAGGTTATCATGCCAAAGACGTATTCATTCACTTCAATTTACAACACACAACCAACATGAGCATTAGAAGCCATCTAGTAGAAAACTTCATTTTTAGCCAGATGCAATCCCTGAGGGGACAAACTATATATACCCAAAGGAACATCAGTATCACTTCTATTTACCTCTATCTCTGTCTAGATATTTTTGTTCATTGAGTAAAACTCGGCGCGGAGAACAACCTCATCCAACAAATTAGAGCATTCACACTCGTTGTGTTAATTTTAATAATATTAACTTTGATACATCATCGTTTAATTGCATGTTAAATGACACATATGTAACTTAAATTTAACCTTCACATTAGTGTATTAAGCTAACAAAGTTATCTAATTTTAATTAAAATTAATTATTAATTGAAATCTCATTAATTAGTTATTTTGTAAACTCCCACTAATATAGAAACTAAAATAGAAGTAGTTGAAATAGAGTTCACATTTAATTAATTATATTTTGTCACATCATCAATTAACAACATTAATTAAAAACATTGTTATATTTAACAACTTTTTTAACATTTATAAAGATAATACATGATTTAACATAACTAATGGAGACAAAAAAATGGATTGTTAGCTAAATATTTTAGTTAACAATAGAGATAACAACACTATTGTAAATGATATTAATTGAGTAACTGGTCTTAACAACCTGTAGTCCCTGTCATGTAGGGAAAAATAAAAAAACAACCAATCAAGTTATACAATTGGCAAAATAAACTGGGGAATTTTACGAACACCTCCGCTGGTTGGATGGCAGATAACAATTTCATAATCACTATGCATGGCACAAAACAGACCATCAAAAATACCCAGTGTAATAAAATAATTGTTCGCGTCTCGACGGCATTATCTTACAGATTTCTCGTTAATGAAGAACATATGTCAACTGTTTCATGTTTTGATCAAGTTGAACCCACTACCAAAAAACTACCTTACAAGCAAAACGAATTGTGAAATAATACTAGCTAGCTTATTAAGCGTTTCGAATATGTTTCCAAGTGGTGTTTTAAATTTGGTTCTTACACAAGGTTAATTGAACTCAATTTGAATACATTCTTGAACAGATCTTCATGACCCAATCTATTAGATTCTCTAAATTTGTGATGGAAAAAGGTGACGGTGCAAGGTTGATTTGTTACATTCATAAACTCTATTACTATGTCTGTTTGATACCACCCTTATTATAAGAAAAACAGCAAAAATTCAATGGCTTTGTGCTAATGATATGATGTAAAGCTGTTAATTTATATATATTACTGGCATATATATGAATATCACACAAAAAAGCAGTCCTTCCTTCGACTTCGAATACAAGTATCTCATAGTACTTATAAATAAAAACATACCATGCATTTAACACTTCAAATAGAAAGGGGTCGAACAGTAAGATAAACAAACTATAGTCTTATTGATTATATTTGAAATAATTAAACTGAGATGAAATCCAGCTTCCACATGCAATTGGAATGTAAAAAATACCCAAAAGATCTAGTGTACTTGCTAACCGAGAAAACAAAAGCATTAAACTAAATCTATTGTAAACTATGACCTCTTAAACAAAAACTGAAACAGCTCCATTCTTCTTCCAAATCTTCTTCAATTCCTCCGCGAAGTCATCAATCAATTGCTTATCTTGGAGCTTTATCTTTTCACTTAGCTCAGTCTCTTTCTTCCTCGAGACTTCCCCAATTGACCCCTTAACGACGTCCTTGATCGCTGTGCTTATGTTTTCACTATCAAGTTTCCCATTCTTTCTCATGATCTCGACACCAACGCCAACCTCCGTAATTATCCTTGCATTTACTGGTTGATCGATATGCATAGGTAACGCTATTATAGGTACATTATAGTAAATCCCCTCCAGCACAGAGCTCCAACCACAATGACTAACAAAACCTCCGATATTCTTGTGGGTTAATATTTTTGCTTGAGGCGCCCAACCTTGAACAATCAAGCCTTTTCCTTCAATTTTATCGTAAAATTCCTTGGGCAATGCTTCGTCAACTCTACTCTTTTCTCCTACCGGTGACCTCACAACCCATATAAAATTTACCCCACTATGATCTAGACCGTAAGCCACTTCTTTTATCTCTTCTTCAGTGAGAAAATATTCACTCCCGAAAGAAACAAAGACCGTGGATCCAGCTTCCTTTTCGTCCAACCAATTAGTAATTTGTGTCCCATCGTCAATATCGTTTGTAGGCCCTTGGACAAGCGGGCCAACAAGAACAACCTTCTCCTTAATTACTGAAGAAAGAAAGTTGACATACTTTCCTTCAATTTCCTTGGAGCTTTTAACCAAGATTATGCCACTAGACTTCTCAATAGCCTCCACGAATCGGTCTTTACCTCCATAATCTTCCTTATTCGTACACGTGACGTTCTCCATCAGTGCAGGTAAATCACAACCGTGATGGTAAATACTCGAAAATGGATACTCCAAACTTGGATTGTAGTAATAAAATAGCTTTAAAGATGACATGGCAACACTAGATGTTAAAAAAGGAACAGAAGGTATGTTAAACTTCGAAGCAACGACAGGAGCCCATGGTTGCATAAAGTCATAAATAAGGATGTCGGGTTTAACACTTTCGAGAATAGATGACAATTTAGGGCCAGCACTGTCCAACGATTTTTTTAACGTAAGCATGAGTTGTGGAGGAAGGTTTTTTGTGGTGTGATATTCCGGTGGAAAATCAGGAGAAGTGTCTAACTTCAGTTCGACTAACTCTATCGAGTTATTATACTCGATTTTGGTTAGAGTTTTTTGGATCGATGCGAGGTTTACTGCGGTAGAACAAAAATAAACCGAAAAGTTTCTTTGAGTTAGCGCTTTCGCCAACTCCAAGAAGGGAGAAATATGGCCATGAGCCAACCAAGGAAACATAAGAACCTTGAGTGATTTCTCCATTTTTCTTTTTCTTCTATTTGTGTTTATGAATAACGTGTAAAACTTTGATGGATTGAATTGTTTGGTTGCACAAACATATATAGGGAACTGTTTAGGCGAAAAAGGAAATGAAATATAGCAGTATATGTTTAAAATATTTTTTGTTCGATTTGCATTCAAGAGAATAATATATCATATGTTATTATGATTTTTGTGTTGCACTTCTATGTAATGCGGACCATATAGATGTAATATTGACTAAATAATTAAAGAGCAACAATTTAAATGGACATATGCTATATATAGAAAGACGAAAAAAATTCTTACCAGTAAGTCAGGATTTGTATATTTGAGGCTTTAAGTACAAAGATGTAAAAAATATATTATTAACTTCATCTCAATATCCTATCCAATTTCTTTGCCTTCGATTAGATACTGTAGATTCTTTTGATTGACATACCATATTTACTCCGATAACTGCTAAATTTTCAAGGAAAATTAACAAACTAAATCAATGAAGGGGACCATGAATATATGATGACATTACAGTATTTTTATTCAGAAAATAAAACGATATTTTATTGACTCTGTATGAAACTGCCATATAAATTTCTTTTTTTAGGAGACATAAAGTTAACGTTGAGAAAATTTAATTCATATCTTGTAACCTTGAACTCTAAAACATTAGAACTTGTTCTGTTTCACATCGAGTATATACTTGATAATCTCCAAAGTTGTCAAGAGTTTGTCTTCCTTATTTTCTTATGACAAGATATATGGGTTCCAGGTTCTAACATGCATGGTATCAAACCGAGCAATTGATGGATCGTGTTCGTGTACCTCCATCCGCTATTGTACAAGTCACGATCGAGTCACGAGTTAGCCAATTTTTTCACAAGCAAGTGAAGTGTTTGGAGTAGAATTTTGCTACTTGACTACAGACGTTCGGTTGTGATTTATTATTAATAGGCTCTTTTGTGTATTTAAAAACTTGCATTTACCATTGATCCGAAAGAAAAGTTAACAAAAATAAGAAGAAAAAAACTGTCTATTGTTCAAACTTTTCTGCATTTGCCTTTAGTAGGCATTTTTTTTTTTAATAATCAATACTTTTGTAGGCATCTAACTTAAGTACCAAATTCAATAGCATGAAAATACACTTTACCCACTCTCAATTGGCCTTGTTTCACTCAATTCCCAATCTTTTGAATAAGTTTTTGTATATTCTTGTAATTAACCAAGAATATACTGAAATTTAGTCCCCTACAAGAAGTGGTTTCTTTTTCTCGTCCCACTTATCCATTCTTATCAAAGCTGCTTCTACCTGAAAATCAAGTGAGATTATTGTTATAAGTTAACAAATGACGATATTTTATTAGGATCGTTATGAAAGTGGGTTACTTTATTTGTTTTCTAAAATAATCGATAATGAATATGACCGTCTTTTGTAAGAATATTACTATCAAAGTCGACTCAGAAGAGTTTAGAAGGTTACAAAGACTTCGATAATGAGGAAATTGCAAAACAAGGTTGTAGCTGGAATCATTCACATATTGGTTTTATGTTTTTAGTATTTAGTGCCATGACCCTAATAGAATCACCTATGGCTAATTTCGAAGGAGGTAGCAATTGAAGGGGAAGACGAAGTGTGAGAATTAAACGATCGCTATATTACCTCTTTGTTCCAGTCTGCTCGAAAAGTGACCCACATCAGAATGAGAGTTTGCATCACCGTGCCACCTAACATACCTATCCATATTCCCTACACACGCATGGAAAATCAAAACAAATAAAAATTACTAGTGACATCAAAACTTGATAGCTACCGCCTACCAATTTGAGGTTAAAATAAATTTACCTTAGCTCCATAATTAAAGTAAAATCCGAGCAATATACCAAGCGGTACTCCAACGATATAATAACAACACACATTCACGTATGCAACAAACGATTGCCATCCACAACCGAGAGCCACACCGGAAAATACAGGATAGAAACCGTTGAGAAGGAGCGTGAGAGCTAGAAGTGGACATAGATCAGAGACTGCATTCGCTACAATTTCACCATCAGTGAATACGTAGCTTATGTCGTCGCGCAAAACTAGTAGCACAATTGCGGAAACGACGGAAATGAGAAATGAAATGGAAGTGACCACCGAGACGGAAAATGAAGCTGACTTTGGGTGTCCAGCACCGAGCTCATTGCTTACTCTCACACTGCAATTCATTCGATAAACATTGACTTTAGTTAATAATCAAACTGAAAAGATCTTGCTAATAGATGTCTTAGGCTCTTAGCCGCACATATATAATAAAATTAAAGATAATTTAATAATAGAATGACCTTGCTGCTGCACTGAACCCGGCAGAAATCATGAGGAACAATCCCGATACTGACATGCTACAAAAAAAAATAAAAAAAATATACAAGATAGTTAGTGTACCTGTACAAAACTGTTTTTTTCTTGTAAATTCAATAGTAACCTATTTCCGGAATGAATCTATTATATTTTTCATTATTTCCGTCCACCTGTTTTTCAGTTATGTATATTCTTCGGTTTGCTCTATTTTCGTATTAAATTAGAAACAAACTATTCTCCCATAGATGTTTCTATAATTCTATCTGAATGCGTGTGCTTACCATATAGAAAGAGAATCAAGCGCCACCTCAGGATTCTCGAGCATCCCAGCCAACAAAACGAGTATCTGAAAATACCATGTCTCCAGACACAACATGACAGCAGATGCTACTGAGAGCTTCAAAAACTCAGGCAAGCCCGTAAAAGCCTCTAAGGTGAAACCGACCCACGTATACTTGCACTTTTCACTTTTCACTATATACACAAATTGAGCCCCCACAATGATCCACCAAGATAAACTCAACACTAGGGATGCGCCCAAAAGACCAAGCCCAATCTTATATGCTGCAATCCATGATAATAGTATGTGTAGGCCCAATGTAGCGGCGGATATATATGCACTTGGCATGACGATGCTCTGGGCCTGGAGGAATTTTTGTATAGGAAAATTCAATGCATATGCAAATATTTGGGGGATTAGCCCGTATACAAAAAGGGAAGTTGCAGAGGCGATTTCGGCTGATTCGCCTAGAAATATGAGGATGGGCTCGCAAAATATATAGATTAGACAAAGTAAGAGTCCAGTTGCTGATAAGAGGATCGAAGACCTTTGCATATACACACCCAACATTTCATATTTGTGTGCACCATATGCTTGGCCACATAAAGTTTGGAGTGCGCTTCCCATGCCTAGCTGTTAATTAACGTAAAAAAGAAAATCAAATTTTGATTTAGTTCCCGGCAACAAAAGCCAATAGAGGTTATACACAGTTCACCGATGTTAGACTTAAGCATACACTAACAGTCTAGCACTATATGTGCAGTGAGCAACATTTACGCCTTGACAAATGACTACTAAGTTTGTATTAAGGATTTATTGTAAACCTTTGATCTTGCTTGTGAATTTTCTTTGTAAGTAAGACCGAAAAGTCTTGACTAACTTAATATATGGTTTCTTAGGTAGAAAAATGGGTAAAAATCTGTGTTACTGGTTTTCGGATCCTCCGGAACCATAAGAATCCTAAGTTAGAATAAGTTTCCAGCTCAATACCCCTTGAGTGAGATTTTGAGAAAAGTTGCTCTTCTCGAGAGCATAATATGATGAAAGTTGTAAGCTGTGTTCAGCGGAAGTTTTTGTCTATCGTCAACCTCTATGAAAAATCTAACACAATTTAAATGTGCAAATTTCTCATCTAAAAAATGAAACATTGAATCCATTGATTGTAAATTATGTGATTTTACTATTTCATTACGTTGGAAGGAAGATATTACTCGGTATCAAAATTGGAATTTCCATTGTATTACCAACCACCAAGTATTTGGAAAACTATATCATATGATAGGGCATAACATAAGTACAATATTGTTCTAAGGCTAAGCAACTTAATGTTACAGAGGCATTAGAAAGTTATAACGAGGTCGAATATAATTAATTGTATGTAATATATGACAAACATATTAGTTCCTACTTGCCCTTTTACAGTTTAGTAACTAGAATTAATTTAAAAAATATATATATCATCTTGGATTAAATCACAGTTACTTGGGCACCAAATATATGACAATATGGGCATCACTAAATCGTTATTTTCATAATATAAATAAAAATGTATATTATAAAAAGTTGTTTTTTTAAAATATGAAGGGGTTATAATTACTGCCATCCTCCATCTAGCTTCATCCCTCGTACTCTTGGGTAAGCAATAAGCACGAGCTGGTCAATTTTTATTTTATTTTCTATCACATGGTTTTTGTCATTTCAAGTTGGGGGTACTAATAAACCGAATCGTTTATGAAACATGTTCGTGTTCGCCTCGTTAAAAACTCGGCTCGAACTTGTTCATTTACCAATGAGCCGAGTTTGAACATAATAATAATAACGCTCGTGAGCCGAGTTTGATAAATTTCTTTACACCAATTTGTTCTTCATATTTTACAGTTTAGTATACTAAAGTAGGATTTCGTTCTTTCAAAATTTAGCACATTAAAAATCATACAACAATTGTGATCTCCTTAATATTTCACCATCCTAATGCAAGTTAACATAAAAATTACATTTAAAAATTAAAAGTTGCCAAGAATTTATATTATGCCTCAATTAAGTTAAATATTTTATAGACCAGAGTATCAAACATTTAAGACAAGAAATACAAATACTTTTAACTATAACTTGCAAGTTAATCACCAAAACAAGTGAACATTCATTTCAACACAGACACTTACTACTAAGCGAGAAGAATTAGTATAATAACTTTGGTTTGTCAATGGTCATCTCTCTTCATCGGTGATTTCCAGCATTTCAAAAATAAAATAAAAAAATTGACAGTCTGAAAATTACACATGTTGGAAAAAACATGTTTTTGGTCAAATTTCATGTGAATAATTTAAAGTTTAGACTCCCTACTCAAATTGTTTGAGTAGCTCGTGTGACGAGTTTCGAAACGGTATATCGCATGACCTATTCAGTGAATGAGTATGAATGAAAATTGACTACTAAATTAGACTATGGAGAGACGAAATCTGGAATTTGGGAAGAGAGTGAAAAAATAAAGAGATGAAAAGACCACCAAATGTTTATCCCACATCAAAAAGTAAAAAATATTTTGAATAGTTTATATACATGGTAATAATATGTAGCATCTTAGGTGTGTAGGCAAAAGCATCACCACGTGTGCGCTCAGTCTTGGGCTTTGGCCTTGGGCTCGGGGGAATGTGGGAATGTTCCAAGAAAGTCTAAAAGTTTTGGATAATTACAAAACAGTCCCCAAAAATTCTAATAAGCTTGTAAAGATTTCAGCTCAGTCTATAAATAGTAGCCATTCTAGAAAGAGAGAGAACTATCCAGCAAAAGTTCGACCTTGACTCGTCGCCAGTTTTCGACGAGTCATCCGGTACGTTGTACCTTGGGATCGAAGCGTCAAAGCAACCAGAAAATTAAGGTGGTTGGGCGACTATTGGTTAAGGGCATCAGACTGTTTAACAGTCGCCTCGTCTTTTCAATTCTGCAATTTATATTCTGTGTTTTCAATTACGCAATTTTATTTCAGTATTTTAATTTGCTGTAATTAGCTGTAATATTTCAATTCTATTTTACCTTTCTGTAATTTACTTAAAATATTGTTTATGTTCTGTAATTTCAATTATTTAATTAGAATAGTTTCATTTCAGTCATATAAGTTAATTTTCAATCAGAACAGTCCGGCTGTTAAGTTTATACTTTCCGGTCCGATAGTTTCTATTTATTACAATTCAGTCCGTCAGATTATTAATTAATAATAATCTGACTAATGTTTTTTTTAATTACGATTCAGTCCGTACAGTTTTGTAATCAGTAATTTCAATTTCAATTTTGAATTAATAAATATCACACTGTTTGTTTGTTTATTCTTTTTAGTCTTTTGTTATTTATTAATTTTTATTTCGTATACATAAACCAACAACAAATGGCTAATATATATATATATTGGTTATATTTTTTCATGTTTTAGTGTAACATAGATCAATCATAATAACACTATCTAAATATTTGAATCATTAGTCTTATAGGACCATTACTATTTACCTAATGAAATTGAAATAAATAGAGACACTAAATTATTCTAAACTACCATGAATTCGCCCTACCATGAGGCCGTAAGCGAAAAGCTGTATCCCGTTGTTACCAAGTGAGGCTGCGGCTAATTCAAGGTTCCCAAGATGACCCGAAAATATTTGCGTGGACAACGACATACCATAATTTATCATGTAAACGACCACCGCCGGACCAGCTAGGTGTATTAACAGCTTCATCTCTATCCATGTTGCACGTTTGTAACGCTCCATCACCGGTCTGCTCGTGTCGCACAATATTATTTCCAGGTCATGAGTCGACGACTCGCCGTGGTGGGCTAGCATAGGTTGTTGCATTTCTTCTTTTTTAGTATTAGTAGTTCCCATGGATATTATGATGTTAGTTTTTGTGGTGAAATTATTAGTGTAGAGATAGTGGCTTTATAAAGTGTGTATAGAAAGGGGTGAAACGCATATATGTTGCCAAAGCAAGATTATCAGTGTAGACTGTAGAGGTAGTTGCTTCATAAAGTGTGTAGGGACTAAAGAGACTAGTGAAAATAAGGTGTGAAACACGTTGCCAAAGTAAAATCTTGGAGCCGGAGGATTGCGTGATTATATACGGGAGCCGGAATCCAAATTTCCGGACTCCCAAATTATTCGGTTTGCCTGTAGTATTTTTATTAAACAAAAGTAAAATAAAATTGATAAAACATAAAAATTAGACCCGAATATTCTATTCGGGTAGTAATCAACCCACTTTATAAATGGGTATACAACGCTTAAATGGGTCATCACATGCCTTTTATAGGAAAATAAGGTATTACTACCAAAAGACCAAGCCCACTCAATTGGGGACCCATGTCTGAAAAACCCCCTGAGATGGAGACATTTGTCAACATCCTAGAAAGCATAGTTGCCTATAAATAGCCAACTACCCCTCCTAGAAAAGGACCAGAAAATCTATCCAAAAAATATAGAGAGAAGTTGAGAAAAGAGAGAAACTAGTCAAAACTTAGTCTGAAAAGAAGCAAGCCGAACAGCGATAGAGCCGAATATCGAAGAGAAAGAAGAACGACCAAGATAAGAGATTAAGTAGCCAAATCGAGCACAATTGTGATAAAGAAGTACTAATCCGAGCAAGTGTAACAATCCGAGCAAGTGTAATAGTCCGAATAAGGATAATAATCCGAGCAATAATAAAGATCAAGAAATGTCCATTCTTTACTGTTGATTTACCATTATTATATTGTTGAAAAGCCTAACGTGACCGACCAAAGTTATGGCTTTATCAAATGGCGCCGTCTCCGGGAATCATCTAGTTCCCAACTAGCTTAGACTTCGAATATCAATACTCTACCAGACGAGCGACAATGGTGACCAATATAGAAGAAACCCATCCCGAGATAGTAGAAACCAATAACCAACACGTGCAGATTAGCCAACAAGACCTCGACGATCTACTCACCATCCGCGATAGATACGACGCTATCCAATCCGAAAACCAACCGAACACCTCCAATGTCCACCGAGAACAACCGATCGAACAATCCCAACATCTTGAAGGGATCGTCGAAGAATACCAAACGTCCTCGGAGGACGAACAAGCCTTGCCCGTACTAAGGCGCGCAAGAAGACGCATACCCGGATCCCAGGCAGGACCGAGCTCAAGAGTCCTTTTGCCAACGGCCTCGGTCAACTCTGGTGCCCGTTTACAAACGAACGAAGCTGACCGGCTTGGTATGCCTGAAGGTCATGAACTCGAACAGTTGTCCCGAGTACCGACTCACCCACCAAGGATGATTACACCACCCACGGTGGAAGCACAACACATCGTTCCAATAGCTGATGAAAGGAACAACGCCCAGCTGCAAGCTCAGCTGGCAGCGTGTATGACGGCCATGGCAGCAGCCGGGATCAGACTGCCGGGTACTCAACCTGCCAACGCAGACAAAGATACACGTCCTGAAGCGGAAGATTCCGCCTATAGGGCCGCCTTGGAAGCGGCGGGCCGGCGACCAGATCAAGAAGTGCCCCATCAAGGGGGCAACGTCCCGATAACAATCCCTCCGACCTTCGCCCACCCAAACGCGTATACGGAACATGTCCTCGATAGAAACCCGAAGGACGATAGATATTCCGAACACATGATCGGGGGAGGATACGGCCCACCACCACAACAGGGGGATACACCCCCCCTACCAAGCCACGGATGAAGCGTTCCAACAGGCTTGGAACGTATGCCAAAAAACCCCATCTACCGAACAGATCACGTGGTACCGCAATCCTGTGGGGTTCGTCATCCCCGAGTTCAGGCTCTATGATGGAAGGAGTTGTCCCATTGACCATCTAAGGCACTACAAGACGAAGATGGAGCTGTGGAGTGATGACCATGCGATGATGTGCAAGTTTTTCAAAAATAGTTTGGGCCAAGAGGCTTCGTCGTGGTACCATAACTTACCACGGGGCTCTATAAGAGACTGGGCGGAGCTGCTAAGAGCGTACTCCACCCGATATGCTGCTCATCGGAAGAAGAAGGTTAGTATTGAAACCCTTCTAAAAATGACGATGATGCCAAATGAAAGGATCAACGACTACTGCATACGTTTCATCGACGTAGCAAACCAGATTCCACAGTACGCCAGTAATATAGCCATCCAGAACTTTATCAACTCCATCCCTAATAGCTATTGGGCGAGAAGGAAGTTCATAGGCAAAAATTTTCCGACCACTGATTCCCTGCTAGCCTATTGTACCCACCTCACCGATAAAAACGACGAACTGCGTGTCCTCAACCGAACTCTACCAAGAAGAGAATCGGTCCGAGAGGCACAGGTGGGTCGCAAAAGAGTTAGGAATAATCAGGGGGAAACGTTCCAACCGACCAGAAAGGACAAAGGTCCCGAGGTCCGTAGCAGGGTAGAGCGACCACGAGAACCCGAGCCCAAACCGCTCCAGATCGCATACCCAACACCGACAAACGAACATAAGCCGCTCCAGCTCACCTACCCTGTACCAACCAAGCAGTCACAACAAGGCCGGTTCCAGGGAAGGGAAAAGCAAAAGAGCTTCGAACTGGTCGAATTGAGATACTCTTTCAACCTGTCGGCTGAAGATATCCTCAAGAATATCCGCAGAGAAAGCTGGTATTCGCGGCCAGAGCCGCTCGCTACCCCCCTGAGCTTAGAGACCCCAAGCTTTTCTGCGCCTATCACGAGGACTACGGACACCTCACCAAGCACTGCCGTAACATGCTGTGGAAAATGAACCTGTGGGGCGATGCGGGGTACCTGGCCAAGTTCATCAAAGGCGTCAGAAATAAAGGCAAACAACTGGCCATTGAGGGAGCCGACAACCGGCAAGGCAAAACAATCAACGTCGTCCACATGTCACGACCCAAGATCACAGGTGGGGATCGATCACGACAACGGAAATTGGCGCACTTTGGCCAAGTAGCCAAGGCATCACAGTCGTCGACTTCTAAACGACAATGCACACCTCGACAATATCCGCCCATTTCTTTCTCGGGCCTTGACGAAGAAGGAGTGATTTACCCCCACGGAGATGCCATTAACCTCCGTGTTCAAATCGGCCTTGACATGGTCAGCAGGGTTCTTATCGACCAAGGAGCCTCTTGTGATATAATGTACAGGGAGCTCTTCGACAAGACGGAACTCAAGCTGCAAGATCTACAGCTTACCGATGTCACACTGATCGGATTCATCTCCGAAATGACTAAACCGTTGGGTAAGATCGTCCTCAATGTCACAACTGGATCCGTGTCTGTTCCCGTGGAGTTCTTAGTAGTCAACAACAACTCCGGCCACAACGCGATCTTGGGTCGACCTTGGCTTCACGCCATGAAGGCCATACCCTCGACCTACCACCAAAAAGTCAAATACCCAAATGATCGGGGAGAGATCGAGATAGCCAGAGGATGTCAAGAAGATTCAAGACGCTGTGAGGACATTACTGCTGCCCTTCAAAAACAGCTGAGTGTTGTCGAACAACCCACCAGCACAAAGAAGCTGATCAACCACATAGCCAAAACCGAGAGGGTTGTCGAAGAACAAGTAGGAGAGACACTTAGGAAGGTGTATATCCCGGGTACGGACAAGGAGCACTATTTCCTCCTCGGCGATAACCTTCCAAAACAGGAATCCGAGGAGTTAGAAGCGTTCCTCTTCAACAACATTGATAAATTTGTCTGGAGCCCTAAAGACATGCCAGGCCTAGACCCTAAAACGGCATGTCACCACATGAGTGTTGACGCCGAATGCAAACCGATAGCTCAGAGGAGCAGAAAAGTGTCTGTACAGCACAGGGCAACTATAATTGCTGAGGTCCACAAGCTATTAGAGGCTGGAGCCATAAGGGAGGTCTTCTATCCGAAATGGTTATCCAATCCTGTCATCGTCCCCAAGAAGAATGGAAAGGAGAGAGTCTATATAGACTTCACCAATCTCAATAAAGCCTGTCCGAGGGACCACTTTCCCCTCCCAAGAATTGATCAATTGGTGGACGCAACTGCAGGGGCGGAACGGATGACCTTCCTGGATGCGTATTCAGGGTATCACCAAATCCCCCTCGCCCACGAAGATCAAGAGAAGACGTCGTTTATATCGCCTTTGGGAAACTATTGCTATACGGTAATGCCGTTCGGCCTACGCAACGCGGGAGCAACCTACCAAAGGATGATAACAAAGGTATGTAGAGATCATATAGGGAAAACAATGGAGGTATACATAGATGACATGGTCGTCAAAAGCAAAAAAGGCTACATCCTACCTTAAAGACCTTAGAGACGTCTTCCAAACGTTGGGCGAACACAAACTAAAGCTCAACGCGAGCAAGTGTGCGTTCGGCATCAGCAAAGGGAAATTTTTGGGGCATATGGTTAGCCGACGAGGAATAGAGGCTAATCCCGATCAAATCGCAGCTCTACGGAACCTAGCAACACCCAAAAATAAGAAGCAGGTACAAGTTTTCACGGGAATGATGGCCGTGTTGAGCAGGTTCATCAGCGGATCCGCAGACAAGGGACGGCCGTTTTTTGAATCACTCAAGAAGGATAAGAAATTCGAGTGGGACCCGGAATGTGAAGCTTCATTCAACAATCTCAAAGAGTACTTGAGGACGCTGCCACTGCTAGTGAGGCCGAACAAAGGAGATATTCTGGCGTGCTATCTAGCAGTTTCCACTACAGCTGTGAGCGCAGTTATCCTAAGAGAAGAAGGTCGCGAACAATTTCCGATCTACTTCGTCAGCAAGACTCTGGTCGAAGCCGAAACACATTACCTACCCTTGGAGAAGCTATGTCTGTCATTGGTCGTCGCGACCAGAAAATTGCCACACTATTTTGTAGCTCATCAGGTCCAAGTATACACGAAATTCCATATCAAGGAATCGCTTTGACGGACTGACATCAGTGGCAGAGTGGCCGCATGGGGAGTAGAATTATCCCAATTTCATATCGAGTTCGTACCCCGTCATGCCATAAAGGGAAAAGTCTTGGCCGATTTCGTCGCGGAGTTCACCGAAGGCTATGACGAGCCTTTGGCACTCTCTCCACAATCACACTGGCAGATACATGTCGACGGATCAGCCACCAAGGACGGATCCGGAGCAAGAATCGTCCTAAAGTCTAAAGAGGGAGCAATCATCGAAAAAAGCATAAAACTGGGCTTCCGAGCTACCAACAATGAGGCAGAATACGAAGCCATGATAAATGGCATGCTCATTGTCCGGTCCCTTGGGTGCTCCCACTTAATTGCAAGTTCAGATTCCATGCTGATCGTCAATCAAGCCATCGGCGAGTACCAAGCCAAGGATGATAGAATGATCCTCTACCAGGAAAAAGTCCAAAGCTTGATGACTACTTTCGAGCAGTGCGAGCTAATAAAAATCAACCGCACTGAAAATGCACATGCCGATGCCTTGGCCACCCTAGCCTCGACATTAACACTAACTGACACTCGGTCGATCACAGTGGAACTACTGCCGACCTCGAGCATAACCAAAAGAATAGACCGAGTAACGTCAGTACAATATGAACTAGGTTGGATGGACGACATGATTCACTACCTGCGGAGCGGAACCCTCCCGACAGATAAGATAAAAGCATTGAAAATTACGAGAAAGGCTCCTCGTTTCTGGCTGTCCGACGACGATAAACTGCACAAATCCAGTTATCGAGGACCCCATCTTCTGTGTGTCCGGTCCGAAATGCAGCTACCGGTATTGGAGGAAATCCACGAAGGATCCTACGGAGCACACATCAAAGGGCGGTCCCTTGCCAACAAGGCAATCACCCAAGGATATTGGTGGCCCTATATCAAGCGAGACGCTGATGTATACGTCCAACGTTGCGACAAGTGCCAACGATTCGCCAAGATACCTCGGCTCCCCTCATCAATGATGACCCCGGTATCGGCACCATGGCCATTCGCTCAATGGGCAATTGATATAGTCGGGAAGCTTCCGGCAGCGTCGAATATCTGATAGTGGCGACGGACTACTTCACCAAATGGGTTGAGGCTAAACCTCTCCGTGAAATTAAAGCCAGTAATGTCAAACAGTTCATCTGGGAGCACATCATCACAAGGTTCGGTATACCGTACGCCATCGTCGCAGATAATGGCACCCAGTTCAAGGAAGCCAACTTGCAGCTTTGGTACGAAGAGCTCGGTATCCGAAAGTTCTATTCGACGCCAATATACCCACAGGGTAACGGCCAGGCAGAGGTATCAAACCGAACCGTACTAGACGGCATCAAGACAACCCTCGAACAAGCAAAGGGGAGATGGCCCGTGCGGCTACTTAACGTCTTATGGTCGTGCCGAACCACGCCGAAGACGGGCACCAAAGAAACCCCGTTCAGCTTAGCATATGGCGTCGAGGCCGTCATACCAACCGAAATCGGGCTACCCACATTACGAACAACTTTAGTCGAACAAGGAAACAACGAACAAAGAATGAGAGAGGAACTCGACATGCTAGACGAGAAACGAGAGATAGCAGCTCTTACACTAGCGAAGTATCAACAAGGCGTTAAGCAAACGTATGACAAGAAAGAAGGGACCAAGGAGTTCATGGTCGGAGAATTGGTGCTGCGACGAGTAATGGTCTATATCCGAAATGAAACACATGGCAAATTAAGCCCCACCTGGGAAGGACCATATGAGATCGTCAAGAAAACAATACCGGTTACCTACAAACTCAAAAGCGTTCTGTTCGAAAACAGCAGAGGGGAGAAAATTTCTTGGAACGTGGCTAACCTAAAGAAGTACTACGTATAAGGTGCTACCTTACCCCTCCTGTTTAATGACATTATCTTGTATGTTGAATAATAAAATACAGCTATAATTGCTCGTATCTTTCAGCTTAATGGCATTATCTTTCATCTTTTGAATGAATAAAATATCTTGTTATGCTGTCTAACGAGTGCAGCTGAAATTCCCAAACGGCATGCCTACGGGTAGGCCTAGGAATACTATGAAATTCCCAACATGGCCAAGTGCCTAGGAATACTGTGAAATTCCCAACATGGCCAAGTGCCTAGGAATACTGTGAAATTCCCAACATGGCCAAGTGCCTAGGAATACTGTGAAATTCCCAACATGGCCAAGTGCCTAGGAATACTGTGAAATTCCCAACATGGCCAAGTGCCTAGGAATACTGTGAAATTTCCAACATGGCCAAGTGCCTAGGAATACTGTGAAATTCCCAACATGGCATGTCTAAAAGAATGCCTAGGAATACTTAAACATATGCAGGTACCAGCTGATCCAATGAGCAAGGATTAAAGGCAGAAAAGAAACTAGAAGAATAATGCAGGAAATAAAGTAATCAAAGGAACAGCAATCTCGTCAAAGGGAACAAACAGGAATAAAGAAATACAATCAAGGAAATATTAGTACGACAATGGGAAATATCAGTAATGAAGAAATCAGTACAGGAAAAATGAACCAATCAAGGAAATATCAGTACGACAATAGGAAGCTCAGAACAAAAAAAAAAGATATATAGTCCTCGCCCGCATTACGGAGGCCAAAAAAAAAAAAAACCGATTTAAGAACTGCTACTACAGGAGGAACACGACGGTAACTGACCGAGCTCAACCTCTTCGTCATCCGTCGCCGTGTCCCCATCTGTCTCATCGCCATCAAACCGTTCCTCAGAGATGAGTGCGTCGAAATTGGTCGTATGAGCACCAACGCAGGTCAGCGTCTTAAGCCGCGCTGCGAACTCGGCTCCTTTAGCAATCTCGTGAGCATCTGAGGCCGCTTTGCGGCGGGCATCATCGAAGGAAAGCGCACGCGCTTCAGTCATCGCCGCCGAAGCATCATACCTGGATCGGGACAGAAGGAAATACTTCACCAACATGTTGGCTTTAGTTACCAGCACTTTTAGTTTATCGAAGTATTTTCCCTTTACACGCCAATATCGATCCAAACGACGTTCCTGAACCTTGACAACATGCTCGGCATGACGAACATATTCCCGGAAAGAGGACGCCTGGGTTTTCAACTTCGACTTAAGTCGGGCACACTGATCGAGCAGTTCGACGTTTTTGCCCATTAAAACGATGTAAGGCCATTTGTCATGCACTTCACTAGCCGCACCAGATGAGACCTCGTCCCGGGCAGCACCAGTAGGTCCTAACCCCGGGCTAACTAGGCATGGAGAACCAGCCTGATGCGACGTAGTAGCGTGAGCCTATAAAAAAAAATGGGGAAGAAGGGCACAAATGAATATTCATACAAAAAAAAACAAAAAAAAAACAAAAAAAACAAAAAAAAAAAACGGCCTGCAATAGAAGAACGAAGACTTTTTATACAAAGCTACGAGTAAAATGACAAAACAAACTGCTACATCATTAATCCGATAACCCATCAACAGACGAAGAGGCCTCTACAGTGTCAGCAAAATGAATATCTCGCAACGAGACAATTTGAGTCCCCAAACGTTCCTGTACGACCGCATCCAATCGGTTCAAGGCAGCCGTGGTCTCAGTTACCCCGTCCATAGCATCACCCATGCGCTCTGCCCGGGCAACACCACGCATTCCTTTTACATGTTCAAGCACCTCTAATGCGCGACTTCGGGCCCAATACGCTTTGGCAAAGGATAACAACAGATCCGCGTCCTCGAAAACGGCCCCGAGCACCAAGTTCAGGCTCGTCACACGGCCTCGGGCTTCATCACGAGAGCGCCTAAGCGCATCAAGAAGCTCTTTAGCCTTTCCCTTATTCGCCGTATAATAGGCGGTCTTCTTGCTGAACTTCTCACCCAAGTCACGTAGTCGAATGGCCAAGTTTGAAATATGAATATTCAGACCATCGATTTCACGACGAGCAGAATCCAGTTCAGAAGTTAGGGACGCGTTAGCTTTTTTAAGACCATTTATAACATCACCTTCGCTACGACTAGGCGAGGTCCCGACCACCATGGCACGGGGGTTAGCGGGTACCTGACAAGTTGTTTTTACATCCTTCAAAAGACGACGACCCACAAACAGGGAAATTAACAAGAAAAGCCCAACAGAAAGAAAACATAGCACCTATATTATCACTTCCCAAAAGAATATCTTTCTAGTTACAAACAAGACCCATAACTCGGGTACCAAAAGACTTTATGCTAAGATACAGAGACATATATTACAAGTAAATGGTCAAGGCTCCACCTGAGGGGACACGGGTGGGGGGACCACGGCCGCAGCAGATTGAGGAGTAGTAGGAGCCGAACCGACATGGGGACGAGGGGCCGTCGAAGTAGCATGTCCAGGCAGCCGCGGGAGTTCCTCATCTCGAAGATTGGCCCAATCCTGCGGTTTCGGAGGTGCTCCTTGCGGACAGGGATAAACCAACTCCGACCATGCCCAATCCGATAACGGAACCTTAGCAAAGCTTAGCGCCCGAACATGGGCGCAGTAAACGGAGAAATTCGCCATCATTGCGAGCTTTGCCTTATCCTCTGCGTGCGCCGCCTTCAGGGCCACCACCTCGGATGTTCCGGCCTCTACATCCTCTGCCAGGAGCAAATTATCGTCTTCTAAAAGGTCGTGCTTCTTGACCCACTCCTCTTTTTCGGCCCCCAACTTCTCGATTTCCTCAGTCAGGCGTAAGTTGTCCCCCACCAACTTCTCATTATCAGAGGTCAACTTAGCCATCTGCTGTTTCTCCTCGGCCGTTATTTTGCTTTCGGCCGTTAGCTTCTCTTTCTCCGCCTCTAGCTCGGCGACCAACTGCACTTGCTGAGCTTTATCCTCGACCATGGCTTTCTTTTCGGCCATCAGCTTATCGTTCTCAGCCTCTAGTGCTGACAACTGGTCCTTTAACACCGCGATGTCCAAGAAAACCTGTATTTAGAAACATCAGACACCAGCCGAGATAAGAGCATCACGACTTATATAACAAAATATGTACGCAACATACCCGAAGCGCGTCAGTACTGGCCCGCTCTATAACCGACATTGCAGGAAGAGCAGCTATCTTCTCTGCATCCTTGACCACGAGGGGTTTAAGAGCAGTATACCCCATCCTCAAGACTCGGGGTTGCTCCAACAGTTCACCCCCACACCGATCAATGTAACGGGTCATTGCAACCCCGTCCACCAACACCTTCTCGGGTTCGTCGAGAGCCTCATCCTCGACACCCATCACAACATCCACGGCATTCTCCTTGCCGACCTCCACTTCCACCCCCACGTCCTTCAAATGATCGATCTCAGGGGCCCTATGCTCGATCGCTTCCTCATATGTCCGAGCAAATGGGCAGATCTATCGGATCCTCGGTAGGGATAGGCGAGATGACAGGCAAGGTCATCGTATCCTCTCCCATGTTAGTCAAGAGGTTCATATGTCCGAATACATCGTCGATCGACCCCTGAAACACAATAATACCCATGGACCGGGCAAGCGCAAGGGTAACCAATGAAGAAGTCAAAAACTGAAACAAGACGACATATAAAGCAGGGAACAGCGAAGTCAAAAGGCAAATATTCACAAAAACAAACACTTACATCGAGGTTCGCAGCAGCCTCCCCGGTGGTATCACCTTTAGTCGAAGCGATCACCTCCACACCCCAGCCAGCTTCGGCAACCTCCACACTACTTGAGGTCTCACCCCCTTTGGCCCTCTTCGGGGAGCCAACAGCGGGGTCCGATACTCGGCGCTTAGAACGAGTGGTCTTTTTCCCTCCCCTAGCAGCGCTTCGAGCCCGGACCACTTTCAAGAATTCCTCCTCGGGCTCTTTGGGGATCTCGGGCGCAGGATTCCCCTTGGTCACCGGCCCCATAGGGTACCCGAGCAGCATGGGAGCAGTACGGCTCGCAGGATCCGGCGTCGGTCCAGGCCCCCACCATTTCCAAAGAGCTAACAGAGCCTCTACATTGGGAGCGCCGAGGCCTGGCATAGTGGGAGCATTGGTAGCCGGTCCAGGAATCTGGTGTCCCGCACAACCCCATTCACCGGAAGCAATAACGATACCAAGATTGCGCTCTTTGTTGGTATCCGGCAAACCGGTAACGAGCCGGCAAAAGGCACGCATGGTCTTCAAATACGAGCTGCGACGCTCAAAGCTCAAACTATAGACTCCGAAGACGTCCTTCAGTTCAATAGGTATTCCGGACAACTCCGATAACCTTTGGATACCATTCAGCGTACGGTAACCATTTAGGGCCAGTTGGGCCGGAGCAATCTGGACGGCCTCAAAGAACGAAGCCACCCAGTTAGTAAACGGAAGCCGAAGACCCCCAGTAAAGAATGCCGAAGAACGTGCAACAACTTCCCCGACAGGAACAAATCCCATCACCTCCTCGTCAGAAACAGACAGCCTAATGTGTATGTTATCCGGTATTCCGGCGAGCCTCTTAAAGTCCTCTTCCACAAATGTGCCCACTTGGGCCAGACTTTGGGACAGAATTTCCTATCCAAACATAAAAAATTCCATCAAAACACTAACCAAAAGCACATCAAACAACGAGAGCCACCCCCCCCCCCCACTCAAATTAACCAGACACCCTACGTTTTACTACCATCCCAATCAACACAAATCCAATACATAAGAACCATCAGACATATATAGACAACCTAGACCACATACCAACGCCACAAAATAATCATGATAAATAAAGAAAAAACACTTACAGTTATCATTATGGGCAGGCAAGCGAGAACAGCAGCAAGTCTACCGACACTACAACGAAACCCTAGTTCGAGCGGCGGAACGATTTTCGTTTTTGGCGGGAAAAATATACCTTAGAAAGAGAGACAGATATTTTCTTCAGCAAATTGTGTGATAAAAACAAAAGGGATTACTTGGCACAGTAAAAGGGAGTGGAGTCACAAACAGAATAAAATAATAACCAACCTTTCGTGTGACAGAGGTTTACTTTTTCCAACCATACAAAAGTCCACAACCGCTGCTATTTTTACAGATCAACGCTCCAGATTCTGCCACGTCAGAGTGTATCCCACTACCCAATGCAGTTCACATCATTACACCTAAATAAACGGCCAGTGGACCCTACCACGAAAAGCTTCTAGCATACGCTACCAATATTACCACACCAAGGATGTCATCCGATTAAGTTCCTCGACGCCAAACCGTCTTACCCGAATAGCACACCGAACAAGGTGAACGGATACCGTTCCTAGCTCGACGGCATTTCAGCTTCGAGTCTAACAACGCTCTCCGGGGGGATAACCACGGTGCACCTCGCTCGGTGTTCGGCACAGATACAAAATAAAAAAGACAGGATCGACATCGAAGGATATTAACATAAAGGCAAAGCAGATACAAAATAAAATAGACAGGATCGAGTTGCAAAGCATAAAATTTTATTCATCCACAAAGGGGGATACAAACAAACGATACAACAGAAAAATAAAAGTCTACAATAAAAATACAACACCCATCCTACTTCTTCGAACTACCCCCCATATCCGCATCCTTCTTTGCCAAGAGCTCTTCCAGACGCTTTTTGTCCCTAATCAAATGAGAAATGCCAATCTCCACTTGTTTAAGAGAATAAGATTGAGCCTTGCACTTCTGCTCGGCTTCAAAACGAGCAGCACTTTCTTCCTGCCAATACTGTTTGAACCGCCTCATTTCGGTCTGAGCACATTTAAGGTCATGCTTCAGCCACGACATCTCAATTTCTTTTAACTGAAGAGGAGTTAAATCCTCTTTCCCGAAACCAGGGGGACGGGGTAGCAAGAAGGTAGGCTCCTCTTCCATAAGGACTTTCTTTTTAGAGGCAGATCTAGTAATGAGAGCCATCTTGCAAGTAGGAGAAACAAAAGAGAGAAATGAAGAACTGGCAATGAAATACAGGCAAAAGGGAGCATTTATAAAGAATCAAAGGGCACGAAATACGAAGCGTTGCAAACGGTTCAATAAACAGAGAGACACGAAATACAACAGGGTACAAATTACCAAAACGGATAAGAAAATACAAATTACAAGACGAGAAATACGTCAAAAAACTATCCCAATCCAACTAAGGATCAATGGAGGGAAAAACCGAACTACCAGACCGAGAGAAAGCTGCCCGAGCAGAGCTGTCAAACCGAGCTTGGTAAGAGTCATTCATGACTACCAAGCACTCATTCTCCCTGGAGAGTTCGGTGTTCGTCCTAGTAAGGACACGGACGCGCTCCTCAAGCCGAGCATTCCTTACTATCATACTGGCTAGGCCTTGAGGGGAGTTATCGAACTTGTCCTGAGCATGATCCCAAATTTCCTCGGCCTCGTACCAAGAGTTGGCCAAGTGATTTCTGTGCAACAACAAATTATCAAGTTGGCGACTCAAGGCCGAAATCTCGGTCCACTTCATTGTCTCCTCGGGATGAGAGTCGAATAAACTCAAAGCCAAAACCCCATATTCTTTCTCAAGACTGGCCATTCTATGACGGACCCAAGATACCTTAGCATCTAAGTCCTTCATCTGAGCATGATATCTCATCACGGGCTCAGACATTATGATAAGTTATGATATAAAAGAAGAGGGATAAGTGAAGCCAACACAAGTTTATGGTAAGGAATAATCAAGGTTGAGTATTTATAGAGAAAAGTTTGTGTTGTTATCTGATAAATACTTGGGAGCATGTATGTTTACTGACAATACTTGGGAGCGTGCACCTATGATTGACAACGTGAGGGATAGGTCTACAGTCCAGCAAGAAATAAAGGTACAAGATGCTCAAAAGGTCCACATCCCAACAAACCACAAATTCAACAATAAGAAGAAGTACAAGATAAAGGTGCAAAAATAGAAGGGCAAATATAATTTTCATTAATGAAGATGGGATATATCATTGTTCATTACATAAGAGTACATCCGAAAAGAAAATCTATTACATCCGAAAAGAAAATCTATTACATCCGAAAAAGAAATCTATTACATCCGAAAAAGAAATCTATTGCATCCGAAAAGGAAATCTATTACATCCGAAGAGGAAATCTATTACATCCGAAAAGAAAATCTGTTACATCCGAGATAAAGATCTATTACATCCGAGAAGAGCTAGTACAGAAGATCAGGCAAAGAAGATCAACTATATCAGCAGACCAAGTGAGCAGGAGACGCCAAAAAGAAAAAGTAAAGAGAGAAAGAGAAAGGAAAAGAAGAAGAGTGCAAGAGAACGAAGAAAGAAAAAGGAAGAAAGTGGAGGGAACAGAAGTGAAAAGAAAGAAGAGGAAAATAAAAATGACAAAAACCCTAGACATAACACAAAACCCTTAGGATCACAGGGTTGATTGTTACATCATAATGGTGCAAAAAAAGAAGATGAAGAAAAAAGGAAGAGAAAGAGCAGAGGAGGAAGAAATGAAGGAAACTGACAAATAAAAAGGAAGTCAAAGAAACAAAACAAAAAAGAAAGGGAAAAAGAAAAAAATGAAAAAAAAAGAAAGTAGAGAGAACAGAGCATAAAAAACAAAAGAGGAAGAGGAAGAAATGAGGGAAAATGAGAAATAAAAAGAAGAAAAAGAAGGAGATGGGAAAAGATGGGGAAAAGATAGTAAGAAGAAAATGGAGGATAGAGAGAAGAGAGACTGAAAGAGTATAGAAAGAAAAGGATGAGGAAGAGGGGACGCAGCAGAAGAAAAAAATAAAAAAGAAGGGGGAAGGTTAGGGGGAAGTCGATCGGTATCGATGAGAGGGCCCGGCAGAGACATTCCTGTCTCGTAGTGTCGGGTTCCCCCTTAGCACCTCATTCTCTTCGACTAGAGCCTGACGAGCACGTCGGCAGTAATCCAGTTCGGATCTTAGCCAAGTTAATTCCCGAACCATCTCGGTATGGTGATAACGCATCACCTTCAATTCCTCCTCGGCATCCTTCAACAGCCTTTGTACATGGCCATAGGAGGCTTCAAAAGCCTCCACTTGCAAAGCTAATGCTGATTGGGTGAAAGAACTAGACATCTTAAGGAAATTATAAGATGAGGATCTGTATATGGGGGAAAATAATATGATGAGGATTGTGGATATAACCATGCTGTAAGCGGGTATTTATAGATCAATTAGATGAGGGCTGGTATTGAGAGTCGCAACCGTTCGCCAATGGGTACTAAGAAGCGACGGCAATTAAAAGATGTGTCTGTTCAAGAAAAAACGGTTGGATTGCCAAAAGGCTCTAAAAAAGCGTGAGTAATTAAAAGCCACTCTTGTTCAAAAAACGCTTGGATTCTTACCAATATTTAAAGGGGGTAAGTCATAATGGCATCGAAACACGCGTCATTTTGGGAAAAGGCAGCAGTTCAAATAAATGTTAAAGATCTTTTACACAGAGCTCAAGAAAACTCTGGTGAATAAGATCTTATGCACGAGGCTCAAGAAATCCCATTGGTCCCTAGATACAAAGAGTCAGAAGGTTCAATGGATAAGGTCAAACGCAAGACCCAAGAAAAAGCATTCATGAGGCCACAAGCGTGCGCAGTCAAAATTAAATGCATTGGGAAAATAAATCATACAAGAACGAGAAAAAGAAGAGTTTTCATTAATCTAGGGGAACTTCATTACAAGATACTTCTCGACAAAAAGACATTGAGTCACAAAGAAAAATAGTATTATTTTGTAGAAGGACCAGCTTCTTCACCGGGCTTCTTCTTCGACCGAGCATACACTTCCTCAAGGGCTAATTTGTAAGCCCTCTTGGAAGCAATTTGCCTGTCTCTAGAGGCCTCGAGCTCTTTGATCCGAGCACGAGCACGAATACTGTCGAGCAAAGACATTTGGTGCTCCTTCTCCAGGGCGTCCAATCGCTCGTCTAGTTCGACGGCCCGACGAGCTTCCACCGACAACCGGGCAACCCTCTTCTCGAGATAACGCATTTTTTTAACTTCCTCTTCAAGATGAGCAACATATTCAGGAAGATTGTCACCATTAGTGTCATGAGGAGAAGCCATGTGTTCGATAATAAAGAATGAGCTGCTCAAAGAAT
Organism: Primula veris; assembly: GCA_963682055.1. NCBI lineage: Eukaryota > Viridiplantae > Streptophyta > Magnoliopsida > Ericales > Primulaceae > Primula > Primula veris. The sequence continues at coordinate 7,194,471 of OY821742.1, read as the reverse complement.
ATATAGACAGTCCTCTTTTATAGGAAGAAACAAGGGTGGATCAAAGGTCGTCTCGAAGAAAGACAAACCTCTTGAACTTCCCGAGAGCATTTATGGTTAACTACAGCAATTCAAGTCCAATGGAGTCATCCAATAAGAAATCAAAGAAATAAACAGACAAGAACGTAAGTAAAATATGTTTTATTAAGATTCTTCCGTGATTCGATTACAACTAGGTGACAACACCAGATACAAAGAAATCACAAAAGACTAATTATTTCGAGGAAGAGCCTTCTTCATCGTCATCCGAACTTGGTTTAGATCGAGCATGCAACTCCTTGAAGGCAAGCTTATATGCCCTTTTTGCTGCCTTCTGCTTAGCCAGATAAGCCTCAAGCCTCTTTATACGCTCATAAGCCCAATCCCGATCGGCCATCGTCACATGATGAGCAGAATCCATGTCGGACAACCTTTTCTTGTAGTCTGAAACCTTGGCCACGAGTTTCTTATTCGCGGTACGAGATTTCTTGATCTCAGTTTCTAAATAAGAAATATAATTAAAGGAGCTCTCACCAGTATAACCAGAGGAAGCCATTACGTCACGAGCAAAGTAGAAATAAAATGCCTAATTATGGAGGGGGCATTCCCCTTTATAGGAGTTTTTCTCGAAGAAAGATATTAGTATATGAAACTTTAAATGGGCCCCCCCCCCCAAGGAACCGTCATAAATCCACTACGTTTCTCAACGAAGCATTGGGAACAACGAGACCGAAGAAATATCCTCGATAGACCGAGCATGACTCCCTCGACATGGAAACCACGCCGAGGAAGTCAGGGAGCACTTGATAGAACATAAAAATTAGACTCGAATATTCTATTCGGGTAGTAATCAACCCACTTTATAAATGGGTATCCAACGCTTAAATGGGTCATCACATGCCTTTTATAGGAAAATAAGGTATTACTACCAAAAGGTCAAGCCCACTCAATTGGGGACCCATGTCTGAAAAACCCCCTGAGATGGAGACATTTGTCAACATCCTAGAAAGCATAGTTGCCTATAAATAGCCAACTACCCCTCCTAGAAAAGGACCAGAAATCTATCCAAAAAATATAGAGAGAAGTTGAGAAAAGAGAGAAACTAGTCAAAGCTTAGTCTGAAAAGAAGCAAGCCGAACAGCGATAGAGCCGAATATCGAAGAGAAAGAAGAACGACCAAGATAAGAGATTAAGTAGCCAAATCGAGCACAATTGTGATAAAGAAGTACTAATCCGAGCAAGTGTAACAATCCGAGCAAGTGTAATAGTCCGAATAAGGATAATAATTCGAGTAATAATAAAGATCAAGAAATGTCCATTCTTTACTGTTGATTTACCATTATTATATTGTTGAAAAGCCTAACGTGACCGACCAAAGTTATGACTTTATCAAAAATCAGTTTCATTTTAATTGATATATACGTATATATATATATATATATGGATGTTTTATTTTTGCAAATCTTGAATTAATTTAATTGTCAATTTGGGCTAAAATCGAGTTTATAATAATCTAGGCTTTATATAATTGGGCTGAACCACGGCCCTAATTTTTTTATTTTTTTTTGCCCCAGGCTCAGTCTGTGCCCCAGGCCCAAGGGTTACTCGACTTAATCATGGGTCACCCCGAATTATATATTGTGGAGGGCGGAATATTGACCAATAATTAATAGTACTAATTACAATTAAATAAGCATTAAATATTTAATTTAGATTATTTACTAGGTACATACATGTAAATACTCAATTGTGAGATGCATTATAACATATTGAGTAATGTTATATTCACATAATGATATACAAATAATGGTGTACATAATGACTAATTACATAGCAGAAAAGTCAAACCGGACCCTATCACTATTTACATATTACATATTATTACATTTCATATAGTCATTTTGTGCATATACTGTGCAACTCAGTCTGTGCGTATATCATTTCTCTATTGGACTCATACAAGTACAAGTCTTAGATGGAGCTTACTAGTTAAGTGGAACGTAGACGGTATTAGACAGAAATTAAGCGGAGTTTAAACGGATCAGGCGATGAATATGCAGAAATTGATGGAATTAAATGCTAAATATTGACCAATTTCAATGCTTGTATACATCTTTTAGGACATTGCATACGACCCCGTTGAATCTAGTTCATTTTATTGATTCGATGTAACTAATTAAAGAGACGTTTGTCGCGGATGCTCTTAGTTAGAGTGGAACCCCGTCCATATTAGCAAAATATATCTCCATGCCATGTTAAGATTATTCTGTCTTCCATACGCAAAATGTAATTAATTCGTTTATCAATAACGAATACACTTTTATTTCCATTCGGCTAGAAAATAGCAACTCGTTGCATAATTTATTGTTTCTAGACAAAGTTTATAATCAACATCCATTTGGCTGAAATTTGTATTACATATTTCTGAGAGTCCATCAATTAACAATTCTGTTAATATTTTATTTTATTGCACAAAAAGGGTTTGACACTTTAAAATTTTTGTCAAAATTATAACATCGACACATGTGAATCTATAACACAAATGCACATAATGTCCTATAACACAAATACACATAATGTCATTTTTTATATATATCTATAATTGAACATATAGTTTCCTACCTCTAATATATATTTTTTTACTAAAAAATTATCAATAAATTATAATTTTTTTTCATGTTTTGACTCAAGCTTCCTTAGTTCTTACATTTTTTTTGACCTCATATTTGACGAGATTTGTAATAAAGATAATTATGATTTTTTTTTACCATATATATGTTACCGAATAAAGATTTATTAATCCTTATCATTTTGCTCATTTTAATTAAAATTGTCTTTTTGTGATTGTTATATATTATATTTTTTAAATTTTTTGATTATTTCGTAATACTTGTATATGATTTTACATAGGAACAATATGTTATTTTTATAAAAAAAATTAATTAATTTGATCTGTTACCTATAAAAATTGTTTTGGTAGTAAAATATATCAATAATTAATTATTTTTCTTATTATATTTAAGATATGTCAAGTTATTGGGGCAATTAAACGGGAAGGAGGCTGATCCTCTACTCAGATAGGAGCCAAGTTTTATCCAGAATTTTGCTACTTGACTACAGACGTTCGGTTGTGATTTATTATAAGCTATGCGATGGATAAAAAATTCGTAAATCCGTCTCGTAACCCAATTCGTATGGATTGGGGCGAGTTGAGATGGTTTGAATGTTCAAAAAAAATCAATCCGTTCCGCTCCAATCCGTTATATATTTTGTGGGTTGGGTTAGGTTTGAGTTTCACAAACCGCGGGTTAATCCGTCACAATCCGTAATATATATATATTGTGTGTATTTTAAAAGGGAGAGGTATATGAACATCGACTTAGATATCTTGGACACTTTTTCGTAACAACGCTCCAAATCAAGATTTGGTTAATGCAAATCTCCACGGTTTCACGACGGGAACACAAATATGCGTTTTGTTTTTTTTTTCGAGATGTATAATGACATGTTTTCGAAATTATGTTAAAATTTAAAAATTCAAAACATATCATTATACATCTCAGAAAAAAACAAGACGCATATTTGTGTTCCCGTCATGAAACCGTAAAGATTTGCATTAATCAAATCTTGATTTGGAGCGTTTTTGAAAAAAAGTGTCTATTTTGGTGTTTTTCATGGTGTACATATATTCTCCCCCATTTTAAAATACCAACATTTAATTATTGTTATATTTTAGTTTTATTACTTGTTCGTGAATATTTTAAACGTACTTTGATTGAGTTTAATTTATATTTCTGTTTGAAATATTCAATTTATTTTAAAATTTTGGTTGATTATGCAAACTATGAAAAATAAAGGACCAAAATAAAAATTTAAGGATCAATCTAAACCCAATCCGTCCCAACCCATAATTTATTTTGCTGGTTGGATTAAGTTGGGTTGGGGTTTTAATTGTTACGGGTTGGATTTGGTTGGTTGGAGATTTAAATTTCATCAATCCGTTTCAATCCGTTCCGTCATTTATTTTACGGATTGAATTAGAATTGAAACAAATCCGCCCCAATCCGGTCGTGGCCACCGCCATAAGCTATATCTCCTGCTAATAGGTTCTTTTGTGTATTTAAAAACTTACATTTACCATTGATCCGAAAGAAAAGTTAACAAAAAGAAGAAAAAAACTGTCTATTTCTCAAACTTTTCTGCATTTGCCTTTAGTAGGCATTTTTTTTATATATATAATCAAAGACTTTTGTAGGTATCTAACATAAGTACCAAATTCAATAGAACGAAAATACACTTTACCCACTCTCAATTGGCCTTGTTTCACTCAATTCCCAATCTTTTGAATAAGTTTTTGTATATTCTTGTAATTAACCAAGAATATACTGAAATTTAGTCCTCTAGTGGTTTCTTTTTCTCGTCCCACTTATCCATTCTTTTCAAAGCTTCTTCTACCTGCAAATCAAGTGAGATTATTGTTATAAGTTAACAAATGACGATATTTTATTAGGATCGTTATGAAAGTGGATTACTTTCTTTGTTTTCTAAAATAATCGATAATGAATATGACCGTCTTTTACTATCAAAGTTGACTCAGAAGAGTTTAGAAGGTTACAAAGACTTCGATAATGAGGAAATTGCAAAACAAGGTTGTAGCTGGAATCATTCACATATTAGTTTAATGTTTTTAGTATTTAGTACCATGACCCTAATAGAATCACCTATGGCTAATTTCGAAGGAGGTAGCAATTGAAGGGGAAGACGAAGTGTGAGAATTAAACGACCGCTATATTACCTCTTTGTTCCAGTCTGCTCGAAAAGTGACCCACATCAGAATGAGAGTTTGCATCACCGTGCCGCTTAACATGCCTATCCATATTCCCTACAGGTGCATCAAAAATAAATACAAATATTAATTACCTGTGACATCAAAACTTGATAGCTACCAATTTGAGGTCAAAATTTACCTTAGCTCCATAATTAAAGTAGAATCCGAGCAACACACCAAGCGGTACTCCAACGATATAATAACAACACACATTCACGTATGCAACAAACGATTGCCATCCACAACCAACAGCCACACCGGACAATACGGGTTGGAAACCGTTGAGAAGGAGCGTGAGAGCTAGAAGTGGACAGAGATCAGAGACTGCATTCGCTACAATTTCACCATCAGTGAATACGTAGCTTATGTTGTCGCGCAAAGCTAGTACCACAATTGCGGAAACGATGGAAATGAGAAATGAGACGGAAGTGACCAATGAAACAGAAAATGAAGCTGACTTTGGGTGTCCAGCACCGAGCTCATTGCTTACTCTCACACTGCAATTCATTACATAAACTTTGACTTTAGTTAATAATCACATCTAAACTGAAAAGATGCTAATAGATATAAGAAAAGTAAAGATAAGTAAATAAAAGAATGACCTTGCTGCTGCATTGAACCCGATGGATATCATAAAGACCCATCCCGATATTGACATGCTACAAAAAAATATACAAGATAGTTAGTGTACCTGTACAAGACTGTTTTTTTCTTAAGTTAAATAATAAGTTAAATTTATATAGAGGAAGAATACGTTTGGTATCAGAGCCACGTTTTTACTTCAACTCGTCGCGTTTTTGAGCTCACCTATAGCCCAGAAGAGGCACCAAAGGTATAACGCTCTTTTCTTTTCGTTGACTGTTGATTTAAATCCTTACGCCTTTTATTCCGCATATTTCTTCTCTTTATGATAACTTATTATGTTTTCTAAATTAGGTAGAACTAATTCATCTCATAATTTTTCTCAAGGAAGTTATACTTCCAATTCCAATAAAAATTCTGCCAATATAAGGCAAGAAGAATGTCAATATAATGATATTCCTGAAATGGCTAACTTTGAAGAACAGTTAGCAAATTGGCACCTTCCAAAGGTGAAGCCTTCTGGCATATATTCTATTGGTATGCTTGATTTTAAAATGGCTATGACCATTAAAACTATTGAACAAACTATCCCTGTTAATCGGGATATGGAGACTATTCAGTTACTTCATAAAGAAGAACTACGCAAGTATTTTGATAAATACAAGTATGTCCATCTCGGTATGGTACAAGTAGCTGTGAAACCCCTTACAGCTCAAGGATTAAATACTTCAGTCTTTATTGCTTTACGCGACTGTCGCCACCTAGAATTTAAAGATTCTTTATTAGATCCAAACGAGTTTATGTAACGGTCCAGTCTATTTTAACTGTTTTCCAAATTTCTCTGTTTCTTTAACAGATAAAAATATTTTAGATGTTCTAACTTTGAATATTAAAACCCATGGTTATAAACTCAAAGAAGGTACTGAACCTTTAAATATCACTTATAGAGTTCATTATAAAGCTATGACTACTCTTAGTCCTAGAGCTAAAATATTTGACACAAAAGGAAAAACTGTTTTAATAGAAACAAACTTATTGAAATCAGATGTCCAGACTCCACAGACTATTAAATGGGATGATATTGAACCTCTCACAGAATGGAATTTATTGTCAGCAAGCCCAGCTGAACCCGTTGAGAATAAAAATATTGAAGAAATTATTCAAACCAAAGAAGGTCATGTTTTCGTCAAATTTGATAAAGGAAAACGTTTAGCTGCTAGAAGCTCCTTTTCAGATTATGAAAGTTCTTTTAAACAGAGTCAATCTGCTCGGTTTTATACTCCAAACCCTTCTTTAGCATCTTTTAAAACTTCTAATTTAGTTTTTGATGGTGTTAACACCCAACAAAGTATTCCTCGTGCTATTTATCACGAAGAGAAAAATGAACCAGAAACTTTATCTGAGTTTGACAATATTTCTACTATTAATATGTTATCTATTCCTTTTTCTTATGATAGGCAAACTTGTGTTCAAGACATGAACCAAGAAAAATATACTTCTTTTAAGAACTGGTTTTTCTCTACTTATACCAGAGAAGAACAACAAATTTATAAAACCTTATTTTATAAACATATTGATCATATCCAACAATTAGTTTCTTTTCCTATTTGGTTTATTAACCAAGCTACTATCGAGCAAAGTCCTTTTTTAAATGTATTAAAAACTTTTCAAAAAAATTGGACTACAGCAAAAGGGGAAACTATTTCTGCTATTCATCCCCCTTGTGAGCATTTAAAAATTCGTGCTGGAGAAGCTGTGTCGCTTTTTCTAAAGATGAAAAACAGCTTAATTTTACTAATTTAACTCTCCAAACTATTTGTTCACAACTAGGTCGTATTGAAGACCAGGGAACTATTATTGTTCATAAAGAAGCACCAGTTGTTGCTAGTTCGTCTAGTTTTTATGTTCCACAAACGGTTATTGAACCTACTTTATTAAAACCCAGTATTGATATTACTGTTCCTGAGAATAATAATAATAATGATATTATCACGATACTGACGCAGCAATTAGAAAACCTAAATATAAAAGGTAAGAATATAGCAACCTTATCAGAGGATATAGAAAATATAAATATTTTTGAAAAACAACTTTTGGATATGGATACTAAGCCTGAACCAATTGAACCGGCTAGTATTAATCAAAATGTTTTTGGGAAATCAACTGCTTATGGACGGAAATCCGTTCCAACTGCACCTGTCAAACATTATTATACGCGACCCAGTCCTCAAGATCTTCTTTATGAAGAAGAAAATATTAATAATTTTTCTTGTTTTAGTGCTCGCACCATCTATGAATGGAATATTGATGGTATGACAGAATACCAAATTATGATTGTGTTACATAGAATGACTATGTATTCGACCGTATGTCTTAGTGCTAATAACACCGACTATCAAATTGCTGAATTTATGGTAGCTGGTTTTGCTGGTCAACTACGTGGTTGGTGGGATAACATTTTATCCCCTGATCAACAACGGTCTATATTAACAGCCACAAAAATAGTTAGGAACCATATAAAGACTGAACAAGGTATAGATACTTATACAGATACAGTCTTACCCAATGCAGTTTATACCCTTCTCACTGCCATCGTACAAGCCTTTATTGGTTCTAATCCTATTTCTATAGAAAGAAATAAAGATCTATTAATCAATCTGAAATGCCCCACGCTAACACAGTTTAGATGGTATAAGGATGTTTTTCTAACCAAAATTATGATGCGACCTGATGCAAATGCTGATTTCTGGAAAGAAAAATTTATTGCAGGTCTTCCTAATCTATTTGCCCAAAAGGTTAAAGATAGGATTTTACGCCAAACTGGGAATACTACAATCCCTTACCATGAATTTACATATGGTCAACTTATTAGTGAGTGTGTCGGTGAAGGTTTATCCCTTTGTAATGACATAAAATTGAAAGCCCAATTAAAAAGTCAAAATTTGACAGGAAGGAAAGAAATAGGTACTTTCTGTGATCAATTCGGATTTGATCTTCAACTCCCTCACAATTCTCATCAGAAATCTTATTCTAAGAAAAAACATTTTTCTAATTCTAAGAGATTTTCTCGAAAAACCTCTAAACCAAGACATAATACCCAGCATATTGGTACATCTCGACCTAAGCCTTATAGGTCTAAACCGAAACCTAACCCAAACAATCCTATTATTTGTCAGAAATGTGGCAAAACAGGTCATTATGCCAACAGATGTTGGACAAAGAAGAGATTAAATGAGATCTCTGATGAAAGACTTAGGAAACAACTTATAGCTGTTATGTTATATTCTTCTGACGAAGAAGCAGCAACAAATGATATAGAAGTCTATACTAGTAGTGAGTCTGAACATTATAGTTCATCATCCTCCTCTTCAGATTGTGAATGTAAGGATAATACTTATAAAGCTATGCTTGATATGAATGGTTTAAGTTTGAATGTTCTTACTTCCCATGAAAAATCTATATTAGATCTTATTAATGAAATTGATAATGCTGAAATAAAAAAGAAATTGATTAAACATTATCTAGATGTCCTTACAAAAGACAAGAAAAAGGACACTCCTTATATTCCTCAGGAAGCTTATTCTCTAAAACATGTTTTTCAAGGACTTCCATCTCCTTCCAAACAATTTTGTAGTGAAGATATGTATAAAGAGGTAAAAGCTCTTAAAGAAGACAGTAATAGCAAAGCTATTTCTATCTCTGATTTATATAGTGAAATTCACATATTAAAAAATGAAGTTAAATTCCTACGAAATATCATTCAAACAGAAAAGGATATTCCTTTTATAGAAGAAAAAGAAAAGGACACTTTTTTAAATATAATTGATAAAATTACTTATCAGAAGTGGCATTCTTATGTCACAATTGTTATTAATAAAGAATTTACTTTTTCTGGTCCTGCACTTATTGATAGTGGGGCTGATTTAAATTGCATATGTGAAGGGTTAATTCCTACCCACTATTATGACAAAACTACACAATCTTTAAATACTGCTGATGGATCTCGTATGAAGATTCATTATAAATTGTCTAATGCATATATTTGTAATTCTGACATGTGTTTTCAAACAACATTTGTTATGGTTAAGGTCTTACTCAACAAATCATTTTGGGTACTCCTTTTTTAAACTTAATAGAACCTTTTATGGTTACCTCAAAGGGTATTATTTTTGAAACCAATGGTCAAGAAATTATATTTGACTTTATTACAAAGCCACAAACTAGAGAAGTTGATATGATCAAAGAGACTTTGGTTTTTAAAGAAAAGCAAATCAATTTCTTACAAAAGGATTTAAAAGTTATGAATATTTCTCGACAAATTATTTCACAAAAAGATAAAATTAGTATTATCACTAATCTCATCAAAAGAGAGATTTGCAGTGATCTCCCTACTGCTTTTTGGGAAAGAAAGAAACATATTGTCACACTTCCCTATGTGGAAGATTTTCAAGACAGTAGTATTACTACAGTAGCTAGGCCTGCCCAAATGGGTCCAGATTTAATTGAATATTGTAAAGAGGAGATAAACTCTTTATTAAATAAAAAACTTATTCGTAAATCCTATTCCCCTTGGAGCTGCACTGATTTTTATGTTTATAAAAATGCTGAAATTGAAAGAGGTGCTCCTCGATTAGTTATTAACTACAAACCTTTAAACAAGGTTCTTAAATGGATTAGGTATCCTATTCCCAATAAAAAAGATTTACTTACCAGAATTCAATCTGCTAATGTCTTTTCAAAATTTGATCTAAAATCTAGTTATTGGCAAATACAGATAGCTGAGCAAGATAAATATAAAACTGCTTTTGTTGTTCCTATGGGACATTATGAATGGAATGTAATGTCATTCGGTTTAAAAAATGATCCTTCTGAGTTTCAAAACATTATGAATGATATTTTTTTATCCTTATTCTTCCTTTAGCATTGTTTATATTGATGATATTCTCATCTTTTCTCAAGATATAGATCAACATTTTAAGCACATAAATATTTTTATAAAATTAATAAAAAATGTTGGATTAGTAGTATCTGCTACTAAAATGTCTTTATTTCAGACTCATATTCGTTTTTTGGGACAAGAAATTGACCAGGGCAAAATTATCCCTATTGATCGCGCTATACAATTTGCGGATAAATTTCCTGATATTTTACATGAAAAAACCCAATTACAAAGGTTTTTGGGAAGTCTCAATTATATTGCTGACTATTATAAAAATCTTGCTATAGACAGCTCTCCTTTATATGAGAGATTAAAGAAAGATCCTCCTTTATGGACTGATATTCATACGAATGCAGTTAGACTTATTAAGTCTAAAGTAAAAAGTTTACCCTGTTTAGCATTAATTTCTCCTAAAAGTTTTAAAATTGTAGAAACTGATGCATCAGATATTGGTTATGGAGGAATATTAAAACAAAAATTTCCTTCCAAAAATAAAGAGATATTATCTCGTTATACTTCTGGCAAGTGGAATTCTGCCCAAATCAATTATTCCACAATAAAGAAAGAAATTCTTTCTATAGTCAATTGTATTACTAAATTCCAAGATGATTTATTAAATCAAAAATTCCTCCTGCGAATTGATTGTAAAGCAGCTAAGGAAGTTTTAGAAAAAGATGTCAAAAATCTGGCATCCAAGCAAATATTTGCTCGATGGCAATCTATTTTGTCTATTTTTGATTTCGATATTGAATATATTAAAGGAGAACATAATTCTCTTCCTGATTTTCTCACCAGGGAATATATTCTTGGCCCTATTAGCTCCTCATGAGCCAATCTAGCCGTGGGCGTCGAGGATTATCCTCTTCGCATGCTCGCCATGAATTCGACAAGAAGAGATATTCCTCTTCCCAGTCCGACTCCGGCTCTTCTAGGGGATCGGCTGCTCACTCTAAAAGAGAGCCTGCTAATTATGAGGATTATTTATCCTCTGGTAAAACACAAGAAAGCTTCTTAGAAGCACTCAAGGAACCAGTTATTCCTGGCAAGCAAAAGGTGAACGAAGGAATTATTATTCTTCTGAATAAAGGAGATGAGAGGTTATTTACCTCACCTAATACCTTGGCTAAGAGATATTTTGAGACTGAGGAACATTTTCCTCTTATTGATAATAAGAACTTGAAATATTTTCAGTCTATTCTTATTGAAACTGGTTCAGTGATGATCAATCATATGAATCAACATAAAAATACTAGGGATATTTCCTTTAGCAAAGCCTTCATTAGAAAGGTCATCTCTATTACTGAATGGGGATTAAACCCCAATAAGCCTATGCAGCTTAAATTTTCCCACCAACACTATAATTATTGGGATTATATGTCTGCTTGGCGTCATGCCTTTTATTATCAAAATCGGGCCGAAAAACATACTTGGTTTATCCGCTTAGAACCAACATTATTGGGTCAAGACCTACCATATTGGTTTTATGATTGGTTTTCTTTTATTGGGCCTAATGAGGATATTTTCCCCCCTGATATTGCTGATAAATATACCCTTCATTGTTCCAGTAATCCAAAAATTACGGGGGCCAAAGTGGTTACAGGAAGTCATTTACTTCGTTTTCTTATCACATTCAGCTTACCTTGGATATGGCAATGGTCTTATGCCATAAAAAGAACTGATATTGGTATTATGGCCTTAACAAGGCAATCTTATTATAAATGGTGGGCGAAGTTTGATTGCAAACTAGTCCTTATAAAAATACAAGAAGCCATTGAAGCCTTTAAGAAAATGGAACGGGAATATGCTCCCGAGAAAAAGACTGTGGGTATCCCATCTATGTCTGACTTTAAAGATTTATTTCCTTCTGTATCCAATATTGAACTCAAGGAAAAATATTTGGAATTTATTCAACAACAGTTAGATGTTGATTTTTCTGAATGTTTTCAAGCTAATTCTTCAAAATCTGAATCTCTCATGGAAGACGATGCAGAAACAGATAATGAAGATATGGAGGACTATTTAGATAACCTCGCCACCTTGCGCAACCCTCTCAGTATGGATGAGAAGAATATTGCTACAAAAGACAAAGGCAAAGCTAAGGCTTAATATGTCAGTTTGTAATTTTTATTATAATTTTTATTTGTAATTTTTTATAAAGAATGATTCCTTCAATCACTACCACTTTTTCACGTGTTCGATGGGGCCCAATGAGCACCCGGCGTGATTTATGGAAAAGCTGAGAATCTCTCTTTATATGTGGGTCAATATGTTGGCCAGTATTCATGAGGAGCCGCCCATGTTTTGGCTTCTTCTTTTACTTTAAGTTAGTGCGCTTATAGTGCGCTTTGGTGCTTTTCTTTTTTGTTTTGTTTTTTAGCCTTAGTGCGCGGGCTGTGCGCTTTTGCTTTTTCTTATGCTAAAAAACAAAACAAAAAAGAAAAGCACCAAAGCGCACTATAAGCGCACTAACCAGAAGTAAATTGATTTGGGCAGAATTCCACTTGCCAGAAGTATAACGAGATAATATCTCTTTATTTTTGGAAGGAAATTTTTGTTTTAATATTCCTCCATAACCAATATCTGATGCATCAGTTTCTACAATTTTAAAACTTTTAGGAGAAATTAATGCTAAACAGGGTAAACTTTTTACTTTAGACTTAATAAGTCTAACTGCATTCGTATGAATATCAGTCCATAAAGGAGGATCTTTCTTTAATCTCTCATATAAAGGAGAGCTGTCTATAGCAAGATTTTTATAATAGTCAGCAATATAATTGAGACTTCCCAAAAACCTTTGTAATTGGGTTTTTTCATGTAAAATATCAGGAAATTTATCCGCAAATTGTATAGCGCGATCAATAGGGATAATTTTGCCCTGGTCAATTTCTTGTCCCAAAAAACGAATATGAGTCTGAAATAAAGACATTTTAGTAGCAGATACTACTAATCCAACATTTTTTATTAATTTTATAAAAATATTTATGTGCTTAAAATGTTGATCTATATCTTGAGAAAAGATGAGAATATCATCAATATAAACAATGCTAAAGGAAGAATAAGGATAAAAAAATATCATTCATAATGTTTTGAAACTCAGAAGGATCATTTTTTAAACCGAATGACATTACATTCCATTCATAATGTCCCATAGGAACAACAAAAGCAGTTTTATATTTATCTTGCTCAGCTATCTGTATTTGCCAATAACTAGATTTTAGATCAAATTTTGAAAAGACATTAGCAGATTGAATTCTGGTAAGTAAATCTTTTTTATTGGGAATAGGATACCTAATCCATTTAAGAACCTTGTTTAAAGGTTTGTAGTTAATAACTAATCGAGGAGCACCTCTTTCAATTTCAGCATTTTTATAAACATAAAAATCAGTGCAGCTCCAAGGGGAATAGGATTTACGAATAAGTTTTTTATTTAATAAAGAGTTTATCTCCTCTTTACAATATTCAATTAAATCTGGACCCATTTGGGCAGGCCTAGCTACTGTAGTAATACTACTGTCTTGAAAATCTTCCACATAGGGAAGTGTGACAATATGTTTCTTTCTTTCCCAAAAAGCAGTAGGGAGATCACTGCAAATCTCTCTTTTGATGAGATTAGTGATAATACTAATTTTATCTTTTTGTGAAATAATTTGTCGAGAAATATTCATAACTTTTAAATCCTTTTGTAAGAAATTGATTTGCTTTTCTTTAAAAACCAAAGTCTCTTTGATCATATCAACTTCTCTAGTTTGTGGCTTTGTAATAAAGTCAAATATAATTTCTTGACCATTGGTTTCAAAAATAATACCCTTTGAGGTAACCATAAAAGGTTCTATTAAGTTTAAAAAAGGAGTACCCAAAATGATTTGTTGAGTAAGACCTTAACCATAACAAATGTTGTTTGAAAACACATGTCAGAATTACAAATATATGCATTAGACAATTTATAATGAATCTTCATACGAGATCCATCAGCAGTATTTAAAGATTGTGTAGTTTTGTCATAATAGTGGGTAGGAATTAACCCTTCACATATGCAATTTAAATCAGCCCCACTATCAATAAGTGCAGGACCAGAAAAAGTAAATTCTTTATTAATAACAATTGTGACATAAGAATGCCACTTCTGATAAGTAATTTTATCAATTATATTTAAAAAAGTGTCCTTTTCTTTTTCTTCTATAAAAGGAATATCCTTTTCTGTTTGAATGATATTTCGTAGGAATTTAACTTCATTTTTTAATATGTGAATTTCACTATATAAATCAGAGATAGAAATAGCTTTGCTATTACTGTCTTCTTTAAGAGCTTTTACCTCTTTATACATATCTTCACTACAAAATTGTTTGGAAGGAGATGGAAGTCCTTGAAAAACATGTTTTAGAGAATAAGCTTCCTGAGGAATATAAGGAGTGTCCTTTTTCTTGTCTTTTGTAAGGACATCTAGATAATGTTTAATCAATTTCTTTTTTATTTCAGCATTATCAATTTCATTAATAAGATCTAATATAGATTTTTCATGGGAAGTAAGAACATTCAAACTTAAACCATTCATATCAAGCATAGCTTTATAAGTATTATCCTTACATTCACAATCTGAAGAGGAGGATGATGAACTATAATGTTCAGACTCACTACTAGTATAGACTTCTATATCATTTGTTGCTGCTTCTTCGTCAGAAGAATATAACATAACAGCTATAAGTTGTTTCCTAAGTCTTTCATCAGAGATCTCATTTAATCTCTTCTTTGTCCAACATCTGTTGGCATAATGACCTGTTTTGCCACATTTCTGACAAATAATAGGATTGTTTGGGTTAGGTTTCGGTTTAGACCTATAAGGCTTAGGTCGAGATGTACCAATATGCTGGGTATTATGTCTTGGTTTAGAGGTTTTTCGAGAAAATCTCTTAGAATTAGAAAAATGTTTTTTCTTAGAATAAGATTTCTGATGAGAATTGTGAGGGAGTTGAAGATCAAATCCGAATTGATCACAGAAAGTACCTATTTCTTTCCTTCCTGTCAAATTTTGACTTTTTAATTGGGCTTTCAATTTTATGTCATTACAAAGGGATAAACCTTCACCGACACACTCACTAATAAGTTGACCATATGTAAATTCATGGTAAGGGATTGTAGTATTCCCAGTTTGGCGTAAAATCCTATCTTTAACCTTTTGGGCAAATAGATTAGGAAGACCTGCAATAAATTTTTCTTTCCAGAAATCAGCATTTGCATCAGGTCGCATCATAATTTTGGTTAGAAAAACATCCTTATACCATCTAAACTGTGTTAGCGTGGGGCATTTCAGATTGATTAATAGATCTTTATTTCTTTCTATAGAAATAGGATTAGAACCAATAAAGGCTTGTACGATGGCAGTGAGAAGGGTATAAACTGCATTGGGTAAGACTGTATCTGTATAAGTATCTATACCTTGTTCAGTCTTTATATGGTTCCTAACTATTTTTGTGGCTGTTAATATAGACCGTTGTTGATCAGGGGATAAAATGTTATCCCACCAACCACGTAGTTGACCAGCAAAACCAGCTACCATAAATTCAGCAATTTGATAGTCGGTGTTATTAGCACTAAGACATACGGTCGAATACATAGTCATTCTATGTAACACAATCATAATTTGGTATTCTGTCATACCATCAATATTCCATTCATAGATGGTGCGAGCACTAAAACAAGAAAAATTATTAATATTTTCTTCTTCATAAAGAAGATCTTGAGGACTGGGTCGCGTATAATAATGTTTGACAGGTGCAGTTGGAACGGATTTCCGTCCATAAGCAGTTGATTTCCCAAAAACATTTTGATTAATACTAGCCGGTTCAATTGGTTCAGGCTTAGTATCCATATCCAAAAGTTGTTTTTCAAAAATATTTATATTTTCTATATCCTCTGATAAGGTTGCTATATTCTTACCTTTTATATTTAGGTTTTCTAATTGCTGCGTCAGTATCGTGATAATATCATTATTATTATTATTCTCAGGAACAGTAATATCAATACTGGGTTTTAATAAAGTAGGTTCAATAACCGTTTGTGGAACATAAAAACTAGACGAACTAGCAACAACTGGTGCTTCTTTATGAACAATAATAGTTCCCTGGTCTTCAATACGACCTAGTTGTGAACAAATAGTTTGGAGAGTTAAATTAGTAAAATTAAGCTGTTTTTCATCTTTAGAAAAAGCGACACAGCTTCTCCAGCACGAATTTTTAAATGCTCACAAGGGGGATGAATAGCAGAAATAGTTTCCCCTTTTGCTGTAGTCCAATTTTTTTGAAAAGTTTTTAATACATTTAAAAAAGGACTTTGCTCGATAGTAGCTTGGTTAATAAACCAAATAGGAAAAGAAACTAATTGTTGGATATGATCAATATGTTTATAAAATAAGGTTTTATAAATTTGTTGTTCTTCTCTGGTATAAGTAGAGAAAAACCAGTTCTTAAAAGAAGTATATTTTTCTTGGTTCATGTCTTGAACACAAGTTTGCCTATCATAAGAAAAAGGAATAGATAACATATTAATAGTAGAAATATTGTCAAACTCAGATAAAGTTTCTGGTTCATTTTTCTCTTCGTGATAAATAGCACGAGGAATACTTTGTTGGGTGTTAACACCATCAAAAACTAAATTAGAAGTTTTAAAAGATGCTAAAGAAGGGTTTGGAGTATAAAACCGAGCAGATTGACTCTGTTTAAAAGAACTTTCATAATCTGAAAAGGAGCTTCTAGCAGCTAAACGTTTTCCTTTATCAAATTTGACGAAAACATGACCTTCTTTGGTTTGAATAATTTCTTCAATATTTTTATTCTCAACGGGTTCAGCTGGGCTTGCTGACAATAAATTCCATTCTGTGAGAGGTTCAATATCATCCCATTTAATAGTCTGTGGAGTCTGGACATCTGATTTCAATAAGTTTGTTTCTATTAAAACAGTTTTTCCTTTTGTGTCAAATATTTTAGCTCTAGGACTAAGAGTAGTCATAGCTTTATAATGAACTCTATAAGTGATATTTAAAGGTTCAGTACCTTCTTTGAGTTTATAACCATGGGTTTTAATATTCAAAGTTAGAACATCTAAAATATTTTTATCTGTTAAAGAAACAGAGAAATTTGGAAAACAGTTAAAATAGACTGGACCGTTACATAAACTCGTTTGGATCTAATAAAGAATCTTTAAATTCTAGGTGGCGACAGTCGCGTAAAGCAATAAAGACTGAAGTATTTAATCCTTGAGCTGTAAGGGGTTTCACAGCTACTTGTACCATACCGAGATGGACATACTTGTATTTATCAAAATACTTGCGTAGTTCTTCTTTATGAAGTAACTGAATAGTCTCCATATCCCGATTAACAGGGATAGTTTGTTCAATAGTTTTAATGGTCATAGCCATTTTAAAATCAAGCATACCAATAGAATATATGCCAGAAGGCTTCACCTTTGGAAGGTGCCAATTTGCTAACTGTTCTTCAAAGTTAGCCATTTCAGGAATATCATTATATTGACATTCTTCTTGCCTTATATTGGCAGAATTTTTATTGGAATTGGAAGTATAACTTCCTTGAGAAAAATTATGAGATGAATTAGTTCTACCTAATTTAGAAAACATAATAAGTTATCATAAAGAGAAGAAATATGCGGAATAAAAGGCGTAAGGATTTAAATCAACAGTCAACGAAAAGAAAAGAGCGTTATACCTTTGGTGCCTCTTCTGGGCTATAGGTGAGCTCAAAAACGCGACGAGTTGAAGTAAAAACGTGGCTCTGGTCCACCTGTTTTTCAGTTATGTATATTCTTCGATTTGCTATATTTTAGTATTAAATTAGAAACAAAACTATTCTCCGCTAACTGTTTCCATAATTCTATCTGAATGTGTGCTTACCATATAGAAAGAGAATCAAGCGCCACTTCAGGATTCTCGAGCATCCCAGCCAACAAAACGAGTATCTGAAAATACCATGTCTCCAGACACAACATGACAGCAGATGCTGCCGAGAGCTTAAAAAACTCAGGCAAGCCCGTAAAAGCCTCTAAGCTGAAACCGACCCATGTATACTTGCATTTTTCACTTTTCACTATATACACAAATTGAGCCCCCACAATGATCCACCAAGATAAACTCAACACTAGCGATGCGCCCAAAAGACCAAGCCCAATCTTATATGCTGCAATCCATGATAATAGTATGTGTAGGCCCAATGTAGCTGCGGATATATATGCACTTGGCATGACGATGCTCTGGGCCTGGAGGAATTTTTGTATAGGAAAATTCAATGCATATGCAAATATTTGGGGGATTAGCCCGTATACAAAAAGGGAAGTTGCAGAGGCGATTCCGGCTGATTCGCCTAGAAATATGAGGATGGGCTCACAAAATATATAGATTAGACAAAGTAAGAGTCCAGTTGCTGATAAGAGGATCGAAGACCTTTGCATATACACACCCAACATGTCATACTTGTGTGCACCATATGCTTGGCCACATAAAGTTTCGACTGCGCTTCCCATGCCTAGCTATTAATTAACGTAAAAAGAAAATCAAATTTTGATTTAGTTCCCGGTAACAAAAGCCAATAGAGGTTATACACAGTTCACAGATGTTAGATTTAAGCATACACTAACAGTCTAGCACTATATGTGCAGTGAGCAACATTTACGCCTTGACAAATGACTACTAAGTTTGTATTAAGGATTTATTGTATACGTTTGATCTTGCTTATGATTTTTCTTTGTAAATAAGACCGAAAAGTCTTGAGTAACTTAATATATGGTTTCTTAGGCAGAAAAATGGGGGAAAATCCATGTTACTGATTTTCGGATCCTCCGGAACCATAAGAATCCTAAGTTAGAATGAGATTCCACCCCTTGAGTGAGATTTTGAGAAAAGTTGCTCTTCTCGAGAGCATAATATGATGAAAGTTGTAATTCAGCGGAAGTTTTTGCCTATCGTCAACCTCTATGAAAAATCTAACACAATTTAAATGTGGAAATCTCTCATCTAAAAAATGAAACATTGAATCCATTGATTGTAAATTATGTGATTTTTCTATTTTCTTAAGTTGGAGGGAAGATATTACTCAGTATCAAAATTGGAATTTCCATTGTATTACCAACTACCAAGTATTTGGAAAACTATATCATATGATAGGGCATAACATAAGTACAATATTGTTCTAAGGCTTTGCAACTTAATTAATGTTACAGAGGCATTAGAAAATTACAGCGGGGTCGAATATAATTAATTGTATGTAATATATGACAAACATATTAGTTCCTACTTGCCCTTTTACAGTTTAGTAACTAGAATAATTTTTTTTTAAAAATGATCAACTTGTATTAAATCACAGTTACTTGGGCACCAAATATGGCAAATGGGAGGACTAAATTGTTATTTTCATAATATAAAATTATAAATTAAATTTTGTACCGTAAAAAGTTGTTGTTTTTAAAATATGGAGGGCCCCTCGTGCCATCCTCCACCTACCTCCATCCCTCATACTGCCAGGTAAGCAATAAGCACAAGTTGGTCAATTTTTATTTCATTTTCTATCACTTGGTCTTTTTCGTTTGAAGTTAGGGCCGCTAATAAACCAAACCGTTTATGAACCTGTTCGTGTTCGTTTCGTTAAAAACTCGGGTCGAGCTTGTTCATTTACTAATTAGACGAGCTTGAACATAATAGAATAAGCTTCGTGAACATGTTCGGCTATACATTTTTCATATATATTCCTGCTTATATATGTAAAAGTTATCTAATATAATATTGATGGTCGATAAATACTCTTTAATTTATGTAATAAATTTATTTTTAAAACTAAATCTAATTAAAACTAAAATCACAATAACTAAATTTATTATTGCTTATCTTAACATTTATTTTAGCAAAGTAAAAAATATTTTTTTAAGCAAAACGATATTAAATTTGTCATAAAACGTGTTGAGAAAAGGCTATGAACAGACTCGTGAACAGCTCGTTTGAGCAAAATTTTAAAGCTCGTTTATTAAACAAGCCGAACTTGAGTACAGTTAAACTCGGCTCGACTCGACTCGAATCGATTCATTTGCGGCCATATTTTAAGTAAAAACAATAGTTCAGTCTAAGTGAACCATGAACGAAGACGACTTGTATTGACTAATAATGATGTGAAGGGTGAACTTTCACGGTGTTTGTTAATAAGAAAATTATAACTTATAAATATTGCGAAGTTATGGCATATATGAAACAATTGACATGGTTACAAAATTACAAATATAAAAAGCTTATATTAGATCCAAATCGGCTAAGATTCCCTGTGCTACAACAATAACTAATGCAAGATAAGTCAAAATTTAACGAATAATAAACGATAATGTGGGTCCTGCCAGCTAGATGAAAATTTAATAGGGATTGTTAATACTTGCAATATTCCAAAATTGAGTACTGATAAAAGATGAATAAAAAGAGAACTACTTTTTGAGCGAAATGAAATGCATAACGATTAAAAGGAAAAGATAAAGATAAATTTCTTAGCACCAATTTGGTCTTCATATTTTACAGTTTAGTATACTGAAGTGGCTAGGATTTCGTTCTTTCAAAATTTAGCACATTAAAAATCATACAACAATTGTGATCTCCTTAATATTTCACCATCCTAATGCAAGTTAACATAAAAATTACATTTAAAAATTAAAAGTTGCCAAGAATTTATATTATGCCTCAATTAAGTTAAATATTTTATAGATCAGAGAATCAAACATTTAAGACAAGAAATACAAATACTTTTAACTATAACTTATAAGTTAATCACCAAAACAAGTGAACATTCATTTCAACACAGACACTTACTACTAAGCGAGAAGAATTAGTATATGATCTATATATAATAACTGTGGTTTGTCAATGGTCATCTTTCTTCATTAGTGATTTCCAGCATTTCAAAAATAAAATAAAAAAATTGACCGTCTGAAAATTACACATGGGTACTATATATATATTGGTTATATTTTTTCATGTTTTAGAGTTTAACTTAGATCAATCATAATAACACTATTTAAATATTTGAATCATTAGTCTTATAGGACCATCACTATTTACCTAATGAAATTGAAATAAATAGAGACATATTAAATTATTCTAAACTACCATGAATCCGTCATACCATGAGGCCGTAAGCGAAAAGCTGTATCCCGTTGTTACCAAGTGAGGCTGCGGCTAATTCAAGGTTCCCAAGATGACCCGAAAATATTTGCGTGGACATCGACATACAATAATTTATCATGTAAACGACCACCGCGGGACCAGCTAGGTGCATCAACAGTTTCATCTCTATCCATGTTGCACGTTTGTAACGCTCCATCACCGGTCTGCTCGTGTCGCACAATATTATTTCCAGGTCATGAGTCGACGACTCGCCGTGGTGGGCTAGCATAGGTTGTTGCATTTCTTCTTTTTTAGTATTAGTAGTTCCCATGGATATTATGATGTTAGTTTTTGTGGTGAAATTATTAGTGTAGAGATAGTGGCTTTATAAAGTGTGTATAGAAAGGGGTAAAACGCATATATGTTGCCAAAGCAAAATTGTGGAGTAGAGGATTGCGTGATTATATATTGTGGAGCTCGGAATATTAACTAATAATTAATAGTAGTAATTACAATTAAATAAGCATTAAATATTTAATTTAGATTATTTACTAGGTACATGCATATAAAATGCTCAATTGTGAGATGTATTAGTAATTAGTATAACAGATCGGATGAATACAAGTACAAGTTTTAGACGGAACTTATGGGTTAGGTGGAGCCTATGTAGTGCTGGGTTCGGTTCGGTTCGATCCGATTCGGTTTTTGGCAAAACCGAAACCAAAACCGAGCATATTTTTCGGTTCGGTTTTTTTCGGTTTCGGTCTTTTTATTTTTTGGACCGAACCAGACCTTTTTTTCGGTCCAGTTTCGGTTTTTTTCAGTTTTTTTCGGTTTTTTTCGGGTTTTTTCGGTCTTTTTCGGTTCGGTTTTACTGAAAACCGAAACCGACCTGAAATTTTTTGGTTTTTCGATTTCGGTCTTTTTAGGTCCGTTTATCGGTTCGGTTCGGTTTTTCTGGTTTTTCGCCCGGCCCTAAGCCTAGGTAGTACGGGATAGAAATTAAGCGTAGTTTAATCGGAAATTAGACAGAGTCTAAACGGTAGTACGCGGTATTAAGCGGATTAGACGGTGAATATATATGTAGAATTTGACGGAATTAAATGCTAGATGACCAATTTCAACGTGTGTATACATCGTTTAAGACATTGCATACGACCACGTTGAATCTAGTTCATTTTATTGATTCGATGTAACTAATTAAAGAGACGTTTGTCGCGGATGCCCTTAGTTAGAGTGGAAACCGTCCATATTAGCAAAATATATCTCCGTGTCATGTTAAGATTGTTATGTTTCCCATACGTATGTAGCTTAATTAATGAGTAAATTAATTTTAGTTATAATTTCCAAAAGTCGTACGTTCAAAAAAATTAATTATGTTTTGGTGCATCTTTCTCCTATTAAACTTTGAAGTGAAGAACTTTTTGTCTGATACATCCACTTGAAAAAGCTAAAGTGAATGAGTTTTTGTTTGCTATTTTGAATTGAATGAACTTTTGTTTGCTAAATAATATTGAAGTGAATGATATTTTGTTTAATTTTTTAAAGTGAATGAGTTTTTGTTTGCTGCATTCATTTTAAAATACCGAAGTAAATGAGTTATTTTTTATCCATTCATTTTAAAAACATGAAGTGCATAATCTTTTGTTCGATACATTCACTTCAAAATATTGAAATGAATGGACTTTTTGTTTGTTATTTTGAAATGAATAATATTTTGTCTGATCCACTCACTTCAAATTTTTGAAGTGAATGAGATTTTTTTATGTTTTTTTTAAGTTAATGAGATTTTGTTTGATCCATTCACTCTAAAATCTTGAAGTGAATGAACGTTTTTTTTTAATCCATTTACTTCAAATTTTTAAAGTGAATGAATTTTTTTTTATCTTTTTTTTTTTGAAGTGAATGAGATTTTGTTGGTCCATTCACTCTAAAATATTGAAGTGCATAAACATTTTTAATTTTTTTTTATTTTTTACATTTTATATATTTTGAATAATTTTTTACGTATTTTTTATTTTTTTAATTTATATATATTTTATTTTGGTTTTCTTCTAATTTTTTTTTTATAATCACGAAGTGAATGAGAGAAAAATTACACTAAAAATGAACTAGTTTTTTAAACTAGCACTAAAAATAAATTATTATTATTTTTTACTAAAAGGGAATTGCCCCTTATATTAATTAATTCATTTGTCAATAAGGAACAAACTCTTATCTCTATTCGTCTAGAAAGTAGCAACTCATTACATAATTTATTGTTTCTAGACAAAGTTTATAATCAACACCCATTTGGCTGAAATTTGTATTATTACATAAGTTTTTCTGAGAGTCCTCGACTAACAAATATTCTTTTAATCATTAATTCTCGTCTTTCTGTCATTTTCATGATACTATAATAGTATAATTGATTAAGGTAAAGACTTTGGTCCACTACATTCATCAAAAGATGAATCCATTTTGGTAACCCCATTAGACCATTATATACACATAACAAGTAGTATGTAATTAAGAGACTCAATTTTTCAACTACAAAAAATATTTTTTCACGTCAAAACCGTAATTTCAAAATACAAATCGTAATTCAGAATCACAATTTATTTTTATTTATTTTTTATGAAAAAAAAATTAAAAAGGTAAACCGTAAATTAGAATTACGGTTTGTAATTTGAATTTACGGTTTGTAATTTGAATTTACGGTTTTAGCATGAAAATATTTTTATGGGTCGATGCAACTCTCACAATTTCAAGGAACAATACATTAAATCTATAAAAAAAAAAAAAACACAAAATAGGTGTTGAGTTTGGTTGAACAATATATGCAAGTCAATAACAAATCATTTGAGCAGATACAATATTAGTTGTTGTATCTAATGAAATCTGAGTAGTAGTAACATTTTAAAATTACAAAAAAAAAAACCTAGGTATCTTGCCAATGAAAATATCTTACTAACCAAAACTTCATCCATGACGTACGAATCCAATCTATAGCCCCCCAGAAATGACCGTCAAACATGGTCAAAACTGTATATTATTATATAAACGGATAAAAAAATGACATATTAGTGCAATAATGATTAATGAATATATACAATTATTGAAAACCTTAAAATCTCGTAACAAAAGAAGAGAAATTGAATTACTTCTCCGAAACAAGGATGTGTATTTTTTTATAACCCAATCATGCTCCATATCATATAGACACATTCATTATAAAATAATTTTTTATTTAGTGAGAATAAAAAACTGTCACAATTTTGTCATTAGTTTAAAAAACTGTCACAAATTGACTAAACTGTCATAAAACCGTCACAAAAACCGTCGCTAATAAGCTCGTAACAAAAAATACCGTCACTAATCCCGTCGCTATTTGGATATTTTTTTGTAGTGATTACTTGTCTATTTATTATTTATTTATGTCCTACGCTATATATATTTTTTTTTGTAATCGGATCTCCTATGCTATTTATTTACATGAGAATCTTACAGTTTTTTGCCATTTGGTAAGGTTTTCTAGTTTTATATGAAATATATCATACCATTCAACCGGCCAACATGATAACATAAATAAGCCCTTTTCTCTTTCGTTCTTCCTTTTTAATAAGGGAAATTCTTGTCCTAATTGATAAAGTATTAGGTACAGTAAGACAAATATTCGATGCTAAAATCGTGGAATACCTATCTAAACACTAGTAATCGTGCCCCACGCTTTGCGTGTGAGACGCGTAATGCGATAAAATTTAGAAAATAAGTGTAGTTATGATACAAATATTTGGAGAATAAAAAAAGATAAGAGTATAAGATGAGAAGACTCAAAAGAATTTTGAGAGCTTAAATAGGGATAAAAAGTGTTATTAGTTATTAATTTTTCTCTATTTTTTATGAGAATATGGTATTGTGGTAATTAATAAAAAAGTGTAAGGGTATTTTTGGAAAAAAATAGTAAAATTTGGCAGGCTTAAAAAATCTTGAGTTGGCTTATTATAATAATATAGATAACTAATAGTCCATCCCTACCCATTTAATTATACATTACGAAACTATATGTAATTTTGATCGGTTTCTAACTTTTATCAAAATTATGGAAATAATTTTTTTTTAAATGTAATTATAAAATTTAACATTTGAATTAAATAATTAATTTTTAAAAAATTTCATTCTGACAATATTGATACAAGTTATTGATCGATCAAAATTACAACTAATTTTATAATTGAGAAATTAAATAGCATGGAGAGAGTAATAAAAAAAAATTCTCGTATGTCTTTATATGTGACGACAAAACTATCACTCTTGATATACATAAACAAAGGCGACAATTTTGTTAGAATTATTAAAGGAATAAAAAAAATTGTTAACTGATAACTGAGTGCAGGTCCCCACAATTTCTTACAGTATTTAGTATTGTTATAAATAATCATATATATATATATATATATATATATAATCCAAGCCAAACCAAATAAGTCTGTTCAATTTAGATATTTTTTTTTCAAAAATACCTACATATTTTTATATTAATTACAATAATATCATACTCACATAAAAATATAAAAATTTATATTAATTACAATAATACCATACTCCCATAAAAATATAAAAAAGTAAAAACTAATAAAACTATTTATTCATCTTTAACAAACAAACATTATTTTAAATCTTAAACTATTTTTTTTTTGTATTATTCACATATTTATATCATAACTATACATATTTTCTATATTTTTATTTCATTACGTATATGTTTTTTTTTTATTCACATATTTATATTATAACTATACATATTTTCTATATTTTTATTGCATCAACAGTGTAGGTCACGATTACTATAATATTTATATATATATATTCAAATGGATGTCATGTTTCAATAATATTTTAGTCAATCTTACGCCTTTACCTTACATGCAGAACAAATCCTTAGCTTTGAATATACAATTTGATCCTTCTTTTTTTTGGATTTGTCTTCGGGCAAATCCAGAATGTCCTACTCGAGGGGTTATAACTTAAGTGGAACCGAATTGACTAGTCATGGAAACACTTTTTTCTTTCATATTTTGGACCTTAGCTCTATGGAACATCATACTATACTACTGCTGAAACAGGGAAGAATTGAAATATTAGATCAAGACACTATGTATGGATTGTATGAACTGCCTAAATAAGAATTCTTGAACAACGAACAACCGGTTCAGATATTCACAACCAAGAATTATTGGATTTTTTTTCGGATAGGCCCTGAAAGGAGAAGGAAGGCTAGAATGCCAGCAGACGTCTATTATTGAATTCACCCCAACCGATAGTACCCATTTTGGGAACGTCCAGTGCCAAAGTCACTGAATGGGTAAGTCACCAATTACTAAAACGGACTATGTGATGTATTTTATCTGTAGGAGCAGCCATTTCATTTTCCCAGAGGTTTCTAATTTACCTTTGTGTGATTCTTGTTGAAGCATATACTCGGAGGGTGGGTGCAGACGAATGAAACGATTATTTCCTAAAAAGTCTTGAAATCCGCGTGAAACTTTCGGTCCAAGTTTCTTTCGTTTTTAAATGAAACAAACATGAACGAAATGTAGGTTTTGCCTTTTGGTAAACGAGCCAATCGCGAGTAAAACACAGTTCGGCCGGTGAAATGTCATTTTGTTCGGTTAATCAATGACATGTATAAGCATAGGTGATATGTTTATATCTCTATTATATACCGCAGATGCCAATCTGCCATGCGAGGTGGATTATTAGAAAAGGATAACTTATTCTGGAGTAGAGTGATGGATAAAAAACAATATCCGATTCAAAACTTGTTTACCACAACCAAGAACTAATTCGACATAATAACCAATCATATAATGAGTCTCGGCTCTCAAGTCACTCTCATTAGCATCAACTTCCCAATAAAAGCAACACACTCATGTAAAGAAACCTAGAATGAAACTAAACTGAAAACGCAACAAATCGAAAACACCAGCAAATTTCTTGTTCTTCTTTTCTGCATTTTCTCCAACAGCATTCCTGTAAATTCCATTCAACACATCAAGAGGTGTCACTAACTACTGAAGAATTAGAAAATAAAAATGTAAGATATAAATATCATATTCAAGTGTAAAATTCAAGTCTAAAATTCAAATAAAATTCAAGCACACCTCAAGGAAGAAGCAACAGCTCATATGCAGTGATGCAGCAGCCATCTAAATGATCCCATGAGTTCCCAATTTCTGCATTCTATACAAATCAATAATCAGATCCATACACCACGATTGTATATGTGGCATCTCCTTCTTCACATATTCTAAATGTGGTTCCTAAAATGTAGTTGAGCATGGGGCGCAGATCATGCCATTGATCCGTGTACATGAACACTATTGTACTTATAGAAAAGACGAAGGAGATGTGAGACGGTGTACCTGCTTCTTTGCTGGAAGTTCTCCAATCGCAGCTCGTAATACCTGAAATAGATAGAAATAAGTTTCTTGATATGGGAACTTTTCAACAGAAATTTAGATATTCATGACATTTAAAATGAAATAGTTTGCAGAAGAATATGAAAGCGGAGTGTATTAAAAAACCATCTCAAAACTAGAAACTACGAGAACATCACAAGGAAATTGTTTGCAACTAATATGCTTAATTTCTGCATATAAAAAAAAGTATAAATAAGAAGGAGATAACTGGTTTACCAGAGTGAAGATTGTCCGCGATGATAAGCACGCAGACAGCGTTGCCAAAGATGGCCGATAGCTGGTCCTCTAGAGGTGAAACTC
This sequence comes from Primula veris, assembly GCA_963682055.1. NCBI lineage: Eukaryota > Viridiplantae > Streptophyta > Magnoliopsida > Ericales > Primulaceae > Primula > Primula veris. Next base: position 7,166,206 of record OY821742.1, on the reverse strand, counting down.
TGCTCATACAGAAAAATTAGAGTTATGAAGGAAGAGAAAGAGAGAAATGTTATGGAGGCGAGTGGTTGAAAAAAAAATTGAATGCACTCTGTGCGCCATTAGTACCATGCACTTGCCTGCTGTGTACGAAGAAAAGTAGCAACAAATAGGCATTTCAGCAGCCAAGATCATTGAAATCTATTCATGTTTGTAAAAGAACATAGATAATAATGGTTCTTTAGGCAATATCACGGAAGTAAACTGGCAATCTACTGGGCCCTTTGCCATATCAAATTTGGCTCTAAATTTCCAAAATTACCACTCAAGGACGTTGTTGTTTATACAATTGCCCTGATGGTTGAAGGGACCTAATCTATTAAAACGGAAACAAGCGGATGGTACCTAAAGTACAATGGTAGCCATTGCTCATTTTCTTAGTAGCGTACTTATAGCTAAAGCATATAATTGTAACTACAGTGAGGATGGAACTACCAACCAATACATTCATATGGCTAGCTATGGTTTCTGAAAGCTATTTGAGGTACTGGTATCCGATTAGTTTTTGAAAAATTAAAGCAAGATAGGAGATCTTTCAAAGTGCTAGCCTCGTTTGGTTGCGGGATTAGTAGTCCTAAGACTACTAATCCGGTCCAAATTGTGAGCGAGATTAAAATAAAAGTCGGATTAGCAATCCGGACGGGCTTGCACTAATCTAAACCACATCCTTTATGATATTGCAAATACTTCAAAAGTGCCTCATTTCTAGTTTGATTAGTAAGGTTACACTTTACACAACAAAGCCCATCATTTGCGGGCCCGGTAGGACTTCTAGTCCAATCCCGACACTCCAATGACGCAATCAAACAAAGCCCAAGACCACTACCTACCTACCAAACTAATAAAAATAGGATACGGCCATACGGGTTCGTAGAATATTTAACTAAACAACTTAAAAGTAGCGAAATTATAACAACTCCCTCCGTTCCAATTTATAAGTCCATTACGGAAAATCTCCAAATTTAAACAGACATCATGATTATCCTTCTTTTGCACCTACTTAACGTGATAAGGACATATATGTAAAATTAACCAAAAAGCAGTTTCTATATTTAAGGAGAGTGGACAAATAGAATGGAACAACCCAAATGTTTTGGGAACATGGACCTATAATTTGAAACGGAATTATACCAAAACTATACGAGGATACATTTAGTGACCTTACCTCTCCAAAAGCAAGGTCAGTTAGGATCTTTGGTAATAAGAACCACTAGCTTTTTGCTGAGTGTCCTTGGTAGAATCCGGTTTGTTGAACTTTAAACGATGATTTGCTGGATCCCGCCTAACCGTTACGCCCATATGCTATGTAAAAGGAACAAGAAAATTAATATAATAAAAGATCATACTGATAAGACAGAAAACAGATTTAACATGAAAAAGAGAGACGAAAATAGTGACTTCCGAAACGCACCGATAAGAATAAATCCATCCCTGCAGAAGACGATTGGGGTACATTGGCACAACAATTTACCGATGAGGTCCCCTCAAATACAATGACCTTATCTGCTAAATAATTGGCCATAATTAAGTCATGTTCCACCACAAACGCTGTCTTCTTAGCATGAAGAATAAATCTTTTGATAGCTTTTGAGGCTATGATACACTGTTCAGAGTCAAGAGATGCACTTGGTTCGTCTATCAGATAAATATCTGCAGGCTGCAATCAAAAGCGATAATCTATGTCAAATAACGAAGAATTTACATTTATACAGTTTATTTATGCTCGTTTAAAGTTCCCAAAAAAATGTGGCAACTATACCATACAAAATCATCACTGATTAGACATCATCGGAAACTATTAATTATAAACTAATTCGGTCATTAATCACCTATCAAAAACTACATGTATATCCTTACAAAATATCGTAGATATACAGTCACACCATAGGCAAACTAAATGAGACTCGACAAGGAATGGGAGGGTGGAAGCAACTAGATCATACTCATTGGGCTAGTACTCGGTATCTTACTGTCAAAATTCAAATACCGATATATTTCAACGAAGAATCCATGTAAAATATATTATAAATTAAAAATTCACCTCTCCAAGGCATATGCAACTCTTTGCTCCTCCCTGCCAGAAAGATTCTCCAAATCTTGATTCATTAATTGCTCAATCTTAAGTGGCTTCATCACATCTGACTCAAACTGACTATCTGTTTTAAAAACATAAATTTTTTCATGCAGTTTGTTTCCAACATTAGATTCGATCTTCTGGGGCTTATAAGAGATTTTAAACATAGGCAAATCCACGTCAGAACCTTCTACTCTATCAGGTTTCAATAAACCAGCCTGCGATTGTCAAAACAGCGGCTACTGATAACGATCCACACAATTAGATAAACGGCTGAAAAAACAAGTAATATAGGATATACATAAATAGCTGTAATTAAAACTGAGTTTGGGTATGAAACACTCTGTACAGTTTGATGCTCCTCTTTTATTTGGGGTTGGTACGAACGGATTCCTTCTTCAGTGAAGGTTAATTTTCTTTTTCTATCAAAAGTGAATTTCGATATTCTGTTGCAGGTTTCTCTTGGTTTGATATCCAATATCACAACTATTAAAGTAAAATACATAATTTTAAAAAAGGAAACATTAAACTGCATACAAATATCTGATTCAACAAGCTAAGAATGTTTACCAGCATGCGGATGAAGGTAGTTTTTCCTGTACCATTCTCGCCAAGCAGTACTACAATTTGAGAATCGGTGAATTCTCCTTCAACCACACGAAGGTAGAAATTCCCTTGCCTTTTAGACATCGTTGGATACTTGTAACGTGCATACAATGGTTCAGCTCCCATGGCACATTCCTGTGCGGTCTCAGCAATCTACGGGTAACAAAAACACCATTAAAAATAAAGTTGATAAACTACAGTAAAACCTAGGATAAATTTATTAATTTCATCAGGACAAAAAAATCTTATTCAGTTAACAGTAGATTATCGATAAATTAACATATACTAAAGTAATTTAGAAAAATGAAGATTTTTTACCACAATTTTAAATTATTAAGCAAAACTCAATGAAAAAAAATGACGTAATAAACCAATAAATCATACACACAACAGCTTCTCATATAGCACGCGCACTTTGATTTTTTCTTTGGAGTATAGAATTCGGATATTCCCCCGATACAGGGATACTGATACGTGATTAGTATCGTTGACTATTTTGAGATTTGACCAATCTGGATACGGCTAGGATACGCTTTAGATACGGCGGGGTAAAAATGATATTGTTTAAAAAAATTGAGGAAAAATAAAAAGTTAAAATATTTAAGGGTCAAACATGTAATAAAGAGATAAAAGGTACTCCATCTTTTACAGACTACTTTTTCTATCTTCACACAAAATAAAGATACACATTAATATAGCGAGATCAGTTTATTCTCCCACGATCAACTTTCTCCTGCTATTCCTCCACAGCTACCTTTTATTATACATAATATATATATATATATATAGATAGATAGATATTTTAATGATTGACGTATCATAGCCGTATCGTATCCTCAATTTTCCAAAATATAGTATCCGCATACACGTATCGTATCAGATAAGATACTCGTATCCGTGCAACATATATTCTCATATTTACAGTACAAAGAAATTAACAACAGGGGATAAAATGCTCAAACTATTGAGCAGTACAACAAATATAACCATAAGCACCTTAAAATCAAATGGAATTGTTAGCTGTAGTAATGATGACATCAAATAAGGCCTAATGGTCTTTAGATACATCTTATTTTGTAGAAAAGATGATTATTAACAAAAATTTTTTTTGATATATCTAATCTCCTAGAAAAGATGATCATCAAAGAAACAATGTTTACGTGACGACGTTGAATGATTGTGTGTGCTTTTTGTGCAGCACGAGAAAGCCACGTCAGTATTTCTTTCTTATTATGTTTTAAAGGAAGTCGTAGTCTCATAGATAGATCAGCATCATATTAATTTTAAGAACAAGGACAATTGATTAATTTCCTATAATTATCTCATAATCGAGTTGAAAGAATTTAAAAATGTATTAGCATATAATTGAGCAAACTTTTTATTTAGTAGATTGCCCCAAGTCCGGAGTAAAGAACCAACCAAAAGTATCATCTAATTGAGGACCAGAATTTTTCCAGTATTATCAAGGATCTACAGAATGCCAACAACAAATTTTCTAAATATACCTTGAAAGTAAGTGATTCATCACGGAAACGGAGATTTTCGATGGGGATGAATCCGTCCAAAAATACATTAATTCCTTCTCTCACAGAAAAGGGAAGTGTAACAACAACATATGCTCCATAATTCCCATATAAACAGCACACAAAGCCCGACAAGTAATCAAGGACGCTCAGATCATGCTCCACGACAATTATATAACTTGAATTAAAGTGCAAAAGATTAGATTGTATTTTAAAATCGAAGTCGATATTGTTGGACAAGGTTTAGTTTCTAGTTGAGCTGAATAAAGCTCAATATAGAAGCAAAATGAGAGGAAAAATACCGCTGTTTGTGTACCAACCTATAGTTTTGAAAATAAAGTACAACATGCTACTAATTAAAGTTCACAATTAATACAGCACTGTATATTTTACATAAATCAAGTACTTCACGACGCCAACCTATGTACTCTCTTTGATCACACTTCTGTACCAACAACCAATCTAAACAAATAACAGTCGGTATAACGGCATCAAAATGGTGACTTTTGATAGGTTGGTAACCAATGGTTTTGATTTTGTTCAGACTTGTAATAAGGTCCTGATTTATTTATAACTTGGTGTACCAAATTTTCGATTTTGTCTAAGATTATATAACAACCTACATAGTGAGACTTGATAGGACTGTGTACTAACTACTAAAAGATACGAAGAGCTTGCTTCTCTTTCCTTATCTCTAATTTTCTCCCGAAACTTCTACAGTACATTTTATGGAAAAGGCAATAAGACATGCTGAAAAAACTAACAAGCTTGCATATGAACATCAATCTATCTTTTTGTATAAAAGCATCACGTAGTACTTCAAAAAGAAACAACCCTGGAGCTTTTTTTCTTATTACGATAGACAGCCAAGATAAACCTGTCGGTAGGGCTGTGTTCGGTCTGGTTCGGTTCGGTTTTTAATAAAACTGAAACCGAGCATATTTTTCGGTTCGGTTATTTTTCGGTCTTTTTCGGCTTTTTGGTTCGGCTATCGGTCCGGTTTTTCGGCCAGCCCTACCCATCGGGTGTCAATAGAGATCTGATTACTTTAGCAGCTTTAAGCCTCTGCTTAATAGTATCAAGATAAGTCGAGGGTTCATCAAACACGTAGACATCTTATATTTAAAATAGGGTTAGGGTTTATGAGATTATAGATATAAATATAATATGCATGTATATGTGTGTAAGTATGTATTTATTTATAGGATATTTATCACGAGAGAGGTTACATAACATAACTTATACATTAACTTGGATATTTTTTTACAAAAACGTTTCAAATCAAGATTTGCCTAATGCAAATCTCGACGATTTCACGACGTCAACACAAATATGTGTATTATTTTTTTTTTCGAAGATGTATAATGACATGTTTTGAAAATTATGTTAAAATTTAAAACATGTCATTATACATCTCCGGAAAAAAAAAAACAAGCCGCATATTTATATTGCCGTCGTGAAACTGTGAAGATTTGCATTAACCAAATTTGAGCGTTTTTATATAAAAAAAAAAAATGTTAGAAGTTGATTTATAAGTTGACGTGATATATTGATAAATGCTCCACATTTATTATATACGCGGGTGATAAGTAAGGCATGTTTTTATTTGGATATGGATTGTAGGAGTAAGCCCCAAGTAATTTGTATTTACACAAGTGGTTCCTGAATTTAATACAAAGTTACGGCGTTATATGAGAAAAATATAATGTTCAGTCACATAATAAAATTATTTACATTAGTGGTTCCTAGAGTTAATACAATTTCGTGCTTTTGTTATGTTTGTTTTGTTTTGTTTTGTTTTGTTTTGTTTTGTTTTGTTCGGTCATAGTGTTATACATGATAATGTTCAGTCATGATAAAATCTATTAAAAACAATATTTTTTTTTTAATTATTTTAACTAATATTTAAGTTTTAGTAGTCTCAAACTCTCAAATAAGGTTATATATTTTTATTTAGTTTTTTTATTGAGTTCTAATTTTTTTTTTAATCTACCAAATTAAATTTGTGTTTCAGATAATTACAAAAGAAAAAGAAAATTAGATATAAAGAAGTAACTATCTAATTAAAAACTCTAATCAAACGGTGTTGAATTAACGTATCAGTATCGTGTCTAATAATTTGACTAGACAAAATGGGCACCCTACAAATCCTCTCTTCAATATTCAAAGTTTAAATTGTACTTAGTAACATTTATTAGTCTGATGTCTAAAAAAGATGGTGTATTTATTAAGTCCCTTCTTTCTAGTTTTCTAGACGAAAGCTTATGCGATTCTAGTATATTTCATTTGCTCCTAAATAATTGATATTGATATATTTTGAGACGTACCTAAATAATTTATCGCTTCCTTAGCTTAATTTAGTAAGTAAATCGTCTTAATTTCTTATAAAAAAATGAATCTTCTTAACATGAGTTAGGTTACCTATTTCAAAAAATATGATTTTTGCCTAAAATTGAGAAACATAAAAAAGTATAAATAGTTAGTATAAAAAAATTGTCTATGTTTTTTGCCTGGGTGGGATTAGGGGTGGCATTTTCTACCGACTTGTACCAACTGTTTGGTTTCGGTATTCGTTTGGTAAGTTCGGTATGGTACCGATTCAAACCGAAATATTAAAATATATTATATAGACAAATAAAATAAAACACTTATATACACTTAATTATTAACGTTGTTATAATATACTTATATTAGTTTCTCAGTAAATACTTATAATATTTTTATTTATTTATAAATTTTATTAGAAATGTCTACTAGTGTTTACTCTTTTATGCAAAAAAACAATAAAGGCAACAATAATATAAATAAATATATATTTTTAATCTACTATTTTTAAAACGTTATACTATTTTTTTTTTCAAAGCGCACTATTTTTCTATCATCACTTATAAACTCTAAAATTTGGTATAAAACTGAAACCGAACCGAACCGAACCAACCGAATAGTTTGGTATAACGAAAGTTCGGTATACCGAATTTTTTGGTTCGGTAATGGTATAAAAATTCTCAAACCAAACTAGTTTTGTACGTTATCGGTATGTAGTTAAAAATTTCGATAGCAAACCAATGCGAGGAAATTCATTCCACGTGGAATGTTGTCCTCCCTTAGTGTCCGCTCTGGGTGTAAATAACCTATTTTTCAACTAATGCATTTAATACGTATGAGTGACCAATCCTAGATGTTAAGGCTAGAGCCTTGTTTGGTAGAAGTATTATAAAGTGGCATAGGATTATAGATTATGTGAACCTCACAAATTCTGTGTTTGATAACATATTTTGGGTTCGGACTATTTTTTCACTTCGGACTTCAAATGACCCTAAAGTGGTGTATTTGTAATAGCATGGGGGTTGTGGTATTAGTTATCACATGATTAAAAGTGAAGGATTATTTGAACTGTCAAGTTTAATCACATTTGTAGTCATAGTCTTGAGATTACTAATCATGCAACCAAACGAGTCTTAGGTGTATATGACTCGCGATAAGTTGATCATATATAGTATAAGAGTTTGAAATACAAAAAGAAACATAAAAGGATATGCATTTGAAATCCCCACAGCCAAATCCTTTAGAAGAAGAAACACAAAAGGATGTACATTTGAAAAATCCCCACACTCAAATCCTTTAGAAAAAGAAGTACTATAATGAAGTTCAAAATTGGGCCTGGTGGTTATTTGCAAAGTTAACAAATTATGGGGTCAGTCACGTATTATGAAAGTATAAGGGGTTATTTTCTAAAAAAAAAACTCATAGAACATAGGGAATAATTGCATTTTACATTTGAGAAATATGGTACAGTTACAAAGTTAACAAATTATGGGGTCAGTCACGTATTACCAAAGTAGAAAAGAACAAAATATCAATGTGAAATGCAGAAAATAAGGTACCGAATTGATACTTAAAAATAAATTGAAGAGGAAAGTAAAATTTGGTAAATATATGTCATTTTAGGAAAAGCCAATACATTTAAGCCCAAATGAGATACAGTTGCAAACAATTTAGGCCTTTGGTGATAACAAATCTAAACGGCAGGAACAGAATAAACCGCCAATTAGTTTTTTAAAAAGTTTATAGGTATTTCATTTCAAGTTTCTTAATTTTACAAAAAACAAAGCAAATTAGAGTATCATAAATATGTCTGGAAAAAAGGAAAATGAGATCACTGTAGACGAGATGGAAGCAATAACCCTCTCGGACCCACTGGAGTTCAAATCTATGGAGTTATCGGCCAATGCCGAAGTAGAAAAGAAAATTAACATATTCGTTTCTTTTTGGGAAAGGGTTAAAAATTTCGTTCTTGAACAACGGAAAAAGATTTTCTCTGATAGTGGCGACAAAAAGACCAAAGCTTATCAAGTCTGGCCCGGAAATAACGTAATTAACTACTAGTTTTAAAGGGATCTATTTTAAGTTTAATGCAAAATTATAAACTTTGTGATATTTTTTTTGAAAAAATTATTGCAGGTGTTCTTCTTTAGGGGGCGATTCGTATGCGGGCCTGATCCGAGGGGGTTGTTATTGACTGCTGTTTCGATTGGGCTTTCGTGTTGGATTTTTAGTGTGTATGTTGCACATGACGTTCCAAAGCACTCCAGTCATATGATCATCGTTTCTTCGATTTTCAGTTTAGTAGTGAGTCATACTCTGGTTAATATTTTTTACAGAATCAAATACCTTCAATGTTCACTTTTATCCTAGTATTAAAATGAAATTATCATAGGAGATGAGAAGATAACTGTTATTCGTAGAAATCTGGGGAGATCACATGTATATAAATTTAGAATTCCAGGTTACTTGTTGGCATTTTCCTTTGGCAATACATAACGCAAAAAAATAAATTAATCCTTTCTATTTTTAAATTTACAGTTGAATTAAAGAAAATGCTGTTTATAGTCTTCCATTTGTTTTAATTAGAAAATTTAATACTGTCACAATATAATGAAAGTTATGATATTTTTCCATGAAATAACCAGCACAATATTTTTGTATCATTGGATTAATAATTTGATGTCTTGTTGGTATTGCAGGTTCTTGGGAATTTGATATTAGTTGGTACGATTGATCCAGGAATTATTCCTAGAAATGGCCAACATACAGTTAAAAAAGTTGGAATAGGCAAAAGTCCAACAATTACAGTGATAAATGTAAATGGTATCCAGGTAAAATCGAAGTATTGCCGCATCTGCAAGATTTTTAGACCACCAAGGTCTTGCCACTGCGCTATATGTGACAATTGTGTCGAAAGATTTGATCATCATTGCCCTTGGATTGGTCAATGTATTGGATTGGTATTTATAAATACACATTTCTCCCGAGTTTTTAATCTTAACCTTATAAATGGTCATACATAAAGTATTTATTCTAACCTTAACTTTTGTTTGTTTGAGTGCAGAGAAACTATCGGTTTTACTTGTCATTTTTAGTCCTGGGTTTCGTGTTCTTTTTTTACATTTTCACGTACTGCTTTTGGAGGATCCATGAGATAATTTTCAAGGACGGGACCGAGTTTCTTAAGTTGCTGAGAATTTCTCCTGAAACAGTGGGTTTGGCGTTGTTTAGTTTCGGGGCTATATGGTTAATGGGTTGCCTTGCTTCATATCATATGTATTTGATCGCGATCAACCAGGTCAGTATTCACATTTTATTTCATCAGATCATATGTTTACACTCATACTTGTATATGTCTAATATTTGTATCCGAGACTAAGTTAAGCATACTGGGGTATTTAGTGTTCCTTAAATGTGTTTTGAGTAAGTGTAACGAAAGCACCGCCAGACTATATTAGTATCCGTGACAATCGACCTGAATAGACTAGAGCAATTAAGATTCAAGAATTACTCTATTTCTGCGAGTAAACAGTTTGTGACATTTGGAAAAACGCTTCAGAAAGAAACTCCTAGGATGAACAACTGACTAGTTCAGGCGCAAAAAAGTTGCCGTTAATCTTCCTCTAATCTAATAAGTGTGATTTTACTAATCCTGTTATGCTGGATGCAAATATGTATAAGTCAAGTTAGTCGTGTAAGCACAGTGGCGTAATTTTCTTGAGGAAAAGTTACTTCAGCAGTTTAGCTTTTCTGCAAACAAAATTAGGTCTTCTCCTGGAAATTTCTCCCAAACAGCATCTAATAGATAACCAAGTCTATCTCAAGTTTGTTAAAAGAATGATATTTAGAGACTCTAATCTTGAGTCAATGTACATATTTGACAATTGTTTATAAATAGTTATAAATACGTGTATCCTTTACAATTCTAAATTAACACTTTTCTTTGTTTTTGGAGCAGACCTTTTATGAGAATTTCCGGAAATGCTATGCGGGTTCTCCAAATCCTTACGACAAAGGGATTCTGAGTAATGTAAAGGAGGCATTGTTTTCCTCATTGCCACCTTCTCGAATCGATTTTCGCGAAGAAATTATGCCGGATGAGCTCGAAAGCTGCCACAATTAGTGTTTTTATGATTTTATTTGTACTATTTAGGTTGGACTTGTATTATATCAAGTGCTTTAAGAGCTGGCAGAACTTTCAAACAGACAGAAACCTTAGCAAAATTACTTTTCGTTCTAAATTCTTGAAGATTTGTTTAAGGGACTTTGTGTCTTAATTAGGAGATGGACTTGACAGATTTTTTTTGAAATTTCACAATAATTACTCTAAGAGTTCGACGTATGATAATATAGTCATCAGGATTACTGTGTTATTTTTTTTCCAACAATCATTAGTCAAACACGTTTTTTTTATCTTGATTACTTGCTCATAAAACACTTTTCTAGAAAAAAAAAACCGCAACTGTTTTCTACTAATCTACTCATTTTACTCCTTTCCCAACTATTCCCTCTCCCCGCTTTCCTAATTAAGTTTAACCATAGGACCACAACAATTAATATCATTCTTGTAATTTACAAGTTTATTAAACGAACAATTAATAAAAACATACCATAACCCTATTATATTAACAAAAACATACCATAATAATTTAAATTATCAAAAACATACCTATATATACTTATTATTTCTGTAATTCTAATCAAACCATAATCTAACATCTTTTTCTAATCTAACCCCTCTCTCTCTCACCGCAACTCCCTCTCTCTGTAATCGCACCTCTCTCTCTTTAACACACGATAATTACACATATTTCTAACACGTGCTAATCACACATCTCTCTTTCTAAAAATGACTAAAAACAAACAAAATATTCATATGCTAATTATAAAACATTATAACATAATTTTAAATTTTCATACCCTAAATATTCTGAATCACAATCAAATATCTAAAAAATAGTTCATACCTTAATTTCAAAATTTCATACCCTAATTTCAAAATTTCATATCATAATTTCAAAACTTCATACACTAATTTTAAAATTTCATACCCTAATTTCAAAACTTTATACTCTAATTTTAAAATTTCATACCCTACATATGAATTTCTCTCAATACTGTATATATGTATTTTATTATTTCAACTTAAAATTCACAAAGTTTACAATAGTCTCAAATCTCAATAAATAGAAAAAAATATCACCAATTTCATATATTTTTCATATATTACGAGGTATCAACCAATATAATATTTGTGTATTACGTATGCATATATCTGCATTTATATGTATATGGATGTTTATATAATTTAGATGATATTCGGTAGTCAGTGACGGGTTTTCGTAGTAGAATAATGGAGAGAGATAGAGTGGGATATGAAAGAAAGATACAGAAAAGAATGGAGAAGAGAAAGGATAATATCATAGAGAGATATAGAGAATAATTGGTGAGAGAGAGAAGAATGGAGGAGAGAGAAGAATGAAGGAGAGAAAGAGAGTAAGATGAGAGAGAGAGAAAGAAGAGAATAAATCATATTAAATTTGTTTGGTATGTTTTTGATAATGAAAAATTTTTGGATATGTTTTTGTTAATTTAGTTTAAAAAATAGTATGTTTTGTTAATTTATACTTTATTAAATTAATTTACAACTTGAGAGACACAGACTTGATGAAATTGCTTTGACAATGTGAGGAAACAAATATTTTCCATAAAAAACAGGAAGTGTGAAAAAGGAGAACTTTACCATATGTAAATTCTGCAGTTGGTGCTATATGAACATTGTGATGATATGAGAATTTATAAGATTGTTATAGAATTTTTTGTTCATCTCCTATCTAGTTGTCGAGATAGGTAAACTGTCTTCTGTTTTCAAGAGTCAAAACAGCAAGGAAACCCTTTCTCGTTGTTTTGCCGCATAAATGTGGTATACTTTTTCTTTAAAAACAAAATAGAAACCGGAAACTTTCATTGACAGAAAAACATACTTACAACTCTCAAACCTTAATGTGAGTTACAAACAACCCGAAAGGCCGAAACTATAAAAGAAATAGAGGCTTGATCGATATCTCAAGACACTGATACAACATCTAGAAAGCTACTACTAGGACCGTTAAGAAATCTGAAGTTACTAAACATGAGATTCACCAAACTATATTTTTGACTTTGCAGCACAAACAATGGTGGGATCTTCTTACCGTACGTGAAATATTTCCGATCCCAAAGTGCACGTTAAAATTAATGTTGCTATGCAATCATTATTATGCAGTATAAATGTTGCATACAATAATGGTTGCATAACAACGTGCACTTTGGGATCATAAATATTTTTATCACAAAACCAAAACCATCATGATTGTGATTTAGATGTGTAACTTGCTTACCAGCTTGGTTGCATAACAACGTGCACTTTGGGATCGTAAATATTTTTATCACAAAACCATCATGATTGTGATTCAGATGTGTAACTTGCTTACCAGCTAAAGTTTTTAGTTGTTTTCCTGTACTATTTCGTACCGTGCCACCAATTTTGATTTAAGTCTTATTTTCATTAACTTTATCAACTTAAATACGTCAACAAAACTTTTGACTGATTATAAATCACAGCAATCAGGAACAGAATGAACTTTTTTACCGTTACAAAGAAATATACACGATTTAAACCAAGTCGAATCATAGTAGTTGTTTTTGTATAGATATATAGTTCGAAGAGCCGTCCAAAATTTAACGTGTCAATTTCATATAAAACGTCATTAATCTGACTTAGTAGGCAAAACGTGAGGCTTGCATGTGTATATATTTCTCTTTGCTTGCTCAACTACACTTGAAGATAGAATAACCACCTCACCTCACTTTATTTTTACTAAAAATAAATTTTGTATGGGAGCAAAGGGGACGATGATTGGGGGAAAGATATTGTGTGTGACCCATTTAATTTAAAATAGCATGGTGATGATAATTGATATATAATACAAGACGTTTCTCAATTGGGACGTAAAAAAGGATAAAACTAGTTGACAAGTAGCAGACGTATCGTGCTAAAATTTATCTATTTTTAGTTACTTCCAAATTTAGCTACCATTTTTAGCGTGTTTTGAGGGGAAAAAGTAGAGCTTGGTCCAATTGGGTTTAATCAGTACCACTTTTATTTTCAACTTGAAAAAGTATATATACATTTTAATCAAGTTGTGTCTAGGTATGACGATTGAATATCGAATGTTGGGACAAACGAGAAACGGAGTATTTATTTAGTAAAAATATATAATCAAGTTTCATTAAAAAAATACATAATTTAAATTGAAAAATCCTATCCATCTATCTTTTATATATATATATATATGTATGCATTTTCGAAAACTAGCTACATCCCATCAGAACAATTTATAGACATTATATTGAATTTATGGCCTCTTTCTGCTTAGACAAAAATATTTAACTGTTACAATTAGTTTTGAATCATATTCTTACTTTTTCCTAAGACGATTGCAATGTCGCCAACTTAGAGCAACCCAAAGGAGATAGGATCTGCGGCATTGTTCGAATTGTGAGTTCATATGTGCCGTGCTCCTGATTTTAAATAGTGTATCGGGTCTGCCATACTATAACTACAATACAATGACGTTTCCAGTGATTTGGGGGTTGTAGCCCGTTAGCCGAAATGAAACCTTCAAAACTTATAAGACAGATTATTTTTCTTCAAATTAATCTCATGATCTTTGTATAATCTATCATGTTACAAATTATATTTCAGATCTAAAAGTAAATATATATGAACATTAAGATAATAAATTTGAAGTAAAAAATATATTACTTGGAAATTATACAATTAAAACATAAAAACGAAATGTGAAACTTATGATTTTTAAAATTGAAAAAGAAAAGATTTAAGATTTTCAATTAAGTTATAAGTTCTCATAAAAATTCTAAGAATATGATGATAAGTACATGGTTCTTCAACGTCTAAGAGTTCGAATCTTCAAATTTTTCTTTTTACTCAAATGAAACAAAAATCAATTGAAAAGTATAATAACTAAAAATGCAAATGATCAGACTTGAACCTACATTCTCAACGCACAAATCTGCGGTATGAGTCTCAGACCACTAGGAGACAAATAATTAACTGATAGTTAACTAAAATATTTATACTAATATCAATATAAATGTTGTAATACTATTAACTACGTCTTTAAAAGAAAGAAATAGAGAGAGTAAGCGGTGTATTTATTAATCAATATTAAATATAAGACCCCTGACATTCTTTATATAGATAGAGGGGTATGGTTACAAGCCCAATAATCCAATAATATCATATAACACTCCCCCTTTGGAAGTATTGAATTCTTCGTCTTCATACAGTCGATCTGAGTCGAGTTCATTCGTAGTGTTAAACACATAAAAACCTTAGCGCCGAAAAACCGGTACATATGAGAAATTGTGTAACCGAATAATATATGTCAAAATACTATGCAAGTAACTAACCACAAAACAGTATGTATTATAAAAACTTTGCCAAGAGTAGGTGATTTGTATGAAAGGTAATTATATTTTTTTCTCATTATAATTTTTTTTGACAAGAGTAGGGAAAAATAAATATCAGACTAACATGCGTTTTAACTTATATATTTGAAACAGTTTCATTTGACATTTTGAAATTGTAAAGTTGGATTAGGAAGTTATCGGTTTTATAATAAATAGCGTGTAAATTAACAATCCCCAACCAATTTGCATAAAGCTTATAAATTAAATAAAGTTCATCATTACAAAAAAAAAAGGAGAGTAATGAGTCGGCTTCGTATACGTATATAACAACATTCTCGAACCAATGTTACAAATCCCGCTGGCTGGAAAACACCATGTTCCAAATGGGGAACTAATTTAACAACACCGAAAATTCAAGAAAACAAGAGCCTAAGAACTAAGAGCCTAATGAGCCATTAGCAAACTTGATCTTTTATTAGCATATACTAGGCATGTTATTCCAACAACATGAGCCCATACTCCAATTAGAGTTTGTTGAGGCTCTATTTTCGATTACTAGTCGCGAACTTTGCTCCTTATGATCAGTATCCACATCTGTAGTCGCAGTTTCTTCATACCAGTCTGGAACTGTTGAAGACAATGGAAAGTTGTCGAGCAAGCTCGACAGGTCATTGTCAAGCTGATTCATCTCTTCCATTGGGTCTTCTTTCATCCCTAAATTGATGAACAAAACTAAACTTTAAAATTTGTACTCAATTAGTTAGTCTACTAATATTGAAACTCAAACAAACCTAAAATGAGGGTTCCCTAGCTAGACAATCAATTGTTAAAAATGACCACATATATATAGAATTAGTTAAGCCTACCATGTACGTAATTTATATAGTCGGCTTAGTAAAACAAAATAGTAAATGTTTGGCCGCATCATTTAAGCTAGTAATTAGTACTGTTACTTGAGGCTGAGAATTAGATTAGTTAGTCGGCTGAAAACTTGCCGTCTATTCAAGGCCCAAAAAAGAGAGGCTATGACTTCATCAGGCAAGACAGTACCGCAAATAACTAAATAAGTTAACAATAAAATCCGGAACTAAGCCCTAAATACTTTGTTTGCTCGGTTTTCACCTTCTGGCTTCGCCAATTCTCTATTCCATACAGTATCTAGGAAATTTTTGTATATGATGATTATGATCTGCTTTAAGTGAGAGAACATAGTTACTGACCTAAAAAATAAACAAGGTCACTACTGAGTTAAAGTGATGGCCAAAAGCTTTTTATAAGGAAAAATAACATCACGGGATACTAAGTTATTATTACTGATCTTGCAAAGCAGTAAAAGTACAAGCCTTATATAGGGTGTCGTTTGATATCAGATTTTTTGAGTGGTTTTTGGATTTTTGGATTTTGAAAATCCAGATTTTTTAATAGGTGTTTGGTTAATAGGATTTTTTTGATTTTTAAAATCCAAATTTTTAGTTAAAATAATCCAAAAAATCCAAAAATCCAGAATCTATCTTTTTGCTGGATTTTTGGATTTTAAAAATCAGATTTTTTGTCAAAAAATCTTATACCAACCGGATCCATAATTTTGTTTAAACGGTAAGGTGTAACCAAGAAAAGAATTCGCTAAGTTTAGAGGGATATATGTTAAATGTAATGTGGTATAATCTCGCAAGCTAGAGAAAGTCCTCAGTTTACTGAGTGCTAAATTACCCATGACCCAAAGTTATTGCTGAAGAAAAGCTCATTGTTTTTGCATCACCTTAAAGCTATGCAAAATCAAGGACAAATTTTGAGTATTATTAAAAGAGCGTTTCCACACATATATACCATACAACTAGTTAGTTTGGTATACGGAAGTTACAAGTAAACCTTGTGATGGGCATCCGATTTTAATATATTTTCTTTATGATCGACTTTGTTGAAGCATGCATGGGTTATCGAATCCATATCTTATCGTTATTGAATATCACAAACAAGTCATTTCTAATAAATTCCATTTTAACATTAACTAATTAATTGGTTAATTGAATAATAAGACCACATGCCACTTTATTAGTGTATAATTAAGATAAAAAATTGCAATGTGGATGTGATTTTTTTCTGAAGAAATCGGACATCTTCAATACTATTGTAAGTATAACTATGTATCCAGAAGATGAATCAAAAGTGTAATTGTAATAATAATGAGCTTGTTTACTAAAAGAAAAAAAAGAACTATGTATCCAGAAGAAGTGTAAGGATCAAATTAAGTAAAACTAAGGTATATCATTAGCATGTTATTTGGGATTGAATTGAAGCTAACTCACCACAAGATGAATCAAAAGGACTTGAAATTGGCTGATCATCACCATTAGAGTCCTCCTCCTCACTAACCTCCTTTGCTTTTCCATCACAAAATGAATCATTTTTCTTCATGTTTTGAGCTTTTGATAAGGTATTAGACTCTTCCAAAAGAACTTCCAATAATCCACTATTATTCCCCTCCTCAAATGCTTCACTTTTGAAATACCCCTCCTCTTGTTCTCTAATTACCTTATGACTGCCACTGCCACTAGTAGTTGACAAAGCTGGCATGCTCGGTTCCATATTGGTCATCCATGTTTGGATTGAAGAGAGTTCTACTTTCCCCGGAGCGTTAAAAACCCCAAACGGACTAAACTGACCACCCATATGAAAACTTTGACTGTAAAGGCTTGATCGTGGTGGAGTAGCAAACGGTGAGATGGAATTTGTTAAGGGCATAGGAAGATGTCCTGTGAATCTAAATGGAGGGTTTATCATTCTTGGCAAGTGCAATATTGGATTTATTAAGGAGATAGAAGTGTTGAATTGTGAAGAATGTAATGGTGGTGAGATCGGCGAATTAGGGCTTGTTTGTTGAAATGTGTGGTTGTTTTGGTAACTATAAGGAACGTCATCGGGATAAATAGGTAATCCGGCACGATGGAGACGCTTAACTCTCGTATTCCAGTAGTTTTTTATCTCATTGTCGGTTCTTCCAGGAAGCTACCCAAGTACATGCATGCATAACAAACTTCAATTGAGACAATGCAAGTGATGGATCATTGATGTCGATTGTAGACAAGTATATTAGGTATTACAACAAAGAAGAAGTTAAAAATAAAGCCTTAAAACATTGATCAAAACCTTGTCATACCCTGAAGCCAACTGTACTATCCAAAATACAAACAACATCAAATACTCGATCTTTCTACACTATAATTAACAAAAAACAGTATTTTTTCTAGGGGCAAAGAGCAAATTTATTTTTAGTCAATATTATCTAACACCGAAATATGATTGCATCGGCTCAAACATGAATTAGAAGCCTCATTTCCTGAATTTGAAGGGGACCGAAAAGATGAATAAGATCCTATAAGACGATTGGAAAATTAAGTGAAATAACAATACTAAAGTCTATATATCATGGAAATAGATTTGATAACAAAAAAACATAAGTCCATGCAAGAACAAACAAAAAGGGGCTCCAAAACCATGACCGACAATAATCAGATCATAACAAAAACCAGGTACTTATTTTTCCTTTTAAAAAGAATAATCAACCATAAATGAATAAAAAGAGATGTTTTATTACCTGAGATGCCATTCTAGCCCATTTATTACCAATCTTAGCATGAAGTTCAATGATGAGCCTCTCTTCATCAGACGTAAATGAACCTTTTTTTAAATTAGGCCTTAGATGGTTAGCCCACCTTAGCCTACAACTCTTACCACACCTCAAAAGACCGCAATTTCTTTGCACCGCGTTCCAATTCCCTTCCCCGTGCTTCTTCACATACTCCATAAGAATCGCGTCTTCTGCTGTCGTCCACGGACCTTTTTTAAGGCCTCGGCTTTTCTCAACACCAACCTTTGAATTGATAGTGTTTATGGCTACCATCTTTTCTTTTTCTTTTTTTCCCTTTCTTTTTAATGTGATGAAATGTTTTCGTTTAGTTTTTCTTGATGAAGTTTTCAAAGAGGTTTAGGGTATCTATAGGCAGGTTATAATTAAGATCATGAATTTTTTTATTTGAAGAAATCTTTTCCTCTTTAAGAAAGAGAAGGGAAAATAGAAGAGATGGTCAGACAAGGAAAAGGGTGTAATTTTTTGTCCCTTCTTTTCTTTTGCTTGAAAAATGGAAAAAGGAGAGAAGGAGATAATATAGGGAGAGAATGTAATAGAGGCCCCATTTTGGGTCACAATACCTTAATAAGTAAGAGAAAATTGAAGTTTATTACGTACTACTATATATTGTTACTACTTTTTAAAATTCGAGTTGATATGTTAACCAATTACTTAGGTAGATTAAATATAAAAAGAAAACAAAATGAAACCATTGTCGTGCTCGATGAAAATATAAGATACGAATCCTTTCTATTTCCACAATTGTTTTAACTTATAATAATAAATAAAAGTGTTAGGACCAGATTTCTGATCTAAATTCTATTTGTTGTCTACTGTTTTTCACTAAATAATCATATCTGTTTATTATGAATTAAGACAGATTTGTTAGGTTTCAAGCAATGTTGCAACCTCAGTTACAATCTACTGAGACAACTGTTGTTAGGTTACAAGCAATGTTACAACCTCAGTTACAACCTATGTTGATAGGTTTCTACAACCTGCTGAGACAGCGTTGGTGGTTTCAAGTACCAGTTGCAACCTCAGTTGCAACCACAGTTCCAACCTGCTGTTCTGCAGAATTCTGTCTTGTTCTGTAAATCTGCATAACTGTTCTTTATTGATTATTATTTGTTCTACAGTATGCAGGATATATTCTCATATGATCTTAAAGGTTTAATATGCGTAAATTGAGAATATCAAAGTGGTAAGGAAAGATGTTTCCTAAAAGATATAAGGAGATTAGTTTATAAAGATATGTTTCCTTTTAAATCTATATCTCTATTCTTATGCAAATGTTTATCACTTGTTTCAATCTTTGTTCCTTATCATATTCAGTAAAGATAAGTTTAAAGATTGAATGTAATATGTGGTTAGGTGTTTCATATATATATGGAAAGATATTATCTCTAAAAGATATTATCTTTATATGTTTCCTAGTTATAGGAAAAGACTAACTCCTACTTTCAAGCTATGTATTTTAACAGGTATTAACTTATGAAGATTGATGTCAATCCTACAAAAGGCAGACGTGCAATATGGAGAGATTGAAGCCAATCAAAAGAAGTCAAAAGCAATCATAAAAAGTCTTGAAGCAAGAATATTGTTTTTACTTATAAATAGTTAATAACTTAGCTTGTAAAAAGGTGTGTGTTCTAAATTATAAAGAACCCATTCTTGAGAGAATACACGTGAGCTTTAAATAAGAAAACAATGGTGGGATGCCATTGATTTATATTTGATAGTTATAGAGTAGGAGCAATATAGAGATAGGCAGAAAAACCTAGAGGGAGTCTAAGAGTTTTTCATTAAGACTTGAGTCCTATATTGTAAGCTTTTATAATATCATAATCTGGGTAAGTGCCCCGGAGACGTAGCCTAGTTAGGTGAACTCCGTTGTTAAATGTGCTTGTGTTCACTTTAAGTACATTTAACGTTTTACAGTTCTGTCCATTAAATACACTTGGTTCCAACCTGTGGTTACAACCTCACTTGGAACCTAACTGCAAAACTGCAACTAGAACAGCGGATAGGAATTTCAAAAAGAAAGTTAACTTAGTTAGGAACCGGTTTCAACGCTATCGAAGCACAAAAATGTTGGGTCGATCAGGCGAACAATGAGAAAGACAGAAAGCTAAAACCGAGCACACACTCTTGGATAACGGAGTTCACCCAAATTGGCTACGTCTCCGGGCCGCTACACGTGGCACTTAATATTATTATAATGAGTATTACAATCGTAATCTAGCTCAATCACAAGCTATGATTCTCTCACAAATAAAACTCTCTCTTTATAATATTCTCTCTTGAATATGTGATTGTGATGTGTAAATGTGTAATTAAAATATACAAGATAGTAGGACATATATAAAACCCAAAGTGAGTTTTATTACAATTTCAAGTGATGTGGGATAATTAGAAAATATGACAAAAACTCATTTGGCTCCACAACTCAACAATCTCCCACTTGGAGTCAAATGTCAAGTGCTTCAAGAGAATTCTGATTATCCCCGACCACCGAACTCACTGTGCTCCACCGAGCAGAATGCTCCCATCGGTATCCTTGTATAATAATTATTACTTTTCAGAGTTGCTCATTTTTCATGTAGCGGCGACTCTGAGTCTCAAACTCGGAGTCCTACTGAGGTTGCATACAGCCTCAGTTTGTCGATTGTAACAGTCTTCGTTAGCATATCGGCGGAGTTCTTAGCGCCCTCAATCTTTTCTAGCGCGAAGATTCCATCTTCTAGAATGTCCCGGATAAAATGGTAACGAATCTATATGTGCTTGGTACGTGAATGGAATACAGGATTCTTAGCTAGTTGAGCTGCACTTTGACTATCACAGTGCAGAACTCCCTTGTCAGTTTTCTGACCGAGCTCCTTTAAGAAACCTTGTAACCAAATCATCTCTTTGCTTGCTTCTGTCACCGCGACGTACTCAGCCTCTGTGGTCGACAATGCAACAATCTTTTGTAACTTAGATGTCCAACTCACAGCAGTACCACTATAGGTACAAACACATCCTGTTGTGCTCTTTCGGCTGTCCAGATCACCGGCCATGTCAACATCCACATAGCCGTGCAGGCCTTCCGAGATATTTTGAAAACATAATACGAAATTTACTGTACCCGAGAGATATCTCATTATCCACTTCACAGCTTTCCAATGGTGCTTTCCTGGGTTACTCATGTAACGACTGACAACTCACACTACATGGGCAATATCCGGTCTTGTACACACCATAGCGTACATCAAGCTACCAATTGCTGAAGCGTAGAGTATGTTCGACATACGATCCTTTCCTTCCTCGTCTGAGGGTGATTGTTTCTTCGACAAGTTAAAGTGTGCGGCTAGCGGTAAACCTACAGCCTTGGCATTACTCATGCTAAACCGTGTCAACACTTTCTTCACATATTCGGCTTGTGATAGAAACAAAGACCCATCCCTTTCTCGGGAAATCCTCATACCGAGGATCTGATTTGCGGCTCCCAAATCTTTCATCTCAAACTATTTCGCCAATTGTTGTTTCACCTTGTTAATCTCCACAAGGCTCGACCCGGCAAGCAACATGTCATCTACGTACAAAAGTAGTATGACGTACGAAGAGTTCTCAAATCTCTTCACGAAACAGCAGTGATCACTATCACTTCTTTCGAACCCGGTATCCACCATGAAACTGTCAAACTTCTTATACCACTGTCGTGGTGCTTGTTTTAGCCCGTACAAGCTCTTTCTCAGTTTGCAGACCAGTTTCTCTTTTCCCTTTTCGGCAAAACCTTCAGGTTGGAGCATGTAAATTTCTTCTTCAAGATCTCCATGGAGAAAGACAGTTTTCACATCTTACTGCTCAAGATGAAGATTTTCATTTACAACAATGCTCAACAATAGCCGAATAGTCGTCAACTTTACGACTGGTGAAAAGATCTCAGTGTAGTCAATTCCTGCCTTTTGCTGGAACCCTTTGACTACTAATCGTGCCTTATACCGTTTCGAGCCATCTTGTTCCTCCTTTAGTCGGAACACCCATTTGTTGCTCAGTGCCCTTTTTCCCTTAGGCAGTTCGGCTAACTGCCAAGTCACATTTTTCTCAAGTGATTTCATCTCAACCTTCATCGCGAGCTCACACTTGCTCGAGTCTTTCAGCTCCAGAGCTTCCTCTCTACTTTCGGGCTCGCCTGCATCATTGACTAATATGTAATGCAGGTGTTGGTCCATAACTGTCTAAACCTTAGAGGGATGGTGAATAAGGTTTTCGTACGATTTTCGCGAAATAAAAACTATGAGTTATTAACTAAGTTAATTAGTAGAATTTTAGAACTAAACACTTGCGTTAACTATTAATGCTATTTTTAAGCTATTCAAGCAAACAAAATAAGCAATAAATAAGTGCGGAAAGTAAAAGTTAAGGGAAAAGAAATAACACAAGAGTAATAGAGGTTCGGCAAAACGCGCCTACGTCCTTTCCTCGGTATTCACACTACCGAGTGTTTCACTATAATATTCTTCCCAAGATTACACCCTAATGAGCTAATCGACCGATTAAGCTCCCCCTCACTCTATGAGTATCCCGAATGAAAAGACCTAGAGCTTTTAAGCTACACTTGCTTATAAGGCATCTACCCGATCACTCGCTCACAAATGAGTTTATAAATCACTCTTACAAGTTTGAATTTGAAATGAATCACTCACTAACAAATAATATCTTGGTGTTTATAAGATTACAATAATATTACACTCAAGAATATTTATGAATAAAAGTGAGAGAATTTGTAGTATAAGCTTGTATGATCTTGAATTTGATAGCTTGAATTTGTGTGTGAATTTGGGTGAGTCTCCAACAATGAATTTGGGGGCTATTTGAAGGATTTTGGGCTTGTTACCGTTGTATTAAGTGTTATCTTTTTATCCACTGGTTTTCAGCAGTTACCCAGTTTTTCAGAATAAGTGAAAAAACAAATTTTGAAATTCTCCAGGAAACGATCGGTCGTTTTCTGTAAAACGATCGGTCGTTTTCTGTAAAACGATCGGTCGTTTTTATTATGAACTCACTGGAAGAAATTGGAACAAAAACGATCGGTCGTTTTGGCCATTTCGATCGGTCGTTTTCCAGATGACCTCATTGGAAGAATTTGGATAAAAAACAATCGGTCATTTTTCCAAAACGATCGGTCATTTTATTCTGGCAGTTTCTCGGTTTTCTCGTTATTCTTCGAAAGCTTGTAACTTGTTCGTTTTGAGTCCGATTGAGGTTCCGCTTGAACCGATGGCTTTGTATTTACGTAATCTATCATTTCAAACCTTTAACACGCTAGATAGATGATTAGTATGCAAAACGAGCTTTTATCATGTTTTACAAATTTTGTTATCATTAAAATAATCGATTAGAAGAACATCGTTCAACAGCAGGGAAGGCGAGTATCGGGCAGGAGGTCTCCTCTCACGATGACTTCGGCCCAATTCAGGTCGAAGAGTTTAGGGCAGCTCCTCGTCCTCTTCAGCATGTGCTGGTAGGTTGTCGAGCACCACTGACTCATCTTCAGTGTCATTTTCCAACTCCAACCTTGGAAACACATTCATGTCGACCATACCACTTTCCTCGGATGGGAGCGCGTGTTTTTCCACCACCACATTTTGTCGATCTTTGTACAAAATGCTTTTGTTGAAGATGACATCTTTACTGCGAATGATCCTCTTTGTTTGACCATCCCAAAAGCGATATCCAAACTCAGCTCCACCGTACCCCACAAAGTAACACACTTTGGATTTCGAGTCAAGCTTGGTACGATCATTTATACCGACATGGATATATGGCAGACAGCCGAACACTCGCAAGTGTTCATAAGAAATAGGCTTTCCTATCCATTCTTTTTCGGGAATTCTCCTTTCTAATGGCACTGAGGGTCTGTGGTTAATGAGGTAAACCACCGTGCTTACTGCATGTGCCCACAAGGCTTTGGGCAACCCACTTTGTAGTCTCATACTCCTAGCACGCTTATTGATTGTTCGGTTCATTCTTTCGGCCATGCCATTCTGTTGTGGTGTTCTTCGGATGGTCTTCTCCATTCAAATGCCTCTGTGTACACAGAACCCTACGAACTTCGCATCAATGTACTCTCCGCCATTATCGGACCTCAAACATTTGAGTTTATTCCCGATCTCTAGTTCGACCATGGCCTTCCATTCTTGAAATTTCTTAAACAGCTCAGACTTGTGTTTCAAGAAATAGACCCATGTTTTCCTCATCGAATCATCGATGAAGGTCACATAGTACTGAGATCTTCCCAATGAGGTTACTGGAGATGGTCCCCATACGTCTGAGTGGGCCAGTTCTAACTTCTCTTCCTTGGGAGCTTTTCCACCTTTCCGGAAGCTCATTTTCTTCTGCTTCCCGAAGATGCAACCTTCGCACATGCCGAGGTTGACAGACTTCAAGCCCGGTAGCTTCCCATCTTTTGCTAACTCTCTCATTCCCTTCTCACTTATGTGACCCAACCGTCGATGCCACAGTTTCGAGCAGTTTTGCGACACAGCTGCCGCAATTGTACACTCCTCATCGGTCTTCATATATAGTGTACCGACCTTGCTCCCTCGGGCTATCACCATAGCTCCTCGTGAAACTTTTCAAGCTCCATTGCTGAACGAAATGGAGTGTCTTTCTGCATCGAGTTGACCTACTGATATCAGATTCTTGGTCAACCTCGGAACATGCCTCACTTTCGTTAGCTTCCATACCAACCCGTTTGGAATGCGAATTTTCACATCGCCCATTCCAACAACATCCAACGCTTCTCTGTCGGCTAGATACACTTTACCGAAATTACCCGTAGTGTAATTTTCGAATAAATCCTTCTGAGGGGTTGTGTGAAATGATGTCACAGAGTCTAGAATCCACTATTCTATATTTCTCTGTTCGGCAAGCAATAAACAGTCGCCCGAATCCTCGTCGCTCGCAACATTAGCCACGTGATCATGGCCGGTACCCTTCTTCGGCTGCTTGCAGTCATGACTGAAGTGTCCCATACACTGGCAGTTATAACATCGAAGATTCTTCTTACTTCGATCGCTATCTTTGCCGCCTCGGCTTTGCCCTCTTCTACCTCAGGATTGTGAACGTCCTCTAACGTCCCATACCCTAGCCTTACCCTGGTCTCTTGAACCCACGTTCAAGGCTGCTCCATCATTTGAGCATTCACCCATGTCTAATCTCCTGAGTTTCTCCTTTCCAATTGAGTTGCTAACATCAACTCGCATGAATTCTCAACTGTTCGGTAAAGATGCTAGCAGTATAAGGGCTCTCACTTCATCTTCAAAAGTTATCTCCACCGCATCCAACTGATTTACGGTTCGATGAACTTGTTCACGTGATTTGCGACAGGTGTGTCCTCAGCCATGCGTAGGTTGAACAACTTACGCATGAGATGTACCTTGTTGTTCGCGGATGGTTTCTCATACATGTCGGTGAGGACCTTCATCATCCCCATCGTCGTCGTCTCTCTTGCGACATTATGTGCTACACTCCTAGATAGTGTTAGACTGATCACTACCAACACTTGTCGGTCTAAGAGTTTCCACGCCTCCTCGGTGGTCGTGGTCGGCCTCTCCTCAAGGAGAAGTGGCTGATGCATCTTCCTCCCGTAAAGGTAGTCTTCTATTTGCATTCTCCAGAATGCGAAGTCCTTCCCGTCGAATTTCTCGATCCCGTGTGCGGTTCTATCTTCTTTCGCCATCGATCTTTTGAGCTCTTATACCACTTGTTGGGTCGATCAGGCGAACAATGAGAAAGACAGAAAGCTAAAACCGAGCACACACTCTTTGATAAGAGAGTTCATCCAAATTGGCTACGTCTCCGGGCCGCTACACGTGGCACTTAATATTATTATAATGAGAATTACAATCGTAATCTAACTCAATCACAAGTTATGGTTCTCTCACAAATAGAACTCTCTCTTTATAATATTCTCTCTTGAATATGTGATTGTGATGTGTAAATGTGTAATTAAAATATACAAGATAGTAGGACATATATAAAACCCAAAGTGGGTTTTATTACAATTTCAAGTGATGTGTGATAATTAAAAAATATGGCCAAAACTCATTTGGCTCCACAACTCAACAAACAATACACCGGAGTTAATGTTGGATCGAGTGGCGGAGATTGAGCCAATTTAACAGAACGTAACCTGATTTTCATAATGAAACAAATGGGACACCATAGCGTGCGGGAGCATAGAATTCTGATGGGCTCGCCTGGACATATTGTATCATTTTTTTCCATCCCATAACGGATTATATATATATTAATCGCATGTCTTTTGTTTAGGATAACGATCTGTTAGGAGTGTTAGCAATAGGAAAAGAGTCCAAAATAATAGGTTTAGCGTGATCGTACTCTCGTTGTTCAGATAAAAGTGTACCTATCTTGATGCCATAAATGCAACTATATAATTAACATATGATATTTTTACTTTAAAAGTGAAGATTATAAACTATCAAAAAAATAATAATGAAAATCAGTTTGTTAGATCTTTGATTCGATGAACGTGATCAATTGTAGAGATAGTATACTATTAACAAATTAGTGACAGTGAGCATTAATATGCATGATCATTCCCGTTTTTACAAAAAAAAAAAGTGCTTTTCTATGATGATCATCACCGCTACCTAGCTAGAACACCTTGGTCGGTTATCGTAGACATTGACCCTTAAACCTAATTTCCCTACCGATAACATGAACTTCGAAGATTGAAAAAATGTGTAGAGATTCATTTGAGAATTTTGATGAAAAATTGAGAACTATCATGAAGCTGTACAACGGTCCTAAAATCTCCCTTCTTTTTTTGTGAGAATAATGAGGTTCTAAAAGGCATTTTCCTACAAATATAAATATTTTTTTTTTAAAAGGTGGTTTTATTTTGTTTTGGATTCCCCTTCAAGTGGCACTGCTTCTAAAAGATTGAAACAATAAAAATAAACATAATTTTTAAAAAAAAAATTGAAAAAAAAAATGTAAAAAAAAAATTGGAAGGTCTTAATTATAGCATCAAACTAGATAATGTTTCGTGATACTTTGTTTTTATAATATCAAATGATGCTACATGATGCTTTAAATTTGTGACAACATTTTTTCTTAAAATATGTGATATGGGTTGACTCTTCAATTGTGGCATAAAATGTATTAATATTGCTATTTATATTTGGTTTAAATGCTTACTGTTGTAAGATTATTGGACTCTTGGGCTTTTACTTAATGGGCCCAGATGGGCTTGTAACCCTAACCCTCTATCTATATAAAGAGGGCTAGGGGTCTTGTATTTATCATTCATTCACATATTCATTCATAATAAAGATCATACTGTTCTCCCATCTCTCTACTTCTGTCTCCCTAAATACCTAGCTAATAGTTGTATTACAACACGTTATCAGCACTTTGCTCCCGGAGACTGCTCCCAGATATTGAAAATTTTGGTAAACGCACGGATATTGAGTATTTATAAATCTTGAGATTTATCTGGATTTAATTAGTATTTTGCTATATCGATATTCACCAAAATACCATGAGAAAGGTACACGGTATATTAGTATCCTGATAGTGATAATTAAGTGTAACAGTGCGTATCAATGCTTGTTACAACCGGATGTAAAACTACATATATAAATTGCTATGTTGCACTGCATGCCCAATGGTGCTAGTAAAATCCTTATCTGCTTAATTATTTAATTTAGAAAACTAGGTCAGAATATGATAATCCATGTTATATTTGTTGATTGGCTTGTTGATAAATATTCTATACTACATGCGTGAAAACTAAAACTATTGAGTTACTAGTAGTATATAAAGTCGAAATAGAAAAAAAGACAAACATGAAATATTTGTATGTTGATATTGTTGCCCTACAAAAGTCAGAATTGATTTAAAAATATAACATACTGGGAAACCAATTGATCAATTTTTAATTATAATCAATCATGTATGACTAGTTGTTTATCATTGGGATTGCTTGATAAAAATCACTGGGATATTGACCTCTCATATTAATTAACGTCCTTGTTTAGGTTTAAAATACAATTACTAAACTTTTGATAGTTGATGAAACATGGCTTATAAGACTGTGGGACCGGATTTGTAACTTCCAGGAACTGTTGGACTAGTATGAAATCCTCTGAAACTAATGGACTGACTTGTAATATCGCTAGAACAGCATACTCCCTTAAACTTAAAATTACATGTGTAGTCCCTGTAGTTTATTTCCTCCCTATTGAACAGTATATATTCTCGAATTTGTTAATATTTTGTCAATACATGCAAAATTGGAACTTGTTAATGTAATTAGTCAATTACCATGAGTTAATATTTGATCCCTTTCATGATATAATGAATCTTGTGAATTACCATGTATGTAACTTGCGTGTATATTGTAAATTGGTAAATAAAATATATTACGTACATGACTGATTTAGTTACCATGTATAGAATTTACACATATGGCATTAGAATAATAATTGTGATATATTTTGTACTGATTAGTAAATTTAGATTGATTGATTGTATTAGATATTGCTAAGTGTGATTTAGAATATCTTGTTATAATATGTACTACAAGCAGGTACAATCTAAATATACTTAATCACTGCCAAGTGTATAACATATATAATTTGCGAAATCATATATTTTCACATTTAAGTTGGAAAAATTATGAACCTTCCCTAAATAGGCTCACCTATTTGGATACGATGTCTAGGAAAGATAAAGGCGGAAGTCGTTCTCCTAATGAGGTCGGTTTTTAAGAGGCATTCGTGCCCACCCCCCTCACCGTCTTTCCTGGTCGTGTTCAAATAGAGCTACCGAAAGGGGTTGACTAAATAATAATTTCCCCGAGTGTGTTTATATAGTGATGTATGTTTCGCCGAATTGGTGTTTCAGTATCGACCCGTCGTTCGATCAATGAGAACCGATTCACATGAGAAGCAAAACTAATGTTTTCGAACCTGTCGTTTCGGAAAAAAGTTTGTGCTTGTGCAAACCATAAACATATAAACCAGTCGTTTTATATGATAAATAATCCAGAACTCCCAACACATGTTGGATGCCATCTATGATGAGAAAAATCGTAAAAACATACTTGCGAAATGACCGTTTAAACGTTGATTTTAATCCGTCACCACATGTTACTCACCCTGATGTGTGAAAAATGTGATGCCCAAAATTTTTTTGGATGCCATCCTTGATGAGTAAAACACGAGTTTGTTGTTAGCATCAGGATGAATGCTAAGGCGTTGATTTTATTCCGCCGCCACATTTGAGATGCGATGACGTCTATGGTGAACAAATGTCTGAAATTGACATATTGGAGCTATCCTTCACCAAAATACTAGCTTGGAAATTGTATTCCATAAGCAGTATCGTGAATTTATATTCACCATATTCCTTTATCGCCCATCTGTTATTGGATAAAAAAAAAATTACCCCGGTGAGTAGTTTTAATCCTATTGGGTCAATGGCAAATTGTTTGCCTGATATTAACGCTCTTCGTGTATATTTTTTTTCATGAATCGAGAACCGAGACAAGTGTTATTTGCCTCGAACTGTCGCGATTCCGATGAATCGCCTAGCCAAGCGAGATTTTAGACAATCGTCAAAATCGAAAACCTGTGGCTCCAAGACAGTAATTGAAAGGAACAATATGACACGTTGTCACAAAGCAAGATATAATGCTCAAGGAGCCAACTCTATGCTATAAAGACAAAGGTCATGCACGGTTACTCCTTAAATAGTTCACAACTATTATAAAGGTGGAAAAACCGATGCTAATGTGGTTAAAGTTAATTGAAAGGAAACTATTGAGACCCCCGATTTTGTGGCTCAAATGAGTTTGATACCTTTCTTTATTGATTTTGATAAATCATTGAGCCATTTTTTCGCTCATCTGGATTATGTTTTTCCATTTGGATTATGATTTTTCCATTTGGACATACTTTTGGATTATGGTTTGCCTGTTTACGAAATTTCTCGAAATAATTTAAAGTGTTTTAAGCAAATTCCTTTGACAAATGTGACCAAACTTTAAATTATGAAATTTTAGGCAATACTTGTGGTGTAGTTGGTTTTTTAGAAATAGTGGGTAACAGTGTACCACATAATTTCACCAACTATTTGCCTAAAAGAGTACTCAGTGACAATGATTCTGGACCTGTCGTTCCAAAAATCAAAATATTTGGTAAAACCAAATTGATTTGTCAAATATGAGGCCTTATACTCATGTAGGTCCTGCCGTACCTTGTTGAGTTATAAAATATTCGAGAAAACCAGTGTTACCTGGTAATAGCTCATGAAAGAATTGAAATTTATTTACATAGTCTCCATTCAATACGACCAAAAGCGTATTTTAGAGGAGTTGGAATGTCTTTCAAGTGGTTGCTACCACATTCTTTAAAGCATTTTAAGTTACCTTATCATTTCGCCTGTCGTCGAATGATAAAGAATTTAGATGCTAAGACATGATTGTCTATACTATCATTCGCCTGTCGTCGATTGATTAGAGCATTTTGATATTGTGGCATTGACCGGATGAGATATTCTCGGGTCAAAAGACGATGCTTGATTTATAATCGCATCGCATTTGGATTCTCTCTGAGAATATATTTCGCGATTAATCCGAAATTCATGCCATTAATGCTCACTTTGAAAGACTAGTATGTGTAAAGATCACGAAATGAACTCGTAGAATTCTTGTAAAGAATTGAAGGAGTTATGTGGACTTATCCAACCATAAGACGGACCATAAATATAAATGGTTATGGTTGATGCATCGACAATATGGTCACAATTTAATGTTGTCCACTTAAATGCAGCACTTTCCAAACTTTTAGCCCTATCATTAAGTTGATGGCTCATGATCCGGATTATCCTGAAAAGTCTAGTTGATTTGATAATTCCGAAGAGTAATAGTCGAAATTTCGATTTCAATTACTAGAGTTTGGAAATTGAAATTGAACATCCTGTCGATTATGTTCAGACCCAAATGGACTCACGGAAAGTTTGATGATGCGACTGCAAATGATTGCACGCATTTCTTGGTCTTGCGCACCAAGATTTATATTTCCGTGTGGGGTTATGCTATTTTGCTGCATTGGTCCGTCATGAGGCCCATAGACACTCAAACACCATTTGCGTACCAGCTGGTTACTGGTTATGAGCCAGAAGTCTCATATTAACGCGTGTTTGGAGTGCTTAATTAATATTTTGATTGAGCCGCTATAGCGTTCAAAATATGGACCTCTGAAGGGGACATAAGTCGATTATGAATCCCATACCTATCATTTGATAGAGTAACCTTGGCAAGCGATCTCTTTACCGCATGATATGCGAAAGTGACATCGCTAAGACTGTTCTCCCCGTCGTTAGGGGGAGATTTGCACGTTACCGTTGATAAGAAACGACGTGAAGTAACGTGGCATAACCCACTCAGTCTTAGCTTGATCCCCAAAACTGCACTTAGTGATAAGTAAGTGCATAGACTCCCTCAAGTCTACCTAAATGCCAGACGCATTTAATGACTTTATGAGATGTCACGAGATCATTTATACCTGCTGCAAAATGCTTGCAAGGATAGACGTCCCTGTCGGACGCCGTGTTCCTGTCGTAACACGTTGCTTTGGCCGAACCCGCCAAGCAAAGGACGCTTTCGTCGGCCATCAGTCTGTTGTCCTTCCCAAGATACGAGGAAGTTGACCAGTTCCAAATTCGTTCAGCCCCAGAGGTGGTGAACTGAAACTCGTTTGTTGCACGAGATTATAAAGGATCAAGGAGATATGTGATTTCCTCCTCATCCTAAGAATCTCGAAATATCTGTCGATCATGATATCTTAGACGATATTGAAGCGAAACGAGACTTTCATTGATTACTTGTTCATATATTCGGTGACGACTGATAATATGAACAAATTATGACAGAGAACCATGTACCGTTGCCTGAAGTCAACGTAGAATAGACTGTACTAATGGAAACTTGCAATCCAAGTAGACTCCTTAGCGAAAGTGTGTTCGGACCTGTAGTTCCAACACCACCAATGTTAAACGAGTTCGTTTATTTGGTTATTCGTAAGGAAAAGTGATGAGAATAATGAGATTGTAGAATGCTCGCCTAGTAGCGCAAGGCTTCTCTCACACCTTGGAATTGATTACGAGATGGTTGATTTACTCGTAATGGACATTATAACAGTCCCCTACTTTACCAGTTTAGTAGTTTCCGAAAAACTGAGTATGCAGCCATGAATGTGGTCACAGTTTTATCTCTATGGGGATTTAGACAAAGCGATATAGATGAAGGTCCCTGTGTGACTTCATAATGCTTAAATCAAGTAGTTTCTGACCACGGAACACGATCTCAATTGACTGAGACGTTCACTATATGGATTAATATAATCCGAGCGGATGTGGTATACCGCCTAAGTGAGTACTTGATTAGCTTGGGATACTTGAACAAGTATTATGCCCTTGCGTGTTTTATTACGCGATCCATTTTTGGATTTGCCTTCGAGATGAAGGATATTGGGAAGACACGGTAGTGACTCAACCTGATGATTGAGTCCCGTAAATATTGAATCTAAGTCCATGATTCAGACTACACCCAGAAGGTGTTATGACGTTTTAGTCATCATGACGCTAAGTCGTCAGATTCTCCCATGATCGTTCGATCACTAGACATTGATATAGACCCAGTCCGTCCCTGATGAGACGATGAAGAGATATTGAACCATAATGTTCATATCTAAGTACAATAAGCGCATCATTGTACTTGGTCTAATGTGCTAGGACGAACATCTCGTCTGTTGTGAATGGTATAGCTTGACACAACATCGCGCTAACACGCTGCCATCTAAATGGCACTAAAGACACATTCCATTACCTTATGGTAATTTTGGAAGTGGGCTAGTTTATCCCATTTGCGTCATCGAGTGTACCTACCCCCTTCGGTACTCGAATTAACGCAACCCTTTTTCGGTTATACCGATGCCGGTTACTTATCAGACCCGCATAAGGGATATTCCTAACATGGTATGTCTTTACCATTAGGAATAAGGCGACATCTTGGAGGTCTTGGAATGACTCCAAGTGAATCACTCTGATCTATTCATGCTCTATGAGACGACTAGAGAGTGTATATGGCTTCGAGCTAGTATTAGTCATATTTGAATTACATATGTTCTGTCTCACGATCCAGATAAAACACTTGTCATAGAAGACAACTTGTTGTTATTGATCAAGAGAGACATGACTACATTATGCTATTTAGCATTTCTCGCCGAAATTAATCTTCACAAATGAAGTTTAAGAGCATCCAGTTGAATGCTCGTTCTATTCCACATTAGATTTTCTTGCATCCAGTCGTATGTAAGTAAATGAGGCATCCAGTCGAATGCTCGTACTCTTTCTTGGAATATGAAATCTTTGCACCCAGTCGTGTGCAAGTGAGGGGGAGCATCCAGGTGAATGCTTATTGGACTAATTACTACTTAGTCGAAATTCTCGCACCCTGTTGTGTGCAAGTGAGGGGGAGCATCCAGTCGCATGCTCGTGTACTCTTTTTGTCCTTAGACCAAGGTTTTTTCCCACTGGGTTTTCCTTGGCAAGGTTTTTAGCGAGACACGTTCCTATCATATCTCACTTAAGATTGCCGAAATTAGGGAGAGTATCCTGTTGTATACTTCTTACCACTGTGTACTCTTTTGTCCTTCGACTAGAGATTTTTTCCCACTGGGTTTACTCTAGCAAGGTTTTGATGAGGCACCTGTTTTGTGGTTGATCCCTACTACTACCATTGTTGCACTCTTTTTCCTTCGATCAGAGATTTTCCCATTGGGTTTGCTCTGACAAGGTTTTGATGAGGCACACTGTTTTGTGGTTAGTTACTTACATGATATTTCGGCCTATATCATTCGGCTACACAGTTTCTCCTAGGTACCGGTTTTGTCCCACACTGGGTTTTCCGGCCTTAAGGTTTTTATGTGTTTAGCACTGCGAATGAACTCGACTCAGATCGACTGCATGAAGACGAAGAATTCAAGACGTCCAAAGGGGGAGTGTTGTAAGATTATTGGACTCTTGGGCTTTTACTTAATGGGCCCAGATGGGCTTGTAACCCTAACCCTCTATCTATATAAAGAGGGCTAGGGGTCTTGTATTTATCATTCATTCACATATTCATTCATAATAAAGATCATACTGTTCTCCCATCTCTCTACTTCTGTCTCCCTAAATACCTAGCTAATAGTTGTATTACAACACTTACCTTATACTTTTTTATATAGAAGTTTGAAATATAAATATTAGGAAACTAATAAAGATGGACTAATTAAATTACAAAGCTCAAATCGTATGAATATACATAAGTAGGGGTAAAGTAGCTATATATAAATTAGTATGGATCGATCTTTAAATAAATATGTTTTTAGAGACGTGTTTTCGATAAATAAGTCCTACAAATCAATCAATTTCTCACAAAAAAAATTGGGGTTCTGCATAATTGCGGCTTCCATAATTTCTCATGGCCTGAGAGCCATTTCGGTGCAACAATATGGCGCCAGTTGAGATACTATATGTTGTATATATAAAAAACATAACGTGTTTAATTAAAATAATTGAATTGAATCTTGATTATATTATTTGAATTGAGTGGTGAAATAACAAAAGAAGATGTTGGAATGTAGTATTTTTGTTAGTATTATGGTAGTTATTAAGTGATGACATTTTTAGAAATTCTTTTTTTTTTTCCGGTAATTTTAGAAATTCTTAATAAATTTAATTTTACAAGTTTTATTAATTCAACGGCTCATACTAGTATGTTATATTTATTGTTGATATATATCTGCAAGCATCAAACTATTATCAAAATTACATGATACTTAAATGTTATTTACGCTATACGGCACGGTACGGGATACTTTCACGATCCTCATGATATATATATATATATATATATATATATATATATATATATATATATATATATATATATATATATATATATATATATCGAGAGAGATCATATGACCATCAACTTAGACATTAATTTGTATTTTTTTTTTTTTAAAACACTCCAAATTAATATTTGATTAATGTAAATCTCCACGGTTTCATCACGAGTGAAACACAAATATGCGTCTTGTTTTTTTTTCCGAGATATATAATGACATGTTTTGAAAATTACGATAAAATTTAAAAATTCAAAACATATCAGTATACATCTCGGAAAAAAAAAGTTGATGCCCATATAGCCTCCAAAAAAAGTGTCCTAGAGAATTCTGTTAATTTTTTGGTCGGTACTATTTTTGAAACTATATAAAGATTTCACGCTATTTTTCTCAATTTATTTAATTTTAGACAAGTACCACCTAATTAACTAAAAAAATCAACCAAATCTCAAATTTTGAAATAATCATGAAAAGCCAAAAAAACTGAAGAAAAAATAGTGAAAAAATTTAGATGTCAAAAGAAAATCTAAATTCACTAAAAAGGGAAAAAAATAAAATCAAATGTTGGGAAAATGACGAAATTAAAAAAAATCTTCCAAAAATAACAAAAAAAAAACCTTTAAAATTTACAAAAAAGTAAAATAAAAATACAAACACACAAAAAATTAGGGAAAGTATAAAAAAATGCTTCAAATAGACAATTACTCTATGAGATACCTAGGGGTGACTTCGGTATGGTATCGACTTTTTTTATCATGTACCAATACCGAACCGAACTTTTTTGGTTTGAAAATAATTATACCATACCGAACCAAAAAAGTCGGTATACCGAAAGTTTGGTATACCAACTTTTTCAGTTGGTATGGTTCGGTTTTCCGTTTTATACCGAAATATTACTATTATTAAAAGACAATACTTGGTAACAATAAAATAGCAAAAAAAAAAAATATAAAAAATAAAATGTGTACAACTACTCTTATATTTGTTACATTTATCGTGAACTTGATTAAAATAGTAAACACATATAAAATAAGAATTATTTTAAAACATGAGACAAGAAAATGAAAAAACACGAAATTATTTTATTTGTTACATTTATCGTTCCAACTACTCTTATAAGAATTATTAAGGTAACTTACAATTAAACACATTGTCATTTTGGTTTTTAACTTTTCGCTTTTGGAGTATTAACTTGTTTGTGTGATTAGCTGGTGCTCTATTTATCTACGGGTATTCGTTTTTGGGTTCTTACGGACTCGGTTAGTTAATGTTTTGTTCGGGTTTCCCTACCCCAACTGTAATCAAAGATAGAGACTAACAGATTTCGCACTCCGTAAAAATTCTTTTATTCGAGCTGACAGTGATAACTATATTGTCTTTTTATTGTGTTTACCGGAGATTGTAAATTATTGTGAACCAAAGTGGTTAGTGATTGATGGATCGATAGGTTTAGGAAATCAGCACAAAGTATATCATATGTATATGTTTGTATGATATAATACTCGTTTCGATTGTGGTTATATGAGCGGTGATATACCTTGTCTTGTAGGTCGTGTAATCGATAATTCAATTAAGTTTAGACTTTGATTGACGATTGCATAGTGTGTGCAGACGGATTCAATTTTTTAGGTTATACTTTTAAGTTTTTAGGCTTGGTACGCATGTTTAGATCGGGTTTAATTGTGTACTGGCATCCCGATGGCGATTTTTGGACCGTTCCGAGTAAATTTTTGAAGAGTTTCTCGAGTTTGTTATTTATCTGCGGCTCTTGCTCTGCTGCCTATGCTACTATTCGGTGTTTCGACTGATATGACGACTCTCACTAAAATATTTCGTTGCCTTTAGACGATCGTCGAGATCAGTTTTATTTTTTACTTATACTTTTTTTGGTTTATTGTGTTTAATTTGCTTTGTATGAGATGATTTATGTGACTTTTTAGAGTTGTGCGCAAATATTTTCTGTTATATTTAGCTTTTCGGAGTTTGTTAGAGAGGCAGTGATCCTTGTTATTTTGATGAATGACAAGTCCGGTTAATCTGAAGAAAAAAAACTTACCATTATTTCACATTCTATTCTTGAGATATCTACAATCAATTTAGGCTATCCAGGCAAATAAATTAAATAATAAACAAGAATGGTTAATAAGAAAAAAAGGGAAGAACTAATAAGTGCCCCATGCCAGTAACTTATTTGGAAGGTAGCAATTAATATATGTAAATCTGATACCATTTAAAATTAAAAAAATTATACTAATTAATATAGAGGGAAAACTAGACACAATTTATTTTATATATGATAATATTATATAAATAAATTGGTTTAGTATTAATTGCTTTATATCTTGTAACATATAATGCATTAAGTATAATTTATTTAATTAATATTATGTTTCGACAAATAAAATATATTAAAATTATTAACTATTTTAAATATTTTTTATTAATATTTAATTTTATGATAGTTTCAATTAGGGTTCTGTAATATTATATTTTGGTTTTTATTGTGTTCTACTGTTCCGTCAAATATAGTATATTAAAATCATTAACTTTTTTTAATATTCTTAATTAATATTTAACTTTAGGGGTACTCTCAAATATGGTTCTATAATATTATATTTGGTCTTTTATTGTGTTGTAAATTTAGTATTAATTTTCAAAATTATAATTAAACCATTTGTTAAATTTCAAAATCTATTAGTAATAACTAATAAGTATGTTTGTTTTCTACCATTGTTACATTAAATGCTATTATTATGTATATATAATAACTACCATATTAGTTGTATATTAACATAACATGTGACTGAAGGCACATGTTAGCGGAACCATTAATATACATACACATATTTATATACAAATCTATAAATATATAAAAATATAAAAATTATAAATGTAAATAAATAGAAATATACAATTTTTACAGTTTGTATACATGTTTTAAAAATATTTATTTGAAAATTTGATAATATAAAATAGTATTTCCATATTTGTATATTTATTTCTGTATTTGTAATTTTATAGGTATCTGTAGCGGTGGATTTTTTGTACCGATTTGTACCAACCGACTGATTTTCGAACCGAACCAAATAAGTTGACACTGAAAGTTTGGTATACCGACTTTTCGATACGGTACAACCAAACCAAACTTTTAAAAGTTGATTCGCTTTCGGTATCCATTTCGTATGTTTGGTATAATACCGAACCAAACCGAACCAAACATTAAAATTATAAAATATATAGATATTTACACAATCATAACTTACAAATAAATTGTCTTACAATTTAGTTTTATTTTTCTTACGACTTATTTTCATATTTACGAAGTCAAATAAAATAATTTTCTATTTTTCCATTTTCTTGTCTCATGTTTTAAAATAATTCTTATTTTATCTGTGTTTACTATTTTAATCAAGTTCACGATAAATGTAACAAATATAAGAGTAGTTGTACACATTTTATTTTTTATAATTTTTTTCGCTATTTTATTATTACCAAGAATTGTCTTTTAATAATAGTAATATTTCAGTATAAAACGGAAAACCGAACCTACCAACTGAAAAAGTTGGTATACCAAACTTTCGGTATACCAACTTTTTTGGTTCGGTTATGCTCTAATTTTTTTCAAACCAAAAAAGTTCGGTTCAGTATTGGTACATGGTCAAAAAAGTCGATACCGTACCGAAGTCACCCCTAGGTATCTGATAGAGTAATTGTCTATTTGAAGCATTTTTTTTTTTACTTTTTTTATACTTTTCCTAATTTTTTGTGTGTTCGTATTTTTATTACTTTTTTGTAAATTTTAAAGTTTTTTTTGTCATTTTTGGAAGGTTTTTTTTTTTTTTAATTTCGTCATT
Source organism: Primula veris (assembly GCA_963682055.1). NCBI lineage: Eukaryota > Viridiplantae > Streptophyta > Magnoliopsida > Ericales > Primulaceae > Primula > Primula veris. Next base: position 7,126,715 of record OY821742.1, on the reverse strand, counting down.
TTCCCAACATTTGATTTGATTTTTATTTTTTTCTCTTTTTAGTGAATTTAGATTTTCTTTTGACATCTAAATTTTTATTTTTATCATCATCACGGTCTTGCTTTCAAACATTGCCAAAGGTAGCGAAAGTGCAGGCCATTGGGAACCCATTAAAAGCTTAACAGACCCAAGGGTGCAGAAGATAGCAAAAGAAGCGACAAGTTTGGTGAATACTAGAATAAATACCTACTTATTATACGATAATCTCGAAAAAGGCGATTTTATCAAGAACACCTATCGACTCAGCATTGTCGTGAAGGACACCGGGCTTAAGGGAAGCAGTGGCAGATAAGATCGCAAGTTATTTACTATGGTCGAGACGTTAAATGGTTTTGTGACTAAGCTATTTTATTTTAAAATAATGGGAGAACAATGATTGATACATATTTGATGATTTAATATCAAAAAACCCGAATATGTGTTTCTTGTTTAATGATTGGTACGTATATCCATTTTTTATGTACCAATATACCCCTCTCATTAAATCCATTACTTCCCAAATATTTATATATATTAATTACTACCTTCATTTTTTATTGCCCCTTAAATAAAACTATTTCAAATTAAAAAATATATATTCTCTTAAATGTTAGGAAATCAGTCGAGCACAAAGAAAGACAGAAATATTAAAACCGAGCACACACTCTTTGATAACGAAGTTCATCCAAATTGGATACGTCTCCGGGCCGCTACACGTGGCACTTAATATTATTAAGAGGATTACAAACGTAATCTAGCTAAACACAAAGCTATGGTTCTCTCACAAATAGAACTCTCTCTTTACAATATATATAAAGGTGTTTGTGTAGGTGTAATTAAAATACAAAATATTGGGACATATAAATAGAACCCTTAGTGGGTCATATTACAATTCCAGGCGATGTGGGATAATAAGAAAACATGACCAAATCTCATTTGGCTCCACAACTCAACAATCTCCCACTTGGAGTCAAATGTCGAGTACTTCAAAAGAACTCCAATTATCCCCGACCACCGAAATCACTGTGCTCCGCCGAACAGAATGCTCCCATCGGTATCCTTGTATAGTAATTGATATTCTGCCGTCATCGGCGAGTTACTCAATTCTTCCAGTGTAGCGACGACCATGAGTCTCATGCTCGGAGCCCTACTGAGGTTGTACACAGCCTCAGTTTGTCGATTGTAACAGCCTTCGTTAGCATATCGGCAGGGTTCTTAGCGCCCTCAATCTTCTCTAGCGCGAAGATTCCATCTTCTAGAACATTCCGGATAAAATGGTAACGAATCTGTATGTGCTTGGTGCGTGAATGGAATACAGGGTTCTTAGCTAGCTGAACTGCACTTTGCCTATCGCAGTGCAGAACTCCCTTGTCGGTTTTCTGACCGAGCTCCTTTAAGAAACCTTGCAACCAAATCATCTCTTTGCTTGATTCCGTCACCGCGACGTACTCAGCCTCTGTGGTCGACAATGCAACAATCTTTTGCAACTTAGATGTCCAACTCACAGCAGTATTACCGTAGGTACAAACACATCCCGTTGTGTTCTTTCGGCTGTCCAGATCACCGGCCATGTCAGCATCCACATAGCCGTGCAGGCCTTCCGAGGTCTTTTGGAAGCATAATGCCAAACTCACTGTACCCGAGAGATATCTCAATATCCACTTCACAGCTTCCCAATGGTGCTTTCCTGGGTTACTCATGTAACGACTGACAACTCCCACTGCATGGGCAATGTCTAGTCTTGTACACACCATAGCGTACATCAAGCTACCAATTGCTGAAGCGTAGGGTATGTTCGACATACGATCCTTTCCTTCCTCGTCCAAGGGTGATTGTTTCTTCGACAAGCTAAAGTGTGCGGCTAGCGGTGAGCCTACAGCTTTGGCATCACTCATGCTAAACCGTGCCAACACTTTCTTCACATACTCGGCTTACGACAGAAACAGGAACCCATCCCTTCCTCGGGAAATCCTCATACCGAGTAACTGATTTGCGGCACCCAAATCTTTCATCTCAAACTATTTCGCCAACTATTGCTTCACCTTGTTAATCTCAACAAGGCTTGACCCGGCGAGCAACATGTCATCTACGTACAACAGTAGTATGGCGTATGAAGAGTTCGCAAATCTCTTCACGAAACAGCAGTGATCACTATCACTTCTTTCGAACTCGGTATCTACCATGAAACTGTCAAACTTCTTATACCACTGTCGTGGTGCTTGTTTTAGCCCGTACAAGCTCTTTCTCAGTTTGCAGACCAGTTTCTCTTTTCCTTTTTCGGCAAACCCTTCAGGTTGGAGCATGCAAATTTCTTCTTCTAGATCTCCATGGAGAAAGACAGTTTTCACATCTAACTGCTCAAGATGAAGATTCGCATTTACAACAATGCTCAACAATAGCCGAATAGTCGTTATCTTTATGACTGGTGAAAAGATCTCGGTGTAGTCAATTCCTGCCTTTTGCTGGAATCCTTTGACTACTAATCGTGCCTTATACCGTTTCGAGCCGTCTTGTTCCTCCTTCAGTCGGAACACCCATTTATTGCTCAGTGCCCTCTTCCCCTTGGGCAGTTCGGCTAACTGCCAAGTCATATTCTTCTCTAATGACTTCATCTCATCCTTCATCGCGAGCTCCCACTTCCTCGAGTCTTTCAGCTTCAGAGCTTCTTCTCTACTTTCGGGCTCGCCTGCATCATTGAGCAATATGTAATGCAGGGAAGGTGAGTATCGGGCAGGAGGTCTCCTCTCGCGATGACCTCGGCCCAATTCAGGTCGAGGAGTTTGGGGCTCCTCCTCGTCCTCTTCAGCACTTGCTGGAGGGTTGTCGAGCACCACTGGCTCATCTTTAGTGTCATTTTCCAACTCCATTCTTGGAAACACATTCATGTCGACCATACCACTTTCCTCGGACGGGAGCGCATCTTCTTCCACTACTGCATTTTGTCGATCTTTGTACAAAATGCCTTCGTTGAAGATGACATCCTTACTGCGAATGATCCTCTTTGTTTGACCATCCCAGAAGCGATATCCGAACTCAGCTCCACCGTACCCCACAAAGTAACAAACTTTGGACTTCTAGTCAAGCTTGGTACGCTCATTTATGTCGACATGGATATATGACAGATAACCGAACACTCGCAAGTGTTCATAAGAGATAGGCTTTCCTATCCACTCTTATTCGGAAATTCTCCTTTCTAATGGCACTGAGGGTCCGCGGTTAATGAGATAAACCGCCGTGCTTACTGCATGTGCCCACAAGGCTTTGCGCAGCCCACTTTGCAGTCTCATACTCCTAGCACGCTCATTGATTGTTCGGTTCATTCGCTTGGCCACGCCATTCTGCTGTGGCGTTCTTCGGATGGTCTTCTCCATTCGAATGCCTTTCTGAGCACAGAACTCTACGAACTTCGCATCAATGTACTCTCCGCTGTTGTCGGACCTCAAACACTTGAGTTTATTCCCGGTCTCTAGTTCGACCATGGCCTTCCATTCTTGGAATTTCTTAAAACACCTCAGACTTGTGTTTCAAGAAGTAAACCCATGTTTTCCTCGTCGAATCATCGATGAAGGTCACATAGTACTGAGATCCTCCCAGTGAGGTTACTGGAGATGGTCCCCATACGTCTGAGTGGACCAGTGCTAGCTTCTCCTCCTTGGGAGTTTTTCCACCTTTCAAGAAGCTCACTTTCTTCTGCTTCCCGAAGATGTAACCTTCGCACATGTCGAGGTTGACAGACTTCAATCCTGGAAGTTTGTTGTCCTTCGCTAACACCTTCATCCCCTTCTCACTTATGTGACCCAACCGTCGATGCCACAGTTTCGAGCAGTTTTGCGACACAGCTGTCACAATTGTACGCTCCTCATCGATCATATACAACGTACCGACCTTACTCACTCGGGCTATCACCATAGCTCCTCGTGAAACTTTCCAAGCTCCACAGCTAAATGAAATGGAGTGTCTTTCGGCATCGAGCTGACCTACTGAAATCAGATTCTTGGTTAACCTCGGAACATGCATCACTTTCGTTAGCTTCCATACCGACCCGTTTGGAATGCGAATCTTCACATCGCCCATTCCAACAACATCCAACGCTTCTCCGTCGGCTAGATACACTTTACCGAAATTACCCGCAGTGTAATTTTCGAATAAATCCTTCTGAGCGGTCGTGTGAAATGATGCCCCAGAGTCTAGAATCCACGAATCTATATCTCTCTGTACGGAAAGCATTAAACAGTCATCCGAATCCTCGTCACTCGCAACATTAGCCACGTGATCACGGCCGGTACCCTTCTTCGGCTGCTTGCACTCATGACTGAAGTGCCTCATACCCTGGCAGTTATAGCATCGAAGATTCTTCTTACTTCGGTCGCTATCTTTGCCACCTCGGCTTTGCCCTCTTCTACCTCGGGATTGTGAACGTCCTCTAACGTCCCATACACTGGCCTTACCCCGGTCTCTTGAACCCATGTTCAAGGCTGCTCCATCATTTGAGCATTCACCCATGTCTAATCTCATGAGTTCCTCAGCGAGTATTTAATCTCGGATGTCGTTGTAAGTCAGTTTCTCCTTTCCAATTGAGTTACTAACAGCAGCTCGCATGAATTCCCAACTGTTCGGTAAAGATGCTAGCAGTATAAGGGCTCTCACTTCGTCTTCAAAAGTTATCTCCACCGCATCCAACTGATTTACGGTGTCGATGAACTTGTTCACGTGACTCGCAATAGGTGTTCCCTCAGCCATGCGTAGGTTGAACAACTTACGCATGAGATGTACCTTTTTGTTCGCGGATGGTTTTTCATACATGTCGGTGAGGACCTTCATCATCCCCATCGTCGTCGTCTCTCTTGCGACGTTATGTGCTACACTCCTATATAGTGTTAGGCGGATCACTCCCAATACTTGTCGGTATAAGAGTTTCCACGCCTCCTCGGTGGTCGTGGTCGGCCTTTCCTCAAGGAGAAGTGGCTGATGCATCTTCCTCCCATAAAGGTAGTACTCTATTTGCATTCTCCAGAATGCGAAGTCCTTCCCGTCAAACTTCTCGATCCAGTGTGCGGTTCTGTCTTCTTTCGCCATCGATCTTCCTCTCGATCTTCGACCTTAGTTCTGCGAACCTCGGGCTCTGATACCACTTGTTAGGAAATCATTCGAGCACAAAGAAAGACAGAAGTATTAAAATCGAGCACACACTCTTTGATAACGGAGTTTATCCAAATTGGCTACGTCTCCGGGCCGCTACACGTGGCACTTAATATTATTAAGAGGATTACAAACGTAATCTAGCTAAACACAAAGCTATGGTTCTCTCACAAATAAAACTCTCTCTTTACAATATATATAAAGGTATTTGTGTAGGTGTAATTAAAATACAAGATATTGGGGCATATAAATAGAACCCTTAATGGGTCATATTACAATTCCAGGCGATGTGGGATAATAAGAAAACATGACCAAACTTCATTTGGCTCCACAACTCAACATTAAATTCATATTTGAGTTCATAGATAAAAGAAAAGAAACAATTAATTAAGTTCGTGGCATTTTGTTTTAAAAAATAAGAAGTGTTAGAAAATTTAGATAGAACCAAAAAATAAAAACGAGAGTTTCGCATAGCATCGGACTAGATAATACTACGTGATATTCACATTTATAATACTAAATGATGCGTCATAATGCTATGTTATTTTTTACTTTAAAATTTTATAAAACTAAATAATACTACACGATGTATCATGATACTACTAAATGATAATACGCGATGCATCATAATGCTACATGATATTTTGTTTTTTTTTATTTATAAAAAAGATGCAAATCATCGAAATTGTAGATAATATTACGTGATACTTTGTTTTTATTTATTTATAGAAAAATACAAAGTATCTCACAACATTAAAACTATATAATATAATGTTATGTGATAATGTTACATGATCCTTTGTTTTTCTCACTAATATTACTATATAATACAATAATGTGATAATGTTACATGAAGAATCACGAAGCATTGCAAAATATCGATAAACATCATTTACAATAAAAGATAATAGAAAACAAAGAGATCATCATATATTATCATAGTAGATCTAAAAAATTGAAAACACTAAAAAGCAAATTTTTTGCTCAAAATGCACAAACAAATATAGTCGTATGAAATCGTTAGTTTTTTTAAATAAAGTAATTCCAATAAAAACAATCGATATTTTTCAACCAAACGTTATTGTATTTTTTGTTGTATTATTAACCATTTTCTCTAAAATAATGACCAGTACTCTACTTCATTATTTTAGAGAAAATGGTCAATATGTACATATAAATAATACTATATACGTCATCCTGTGTAATTTGTTTGTTCAGAAATGAGAAGTTTACCTTTAAAAAAAACATGCATCAAATGACCAGTACTCTACTTCATTATTTTAGAGAAAATGGTCGATATATACATACAAATAATATTTAATTATAAAAAATCCGTACATATACAATACTATTAAAGATTAGTACATACTACTTATTATATGCCCATTATACCCTTTTGACTATCATACTTTCTCTCGTCCCATTGATGTATGCAAGTATCAAAAAAAACTTACCATTTATATGAAAAATCAAATTTAACCAAACCAAACAAAGTTACCATGTTTTACGCCATAAACATAGTAAGTTAATTATGAGTTTAAATCAATTATGACTTTTGACCACTTTTATTTAATTTGAAATTATTTCATCATAACAAAAAAATGAGAGAGAGAAGAACAACTGAGTTATTGATTAAAAAATCCAATATGGGAAAAATCATATAATCTAGTATGTTCTAACAATTCTTTACCTACAGTAGAAACTCTATAAAATAATACACTTGGGACCACCAAAATTTATTAATTAAAAGAGTTATTAATTAATCGATAAATTAATAATTATTAATTTATATATTAATTAATATTTTATTAATTTATAGTAAAATACTTAGTTTACAAACACCTTTCAAGCTTCCACTTAATTATTGTACAATTAACCTTAGTAAAATAAAGAGTTCCAATGCACAGTTGTTGACTGATGAAGAAATTATTGAAAGCGTTATTGGAATTAATAAAGATGATATCGATGAAGAAGATGATGAAAGTTCTACAATGGAGCCCCCTTCGCGAAACGAAACTATTAAAGCGGCAATCACATTGAACAATTTCTTGTTGAGCTATGAGAAAACAACACCAGAAGTTCTTACCATGCTAAGGAAAATTAGAGACGAGATTCAAGGGGAAATTGATTTCAACAAAAAACAAAAGACAATTGAGTCATTTTTCAAGAAACTTTCGTAAATTATTCATGTAATATGCTATATATAAGGAATTATTAATTTATATTTTATATGGGGTCTAAAAAAATTATCAAAAATGTATTATCTTATAATTTTAGCGAATTATTAATTTAGCACCCTATCCCCGAGTCGGGACCGGCCAAAAATATTATCTTAGAGAGTTTATTAAATAATCGAGTATTAATTTATCGAGTTTCTACTGTACTTTGTTTTTATAATTAAGTATTATTTGTATGTACATATTGACCATTTTCTCTAAAATAATGAAGTAGAGTACCGGTCATTTGATGCATGTTTTCTGAACAAACAAATTACACAGGATGACGTATATCAGCGTTTGCGGCTGAACATACACAAAAAGAAAAATCCTCTATCCAAATATTATTGGACTTACAAATTAAGGCCAATTTTACCAACATGTGAGCGGGAACATTTCCCTCCCGACGAACATGATAAAAACTCTTACAAGAAGCACGTTCAGCTACAGATTTTATATCTTTTACGATTGCTTCAAGGTCACATAAGGACTCATTAGAAAAGCTCAACAGATTAATGACAGACATACAATTCAACTCAATAGCGAAATTCTCCAACTTTCTAGCAATTGCTAAGTCCATGCCTGTATTTATTGCGAACAGTTCAGCCGCTTCACAATCTATCGGAAGAGGTAAAAAAGACGTCGAAGCAGCTACAATAATTCCTTTGTCGTCCCTTGCAACAACACTTAAACCAAACTTTTTCGCTTTATCAATTGCCGCATCGGAATTTATTTTTATGGAACCAACATTGGGAGGAGTCCACTTTACTGACCTTTTTTTCTTCTCTACTGATGGAATAAAATTAGCTTATTTATATTTTTTCAAAAAAGCTATAGCCCAAGAGATAACATATGCTGGATTCGGAACATTCGCTTTATGAAGGGCATTATTTCTCGCATGCCAAAGCTGCCACGAAATCACCGAAAATAACTCAAAATCATCCACAGTTAAAAGGCTCGATACGTGCATGAAAAGGTCTAAAATACAGTTTTCGAAACGACTTAAATTTCTTGTGTTGTGTTTAATTATTATCCTTAAATTGCAGTTAAACGAGATTAAATCACGTGATATTATAAAATAATAATAAAACATTACCCGATTCGTAGTTGTAGTACTCATAATTCTGTAACCAGTCAATTTATAATTAGGAAAAAACAATTAGTCTTAAAAAAATTATTTATAAAAGGTTCTGTTTATACACTTGTAGTAAAATTTAATATTTTGCTAGATTTTCAAAATTTATCTCAATATACTGGTTCAGTTTATATAAAATATAATAGAAGTATAGAACATGAATTAAAAGGATAAATAATTTTAACTAAAGCCACGTCTATTGGTGGAAATAAATGGGTGTTGAAATTTAGGGTTTTGTCCATCTTTCAGAACCGATTTCAATGATTTAAAAATTATGAGATGCTTAATGGTGGCAATCAAATCGAAGTACAATTTGAGAGAATCAAAGCAATATAATTTTATCCAGAACCGATAAATTATTTAAAACTTTAGGGCAAATTTATCAAAAAAAAAAACCGAAAATGAAAAAACCCGGCATCGTGTGCCTCAATTTCCCAATATGTTGCTCAAATTTCTACTCAAAGTCTCTTTTACATCCAAAATCTATGTTGACATGTAATCACTTGGTCATTTTCCAAATAAGGATTAGTCTCTACAACAACACCACCAAAACGAAAATTTACAACAATGGCTACGCTAAGACGATCATCTTCATTATCATGACCACACTCTTGCTTTCCGATATCGTGAAAGGCTCGCAACTTGTCGGAGGCGGGAAAATCATCAAAGACCTAAACGACACAGTGTTGTAGAGCATTGCAAAAGATACGTACAGTGGCTTTGAACTTTTGATGAACCGAATAATAAATTCCTATTTAGTTTACGAAAAGCTCATTAGTGGCAAGGTTGGTCATAGCAGCTATACAACTTATGAATGTGTGTGTAAGGTTTACTTAGGGTCTCTTTCGTAACGGATTTTTTTAGTGGAATTTTGGATTTTTGATTTCAAAAATATATTGGTGTTTGTACAGTCATATTATTTAACTTCTATAAATCTTATTTTTAAGCTAAGAAAGCTAAAAAATTCATATTTTTAAATCTATATTTTCAGTGGATTTTTAAAACAGATTTTTAAATTTTGAAAGTTGTAACACTTAATTATCTAGGCACTTTTAGTCAAATAAAAACTGCAGTGATGGATACAGATAGAACTATTTTGAAAGTTGAAAGTTGAAAGTTGAATAAATTAATGCATAAAACACAAACAAACAAAAAAAAGTAGAGAAAATTCTTTGGAAAAAAGATGCTTACTTCTGAATATCGATTTCCATTCGAACTTGTACTGTGTTATGGCATACGTTCACATCTTGTGGGAGACCAGGTTCACTGAATCTATGACACCGACTATACTTTAAAATTTATACAGTGCACAATATAGTGTAGTAGCCCTTCATATATAGAAGAGTGCACAACAAAAGAAAAGGCAAATACTACCAAATTAAATGTCATCTCAGATAAAATAAAAAGAAAAGAGTGAGAAGTGGTTGAGAAAGAATCTTTGCTTATATATATAACTCCTTTGCCTCAATGCAAACTATAAAAAATATTGTGTTTTATAAACCTTTTTTTGTTCTTTCAAGAATGTGATCATGGTCTGCCAAACATAACTTATATTCGGCTTCAAGAACCAACTAGATTCATTTTTATATGCTCATCCAGTATATTTAAAATGAGATCTATGTTTCAAGTTGCTGATGGTGGCATTTTAGTGAAGAAGATGATGGTTGTCGAAACGATTTCGCTACTCGAAGATGGATCGAGTTATGTAGCTCTTAATATCTCTATGTTGTTATTATAATGATAATGATTGTTATTATAATGATAATGATCATTATATGATCATATATCAAACCAGATTTGCAATCAGGTTACATTTTCATAGGCCACAAATATTACTGAATTCATGGTCAGATGAGTAATGACTAATGAGTTCCCCTTAATTTACACTTCAGGATCCCACTTTACTAGCTACCTTTATTTTTATCAAGAGAACATAGATGTTTTTTTTGGTACATTTTTTTTTGAATTGGTACATGAGATTAAAATTACAATTTCCTTATCTTCTTATTTTATGTAGCGGAAATTATGAAGGGCCTTTCAATATGGAATTTTTTTGTCATGACAAATATTTATGAATAATATTGAATACAAATTAAAGTAGCAGTAGCTTCAAGTTAATATAATTATACCAATAAAATTTATATTAAACCTCAATTTTGATGCAAAGTATAATTAAAAAGACTACTATAAGATTACATCGGGAGAAAAATGCGTAGTTCCTATGAAAAACTAACACATTTAGAAATACAATTTCATAACATCAGGAAGAAAAGAGGTGCTAACCTATACAGAATATAAATAAATTTATTTTAATAATAAATAAAAATATTGAGCCTTGTGTTATTACTTATTTTAGTAATTGCAATTATTTTTTAAGTAGCTTATTTTCTTTTTTAGGAGACAAACAGACCAACAGATTGGGTTACGCAACAATTGTTAGCCGTGAGCCTCATATTATATATTAATATATGTTCATTCCAACATAACAATAAAAAGTTGAGGCACCGACAGTTTTTAAAAAGTATTGGCATGAGCGAATTCAGAATCACAATGATTTGAGTTGCGAAAATAAATGGAGAGATGTAAAAGAAAATTTACAACAGATAATAATATAACAATTAAAAGTCGAATCTTCAAGTACAACAATTCATTGTTTTCATGTTAAATAAAATAGTGAGAATATTAGGGTACAAAATACAGTATAACCTCTCTACGGTCCTATTATCATAACTTAAAAAAAAACATTATTATATAGAGATTATTAATAAATTGATGTTCATATATAAAAAATAATACATGTATACATGTATACAAGATACATATATACATCGTTTAACTGAATAGCACAAATATTTAGTATACAAGTACATATTTATATTTTAACTAGGTAAACTAGTCAATTAGATTCTCACAAGAGATGAAAAATCACAAATATAACTCATAAATTTAAAAAAGTTTAATTAATTGCATACTTATTTAAAAAATCTAATACATGTATTTAAAAAGATAGAAAATGGTCTAAATTTTATCTAATGTTTTCTTTATAGAAAACCATCTTATGTATGTATCGACATATATATAATTTTACAGATTTACGCTATTTATTACTATATAGAGGTACATTTTTTAAAGATAGGACCTCAAAAAATTATGAAATATTACAATGTGAAGGTTATTCCTATTTATAACAGGTTCTGATTTGGGATCGGGAATTTTTATTATTATACAGAGTTTGTTCTTTTACACGCACTATTCTTATAGGGAAAGGGAGGTCCTACTGTATGCAAAATATCAAATTTCCATATGAAACATGTAAAACATATTCTATAAACCTTTGAATTAATTTAAAGGAACATGGATCGTTAACTTCATAATTTTCACAACGATATGAATAAAGATTGAATACTTACCTTGAGCCATTGTGTAGTTTACTGCTTAAGCTTTTATGAGATACGGTCTTCTCTCTCTTAGCCCTTCCTTAATAATGAATACTATTTTATATATTTCTCTGTATGTTATTGATGGTGAGAATATAGTACTGTTACTATTATTTTATAGGTAGAGAGAGGGAACGTATAACAGTGTCCCCCACTTCTCACGTTCCATCAACGTGATAAGTGGTAGTATTAGTTTAATATTAATCTTTAATCCTTATCTAATACTAACTACTTTTAATTTATCTTTAATTAATTATTTAACCAATAAGATTAATAAACTTGATAATTATCCAAACCATTATTTATTTAACACATACGACACTAGGCCATATATATTCTAACATTCTCCCACTTGGCCTTGTGGCAGCTTAATTTAGTCTTTATGGTTTGATAAAATAATTTATATATTGGTCATGTCATTAAAATCACTATTAAGTATAAACTAATATGAGTCCTGGCGATTTTGCATTATATAACAACACAATCTCTTCCAAGTACCACAATATTGGTCGTGTACTTAACAAGATCTATAAAACAAATCAAATCATGTTTAACATTATGTATATACAAAAACAATAAAACATTATATTTATTATTTTCATAAACAATACATAAATAAGCTCAAAGTGTCAAACTTAAATCTTTTAAACTAAACATTAATATTTTTAGTGATGCCCATCCTCTCGACATGCTCGATAAAAGTCTTAGGTGGCAATCCTTTAGTCATCGGATCCGCGATCATGAGTTTAGTACTAATATGTACAATTGACACCTTTTGTTTCTGAACATCTTCTTTAACGGCAAGATATTTTAAATCCATATGTTTTGCACCCTTAGATAACTTGTCGTTCTTTGAAAAGAAGACTGCTGCCGAATTATCACAATAAATTTTCAGCGGCTTGGCAATACTGTCGACTACACCAAGTCCCAAAATAAAGTTTCGCAGCCAATTTCCTTGAATTGCGGCTTCATAACAAGCCACAAATTCAGCTTCCATAGTGGATGTAGCAATGGTAGATTGCTTCGCACTCTTCCATGAAATTGCTCCTTCAGCTAATAGGAACAAATAACCCGACGTTGATTTTCTTGAATCAACACAACCGGCAAAGTCTGAATCTGAATAACCAATCACTTCAAGATCCTCAGATCTTCGATAAGTGAGCATATGGTCCTTTGTGCCCTGCAAATATCTCAATACTTTCTTTGCAGCTTTCCAATGATCCATTCCCGGATTACTTTGATACCGGCCAAGCATTCCAACAGCAAAACTGATGTCTGGCCTAGTACAAGTTTGAGCATACATTAAACTCCCTACAACTGATGCATAAGGAATTCCTTCCATTTGTTTGCGTTCCATTTCATTTTTAGGAGATTGCATAAGACTAAACTTATCCCCTTTCTGAATTGGAGTAACAGTTGATGAGCACTTTTCCATTCTGAATCTCTCCAAAACTCGATTGATATATGTCTTTTGAGACAGACCCAACATTCCTTGTGATCTATCCCGATATATTTCTATCCCGATCACATAGGTTGCCTCACCCATATCTTTCATTTCAAAGTTTTTGGAGGGAAATTTCTTGGTCTCATATAGCAAGCCAAGATCGTTAGTAGCAAGCAAGATATCATCAACATACAGAATTAAAAACATAACTTTACTTCCACTGATCTTTACATAAATACACCGATCAACAGTGTTTTCTTTAAATCCAAAAGAAATAATAGTATCATTAAACTTAAAATATCATTGGCGGGAATCTTGTTTAAGTCCGTATATCGACTTCTTAAGTTTACACACCATGTTTTCCTTTCCTTTAATGGAAAATCCTTCTGGTTGAGTCATATAGACTTCTTCTTCTAAATTGCCATTTAGAAAGGCGGTTTTCACATCCATTTGGTGTAACTCTAAATCGTAATGAGCAACCAATGCCATAATGATTCTTAACGAATCTTTTCTAGAGACGGGTGAAAAAGTCTCTGTGTAGTCAATTCCACTTTTTTGAGTAAAACCTTTAGCAACAAGTATGACTTTATGTCGTTCGATATTGCCAAGAGAGTCGCGTTTGGTCTTAAAGACCCATTTACACCCGACCCTTTTATATCCTTTGGGCAATTCAACGAGATCCCAAACTTCATTTTGTTCCATTGATTTTAACTCATCTTCCATGGCATTTAACCATTTCGTAGAATTAACACTTTCGATGGCTTGTGATAATGAAACTGGATCTTCATCGATTCCCATATCAAAATCTGCTTCATTTAGATAGACCACATAATCATCAGAAATAGCAAATTTTCTTGGTCTTTGAGACCCTTAATTCTACTTCTAGTGGTTCATCAACTATGGGTTCATTGACATTATGTTCATTCTGGATAGTTGGATCATTAATTTGTTCTTGTCCATTGTTCAACTGTCCAACAACAGAAGGAAAAATAGCCTTACAAGAAGTTAAAGGTAAATGTATTTCCACCCTAACTTCTTGAAGCTCCACTTTTCGTGGTTCCAAACTCCCACTAACTTCACCATTCTCAAGGAACCTAGCATTTCCAGTTTCAACAATTCTTGTACTATGGCTAGGACAATAAAATCTATAGCCTTTAGACTTTTCTGGATAACCAATGAAAAAACCACTGATCGTTCTTGAATCCAATTTCTTTTCTTGTGGATTATAAATCCTTGCTTCTGCCGGGCAACCCCAAACATGCAGGTGCCGTAAACTAGGTTTCCTACCAGTCCATAACTCAAAAGGAGTTTTAGGAACTGCTTTACTAGGAACCCTATTTAACAAGTACATGGCAGTTTTTAAGGCATGCATCCACAATGAAATGGGTAAAGATGAGTTAGATAGCATACTTCTAACCATTTCCATCAAAGTACGATTACGCCTTTCAGCTACACCATTTTGTTGTGGTGTACCTGGCATTGTGTATTGCGCACAAATGCCACGCTTTTCAAGAAATTTAGCGAATGGACCTGGACATTGTCCACTTTCATTGTATTTTCCATAATATTCACCACCTCTATCAGATCTTAAAATTTTCACTTTTAACTCTAATTGTCTTTCAACCTCATTAATAAATATTTCTAAGGCATCTACTGATTGAGATTTTTCATGCAATAAGTAAATATATCCATAACGTGAAAAATCATCGATAAAGGTAATAAAATACTTTTCTCCACCAAAAGATGGAACGTCAAAAGGTCCACAAATATCAGTGTGTATTATTTCAAGAAGTTGTGTGCTTCTTGTGGCTCCTTTTTTTTGTGTGTTTTGTTTGTTTCCCTTTTATACATTCAACACAAATAACAAGATCGGTAAAATCCAAATTCGGTAAAATTTCATTCTTTACCAATCTTGACAGTCTTTCTTTGGAAATATGACCCAAACGTTTATGCCACAAATAAGCAGAACTTTCATCTACTAAACCACGTTTAGTTCTAACATTATCATGCAAGGTTAAAAGAGCTTCCGCAAAAATATTATCAAGTTTTAGTTTATATAAACCATCAAAAAGAATACCAGAACCAATAAAATGATTATTTTTAAACAAACTAAAACTTTTATTCTCAAATTTAAAAGAATATCCAACAGAATCCAAACAAGATAGTGAAATCAAATTGCGAGAACAAGAAGGTACGTAAAAAGTTTGAAACAAATCCAAATGACTTCCAGTAGCTAAAATTAAACGATAAGTTCCAATAGCTTCAACTGGAGCCTTCACACGATTTCCCATGTAAATAAACCTCTCATTTAGACTTGTGGTTCGGGTCGTAAGAAATCCCTTTCTTTTCAAACCATGCCTTACGTTTCAGGCAAACATTCTTGAAATGTCCGGGTTTTCCACAAAAGTGGCACTTTACATCCTTTTGCTCTTTCTTGCGGATTTGGAAAGAAGAACTATTCACTTTATGTAGTCCCTTCTTCCCATTTTCTGGCTTTTTACCAAACTTCTTTCTTGCTCCTTGGTTACTTACGAGATTAACTGAATGTTTTGCTTTATTCTTAAGCCTCCTTTCCTCAGAAACTAACATACTTTCGAGTTCATGCACATTCCATTTGTCTTTCATTGTGTTATAATTCATCTGGAATGTGCTATATTCAGGAGGTAGTGAGTTAATAATAAACTGCACTAGAAAGCTTTCATCCAAGTTCATCCCTAAGCCTTTAATTTTTGCTCCAACATCTTGCATCTCAGTGACATGATCATACATGCTACGAGAACCATCATATTTCATGTTGGTTAAGGTAGTCATTAATGTCCCTGCAACAGATTTATCTGCAGTTTGAGAACGCTCTTCAACATTTTTCATAAATTCCTTAGCAGTATCAGCTTTTGGAAGTGTTGACTTAATGTTGTTTGCTACACTCATTCGCATAAACATTAGGCTAAGTCTGTTTGACCTTTCCCAAGTTTCATGGAAAGTCCTTTCATCATCGGTGCTAGTATCAGTAATAGCATCCGGTTTCTCTGATTGAAGTGACAAATCAAGATCCAAAACACCTAACTGGAATTGAATTTGTTCACACCAATCAGAGAAATTAAGCCCATTGAACATGGGTACCGACGAAGCATGCGAATGTAGAGCAACGGGAACAGGTACTTCAAAATTTGATACAATAGTCGTTTATTAGTACTTTAATTTATAAATTTAAAATGCATAAAACAGATTCAAATAAATAAATATAAACTATATATCATTGTTCTTCTTTGGGTGATACAAAGACATATAACGCTAATTTTAATGATTCTAATACATAAATTATATATCATTGTCCTCCTTTGGGTGATACAAAGACATATAACGCTAATTTTAATGATGCTAAAATAATCTATAATTTGGCAATCATATACACTAATTAGACATATTTAACATCTTTGGATGTAAATTTTGAATAGAATAGTATATTGGTTACCAACTAGTACGTCCATTAGTTATAAATTTGACAAATCCACCTTTGGGTGATTATAATTATCTTATATTATAACAATGAACTTTAATTTATCATTGTATAATTTATTAGCATCCTAATGGGTAAATTTACTTACACAACTTAAGATTTTAAAATTTTTGAAGTTTGGTGACTAACAATACAATTTTATTGATTATCTGTTTAGTATGGGATTAATTTACAATACAATAACAATACAATACATCCTCTAAGTAATTCAATATATAAAAAAAAAACTGGTAAAATACCCCCAGACTGATGAAATTGCTCAGGATCTCAGTATTAAAGAATTGAATAAAAATTTCACTAAAATAAAGTCTGGAATGAATCTCTTTCAAACTATTCCCAAGTTCTTTTAGTAAAACAATAATCTATTTACCAAAACCAAACGATTATTAACTTACTGAAACTCTGTACATTACTTCTACTCAACTAACGTATGTAACATCAGTATATAACTAACATAAATTTCATATTGGCTGATTAGTCAATAAACATTTTCAGTTACAAAATTGAAAATACAGAACTTAAATTGAGCAAATCAAGACCCATTATAAATAATAAAGTACATTTTATTGAAAGAATTCAACTATCCAGAATATTCAAATCATTGACCAGTGAAACATGAAACAGTAGCATCTTAATTTTAATTGAATTAACCAATCACACATAGCACATTAATCACAACAACGAAAAAGCAAATTTGCATATTATAGTTCTTGTCAATCACAATAATTAATGTCATAATTTATCAAATCAGATTTAACCAAAGAAAATAAATTAAGCACAATCTATTCAGGAATTAAGGATTGACAGCAAAATCAAAAGAATAACACTAACAAACTGAATAATTAACAAAAACTAAATTCATTTCATTAATAAGACCAGATAAACAGCTTTACATCAAGCTCTCGTAACATCACATCACCAGACTAAAACCCAAACTGAAAACTACCAAACTAAGATTAAAAAACACATATAGAAACTAAACAGATACCAATAACCCACGTGTATCTATTAGTTGATTATATTCCCTAGAATTAAACTATTAAAGTCATATTGTAATTTATTTTCTTCTCTTTTACAGAATCATAAATGGTCATAGCATGCAAATTAAACATGTAGACAAATCTAACCGAATAAATATATATACGGTTGTGTTAATATAACAGGTAACGTAAACAACAATAATTTAAACGTACATGCTTGAGCCATAATAAAGATTAACAGCGGAATATAATTTGAATCTAAACTTTGACAGTTAAATTCTAGGGTTTATACAATTTATTGATTGGAAAATTATGAGTTTTAAAACCATGCTCTTGATACCACATGTAAAACATATTCTATAAACCTTTGAATTAATTTAAAGGAACATGGATCGTTAACTTCATAATTTTCACAACGATATGAATAAAGATTGAATACTTACCTTGAGCCATTGTGTAGTTTACTGCTTAAGCTTTTATGAGATACGGTGTTCTCTCTCTTAGCCCTTCCTTAATAATGAATACTATTTTATATATTTCTCTGTATGTTATTGATGGTGAGAATATAGTACTGTTACTATTATTTTATAGGTAGAGAGAGGGAACATATAACAGTGTCCCCCACTTCTCACGTTCCATCAACGTGATAAGTGGTAGTATTAGTTTAATATTAATCTTTAATCCTTATCTAATACTAACTACTTTTAATTTATCTTTAATTAATTATTTAACCAATAAGATTAATAAACTTGATAATTATCCAAACCATTATTTATTTAACACATACGACACTAGGCCATATATATTCTAACAAAACAAATTAAGTTTGAAATTATTGAGTTTGGTCTTTGAGAGCGATAAATTGAGAGAGAGACTATAAGTATGTTTCTTTTTTCTTTGAGTATCAAGGATAAATTTTGATATTGAAATTTCACATGTTTCTGGTACTGGTGTTAATTAGTACTAGTTGTTTACAACTTTACACAGTAAATGAATTTATTATAATAAAAAAGGCTGGATATTTAACACCACATCAAAGACGCGACATGAGTAGCTGTATTACAATTTTGATATTTTTGTAACAGTTTCTCTTATATGGAGTACTATATTTAATGCTGTAAATGAACGGAGTTCATGTTTGGTTCGTTAAGTTTGTAGTCTTGTTCGTTTTCGTCTCGTGATCGTGACGAATAATTAGATTGACGTTCATGTGATTTATAAATGCTCGTTTAAATTCGACTCCTGTTCAGTTCGTATCGTACTTTGAAAGAGTATAAATTAAAATAATTATATATATATATATATATATATATATATATATATATATATATCTAAACGAACACGAACATAAACGAAATGAACAAAGTCATGTTCATGTTCAGTTGATTTATCATACGAACACTCTATTCTAGTTCATTATCAGTTCATTTATATATAAACGAATATGAACCGAGTATTAACCGATACGAACACGAACTTTTTCAATAACAACTCATCTCATTTACGGCTCTAACTATATTAAATACAAATTAAATGGAGTCCCAAACACAAAAACTAAGCTTCTTTGCAGCACCAATTAATATGTACATATCATATGATGAATACACAAAAACAGTAAATTAATTAGTTCGATCAAAGCCCCAAGTTACAAAAAGATATAGCTAAGCTAGGGACTTCATTTGGATTAGAAATATAAAATTACAAATCATGTTTAAACATCATTTATGGAGTATAACCAGACCAGACATGAACCATATCAAACGTAGCAGATGTGACTGGAATATTTTAACGAGTAATTTGTAAACTAAGAAATAAGTAATTAATGGTGTATTTGATTAAAAAAAAAGTAAGTAATGGTATATATATTAAACGAGCAACAAATGTTTAAAAACGTCATTTTTACCATCAAACTAAATATGTTTCAATTTTAAATATGAGGAGTGATAGTTGATTAAATATAAATGTATCGGATTATCTGTTATCTCTGTTTATAATATATAGATGTGGTGTATATATTGTGTTAAAAACTTAAATGAGTAATTCAAAGAGTGCGCAATAATTTCTCCGTGTGAGGTTTGATAAATGATATGGTACATTTAATATAAGGCAAATTTTCTGGTTATTTATGTCAATAGCATTAATTTCTCATACTTTCAGTCTTCCGGCTGATGAAATTTAGTAATTTACAGCTCATAGCAATTACATTTTGCCATAAATAAAGTGTCACAATTCACAACACACGTTGATGAGAGATCTAAATATGCTCACCAGTACACACCCCACCTAAATGGAATACTCATCTTTTATAAAGAAAAAAAGTTGGCAGTAATAAAGCAAAAGCAAACAACAAAATTTAAACTAAATTATTAGGGCAGCCAGAGTACTAGTATACTAGTGAATCTGTGTTTTAAAAAGCTCTTTTATTATTTTTTGTTATAGAAAAAAACAAGGAGAAATATGGAGGAGAAGAGAAGATTTGGTAGAGTAGAAATATTGTCCTTGTTACTTGTTATAGTATTGGTGAAGTGTATCAATTGTGAGGACCCATATAGATTCTATACATGGAATGTTACTTATGGTGATATTTACCCTCTTGGTGTCAAACAACAGGTTAGTTTTTCTTTTTATCATATGCTAAATTCCAAAGTTGAAAATAGGGTTATTTCAGTAATGAATAGTTTCTCTTTCTGGTATTCCCTTGTTTCATTTCAAGTTTCCAGAATACAACTAAGTAAAATGTTATTTGCATGCTCACAATGAATCCTCAGTCTTACTTGAACGTTAGTACTAATTCTATGGTTCCGGATATATGACCTGATTGCAATCTAGACTTTCTTCTTCGTAGTCTGATGTAGTTTTCAATCTTTGTATCTAAATACGAGATTATATATCGGCACTTTTGTTTTGGAACAAAATATCACTAAATTCCGAGTTAATAAGATTTTCATCGTTAAAAAAGTCACACTATTACGTTCATATAAGGACTAATTATGTCCCATTTTATAAAGCAGTGGATCTAATAGAATTTTGGATGAAACTATTGAGTAACTAATGTAACTATT
The DNA here is from genome assembly GCA_963682055.1 of Primula veris. Classification (NCBI taxonomy): domain Eukaryota; kingdom Viridiplantae; phylum Streptophyta; class Magnoliopsida; order Ericales; family Primulaceae; genus Primula; species Primula veris. The sequence continues at coordinate 7,105,767 of OY821742.1, read as the reverse complement.
TTATATGATCATTCAGAAAAATGAGACCTTACCATGTTAGCAAGTTTTGTTGCAAAGGTGCATCTTTGTTCTATTTTTTTTATGAACCTTCAATGTGACAACGATACAATGGTGTTTTTCCTTAAATGGCGGCTTTAGGATCTATGTTGTAGTTTTTTGATTTCACCTACTTGTTACCGGAATATTGCGGTTTTATTATGACTACTATGGGGTCCTTATCCCATAATTTAATTTCTCTGTTAATAAAGTAGAGTCGTTTCATTAAAAAAAAAAACGATACAATGATGTTGGTAATCAGTTTTATGCAATTTATGAACGATCGCAGGGGATATTGATAAATGGACAGTTCCCAGGGCCGCAGATAGAGTCGGTGACAAACGACAACCTTGTCATCAGTGTCTTCAATAGTTTGGACGAGCCGTTTCTCCTCTCTTGGTAATAATAATTAGGACTGCCCTTATAATTTATTGTTGAGAAACCTTCAACATGATTTATTTTGTTTATTTCTGATTCTAAATAGTAATTTTAATCCGCAAGTTAGCTTCTGAGATGTAATTTGGAATCAAAATGTATCCGTATCCGATACAGACTGAGATTCACTTGATAATTATAGGACATATATAATTTGGATAGGCAAGAGGAGCTGGTTTCATTTTAGCAACTAAACTTACATTTTAGCTATTTTGAAGTAAAAAAACCTCATTCCGACATGGTATATTTGTATTGTATAAGTCGGGTGCCAAATATGTAGTGTAGACACATAGGTAGGGATGGTGATTTTTCGGGTTTTGACTCGACCCAACCCGCCGTGAGCCTGGTAAAAGTGCAACTTTATTTGGGTCCGGTCAAGTTGGGTAAAAGTGCAACTTTACGCAACTTAACACTCCCTCTTCTCTCTCTCTCCTATACATTAATTTTTTTTTCTCTCATATACATTAATTTCTCTGTGTGTGCTATAGTAATAGACACACTAGAACCTCTCTACACAAATAATCTCGAAATCGGAAGAAAATATTATTATAAGAAGGTTATTTTTAAATAGAGGTTGATATATATATAAAAAATACATAAATAAACGTTTCGCATAATAAATGGTATATGTGTACCTAATTTAACTAATTATCATAAATATTTAAGAGACAAATATATGTATCTATGTAACAAGTCAAACATATAAATCCAAAAGAGTTGGAAAGTCACGAAACTAGCATATTCATGAATTTAAGAAAATTTAACTAAGTACATATGTATTTGAAACATTAAGTACATTTATTTAGAAAGGTGAAAATTCATCTAAAAGTTTATCTAAAACTTTTTTTACATGTATAAATTTTAATGTAGTGACTAAGTGACATATATATAATTTTACATATTTATGTAATTTATTCCTAGATGGTGGAAAATTTGTTAAGACAGTATCATAAAAAATCATGGAATATTATAATATGGAGGTAATTCTTATTTTGAACTGGCCCAAGTTGGGACAGAGTATTTTTATTACTATAGAGAGTTTATTTCTATATAGAGTATTATTATAGAGAGAGTCTACTATAATACACGATTTCCTAAATAAATCTGGTATACATTAATTAATAATATTTATGGTAAATGTTAATGTGCTAATTAATGACTAATATATTATCGTCATTATTTTTAGAAGAATATACGAGAAATAAATCATCATTTCAATTATATACATTTATATTACATTTTTACATATAACAATGTTTTAATTGACGAATTTAATGAGGCGAAATTAATTCAATAAACATGAAAATGTCAAATAGAAGATTGTAAAATATAAATTCCTAAATTAGTGTGAAAGAGTATTTAATGTCACGTTAGTATTTATATATTATCTTTCTAAATCAAATAATTTTTTACTTTACCATATGAGTTTTTAACAAATTCTTTTCCAAATATGTGACATTTATGAGGTTTATTTTTCAAATGCAAAAAAAAAAAAAAAGTGTTATAAAAAAAGGGTCAAATGGGTCGGTCGGGTTAGATCGGGTCAAATGGGTAAGTGCAACTTTGTATAAGGGTCAGGCCGGGCCGGGTTTTAAATGATCCGGCCCAATTGCCACCCCTACACATAGGTAATACCGCCATGATTTTCTTGATTTGTCCTTCTTTTTGCAAGAAAACTAAAGTCTTGTTCTGCACTAAATAAATGAAATTGAATGCAACGGTATAATCTAAAAAAGGATAAAATTCTCATTGTTACGGAACATTATTATTATGGTTCTGGTCATATGGTTCATATGCGCTTTTAGTTCCTCTTACTTTGAAATCTTATTCCTGAAAGTGTGTTGTTTTATTTGCTTTTTACGATATCGCGTACCCTATGTGTAGTTGATTATCAACTTCCTCTAGACACTAATTCTTCTTTAATGCTTGTTTGGTTGTATCCTTTATGTAGTTACAAACTTCTTGGAGGTTCGAAAAAAGATTGGTTAATCCAGGTCAAATCTTATATTTGTGTCATACCAGGAAATCAAAATCTCAGATTTCACTTCAAATTAGAAGCATGAAAACCAAAATACCAAATATTTTAATGACTTAAAAGCTTCAGCCAAACAAGCCATCTCAAACCAAACTTGGCTTTCGAGAGTCTTACTGTTCAAGATAGCAACCTACAAGGGTAGAACTAAGTGGAGATCAAAGTCGGCTATATTCCCCTCATACTAATGTTTATTTTAATAGAAAAAGAAACATTCTCTTTTTGAGAGTCCTAGGTGTGCCACTGCCTTAGTCACACACTAGATCGGCAATAAAACTGAACAGGGCCCGAAAACATACACATATACTCTTATATAAACAAGCTTGTAGCAATTTACTAATTTTCCATAATTCCATATTATTCTGAGCAGGAACGGGGTGCAGCAGAGGAGGAACTCATGGCAAGATGGAGTGTACGGGACAAACTGCCCAATCCCACCTGGAAAAAACTTTACGTATGTAATACAAGTGAAGGATCAAATCGGAAGTTACTTCTATTTCCCTTCTCTTTCCTTCCACAAGGCTGCTGGCGGCTACGGTGGCATTATTATATCTAGCCGATCTGTAATTCCTGTTCCTTTTGATCCTCCTGCCGCAGACTATACTATCCTCGCTGGCGATTGGTTTTTGAAAAATCATACCGTAAGTAATTTCACTAGCTTCTTCAAATGATAGAATGGTTGATGATGGTCTTGTCTGATTAGTTGCAGCTTTTAAGCAAAAAAATTTTTTTTTGAGGTTCACAAGAAAGGGGGAAAATGTTTATCCAGCTACAAGGTTTCTAGATTTTTCACTAAAATCTAAATCTCCAGAAAAACTTGGTTTTTAACTTTCAAGACTTTTCCAGGTATTAAGAAAAAAATACAAATGAAAAAAGAGAGAGCTAACAAACTGCAATCAAGCAAAGGCCTGAAAAATGTGCTTTAGATTTCACTAGCTTGTTTGAGGCCAAGAAAAGACAAAAACAAGTCGAAACCAGTTAGTTTTTGTATGTCCCGTCTGATCCTTTTTCTTGAAAGCAGAGACTATACTAAACTCATTAGTTTTTGGTTCTTTTGCAAAATCATACTTTAAGTAATTGGTAGCTTCTTGAACCAAATTTTCTGTTGGTTGCAGATTTTAATGAAAAAAAGTTGGATTTTTTTCGGTTTAAAAATAGGGAAAAACAGAAACAGAAAAGCTACGTTCATCCAGCTTAAAGTTTCTGGATTCAGGAAAAAATCAGAGAAGCTTGATTTTTAACTTTAAGCTGATTTACCAAATGCATATCCAGGTTTTAAGCAAAAACCCAAAAAGGAAAAAAACTGAACATAAAATCTGCCACCAGACAAGGTCATATGCTTTACTGAAGGCCAAGAATAGAAACAGCTGAATTCATTTAGCTCAAAGCTTCTAGCTTTTTCATGCCTAAAATTAAATAAGCTCTTAGCTGGCCTGACCAAATGGAGAACAACTTACAAATCAAAAAAACGAAAAAGTTGATCTCCAAATCAGCAGATGTAGTTTACTGGTATTTAGGTTTTGGTTCCAGAAATTATTTTCCTTTAGGGTGGGATGCCCAGTCCATTCGGACTGTTGGATTTCCCTCTAAACCGGATCTGAATACAATATAAAACAAAGAAACTAGAAGTCTGAGCTCAAAAGCTACTAACAAACAAGCACTGAGTATTCTCTTGTGATTTTGACAGGATTTAAGAGAAATATTAGATAATGAGAATGCCCTCCCTTTTCCAGATGGTCTTCTTATCAATGGCCATGGATCTAATGGTTTCACATGCACAGTTGATCAAGGTAAGTTTATTCTTAATATATATGTACCATACACAATGTTAATCTTTTTGTGTTTTAATTTTAAATTTTTATATACAGGCAAGACTTACAGGTTCCGTATATCGAATGTGGGGCTAACTACTTCCCTAAATATCAGATTCCAAGGTCACAAAATGGTACTAGTTGAGGTCGAAGGAATACATACATTGCAAAACACGTACGACTCTCTAGATATACATTTAGGGCAATCTTACTCGGTTTTGATCACTGCTGACCAACCTGCCCAGGATTATCTAATCGTTGTATCTACCCGTTTCACCTCCCAAGTGCTCACCACTATGTCAACTCTTCATTATGGTAACTCTGCTGGAAGTGTGTCGGGACCTCCACCTGGCGGGCCCACAACCGAGATTGATTGGTCGCTTAACCAAGCTCGGTCTATAAGGTAAACTCAATTTCTTGAATTAGATAGTGTTTATCGTGTAGGATGCCATGCAAACTACAAACAGTTGGAATTAGATTCACTAGATTGTGTTTTTCATTTGCTAAACAGGTTTCAGAAACAAGACCAAATACAATTATAGCCTGTGCTTAATTATGTTTCATATCTACTCTTTTGGTCTGGTAAAACAAACATGTTGCTGAAATTACAAGGTAATATATAGGAACTTCAAAATTCCTTCTTTTCGGAACATATTCTACGTTGTTCTTGTGAATTTTGAATTTTCCTACTTAAAGCCAAGATATCATCATCATCAAACTAAGCCTTTATCCCAAAAATTTAAAACCCAGATAACATAAAAAAGAATGTACTTTTATTTCCCAGTGTCATTGAAAACAAAAATGAGATAAACAACTGAAATTTGTGAAAAATGAAGAATGATACCCTTAAACCTTTTTGCTTTCCAACTTTTTTTCTCTTAAATTATCTGGCTGCTGTTTTTGCAAAATAAACGAATAAAATTTAGGGTAAAAACCTCAGTTTAGTCTTTTGTTTTATACATTTGACAGGAGAAACCTAACGGCAAGTGGACCAAGGCCTAATCCACAAGGGTCATACCACTACGGCTTAATAAACATCACACGTACAATAAGGCTTTCAAATTCAGCTCCTATAATTAATGGCAAACAAAGATACGCGGTGAACAGTGTATCATTTATCCCACCTGATACGCCTCTAAAACTTGCCGACTACTTCAAGATTCCTGGGGTCTTCACACTTGGCAGCATTTCCGATAACCCAACAGGTGGTGGGGGTTATCTTCAGACATCTGTCATGGCTGCTGATTTTCGGGCTTATATTGAAATTGTGTTTGAAAATTCGGAAGATGAGGTTCAGTCGTGGCATATCGATGGTCATAATTACTTTGTTGTTGGGTAAGTTTGTTGAGCTTATCGCTATCAAGTAATGTGTTTGCTTGTGTTTTAAAGACTTAAAATCATTGTCTTAGTTTTCTTTCCACTGAACTCGAGTTTAAACAAATAAAATTTCTACTATTTCAACAACGTTTCAAGTCGTTTCCTTTATGCATGTCCATTTCCGCGTGCTTATTTTAGAAAAAGTCTGGTGGACTTCTGAGATTATTCATTGTTACTTCATAAGAGTTTCCAATTACAAAAAAAAGCCGATCTGAGATCTTTAAAATAAATTCTAGGAACTGTAGGTTATCAAAACTGCATTATCACAATTCACCTATTGCTTTGAATCATTCTGGGCTCTATATTATACAATTGTAGATTGGCTAAGCTATGATCGTCTAGTCAAAGTTTTTACACTCTCAGAAATTGATCCCACAAACTGTTTCTTAGACATTTTTTTCTGATCTCGAAACCAGACATTAGATTTTAAAAGGCATGTCTAAACCTCTAAATGCAAGTCAAACACCTCTTCTTATTCTTTCTCGAGCTAGTTATGTTTTGCAATTTGCACGTTAATCTATTCCATGGTACTAGCAAGAACAATGCATTTAGATTGAACTATTCTTACATTTTATTTCTATGAACTATCAGAATGGATGGGGGGCAGTGGTTGCCTTCTAGCAGATTGGCATACAACTTAAGGGATACAATTTCTCGTTCCACTGTTCAGGTGCGTTGATGAACCCTTAATCAATTTTTCCTCAAACATCATCTTGAATAATAATTCAAAACAACTTATCTCTGGGTGCAACAAACTTGAAAAGCTCCAAAATACTTAAAAATGTAGTTTCTTGCAGGTGTATCCTCAGTCATGGACAGCAGTGTACATGCCTTTAGACAACGTGGGAATGTGGAATATTCGGTCAGAGAATTGGGCACGCCAGTATTTAGGCCAACAATTTTATCTCCGTGTTTATTCTCCAGCAAATTCGTGGAGAGATGAGTATCCAATTCCCAGTAACGCTCTTCTTTGTGGCCGAGCTATAGGACATGCATAATACTTGATGGTTTCAACGGATTGTTCCGTTTTCTTTGTTTCAGTTACTCTTTTGTAGAGGTGATTAATTGCATGAGCTCAAGTATTAGAGGGTTTTTTTTTTTTTCCTTTTCTTGTAAGACTTATTCTAATGTTATCAGATTTTGTTTTACATCTAGGACAGACAATTTCATGATTTTGCTTGTAACAACATTAAACGACAAAGTTTTTTGGGTAATTTTCATTTTTTTTTTCCCCTATCGTTTCTGTTTCCTTTCAGTTCACCTCCTATTCTTTAATACCATAACGTCTCAAATCGACCCAAAAGAAACTGTGTCTAAATTCGTTATCAGAGGGTATCAACAACCTAACTGGTCATTCTACTAATTTCCAAAAAGAAGATGATAAGGTTGAATGGTTGATGCACGGTTTCTGAACTGATTTGTTTACCTCCTTTTGAATAAACTTAAAATTGGTTGTGATTGGATTACATATTCGGTTATATTGGGCTCGTGGCATTGTAGTTGGTGATTGGTAGTCAGACCTATGCATTTTGGTGTGATACATGATGGCATGACTCGTTGAATTAACGCGCAAACAAATCACGAATGGACACATTACATGAATGAACTAGTGATAAAAGCGAAACACTTGAAATACTATAGGTGATAAAAATGGTATTTATATTTTATCCTGTTGTTTCTATGAAATTCAAGTTTAATTTGAGGAGTTTATGTCAATTCAAGTGATGCACGGTTCCATAGATTTAACTGTAGTGGTGTGCACGATATACCAATGTCATGAACGCGCAAACAAACCATTCCATTTTGCTCGAGGTAACTACTTCTAGGAGATTTATCTTTCAATGTGAGAAAATATCGAATCATCCATACAATTGGCAGTTCTCAGACCAGACAATCAATCCAATTGAGTATGGTTTTGATGAAAGGAAAACTAACGTTTTGGATCATTTTGGACGACTGGATCTTGTCTTAGATAGTTGGAATTCTTAATGAACAAGACAAAAATCAAAACTCCATCAGATTTTTGGGAGCACAAAGTTAGGTTAACGGGACATCCGTTTTCCTCTTTTCGTATGGTTTTTCATTTTTTGTTGTTTCACATATAAATCTCAAATTATTTTGAATTTTCTCATATTTCTATTTCTGTACTCTTTCCTGTCAAACACACAAACCTTTGTACGTCCATAACATTAATATTGAGTGAAAAATCTTTAATTTATTAAACACTGAAGATATAGGTGTAGATTATTTGACATACTATCACATATCCTCGTTGAGTGACATTTGGTTTACCCTATGCATTGATCAAAAGAGTTCATGGAATATTTACCAAGTCTTATACGCCCAGTATTTTTTTTTGGGTACAATGGTGATTAAGGCCCAAAAGAAAAACAATTTACAATGGTGACCAAGGCCGAAATAGAAACAACGAACAAGAAAATTAAACTATAAGATCCGCTCTCACTCATGACTCTCTAAGGAAGAAACGTAAATATTTATATCAAGTGGCGGAATCAGAATTAAATTTTTAAGGCTGTTGAACAAACTTACAATTTGTTTATTGGGAACAATTAATATATAAAACCTTAAATATCAAAAAAAATATTATATATAAAAAAATATTTTTAAAATTTCCGGGGTCGCCACCCATGGCACCCTCCCTCCGCCCATGTTTATATCAGTGGAATCTCAATAAATAGATTATAAAAATCCCGATGTCCATCTGAATTAGTTGATCGGCACATTTATTATTTCCTCTCGAAATATTATCCGTATCAATATCATTAATCTTCATCAAATCACTATTCCAATTCGATAAGCACTCGTATCAATATCATTTAATATTTTTGGCATATTTCACTCCTATTTAAATCCGGATATTGAACGAGTCGGTCGACACTTACATCATTTCCCCTTGAAATATTGTCCATATCAATCTTCATCGAATCACTATTCCAATTCAACAACCCCTCATATCCATTCCAAAATATCAAAAAAAAAAAAACCTATATTGAAAAAATAGCACTTTCTTTTTTGTTGGATTTGGAGTGGGGGAGATTATGATGGGGCCGGTAACACTATATTTATAAAGATTGTTGTTATATCGATCCAAGTATATTACCTAAAAACTTTATAATCGACACATTGATCAGAGATGGAAATATCTTATTCAATGGACTTCTCGGGATGCAAATAAATGTATAGACATTAATTCTAAATTATACAACGGGGCAAGTAAAGGAAGGATTTCATTAGAACACCCACCAAGAGAAATTTTGGCGATCCTGTCCGTTGAATGACGAGTTAGTTAATCTTTATATAGTATTTTTTATTTTCTTTTATATTTAGGTCTTAGCCTCCATTTGTATCAAAAAACCTTATGCTGGTGCGTTGGATTATGTATAAATTATATTTTTAAATCACAAACAAAACAATGGTGTTTTCGGTTTGGTTAATCCACCGCATCAACATGCAACTTTTTTATTGGTGATTAAAATTATTTTACTATGGGTCCGTTTAATATCATATTTTTTAAGCTGATTTTTAGATTTTTAATTTTAAAAATATGTTGCTATTTAGACAGTCATATTATTTAGTTTCTATAAATCATATTTTTAGAATAAAAAATCCAAAATATCCAGGTTTTAAGTGGATTTTCAGAACATATCTTGGATCAAAAAAACTGTAGGTAGCCTGTATATATATAAATCAATGTTCTAAAATACAGGACGTAGCCAGAAATAAGCCATTATTTCGTTTAATCACCGCCTAATCCGTCTAATCATTTCCGCCTAATATTTTAAGTTCATAATTTACGGCTATAGGCGTGTTTTAAACGCGTATTCGATATATATATATATCATCGAAAGACGCAACGCTCCATTAATCCGTACATTGAACAAAGTAAACACACATAATAAACCCTAGGTTTTTTTTTTCTTGCTTATAAATAAATAAAAAAACTAGTTATTTTTACTGATTCACTCCAATGAAGCTTCGCCCTCGTCGCTCCGATCCCTCTACTAGCAGTATACTCTCTCTCTCCTTCCTTATATATTTTTTAATATTTTTTTGTGATGTAATTTTAGGTAAACAGGGCGTACCTTGAAAATGGTAGATAACTTCATAAAAATTTGTTTTTTTTTTTTTTTATAATTTAAGGAGGACCCTGATAATATTTTCCCGTTTAATTGGTGGGTTTTTATCGGTTTGTCACATTGTTTGCTTTTTATCGGGTTGTTTCATTGTTTGGTTTTTCTTGTAGTGTAAAAGTTAGTAAACTAGGTTTACTATTGAAATTCGAATTTAGGATGACCCTGATAGTATTTTCCCGTTTAATTGGTGGGTTTTTATCGGTTTGTCACATTGTTTGCTTTTTATCGGTTTGTTTCATTGTTTGTTTTTTCTTGTAGTGTAAAAGTTAGTAGACTAGGTTTACTATCGAAATTCGAATTTAGGATGACCCTGATAGTATTTTCCCGTTTAATTGGTTGGTTTTTATTGGTTTGTCACATTGTTTGCTTTTTATCGGTTTGTTTCATTGTTTGTTTTTTCTTGTTGTGTAAAAGTTAGTAGACTAGGTTTACTATCGAAATTCGAATTTAGGATGACCCTGATAGTATTTTCCCGTTTAATTGGTGGGTTTTTATCGGTTTGTCACATTGTTTTTTCTTGTAGTGTAAATGTTAGTAGACTAGGTTTACTCTGGAAAAAATAGTAGACGGCTTTGAGAAAAGTTGATGAAATTACATTTTTCTTTTTATTTTAGTTAAAATCTTCAAAAATAAGCGTTCAGCCCCCCATATTACGAAAAAAAAACTCATATATGGCAGGATTTTTATTTATTTATAGAATATAGTGGACCAACCCAATAAATTATTCAAATTTAGAATGACCTGCATAAGATTTTCCCGTTTAATCGATGAGGCTTTATCGGTTAGTTACACTGTTTTTTTTCTTCTAGTATAAATGTTAGTAGACTAGGTTTACTCTTGGAAGAACA